>OY728138.1:1431749364-1434249364 GCA_963277665.1 Viscum album | reverse complement strand
TCTTCCTAAAAATATTGTGATACTTTCTATAGTGTAATTTGATGTTATTATTAGCATGGATTGGATTTATCTATATGTATATCATATAAATTTTCAAGTAAGGGAAGTCACATTTCATATTAAAGATCAATCTATGATCATCTATCAATGCAAGGATGAGCATGACCTTACAGTGAAAATTTCTTCCACCTTATGGGTCTTGATCCCTATAAATGAAGGTTAAATATCCCAAATGGTTGGGTAGAAACTCACAATTAATAATACACCCATTTTATGGGAGTTTTATGATGCCTTTATAGATGAATTTCTAGGTCTTCCACCAAATTGTGAATTTGAGTTTTCAATAGAACTCATATCGGGTGTTATTCCTATTTCGAAGACACCTTATAAAATGGACCCAATTGAGTTGCAGAAATTGAAGAAGCAATTCCAATAGAATCCTGAAAAATGATTCATATAACCTAGTGTGTCACCTTGGGGTGTAGCTATTATATTTTTTAAGAATAAATATGGATCAATGAACTCTTCATTGGTTATCTAGAACTTAACAAGATCGCTATCAAGAACAAATATCCTCTTCCCCGCATTGATGACTTATTCAACCAACTACGTGAAGCTCAATACTTTTCCAAGATTGGTATTCATTCAAGATATCATCATTTAAGGGTCAAGAATGTGGATATACCAAGATGAAATTATGTACAAGGTATAGACATTATCGATTTATAGTGATGCATTTTGGTCTTAATAATTCCCCCACTATCTTTATGGATCTAATAAATATAGTATTTAGAGACTATCTTGATCAATTTTTGATATTATTTATAGAATATATTCTTTTCTATCTGAATTGCAAGTAATAACATGTAGATAACTTGATAATTGTACTGAAGACCCTTGGAAATGATAATCTTTATGAAAAAATTACCAAGTGTGAATTTTGGTTTCAAAAAGATTCATTATTGGGTCACATAATCTCAATAGGTGGTATCTGTGGATCCTGCAAAAAATAGAAGTTATTGAAAGTCGGTCGAGACCAAAAATGGTAACTAGGATCTGGATTTTTCTTGGTTTTGATAGATATTATCAACATTTTGTGAAATATTTTTCATTATTTTCTAATCCACACACCATGTTGACTCGAAAAGGAGTTATGTTTGTGTGGATGGAGGAATGTGAAGAGAATTTCAAAGAGCTCAAAAGATGTTTAGCCAGTGTACCTGTGCTCACACTACCTTATAAGGGAGAAAGGTTTTTGAACTACAGTCATACATCAAAAAAATGGATGGGATGTGTTCTCATGAAAAATGATATAGTGATAGCTTACGCCTCATGACAATTGAAAATCCATGAGAAAAATTAACCAGCTCGATATTTGGAATTAGCCATGGTAATATTTACACTAAAGATATGGAGGAATTGTCTTTATGGTGAAAGGTGTGATATTTATACTGATCATAAAATTTTAAAGTATATTTTCACACAAATGGAGTTGAATATGTGTCAAAGAAGATGGTTAGACTTGATTAAATATTATGACTATTCAATACATTACCACTATGGGAAACTAAACAAGGTGACAGATGCTTTTAGTCAAAAGGACAATGCTAGCCTATCTATGATGAGGATCAAAAAAGATCTAATATTTTTGGATTTGAAAAGGCTTAATCTTGAATTTTAAAGGAATGGTAGCAATAATATATTTCTCAGATGAATTTTCAACCATCTATACAAGTGAAGATTAAGAAGGCATAGAAGGAAGATGTAGAGCTATAAAAGAAGGTGAGAAATATTCTGAATTCAACCTTGATTGTGATGGAATAATAAGTTTTAGGAATTGGTTTTCTATTCCTCCCAAACTAAAATTAAATAAGTAGCTATTGGATGAGTCTCATAGTTCTTTATTCTCTATTCACCCTGGAAGAATAATAATGTGTAAGTACCTAAAAGAGTATTTTTGGTGGGATGGCATGAAAATTGATGTTGTCGGATATGTCTCTTAGAGCTTGGTTTTTCATCAAGTTAAGCCTGAATGATAGAAGTCTAAGGGGTTGTTTCAACCATTACCCATACCAGAATAGAAATGGGAAAATATCACTACGAACTTTGTTTTCATACTTCCCAAAACATCTAAAAGACATAATGCTATATGGTTTATAGTTGATCACTTTATGAATTCGGCACACTTCATTTCTATTAGATAGGATTTTTCTCTTGATCACCTTGTGAGGAAAAATGTAAAGTAAGTGGAAATATTTCATAGAGTACCACTTTCCATTATATATGATTAGGATCTGGGGTTTACCTCAAAGTTATGTTGAAGACTTCAGTAGGATCTGGATACAGAGTTAGGTTTCAGCACTGCTTATCATCCTTAGATAAATGGTCAATTTGAGAGGACAATTCAAACTCTAGAATACATTTTGAGATCTTGATCTATGGATTTCAAAGGTGGTTGGGATCAACACCTACCTTGGTGGAATTTTCTTATAATAATATCTTCCACTCTAGTATTCAGATGGATTCTTATGAATCCCTCTATGTAAATAAGTGCAGAACTCAAACTTTCTGCGATGAATTTGTGGGAAAAAATCTATTAGGACCTGATCATGTAGAAGAAATCGAATAAAAGGTCAGATCAATTAAACAACACATAAGAGCAGCTCATAGTCGACAAAAAATTGTGATGAAAACTGAAGAAATGACCTATACTTTGAAGAGGGTGACAAGGGGTTTCTACAAATATCTCCCTGGAAGATAGTAATGAGATTTGGAAAGAATGGAAAGCTAAACCCTAAGTATATTGGTCCTTTTAAAATTCTAGATCGTGTTGGGAAGGTAGCTTATCGATTGGTGAATCCATCTAATATCTCTCAAGTTCATGATGTGTTCCATGTATCCCACCTGAAAAAGTATATACATGATCCTTCACATGTACTAAACTCAAAATTTGTACCATTAAAAAAATATCTTTCTTATTAATAACAACCGATATAGATTCAAGATCGAAACAAAAACATTCTGGGAAAAAAACCACTCGCTTGGTAATAGTTTTGTGGCTGAACCACCAATTTGAGGAAGCTATGTGGGAACTTGAGGATATGATGAGGGAGATATATCCTCATATGTTTGTATTCAAATGATTAATTTTGAGGGTGAAATTCAATTCAAAGGGGGTAGATTTTAACACATGGATGTTTTTATGAAATATTTTCTCCATAAAATTTTAATTATTCAATAGCTTGCATTGAATGTAATGGTGAGTTTAAACGAATCATGAGATTATCTTAGTATTAAATGACCATTTTAACCTAGCTATTAGGTTATTTGGAATAAATATAACTAATCTATGAAGATGTATGGTGAATTCATTCGCTACCAATTATTTATGGACAATATAAATCAATTATATATTTTTATTTTTTTATATTAATAAATTGATTCAATTAATATTAGTAAATTAAATTAATGAAATATATAAGTTATATACTTAATAAAATATTTTTCATATTAATCCAATATATATTTTTGTCACAGGGTATGAATAAACCCTATTTGATGTATAAAAACCTATATTTTTTAAAGGGAAATTTTCACGCCATTTAATGGAGAACCCTTTTAAAATTATGATTTTGACACATTAATAATTTCAAAATGAAAATAAAAAAAATCTTTGGAAACAGGATATAAAATTTAATTTGGATGAAATTTTAATATTTTTCTGATAACTTTAATATTTTGATCAATAGTAAAAATACACTAAATTTTAATTAAAAGTAACTTTTTTCATCGAAATAATTTATATGGTTAAATTATAATATTGAATGGTTTTAAGGTATAAATATAATATATTTTTATCATTAAATATAATTTATTTCATTATCATTGATTTTACATTGAATTCAGATGTAAAAATTGTTGGACTCACCTGTTTTGATAATCTCAATTATGATTAATTATGTTTTGATAATCCCAAATGATGTTTATTGATTAAAGTTTTCATTACTTTAGTTATTGTTTAAGTGCATAATTTCAAAATATAAATACTGTTAAATATGATCAAATGATATATCTTTCATTAAAGAACATTTGATTAATTAAATGTTTATTTACTTTGTAATGTTTTATCCTAACTTAATTTGTGGATAGTTTTCATAAACATACAAACAGCTACCCATACAGAAAGGTCACCAGCATGTAGATAAGCTACTGATACAGAAAGGTCACCAGTATGCAGATAAGATACCAATACAGAAAGGTCACTGGTATGCAAATAATCCATCGATATAGAAAGGTCACCAGCATGCAGATGAGCTACCAATACAGAAAGGTCACCGATATGCAGATGAGCTACCGATACAGAAAGGTCACTGGTATGTAGACAGTTACCGTTACACCTAAGTTACTGATAGAGTAAGTCTACCGGTATACACAAGTCGACTGATACAGAGTGACAGCTACTGTTATGTAGTCTACCATTACAAGCTCACCGGTATGGGTCACTGGTACATAAGTCTACCACTACCAAGAGCTACCATTAAAGGAATTCACCACTACATATAGTCATTGGTACTTGGAACTAGAGCTAGAAGGATCTACCGCTATATACAGCTATTGTTACAGAGACCACCAGACACCCGACACTGTGTCATTTCTTTAACATTGTTTATTATAAACAATGGTCATATTTGACTAATTTAATGCATCTGTTATTTTTTTTCCCGAATGGCCTGAAGGCCTTCTTTATATTTTATTATAGATAATTGCCCTTTTAAGGGTTGAAGGAGAACCCGTACATGACCCATAGGCCCAAGGAACAGGGCCCGACATGACCTGTAACACATGACCCGAAGGCCCAGAGGTATACCATGCCCAATACATGACCCATTGGCCCAGACCACTAGAACTGCCCCTCCCCAGCTTCTGCATCATTGATTGCCTTTATCTCTCCACCTGCATTGCTGATCGGCTAGCATTGCCCCATATAAAGCTGCATGGTGCCTGGTCTTGATGGTGGTTTCCATACCCTCTCATTCTTCCAATCTGGTTAGCTCTGCTTCTGGTGACTGCTACTGGTGCTCTGATCCTCATATGGGGCTTGTTCTGTGTGAAATGGGCTACTTCATGGTCTTCAATGGACCGAAAGCCCTGTGGCCCGAAGGCCTTTGATGGCCCGAAGGCCCTGAGACACGTAGGCCCAAACCGATGGCCCGAAAGGGAAAATTAGGTGAATAGTCCGGCTACTACAGTACCAAACAGTTCCTGCTACAGTACTACTGTAGTAACCCATAAATTCACCTCCACCCGATTTTGAACCTGGGTCTCTTGGATGCCAAGCAGGAGCCCTTACAACTCGAGTACAGGCTCGTTCGCAATGAATCTACTATTAATTAATGATAGTTGTTGGAATGTTAGGAACCGTACCTCGTACAAATAATTCCTATTTTTGGATTTCAAGGAATATAAAAAGTGAACCTCGAGCAACTGGAGAACAAGTCTTCCAACACACATACAAAATAAGTTTCTGGATATACACAAGGACATAATTTCATAGAAGAAGAAGGAAGAACACATGATGAACCTGTAGAACCTGAACATTCAAGGATTGAAGAGTTTCAATGACTACACCTACACTCATGCTAATCAGGCTAATCAAGATGGACTTGGAAGTCAAAGAAAAACGACATTGTTTTGAAAAAAACCAGAAAAGGAATAGAGAAAATTCTGATCAATCCAAGGAGTCTAGAGTTTCACTGAAAACACATAGAGCATTCTGTTGGAACCAGGTCTTCAAAGCATGATTTGTCGTATGGTTTGTGTTTGTTGTCAATCCTCAGTGGAAGTTCAGGATGTGTACCAACAAAGCGATCATACCGTTCAAGCAGAAAACAGTAGTGAATGTGGCGCTGTTTCCCAGTGTTTGCCAAATTTTTGGGCCTAAAAATCGGCCAATAAAGTAAAGTGTTTTTGGCAAATGTACTTGCGCGTCGTGCTCTTGTAGGATAAAAGACTTGCGCGCCATATGTTTTTGAGGATCAAAACATCAAAATTTGGCTAAGGAAAGAAGGTCGCGCAAGTGAGTTGCGCGATAGAGGTTACTGGAGACAAGACTTGCGTGCCGCTGAGGGACTTGCGCGCCTCCGCGCAGGGGGTCCAGTTTGCCTATAAATACTGGACCACCCCTCCTCATTTCCTATGGAGTTCAAGGCTGAGATATTGTTCGAGCTATCGTCGTGCAGGTGGTTGAGTCGCGCAGGTGGTAGTTTGGTCGCGCAAGTAGAGCTTGCGCGCCGGTTGTTTGTTGTGCGTCCAAGGTGGTTTGGGAGTGAAAGGAAGTGAACCGTGTAAGTTTGTTGTCAAGGAAGGAAGCATCACGCAGGTGCATTTGTGACACTTGCGCGCCAGTTTGGACTTGCGCGCCGTATTGGGACTTGCGCGTCCGGCTTGGAGAAGCGCGACAGGTTTTGCTGAAGCCCGCCGGCCTGTTTGGAGCTGCACGAAATCCAGGAGACTACCTGATACATTTGAGGAAAAGTGATATTATGCTTCTGGTGAGAATCGGACATCAATAGAGCATCTACATACATCAGAAGATGCATTCTCATGAAAATTATGAAGAGACCTTCACGTCTATAAACTGAGTGGGACTTCACCAATGGGAGTGAGCCAGGGGGAGTCAACGGGAGTCACCCGAGGGGAGCAGTGGGATATCCCTAAAACTTTGTAAAGGCAGTGAGCCTGGGACAGAGTAACTGTACCCGAACTTTTGTAATCTACCGCTAGTGAAGCATAGTGAATTTTGGTACGACCGACAACCTATCGGCGTATGCTCCTTGGACGTAGCCCTTAGTGGTGAACCAAGTAAAAAGGGTTGTGTCTTCTCTATGCATGTGAATGTTTGCTTTCTGTTCATAATCATCATACAGGTTCACCAAGTTCCTGCCAACGTGGGAACAAGAGCCATCACATTAAAAGAAAAAGTTGTCTCCCTGATTCACCCCTCCCCTCTCAGGGTGTCCCGGGGTCCTTCAAGTGGTATCAGAGCGTAAAGGTTTCTGGTGTTGAATCTGACCTTCTTCGTCATCGAAAACGTGGTCAATGTCAGGGGAGTCCCTCACTTCAATGGAAGCAATTTCCAGATCTGGAAGAACAGAATGAGATCTCATCTAAGATCTCTTGGAATGGAAGTTCTTTTTTCTACTATGCAAGGAATACAAGTCACTGATCCAACAGGTATGGCTATGACTGAAACAGACAGGAAACTTCTTGATGCAGATTCTAAAGCTCAGAATTCTCTCACTGTAGCCCTTTCTGATCAGATCTACCTGAAGGTGATGAATTGCACCTCAGTAAAATCCATGTGGGATAAACTTGAGAATATTTATGAAGGAGATAGCAAAGTGAAGGAGACGAAACTACAAGTGCTACACAATCGGTTTGATGATCTAAAGATGCATCCAGATGAGAATGTAGACTCTTTCTTCAATCGAATTACTGAAGTGGTTGGATCAATTCGGGGTCTAGGCGAAGAAATAAAAGACATTGATATTGTAAAGAAAATATTAAGAAGACTTCCACCTCTGTATAATGTGAAGGTGTCATCCCTTGAGGAAATAGATCTTTCCAAACTTTCTCTAGATGACTTACTGAGAAGCTTGGTAGCATATGAAATGAGAGTCAAACCAGAAGATGCTACGACTCGGGTGAGCAAGGAAATGGCATTCAAGGCCATGGATAAATTGAAAATCTCAAAGGATAGTAGTGGTGATGATGATGAAGAGAAAGAAATTCTTTCTCTCATTGCAAAGAAGTTCCATAAGGGGAAAGTGAAATTCAAAGGGAAGTTACCTCTAGCATGTTTCCATTGTGGAAAAGTTGGTCATATTGCCTCTCATTGCTTGAAGAATATCAATGATGATGACAGTGAAGATGAAAACTTCAAGAAGCCTCATAGAAGGTTCTTCAAAAAGGGAGACTTCAAATCTAGTAAGAAAATGCAAAGGAAGAGTTTTGTCTGTGAAGAGGAAGAAGATGAAAATGAATTCTGTGATGAAGAAGAACCAGAATTCAAAACTGGGAACCATGCTTCTATGATGGACACTATTGAAAAGTCAGAAGATACTGATGGAGAAAAACAACTGAGAACTTGTGTAGATCCTGAGGTGCAACTTAAGGATGCAGTTAGTAAGATTAAGATTAAATGTAAGAGCTGCAATAAGTGGAAATCAATTGTAGAAGAATCAACTGAATATGTTGATCAACTTGAAGCTGAAATTGAACAACTGGAAGAATTTGTGAAGGTACAGTCTAAAATAATTGAAAGCAATGATGATGCAGTTGATCTGAAGCTGAGAATTGAAGAGCAGGCAAAGGTCATCAATGACCTCACATCCAGACTGGATGAAAAATCCAAGACTGCTGAGGGTCTTGAGGAGGAAGTAGTTACTCTAAGGAGTAAACTAGAGACTGAATCAGTTCCAAAAGAATCGAGGAAGAAAATACAGTTCGGAAGATTCTCAGATGCAGAATTACTTGCAAGATCCAAGTGTGGTTCAGATGGGGTTGGAAAAATCTTGAGTGATCAAAGACCCGCTTGCATGGGAAAGAGTGGAATTGGCTGTGAGGTTGAGTCATCAACCGCTGGAAGTGAAAATATCCAAAAGAAAGACAAGATGAAAGTTTAACATGATGAAATGTTACCTAGAGTTCTGAAAAAGGAACCCTCAATCCAAATTAAAAGGAGACCCGAAAATTATCCTCAAACTTTCAAAAATGACAGACAGTCTTACTATTCTCCCAAGGAAGAAGGTATAAGGAGAAAGTCAAGTGAGAAGACATTTCCTCTCATGAAGTGTCAGTTATGTGGCTATCTAGTCCATACCATGTCTTATTGTGAAGAGGCAAGAAGCTATCTGAATGGAGAAGATATAGATGCTCAACAAAGGAGAACAATCTCATATCCTAATTCTCATAGAAGAAATAATTTCTATGGATATTATTTTCGTTGTTCTAACTTTGGTCATAAGGTCGTTAATTGCAGGAAGAGAAGAGACATCGACACCTCATACCGAAGTTCAAGACAAGTCAAGTCTCGTCAGCAAGACCGTGTTGCTCTTTCAAACAGGTTCTCACCTCTCACAGAAGACTTTGACTATGAAGAACCTAGGTATGCGGAAGAGATAGTTGAAAGGCCATCAGTTCTATATACTCAATCTAATGTCTCATGGAAGGAAAGGAAAAAGATTGAGAAATCGAACCTTGCAGAGGTAGCCCTTAAAGCTACAAAGAACAACAGTACCTGGATTCTGGATAGCGGTTGTTCATCTCATATGACGGGTAATGCCAGCCTACTAACAAATATCATAAAGAATGTTGATGGTACAGTAAGATTTGGTAATGATGGGGCTCTAAAAATCAAAGGGAGTGGAAGTACCCAATTAGCTAATGGAGAACTAAAGAAGACTGAAGTCCTTTACGTAGATGGCCTACGTCATAATCTCCTCAGCGTGAGTAAACTCTATGACTCAGGACTTATAGTTACTTTTAATGAGAAAGGCTGCACTGTCAAGGGAAAAACCGGAAATTCACTTATGAAAGGATGCAGAACAGAAGGCAACTTGTATTAGGTTGATAGTGAAGAAAATGTATGTTACATGACTGTTGAAGAAGAAAAAAATTTGTGTCATTGAAGATTGGGACACATCAATCAACAAGACATGGAGAAAATATCAAAATTGAGAATTGTCATGGACATCCCCAACCTGAAGTGTGAGCGTGAAAAATCTTGTGATGCTTGTATTCGTGGGAAGCTAGTCTGCAGTTCATATCGGCCAAAGAAGAAAAAGGCATCTCACCTTCTTGATCTAATTCATACAGATGTTTGTGGTCCAATAAATGTTGCCAGAACTCATGGAGAAAGGTACTTTGTCCTTTTCATAGATGATTACAGTAGAATGGCATGTGTGATGGTCATTCACAGGAAACGACAAGTCCTTGACTGCATGAAAACATATCGGCGAATCGCCGAGAATGATACTGGACGAACAATCAAAGTGTTGTGATCTGACAATGGAGGAGAACACACATCCATTGAATTTGAAAATTATCTGGAGAAGCATGGGATACAACATGAGGTAGCTGCTGTGAGAACTCCACAACAAAATGGAGTTGTTGAACGAAGGAATCGACAGGCGAACAACATGGCACGAACTATGCTGATTGAGAGTCGTATTCCACTACATTACTGGAAAGAGTCTGTTCAAGCTGCAGTGTACATTCAGAATCGAACAGGACTTTATATGGGTGAGACGAAGACACCATATGAATTGTGGTATGGACGGAAGCCTTCTCTAAAATACTTTTGTATCTTTGGAAGTAAGTGCTTCATCAGGAACAAAGAAGGAAATCAAGGGAAATATGGCGACAACGCAGATGAAGGAATCTTCCTTGGATACTCAATGAACAGCAAAGCATACAAATGTTTCAACAAGCGTTTGGGAAGGATTGTGGAAAGCAATGATGTTAAGATAATTGAAGAGAAAACCACAAATTCTTCATGGACGTCATATGCTGATGTGATAGAAAGTCATGAAGAATGTGAACGTGAAGAAAATACAAATGCAGAAATAGAGGAATCTGTTCAAAACACTCATCAATCACATAATGATGTTGACTCAGAAGAAGAATCTGAAGACGAAACTATGGCTGAAGAGAATAATATTGAACCTCACAGGAGAAATCTAAGAGCTGAGATTGATCCATCCAACATAATTGGGGACAGGAGTGCACCCACTCAAACAAGGAGAATGAGGAATAACACGCAATCTGCATTTCTATTAGTTGTAACACCATCCTCATTCGAAGAAGCTACTAATGATGAATCTTGGGTGAAAGCCATGAATGATGAATTAGATCAGATTGACAAGAATCAGACATGGGATCTTTTCCAGAGACTCGAAGGTCAAAATGTGATTGGTACCAAATGGATCTACAAAAATAAGTTTGATGAACATGGAAGTGTCATCAGAAACAAGGCACGTCTGGTATGTAAAGGATACTCTCAGATTGAAGGCATTGATGTTGAAGAAACCTTTGCTCCAGTGGCTAGATTGGAGTCAATCAGGCTTTTCCTTGCCATGGCACTCCAAAGAGGATATAAATTGTATCAAATGGATGTTAAGACAGCATTCTTGAATGGTGTACTCGAAGAAGAAGTCTACATTGAACAACCAGTGGGCTTTGTTTTGGGTACTAATGAAACAAAGGTCTGTAAACTGAAGAAAGCTCTATATGGTTTGAAGCAGGCACCACGGGCATGGTACTCACGGCTGGATTCATATCTCAAGAAGTTGGAATTCAAAAGAGGAGGAGTTTATCACAATCTTTATGTGAATAATTCTCCAAAAGATCAATTCATGGTTCTTGTCTACGTTGATGATATCATATTTGGTGGCAGTAGGCAGAAATCATTGGATGAATTTGCCAACCACATGAAATCAGAATTTGAAATGTCTATGATTGGGGAGCTCACATATTTCTTGGGGCTGCAGGTGATTCAAAAGAAGGAATAAACTTTCATTTCTCAGGAAAAATATGCAAGAGAGTTGCTAAAGAAGTTCAATATGCAAGACTCCAAACCAATGTCAACTCCAATAGCAGTTGGAACTAAACTTGAAAAGCATGAGGATGGGAACTCTGTTGATCCCACCATGTATAGGAGGATCATTGGAAGCCTACTGTACCTGACAGCGACAAGGCCAGATATTGTCTTTGCAACATGCCTTGCGGCCCGCTTTCAGAGTAATCCAAAGGAGGAACATATGACAGCAGTAAAAAGAATCATGAGGTATATTCAAGGCACACATAACTTCGGGTTATTTTTTTCTGCAGGTAGGGACAGTGAATTATCAGCATTTTCTGATGCTGACTGGGCTGGTGATGTAGTAGACAGAAAGTCCACTAGTGGTGGAGCTTTCTATATTGGGCATAAATGTGTTGGATTGTTGAGCAAGAAACAAGAAAGTACTTCTCTTAGTAATGCTGAAGCTGAGTATATCTCCGCCACAAAATCATGCACTCAACTTCTTTGGATGAAGCAGCAGCTAACAGATATTGGTGATAAGGTGCAGCAACCAATGGTGATTTATTGTGATAAAAAAAGTGCAATTGATCTTACGAAGAATCCGGTTCAGCATTCTCGTACAAAACATATTGAAATACGGTATCATTTTATCAAAGAAAAGGTTGAACAAGGCGTGATTAGAATGGATCATGTTGGAACTGATGAGCAAGTAGCTGATATCCTAACCAAGCCATTGTCCGCGGCTGTGTTTGAGAAGCATCGGTTGAACCTCGGTGTTCAACCACCTCCTACTGCATAAGGAGGCTCCGGAAATCCCCTCTCCCCATTTTTTTAACTGTTTTTATCTGCTTATGGTTGTGATGCAGGTTTATAGGGGAGACACTATCCAGGGGGAGTATGGCTTGAGCTGAACGTTGAACAAACTTATCAGTCTTTGATTTATTGTCAATGGGGGAGAAAGGAATAAATTCAAGGCAAGAAATTCAAGGCAAGAAATTCTTCTGTGATGAGAAGTGTAAGATTGTGATGAGAAGTTTCATAAGGATAACATCGAGCGTCATGGAGAATTTCAAAATGCAAGAATCAACTCAGCCAACACTCTAAGTCTACGTGAGCAATGCTCGGTATAGAAAACAAGAGAGGAAGCTTGAATTGTCAATGGGGGAGACACTATCCAGGGGGAGTATGGCTTGAGCTGAACATTGAACAAACTTATCGGTCTTTGGTTTTATTGTCAATGGGGGAGAAAGGAATAAATTCAAGGCAAGAAATTCTTCTGTGATGAGAAGTGTAAGATTGTGATGAGAAGTTTCATAAGGATAACATCGGGAATCATGGAGAATTTCAAAACACTGGAACCCAATTCAAGCTTCCTCTCTTTTTTTCTACACCGAGCATTGCTCACATAGACTTAGAGTGTTGGCTGAGTTGATTCTTGCGTTTTGGATTTTCTCATGGTTGGAGATCTATTGAATTTATTCTTATTGCCAACAAACCCAAAGGGAGAGATTGTTGGAACCAGGGTCTTCAAAGCATGATTTGGCGTATGGTTTGTGTTTGTTGTCAATCCTCAGTGGAAGTTCAGGATGTGTACCAACAAAGCGATCATACCGTTCAAGCAGAAAATAGTAGTGAATGTGGTGTTGTTTCCCTGTGTTTGCCAAATTTTTGGGCCTAAAAATCGGCCAATAAAGTAAAGTGTTTTTGGCAAAGGTACTTGCGCACCGTGCTCTTGGAGGATAAAAGACTTTCGCGCCATATGTTTTTGAGGATCAGAACATCAAAATTTGGCTAAGGAAAGAAGGTCGCGCAAGTGTTGGTTGGGTCGCGCAAGTGAGTTGCACGACAGAGGTTACTGGAGACAAGACTTGCACGCCGCTGAGGGACTTGCGCGCCTCCGCGCAGGGGGTCCAGTTTGCCTATAAATACTGTACCACCCCTCCTCATTTCCTACGGATTTCAAGGCTGAGAGATTGTTCGAGCTCTCGTCGCGCAGGTGGTTGAGTCGCGCTGGTGGTAGTTTGGTCGCGCAAGTAGAGCTTGCACGCCGGTTGTCTGTTGTGCGTCTAAGGCGGTTTGGGAGTGAAAGGAAGTGAACCGCGCAAGTTTGTTGTCGAGGAAGGAAGTGTCGCGCAGGTGCATTTGTGACACTTGCGCGTCAGTTTGGACTTGCGCGTCGTATTGGGACTTGCGCGCCCGGCTTGGAGAAGCGCGACAGGTTTTGCTGAAGCCCGCCGGCCTGTTTGGAGCTGCACGAAAGCCAGGAGACTACCTGATACATTCGAGGAAAAGTGATATTCTGCTTCTGGTGAGAATCGGACATCAATAGAGCATCTACATACATCAGAAGATGCATTCTCATGAAAATGATGAAAAGACCTTCACGTCTATAAACTGAGTGAGACTTCACCAACGGCAGTGAGCCAAGGGGAGTCAACGGGAGTGACCCGAGGGGAGCAGTGGGCTATCCCTGAAACTTTGTAAAGGCAGTGAGCCTGGGACAGAGTAACTGTACCCGAAATTTTGTAATCTACCGCTAGTGAAGCATAGTGAATTTTGGTACGACCGACAACCTGTCGGCGTATGCTCCTTGGACGTAGCCCTTAGTGGTGAACCAAGTAAAAAGGGTTGTGTCTTCTCTATGCATGTGAATGTTTGTTTTCTAATCATAATCATCATATAGGTTCAACAAGTTCCTGCCAACGTGGGAACAAGATCCATCACATTAAAAGAAAAAGTTGTCACCCTGATTCACCCCTCCCCTCTCAGGGTGTCCCGGGGTCCTTCACATTCTAAACTCATCTTTATTTGTTTAGATCTCTTTAGATATACAGTGTTTCATTTATTTACTTTTTGAGAGTGTTTGTGCTCTATATTTTATGCACACACTATCTCTTGTGCTGAACTAGAGTATTTCTAAATCCTCACTCAATCTTTCCCTCACACTCTTGTATCTCACTGTGGATAGTGGTAGAGGTCAAGTGAGACCTGAACAGCATGTTTTTTGTTGTTTAGTTTTCCCATGTAGAACTGTGGTAGAGGTCTGAGGACCTGGACAGTCTGTACACTGTTGTAAAACCTCAATCCAGGGTGTGGATCATAGTTTATATAAAACATTTTGAGAAGACTAAGTCTATTCTTGAGACTGAACCTCTTGTTTAAAACTGTTGTGTATTTTTATTTTCGTTAAAACTATTTTGAATATTTTGCTGCTAAGTACTTTAAATATAAATCCATTCTAAAGTTACTCTGACAGTTAAACTAGCAAGTGTTTTTATTTATTGTAAACCATTAGGTTAGTTTCAAAAGATAATCTAATCTTTAGATTAGATTAACTGAGAACTAATCAATCTCTTGAGAACCTAACTGAACCTTTACTGTATTAAAAATTAACTATAGTTTAGCTTTTTATTTAAATTTGGGGATTTTAATTCAAATATTTTAAATAGAAATTTTTAATTGGAACTCAATTCACCCCTCTCTTGAGTATCCACTCTGACCAAAATTTGGTATCAAAGGCATTGATAAAAAGTTTTCAAAACACTCTATTTGTGAAAAGTTTTCAACTGTGATTTTAGTTTTATCTTAAAGATCTTAAATTTATGATAATTCAAAAAATTTATATCTTTATATATATTTTTAAAACTTAGTTATTATGGATAATAGATTAGAAGGTGTAGCTACCAATAGGACACCTTTACTTAATGGTGTTAATTATGCCCAATGGAAAATCAAAATTAAACTTCATTAAAAAGTATGGGATTTGACATTTGGACTGCTATAGAGACTCAGTATAAGATTCCAGAAACTGTTAGAACTACTTGGGATGAACCTACTAAAGCTACTTACAATAATAACTGTAAATCAATGAATTCTCTGTATTGTGCATTAGGAGATGAATAATTTAATTGAATATCTACTTATAAGACTACTTATGAAATATGGGATACTCTGGCTTTTTCCCATGAGGGAACAACCAATGTTAAAGAAATGATACTAAACACATACACTATTAAGTATGATAATTTTAAAATGAAAACTGATGAATATATTTCTGATATATATCTAAGGTTTAATGAGATAGTTAATATAATGATCTCACTGGGAAATTTTGTTCCATCAAAAGAGAAAATCATGAGAATACTCAGATGTCTTCCAGAAAGATGGAGAGGCACATCAGTTTCAATAAGAGAATCATATGACATTGGCAAGTTATCTATCAAGGAGCTGATTGGTAAGTTGATGATGTATAAAGAAGAGTTGAAGGTAAACAAAGAAGAAGATGATAAACCAAGAAATAAATCAATAGCCTTCAAGACCTCTGCTTCAAAAATCAAGGACAAAGAGAAAATTCAAGCTGCAAGTGATTGTTCAAGTAGTGAAGAGAGTGCATCTGACAATGATGTTGAAATGGATCAGATATCCAGATGATTTAAGAAGTTTTATAGGAAAAATAAGTTTTTCAGAAAATCCAATTTCAAGGGAAAGTATGACAATAAAGTTCATTGTAAGAAGGATTGGAAAAAGGATTGATAAAAGTGACGACATAGTCTGCTACGAATGCAATAGGAAAGGACATGTGAAAGCTGACTGCCCGAAGTTAAAGTACAAGAAGAAATATGAGTACAAGGACAATAAATATAAGAAAGCTATGAAAGCGACTTGGAGTGCTTCAGACGACAGTTCAAGTGATTCAGATTCCACGCAGGATAAAAATTCTCAAAAAACTAATATGTGTTTCATGAAAAACACATCTGAGGTAACATTGGAAACTCCTGATTTAAATTCTTATTATTCTGGAGATGATTCTGGTTCTGATTCTGAAAACATTCCTAGTGAAGAATTATTTGAATATGGTAATATTCTAGAGGATACCTGCAATGAGCTGAATGACAAGTATAAAGCCTTAAATAAACAGCATGCTTTAACTAGCACTGTCAAATCTGCACTAGAAGTAGAAAAGGAAAAGAATGCTCAAATACTCAAAGAAAATACTGAACTGAAATTATCTAATGAAAAACTCAGGAATGATTTAGAAAAATTTACTAATGGAAAGTAAACTCTTACACAAATCTAGGAAAACAAGTAGCCCCAAAGTATACTACTTGTTTAAGCTATCATCCTAGATAGAGGAAGATTACAAAGAATAGATTTATTCATAAATCTGAATAGTATGCTGGTAGTTCTAGTTCTAGAAATTCTTATGTCTCAACTAGATACTCACATAGTTATAGATCAAACAAAGTTTATCTTTCAAAATCTTTTAAATCTATTGATTATATGAAACACATTAGCAAAATCTGGGTATCAAAAGTTCTGCTTGCTAACCTATTTGTACCCAAGAAAATCTGGGTACCAAAATCATTATTTGTGTAAATCTATTTTGTAGGAAACATGCTTGAAAAGTTCCAATAGGAAGATATGGTATTTGGACAGTGGATGTTCAAGTTATATTACAGGAGACTACTCATTCTTTAAGAGCTTAATCAAAGTTGATGGAGTACATGTCACCTTTGGGAATAACTCAAAATCAAAGATCATCGGCTTAGGCCAGATTGGTAATGCTGATTCAATTTTAATTTCTAAAGTTTTATTTGTTGATGGACTAAAGTATAATATGTTAATCATTTCTCAATTGTGTGATGGATTTAATGTTAAGTTTTAAAATGACTCATGTAATGTTTTTTCTAAAAATATTTTGGTATTTTCTGCATTAAGAAATAAAAATGATTATGATGTAGATTTGAATTCTTTAGCTAAGCAAAATATTACCTATTTAAATGATTTTTATAAACAATATTGGATTTTTCACAAAAGATTAGGACACTACAATATACACTCACTTAGAAAACTGACTAGGAATAACTTAGTTAGAGACCTACCTAAACATAAATTCCCAGCTAACAAAGTTGGTAATCCCTGTCAAAAGGGAAAGCAACATAAAGTTTCTTTTAAATCAAAGAAATAAGTTTCAACTTCTCAACCATTTGAGTTGGTTCACATGGATTTTTTTGGACCATCCAGAGTTTCTAGTTTAAATGGGAAGCACTATGTCTATGTCCTTGTAGATGACTTTCCTAGATATACTTGGGTATATTTTCTAGCTCAAAAAAGTGAAGCTTTCTCTTGCTTTATTAAATATTCCAAGTCTATAGAAAACCTTAGTGGAATTAAGATTTAAACCTTGAGAAGTGATCATGGTCATGAGTTTAAAAATCATGAATTTGAATCATACTGCTCACACAATGGCTACAATCACAAATTCTCTACCCCTAGGACACCTCAGCAGAATGGTGTAGTATAAAGAATAAATAGAACTCTTCAGGAAATTGCATGAAATATACTTAATAAATATGATTTACCTCTTTACTTTTGGGACCAAGACGTAAATACAGCTTGTTACATTATAAATAGAGTATTGATTAGACCAGTACTTAAGAAGACCCCTTATGAATTATGGAATAATAGAAAACCCAAAGTTAGTTATTTTGAAGTTTTTGGTTGTAAATTTTTTATTCTAAATACTAAAGATAATTTGGATAAATTTTAATCTAAAAGTGATGTAGGAATTTTTCTTGGTTATTC
Organism: Viscum album; assembly: GCA_963277665.1. NCBI lineage: Eukaryota > Viridiplantae > Streptophyta > Magnoliopsida > Santalales > Viscaceae > Viscum > Viscum album. The sequence goes on along the minus strand of OY728138.1, from coordinate 1,434,231,198 downwards.
TTTAACTAGAAAAGCCTATAGAGTTTTTAATAAAAGAACCAAATGTGTGGAAGAGTCTATTCACATCAAATTTTATGAAACTGATCCACATGAACCTAAACCTTCTCTTGAAAATCTTGAAGAAGATTTGTCTGTTCTGAACCTTGATGATAAAATCAGTGAATCTGTTGTAAAGACAACCAGTTCTAGAAATATTTTAGAATTTGCTTCTGGTGAACTCGAACCTAGAGAAGAACCTAAAATTTCTAGTCCTACCTTTACTAGATAAACTTGGATTCTAAAGAATCATCCTTTAGATATTGTTATAGGTAATCTTGATAGAGGGACACAGACTAGAGCTTCTCTAAGAAACTAGGTTGAACATAAAGCTTTTATTTCACAGTCAAAACCTACAAATATCAATGATGCTATCAATGATGAATTTTGGGAAATGGCTATGCAAGAAGAGTTAAATCAATTTGAAAGAAACAAATTCTGGGAATTAGTAGAAATTCCTAAGGACACTTTGACCATAGGCACAAAATGGGTGTTTAGAAACAAGGTTGATGAATCTGGAAACATTATTAAAAACAAAGCTAGGTTAGTTGCACATGGTTAAATTCAAGAAGAAGGAATTGATTATGAAGAAACCTTTTCACCCATAGCTAGATTAGAAACCATTAGGATCTTACTTGCTTATGCATATCATCTGAATTTCAAGTTGTATCAAATGGATGTTAAAATTGCTTTCTTAAATGGTTATATATTTGAAGATGATTTTATTGAACAACCACCTGGATTTACAAATCCCTGTTTTCAAAATCATGTTTTTAAACTTTCTAAAGAAGTATATGGTTTAAAACAAGCTCCAAGAGCTTGGTATGATAGACATACTAATTTTCTTATTTCAAATGTTTTTGTTAAAGGAATTGTTGATCCCACTCTTTTTATTAAAAATATTTCCAAAGATATTTTGATAGTAAAAATATATGTTGATGATATTATTTTTTGATCTTCTAAAAATTCTTTATGTACTGATTTTGCAAATATTATGCAAAATGAATTTGAAATGAGCTTAATGGGAGAACTCAAATATTTTCTTGGATATCAAATTTTTTAAAATAGGGATGGTATTATTATAAATCAAAGTAAATACACAATGGATTTATTAAAATGTTTTGGGTTGGATAGTAATAATGGAAGTGATACACCTATCAGTACCACTTGTAAGTTGGATATTGATGAATCTGGGAAACCAATAGATCAAACCAATTACAGAGGTATTATTGGAAGCTTACTTTACCTTACTTCTAGTTGACCTAATATTATGTTTAGTGTATGTATGTGTTCACGATTTCAAGCTAATCCAAAAGAATCACACTTGTTGTAAAAATAATTTTCAAATATCTTAAAAATACTACTAATTTTGGTTTATATTACCCAAAAGGACAATCTTTTGATTTAATAAGTTATTCAAATGCTGACTTTGCTAGTTTCTAGTTAGATAGAAAAGTTACATTGGAACATGTCATTTATTGGGAAAATCCTTAGTATCTTGGTTTAGTAAGAAACAGAATTCAATTGCATTGCCTACTACAGAAGCAGAATATATAGATGATGGTAGTTTTTGTGAACAAATTCTATGGATCAAACACACTTTTTTGGGATATGGATATGATTTTAGACATGTTTCTATGAATTTTGATAATACAAGTGCAATAAATATCTCTAAGAACCCTGTATCTCACTCTACAACTAAGAACATTGATGTAAGGAACCACTTTCTAAGAGATCACTATCAAAAGGGTGATATAACTCTTCAATTTATAGGCATTGAACGTCAACTAGCTGATATATTTACAAAACCTTTAAGTTCAAAGAGATTAAGTTACATTAAACATGAATTAGGAATGATCAACTACCCACAAACCTCACCGTTAGATAAACCTCACCGTTAGATAAACCTCACTGTTAGACAAACCTCACCGTTAGACAAACCTCACCATTAGACAAACCTCACCATTAAAAAAACCTCACTGTTAGACAAACCTCACCGTTAGACAAACCTCACCGTTAGAGAAACCTCACCATTAGGCAAAACTCACGGTTAGACAAACCTCATCGTTAGACACACCTCACCGTTAGACAAACCTCACCGTTAGACAAACCTCATTGTTAGACACACCTCACCGTTAGTCACACCTCACCATTAGACGCACCTCACCATTAGACACACCTCACCATTAGGCACACATCACCATTAGACACACCTCACCATTAGACACACCTCACCATTAGACACACCTCACTGTTAGACACACCTCACCGTTAGACACAGCTCACCGTTAGACACACCTCACCGTTAGACACACCTCACCATTAGACACACCTCACCGATAGACACACCTCACCGTTATAGAAACCTCACCATTAGGATACCTCACCGTTAGAAAAACCTCACCATTAGACAAACCTCACCATTAGACAAACCTCACCGTTAGAGAAACCTCACCATTAGACAAACCTCACTGTTAGACAAACCTCATCGTTAGACACACCTCACCATTAGACAAACCTCACCATTAGACAAACCTCACCATTAGACAAACATCACCATTAGACACACCACACCGTTAGTCACACCTCACCGTTAGACACACCTTACCATTAGACACACCTCACCATTAGATACACCTCATCATTAGACACACCTCACCGTTAGACACACCCCACTGTTAGACACACCTCACCGTTAGACACACCTCACCATTAGACACACCTCACTGTTAGACACACCTCACTGATAGACACACCTCACCGTTATAGAAACCTCACTATTAGGATACGTCACCGGTAGTGATTACCATTATAATCCTCACAGGTAGAATGGTTATCGATATATCACGTTGTTTTAAATTTTTGTGTTTTAATCTGAGACGCTTTATCATTTTAATGTATATTTTTTTTTATTATGTTTCGATTACTAAATGATATAAGTCGAATCTAAATCACATTCAATCAACCATGAACTCCACCTTTCTAAGTCCTCACCTACCCAAGCCTCTAAAATCTTGTGAACCCTAAGTTTCTCGATTCGGAAATGGCCCGAGTTAAGCGACTAATAATTGATAAAGGTAATGAGCCGAGTATGAAGCGAATGTATGAGAATCTATATTTATCAAAGAGGGAAATAGTGATTGAGAAGGATATTTGTGATGAGTGGTTGATGTCAAGAAAGTCTCTGATTTTGAGGATTTTAGAAGAGCAAGGATGGCTAGATTTTTTTGCAAACAACAAAGGTCCTTATTACCTGAAACTGGTTAAAGAATTTTATAATTTTGTTAGATTTTAAATGAATGAAAATGAGAACAGGATGATTTCTATGGTAAATGATAAGGATATATCTTTTTCATCTACTGAATGGGCTGAAAGTCTGAAAGTACCTCATGAAGGAGATTATGGTTTTTCATCTAAATTAGTACCTGATGCTAGTGACCATTTTGAGCATGAGGCTTCTTTGCTTGCGTTAACTAGGAATGGATCACCTATAAAAGTGATTGCTGCTAAAATGGAAGGAGAAAACAAATTGTTGTTTAAGTTCATTCAACATGTGATTAGTCCCAAGAGAGGCGATTTTGCAACACTGAAGTTTCAGGATATATATTTGATTGACTTGTTTAGGCATGGAGTGAAGGTCAATCAATGCAGATTATTGATGGTTCAGATAAAGGATATGACCAGACCTAAATAAAAGACAAATACTTTGTTCTTTTCTAAGATGATTTCTATTATGATAAAAGTAAAAGGTATTTCTGAATCTGGGGTTGAAACTATTGTTGTTAAAGACAATTTCTGCATTACTAAGACTATCTGCAAGTATATGAAAGTAAGCTGGAACCCTTGGAAGAAACAATGGGTGAATGATGATGGTAAAATGTATGATAAATTTAATCTTATAGACCATCCTTCCTGGCCTAAGGATGAGAGGGATCCAGGTCTAGGACTTGATGAAGATGAACCTGTTTATAGTGATGTTGTTGATGATGAGGATGAAGAGACTTCAGTGGAAGAAGAAGGAGATCCTGACCTTCCTCCTAGACCTGTACCTCAGAGTATTTATTATAGAGAGGCTAGTCCTCTAGCTACTTTACCTAGAAGAGAATCTGATTCTGATTGCTCAGATGAGGGCACCTTGAGTTTGAGTCTAGTAATTGGGAGTTCTGCTATGCCTGTAGAGGCTGTTTTGGTTGAGATGATAGAACCTGCACCTATACCTGATGAGCCTCCTATTTTTGAAATGGAGATGGTTGTGGATGATTCTTCTGAGGAAGACATGCCTGTTGAGGATTCTATTGATGTACATGTATAGGAGAATGCACAAATTGAGGGAGAGCATCCCACCAGACATGGTACTGTATCAGTAGCTCATGATATTGAAGACTGGGCAGAAGACCCAGGTTTTGTAGTTTTTGGGTTGGACTATCCTGATTCTGAAGGTGAGACACCCATCAGAAGACCACATGTCAGTTATGATATACTTTCTGAGACTTTACCTGAGGATTTTGTAAGAAAAGTTGACCTAGACCAGTTGAAGTCTGATCTTAAGACCTCTTTTGTGGAAAGAAAGAGAAGAATGGAAACCTATTTAATACCATCCATTCAATCTGTTATGAATGAATCTGTATCTAGTATTTTGGATGAAGTAAAGACCTGCAAGAGTCAAGTTTCAAGATTAGCAAAGGATGTTGAATCTCTAAAGAAATCAGTTGTCCCTATGGAGTTTTATATGAGTTATAAATCTCAAGCAGAAAAGGATTTGACATTTGTGAAAAGTATAGTTGGCTAGATGGTATCAGTTTTTGAGGAATTTAAGAATTCCATAAAGCAACATGTCAGCACCTAGGACCTTTTTGTGAAAAACATCATTAGTGGGCTGACTAAATCTTTTAAAAAAATAGTAGCTTTTTCTATTGCACCTCTGAGTGCTCCCATGCCTTCGTTAGATGTTGATCATATTAGAGTTGTGATGAGAGAAGAGCTTGGATAGTCTTCCACCAGTGGCTATGTAGACTCTGCTGCCTTGACCCAAGTGGTGACTACCACTAGGGATATAAGAAAAATTGTTCAGGATTTTATGAGGGAGGCCACTGCTTCTCAGAAATAATTAAAGGACAAGGTGGATTACTATTTCCAAAGGGTATACACTAAACATCAGTCGAACAATCACTTCAATCTTTGGTTAGAAAATTTAAAATTACCACCTGTTACTCAAGACTTCAGAGAGTAAGTGAGTAAAATCAAGGATCTGAATCCAACTTTGTAAAAAATTTTGGAAAACAAGGATGACTTCATTTCTGCTATGGAGAGAGGAGGAGGGATTATCATGGATTTCAGAAATCTCTTGCTACCCTTTTTTCATGTTGATGCTCATCCAGGGATTGTACCTCCAGCTTTACCTACATCTGGTTCTACTGCTTCAACTTTTCAGATGACCCCAGCTCAAGCTATCATAAGCTTAACACCAATGATTACTTAGAGGAATACCCACTACAGGCCAGGAATAGTTTTAGTTTCTCAACCTTCAGTAGTCATTTCTGGATTTCCCAAGCCCTCAACCGAAGCTACCCATCCTGATTCTACCTCAGATCCCAAAGGAAAATCCAAGGTAGACATTCATGAAGTCGATTTAGTGGGTCTAGATGAATTTGATAGGGGTCATTTGTACCTTGTATACTATTTTTGTAATCCTTATGTACTTTTTACTCCTTAATATATACTTCTTTTGCAATCTATTTGTCTCAGTTTTTACCTATGCTGCTTACTTCATTAATTGTCTAATTTCCCTTTGATACACAAATTTATCTCTTGTCTTTTAACTCTGATTTCACATATTTTTTGTTCTATGATACATTCTTTACATCCTTATCTTATACCTCCTTTCTTTTTTCTAATACCAAAGGGGGATAAATATTTTCCAAATGGGAGAAATGATAAAGGCGGAGGATTATTTGTTAAAAGAGGGACATATGCCAGACATGGGTATTAATATTTTATTTCTTTTCTAAATCAAATTTTCTCTGATACATTTAAACTTGGGAATTTCTATTTATCTCTGAAACATATTTTACCTATGTTAGAACACACTGAGAGATAAGAACAATTGTATTTTAGTCTGATACATTTGGATTACTTGCCATAATATGTGATTATCAAAAAGGGGGAGATTGTTGGACTCACCTATTTTGATAATCTCAATTATGATTAATTATGTTTTGATAATCCCAAATAATGTTTATTGATTAAACTTTTCATTACTTTAGTTACTGTTTAAGTGCTTAATTTCAAAATATAAATACTGTTGAATAAGATCAAATGATATATCTTTCATTCAAGAACATTCAGTTAATAAAATGTTTATTTACATTATAATGTTTTATCCTAACTTAATCTGTAGATAGTTTTCATAAACAGACAAATAACCACAGATACAGAAAGGTCACCGGTATGTAGATAAGCTACCGATACAGAAAGGTCACCGGTATATAGATAAGCTACCAATACAGAAAGGTCAATGGTATGCAGATAAGCTACCGATATAGAAAGGTCACTGGTATACAGTTGATCTACCGATACAGAAAGGTCACGAGTATGCAGATGGGATACCAATATAGAAAGGTCACCGATATACAGACAGTTACCATTACACCTGAGTTACCAATAGATTAAGTCTACCGGTATTCACATGTCGACCGATACAGAGTGACAGCTACTGTTATGTAGTCTACCATTACAAGCTCACTGGTATGGTTCACTGGTACATAAGTCTACTGCTACTGAGAGATATCACTAAAGAAATTCACTACTACATATAGTCACCGGTACTTGGAGCTACAACTAGAAGGAGCTACCGTTATATACAACTACCGTTACAGAGACCACCAGACACCTAACACTATGTCATTTCTTTAACTTTGTTTATTATAAGCAACAGTCATATTTGACTAATTTAATGCATCTGCTATTAATTAATGATATTTGTTGTCATGTCAGGAACCGTACCTCGTACAAATCATTCCTATTGTCGGAGCTCAAGGAATATAAAAATGGAACCTTGAGCTACTGGAGAACAAGTCTTCCAACACACATACAAAACAAGTTTCTAGATATACTCAAGGACATACTTTCATAGAAAAATAAAGAAGAACACATGCTGAACCTGTAGAACGTGAACATTCAAGGAGTGAAGAGTTTCAACATATACACCTACACTCAAGCTAATCAAGCTGATCAAGATGGACCTGGAAGTCAAAGAAAAATGACATTGTTTTGACAAAAACCAGAAAAGGACTCATAGAAAATTTTGATCAATCCAAGGAGTCGAGAGTTTCACTGAAAACACATAGAGCATTCCAAACTCATCTCTATTTGTTTAGATATATTTAGATCTATTGTGTTTCATTTATTTAAATTTTGATCAGTGTGTGTGCTCTTTATTTTAAGCACACACTATCTTTTGTGCTGAACTGGAGGATTTCTAAATTCTCACTCAATCTTTCCCTTACACTCTTGTATCCCACTATGGAAAGTGGTAGAGGTCAAGTGAGACCTGGACATCCTATGTGTTGTTGTTTAGTTTTCCCACGTAGAACTTTGGTAGAGGTATGAGGACCTGGATAGTCTATGAACTTTTGTAAAACCTCGATCCAGGGTGTGGATCATAGTTTATATAAAACTGTTTGAGGGGACTAAGTCTCTGCTTGAGACTGAACCACTTGTTTAAAACTGATGTGCATTTTTATTTTAGTTAAAACTATTTTGAATATTCCACTACTAAGTAATTTAAATATAAATCTATTCTAAAGTTACTCTGATAGTTAAACTAGAAAGTGTTTTTATTTATTTTAAACTAGTAGGTTAGTTTCAAAAGCTAATCTAATCTTCAGATTGGATTAACTGAGAACTAATCAATCTCTTGAGAACCTAACTGAACCTTTTCTGTATTAAAAATTCACTACAGTTTAGCTTGTTATTTAAATTGGGGGATTTTAATTCAAATCTTTTAAAAGGAAATTTTTAATTGGAACTCAATTCACCCCCCTTTTGAGTATCCACTCTGACCAAAAAAAACATTTCAATCTTTTTCATTATTTTAACTTTTAAAACATGTTCTCTCTTTCTGACAATGGGATTAATTTTAAATTAATTACGATAACTTTTGTTTTTTTATTTTTAAAAATGGATTACATATTTGAAATTATTTGGTTCAAATTATGTAAATAGATTTATTTTATTTTTGGGCATTATGAACAGTAACTTTGGGAATTTTTATTAATACGGTAAAAGGGTAAATTGGGTAATTAAGGGTATGAATACTATTATAAAATTATCCTAAAACGTTTCTTAATATCATTGGAAGATTTTTGTTTGACCTAAATAATCCTTGGGTCAACATGGTATCCTTTGGAAGCCACTTCGATGAGATTAAGATGTGTAATTTGATTTATTTAAAGAAAAGTTAAATATGTCTCACTCAAATTTTAATAACTAAATCATTTTTTATATAATGTTATACATAAGATAAATTTGATAATAAATACTCATTTGAAAATTAAAATGTTTTTACTTATCATGGTAGTTTATTTTTAATTTTTATAAAATAAATAATTACCTTAAAGACTTATACTTTGATGATGTAAAAATTAATTAATTGTTGAGAAATCAATAAAAAAATTTATTAAAATTATAATAACCATAAAAGGATTCAAAAACTTGACCGAATATTATTTGTCGATTATATATCTACCATAACCATCCAAGGTTATAGTTTGTGACCATTTTGAGTCTTATATAATAGATTTTGACACTTAGATTTTTTTATTTAAAGTGATGTTAAAGTTGTCACATTCATAATTTAATACGTATAACATTTTAAATGTTAGATTTTCCAAAAGATAAATTTTACTAAATATATTATTCTGAAATATATTAGATTTATCTTCATAATAGTGTTTTATAATTAGTTTTTATTTAATAAATATTTATATTAATTAATTACATAAAATTGATGTAATAATTATTTTATTAATAGAGATAAAAAAATAAATGTTATTAAAAATATTAAAGTAAGTATAATTTTGTCTAATTAATATTTATAATTAATTTTATATATTACCTTGACCTCATAGTAATATAATAAAATATTTTTTTTGAAGTTACCTTGTTATATTATTATTTTTAAAAATCAATGAATTAAATAATGTCAAAATTGACACTATTGAATGTTTATCAAAATAATTTTTTATTAAATTATTTAAAAAACATAAAACATTTTTTAAAAAATATAATAATTATTATATGGTCTAAAATGTTCTAATTTATTTATTTATGTTCTATTTTACATAAAATAAGTAAATATGACACCCTTTTAATATTGAAATATTGTTTACCCTAGTTAAAAATTAAATAACATAACTAAGTGTTAATTAAAATGATAATGTTTAAATTGATATAAATACTTTTATAAAATTTATTTTTTGATGATATTGAAACCTTATATAATCTAAACTTTTAATTGGGGCCATTTTTGATGTTTTTTATGGGTTTTTTGTTTATTATTAATTAATATTTATCTAGATCCCTAAAGTGCCCCTCACCTCAATTATAAAAGGGCACCTCCTCCCTCATCTCTTCACTTCAATTTGAGCCATCAATATCATCCATATCCTACCATTTTTCATTATAAAATTCCCAATTTAAATTATATAGGTTCTTGTCTTCTTCAAAGACTAACTCTAGTTCTCGAAGAGGAGATTTAGAGGAAGCACTTCAAAGAAGAGGTAATCTCCTCTACCGATTCTTTCAAACTTATTTCTTCTTATAATTCCTCTTAATCAGTTGTTTCATTGTAAATTAATAACTCAAGTATCACTTATATACATATATTTTATAATAATTATGAAACAATCATATTCCACCTTCTATCCATCCTACAAAAAACGAAATCATTACATGTGCATATGTACGGCTTACCGTCTCCACACTTTGGTGTAATTTGTTTTTCACCACCACCTTACTTGCATGGGTATAATTATTGAAATAATAAATATATATGATTACTATGACATTATATTTATTCTTAAATATTATACACCATTCACTTCAATACCATTTTATAATTATGGGAATGATATCGTCATTCGTGCGTACATACGGCCTACCGTCTCCACAATGCGATGCGATTCATTATACAAGATCTTAATTAAGTCATGATTATATAAAAGTATATAATGATTAAATATGATATATATAATGTTAATATCAATTTTTAATTATATAAATATGACCTATGAATGAGAATCGGAACTTATTCGACAAAACATGCATAAGAAAATGAAGCAGTCAATACCCAAATAACAAGTAATAATGAAATGTTATTAAAAAACAGATGATAATATGATCATATATGATATCAAAAAAATGAATATGATTCTAAAATAATTCAATGAAATTATTTAAATAATTATATAGGAGTTTTGGATACATACAAAGTAAATCAGACATAAGGTAAGGAATAATTTCACAATCACATTATTATTCGAGACTATTTATACGTAAGTATTTACTGGGGTATATTTATCTTCCATGTCCATGTTTCCTAAATATGTAATACTATTTATATTCTTATAAAAAAAATTAAAGTCAGTTGTACCCATTGGTGAATTTTTTATATGGTATGAAAGGAATCTTTTCTCATTATTCGATATGAGGTACTTTTTGACATTTCTCGCAAAAGTATGAGGAGAATATTTTTTTAACTTATATGACATGAAAGGATTTTTACGTCTTCATGAAACCTTATTCCCATGATACATACTCTACACTATTTCAAATTTATTTTCAAATAAAATTTTTTATTTAAAATTTCATATCATTTTGAGAAAAGAAAATGTTTTTGAGGAAGAAAGGATATTTTCCTCAAGAATTAATATCAAGTGTTTTATCAAAAATATTTTTCATCTAAGATGACATTAATTAAATCGGATTATGTTTATATACCTATTATTAATATGGTTTGATTGTATTTATAATGTAATGATATTTATGAAATCCATTTTTTATATAGATTTTGATGGAATGATGTTTAAGAAACCCATTTTATTCCCTGGGTTATGTTGTGATGAATGATTTATGTTTTTATGGCACACATAAGAATTGATTTCATTATAAGATGGTATGGAACTATATATACCTATAATTTATTGGGTAAAGATTTATATCTCATGATATATACATGGATGGAAAGGGAAATTATCTTGGTTCAATAATACAGGGCTGGAACGAGGAGTGAACTTGGTTGAGTAATGGACTTTGTCAGCTATGATGGTCTTGGCAATGAGGCTTGACTAAAATGAAATTATTTTCTATGATTATGTGTATGAAAAAAAATTTCATGTCATATATTATGAATTTAGGGATTAAGTTCATTGATTCTTATAAACTTTCATGATTTATACCATGGCATGATATCACGATATTTTATATATAGGATAAGATTATCAAATGTTATTTCTTATGATTATGATATGATTTATATCTCCCATGTTTACCCTTATTGAGCATCTAAGCTCACCCTTTTATATATTTCTTTTCCATATGTCATGAAGAAGTGTATTAAGTAAGATATGTCAAAATGGGGTCTAGTTATGACGAATTAAGTGTGAGATAATGAAGATGTATTATGAATCAATTGTTTGTGTTTCATAGTTTCTAAATACACTATACCTATACGATCCTCTTGTAGATTTGTTATATTTTTTAATGAATATTCTTCAAATTTGAGGTAATATCAATGTATGTAATGTATGGTGTGTTATACACAATGATAAAATGTCTCCTAAACTTGGGTAGTTATAGGTAACTTGTGAAGCCCCTTGAAGACACCATTGATGCACTCCAAAATGTTTGTGGTCATGTGTCGGTACCACTTCCCCTTGTCATATTCCAATGTCCATTTTTATTTTGGAATATTCATCATATAATCATACACTTATTTATTGGACTTGCGGATTTGTTCCAAATGTTCTCCAAACCACTGTTAAATCATCTCATATGCTACACAAAAGTGATCATACTTTACTTAAATTGATTTTATCTTTATGTTGAAATTGTAAAAAATAAAAAATACATTGCATACCAAGCCTCATGATTTCTTTCTTCATAGGTTAATTATGGAATTTTTATCTCACATTGATAGAAATGTGTCTGATGTAGTGTCAATGATGTGAATTTGGGGGTCTCTATATATCATGGTCTGCATTGATTGCCTCATTGATTGACTAAGGAAAATCAGATATCAAATAGACACCCTGAATTTAGGTGAAATGGTTTTTGATACATGCCAAAAACCAACTCCATAATTTGTAGTTTTCCTTCTCTACAATAAAAATTAAAGAATAATAGGTTAATGGTTTCTATATTGGGTTTCCACAATAAAAAATACACCCATTTTATTTTCCATATTGAAACATTCCCTCAATTTATATGAACTATTTTCTGAAACAAAATGTTGAGATATAGGGGAGGAATTCTCATAACAACCAATGAAATTGAACATGATATGCATCAAGTCAATTATCTTGATACACATGTTCATTAATATGAAGATTTAAGATAACTTGGTCATTGTGTCTCAGTATTTATAGAAACAATGGTAACACCCGATACAATTTATCCTAATCACCATGGACCTTCACAATTACCTTCTGTTTTTCTATCCATGCCTTATTACAGGAAATATTATAACCAAAATTTTATTGTACCCTATCCTTAACAAGGGATATGAGAACATATTGGTATGTATTAATCATCTAGACGATAACAGATAACACAAATTCATCATCCAATGAGGTATGATCTTATGTCAGGTTTGATTGAACACAAGTATGGGCTGCCTCAATCTTCAAAATTCTCCAACCTATAAATGAAATGTTTGGAATCTTCCTCAAGTGGAATCTACAATCATACCCATACTTTCACACCATATGATGTATTTTTTATATCCTGATTCCTAAACTATATATCTATAGTGCCTCTGAATTTGAAATCTATTTAGCATATTTTTAAGGCATCTTTACTTGGAAAATACCTTCTAACATATATGGTTTTGTCTATCTCACTAAACCTATCTGATACAACTCAAGGAAACTCAGTTACAAGTGTCAAAACATTGAAATAAAATTTAGGAAAATGTTCCATTACTTCTGACTAATATTCAAAGAATGGTGGATGATTTATTGTAGGATGAGGTTGTTGTACAACTACTGGATTTCTAGAAACTTCCTACCAAACTTACATTTCTCCCTCCTCAGTAGTATTTTTGTCTCCATTAGATCCATAATTACAAAAATAATCATCTAAATTTGAATTTACATGTCTATCTAGGATATCATCTATGTTTTCATCTTTCGCATCACATAGAATAACCTCAATTTCTTAGGGTGGACCTTCTTCAACCACTCTTGTAAGACTGCATCTTCATATATTTGGACGTTGTTGTTGTACAGTAGTTATATCATCATATAACAACATCATGGTACCATCTAACCACTGTGAAAATAAATTTGTTTCTTGGAACCATTATGTATCATCAACCAATGGATAAGCTAGATTCCATATTTTAGCTGGGAATTGCAAATATCTATAGCTTGTAGACTTGATCTCTTAATACGGTCCTAGATTTAAGGAACCATAAATTTTGTCTTGAAGTTCACTGAGGGTTTAAAAATCATATTTACTAACAAATTTTGTTGGTTTTATACTATAAAAACCTCCTTATTCAGTTTTAATAACCTCTTCGTAGTAGTAGACACAAGAAAACATGATCCTCTACGTCAAAAATTTTTTTGATCAAGATTATGATAGTGTAACTAATATTTACAATGATGGTTTACCATATAACATTTATTATAAAGAAATTTTATAACATTCTTTTATATGATAAAATATGATACTAATGTTTTGTTATATAAAAGTTTATTAGAAATTAAATCACAGAATATTTTGGAAACTGAGGTTAAAAGAAGAGAAAACATCAAATCAGTTTATTTATCAATGATAAAATTATAATTATGATCATATAAAGTGAAATAGAAAAGGAAAAAATTAAATAACACATGAATTCCTTAAAATAAACAATAAATACCTTGAAATTTTTTAATAGAGTAGATTTTGGATGGTAAGATGAGCCTAACTTTAGAAGTGAGGTAAAATCCATTTTATTTTCAACTAGTAGCTTAATGACATCTTCCAAAGGGATGTACTTAACTTTTGAATTTTCAAACAATTTTGAACATATAATAACATATCTTAGATTTTATCTTAGATGTCATTAGAAGGATGAAAACTTTTGAAAATTAAAAAAATGAGTACATCCCTTTCGAAGATGTCATTACGCTACCACTTAATAATAAGATGGATTTTACCTCACCTCCAAAGTTAGGCTCATCTCATCATCCAAACTCTATTATGTTGAAAACTTTCAAGGTATTTATTGTTTTTTTAAGGAATTAATTTGTTATTTAATGTCTCTGTCCTTGTCTATTTAACTTTATATAATCATAATTTTCATTTTATCATTGATAAATAAACTAATTTTATGTTTTCTCTTCTTAGGTATTTCAGAAGTTTATAAAGAAAATTTGAATCATCTAAAGCATATCCTAAGTTATTCATTAGTTAATTATTCTTTATTCAATACTTAATTAATCATTAATAATATGATATTCATTAGTTAATTATTATTAGCTAATCATTATATGTAATAATTTTTTAATCCTAAGTTATTCATTAGTTAATCTATACTTAATCATTACTAATAATAACTATTATATCTACATTATATATAACTAACTATACTACTTAATAAAAACAATATTTAAAATTAACTATAAATAATTCACTTACTAATAATTACTATCATTATTTAATGTCTTTGACTTGCCTATTTCAATTTATATGATCATAATTTTCATTTTATCATTGATAAATATACTGATTTGATGTTTTCTATTCTTAGGTATTTCAGTTGTTTATAAAGAAAATATGAATCTTCTAAAGCATATCCCATGGGAGTGTCAAACTAGGTGTGCAATAAGGCTTGTTTATATGAACCAAGTTACCTTGATTTAGGCCTGAGATACCATGTCGGATTTGTTACTCCTAGGTACATTTTTTTCAGAGCCATATCCACTTGTAGTATCCAGACAAGGAATTGATTGCTTAGATAACCACATAATCTTTATGCTATAAAATTTTTAGTTAATCATTCTTTAATTACTCTTTACTAATTCATTAATCATTCTTTAATAGATACTTAATCAATCATTAATCATTTGATATTCATTAGTTAATTATTATTACCTAATCAATATATGTAATCAATTTTTAATCCTAAGTCATTCATTAGTAAATCTATACTTAATCATTACTAATAATAACTATTATTTATAAACTAAATATAAATAAATAAACTACTTAATAAATAACATATTTAAAAATAACTAAAAATAATTAAATTAAATAAATAAATAACTTTAAATTAAAAAAGAAAAAATGCCTCTAAATGATGCTACACAAAAAAAACTGGGGTATCTTTTAGGAAAATGGATCCATCATGAATGAAGAAGACTTATTCTAGAGAGAGGGAGTCTAGAATGTAGATAGAAGGGAATATTTTGAAGTGAAGAGGATGGGCACAGGTTTCCTTTTATAGGGAGTTAAGAAAAAGGTGGTAGGGGTACCTTTTTCCTGTATCTTAGGCGAAAGGCACCCCCCCCCCCTCTTATGCCTTTCACTTTCTCTTTAGGAAAAAGGAGGCCACCCCCTGTCACCTTTTCTATGTCACTGATCTGGGGAAAATGTAGTGGGGGTTAGTTGAATTTCAATTAAATATAAAGGCGGTCGGGGTTCTTCCACCTTTCTAACATAAAAAAATATTTCTAACTATGACCTTTTTAAAAAAATCTGAAAACACATATAAAAACTCGATTCCAAGACCTATTTCTCCCACTCACCATCACCAAGTCAAAGTCGAACGCATGGCGGTGTACTAGATCCATGCTCCCAACCTTGAACCTCATGATTTTTGATTTTGGGTTTCCTATAATGATCTTCATCAAGCTTCCTAATAACATTTTAAAGTTATTAAACTCTTCGTTATTTACTAAGAAACATAAATTACTATCATTCAAGGAACCTACAATCTCCATGTTATTATCCAATTAATTCTAGTATTTATGCTTCTATTAGTATAGAATCCTAGTTAAAGTTAAATCAGTGTTTGTATTCAAAGTACATGAGGTTTCAAATTCAAAAAATCTCAAAAACATGAAATTACATTGAATACTAAATACCATGAATTTATCTGGATTTTTCTATGGGTATTTAAATTTTTTACAGAATGGTATAGGAGACCCCATTTTTGTAAAATGGGATCAAAGAAGTGTGAACCCCTTTCATGCTTCTCCGATCCGAGAAGGATGTGTGAATGGGGTTCATGCTTCTTCCTCTATTTTCAAGGAAGAGTGAACCTTGTTGAGGCTTCCTTCGTGAGATACACAAAGGATGCATGAATGTTGTTCATGAATCTGATCGGGTAATTTTTATAAAAGGGGTTCCCCCCTCCAAATCACATTCTTCTTCTCTGGTATTTATTGTGAATGTCTACAGGAATTCTTTCTCAACAAATATTTGCGGATTTATAAAAAAGGTAGAATTTCTATTTAAAATTTTTTTGTCTAAATAATATTTATTTATTTTTTGTATGATTTATTTATTTAATATGTATTGATGCATGAATGTATGGATATATAAATTAGTGTTTACTGTATGATTTAATTTATAAATTAGTTATTATTTGTAGTATGATATAATTTGTATTTAATGTTTAGAAAATTTAAATAAGGTTTTTATATAATTAAAATGTTATGGATAAAATTTAATTTATATTTAAAGAAATAATATTTTTTAAAAAATTTATATATTCTATAGACATAGGTAATTAGATATATATTATTTTTAAAAATATATTAGTTATATTAAGTATCATATTTTGATTTATTAAAATATATATGTAATATTATTTTTTCTAATATTATAAAAAAAAATATTATAAGAAATAATTTTAAATTATATTAACTATAAATAATTATTCTTCCAAGTAATAAATTATAAAATATAATTACTTATATTTTGAAAATTTTAAAAATGAAAAAAAATATTATATATACATATGCAGTTTTATAAAATTAAAAATAACATAATTGTATATTATTTTATTGGTTATTATGTAAGTGTAAATTATATTACTTTCAATTAAATTTAATAAATGTTATTATTAAATATATATATATATACATACACAAATAGAAATTTTAAAATTTTGGAAATATATTGTAGATATCTATTATATATTACATCTAGTTATAGGTAAAGTTATATAATATTTAGAACATTCCCCCCAAGGGCATAGCCTAGTGCTAACACCTTCAAGGAATATCGTGGGAGGTCTCGGGTTCGAGCATCCCGAGTGCTTATAGGTGCCATATATTTTCTTTGTTTCTTTATATCCCCCTCCCCTAAACTATTGTAATATATACAATAGGTAGAATATAATAACTATACCAAAATACATGTTAAGAGTATTTTGTGATGACTGATCTTGAGATTACCAACCAATGCATAATTGAAATTTCATGATTTTTTGTGTATGTGGTTATATAATTTGTAATGATTACATTTTATTTTCTACATTGATGACTTGTGAGTCATCCCTCTCTAAGTATGTAAGGGAATGTGCATCCTCCTAAAAATGTTATGCCTTTCAAACCCCTAGACCCCCTCACTTGCATGTGAGTAACTTTGTAACAAAAAGGTGTTCGATAAGAGGCATTCGACAAGAGGTGTTCGACAAGAGTTGTTTGACAATAGGAATTTGACAAGAGGCTTTGTTAATTTAAAGTATACTGGTGATTTCTAAAATATTTTATAATTGAGACTCTAAGAGTTCACCCGTAGGTTTTGGTTAGTTTATCAGATAATGATAAACTAATCCATAGAATAATTCTCAAGATCAAGTCATGGTTATTTATTCATAAGTAATTAAAATTTATGAAACATTTGATGATATGGTATAAAAATATTTAAAATTTTATTAAATTTTATTTGGTAATAATATAACCGTCAATATACTTCAATAGCGAGTTTATCTATATCGATCAAGGTTTTTGTTATAGTTTGTCACATGTAACAGTGAAAAATCTTCATGATAGTTTGATTATAAAGAGATGTATTTATATATATTATTCATTAAATTTAGTACATAAAGTGAAAAGATTTCAAACATAATAAAAATCTCAAACATGCATGTTAACAATCTATAATGGTTACTTATCTTCAAATGACCATTTAATGTATGGTTGAAATTTCATGTTTATTTGATTTGTATATAATTATTTAATTTATAATAATTGGATGATCTTGAGATGACATTCCAATGTATGGTTGAAAATAAACGTCATCTTTTTTAGTAATATAATTTTCAATAATTTCATTTTGTTTTCATCATTGATGACCTACATTTTGTCCATCTCTCTAAGTATGTAAGGACTTGTGTGTCCACTTAAAAAATGTTATGTATCTAAAACCCCTATACACCCCTCGCTTTCATGTGAGCATTATTGTAATAAAATGGTTTTTGTCAAGAATTGTTGTTGTTTAAAGAAATATTTTTACACCATATCTGAGAAGAGACTAATGGTAGCTAAAATCTGAGCAAATAGATGTGCAAGGATCCCCCTCCGGTTTTGGTTGGTTTATCAAATAATGATAAACTGATCAATAGAAAAAGTTTCAAGATAAATTCAATTATTCAATAATAACTAATTTAAATAATTTAAAATTTTCAGGTAGTATATAATATTTTATTAATTATTTTTTTCTAATTAATCATGTCTGCACAAATATATTGCAACAGTGAGGTAATTTATAACGATTAGGGTTTTAGCTATAGTTTTCCACCTGTAAGAGTGGAAAATCTACATGATTGTGTTTCACTAGATGAAGTTCACAATAATATTCATAGTCTGTAAAATTAAGGGTTGATCAATCAATTACTTCAATAACATATCAACATCTTCAATATCTTGAATGTTTATGGCACACCGAGTACCCTCTGGTCAATGATGAGGATTGGATGGATGCATCTTTTTTATTTAGGAAATAGTATAGTAACGGTTTGATCAAATTGTATGTGGTGATTTGTGGTATTGATATGGTTAAACCTACTACTACAGAACCATATTTTTTGAGCTCTATAGAATTCGGTCCTTCACAAAACTCTTATTCATTTCCTCCTCATATGAATCATGTGATAAAACCAAGTTATAAAGAATATGATCAGAATTTTGGAGGAAATTTAGGGGACATCGTTTTGTGTGCCCATGAAATACTAAATGACATTTTGTCTATGATGGAGTTTATGTTGAGGAATCAGGAGATGATGTGGGTGAGTGTGATGTGGGGAATGAACCTTCTGAGGTTTCTATGATAGATAGGCATCCCTGATATCCACTAGTTAGTGGTAATCATCCTTTGGTATTGACTTCCTTAGTTGAAGTAATATCTCATGAACAACATTTTTATTGGGATTTCATTACACCAACTTCTGAATTCCCAAGAATTATAGGGAATAGATCTGCACCAACTGATAACACCATCTATGTTGAGCAGGAGTTTGAAATTATAGTTTCCATGAAAAATGTGATAAAACAATACCACATAGAGTGGTATTTTAAATTTGTGGTTGATGAGTTGGAGAAGGAAAAATATCTCATTCTATACAAAAAATATGGACCAGAATGTAAATTTTGATTGAGGGAAATATATGATAAATTTTCTCATGTTAGATGATAACCAAATTAGAAGGCCCACAAACTTGTGTACATCCAATATTGTCACAAGATCACTCTTTTCTTGATGTAGAGTTTATATCAACTGTTATTATAGAGATTATATGAACGTGTCAGGAAGTTCCCATGGCCCAAGTTCATGAACGAATACAATATTTGTTTAACTATAAGATATCCTATGGAAAATCTTGATAGGGATGAATCATATGAAATGTTGTCATAATTTATGTAACTATTGCCTCTCAAAAATTAGATTATTTATCATTTGGACACTATTGAGTATGTCTCCCCCAATCATCGAGTTGATTGATCAAAGGTGAAGCTCAATAGTATTTGTTGGGCATTCAGGCCACACATCGCTACTTTTCCCTATTGTAAACAACTCATTTAGGTTGATGGAACTTTTCATTATGGAAAGTATGTGTGTTTTTTGCTTATTTCTACCACACATGATGGTAATCGTGCTCCTCTACCACTTGCATGTATTATTATTGAAAAGAAGAATTTTAAATTCAAGAGTTGGTTTTTAGCATGTATACACATTCATGTCACACAAAACTAGGGATTTTTTCTGATATCGGATCTCCATCAAGTGATTATATAGGCCATAAATAGTGATGGGGTTTCATGGAGAGAGCTGAATACCTATCATCGATATTTCATTATATATATAGCATGTAATGTGAATAATAATTTCAGAGATGAAGAAATAAATAAGGTGATCCTCAATTTGGGTATGTTTTTCTAAACAAACTTCTTTTGAAATAAAATTTAATATTCTTTTTAATACATTATTCTCTTATGGTTTCAAAATATGATCCCTAACAAGAAAGGCTTGATCGATGAATTGAATAGATTCGAAGGGATAATGAAGATGTGTATGAATATATGATGTATATTTCAAATGAAAAATGGTTATTAGTATATGATGGTGGAAAGAGATATGGACATATGACCACAAATATAGTGGAGTGCATAAATGGGGTCCCTAAGGGTGTTATCGAACTTATAATCATAGGGTTAGTGAAAAATGCATTTTACAAATTTGTAAAATACTTTATTGTATGGTCCCAAAAGGTTTATCAAATGATAGAAAATATAATTCCTTTTACTCAGTATTTCCAAAGTGACATTGACCAGATACTACATGAGGCATCAAGATAGAGTGTTCTAACCTTTGATCAGGAAAAAAGAAACTTTCAGGTAAGAGAGTTCTATGACTGGGCTACATGCAACAGTGGTTGAGTTCATTTGGTTATGTTGGATAACAGATACTAGGATTGTGGCAACTTATAGGCATTGGGATATCCATGTGCACATGTTTTTGCAACTTGTGCGTCAGTAAACATATCATGGGACGCCTATATTGACCCAGTGTATCACATGAGCACTCTGGTTAATTGATATAGTGCATCTTGTATACTTGTTGGTGAATTTCATTCTATCTCATTTCCTATTTATTAATTGAATTTTATCCTTGATATTTCTAGGTTTCATAATTTGGATTTGTTTTCATTTTTTTTCAATTTATGTCATTTTAAAAATTATTGCTTGATATTACCATGTTGCACCCTCAGGGAAGACAAAAGTCTACTCAAATCAGAAATAATATGGACTAGCCTCAGTAATGAGGATGGGGACTATGATGTAGAATTTTTCACATAGAATAACATGCTCGTAATAGATGTCCCCATGTGGCAGGACAGAGTTCCACTTCTTGTCATCTATGATCAATTATGTGTATTTTATTAGGAATACGTATATTTAGTTTCATATGCGGACATTTCATTAATGAATCCTTTAATTTATAACTTGCTCTATTTTTAACCTGTTTCAACTTTGGTTTGTTTCATTTCTAGATTCTATCAAAAATAATTTTGTGATATCATAACTATTAAAAAAATAAACATAAATCAAAAATGAATGTATCATACAACCACATGTTCTATGTGGGTTTTTCATCACTGATGATTTATATAAAAAAATAGAATAAAGTAAATATCATTAGAGATCAATAAAACAATAAATATATAGACTAAACCAACAACACCATCCACATATATATTTTTACCTCTTTTTCATCATAATGATAAATTATACATGCTAATTGTCTACCTTATTTCTCTTATTGTAGATTTTTTTTAAAAGTTTACAGTTTTTACAGAATTCAATATAAAAAAAGTTATGATGATATCATTTGTGCAGATGATAGGTCCTCTATTGATCACATCCTAGGATACTCATGTTTTGTAGTTGGTTTTATAGGGATGTTCAATGACTCCTTTTAATGTACAAATATCTCATCATTTTCATCATGTTGCACCACCTCTTGGTATCATCCCCCATCTTCATCGTGTTGAGTTCTAGGGTGTAGTGATGTGTGACTTCACCTTTTTCAACCATCATCTCATTGCTATACTCAATAGAGATAGAGGCCAGAGTCACATAAATTCTATTTTATAGAGGGGTGACTATTAAACTACAGGATGTGTCCATTATTTTAGTCCTCCCCATCGAAGGTGGGGCTGTGACAGGTCAAGTTGGGGTAGATTGTTTTTATCTTATTGATAGATTACTTAGTATTGAGTCCCATGATGATAGCAAGTCCATCATCGATAGTAGATTATGCATTCCCTATATAGACTAGCACTTCATACATCTAGCTAAGGATGATGATGAGATCACCAAGCTATGATTTTCACATGCTTAAATTTTGAGGCTAATCAGTGGAAGGATATTTATTGATAACTCCACTAAATTTTTACATCTGATGAATTTACCTTTATAATAAGACTTGGACTAGGTATGTTGGTATATCTGGGGGTCTTCCAGTCTCACATATACATACAGGTCACTATATAGTGCATACATCTATAAGATGCAGATCATAGTATGCATTATACATATAAAAATGTGGATATGGGAGCACATACCATGCTTAGCTCCACATGCTCATGTGTTGTTGCCTATTGATATTGTAGTAGAATCTATACGTGGATGATGGTATGTTATTTCTTACTTATAATTTCTAAATAAATTTTATAACTTTATATTATGAAATATAACTATAAAAATGTTATCTATGGGTGGATTTAGGCACATCGATATTCCGATATAATCATGCATGATGTACACACCTACAGACATATGATGGAAAGTATTTGGCCAGACGACGTAAGTGGTTATTATTTATATAGTTAAATCTTTATTTTTCATAGTACATGTCTTCATTTATTAATGAATTATTCATTTTTTTAGATAGCATTGATACCATAAATTGATGATATCATCCAGAATCTTCCATAGTATTGTACAACGATGATTTCTTCTAGATCTTGCATAATTCCTTTGATTCATTTTCATATTATCTAGTGGAATCAGACTGACAGAGTTATGAGTTAATTCAAATTCTTTCGTCTTGTTCCTAACCTAATTAGTTAGTTACCTTCACTTTATTACCTAAAGGTTTTAGGGAAGAGGGACTTCTATTAAAGTAGGTATCATGCAAGATATATTCATCTATGGGATAGATGACATGAGTCCTGGTTACAGGGGCGGGGACAGTACGTATGAATTTATTTGATCAGCTGGATTATGTGACCTTGTACTATATCTCCCCAGTCAAATTTCTTACACAACACTGATGGAGCTTTGATGACTTGGAAATCATTATTCCTTCCACTATTGAACAGATTTTTTATTAACATAAATTAACAACAAAATTTTCTTTCACAAGATGCATGTATCACCCATATTCTTCACATCTCTGATCCAATAGAGGAAGGTGCATTTTACCAATCCAATTTTTATAGATATGTAACAGAGTTAGTTTCTTCCATAAACAATATTTATCATGGGATTTTATTTGATCCACCACATGATACTGAGGCTGGTGAGCTTGATATAGATGTTTCAGAGGGTGATGACCCTATTATGGATGTTGATGTTGAATAGAAGGTGGGTGTTCATCATGATTTTTCAAATTCACCTCCAGCTTCTCAGTCACATCCAGGGGAACATATAGATGTTGATTGGGTTAAGCTGGATACTTTATTAAACTCTTCTTTGTAGACATCTGCAACATAGTAGCTATGTTGTTCATATGTTAGCAAGAGTTCTAGCCAGTATCCACTATCCTTAGAGGTGGGACATGGTAAAGGTGGCGTGACAGTACATCCACCACCTATCACACAAGATGACGTGGATGCAGATGTCAATGATGATATAGGAGTAGCGTATGCCAAAGAGGAGATGTGGAAAAAAAAGTGTGGATGCATCATATATACGTCTTGTTGTGGCACAGAGGAGCATCCAAGCCACAGACATAGATTAGATCGATATTACATTAATGATACATGTTTTATGTTTTTGAAATCATTGTTTATACGTTATTTAAAAACATGCTAATATGTTACATGATGTTTCATAAATCAAATAATTGATATAATTGTAAATTCATGCAAATAATTTTCAACTAAGATGCACTAATATTAATAACTACATTAGTAATACTAATAATAATTATTTTTTATTCTTATTAATAATTCCTATTATTATCTATATATGTATAATAAAAAATATTCTTAAATATATAATTAAATATTAATAATATTAATTATTTTGAATTCAATAAATATTATTATTATTTAATAATTAATTTAAGATCGTTATTTATTACATATAATATAGATTATAATACTACGTATTAAAATAATAAATAATAATTCTAAATTAAATATTAAATAGTAATAATGTCATTAAATTTGACTAAATATCAATTAAATATTTATGAATATTCATAAATATTACTAAATATTACTAAATATTACTAAATGTTATTAAATATTCATAAATATTAATATTTACTTATATTTAATAGTATTTATGAATATTTATTTAATAGATATCTATTATTTATGAATATTTATTAATATTTATTTACATTTATTAATATTTATTTAACATTTATTAATATTTAAGAAATTTTTATTTATATTCATTAATATTTAATTAATATTTATATTATTAATAAGAGGGTTTCACCCTCAACCTATTAAACAATTATTTAAATTTATGAATATTAATTTATTATTTATCATTATTTAATTGATAGTTGTTGATATTCATGATTATTTATTAATAATTACTTAAATTTTATTAATTTAAAGTTAATATTTATAAATATTTATAAAAAATGAAAAATACTTTGTTGATATTTATTAATATTTGTTAGTATTTTATTTATGCTTTTTATTATTTAATTAATATGTATTAATATTTCTTTATATTTATTAATATTTTATAAATATTAATGAATTTTTAATTAATATTTATTTATATTTAATTAGTATTTATAAATATTGATAATTATTTTAAAATTAAAAAGTCTAGAGGAAGCGTGAATGTGGTTTACGCTACCTTCAAAAAACTCAAACAAGAAGTGTGAATGTAGTTCAGGCTTCTCCGAAACCATTTTTTACAATATCGGGAACCCTATCCCTTTAAAAAAATT
This sequence comes from Viscum album, assembly GCA_963277665.1. Lineage (NCBI taxonomy): Eukaryota > Viridiplantae > Streptophyta > Magnoliopsida > Santalales > Viscaceae > Viscum > Viscum album. Next base: position 1,434,205,743 of record OY728138.1, on the reverse strand, counting down.
CAAAAACCCATTAAAAAGATTTAGCCAATTTATCCCCATAATTCGAGTTGTCATACAGAGAGGATCGATCCCTAGCCTCCTTTAGACAATGGAACTCTGAACTTCTATATTTTTTAGATTGAATTCTCCAAAAATGATTTCATGCCCACAAGCCATGGTTGTGAACCCAATGTGGGGCCGGGATACTTAAAGGGGGTCTTAATCCAATTTTCAAGGTTCTCTATGGCTACCTCTAGTGTGGTCTAGAAGCCATAGATAGTGAGTACATTGCAGTTGTTGATGGCTATGGTGTTATGAACCTTCCTCGGGGAACTTTTTGAAGAATATGGATATGTTGATGCAGGTGTCATAGGTGATGAGGCCTCAAGTATCCTTCTCATGTGCTACATCTTTAATAGAGGTGACGAAGCTAGCTTAGAGACTGAATTTTGTATAAATACAATTGTAAAAGGCAGTGTCTATGTCTTCGACGTGGCTGAGGAGGGTGTCCTTGTTAGGATTGAAAATTATTGTCCAATTAGAACAATGATAATTAAGAGATAAAAAAGTGAAAAATGCAGAAAGATTCCCAAAATTAAAGTGGTAAAAACCATGGGCAAATAGAAATATCACTATGAGAAAAATGTAGTTACAGAAACACTCTCTCTATTACAAGAATATTTCCCTTATAATTTTCTCTCTTGAATAAGTCAGGAAATACACCTCCAAAAATTCCACACAAATAAACACACAAAATGAAAGGATATATTGATGTTTCTTGGAGGTGATCATCAAAAAAGTTATGGGTAGATTCCCTTTTATAGGTTGTTTTCTTCACCTCCCTATTCATCTTCACTACATCTAAGGAGGTAGATTTTTTCACCCACCTCATAAACCACACCCACCCCCTTGAAAAAATAATGGGGTGGTTCCATCCATAATAAAATAATACCAATATATCTCCAACATTGATATTTGTTTATGATCTAGTCACATCTCCACACATCATTTGTATCTATCAAACCATGATGCTCATGTCTTTGCAAGGTCACACAAGTATCTTCACCATATAAACATATTTTAGTCAATCATCTTCATCAGGAAATATACCATATTTTACTTAGTATGAATTTTCTATATATCCACATTTCCTTCTTCTACCACATCTCAAAAAAATGATATTAAACCCCAATTTTCTTAATCTTAGAATGAAAATATGGATTCCTTGTAATTTTCAAAGAGTTCTAAATGTAAAAAAAACATTATAATCTTCTCATATTTGTGTCTCAACTCCTCCAACAACCTTATCACCCAAATTGAATCTTTTTAATCATGTGTAGCTTCCACTTACTCCACCTTAATCATGGATAAATCCACAACTGGGTGTAAATTTGAAATCTAGCTAACATATCCTCCTATGGGAGTAAAAATATAACCAATAGAGGATTTACTCTAGTAAGAATCTCATGTAAAATCAGAATCAACATAGCCTTTAATAATAATCTCTAGTCCTCAATAACATAAATCTGTATCCAATGTCCCCTTGATGTATATGAGGGTCCTCTTTACTGTGTTTCAATGATCCTATCTTGGATTCTCCATGTATAAACCAATTTCTCCCACTAAATTTGAAATGTATGGTCTAGTAAAAACCATGTCAAACATCAGACTCCCCACTTTTGATGTATACAGAAATAGATACATCTCCATCCTCTCTACTTCACTATTGGGACTCACCATAGAGGATAACTTGAAATTAATAAGAATGGGTAGATATTGGCTTACAGTCTTTCATGTTGTGGTGTTTCAATAATTTCCTTAAGTAATTATTATATGATATAAAAATATTCTCATTATACCTTCCATGGAAAATTTTCATCACAAGAATCATGTTTCTTAGTCCTAAGTACTTCATATGAGACTCCCTAGATAATTGTGTTATCATCTCTTGGATTTTATCATTTTTGGGGCATGCGGCCAATATTTAATCCACATACAATATAAGTATGATGAAATTATTATAATCAAAACTATTGAAATATTAAAAGAATTGGAATAATGTATATTGTATCTAAGGCTCATGATATAGGAATAGAGTCTCTTATACGAACACCATGGCACCTTCTTGAGATCGTATGTAAATTTTTTAAACCTAAAAACCATGTTCTCTTTTAATTCTTCTACAAAAACTTTTAGTTTGAGCACATATATTTCTTCATCAAGATAACCATGGAGAAAATTAATCTTCACATATAGCTTCCCTAGATGCAAAATGTATAGAGTACGCATCATGAGAACTATCGGAATAGTCATGAGTCTAATAATAGAGTAAAATATTTTATTGAAATCAATACCTTACTTATATGCATATCCTCTGACCATTAGTCTCACATTATTTATTTCTATTGGGTCCTTTCCATATCATTTTATCTTAATAGACCATTTTTTGTCGAGAGCCTTCATTCTGTGAGGTAATGATACAAGATCCTAACTCTTATTCTTGTATGGGGATTCAAGTTTCTCCTATATCACCACCATCCAATAGGATAAATATGGACTCTAAGTTGCCTCCCTAAAATAAGATGGATCTATAGCCTTTGTTAATAAGAAGTACAAAATATTTCTCTTAGGGACATAGTTTGAGTGGCATACTCATGCCCCTTTTTCCTAAGTTAACCATCATGGTCCCGAATCAATGAGTACTTGATAATCATGATCTGGTAATTCCTCATAGGAAAATGGTTCTTCCTTGTATTCTTATTATACCTCAACTATTTTAGTTTTTTGTATTATATTTCTCCATGTCTCAATCAATCATCATTTTCACCTCTTCAGAAAAAATGACATCTCTACTAATGATAAGTTTGTGGGAAAGCGTGTTTGACAAAAAATACCCCATCACCTCATCAATGTATCCCTATAAGATACATTTCTTGGTGTGACGTGCTGTCTTGGGTTCCACTCAAAGGTGAACCAATTTGGTGTGCCACACGGCCTCAAGCGCGACTCCCCATACACCAAAGGATTCTGACTAACAGTGATGGCCGATGGTTTTTCCTTGGGGAGACTATGTCCTCTTTTCATATTAGAGAATAGCATAAATAATAATAACATATAAGATAACATAAGCATAATAATGAATAAACAATATCGGTAGCAGAAGTAGGTATAATCGACCGTCAATAATAAAAAAAATCAAAAACTAGACAATTTCATATAAAAAATACAATATCATGTGAAGTGTCAACTGCACTGTAATAGATCATTAAAATAATTAAAGGATGGTCTAAAGAGAATTGAAGGAATCCTTGACCTCAAGGATCAACCAACTCTTATAAGTATATCATTTTGTTTTCCAATAAATGGTTTGAGTGTATTCCAATGGTATTTTCCAAGGCATTCTACTGTTAATGTTCCTAATCACGTCTAAGGATCTCATACAAGGTAATCATAGCCTAAGCATGACTTGGCCCAATGGGATGAATCAATAGAACCACATGTTCAAAGACATCAAGTTGGATCTAAGGAGTGCATATGTGGCATCCTAATATTCAGAAGATAGTGAAGGAATCCTATAACCTCATGTCAGGCATCCTTTAAAAGAAATGGATCGTGTTTCAAGGTGGGTATCTCCCTTGGAAATTGTCTCCTTGAATCGGAATGGCATCCTCTGAGTGCTCAATTCATTCCCTAGATAATCCAAGGTTATCTCCAGTTTGATCACACCTATAAAGATAAAAAGGTCCATATTCAATATTCACCTTATAAATATATCATTCTTTAATTTATTCCATGTAATACTCATTCCATTTAATAATTTATTTGGCTCATTTTATTACCTTTCATTAATGTGATAAGGATAATCAAGTACATGCAACTATTTATTACTTTAATTACATATTCATTTATTAAGTTCATTCCTTTACCTTCCATGTAATATTACAAGGTGGGTATGGACGTGAAACCAATTACCATTTCAGTTATAATAGTATGTATTAGGTTCATACAATTTACTTTCATTTAACATGGAAAGAGAATTTAGGGATATGAAACCAATGTCAAATTCAACTTATAATTCAAGTCTAAGTGATATTTATAATCATACATGCCCTTTAATAATTAAATGTTCAATTATTTAATTAAAACACTTACCTTTATTGAGTTTAAATCTATCTCACCCAAATGGTAGCTTAGGTAAACCCAACATGGGTTACAAAGGCATAAAATAAGTCACACCCTATGTGGGGTGGATGGTGTTGAGGTCCCTACCTTCAATGACATGATTAATGTGTATATAAAGGGCTCTAGAACATGATTTCAACAATTATAAACATGGAATATGAATTAAATAAACAACTCCCAGTGAAACCAGCAAGGGCACAATGAAAAAAGTTTATAAAATGGAAATAATTTGAGGTATGAGTCATATACCACCTACCTTGAGCCTATAGAACTCTCTTTATAGCGACTAAGTTTTAATATATATGGATATTACATTATTTTATATGAATATTCATCACATTACAAAAATACATTATTGAGGACCGTAATAGTTTAGTGTATTTAGAAACTTGGAACGTGATATCTTCTAACATTTTGAATAATCCAAAAAGTCCCCCATAAAGATTTTCCCCTTTAGTACACCTACTTAAAAAAATCTTTATAACCTGGGGAAAGGAAACATAAGAAAAGGGTGAGCTCAGATGCTCAGTATGGGTAAATAAATGATATACGTAATCATAATATTATCATAAGGGTAAGATAACATGAGAATAACATTGAAGATCATACCATACATATCAAATTTTATATACATGAGTCATAGAATAAAGATGGGTAGTTCATAATAAATAAATCTTAAGGGTGATAAATCATCATAAATCAATAATGAACCATAATATCATGTCATATAAGTGTGTAATCATCATAAATAAAGAAAATTGTTTCATGTGTTAAGGTTAACTACCAAGACCATAAATATAGTAGATCAGGACACACCTGTTTCCCATATTGGATCAGGATGCACCTATTTCTCATTCTGGATCATGACATGCCTATTTCCCATTGTGGATTAAGACAGACATGTTTCCCATTTTGGATCAGGACACACCTATTTCCAATTTTGGATCAATCCCTTTGACTTGTTTCCTATCATTATGTCATGAGATATAAATCTTTAACCCTTGTATTGGAGGGAGATATACATCACACCCATCACATAATGAAATCATACAAACATGGGCCACAAGATTAAAAAAAATAATTATATAGTAACCCATGAAATGAAATGGGTATCATATACATTTCATCACATCATAACCTATGGTAAATAGATAGGTTTCATAATTATTTCATCAAAGTATAACCTATGTAAAGAAGAAGCTTTCAAACACATATAACTCATGGAAGAGAAATGGGTGTCATAAACATCATTATAACAAAATATAAACCATTAAAGAAAGAATATTAATGGTATTCTTGGATCGTGTCACCAATAAATATAAAACTATATCAAAGGATTCCATCTTATATGGAGAAGTATTTTGAAAGATCTCTTGGAGCATTTCTTAAGGAAAATAACCTTTTGTTGAAATTTACTTTTTAAAACATAGAACATATTAAAAATAATTTTCTTTGAAAAAAACATTGAAAAAATATAGAGTAATATTTAAAATCTTCAAAACATTTCTTGAGTAAAATATCACTTCTTCTTTAAAAAACACTTTTTAAAAGATAAAGCATTTTTGAAAACCTTTTTCTTTGAAAATAACCTTGAAAACTTAGAAAGGATGATTTGAAAACAATTTTAAACAAATTTTTAAAACATAAAACAATTTTAAAATATATTTTCTAGAAAATTATCTTAAAATATCATTTAAAAAAAATTGAAAAAAAAATCAAAAACAAGGTTTTTGGAATAAAACATATTTTTGACCGAAGAGAAATAAAGCAGAATTTTCTTAAAAACATATTCTTAATTATATTAAGTACCAAAGAGTGTGAAAATACTAACAATATATGAATATATCATGAAAAAATAGAGTATAATAAAATCATGATAATTCTTGAGAGATGTATCAAAAGATTTCATGAATGGAAGCATAATCATAAACAATCCTGATAAACGATGAGATTGTAGCAATAAACTATTACTACTTTGGTAACTTTAAATCAAAATCCCCATGTGATTATAACATTAAAGAAGCTTAAAATATCACTAAAATAATTATATTCATGATATAAAATTTAATATGGAATTATATACACCTCATAAAATAATATACTTGCATAACAATACATGTGTTCCAAATAAGGCAAATTGAGACAAAATTACTTTACCGATTTGGTAACTTTTAAACCATAAACCCCATGAAATAGAGATATTAAAATGGATATGTAAATAACCATAAATAAAATTATAGTAATAATATAATACATTAATGGGAATTATATACACTACACTAAAGAAATGAGCGGTGACTAATGAATAGGTCTCACCGAAATAAAAGTGAGACTAGAAATCCTCTTACTACTTGAATAGCTTTTGAATCAGGAGATATGTGAAAGAATATAATAAATTAACAATTTTAATATCATTAAATAGAGTAAATTAATTATATAACATTTCATATGAAATTATATACACCACACAACAAGAATAATTGGTGAATATAGCATATATCTCACAAAAATAAAAGTGAGACGAGAAAACCCTTACCTTAAGTCTTGAATTTCTTCGAACATGTTCAAAACTCTAGTATAATAAGTATAAGTTTACTATAAATATACCAATGAACCATATTATTATATATAATATAATATATGATTTTATTATGACTTTATATTACCCATTTATTAACAATTTCATGTTAATGTTATGTTTCATGTAATATCTACTTTATTTTTCATATATGTTTTGACTTGTTATTATTGATCATCTTACTTTGATAATTATTTAATTAATTAAAGAATTTAAAACATTATGAAAACATAATTAATATTAAGTATATAAATATTTATAATAATCTATAAAATATAGAAATATTAAATGGAATACACTGTTTGTGGAGACGGTAGGCTGTACGTAAGCATGAACGTTATTTCTATTTTATTATCATATTGAAAGGAATAAATTAAATGAAATATATGTATACATACATATAGTATAATTAAAATAGAGTTATTATTTCATATATATCATATAGGTTTACTAAACCCATCCTTAATACATTCCATGTAAAGTCTGAAGGAATCACATCGCTTTAAGGAGGTGGTAGTCCACACATCAACAAACAAAGTTATCATATTTACAAAAAATAAAAAACATGAAGTTATGTTTTATATAGTAATTAAATAAGAATAAATACATAATAAATATCATATATTTCTTATAAAAATATTAGTTCCATCATAATTATCAACCATGATAGGAGGTAAAGGAAAAAATGAATGACATCGTTCAATGAGAAGGTAGTTCTTCATACACATGGATGGTAAGTTTGTTACTTGTTTAATGGAAGTGTGTATAACTGTAGATATAATACCAAGAATAAAAGACTCTCAGTATGTTGAGAATACTTATGTTATTATATAATCATCTAATAATAATGAATGAATGGGTGGAGAAATAAATAAAATAGAAATTCATGTTGAATAACGTTACCTCTTTTTCGGGTAACTCCTTTTGGTTTGCACAAAAGGGATTCTTTATTTGGATTTATTATCAAAATGAAGCTTCTAGGATGAGAGCAGGGACTTTGGTTGATTATTTTGGCAGTTTTTTTATGATCCAAAGGGCTTGACAGTTATGGCTATGTGAGGGAGTGAGTGCCCTTTTATAGTGGAGGAGGGGTGGAATTCTTGTAAATATAAAATGGTAAACACTATTGAGAGGTCTCCCTTACCTCATGTTCCACCAATAATTTTTTATTTTAGAAAAAATGGGGTATAGTGTATAAATATTTCCATAAAATGGATTTTTTACATGTTTCTAGGTTATTTTTTCCCTTAAGTTAAATTTTAACCACTATGTAAACTCATTTTCACCTTAATCATCATAATTAATTTTAATTAATTTAAAAAATATTTTTGGTAAAAAACTAAGTTTAAATTAATATAAATTATAAAATATTATTATTAAAAATATGGAATCTATTTTTCTAAATTTTAATCATATAATTATAAGAAATTATTTTAAAATTAATCTCATAGACGTGTTGTGAAAGAGGGTTTTTACACTTCAAAAGTTCAAAAGATTGAAATATTTTTATATCTAATTTCAATATAAATTTAGTTCCAATGAACTAAATTGGATTAATTTATTTAATATTTATCTAATTAAACTTTAAAACTAAATTGAAATATAATTTAACTATACAAATAAATTAGATGAAAATGCAGTTTTCAATTAAAATTCAGTGTTTTTCACTATTCATCACAAAAAAGGAATCTTATCATAAAAATACCAAAAAATTACCCAAAGTAAATTTCGATATTATATTTTCAAAAATGATGTTTATTTTTTCAAATAATAATTATAATAGTGTCAAAAATTAGATTTAAAATAGGTACGCCATTAAAAGTTGGTAAAATTTCCTTTTAGAAAAATATATATTTTTATTCATAAAATTAGATTTATTCTTATCTCTTGTATAGAAAACACATAAGATAAACATTAAATAGTTTACTTAATGTAATATATATATATACATCATTAAAATCATTTATCAAAAGTGTTTTAATTAAGGTAAAACATGTTTCATTTTATAAATATATTTTTCCATCAAATAGTTTCCTATATTTTCAAAAAAGTGTTTTATTTTCATTTATAGTTAATTAGTCCCCAAATAATTATTATTATATACATGTTTAACCCATATTTTTATAATTTAATTAATCTTATTCATAAACACCATTCCAATGGAGAGGTAAAAATTATAATAATATTTTATTAATAATATTAATATTAAATTATAGTTTGGAAAAACTAGGTCCTTCTTGCCAAGAAAGTTATCAAAGGAACTTGACATTGTATATAACATAATAAAAACATAGTGTTTCATGTACCAAAATCTAATAGAACTGTTTTTTGTAGTGAAAGTTGGACTTAGTGTTGCGTATAAAGTAAGAATAACTTGGTGTATTCATATAACACAATGTATATTCAGTGTTGTGTAAAATACAAAATATTGAAAAGTTTAAATGAATTTGAAAAAAAAAACAAAAAATATCATGTTGTTAAACTCCTCACCTAGTATCAATCCTTAGTTTGTATTGGATCTGAAAAATCAGAATAATGGATCAATTCCCTAAAAATAGGTTATAAGAGCATGCATCAAAATAACTCTATCAAGGAGAAAAGAAATAGTGAACTGATCCTAAGTATTGAAACAATTAATAAGAGGAATCCCAAATGATGATCAGATCTTGAAACAAAGTTAAAACAAAGAAAAAGGATCAAAACCTATGAATAGGGGCTTGGGAACTCCACCAAGTGAGAAGAGGGCCTCCTAACTATTCAAATTAATAAAGGAGGAGGGGTAAGTAAAAAAGGATTTTAAAGAGAAAATGGTAAATTTTCCAAAACAATATAGGGTTTCACATTTTGGCCGCATGGTTGGCCAAATATTACATGCCTCACTACCTTGAGAGGGGACCTACATGGTAAGGCCACATGGTTTGAGAAACTTTGTCCCAACCATGTTGTATGCCTCTGCTAAAAAGTGTAGACAACCCACATGGTCGTGTGTCCTTGGCCACATGTTCATGTGGCCTTGGGCACACAATTAGGGAAGACTATTTTCCCTTCTTTCCCCTCTTAAAAGACCCAAATGGTTAGGAGAAACCATGTAGGATGGTTCACATGGTTTCTACTAACTATAAGGCATAGTGATTTCTTCCACTAACCAGGGTTTTGAGTTCCAAACAAGCCCTAGACACCCCTAAAACTTCTATAACCTTATTAGGAATCCATAATAGTTTCAAGATAAATAATTAGACTTAAATTTAAAGGATCCATACTGTAACGTCCTAGTTGCGGAAGCCACCCAGAGGCACCCCGTACCTGGTTAGTCACATGGCCTCAAGCACATTTCCCCAAATGCCAGAGGCTGCCGACTAGCAGCGAGGGCCTTGGGTGAGATAGTGGGGAAACTATGCCCTCATTGGCAGAGTACACAGCGGAAGAAAAAAAATAAACATGCAATAGCAGAATCAGTAATAACCAACAATATAACAGCAGAAGACTAAATCAACAAACTGGAGCACATATGTATATAAGAAAAGATGCATGATACATAACTAGGAAAGCATCCAAACAAGTCACAATGCAGGAAAACACTATAGTACCAAAACAAGTACAAAAAAAAAGTAAACAGTTCCTCAGCATCGCGAGCCAAATCTCGGTCCCATGCTCTCCTGCTCCAAGCAATCAAGTACTGAAAGTCAAAGGGTGTTTTCCCTTGTCTACACCTACAACAACATAGTCTGCTTGGCCCAAAAGCATGGACCAAATAGGGTGTGAGATAAAATCCCAGTAGGCATTCACCCGAAGATCTGTGCCTATCAGTCAGTGAGTACATGGTAGGTAAAAGTACAATAAGCAGTAAATAGCAATAGCAAGCAGTAGGCAGTAAATAGTAACTAGTAAAACAGGATGATACATAGCAACAATCAATCCAAAACCAACCAACATCAGTGAGACAAATAGCTAATAAGCCAGAAACCCTCTGGGAAGTACTCGCAGCCATCCCTTCTGGTCCTATTCAAGAATTACCACAACCCTCTGGGTAGTGCACTCAGCCTAACCCCTCTGGTTTGGTCATAAGAATTTATGAGACTCTCTGGGGAAGCTCACTCGGTAAATTCCCCTTATAGTATAGGGTAGTAAGGGAATATATTGAGGAAGATAATGTGGTCTAACCCTCTTATCCCCAAGGTCTAGAGACTCTCTGAGGAAGCTATCTCGGTCAATTCCTCCTATAACCTCAGGTATACCACATACTCTTTGAGGAAGCTCACTCGGTCAATTCCTCCTCTAGCCTGGGAAGGTTCTTAAAGAGATTCGAACAAGGTAATACTCTCTAAGGAAGCTCACTCATTCTACCCTCCTGTAGTCTATAAAATCCAAGACTCTCTGGGAAGCTCACTTGGTCTATCCCTTATATTCTACAGCATCGGGTTCTCTCAGCCTCATGCCAATCAGTGCATAATAATGCTATAAGGCTAAAGTACACCTATAGAGCTACTTGGCTAACCAAAGTACATCTATAGAACTAATTAGCTAAACAGTCTACAAGGCAACAAGCATGTCATGAATTTCACTTCATCCTATAACTTCAAGGCATGAAAACGGGTGTAGCAGCCAAAGGCAAATGATACCCAAAGGTCGTAAACAGAACAAATCAAGGGAAACACATCCCAGCACAACAAATTATCCTTTAACATGGTCAAATTTACCTCTACACAGGCATAAAATCAAGACAGAAAAACAACATGGAAAAAAGGTAAACACGCAATACCATGTTTATGGGTATTGGTGGAATTTTCACATAAAACTCAGAGACTTTGAACAGTAAGGCACAAACCACCTACCTTGATCCTAGGAGATTGATAAACTTGAACCATGATGGGTAATTATCCCTATGACATCGTAGTTCTGAGAAAACGCACAAAATGTTCAACCTTAGATAACTTGAGAAGGAGGAAGAATTGGAAAACAAGGTTAAAGTAGAAAGAAGAACTCACCGCTGCGCTTCCAACGCAACCGACAGACCTTGAATTGGAGAATAGATGGAGGCTCGAGAATCTGAAGAAGTTTCATGGTCGTACGGCGTATCCCGGTCGAACTAGACCTAGAAGAAGATGATTATGGCGATTAGGCGCGACCCCAGTTCGTTTAGTGGAAAAAAACAAGAAAAGTACATGGTGTGTATTTTTAAAGTACACGGCGTTTAGCGGGTCTTTCTGTACTCCACCAAAATCGGCCTCCACGTCACCCCTACACACCATGTGTGTGGCCCCGACATGGCCAGTACACGGTTTTGAGCGGGAAAATAGTACACAGCATGTACGCAGAAAGTAAACGGCGTGTACTTCAAAAATTTCCAGAAACTCCAAAAAATTATCAAAAAACTCCAAAAAAGGAAGACATACCTGAAATGAAGATCTGGGTTCCTACAAACTTCCCCCTTAAATAAATTCATCCACAAATTTCCCTAGATGGGCGTAGAAGAAGGATCCTTGAACAGCTCCGGACACTGCTATCGAACCTCAGCCTCCCTCTCCCAAGTCTTGTCATGTACTCGCTCATGCTACCATAGCACTCGTACTAGAGGAATAGACCATCCTTGAATAACCTTTGTACTGTGATCGAAAATCCGGATAGGATGCTCTTCAAACGACGCATCCACTTCGAGCTCAACCTCCTCGTGCTGAAAGACATGAGACGGGTCTGAAAAGTAATATCGGATATGAGAGATGTGGAAGACGTCGTGCATATCCCGGTACCTCTGAGGTAGCTACAATCGATAGGCAACTGGCCTAACTCTCTCCAACACCTCAAACGGCCCGATGTACCGCAGTGAAAGATTACCCTATCTCTAAATCCTCTTGTGTCCCAACCTCGGTGCAACACATAGGAATACCTGATCTCCGACCTCAAACTCCAAAGGTTGCCTCCACTGATCAGTATAAGACTTTTATCGAGACTGTGTTGTAGCCATCCTCTTCTGAATCAACTCTATCTGCTCTGAGGTCTCCTGAACAAGACGAGGTCCTAGCAAAGCTGCCTCTCCTGCCTCCAGCCAGCATAAGGGTGATCGGCATGGCCTACCATACAAGGCCTCATATGGTGTCATCTAAATGGTCGCCTAAAAACTGTTGTTGTAGGCAAAATCTACAAGAGGTATATGCTTCTCCCAAGAACCGCCAAAGTCTAGAATGCAATCTCGGAGCATATCCTCAAGCACCTGGATTGTGTGCTCAGATTGGCCATCAGTCTGGGGATGGTATGTCGTACTCAGAAGTACCTAGGAACCCAAAGCCTTCTAAAGTCCCTGCCAGAACTGATAGGTAAAGCTTGCATCCCTGTCTAAAATAATAGAGTGTGGAACTCCATGCAGACGAATGATCTCTCTGATGTAAAGTCGTCCCAGATCATCAACACTGAAGGTCTCCTTGATCGGAAAGAAGTGAGCAACCTTCGTGAGCCTATTGACAACAACCCAAACATCATCACTTCCCTGAGGTGACCTCGGAAACCCAGTCATGAATTCCATCGCGATATCATTCCACTTCCACTCCGAAATGGGTAACTGTTGTAAGAGCCCTGCTGGTCGCTGATTCTCTTCTTTCACCTGCTAACAAGTAGAACATCTCATGACAAAATGAGAAACATCCCTCCTCATACCTAGCCAACAGTACTGGCGGTGTAGATCACGATACATCTTAGTGACGTCAGGATGAACTAACCAAACTGAGGAATGAAAATCCCGTATCAGCTCCTTGAGTATGTCTGCTGGCACCCATACGCATCCCTGGAAATGCAAGATCTCATCATTTCCCACTGTCCATCCCGGAAGAGGGTCCCCTCCCGACACACTCTCCTGCAGGACCAAGGCCTCTGAGTCTGATAGCTGCCTCATTCGTACCCGATCAACAAGTATAGAGGTAACAGCTACAGAAGATAGGACAGTCTATCCCTGCCTGTTGTGCACCTCCAGATGCATCTCAGAGAACATATCCATAAGCTTCCACTCACTGCTAGCCTCCTGAACTGTCTGAATATGAGTTCTCTTGCTCAAAGCATCAGCCACTGCGTTTCCCTTTCCCAGCGTATAGGCGAGATCAAAGTCGAAATACTAAAGATACTTGACCCACCTACACTATCTCAGATTCAAATCACGCTGAGTGAATATATACTTGAGACTCTTGTGGTTGGTGAAAACCAAAAAGTGCTCTCCCAGAAGATAGTGTCTCCAAAAGCGTAAGGCATGAAAAACTACTGCCAACTCCAGATCATGTGTCGGGTAGTTCCTCTTGTGTGGCCTCAACTACCGAGACCCGTACGCAATGACTCCATCTCCCTACATGAGCAAAACTCCCAGCCCGATACCTGAAGCATCATAGAAAACAGTGTATTCCTTGCCTGGCTCCGGAAAGTATAGTATCAGTGCTGACGTCCACCTCCCTTTCAGCTCCTAAAAGGCGGACTCACAAGAATCTGACCATAAGAACTTCGCCCCTTTCTTGGTCAGACCTGTCAACAATGCTGCTAGGCACGAGATGTCCTAAATAAAGCATATGTAGTACCCTTCCAGTCCTAGGAAACTCTACACCTCAAAAATGTTCTTTGGTTGCTCCCGGGAAACTATAGCTCTCACTTTCTCTGGGTCCACAGATACTCCTGTCTCTGAGATAACACAACCCAGGAAGTGAATCTGATCCATCCAAAAGTGGCACTACGAGAGTTTAGCATACAGCCGATTCTATCTCAGTGTACTCAGAACGATCTCAAGATTTATGGCATGGTCGTGTCGAGTGTGAGAGTACACCAAGATATCATCCATGAAGACCACAACAAAGGAGTCCAAGTACGAATGGAACACTTGGTTCATCAGTGCCATGAAGACTGCAGGCGCATTCGTAAGTCTAGAAGGCATGACTGTATATTCATAAAGATCATACCTACTCCTAAAAGCTGTCAAAGGTATATCTGATGGTCTAACGTGCAACTAATTATAACCTGACCTCAAGTCGATCTTTGAGAACACCCGGTCTCCTCGAAGGTGATCAAATAGGTCATCGATCCTCGGTAAGGGATATCGGTTCTTGTCTGTCAACTGGTTCAGTTTTCAATAATCCACACAAAGCCGAAGGGTACCGTCTGCCTTCTTCGCAAATAGGACAGGCGAACCCCATGGAGAAGTACTGGGTCGGATGAAACCCTTTGCCTGCAACTCCTCCAACTGCTTCTTGAGCTCCTGAAACTCAGGTGTATCCATCCTATAAGGAGGAATGGACACCAGTGCTACTCCTAACATGAGCTCAATTGAGAATTCTACCTCATGCTCTGGAGGTAAAACTGAAAAGTCTTCTGGAAAGACATCCTTTAAATGATCCGCCACTGGAGGAAAGTCTAACTGTTAAGTCCCCTAGTCATCTAGATAAAGACTGGCAATCTGGGCTATAACTTCCCCTATCCCATGATTCTCTGGTCCATCTCTACCCACCTGGACCTCCCATTCACCTCTATGAAGGAAAAATCTGCCCTCTGGTGATATGAAACTCACCCTGCGGAGATAACAATCGATGACTACCTGGAAAGGAACCAACCAGTCTATACCGAGAATGACATAATATCTCTTCATCTCTAGGACATAGAGGTCCCATAATAAATGAAACCACGCAACCTCGAGAGGGCACTCTCTGCACTATCGTATGCTAGATATCCTAGTTCCCAATGGTGTGTCAAGATTCAACAAGTCGGCAGATGAAAATATAGAGAACCCAAGGCTCTCCACAACCGTAACATAGATAAAGCTATGGGAAGCACCAGTATCGAAAATAGATGAAGATAATACTGAGGCTACTAAGATCTTACCACGAACTATAGAAGGGTCGGGATCCTGCTACTGATAGGTATGATCCATGGAGAAGGACTGGCCTGCACCACGGCCATACGCCCCTGGCTGACCGCTCTGAGCTAATCCACTCTACTGTCACTGATGACTTGGTGACTGACCACCACGGTCGCGACCTCTACCTCGGCCTGAACAGCCGGAAGAACTCCAGTTCCCTAAATGGTGGGAAATTGGTGAAGCATCTCCAGAACGTGGGGTCATAGAGGAACCCCTACCATCAGCTGAAGGTGAGAAGATATGACAGAAACACTGAAGATGGCCCATCTTGCCACAAGACAGGCACTCCATTAGATCTCTCTGGCACTGAGGCCTAGTATGCCCACTCCTACCACACCGGTAGCATACAACCTGGCTGCCAAAAGACACATCCTGAGAACCTCGATCTCCTCAAGAAGACTCTCTACGATGCTTCCTACTATCCGTAGGAGGAACACCAGCTCTGGATGACGAACCGCCCTTGCACACTGCTCCAGAATCTCTCAAATTGCGCTCAGTAATCAGCGCCTAGTTGACGATGGAGGATATCGAAGTCAACTGGAAGATATTCACCTAGGAGCAGATCTCCTTCCTGAGACCGTCCTTGGACTTCCTAGAAAGGAAAAACTCATCACCTACTGGGATCAGTGTGAAACTCTGCAGCTCAGTGAAGCGAGATGAGTACTCCATAACGGAGAGAGTACCCTGCTGCAGACTCATAAACTCCTGGGATCGATCAGCCCTTAGGTTCTCTGGATAGAAGTAGTCATAGAAGTTGCATTGAAACTCATCCCAAGACATATCTTGATGATGCCCTGACTATGAGATCACATCCCACCACCTCTTAGCAGTGTCCCAGAGTGTATAAGTATCCAGCTTTACCCTTTTCTCTGGAGGGATCTCTAGGTGCTCAAAGATGGTCAGTGTGGCCTCTATCCATGATTCTGCAGCCATAGGTCCTCCAACCCCTGAAAAAGTAGGAGGATGATGTTGTTGGAAAACTCGTGTCAAATTAGCCATCGATGGGGTAGGAGGCGGCGCTCCCTGGAAGGTCTACATCATCCTCAGAAAACCTTCCATGAACTATGCATCAGTGCCTGTGACTGGTATGACAGTCGGTGCCAAGGTTGGCTCGACTAGAGGATCGACAGGAAGTCCCTGATCAGCCATATCTGGCATCTGATCACTGCCTGACGACAGACATACAATCGGAGGACGTCTCGGAGGCATAGCTCTGAAAGATCAAAAGTAAACCTTAGATTAGAAAAATAAGGATAGAGAACACAAGAGTACAAAACAGAAATAGGGGAAGAAAAACACACAAGTCTACAAAACACAACTACACGGCATGTATAAAAACAACACGGCATGTCTTCTCAAGCCTCTGACATGGGCGTGTACCCCTTCCCTACAGGTCGTGTAACACCTCAACCTACACGGTGTGTTGACCAAACACACGATGTGTACTTGAAGACTATTCCCCTTCCCGAGTCTCTTTACACAGCTAACTCACACGGTTCAAACTAACCTCAGACTACACGGTGTGTTCCCTAGGGACACAGCGTGTACTAGACACTGACTCGGCGGCCCGTGTTGTTAGTTACACGGTTGTCTACACGGTTGGACCTTACACGGCATGTTTCGAACAAACACGGTGTGTCTAGGAGAAGGTGAAATTGTCCCGTGTTGTTCGTGACACGATCGGGTACCTGGGCAAGACTACACGGTGTGTTCCAAAAGCAACATGGCGTGTCTTAGAGAAGGTCACGCCGACCCGTGTTGTTCGTGACACGGTCGGGTACCTAGACAGAACTACACGGCGTATTCCTTTTTAACACGGTGTGTTCTAGTCGAGCTTCCCCGACCCGTGTTGTTAGTGACACGGCCGGGTACAAGGCTCTACACTACACGACGTGTGCATACCATACACGGAGTGCTCCTGACGTTATTTTCACAACACCGTGTTCCTGTACACACAGTCAGTAACACGGCCTAAAAACTACACGGCATGTAACTAGAAAGTACACACCATGTATTCTGGTTTTTTCTGGGTAGTAGCTCAGAAACTGCACAGAAACCCAGAAACACGGAAAACAAGGCAAAAAGGTGCCAAATTCTGATCTGTGAGGGCCCATACTCCCCGCGAATCAAATCTTGGAATCCCCTACAGTCATGTACAAGAGAAAACAGGATCATGATCCACCAATTTCTGATTCAAGAGGGCCCATAACACCTCAAGAATCAAAATTTGGTGTTCATTTAAACAAAGTACAATACAAACAATTCTCTAACAAGCAGCAGAGATTCTATCAAGCATCTCTCACAACAGCATGCAAAATCTACACAACGTCTATCACAACAGCATGCAATCGCTAATGCACCCTAAATGGCATGGCAAGAATGCATGGAATGTGATTTCTACAAGTTCCTATATGATGCATGAGATGGAATACTCTCATCTCATCAGGTTGCGACAGAAATAGAACCATAATAACAAAACTATAACAGTACAAAGCATGTGAATCACTCTAGGTGAAATCGTATCAACCGTAAAATCTCAAAACCAGAAAACTGAAATAAATGAGGTAGTATGGATTTTCCCTGTACACGGGTTAGCTACTCCCAAACAGAGCTTATTACCAAGTACCGAATCTGTCCTATCCCTGGCTAAAGTCTCCAAATAGTAATGCAAGAGAAAAGAATCCTCTGATACCACTTTGTAACATCCTGGTTCCGGAAGCCACCCAGAGGCACCCAATACCTGGTTAGTCACATGGCCTCAAGCACATTTCCCCAAATGCCAGAGGCTGTCGACTAGTAGTGAGGGCCTTGGGTGAGATAGTGGGGAAAATATGCCCTCATTGGAAGAGTACACAGCGGAAGAAAAAAATAAACATGCAATAGCGGAAGCAGTAATAACCAACAATATAACAGTAGAAGACTAAATCAACAAACTAGAGCACATATGTATATAAGAAAAGATGCATGATACCTCCAAATTAAATTTTTATTTCATTTTGAAAAGATCCCACATAGGGTAAAATGTTAAACCTCGCAAAATAACAAGCTACTATAGTAGAAAACAACCACAAGACCAATAGGAAAATCATACCTCACTAGGTTGGTTGCCCAGCTGGATCAGCCTAGTACTTCCATGTTAAGTCTTTGATGTAGGTGTCCGGGTGTGAGGCAACGAAACCCTCTAACTTGGTTGCAAGGAAATCCATCAACTCCCGGAATGAGTCCATATCAACCGGAGAGACAAAATCTAGGAACAAAACATCAAGTTGAGATGTGTACCACGCCATCTGTTCTAGGTTGAGATTCTCTAGATACCTCCCCTGCTCGAGTCTCTCCCACTCCTCCCCTGTCAAGGCATCATCCTCAAGTCTTGAACTACTGAGATCTTCTTTTGTAGCCTTCTTGAACTTACTGAACACCACTATCATATTGACATTAAGAACCATGGGTCTCACAGTGTCCCCCTTCTAGTCACCCAAAGATGCATCCACCTCCAAGGGGATGAAGTCTGAGAGAGCTTCTGAAGAGGTCCCCTCACAGCTTTGGCTCATGACCCCCAGAGAAATGCCCTTCCTTCCCACTGCTCTAGTCATCATTGGTTTAGGAAGGTAGGAATAGTCTTTATTTTTCTTGGTCTTCTTCTTTGCAGGTGCTGGAAAGTCCCCATAATCCCAAGAGTCTTTTCTCCCTTTCTTCCTGCCTGAGCGAAGAGAACCTTCAACAAGGGAATTCGCTTCCCAGTCAGAAGCCAAAGTATTAACATCATCAATCCCTCTACCATTAATGAAAAACATTCTATGAGAAGAAATCTTATCCATCACCTGACTTGATTCAATACCTCCAACTTGCTTCATCTTATTTTTGGATATCACTACTATCCAACCATTGTCTTCTTTGGAGTTAGGGACAGCCTCTCCTAGAGGCACTGATGTCCCCTCTACTTCCAGTTGTACATTAGGACATACCTTTTCTATTCCCATGTTTACCTGTTTCTTGGGGGGGCTTAACACCGCCCCTGGGGAGTTGTTTTTCTCACCCCTAACTATTGGAACCTCATCCATACATGTAGTCCTCAGTTGAGAATGCATGGTCTTAGACTGCCCATCTTTCCCACCCAGGTCTGTTACCTGACCAACAAAAAATCCAGACACACTAGGTGCCCCTTGCTCATGCCTAGAGGCTATTGTAAGCGTTGTCATGCTGATCACCACTCCACTATCTTGGAGGACACTACTCACAGGAGGGTTGGGGTCTCCCCACGAACCAAAACAGAACTCCGAATGAATATCATAGACTCTTTGAGGAAGCTCATTCGGTCAATTCCTCCTCTAGCCTGGGAAGGTTCTTAAAGAGATTCAAACAAGGTAAGACTCTCTGAGGAACCTCACTTGGTCTACCCTCCTGTAGTCTATAAAATCCAAGACTCTCTGGGAAGCTCACTTGATCTATCCCTTATAGTCTACAACACCGGGTTCTTTCAGCCCCATGCCGGTCAGTGCATAATAATGCTATAAGGCCAAAGTACAACTATAGAGCTACTTGGATAACCAAAGTACATCTATAGAGCTACTTAGCTAAATAGTCTACAAGGCAACAAGCATGTCATGAATTTCACTTCATCCTATAACTACAAGGCATGAAAACAGGTGTAGTAGCCAAAGGAAAACGAGACCCAAAGGTCGTAAATAGAATAAAGAAAGGGAAAAACATCCCAGAACAACAAATTATCCTCTAACATGGTCAAATTTACATCTACACAAGCATACAAGCACGGCAGGAAAACAACAAGGAAAAAAGGTAAACACCCAATACCCCATTCACGGGTATTGGTGGAATTTTCACATAAAACTTAGAGACTTTGAACAGTAAGGCACAAACCACCTACCTCGATCCTAGGAGATCGATAAACTTGAACCACGATGGCTAATTCTCCCTAGGATGTCGTAGATCTGAGAAAATGCACAAAACGTTCAACATTAGATAACTTGAGGAGGAGGAAGAATTGGAAAACAAGGCTCAAGTAGAAAGGAGAACTCACCACTGTGCATCCAATGCAACCAACAGAGATCGAATCGGAGAACGGATGGAGGATCAGGAATCTGGAGAAGTTTCGTGGTCGTACGGCATCTCCCAGTCGAACCAGACCTAGAAGAAGATGATTATGGTGATTAGGAATGACCCCGGTTCATTTAGTGAAAAAAAGAAAAGTACACAGCGTGTAGTGGGTCTTTCTGTACTCCGCCAAAATCGGCCTCCACGTCACCCCTACACACCGTGTGTGTGGCCCTAACATGGCCAGTACACAGCTTCGAGCGGGAAAAGAGTACACGGCGTGTAATCATAAATTACACGGCGTGTACTTCAAAAATTTCCATAAACTCCAAAAAATTCTCAAAAAACTCCAAAAAAAGAAAGACATACCTGAAACTAAGATCTGGGTTCTTACACATACCTTGTAGAAAAACCAGGTTCTTACAGTCTTCCCCCATTAAAATAACATGTCCCCAAGTTCTCTTCCAAGGGCATTGAAACAATATCTGAGAAATATTATGGCCATTGAGCATGTATGTCGACCTCTTACTCCCAAGTATCATCATGTACACAGCTGTTCTTCAATAGCACCCATACTAAAGGGATAGACCGGCCTCTGAGAGACTTCATGCTCTAGTCAATGATGTGTATGGGATAATCCTCAAAAGAAAAATCAACATCTAACTCAACCTCCTTATAATTAAAATTATGAGACAGGATGGCATGATAATAGAGAAGCCATAAAATTTGGAGTATATCATTCATTGAAGGGTACCTATGAGCTAATAACAACTGATAGTCTACCAACCTGACTCTATCCAGAATCTCAAATGGTCTGACATTATAAGGTGAAAACTTCCCATGCCTCTGTTTCCATTTATGCCCAAGCATGTGTGATACCCAAAGAAAAACATGATCCCAAACCTCAAACTCTAGAGGTTGTCGATGATTACAAGCATAAGATTTCGTTCTAGATTGGGTAGTAGACATATGATTTCTAATCATCTAAGCCTTCTCTGAAGTCTCATGCAAGAGATGGGGACTTAGTATCACTACCTCACCTGCCTTTAAATAGAACATGGGTGAGTGGAATGGATTACCATACAATTCATCATACATATCCATATAAATTGTCTCCTAAAAGATATTCTTGTAGGAGAACTCTTTGAGAAGGATATGATTCTACCAATAACTTCCAAAATCAAATATTCATGCCCAAATAATGTCCTCTAAAACATGTATCATCCATTCCAAATGGGCATCGGTCTAAGGGTGAATATTTTTTCTTAGAAGAAACTATGTACCCATAGCTCTCTATAACCCATGCCAGAACCTAAATGTGAAACAAGCATCCTAATTTGAAATGATAGTATGAGGGACCTCATATAGCTATATAATCTCATAGAAATACAGTCTTCCCAACTTTTAAACTAAGAAATTATCTCAGATATGAAGGAAGTGGGAAACTTTTTCAGTCGATCCATAAATACCCAAACCACGTTGCTACCTTGAGGAGACCTCAATAATATGATGAAAAAATCCATATAAACATCTTCCAATTTCCATTATGGGGTTGCAAATAGCTATAAAAATCTTACAGGCTATTGGTTCTACTCCTTCACCTACTAACAAGTGGAACACCTAGTGATAAAACCTATTATCTAACATGTCATATCAGGCCACCAATACTAGCATCGCATATGTCGATACATCTTGGATATTTCATGATGAAATTTCCACTAAGAAGCATGGGAATATCACATCAAATAATCTCTCATATATGTAGGAACCCATAAAATCCCATGTATATGTAGGTTGTCATCCCCATCAATAGACCAGTTCAAAGGAAGTTCCTCACTACAAATACTTTCCCCTAGTACTAACCCATCATGATATAAAAACAACCTTCTCTTTACCCTTTTCAGGAGTGAAGAGGTAACTGATAAGGATGATAGAAAAGGCTATTAGTGACTCTTGAAACTCTAGATGTAACTCAAAAAAGAGGGCCATCAATTTCCATTCATCAATGGATTTATGTACGGTATGTGCCTGAGTTTTCTGGCTTAGCGCATCATCCATCGTATTTACCTTTCCAGGTGTATAGGAAATCTTACCCGAATGGCCCAAAGACCTTCTTTTTTTATTTAATTATGGATAATCCCCCTTTTAGGGGTTGAAGGGGAACTTGTACATGACCCGTAGGCCCAAGGCACAAGGCCCGAAAAACCTACAATACATGACCCGAAGGCCCAGAGGCATACCATTCCCAAACCATGACCCGTAGGCCCAGCCCACTTGAACTAACCCTCCCCAGCTTTTTGCATCATTGATCACCTAGCTCCCCACCTTGCATTGCTGATCATCTAACATTGCCCCGTATAAAGCTATATGGTGCCTGGACCCGATGGCAGCTGTCATGCCCTCTCATTCTTCCAATCCGGTTAGTTCTGCATCTGGTGGTTGCTACTCATGTTGCTCTGATCCTCTTCTAGGGCCTATTCTATGTGAACTGGGATACACCATGGTCTATGTGTATAGGAAACCTCAAAGTCAAAATATTTAAGGTATTCGACTCATATTTACTATTTGATATTCAAGTCATGCTGAAAAAAGATATATTTGAGGCTCATGTGATTTGTATACACCAAAAAGAACTCAACCATCAGAGAGTGTCTCCAGCAATGTAAGGCATGGAAAACTGCTTCAAGATCAAGGTATTGCGTCAAATAATTATGCTCATGAGGTCTCATCTGGTGAGACCCATACACAATGACTCTATCCTCCTACATCAGTACAGCACCCAATCTAATGAATGATGCATCAATGAACATTGCATAGCCTCTTTCAGAATCTAGAATAATCAGAATCAATATAGAAGTAAGACTTCCTTTCAACTCCTAAAAGGACTTCTCACACACTTTAGACCATATGAACTTCACACCATTCTTTGTAAGACCATTAAGAGGTGAAGAAAGTTGTGAGAAGTCCTGTATAAAATTCAAGTCATATCTAGACATCCCTAAGAAGCTTTTTATATCAAACATGTTCTTAGGTTTATACCAGGAAACCACATCACTTACCTCTTCTAGGTCAACTGATACTCCTAATTCTGAGATAATATTACCTAAGAAGTGACCTTGGTCAATCCACAAGTGGAACTTATAAATCTTAGCATATAGATGGTTCTCTCTTAGTGTATTCAAAATGATATCAACGTGTTTAGCAGGGTATCTTCGAGTATGAGAATACACCAAGAATTTATCAAAAAATAACACAACAAAGGAATCCAAATAGGGGTGGAACAACCTATTCATAAAGTCCACTAAAATGGTGTGTGTGTTCGTAATACCAAACAAAATAACAAGATACTCATATAAACTATACCAAATTCAGAAATCCATACACGGTATATCTAAAGTCCTGACTCGCACCTGATGATAGCCTGATCTCTATTCGATCTTCGATAATACCCTAGATCCTTAGATATTTTAAAATAGATCATCTATCTAAGGTAATGGATACCATTTCATAACTGTAAGTTGGTTCAACTATCGGTAATCCATGCATAAATGTAGGTTCTCACCCACATTCTTGTTGAAAATCATGTGTGAACTACAGGATGAAGTGTTGGGTTAGATAAAACCCTTGGCCTCTAAATCCTCCAACTATCTCTTATATCATGGAGGTCATCACATGTCATCTTGTATGTAGGAATATATAATTGAGATACTCCTGAAAAAATCACAATTGTGAACTCTACCTCTCTCTCTGGAGGTAATCCATAATAATCATCTGAAAAAAAAATACATAAAATGATCCACCACGGGAAGAAAATTTTTTAGATGTATTATTTTCTCCACTATGAAAATACTAGCAATATGTAAGGTAACTCCTCCTATCCCATGATGCTCTGTTCAAGATCTACCATCCCGAACATCTCACTCACCACTGTGAAGATAATTTCTACTCTCTGGTGATGTAAATTTCACCCTGTGACGATAGCAGTCCACATAGGCATGATATGGAACCATCCAATCCACCCCAAGAATGATATAAAATCTCATCATCTCGAGGATGAAGAGGTCCCATAAGAAAGAATAACTTCATACCTCATGCGAGAAGTCCCTGCATTGGTGTGTTCCCTCATACCTCTCACCCAACTATGTGTCTAGGGTCATCACACCATTGTAGTGCTGAATTTCCATCCCAATAATTTACACATATGATAAAGATATGAATGATTGAGAGTCACTTGTATTGAATAAATCAGATACAATAGTGTAAGTTAATAGAATAGTTCCTAATACAGTTGATAGTATCGTACTCTGATCCTAGGTTATCGGTAGTAAGGCATGCAACTAACATGATCCACATCCTTATGCTATAGTTGGACTACCCTGGGAAGGTCTGCTCTTTTAGCATTAATAATCAAAATTATATCTACCATGACCATGACATCCTCCTCAGCCTATCCTACTGGTGCTACTCAAACTCCCCACCTGATGTGGTGTAACTGATCCTTCCCCTGAAAGTAGAGCTGGTACAAATCCTCATCCACTAGAATCAGGTGGAAATGTCTTGAAATATCTCTAAATATAACCCATATGGCCAAAATCACGACACTCGTGAGGGTCTCTATCCCACTAATGCTTTAGATTCCACTTCCAACCATACAGATGGCATATAACAGAGCTACCAGTGTGGATACTCTACCTACCACTTCTCTGATGATAAACCTCAAGGCTACACTTATAGCTACCAAAAGAACTACTTCCCTACCTCGACACTGAACCTTTTTACCTAGTACTATCGACTTGTCTCCTAATATGCTCAGTTATAAGAGTCTGATTAAATATATGAGAAAATGTATGTAGGTTAAAAAAAATCACATGTGAGTGGATGATATACTTGAGCCCATCCTAGAAACATCTTGCTCATGATAGCTCATCACAGGGTAGAAGTGGTGAAAATCATTACAAATCAATAAATCACACTGAATAGTCCATGAAAACCATAGCACCCTTCTCCAGATGCATGAACTCTCTAGCTAGATCATCTCTTAGAATCTGATGAAAGATGTAATCATAGAATATAGTCTAGAAGTCCGCCTAGACCTATTCTAATTACGAATATATTGAGTAATCACATTCAACCAATGATTGGTAGAATCATTAATCATGTAGGTGGAAATCTTTACCATCCTATTAGGAGTTATATCCAAATGATCGAACATAGAAATAGTGGCCTCTAGCTAAGACTTAGTAGCCTAAGTACTGACATCCTTGGAAAAGGTGGTATGATGTTGCTACTGGAACTCATGAGTGAGATCAACCATAGTAGTTGAAGGTCATGGTGAACCCTATATAAAATGCATCATAAATAGAAAAATATCTTGAAACTGAGTTTCATTTCCCATTTTAGGGATAGAAAGTGGCTCCCTAGGTGGAATTACAGGTGGTATCACTAGTGGATTAGGGTCCACCACCTCTAGAGCATGGTCATCGTCACCCTCCTAGAGCATGAATAGAGGAATTCATGGTGTCATGGTTCTTCAAATTCCAATAACATTCCTCAAAACAAGATTTGGAAGTAAATAGATACACTAGAATAAGTATACCATAAGGAAAAAAGGAATCAATTCCAAGGATAAAACCCCAACTACCCTCTTAGAAGGCCATTGTATTAGTAAGAGTTCAATTTTAAGTTACTGAGGTTCTAGTAGGTGAAGGGTCAATTTAATTTTACCTATTCAGTTTATGGAAACCATATCTTTTAATAAGTCATTTTTTACATTTTAAATTTTTATTTTCTTATTTAGATATATCAAGGTTTGATTAAATGGATCATCATTCCTAGATAATAAAGGGCATATGCTTTATAAATGAAAGTGACACCTATTTAATTTCATTCAACCCCCTATACATTCGGTCTCAGAATATAATGTGTAATATATGATGGATCCACTTGGTAAATTACCCCTTCCAATTCATGAGGGTCCATAAACCTCATAAATTGAAACTAGTAGTCACTCAATCATTTCCAAATCTCAACTCATGTAACCATAGGTGCATAGATAATATGGGTAGAAACTAGATATTTAAGATGCCACCATCAGCCTATACATAAAAATACTATTTATATTGATTATGAAACTTTAAATAACCATTTCCTTTACCCTGAAGAATATTTTAGCAGCACAGACATATATAAAAACATTGGATCACTCAACAATCATAGATAACATAAACAATACAAGTATTGAAATGCACCTATATGGCACAAAATATACATGGCATGTGAATTATTGGTTCTTATAATGATGCATGAAACAATTATTCTTACCATACTATGACATATTAAATATCCATAAATCATATAAAATATCACAACTCACTTAAATCACATAGTAGTGAGATTATATCAACTGTAATAAGTGAAATGCATAAGAACAATTTCTTATTCCTAGGAAACATGGTATTTACCAAAAAATGGGTTAGCTACTCCTAGGCTCAGCATATAAAAAAGTTCCAACATGTCCAAATCTCCAATATATTTTCCTAAAAATAGGTAAAAAGAAAGTAAAACCCCTCTAATACCACTTTTTGATGTCCTAACCTTGGTTCCACTCAAAGGTGCCCCAAGCAGGTGTGTCACATAGCCCCAAACACACAACCCCATATGCCAAAGGCTACCAACTAGCAGTGAAGGCCTAGGGTGTGTCTATGGGGAGACTATTACCTTATGTTATAGTGGAAAACAACAAAAATAATAATATCAGATAAGATAGTGGAATAATAATAATTAATAAAAAATATTGTTAATAGAAGTAAGTATAATCAACCATCAATAATAAACAACTCAAAAATTGGACATTATCAGAAATAAAAGATGATGTCATGTGAAGTGTCAACAAAACTGTAATAGATCATGATAATAATGGAAAGAGAATACAAAGTTAAACCAAGGAATCCTTAACCTTATGGGTTTACCAACACATATAAGTATCTCATGAAGTCTAGAAATAATGGGTCTAAGTGTAATACGGGGGGCTTTCCCAAGGCATTCAACTATAAATGATTCTTACCACATCCATGGATATCATCCTAGGTAATCATGGGATAAGCATGACTAGGCCAATGGGGTGAATCTAGGGTGCCATGTGTCCGAAGACATCAATATGGATTCAAGGAGTGTATCTGAGGCATCCTAATATCCAAAAGATAGTGAAGGAATCCTATAGAATCATCTTTGGAATCCACTAATATACAAGGACCATGTTCCAAGGTGGGTATCTCGCATTGAAACCGGGTCCTTGAATTGGAATGGTGTCTTCTGAGTCCTCAAGGCATTCCCTTGGGAATCCAAGGCTAGCTCAATTCTGACCACTCCTATAAAGATAAAAAGGTGTGTATGAAATAGGAACCTTATTCATATGTCATTATTTAATTTATTCCATGTAATACTCATGCCATTTAATAAGTCATTTTTTAAATTTTGTTACCTTTCATCAATATGACAAGGATAATAAAAGGCATGAAACCATTTATTACTTTAATTACATATTCATTTATTAGGTTCATTCCTTTACTTTTTATGTAACATGACAAGGTAGGCTAAGGACATGCAACCAGTTACTATTTAAATTATAATATCATTTATTAGGTTCATACCATTTCCTTTCATTTAACATGATAAGGAAGTTTGGGGATATTCAAACAATGTCAAATTCAACTTATAATTCAAGGCCAAGTGATATTTATAAATATTCTTACCATTTAACATATAAAGATTCATTTATTTATTTAAAACACTTAACATTATTAATACCAAGTCCATCTCACCCGAACGGTGGTGCGGGTAAACCCAACATGGGTTAAAAATGCATAAAAGAGGCCACACCCTACATGGGGTGGATAATTTTGAGGTTCCAACCTCCAATGATGTGATTAATGTGTATATAATGAGCTCTAAAACATGATTTCAATAATTATAAGCATGGAATATGAATTAAATAAGAAAATCCAAGTAAAACTGGCATGTGCACAATGATGATAGTTTATAAAATGGTGATACTTTGAGGGATGAGTTATAGACCATCTACCTCAAGCCTATATTACTCTACTCATCCAGTATCAACCATTAGTTTTTCCTATATCGGAAGAAAATAGAAGAATGAATGAATACCCTACAAATAGGGCATAATATCCTATATCCAAATAACTCCATCAAGGATAATAAAATCATATAACTAAGCCTAAGTAATGAATCACTTACCAAGAGAAATCCAATATGATGATCATGTCTTAAAATGGAGGTTGGATGATGAAATGGGATTAGAGTCTATGAAGAGGGACTTAGGAGCTCCATTGAGTGATAAGATGGCCTCTTATCATCTAGAATAAAGAAAGGATAAGGAGGGTTAATTAAAATATTTTTAAGGGAAATAGTAAATTCACCTAAAAATTATAGGGTCGCACAGTTTGGATGTTGGGCTGGCCAAACCATGCACCAACTGTGTGCACCTCACTACCTCAAGAGGGGACATGAACGGTTAGGTTGCACAGTTTGAGAAACTGTTCACCAATTTTGTTACATGCCTTTGATAAATAGTGTAGAAAACCAGCATAGTCGTGTGCCCTTGGGTGCATGGTCAGGTTAGACTATGCACCCTATTTTTTCCTCTGAAGCTCCCTACACAGTTAGAAGAAATCGTGCGGGTTGGGTCACACGGTTTCCACTAACCATGTTGCCTAGTTATTTATTACACCTTTCGGGGTTCCAATATCCAAAAAATCCTTAGGACCCCCCCCCCCCCAATTCCATAACCTCATTAGGAATCCTTGATAGGTCCAAGATAACAAATTAAACCAAAATTTAAAGGATCCATACCTTAA
Organism: Viscum album; assembly: GCA_963277665.1. Taxonomy (NCBI): domain Eukaryota; kingdom Viridiplantae; phylum Streptophyta; class Magnoliopsida; order Santalales; family Viscaceae; genus Viscum; species Viscum album. The sequence continues at coordinate 1,434,176,201 of OY728138.1, read as the reverse complement.
AGAAAAATCGGGTTCTTACACCTAGATCTCGAATCTAACTTTGATATTTATTGGTCATTAAACTTTTTATATAAAGGACTTCCAAAAGTATATTACTTAGAATTTTAAGTAGTTTTACCAGTCTAAATCTTCATCATTTTATTCATATCAATCATTGTTAAATAAGAATAGTTGATCACATAAAAGGTGGTATTCACTACTTCTACCAAGAACGTTTTGGAAATTCCTAAAGTCTTCAACATCACCTTTGTTCTATCCAATAGGTATTTATTCATCTCCTTGAAAACTCTATTCTCTTGAGAATATTATGTAATTTTGAACTATCTCTTGATGCCTTTCTATTTAAAAAGGTATCAAAATTCTCTCTTGTATATTCTCCGCCATTGTTAGTCCTCAAATACTTAACCTTCCTTCCAGATTTAGTTTTATTTTGTACTTTGAATATTTTGAAAATTTTAAACACATCTTATTTCATCTTTATTGGGTACACCCAACATATCCTATAATAATAATCAATGAATGATATAGATTACTTTAATCCTCCCAATTATATAAATTATTATTGTTAAATGTTGGAATAAATCAGCTATAAGACCTCTTTTCTTCCCATTATTGAAACCCCAAACTCTAACCTATGTTTATTTCTCAAAACACACTGCTCAAAAAATGGTAAGGATGACTTTATAAGGATAGGAAACAAATTTTGATTAGAAATAATCTTCTAACCTCATTTATACATATAAAAAATCTTCTAATTACATGACATTGTCAATACTTCCATCAAGGTAGTTGATGTGATAACTATCTATACCTCCTTATAAGTTTCACCCATAAGAATATATAGGTTATATTAAATATTCTCTACCTTCATCCTCATAATTGTTCCATTCACAATTTTGATCACTCCATTCTAAGTGTAAGTTTTTCATCTAACATCACCAAATTATCCTAAAGAAAATATGTTCTTCTTTAAGCCATTAACATGGAATACTCCTTGGAAAATACAAAAAATTACATCATTCATTTTTAGTTTGATGGTACTAAATCAAATGGTATTCAAGGTGTGATCATTACCCAAGTACATAAGTCATTTCAGGGTGTTTTTATACTGATCAAACCTTTCCTATTGAAATTTCATGATTCATGTTTATCTTAAGTCAATTATCCATGTGTTGTTGAGATGTCGTATTCCTCCAAAAGTTTTTTCCACTTCACTAACTAGTATATCTCCATTTCTAGAAGTATTCACCACATTTCTTTGAGAGTTATTTCCACAAATATTCTTATTATAATATTCCTTCTTGAGGTTCCATTTTTTCTATAATTATTATATGTGATATCTTTATTCTTATGCCTAGATTTCGACCTTCCATGATTTTAAATCCCACTAAAACTACACTATATTATCTTTCCTCTCTCCATTGAAAGATCCTACACTTGGTTAAAAGTTGTATATATGTATTCTTTATTATTATATCTATATTTATCTTTAGGAATAATAGCTTTAACTTGGTAGAAGAGAAATATATTCACCAAGATATTTTTGGTGATTTTGATGATGAGTTGATCGTATAAATCTAGAAAACTTTGGAGTAGAATCTCCACACGTTAAGTATCCTAGATTTTAATTCATGGCACTGTGAGATGAGAAAATAGGTTATTGAGGGCATTGATGTCCCCAATCACTAATAATGATACCATCATTCAAAGAGTGTATAATTTTATCTTCATGGAACTTTTATTGTGCAATGACTTGGCCTCTTATAGCTTCGTCGAAGTATCACAAATTTCTTTCACCATGTTTTATTATACAATGATTAAAAGGACCGTATCTTATAAATCCAAATGGATGTTGGAAATATCATTTCTATCCATATTGTTCAATTTCTCATATTTTATACACATCTGTCTTTCAATAATTATCGATAGAAAATTATCCTTCCACAACACTACATTAATCTTCATTATCCAAAATAGAAAATTATTACTGTTGAATTTTCCAATCTCAAATTTCACCTTTATTTAGATTCACTATCATTTCATATCCTCCAATGTTTTACCATCATGTATCTAATAATCATAATAAAGTTTTTATAATATGAAAGATTAATCACAATTACAATCATAAAGAATACTCAAATTTATGAGAATTATTAATATGCAAATAAGTGAAGACCACCATACTAAAACCTTGTTCTAATACTACTTATTGGGGAAAAAAATTGATTGTCCCATTGGTGTAATGATAATTATGAGATAAAAAGATGAAAAATTTTAAAGAATATAAACACAAGTTGTAATGTGTAAAAACCTCCAAAATGAAAGGGGTAAAAACTATAAAAAAATATAAAGATAATTATGAATAAAATGAGGGTGCTTATACTCTATCAATATTAAAATGATATTAACCATGTAATTTTTTTATTTAATAATTTGGGTGATATTCCTCATAAGATACCATACAAATAAACTCTCAAAATTAAATGAGAGTTGAAGCTACTTCTATGTGATGATAAAAAAAGGTACCCCCTCCCTCAAGGATCCTCTACACTACACCACAAGGATCCTATTCACAGCACCTAAGGAGGTGTATTAAAACACACAATTCATCAACCATGCCCACACAACTTTACAAAATAAGGGTTACAATATATTCTATAATAAAATAATGTCGATAGACTATGAGGTTTTTGCCAAAAGAGTAAGCGTCAACGATGATCTTAAGGTGGTGATTGCTATTTTTCACCATGTTTTAAATGACTTAGTTTATATCCATGGTCATAAATTGTAACACCCTAATATTTTAAAATATATTCCACTTTAAATAAATTTTATTTCTTTAATAACTTGTGTTACACACAATAACAATATTAAACAAACTGCAATATATTATCAAAATATTATAATTTAATGTGATAGTTATCATATAGCCTTTAAATTGATAGGTATGAATAGGATTAAATAAATTATGAAATTATATTATTTATGCATGTATAAAATAAATTCATCAATTTTCAATTTATTAGAAATAAAAATAAAAACCATTTGTGAATTAATGTTTTTTCTATGCATGGGATAAGAATAAATCCAATTTATTAGAAATAAAAACCATTTCTGAAAAAACTGTTCTTGTGCAATCAATGTGTTTTTATCTAAAAAATTAAATTAATAACTATTTGTGAATTATTTTCTGAAAATTTATATATTATATATTCAAAAATATTCTTTACCATTAATCCAATGTTTTTTCTATGCATGGGATAAGAATAAATCCAATTTTTTCTTAAAATTTTGTTTTCCTAAAAAACGGTTTCGTCGCGTTTTTAACACTTATTTTAAAATTAATATTTTAAAATTTTAGAAAAATTATATTAAAAATGAACTTTATGTTTTGAAATAAACATGTCATAATTATATTAGAGTAAATTTTTTAGAATATTTTGAAAATATTGATTTTTTGATGAATATTGAAAATACTTATTTTTATTAAAAGCTTTCATTTTGTTTAAATCATTTATGAAGTTAACTTTTGTTTTAATTTTTTTTTAAAGTAAAATTAGTTCAATTATATTATTATTAGTCCAATTTAGTTCACTAGAATCAATTTTATATTGAAATTTGATATAAAAACATTTTTTACTTAAGAAAACTTTACTTTAGAAAACTGCATTTTTAAAGCCCTTGTGGGTTTAATTTTAAATTAAATTCAGCCACTTATCTAAATTGAATTTGAAAAAAAATGGATTTCATATTTTAAATCAGAATAATTGAAATTATTTTATATCTTAAATATAATTTTTCATTATAATGAATATTAAAAATAGTAAAAATTAGTTACCATGATTAAGGTTAAATCGGGTTTACCATGGGGTTAAACTAAAAATATAAGGGATAAAATGAACTAAAACATTGTATAATTTATATTAGATATTAATATTTAAACCTTATATAAACTAATTTTTAGTAATGGTTCATTCTAAATCTATATGGTGTGTGGAAAACATGGGTATAATTTATTCCTTTCAAAAATTCCAAGTGTTTCCTCTCCCCCACTTATAAAAGGACACCCCCTCTCCTATTTTATCCACACATAAAGAGCCATTTGGTTCAGAAAATACCAAAAATAAATGACTTTATTACATCCCTTACCATGACCTAGAGTCCCTTTTTGGATCATAAACCCTTTTTCGAAAGGCTTTAGGTATAAACCTAAAGTGGTTGTTCAAAGAAGAGGTATAAGTCTTAACCATGAATTTTAATTGTATAGCATTTTACAAGTACTTAAAATATTACTAAACAATGATAAAATATTAAAAATAGTATATTTCATATACTAATATGTTATTATGTTAATTTCATAATCAATACCCATCTCCTCTTCTATCAAATGGGAAACTAAATCATTGATCGTGTGTACTGCGGACTACCGACTCGCGAACCAATCTAATTTTTTTTCCATCACAACCTATCAAGGATAGATATAATGATATATTTAATATATATAAGTGATATTTATGAAAAATCTATACTTATAAAATTATAATACTACATCTACCATCTTAACTTCCTATTCATTGGAAAATGATAACATTTCACGTGTGTGTGTATAGATCACCGCCTCTACGTAGCGATGTGATATATTTTATTATGAAATGGATGGTAAAAAAGGTTATATTTAATGAATATATATGATATAATAATGATTATATAAATTTGAAATATTATTTATCTTTGTTTCATTTCATCCGTTAAAAAATGAAAACAATGTCCATGCATATGTATGGCCCACCATCTCTAGGAACGACGTAACTCATTTTTATATCTATCACTTTTATAGAGTATTAAGAATATTTATATAATAAATATATATGATATTTATATCATGTTTAATTTTCTATATATTATACATCCATGATCAAATTACAAGGACTGAAACTACCAAACCAAAACATACATGAAAAACAAAGTAGTAATTACTCAAAACAGTGATTTTAACAAAGAATTGCTAATAAATGGGTGATAAAAGATTATAATTAAATCATATAAGGTATTATGTATATTATTATGGTTATAATATATATGTATAATATATATATATTTATTATAAAATTGGTTCGACCACATATGGTGGAAGTTAGATATGAGGTAAGGGTTTATCATCTCACTTTTACTTTAGTGAGACATATTCCATATTCACCACTTATTTATTTTTTTTGTTGTTTATACTTACCATTTGATAATTTATATCATAAATATATTTATATTCATGATAGTTAAAGTTTCATTTTAATTTATTGTGGCTATGGTTCAAAATATACCAAAGTGGTAAGGGATTATTTCACATTTTCATCATTAAACAAGATTATTTGTGTTTATATCTCCCTTTGGAAAAATATTTAGTTTTTATATCTTAAAACCAATATATTTTATTTTAATATGGTTATTCATGAAATTTGTATGTAATAGTTTCATTTGCCTCTCTTTTTTACTAAAAATAATTGAGAAAATGTTTTTAAGAAAAGCTAATTTATTTCTCTCTTCGATCAAAATTCTTTTTTATTTCATATCCACGGTTTCTAAAAATATATTCAAGAATCTTTTTAACAATTTTTAAATGATTTATTAAAGAAAATTTTACCCATGTTTTATTTTTTACAAAAAAAAATTGACAAGAATGTTCTTTTTCTTTTCTTAATGAGGTACTTTTTAACCTTAATTTTACAACAGTATAAAGGATTGTTTTTTAACTTATACAGCATGTACAGAATTATCCATCATCACGAATGATCATTAATTTGAAGATCCTCTACAATTTTCCATGATTATTTTCAAAGAAATTTTTTTATAATATTCTGAATATTTTTAGTTTTAAAAAGTGATTTTCAATCTAAAAAGAGTATTTTTCTCAAGAATGATTGTAATGAAATTTTTATGTTATTAATATTCATTAATTAAAAAACCCTTATTTTACTTATTATCCATTGAAGATTTTTTATAATGACACTATATTATTATTTCCCTAAATTTTTTGTGATTAGTTTTATTAGGGATGTACTATTTTGATACCATTCACTATATTACTCTTTATTGTTTATGATTATGTTTATTGATTGAAGAAAGTATTAACATTTCATATTCTAGTTTTTAAATACAAATTTTTACATTTATTATGTTTCTCCACTTTTATATGAGTAATTCATTATACTAAGTAAGTGATGGGAGGGGCCTACTATAGCCCCTCGATGTATCAGAATGTAACATGAGACAAACTAGATTGGGTATTTGAATGAGGCCTTACCAATATATATAATATTTCTTAGAATGAGGCTTGTATGGTATGTTTATAATGTATTGCATTATGAATTCAATCATTTGGAGATTAATTATTGATATTCATGTGATTATTTTATTATTTATGATGTCCATGGATAAGTTTTAATCTTATGTGATTATTTATATAGAATTATTAGAGTATTAGTTAATCATTCCATATTATTCTTCATGCTAAAGTTATTAATTAAATGGAATTTGTTTTTATATATTTACCTTTCCATATTTTTATTCCTTATTTATTCATTATATCTTCTATTGTGCACATACCCTTATTGAGAATCTTATCTCACCCCTTTCTTATTTTTCCTTTCCCCAAGATGACACAAAATATATTATGATTGATAAATAGGGATATGATAAATTTAATAATGATGTTATCAAATAAAATACCTTGTTTTATTTTATGTTTTCAAGTGTAATGTGAAATTCAATCATGTATCTAGTTTTCCAATACTATTAAATTATTTGTAACTTTGGGATGCAATCGCTTATATCTAGAACCAATGTAATAAAGTAACTATTGACTCTAGAATACTAGGTTTGGGGTCTTTATAGTTGGTAGTAGATCATGTTTTGTAAAAAACTTGGAAAATAGATTTAGAAATACATATATTAGAGAACATAACCCTATGACTATCTTTAAGGATAAGTCTAAGTATATGATAACATCTTAAAGTTTAGGTGTGGTAGATATTAAGTGGATTTATAAGTAATACATCCTTTTATAGATACTACAAGTGGATGTGGCTATATAATAGTTTAACCTAGGTGTAATAACTCTGAAAAGGTGAATTGGGTTTTGACTCAATTGTCACTTAGTGTACGACAATGAGCCTTGCTATAAACCTGGTTTCATACTCCTTAGGGATATGTTTAGATTAATTCACATTTTCTTTATTAACCATTATGAATGATTTTGATGATGAAAATTAATGAACTAGGTTAAACCTAATGTGTATTAGATTTAAAATAAGGTATCTTGATTTAGACATCCTATAAATGGTTATGTGTTTTTTCACTATGATTATTGTTGCTCATACCATGATTTTTGGTTTTAGTTAGTGGTTGGAATCCAAAGGAATCATGTTGACATTTAATATGATGGATAAAGTGGTGATTATGAGAAACCAAATGGGATGATGACTATAGTGAAATATATCAGGATTATACCTAATCAGTTTTCAAGATATATGATAAAAAACATACACCTTAACCAACTCTCAAACTCAATAATGAAGAGAAAAATGGAGTCTGATAAGATCTTGAGTGGTGGAGACCATAGAGGAAAGAAAGCTCAATTTCTTTAATGTTATAAATATAGAAAATATACCTAGTAAAATGTATCAAATGAACAAGGAAATGTTTTACATGTGGAAAAAAAGGACATAGATCAATGGATCATTGAGAAAAAGTGAGGGGTTCAATAGAGAGAAATAAATTGTATCATATAGGTTAATTTATAGTTTATTGTCTTAAATGTGGGGAACTTGGGAATTATCTAATTCAGTACCCTATTTTAGAGGTTAACTCCTAGACCATGGAAGAAACTATGTTATACCAATCATTGAAGTAAAATGGTTGAAGTTTTTATGTATTGGGATTCAAGAATTATGTTGTAGAAGTATTTTTATCAATGTTATTTTTGTTATAAGAATCACGAAACATCTATGGATTGTGTTTATTTTTAAAATCATATATGTATTCATATAATATTAAATTAATATTTATGGATACCATCACTTTTTTATGAGTTTAAGGTTGATCATAAGTTAAAATTCTTTAACACGCTTTTTTAAGTTTAAAGTGATTGGATTTTTATATGATTAATGAAATTTTTGGATATGTTCTATTGGTTTAAGGTATATGTATCCATTAGGTTCAACATAAAGTATTATATAATGAATAATTATCCTTTAATATGTTTAAGATTATTGATAACCATTAGGTTGATATGATCATTGATATTAAGTTAATAATAGTCAATTAAGATTATTGAATTTTATGGAATAATAATAATTTGTATTTAAAACTGTAGTGGTTAAAAATGATTTGATGATTGATGTATTTTTTAGGATTTTTATCATATTTTTGGGAATTTTATAGCAATTATATTCATATATTTTTATAAAAAGTACAACCCATGTGTTGGGTGACAACTCATCGCATCCAACAAGGCCATGGGGATTGAACCCGCAATCGAAGAGCGACAAGGGTAAAATGTCTACCACTATCCTATTTTATGTCTTGGTTAATATGAAATTGTTTTTACTTAAACAATTTGACGTATAAATACTTATATTATGGATTAAGTTTAACTTTGGGTGTTATAATTGTGTTTTTAGAGATTATTATATTATATTAGATAACTTGTGTTAACCATTTTTTTGTTTTGGTAAATATTAAAAGGCATACGGAAATAATTTTCATTATTTTATAGATCTTATGATAGATTAATTGTCATTTTTAGTGATTTAGGTATAAAAATCATCTTTTATATTCATTTATTAGATTAATAAATTAATTTGAAATTAATCAAATCACAACTAGAAAATGAAATTGTGCTTATGAAATAAAAATATATCAAGCAAGTATATTTTATGGTGTTCTCTATCTTTAAAATAAAATAATCTCTCAACTTAAGTAAAATGACCTTTAAATAAAAGGTTATACATTTACATTCATTTTTTATTAATCAATTCCCCTTTTCACACTTCATTGGTTTATGGTTTTTTGGTTGTTAACTTTCTATTGATCATTCACATTCTTGTGATAAATGATCTCTATAACTCTCCATATTTATTTATTATTTTTATCCATATCCCATTTATGGTTTCATAATTTTAAAACTAATTATTTTTTATTCTAGATGAACTTCATATATCCATTTCACTCTTTTTAAGAGGTAGTTTTCTTAACCCTTTTACGATGTGGGTTTTTAACAAAGGTTATACCTTTGATAACCAAAATTGAATTGTGAGGGAATAATTTATTTAAGGGGTAATAATGTAACACCCTAATATTTTAGAACATATTACCACTTAAATAAATTTTATTTTTTCGAAATATTTCATTACACACAACACCAAGTTTAAACGAACTATGATATACTATCAAATATTATTATTCAATGTGACAGTTATCACTGAGCTATTTAATTGGTTAGTATGAATATGACTAACTAAATTATGAAAATTATATGGTTTTTTTTTAAATAAATTCATTTGTTATCAATTTAATATAAATGAAAATACAAAACATTTTAAAGTAAAAGAAATGATTTTCAAAATATCTATTTTTATGTGCACAATGTGCTTTTATCTTAATAAATTAAATTAATAACTATTATTGAATGATTTTAATATATATATATATATTATAAATTGAATAAAATGTTTTATCATTCATAGAATATTTTTTATAAGCATGAGATAAGAATATATCTAGTTTTATACTTAAAAACTGTGTTTTTCTAAAAAGCAGTTTCGTCGTGTTTTCCACTCTTACTTTAAGATTTTTTTTCCAATTTAAAAAATTTATTTGAAACTTTTAATTTAATTTTTTAAAATTATAATTTAAAAATTATCTTGGATGAAATTATTAATAATTTTTTAAAAAAGATTAATTTTTTGATGAATAATGAAAAATGATTATTTTTATTAAAATACAGCCTTTTTTACTTTTAATTATTTAAAAGGTTATATTTTGTTTTAAAAGTAATATTATTTAAATTATATTATTATTATTCCAATTTATTTTATTTGAATCAAAATTATATTGAAATTTTATATATAAAATTTTTATACTTAAGGAAACTTTTTTTTTGAAAACCGCATTTTCATCGCGCTTACGAGTTAAATTTTAAAATAAAATTTTCCAATTATGTGAATTGAAATTAAAAAAATGGATTAAATATTTTTAATAAGAATAATTAATATTATTTAATAAATTCAACTTAATTATTGGTCAAATTAATAGTAAAAATAGTAAAAATTAATTATCATGGTTAAGGTTAAAACGGGTTTACCAAGGGGTTAAAGTAAATATATAAGAAATAAATTGACCTACAAAATTGTCTAATTTATATTTTATGGAAATATTTAAAACATAAAACATATAATGTTCAATAATGGTTCATTTTTTATCCATTTTGTGTGTAAAAATGTGGGTCTAATTTTTTATTTTCAAAAATTTCAAGTGTGCCCTCTCCCCCACTTATAAAAGGACACACACTCTCCTATCCTATAGACAATTCAAGAGACATTTGGTTTAGAAAATAACATAAAAAATACATTATTTAAATCCCTTCTCATAACCTAGAGTCCCTTTTTTATTATAAAATAATTTTAGGGAGGCTTTAGGTATAAACCTAAAGATGTTGTCTGAAGAAGAGGTATGGTTCTCAACCATAAATTTTTGTTATATTTATTATTTTAACTAATTAAAATTATCATAAACTATGATAAAGTAATAATAAAAATATCTGACATATACTGAGATGTTATTATGTTAATTACTTAACTTATATTCATCTCCTCTTACATCAAATGGGAAACGAAACCATCAATCGTGTGTACAACGGATTATCACCACACGAACCGATGTAATTAGTTTTCCATTACAACCTATAATGTCTGCATTTAATAATAGATTTAATTTATATATATTATATTTATGAAATAATTATACTTATAAAATTATAATATCACATCAACCTTCTTACCTTCTAATCCTTTTGAAAATGATAACGTCGCTCATGCATACATGTGGGCTACCACCACCACATAGCATTGCGATACATTTTATTTTGATATGGATGGTAATAAGGAAATAATTAATGAATATATATGATATATATGATATAATAATGATTCTTTAAAGTTGAAATATTATTTACCTTTATTTCATTCCATCTGTAAAAAAATGACAATAGTATTCATGTGTATGTATGGCCTACCATCTCTATGAACGGTGTAGCTTATTTTTCTATCTATAACATTTAAAAACTATTAAAAATACTTATATAATAAATATATATGATATTTATATAATTTTTTAACATTATTAATATGAGTAAACTATGATCAAAGTATAAGCACTGAAACTACCAAGCCAAAACATACATGAAAAACAAAGCAATTATTACTCGAAAAAGTGATTTTAACAAATAATTGTTAATTAATGGGTGATAAAATATTATAAATTAATAATATATGGTATTATTTATATTATTATAGTTCTGGTATATATTCATAAAAAAAACTATGTGTATTATAAAGGAGGTTCAATCACATGTGAAGGAAGTCAGAACTAAGGTTAGGGTTTCTCATCTCACTTTTACTTTAATGATACATATTCCATATTCACCGCTTATTTATTTTTCATGGTATGTATACTAACCCTTTGATATTTTATATCATAAATATATTTATATTCATGGTATTAAATGTTTCTTTTAAATTTATGGTGAAATTATTCAAAATTTACAAAAGTGGTAAGGGTTTATTTCACAGTCTCATCATTATTTAGGATTGTTTATGTTTAAGTCTCCCTTAGGGGAATTATTTTTTGTTTCTAAATTAACCCAATATATTCTATTTTGATATGTTTATTCATTAAATTTTCATTTAATATTACCATTTTTCTCTCTTGGGAAATGAAAATAATGGAGAAATTTTTTTAAGAAAAGCTTACTTTATTTCTCTCTTCAATCAAAAATCCTTTCTATTCTATATATTTGTTTTCTAAATATATTTTATAAGAATATTTTTAAAATTTTAAAAAATGATTTATTAAATAAATTTTTACCCATTTTTTACTTTTTACAAAAAAAATTACAGGAATCTTCTTTTTGTTTTTTGAACAAGATTTTTTTAATCTTTTTATAATAGTGTGGAAGAAATGTTCTTTTTACTTATATGGAATGTATGGAAATAACCTATGTCATTACCAATCATTTATTTGAAGATTTATTTATAATTTTCACTGATTATTTTAAAATAAAATGTTTTCCAAATATTTTATAATTTTTTAGTTTTTAAAAGTGACTTTTAATGTTAAAAGGGTATTTTCCTCAAGAATTTTTTTAATGACATTTTTATGGTATTTCTATTCATCAATAAAAAACCCTTATTTTTATTATGTTAAATTGGGGATATTTTACAATGATTTTATCATTATTATTTCTTCATATGGTTTTTAATCAGTTTGATTGGGGATGTTCAATTTTGATACCATTTTTCATATTACTCTTGATGGTTTATGACTAAGTTTGTTGATTGGGGAAAGTATTGATGTTTATTATGATAATTTTTCAATATGAATTTTTATATTGATTAAATTTCTCCCACTTGATATGAGGAATTAATTGGCCTTATTAAGTGACATATGGGGCCCACTATAGCCACTCAATGCATTGATAGGTATCATGAGACAAACTAGCTTAGGTATTTGGTGAATGCCTTACACATTTATATAAAATGTATTAGAATGATTCCTTGAAGGTATGTTAATGATATAATGCATTATGATTTCCATAATTATGATATTAGTTATTGATGTCTGTGTGATTATTTGATTAGCTGTGATATCCATGGATAATTTTCAATATTATATAATTTTTTATATGGAATTATTTTATCATTAGTTATTCCTATCATATTATTCTTCATGATCTAGTTATTGATTAAATGGAATGTGTTTTTATATATTTACCTTTCCATATTTTTTATGTATTATTTATCCATGATAGCTTATGTTGTACACATACCCTTAATGATCATATGACCTCATACCTATCTTATATTTTCTTTCCCCGGGAAGTTAGGAAATGTATTATGATTAATATATTAGGATATGATAAAGGGAATAGTGGTGTTATCAAATAAAATACTATGTTGTTTTTTAAGTTTTCAAATGTAATGTGAAATTCAAGTTTGTATCTAGTTTTCCAATACTAATAAACTATTAAGTCCTTTGGAATGTGATCTCTTGTATCAAGAACCAATGTAATAAAGTAAGCACTAACTCTGGGCTATTAGGGTTGGGGTCTTTATAGATTCCTAATAAATAACTTACTAAATTAAATAAAATATGTTATGTGTCTCATTATCTAGAGGTGATTTTATATTTAATTATGTGGGTTGATGAATTATAACTAATGTTCTAAGGATCCCAAGTGATATGATGCCACATTTATTATCATCAATATATACCATTTCATTCTTCTTTTATTTAAATAATATATTTCATTATTAAATGGTGTGATGAAATATTAATGTGCAAAAGTCATAATAGTGATAATGAGGATGAATCCTCAGTTCCCAATATAACCCTTCATATGGACCAACCTTACATATTCTCTAACCTTTGGAATTCTAGCCATTGGATTAGATATTGTAGGGATTGAGCTCAACCACTGAATCAAATCCCTTGTACTCTATATATATGGTGATATTTTAATCAAATGGTGATAACTTTTTGCCCCTATAAATTGTATCTTCTTCTATTTTCTATTTATTTTCATCAATAATTTTTTTCATTACCATCATTTGAATATTTGACATTACATTTCATCAATGACATGATTTCCCATGATCAGTCTTACATTTCTAGTTTTGAAATTTTTCACAGTTTCAATTGGTGTTCGATTGATTTCATAACAAATTATAAGTATGATTAACTTCTATGAATTGTGTATCATGATGACACTACCATCAATGCAAGATAATTATTACATGAAAAATTTCTGTCATAATTTTATCTAAACATTCTTCTTTTGGAATACTCTTTCACATGTTCATTGAATCCACTCATTCAAAAGATCTATATCAAAAGGTGATTCTCATTTTCTATATAATTTGTTTTTACATTTCTTTTCCCCCTATTGATAAATTTGAAAATAATATAGGATTTTATTAATATTTAGATTTGATAAAAATAATGATCTCATGAATAGATGTAATGACCCACAATTGATAAATTTGCAGTTCATTCTCTGATGCAAATTTTTTTGTTAATAAAAAATTTATTCAATGTTGAGAAAAATATCACTCATCCAATAAAAAAATAAAATAGTTACCCCAAAAGTAGTTAAATGGTGAAAATTATGTACTTTTCATGCATCAAAATGATAAAGTAAATTTTATTAATCATGTCATGAAAATGATGAGAAAATAATAAAATTTAATATCTCATATATCTTTATACAGCCTAAAGGTTTTAAACTTGACTATGATGTTTAAATATTCATAAAATAGATGATATTTATTTTATTAACACACATACCTCAAAGTATGATTAAATTACTAAATCTAATATCCATGTTACTGTCTTGAAGATAGTATAAAACCCAGAAAAAAAATTATTTTTCCCTAAAGTGAATAAGAACATTTATTGAAAAATAATTATTTCTTCCCCCAAATTAAATGAAAATATGCATGATTTTATTTTAAATAAATTTTGAGGTGAATATATTGTTATTTTAATGATCATTGTGTTGTACTTATTTATAATAAATAATAATAATATAACATCTTGAACCAGTTTTATGATGATAAAAATTTAAAGAGAATAATGAATTATAATAATGAATATAAAATAATACATCCCTGAAGGATGATATGAAAATAGTTCCCTTAGAAATTATATTAAAAAATATTTTTTTATAAATTATTGCTCTTATATCAAAAATATCAAATAAATTCATTATCATTTATAATGTTATTATGGATTATTAATACCATAGCATGTAATTCATTCGATATTATCCCCTGAAGTGAATATTATTCCTCTTATAGTTCATAGATGAGATAACATAATTACATAACCATTATAATCTGATATCTTTTATGAACATTCTTTTACCACCTGAAGTGGTTAAACAATGGTCATCTTGATAAATAAAATAAGAAATTAATTCATTCCTTGATTTGAATGTAATTATATTATTTTATCCCATGAATAAAATGAAATTATTCGTGAAAATTTTGATATGATTTGTGATTCTCATACTTAGAATGTTATCGTGAATATTTAAGAGTTGATGAAATTTTATCACATGATTTATCCTACATTTGGTAAAGTAAATGTTTTTATAAAAATTATTCTATGAATTATAATTTTTGATTGTGATGAAGTGTGTATTGTGAATCCATAATACCCTTCTATATTGTTTCTCACTACTATATTCATCAGCTTCAAAATATGTGGGGGCTCTGCTCTCAAGTAGTTGTATTGTTAAATAATATTTGGTACAAAAGTTTCAAAATATATAATAATACACTTGTTAATGGGTCTAACCCATTATGATTATATTATAAATTCAACAACCAACATAAGTAGAAATTATAATTACAAATATGAACATGTGCAGTGAAAGATACTAAAAATATTATATAATTATCTTGAAGAAAAATATTTATATTGTTTATTTTGATTAAATTATTCAAAACAACTCATATTTGTGTTAGTATATGCACATATAATTACCTTTAATGGTATATAAAATTAATATGATGCTTCATAAGTACGAATATATTTCTATATATCATTATAAATTCTTAATTATTTTTTATATCTAAAGTCTCAATGAGATATATCAATGGTAGGTACCTCGATATGTAACTAGCATTCATAAAAAGTATAATTTTTTATATACAATCAAATCAGTAATAGTAAACCATAAGTTTACTTATCTTGGGACTTTAACTATATAGAATGATTGTTTAGTCTATTTTGGATCAGTTGTAATGAAAGATATTGATTCAAGTATACATGATCATCAATTTTTTGAAAACATAGTAAACATCCATTAGGGGGAGAATGATAAATTTATTTAATGGATGTATATTTATAAAATTATTAAATAATTTATTCTCATTAGGTTATTATAAATGCCCCATGTATAATAATTTACCAAGAGTTTCTGATTATTAAGGTAACTATTATTTAGTAAATTATTTATATCATTAGAATATATTTTTTTAAATGTATTTCACATATATTTATAAAGAAAAAATTATGAAGTATATATGGGTGCACCCACCTACCATGTAATTCATTTAAATACTATAATAAATATGCATCTAATAAATGATCACATGTATTACTAGATACTTGTGAGTACACATTGCATGCTATTCATGCTGATTAAAATAGATATTGAACATTACAAGTATATACAAAATGGTTGTGCATAACCATTGACAAGATACTCACAACACATACATGAATATAAAGTGTAAAAAATCAATAGTCAGATTATATACACCAAAAGTGTGGTTTGAATGATTATATAAAATCATTTTTCATCATGATTAGATAAAAATAAATATATTTTCCCATAAATATAAAAATTAATATATCAACAACAGTATATCTTTTAAAATATTATCCCTTAAGTGAAACTGGTACCAGAAAAATTATGAGATCTCATTCTATGTTGTTAATAATATATTTTAATTTTTAAATGATTTCAAATCTCACAAATAAAAAATAATTTTAATAGATGTCAACATTATAATAATTGGTCAAAAATATTTAAGGAACATAGATATATTCAATATATAAATTTTTGGGTCATTTATCTAAACTAAAAACTATTTAATATCGATAAGATTATTATAAGAAATATTATTCCTTGTATATTTAGATATTTATATATGTTTAAATTATTTCCTAATAATAATGTGACTATTTATTGACTATAAAATCTTTATATGAATCTATAAAGGGATCAAATTTCTAGAAGAATATTCAAAACTATGAAATTTTCACCAAATCTGATAAAAT
This sequence comes from Viscum album, assembly GCA_963277665.1. NCBI lineage: Eukaryota > Viridiplantae > Streptophyta > Magnoliopsida > Santalales > Viscaceae > Viscum > Viscum album. The sequence continues at coordinate 1,434,159,080 of OY728138.1, read as the reverse complement.
ATGGGATAATATAAATAATATATATTTCATGTATCCATATTAAGATAAGGAAGAATATAAAATTTATTTTATCATCCCATGGTTTGTATGACTTGTTGTATTCATCATAATATTAATATTTTTTTAAAACATCAAAACTCTCGAAGAGATTTTTAAAAGAAATGAATTATTTGATCATGAAATTACAAAGCATGCCCATTTATTTTTAATTAGTAATCTCAGAGATGAAATATTACATTTTGGAATGATATTACCCTTAATGAATAATTAAGTATCTTACTTCCATGAGTGATATATTTCATACACAAGGGTTTGATGAATAAATTACTTATCCTAGAATGATTAAATATAAATGTATATTTTATTTATCCCTGAAGGATATGAATGTACATGTGAATATGTAACTTATAAATAACAAGAAATTATATTACGATGTAAGGTAAGGTTCTTTCCTATTAATTGAAATCTAAAGGATATAAATTATTATTATTCCAAAATTCAAGACTGAATTTTTTGGTTATGAATTTATCATAGACATTCAATGAGTTAAATGATATAGTGATGACCATTATGAGAGGGAGATGAAACTGTTTTATTTTTTTCTCTTAGTTAATTTTTTTCCATTGGGTTTTATTGATAAGGTTTTTAGTGGAGAAACACTATAGGGACTTGATATTATTGCACTCTTTTTCCCTAATAAAGGGTTTTTACACTAAAGGTTTTTTCCTTGATGAGGTTCTTAGTGAGGCAATCAAAATTCATAACAGATAGCCAATGGAGTTTTAAATTATTTTGTTTATTTGTAATTAATGGAAACTATTTTCCTTCCCAAGAAGTCATAATTTTCAATGATACCATTCATTACTACCTATGTTCTTCCTCCCATGTATTGAAGAAATAATTAAATAATAATATTAATTGATTTTCTGAAGACATAATTAAATGATATAATCCTGGGGAGTTGGGAACGCTACACTCTTTCTTCATTCATTAAGTTTTTTACCATTATATTTTCCCATTAAAGAATTTAATGAGGAAGCATGGTATGGAATTCTATTACTTTGGATTCACTTATTTTCCCCATAGGGTTTTTTAAGTGAATTTTATATAAAATTCCATACAATTATGACATCCAAAGGGTGTTATGAAATATTAATGTGTGGATGTCATAGTAGTTATAATGATGATGACTCCTTAGTTACCAATACAACCCTTCACATGGAGCAACCTTCCATATTATCCAACCATCAAAATTCTGGTCATTGGATTAGATATTTTTGGGATTAATATCAACCATAGGATCAAATCCCATGTAATCTATATATGTGGTGATATGTTAATGAAATGATGACAACTTTTGGCCCCCTATGTATTATCATTTCTTCACTTATCAATTTATTTTAATCAATATCTTTTTTATCATCACCATATGAATATTTGACATTATATTTCATCAATGATGTGTTTCTCCCATGATCAGTATGATATTTTTTATTTTGAAATTCTTCACGGTTTTAATCATCATTCGATCAATTTCACTACAAACGGTCCTTTTTAAGATGTATAATGCATTTTTTTAATTCAGTTTTAATGTTCTAAATTTAATATTAGACATATAATTTTATAGAACTTATGAAATTTAAATTTAAATTATTCTGAAGGTATTTTTTTGTTATTTTTCAAATAAAATTTCTAACTTTTTTACACAGTTAAGTTTTAAATAATTTTAAATTAATAGTTTATATATTATAAAGCATTGAACATAAATATAACACATATATATATAATGCACAATATGTGTGTATGTATATAAAATACATATCATGTATATATATAAATCAGATAAAATATAAAAATATAGTACAAAACATATACAAATATAAAACACAAAATATATATTTTTTATGTTATTTAAACTAATTATTATGTATTTTTTATTTTATATATCATGTATTTTGTATGTTATATATTATATATGCTATGCATTTTATATTTTCTTTATTTTATAAGTTATGTGATACATGTGTCCTATTTTTTTTATTACATATGTTATATATTATACTTTTTATATATATGTTATGTTATATTATAACCAATTTATATTTTAAAAAAATATAAAATAAAATATTAGTTAAAATTTTAAAAAATATATTTTTTTGTATTTTAAACACATTTATTAATTATAAAAATGAATATATATTTAATATTATTTAAATATAAATGTATATAAAAAATATTAATAACTATATTTCAATTTACAGAAGATTATTTTCAATATATTAAAATTAATATTAAATTTTTTATCAACTATATTTAAGATAATACTAAATTTTTATTATTTTAAGGAAATTTATATAAATTAAATATTTAATAATATATATATGTGTGTGTGTGTGTGAATGTTTTTCAAATAATTTTATTAATTATAAAATTGTAAAATTAAAATTATAAATTTTAATAATTATATTTAAATAGATTTATAATTTCTAAAAAATAGATATATTATTATTACTAATTATAGATTTATATATTGTATTGATTTTATAAAAAAATATAATTAATTATTAATTATAATTTAAGAATTAATGTTTATGTAGATGAATAAATATTTTTTAAAAGTATATAATAATTTATATAAATGTATAATATTAATAAATAGTTATATGTATACACTTAAAGTTTTAAAATATATATACTTTAGTAATTACTTAAATATAAATATTAATTAAAAATTTCTAGTATTATAACAATATATAAAAAAATAATTATAAAATTTCTAAAATTTTAAATATAATCTCACTTTAAAATTTCATTTAAAGAACTGAAGTTTTTCATTGTTTCAATTTTTGATTTAGATATATGGTTGTCTTTATTTATATATAAATATATGTTTCTTTGTATGTTTGCCTTAAAAACCCAAGGACATGTGTGTAGGTGAACCAAACACATATGTGTGTATATTCAACTATATACAATACATATAATATTAATTTTATTGAAATTTCTATATAAAATAAACCAAAAATGGTTACTATATATATAAATATAGGATATATATAATATTATAAATAAATAAAAATTATTATATGAGAATTTCTAAAATATAAAAAGTTCAATTAATTCATTCATTTAAACATTAAAGTTACAAATTTGTAATTACAATCCAAATATATAAATATTTTACCTTAAATAAATAGATAAATATTTATAAGTGCTATTGAGTTACATTTATTAGTCCTTTTGATGTTGGGGAGTTTATTTTTGGTTCTACATTGTCATTGGTGTTCTAGTTGGCATGGTGATTTCTTATTTTTTACCAACAACAATTTTTGAGGCTCTAATAGATTTTGATCACTGCCAATGTTAATGAAAATTATCGGATGATTGTGAATAGGGTTGTGAATCAGGGAGCATGGATCGAGGATGTTCGCGGCCAGAGGTGTTGACATTTGAATTTTGTTTCCTGTTTTGAATTTGAAATTTGAATTTTGATGTTTTGGGTTGGATTTTAGAGCTTGTATGTTGTTAGTGTTTGTGGTGTTTGAAATTTGTTATCCAGTATTGTGAGGTTACTACTCAACCACAAAGTGGTTTAGTCATAAAATGAAAAAAATGATTTGGACTAATAATGGTATAACTTTATTTAAAAATTTATATACAAACACACACATAAACATGTGTTTTAATATATATTTAATGAAACACACACACACATGCTTTAATGAATTTTTGTTTCAAAATGTATATATATATTTAAATATACATAATCACACACATAGACACATATTAATATATTTATATATAAACACACATGTATGCATATAGACAAATATTTATATATTTATATATAAACACACACACAAACCTCTAATATAAGATGTGCAATATTAATAATTACCCTTTATCAGTGCTAAAATAAAGCACTGATAAAAGCACCTCTTCACTGGCACTTCTTTTTTAGGGTTGAAAATAGCTATTTTTGAAAGCACTTTTTTATCACTCATAATGGGTGGCATTTATATCAATGTTAATTTAGCATTAAAAAGGATTATATTTCATAAAAAAAGTTTATATGTTATTAAAAATTATATATTAATATATAAATATATTTATATAGAAATAAATATAATAAATTTTAGTAAATATGATTTATATAATATTAAATATGTAATTACACTTAATTTATAAAATATTTAATGAAAATGTTTTATAAAATAATTAAAAACTAATATTAATTAAAAATTATTAATTATTATTTAGTAATTTTCATTTAATAACAATTTTATGATTATAAAATTAAATTAATTAATTAATTATCTAAAATAAGTTGAAAACGTGACTTTAACTTCAAACGGTCGTCACTTTGGATTCATGTATAAGTTTGGGATCCACTAAATATAAAATTGTATCTTACAAAAATTACTATGATTTAATGGACTGATGTTCTCCTATTAGAATTTTCTTGAGGTCAAAAAAGGCCTTGAGGTCCTATAAAACGGAGTTTTTTATCGGGTTTCCTTAATTTTTTAACATTTCGTGGAATTTTAGCCTCATTTAAGGGGGGTCTTATTGTATTTTCTCAGTGGACACTAAATTTATTATTAGGTATTACACTCATATGGATACTATAGTGTTTAAATTTTACTGATTTTCATATTGTACTTTTATTTATAATAAAATATATGCATATTTTCATGTATTTACATATAATAAATCAATTGTTGAAATAAATATTTAAACATATTTACATTAAAATTTATTTTTATATATATAAACCATATAGAAAGTAATATTTATTAATTTTTTTATTTAAAAGAAAAAATTATCCATTTCATTTACTTTATAAAAATGCATTAATATATACATACATATATATATAGATACCTATACAAGTAATGTTTATATATAAGTATGTGTGTGTTAATAAACAAATATATATTTATGTGTATATTCTAATATATGTAAATAAATATATATATTTAAATATTTGTAAATGTATGTGTGAAATATAAATGTGTACTTGTGTGTGTAAATATGTGCTTGTATGTGTGTGTATATGTGTGTCAATATTGTGTAAATACATCAAATATAAATATATTTTTATAAATATCATATTATCATTAAATGTAGTATATAAATGTATTTAGAATAAATATTTATAAATAAATTATAAAAGATTTATATCTAGATATACAATTATATGTAAATATGTATCAATATATATATGTAAATATATATACATATGTGTTTGTGTGTGTGTATTTGGAAATATGTATAAAAATTATATCTAAATAAACAATATGTAAACATATTTTAAAATTTTATTCAAAAATAATTATATAAATCATATGTAAATTATTATTATCCACTTTATTTAAAATAAGATCTAACCATTATAAAAATGTATGAATATATATATATACATGTACAAACGTATATATAATGTTTATATATTCATGTGGTGTATTAATAAAAGGATATATATTTATATTTATATTCTAATATATGTAAATGAATATCAATGTATAATATATTTAAATAAATTTAAGTATATATATCATACATAACCCCACTGTTGGTAGTGAGGTGGTTTCGGTTTAGGGGGATGAGTGGCAAGTCACAGGGCCATGTCCCCGAGTCTGCGTGTTTACTACAGTTTATTTCTTTGCGTTGTGTTTTGTGGTGCGGATGTAATTGACCAAATATATATCATATCATATATACACACACATAGACATATGTATAAATACACACACACAAACATATATTTTATAAATGTATTTATATTCTAATATATGTAAATGAATATCAATAATTATATACATATCTAGACATATATTTATAAACACATATATTTGTTGCAAAATGTGTATATATATATTTATAAATTATAAAAATAATGTTAATATTCATTTTTTATTCCATTATGATTAATATTTTCAAATATACATTTTATATGTGAAAATATTTTTATATTTTTATATGTTTATCTGCATATACTACATATTAATATATTTTATAATATATATATATTGTTATATATAAATATATATATAAACACACACTATATAATTATAAATATATATATATATATGTATATATGTATATTATAAATTATATAATATGAAAATTAATATATATCTTTGAATATGTACTATATTTAACATATTTGTATATTTATTTATATAGTTCATATTATTATATTTTAAAAAATATATATATATGAAATTATTATTTTTCATTATATTTCTCTTTCCCTCACCAGTTGTAAATATATACACAATTATAATTATGTATATAATTATAAATTTATATATATATAGATATTCATTTAGCGGCCCTAGTCCAGCCCGAGCAACGTAAAAGCCCGAGCTTAGCCCGGTCTGGACTTGGTCGTGTTTCAGGCCTGGTCAATTCTCATTATATCAAACACCATACAAGGGGAGAGAGGATCACACGTGTCAAGAGCATGCAAGATGTAATATAGAGGGAACATGGGAAGAGAGAGGAGTAGTTTCCATTAAAGAAGGGGGAAGAGGGATATGGGATCGGCCTCATCTCTTGTTAACCTTTTAACTAGATATTCCAGTACAACCTTGGGATGAGGACATATTTCCTATTATATTTTCATTCATTGGATCATTTGTTTAGTTCATTCCCTACATTTCAATTTGTATACGGGTTTTCCCTTTTGTGAGGAAAATCCCTAAGATAGATTAAGCTTTGGTTGTGGAGACTCTAACTACTACAGTGACAACAATGAATTTGGAACTACAGTGATAGTGACGAGTATACCTAACTTCAATAACAACATTAGAAAGTCCAATGACTTTAGTAGTGAGAACGACTCCACAAAATGTAGTGTCGTGTTTTCCCCAAGTCTCCTTCATTGCAAAGGCATGATTCTTCTTCTCTGAGAATTGACCTGGCTCTGGTGGTGTTTAGTCTTAGCCCTCAACACTCTTTTCTGTACAAAACCATCAACAATGGATAAATAAGTTGGTGTATTTTATCTATTTCTACAAAAATGTGTATTAGAAAATCTCTATTTTATTTCAGAAAAACTAAATGTTATGTTGTTACCATTACTTTTTTAATACATTTTTCTTATGAGTAGTTTTTTGTAAGTGTTGTATGTCTATAATTTTTCAATTCTAAAATCTGAAATTTACCTATTTTTAATTAGCTTCAACCCATACGAATCGATAAAAAAGAAACTATTTTTCAACTTTATACATGAAAGTTCCATTGGGAGTTCACCTAGAGGTTCCACTGTAATTTGTGGAATCCTCAAACAAACATGATTTATATTGTACCATAATTTTTTCAAGGTTGAGGGGGGGATGTTTTATTATTCCCCACTATAAATTTCACTAGAGGTTCCATTTGAAATCCACTAGAATTTCTAATTGAACTTCTACTAGAACGTCTACCAGAGGTTCCATTGGAACTTCCACCGGAGGTTCCACTGGAACTTTCATTGGAACCCCCACTGAAGATTCCATTGGATTAACTAGAAACTATTCTACCAAATTATATTGAAAATATACCTAAGGAAATATTTGTGTTGTTATTTCCCATTGAAAGTTCTAGTGGAGCTTCCACTAGAATCTCCATTGGAGCATCCATTGGAAGTTCTAGTGGACCTTCCAGTCGTATTCTACCTTTCAAACCTATACTATAATTTGTGGAATCCCCAAAAAAATATTTTTTGTAAAATTTTTATAGGATTAAAAGTGAATTTTTTGTTGTTCTTTCATACTTGAACTTCCACTGGAGGTTCCACTAGAACCTATTCTACCAAATTATAGTGTAAATCTACCTAAAGTAAAAATTCATGTCATCATTTCCCACTATAACTTCCATATGGTCTTCCACTATAAGTTCTAGTATAACTTATAGTCATATTATACCTTTCAAATATTAAGTTTAATCTGTGTAATACCCAAAAAATTAGAAAAAGTTTTACAGGATTCATAAGTGAATTTCATGTCGTTCTTTCTTAATAGAACTACTACTGTAGGTTCCACTAGAACTTCCCATGAAGTTCCACTGGAGGTTCCACTAAAACTTCCATTGGAGGTTTAATTGGAACTTCCACTAGAACTCATTCTACCTAATTACAATTCAAATAAACCTTAAGTAAATATTAGTGTTTTTCTTTCCCACTATAATTTCCTTTGGAAGCTCCACTAGAACTTTCAGTGGAACTTCTAGTCATATTCTACCATTAAAACATGTACTGTGATTTATAGAATCCCTAAAAAATTGTAGTGAAATTTTTACCCGATTCATAAGTGAATTTTTTATCATTATTTCACATTGGAACTCCCACTAGAGGTTCCACTGGAACTCCCACTGGAGGTTCCACTAGAACTTCCAGTCTTTTTAAGTTGGGTGTTTTGTTCTTTCCCATAGAACTTCTAGTATAGCTTCCACTGAAAGTTCTAGTCTTATTTTATCTTTCAAACCTATACTGTAATTTGTGGATTCCACCAAAAAACATGTTTTCTGTATTATAGTGAAATTTTTATTGGATTCATCATGGATTTGTTCTATTATTTCTAGTCCTATTGTAATTTTTTATTCTCAAGAAAAGGTCTTACTTTCAATTTTTTAGGTGTGAATTTTAGGTCCAATCTGATATATTTACTAAGAGTTGTACAAGAAATCAAACCATAATTGAAATAAGTTCATACAATTTATTTTTGTAATAGTTCTTTTTGGAATATGTTTTCGGAATTTCTATCCAATATTATATCAGCATCAGATTGTAAGAAATATGATAGTTCTATTTTTAATGTACGTGATAATTATGTTCCGTGAAAAAATATTTTCCAATTTGGTGGAGTGGAAAGACATTTATGTGAATTTGACGTCTAAAGTATCTTTGGAATAACATAAGTTGAAATAGAAATAGAGGACTCCTACACTTTTAAGACAATCTAGGCATATTTTTTATATGGATATTTCAAACATGTGTTATATTATTGACACATAAGACAGTCAAAATAGATTTTTTGGAAGCTATAATGGGAAATAAAGAAGTGGATCATGTTGAAATAATAGAACTTCTATGTTTATACACATGTGATACTATGTTTTTACCTACTAAAGGTTCTTACTTTAGATGGTTTCATCAATCGTTATGGATAGTTCAAGAGACATGAGAAAACTAAAGTGGTCCCATGTGTTCCACCAATAGTTTTTGAAATATATTAAAGAATTTCACAAGCAGTTCACAAAGATTATGGGGGATATTATCACATTATTTTTATAGATTAATATTTATTTTTACTTCTATGTATAATTTATTCTTCATAGCATTGTTATTGTTGTAGTATTGGTATTGTGAAGAAATATGAATAGGGAAAGAAAATGAACAAGCTGGAAATCCACCTTTCACAAAATGAAGCTTTTTAGATTCTAATGCTACTATCAAAAACCAGAGATTCAGAAACTTGTAGCTAGTGGGGTAAGTCTACCAATTACAGTAAAAAATTAATAATTTTCTCAGCCCAAGGGTATATAAAAAGAAAAATATTATAGATAAAAAAACATAAAGAAATTTTTTAGGAGACAACAACTGGTAATGAATGTGGTGTTACCAAGTAGGAAAAGGTAGATGACAAGGGAAAAAAAATAAAAGGTATTGAAAAATAAAATTCATCATTAAAACGAAAACTATAGAAAATAAAAGAAATAGTTAAGAAGAAACTAAAAAAATTAAAAAAATTGAAGATTTTTGTAACTGAATATAGCGACTTGGGTTTTTTCCTAATAGACTTTGGAATATTCTTAAGAATATTTCCAGGGCTAGGTGTTAAGATGGAGTTCAATTTCGAGGGCTGATGTTCCCATAATTAATTTTATAAAAATATTAAGTATTTTTATACTATGCACATGGAGAAAATAGGTTATATTTCAAACAGAAGCTCGGATCATAAATTTAAGTCCACGGTTGATTTCAGAGTGTGTTATTTACCCTAGGTAGGGTATAACTTTTGTGGGCGTAGGCCCTCTATAGAAAAATCCATAGAGAGTGACATCGTAAATAAAATAACTAATTAAAATTATTTTATCTCGAACGCTACTTCGAATAACTTCTAAAAAGGGACTCAGATTGTAAATATAAGACCATCATCAGGTTTATAATAGGGTATTTACTATAGTTGCGACCTAAAGTGAGAGGTTGCTAGAGGTTCATATCCCGTTCATATTGGTGGAAGTTTTGTGATATTTCTATAAATAAGTGGTTGAGCACATGAGAAAGGGTTTGGATCATTTACTCCCATGGATATAGGATCTCCTCCTCTCCTTTTGATTAGAGAATCGATGTTGGATTCTTGGGGAATCGTGATGAAACTTGGTATCCAAGTAGATCAAAGCACAGTGAATGCAACAGCAGATCCAGAATCTTGGTAGGATCCTTCACTACCACAAAAACAGTTTTTCCCAGAGCCACACTTTTATCAGCGCTAACGAAAAAGCGCGGATAAAGAGAGGTACCTTTATCAGTGCTAAAAAAGCACTGCTAAAAGTACCCCTTTATCAAAGCTTTTTTTTAGCGCTGATAAAGATACCCCCCTTTAACAATGCTTTTTTTAGAGCTGTTAAAGGTACCCCCCTTTATCAGCGCTTTTTTTTTTAGTGCTGATAAAGGGGGTCGTTATCAGTACTTTTTTTAAAAGCGCTGATAAAGAGTCTACTTACAAAAAAATTTCATTACAAAAATATATTAATATTTAAATATATAGATGTAGTTATATTGATATAAATATAATATATATTTTTTAAATATAATTTTAAATATATATTAGATAAGTATAAATATAGAGTTACACTTAATATATAAGATATTTAGTGAAAATGGCTTATAAAAAATTAAAAAAAATATTTTAATTAATAATTTTCTAATAATTATGGAGGAATAGTCATTTAATAACAATTTGAAGACCCAAAAAATTAAAAAAATTAAAAAAGACCCAAAATATGTTGAAAACACAACTCGAACTTCAAACGGCCATAACTTTTGATCCGAGTGTCTGTTTGAGCTCTACCACATATCAAATCGAAGTCTTCGACAAGCTCTACATCATTATAACTTTGGAAGTCCCCGATCAAGGTTTTTTCAAGGCCAAAATAGGTCCAGAAAGCCTCTAAAACTGAGTTTTTAGTCGGGGTACCCCGATTTTTTAACATTTTGTGGATTTTCAGCCTCGTTTAAGGGGATATTATTGGCTTTTTTTGGTGGGGACTGAATTTATTCCAAGGTATTAGATTCATATTAATATTATGTTATTTAAATTTTATCATTTTTTATAATTCACTACTATTTATAATCAAATATATAACTATATGTACATATTTTTTATATATTCACACATAAAAATTTAATTATAAATATAAATAATAAAATATATTTACGTATAAAATATATTAGTTTTATCTAAATAATAAATAATATCCATTCTATTTAAAATAAAAATATATGAATATTTATATACCTATATATTAATCTAACTATATATATATATTAATCTAACTATATATATATTAATATAACTACATATATATATTAATATTACTATAAATATATATATTAATATCACTATAAAATATATATATTAATATAACTATATATATTAATATAAATATATATATTAATATAACTATATATATATATTAATATAAATATATATTACTATACGAATAAATATAACTATATATATATATAAATAGAGATATATATTAATATAACTATATATATATATTCATATAACTAAATATATATATTAATATAAATATATATTACTATATGAATAAATATAACTAAATATAAATATATATAGAGATATCACAAAATGTAAAACAAATCAAAATAGAGGAGTGGTAAAGGCTTAGGCGTGCAGGGGGGAGGTCTCGAGTTCAAAACCTGGTGGAGGCAGGGGCACGCGCGCATGGGGGAATATGGGAACTAGCGCTGATAAAGGGTGGAGGGGTGCATGGGGGAGTTGGAGGGTGGAGGAAAAGTGCTATAAAAGGGGGGGATCAAGTGCTATAAAAGCCCCCCGGTTGGCAGGATTTTTTTATTTTATTTTTTTTAATTTGTTTTAACTTTTATCAGTGCTTTTAAAAAAGCACTGATAAAGGACCCTTTTATCACCCCTAAAACAAAGCACTGATAAAGGACCCTTTTATCAGCGCTTTTTTTTAGCGGTAATAAAAGACCCCTTTTATCAGCGCTTCTTTTAGCACTGATAAAAGGGATCTTTATCAGCGCTTTTTTGAGAGCTGATAAATGGGACCCCCCCCCCCTTATCTTCGTAGGCTTTAATGGCACTTTTCTAGTGCTGATAAAAGGAGGGTTTTAGTGCTGATAAAAGGGGTATTTATAGTAGTGCTTCTTTCAGATTCAGTATTTCCCCAATTGAATTTTTAGTTGTCATTTTGATTTTTCGTCACCTCTACTACTTTGATTATACGTATCGATGGATAATCTAATAGTGACCATCATCTGATTGATTTAATGATTTCTTGTTCTTCATGTTCTTCATCTGTTCTTCATTATTCTTCAGTGTTAACTTTTTGATATGATGAAACGATGTCCAAAAGTCAAGAGGAGAATGGATCTGTGAAGGTCATGATCAAGGGATTCTGGATCTATGATGGTCTTAAGTTTTGGGTGTTAGAGGAGGTGTGATAGTGATCGAAAGATCCGCTAACTTTTTGTCACATCGAAACAGCGAATAATCTTCGAGCGGAGGCCGAGTCTGTGAAGATCACAGCCTGGGGATCCCATATCTGGTCTCGAAATGATTTTCTAAGCATCGGGGCACTTTAGGTAGTCTGCAGAAGGTCCTTGGAAGTTGAAAACAGGCAACACAGTGGTGGTGACTATGAGAGGCCAGCGGCTGGGGAGTTATGGAGGTGGTAGCAGCCGATGCGGGCCACAACGGTCAAGAGCCAGTGTGCATGGGGCGTGCAGGGTGCAGAAGCTGGTAGGTAGCCAAGAGCTTATGGGTCATGAGGCTGGGCTTCGGGCTGGTGGATTTGACTAGACCGGCTAGATAGGGTCATCCCAAGCAAAGTGGACTGGCTGGAGTGAGCCGGTCCAGCTGGAATGGGCCACGTTGGGCCGCGTAATCTTCAAACTCCCATATCGTACAAACTAGATGCCCGATTGATGTGTTGTATATGGCCACGTGACTCTCTCTTCAAGGTGGAACTTTTAAGGTCAACTTTAGAATGTAAATTTCGAGTTTGTGATGTGGGCCCCACTTAGACCCGTTCGGGCTTGTTGCAGTGAAAAGTATCCTTTACACAGGTTATCCATTTTGGGAAAGTAAATAGTCTATCATGTGTGTTTTCTGCATAGGATGTGATGGTGGCATCTGTTACGTCTTACAGGACTCGAGATGATCTGAATTGATGAAGATTCATGTAGAGCAATGTTAGGTCGATGTTGGAGATCAGTGGTTTGTGAAGAGAGACGTTGGGTCATGTACTCCCCTATGTCATCAGGGCACGGGTTTCCCTTGCCTTTATGATTAGGTAGAGATTGGACTCCCCATGTCATGGGTTCTGGTTCGTTACCTTTGGGTGGTTTCCTTTGAGGTTGTTGCTCCCCTGATGGACTAGGGTGCAGGTTCCTTGTGACGTTCGTACAGTTGGACTCCTCCCCTACTATGACAGGGCACGGGCTCTCCAATCTCATTGTATTGTAGAGTGGTTACTCCATTACTATATCTAGGTGTAGGTCTTCTAGACTTAGTGTGGTTCTCCCCTAACATGGATATGGGCTCACATTTCTTGTAGTGGTGCTCCCCTAATGTGGGTGCAGGATCACATTCCTTAGTGTGGTGCTCCCCTACTATGGGTGTAGGATCACATTTCACATAGTGGTGCTCCCCTACCATGGGTGCGAGCTCACGTCTCTTCTAGTGGTTCTCCCCTACCGTGGGTGCAGGCTCACGGTTTCTAGAGTGGTGCTCCCCTACCGTGTTAGGGTGCAGGTTCACGTTTGTAGAGTAGTGCTCCCCTATTCTCGAGTTGTAGTGGGGAGTGGGTCCCTCCACTTGTTATGTGTGATTCCTGGTTAGAAGTTAGCTCTCCCTTGATATAATGAGGCATGATCCCCTCCATACAGTAGGGACATAGGTTTTGTGGGTCGGTTTAGAATCTAGTACTCCCTTGATTGCGGGGCAGTGGTGAGGTGTGGGACTCTCCACAGTTCTTTCAACCTTGCATATAGCACCGGTTAGTGTTGGTGGAATCTCTCAGTTGATTTCCATCAGTAATGGTGGGGTTGGCTCATCATCTTTGAGTTTTCAATGCTTTCCCCCTTTTGTTTTGAGATCTATCGAGGATGGATTGGCTCTTGTTGATGTCTATGAGGTCGGTACCTCGTGATACCGTTGAGTGTTTTGTTGGAACCTTGGGCCATTTACCATGGATATTCTATGTTCAGGACCACGAGACTTGGAGATGAGTATATTTGGGTGTGTTCTAGGAGCCCTTGTGGTATGTGTCATTTCGTTGACATGCTAGGGATGTCAAGCTAACTAGTCATGTTTAGCTGAGGATGGTATCAATATGGGGTTTCTCTCTCATTTGGGTTCACTCTGGTTGGGTTGAGAAGACTGTTACCTATCAGTTTATCCCTTTTCTTTTAGCATTTTTGGGATGCATAGTGAGTATTCTAATACTCACCTCTGCATGGGCTTTGCTCACACGTATTGTGTCATGTGTCTTGTGCAGACCACAGGTCCTTCGACGGAGTCCTAGTTAGACCTAGAGTAGGTATAGCATAGTAGCTGGGCTGACCAGGGTGTTTACTAGAGCTTGGACCAAGGAGCTTTATGGTGGGTTCATTTGACAGTGGTCCCCTCCATCAGAGTAGGTTGGACACTTTTTCCATTTTCTTTTGGTGGGCCCTATATTTTCCCTTTTCTGTATTTTTTTGTACTTTGGTTTGGGCTAGATGTATGCATGCATTTATTTTCAGTTTTTATATATCTATGCATTGTTTCATGGAGGTGTGTGTGGATGTGTGTGTGCATTTACTTTAAGATAAGGCCTCCTTGTGTGTGATAAACTACTCGGTATTGGATGCCAGCCCCTGGCCTATAGAGGCTGGCTTAGGGAGCCGTGGCTCGAGCCATGTTGGGTTGAGTCGTGACAGAGTGGTTTCATAGGGGGTTTCACATTGAGACCATGGTCGTGATCCTGGTTTGGGTTGCATAGTGTTAGTGTTAGAATATTTTGATTTCGTCTTTCAAGCTAGGGACTCCAGTATTGGTACGGGTGGCCGATGTATCCATACACCAGGACTCTGATAACCTGCCTTTCAACTTGGTACATTAGGACACCAATCGTAGGGGAATAATGGTACATGAATCATATAGGACAGTTTTTTGGGTTTTTCCTATCCTTCTTGAGTCATCTCCCTAGATATATGTTTTGACAGTGGTGCGTCTTGAATTTTTTCAAGATGTTTCCACGACGGAAGACTTCGAGGGTTTCAAAGATGTGTTTGGTGTACGACTCGATACGTGAAAAGGTCACCTTGTATGGTATTGTTCACAAGATAGGCTCTCCTCTAGTTTTCACTACGCCAAAATTTTAATTTAGCTACAGTTTATGTAGGATTCGGGCATAGTGGAAGCTCATGGGTGGATATGCCCACTGGGCTTTTTGTCATTAGCAATGATCAATCCAGGATCAATATGATGATAAACACCAGACTCCATAGATCAAATCATAGAAATAGACAAGTAAGAAGAATAGTCCTAGAACCACAAAGGAGGATCATCATATATTGTTTATAATTAATTTAATTAATTGAAAAGAATTACCATTATGGAATTATTTCTTCATTGATGTATCTGGTCACGATCTGATATGATTCGTCATTATGTCATAGAATCCAAGTGTAGGATTCCTCTAGCAGTGATCCACATGTGCTCCACATATCTCTGGACGTCACCAAAGAAATCTCCAGGTGCTAGCATAGAGAAGCCTTTTCTTGCATTGTCCGCCTTAGATCACCTTGATCCGATGGAAGAGGATCTCTCTTGGTCTTGAGAGCGTTCTTGGAGGAAAGAGTTCTTTAGGTCTTGAGAGAATTCTCCAAAATTTTTGTTCACAACAATTATTTGTGGAAAATTGTTGGGGTTGTGAGTATATTTAAAATTGGGTTTGAGGTTAAAGAGTTATGACAAGAAATAAATGCATTATGCATTTTATATATTTCATTAACTCTTATTTAAAACCCCCATGTCGCATGATTAATTCCTTTACATGCGCCCACACTGATTATAATAAATATCATTTAATAAAATGATATTATATCCTCAAAATCCCGATTGAAAAACTACATGGTGTGTAATCATTAATACACAATGTGTACTCGTTTTCCATCAAAACTACACGGCATGTAATCATTAATACACGGCGTGTAGATCTTGTTTTCATTTCCTTTCCAAAATGAAAACTACATGGCATGTAATCATTAATACTCGGCATGTATATCTTGTTTTTCATTTCCTTTCTTCCTCCGACATTAAAACGATTTAGGCTTCCTTGAATAATTATTAAACCACATACGGGAATAATCTTTATTCTACTTGAGATACTTGGATACACTTAGTGTGTGGCCCTCTAGGCCTCTATCTCGTTGGCATTAGGTGAGCTTGCCTAAAGTCCAAGATTACTGTCTAGCAACGGGTCAAGGAACCCAAGAGAAAGAAGTTGACTCCACATTGACGTTTCACCTCATACGAATGCTTACCATGTAATTTAATCCCTTTGTCTCAATATCTCCAATCAAGCAGGTTGCATGCTAGTTCCATCAACCCATGTGCTCGATTATTCTTTTTTTGACTTTCTAGAATTGAACTTGCCCATTCCTCACCATGGCCATGAATTTATTTAGGCTATATCAATTCCATAAAAGGTACTAAGATATCTACTTCCGTTATGGAATAGAAGGGACAAATCCTTTATCGCATTATCTATTAATGCAGTATTACTCATGACGCACCCAACGTATCTTACCACGCTTCGAACAGTGTGTCATCACAGTTTTCATCAATACATCTAAGTGCATGAGTTTTAATACCCATTAATAATAATCTTAAAGTCTAAGGACCAATACAAATGTCTGCAGATAGGAACATCCAATGACACTATGAAATGTGGATTTCCTACCAGCGGGTCTCGTTCTCATAATATCATCCTAGATATTACCAAGGGTGCACACCATGAGAAGGTGCCTCAAAGTTTTATGAGTCTTCACCCCTAATGGTCTGTATTATTTGTGTCCCTCAAATAACATCATCCGAACATAGAACATATATTCAAGAACAGTGTTATGGCACTTCCGGGTTCTCATCATAGCAGGAATCCATTATGACCCCTTAATGAAACAGCTATCATTGGGACATTATCACATGCATTGTCACACAGAAGAACAATCAAGATGTGACAAAGTTTTCATTAATGAATAAAGTACAAAGTAGTTAGTTCTAAGCCACAAACTCCAACATTTTAAACCGCTGCTAAATTATGTGATGGTAATCAATTAGAGGTGGTTTTTTAAAACTATCTCAGAAAGATTTAGCGGTGGTTTAAACCGCCGCTAAATCATTTTTAATTTTTTTATTTTTTTAAAAAAAATTAATTTTTTTTTATTTTCGTAATTAATTAATTATTTATTCTTGTTTTAATAATTAATTAATTAATTTTATTTATTTTCATTATTTATTTATATATTTATTTATTTATTTATTTATTTTTATAATTTATTTATTATTATGATGTTCATGTTCCTCTCTATGCACAAGCCCATGTCCATGCACATGCCCATGCCATATATAGAAATTCTACATTGGGTGAGATTTGAACCCCTTACCTCTTACGTATTCTCCAAAGTCTTTACTACTCTAGTAGGATCCTCATGTAGTCAAAAAATCAAATTTATATACTTATATATATATATACATTAATTGTAAAAACAAATAATACATAACAAAAAGATACACACTAAATAATTATTAATCAATAATTATTAATCAATAATTATTAATCAATAATAAATAATCAATAATGATTAATCAATAATAAAAAATCAAAAATGATTAATCAATAATCAATAATCAATAATCAATAATTAATAATTAATTATTAATTATTAATTATTAATATTTAATAATTACTAATTACTAATTACTAATTAATTATTAGAATATAAATTAATAATAAAAAATATATATAATATAGAAATTGTCATGAACCAGGCCGGGTCGCCATCCAACCCGGCGTCCGACCTGGTCCGCGCCAAGGCCCGAGGGGCGTTCCCGATCCCCACGGGCTGGCACAAGTGTCCGGGTATCAAAACATTACATGGGAATGATTTACCCGAAATAAAAGATAGAAAAACAACTAACAAGATAAACAAACTAAAACTGGAAACAGACAACCAAACACACCTTTAAACTATAAACAGGTTCAAAGTATACAATTCAACTAAAAACCCCAAGTGCACAACAAGGATAGAAAACTAAACTCTAATACCAACCTACCCGCAACACGAGAAGCTGCATCCCCAAGCTACTAACACCAACCTACACGCGAAGACCAACAACATCTGAACCACCATCACTGAGCACGATGTCACAACCTGGAGTACATAAGAAACAAAGTCTATATACACCCAAAGGTGAATGTAGGGTGTGAGCCAAAATCCCAATAGGACGTCACCCAACAAAAAGGTTACACGTGTAAACATTAAATGACAAATACATTTGCAGGCTTAATAAAAGAAAGGATAGCAAATCTTGAACAACTTTAAAAAAATAGTTTCTATAAAGAAATCACTTTTAACGGAAACAACTTAAGAAAAAAAAATAAAAATAAAAAAACTAAAACACCCATGTAGTTAAGAAAACTCAAACCTTTGAGAGAACCCAAATTCTACACCGTATACCAACGATGAGTGTATAGTGGTCCAAGAGCACCAAAAATGGGAGAGCCCCTATAGGTATTAGCAAAAGGAATGGGACCCTAGAACATTTCATCTTGGTGAACAGTAGTATAGGAACCACAACAAAAATTTTTCTCGAGCATGAGCCACTAGTAGGGAAACACATCCATAACCTGGTGATATCCACTCCTCATCCAATGTTTAGTTAGTGTTGTAATCATCAAACCAGCTAAGTGAAACTAGGTCAGAGCTGCTACTGTATCACTAGCACACTAGATCTAGTTCGCCCACCTAGTACCCAAGATTCCCCTTTTTGTGCTCAAAATGTTCCAATTTCACACTTCATGTCAAACTCAAATGAATAAAATATACATGGTGTTACCTTAACCCAATTCCACACTTTCTCACACACAAAAATCCATATGAAATAGTATGCATACCAAAAGACTTCACCCAACTCAATTAAAACAATTTCTGCATTGTTAATAAATATTTATTAAAACACATTAAATTCTTTGTCAACAAATTATTTAAAAATAAACATAACATGACTTAACACAAAGAAACCACCCAGCCCTTCTTCATGACCAAACAAACCCAACGCCACATCAAGAACAGAAACTGTACAACTCACATCATTTAATAACCCAACTGCATGGTTAAAAGACCACTTTCCTGATTAAACAAGACACTAGAAATTTTATTAAGCAATTTCAGAATATGAAACATGACGTTAAACACCAAAAGTCCACTCAAACCCTCTTTTTGGACAAAACGCATATGAATGCTACACCAGAACATAAACTGCCACTTTTCACATTTTCACAAAACAAAAGCAGACTTTATAAAACACTAGTAGACAACTCATCATAGGTTTTCACAACAAAAACCTACTCAATACACACAACACCTTCACTTATGACAAAGCACGTGAAACACCATGTCGAAGGCGCGATTGACACCACTTGCACAGATGAAAAACAAACTGTACAATTGAAAAATTACTACCAACTAAATGGATATAAGTTCTCAACAGAAAACACACATGTAATATAAACATACTACTTAATGATTTAAATACAAATCAAACATCAATACAAACCAACTTTTCAACTACAAAAATTAATTAAATAATATTCTAAACAAATTAAGATTGCAAATTAATTCATTAAATAATGATTATATGTGGAACCACCTACCTTGGGTGAACAAACTCCAAAAAATTTAGTGTGTGACTCCAATTTCTCATCTAAAGCACCACAACAAACTCAAGATGAACCTTAAAACAATATATCAACAAAAATATTAAGATTGTACCATCTTCAGCGAAACTTTCACCCCAACAGCATGAATCTCCTACTCGCAATTCTACCAAAAGGAAGAGCAATTAATCAAAACAGAATGCACCTACGGCGGAGATATGGGAGGTTGTCCGAGCACGTTGGAGAGGTGCCGGAGTTATGCTGCATGGAAAAAAGAACCATCCGAGAAGGGTTGTGCAGCTAAGGGGTTAGCCACGGTAGGATGGAGAGATTGTGAGACGGTCGATTAGGGCAGGGGGTGTGGCTGTACGACGGGGCGAGTAGGGAGGGATGGTTGGAAAGGGAGCGGGTGCTGGTGGGGGTGTCCAGCGAGGCAGTTCCGGACAGCAGGAGAGGGCGACGCCAGCTTGGAGGGTCACTGGGAAGAAGTTTCGGCTGGCCGTACATGGGGGTGGTGGTGGTTGGTCCGGGGAGCAAAGCAGCGGCGTGACGGCCTGGACGGGTTTTGGGCGTGCTGGGGTTTGTTGGACCTGGTAAGGGGTGCTGGGGAGTGTGGTGTTATGGGATGCCGTGATGGGAAAGAGAAGGTGGGAAGGGAAGGGGAGGTCCGGCGCGATGGAGGGTCACAGAGCAGCGGGTTGGTCGGGGAGGAGTCCGACAAGGGTGGAGGGCCGCAAGGAGCGGCTAGCGGGAGGGTCAGGGGTGCGACTATAGCATCCTGCCTTTTTAACACATTAACTTTCATTACATTATACAAAACCGAGGATCTTTAAGGTTTAGTGCCTTGGAAACCAGGAACTTAATACATGACAACATAAAACATTCTTCTTAAACACTTGAAAGGCTTCTCCATTGTTCATCCTAAGTTCATCACAGCATCTCATAACCTGGGAGCATACATAAAAGGAAAGGGTGAGCAGAAGGCCCAGTAAGGGAAACAAGGGAAACATTTTACATGTGAACTTTAGATACATCAAAAGTCATGAAAAATAACTTTAAGGAATGAGAAAGAGATCATGAAGTATATAATAATAAAAATAACGTGATTCATAACTTGAAGATGTGGCTACAACATTTAACATAGACAATCATTTCCATTTCACCAAGGTCCATCCCCAAGGTGTCATTAAAAATTACCAAGGTTATTCACCAAGTTGTCGTTAAAAATTGTCATCTCTAGAGATTAAGTCTTTACCCAATGCATTGGAGCGCTATCAGGGCACAACCTTAAATTTGCCTTTATTATCATGTGAGATACATATATCATCCTCAATCATTTCATAAACAACCCATATAGCATAAAAGAAATGGGTTTCATTTCATAGTCATCACATTTTAAAAACTGCTTTAAAGACGTGATCTTTATGTCACTTTAAACCCACGAAAAAGGAAAGCAGGTTTCTTGTTTGTAAATCCCAGAATTTAAAATAGAACATTTTGATATATATTTGAATACCCCTATAGAATAAAGATCATTGAGTATTCACTTAATAAAATAAAATAATTTGAGAAAAATAAAGAGACATTTTGAGACGAAAATTCTACAGCATAATGGCTATGTTATAGGGTTTTAGAAAACATTGAAAAGAGAAGGGACATGGGTAACCCACTCATAAATGATCCATAAAAAAAGTAGAGGGACAAAATATAAAGGATATAAGAACATGGTAATAAAATTTGAAATACATACCATATGAAATGAAAAACATGGAAGGAAGAAAAAAATAAGATTTCTCTTATGAAAATTCAGCAGCCTAATAGCGTCACTTAAAACTTCAAAAATTGAATTGACAAGATCAAAATAGGGTCTCTAATAATATGAACATAAAATATAATTATGATAGATATATATATCATAACCCAACATAATAAAAAGGGATATTAAAGACTTGACATGAAAATAGATCTTGAAAATGAGAAGGGTGAAAGAATCCCTTAAAAATTCGGCAGCCTAGCGGGGCCACTTAAAACTTCAAAATACTGAATTGAAGAGATAAAATAGGGTCTCTAATCATATGAACATAAAAGTTCAGTATAATATATATAGATATAATACCACAACATAATAAAAAGTAACATGAAAGACTTGACATGAAAATAGATCTTGAAAACGAGAAGGGTGAAAGAATCCCTTAAAAATTTGGCAGCCTAACAACGCCACTTTAACATTCTTAAAATGAAATGATGAGAGAAAGAGGGAGACTCTCATCATATTAACATGAAAAAGATAGTAGGATGAATATAAAAGAACATACCCCAACATAAGAACATGGATCATAAAAGATATGACATAAAAGAGAGTACTTGGAAAGAAAGAGGGAGGTAGAATCCCTTACCTTGAAGAGTAACTTCGAAATCTTGAAGTTTGGGACCTTAGGAGGCTTGAGGGCACCTTGGGAGGACTCCTTGGGAGGTAATAAGACCAGAACTTCTTTGAGGAGGATTTTGGAATGGAAAGGATGAGAGAATGGCTTGGTATTTATAGGGGAAGTGAGGGGACAAGGCATTAATGGCCAAGGGACACCTCATTGGTGGTATTGGCAAAACCATGGGCTAGCCCATGGTATTTGCCCATGGTATTGGCCACTTGGGAAACCTCATACCTTATATTAATATTCATAAGTTGATCATATTGATTACATACTTAATACATCATTTAATGATGTCATTAAACACCCGTAACTTAAAAAACTGTATTTTCACTATTCACCGAAAATTCAACTTTCTCAGAAAAATCCCAAAATTTCATCTTAACCAAATATCGATGCTCTGATTTCAAAAATGAACTCCATTTTATAAAAATAATTTTCTAAATATTTTTAATTTAATTTTTAAATAAATACACTATTCACTGAAAATTCATTTTTTTCAGAAAAATCCCCAAAAATTACCTTAACATAATATCGATGCTCTGAGTTCAAAAATGAACTCCATTTTATAAAAATAATTTTCTAAATATTTTTAAATTAATTTTTAATTAAAAAACACTATTCACCTGAAAAAACTGATACTTGACTAATAATTTCTGAAACAGTTATTTACCTATTTTATTGAATCACATTACTTAATCAAGGTGCCTAGATTATATTAATATTTTCTTTAAGTGAGATTACTAATCCATTTGGTCACATTACTAATCCTAAGCGTAAAATCACTATTCATAAATTACTATTCACCAAAAATTAATTTGATCCTATTAGACTCCAAATTTCTTACTGAACATGATTGTAGAAGACCATTTTTTGAAAATCATTACACATTTTTAATTATTTAAGGTTTACATAAATATTTTTAAAATATATTTTTTCTAAAATTCATCAAAAATATGCTTACTATATTCATCTGGACATTTGAAAATTCACAAACTTCATCATAAGAAGAAATCACAATTTTTATTTACATCAAAGGATTACACAAGGCAGTTACGGTCTCCTTACATATCCCCTTATAACCCCAGCATAGGACCTAAGTGTAAGGTGTGCTAAGGTGAGAAAATCTGAGGGCGGCTCGGCCAACATCACATGAGTAGTAATTTCTATCAGTTTGAACTTCTCGCGAAGTCAATTCCATTCTAGCTTCACATGATGAAGTTCGGCTTGGGTTTGGTCCAGAGCAAAGCCTAGTGGTGCTACCTCCTTCCCAAGTTCTGTTAGATGGGCTTCGATTGGCCCGAGACTACTGGATGAGGCCATCAAATCTTCTTTCTATATTAACCAAGATCACTTGTATTTAGAGACAATAATCACAACATTTAGTTTCAAAAGGTCATACTGACTAACGGTCATATAATAGTCAAAACCCAACAGTCTCATTTTAATTATACTCATTTTATTAAATGAAAAATTTTTGTTGAGTATGAAATAAAATAACACACAAAATTAGGAAACAAGATTTATTCAAAATTTCGGGTCGTTACATCGACGGGGTGCTGAGGAGAGGGTGCTACGGCGTAACACCAAGGGGAAAAGGGGGCCAACAGGAAGAAGGTCCAGGGGTAGTGAAACCCTAAAGGTGATGGGAAAAACAATAAATAAATAAAAACAAACAAAATAAAATATAGGAAAAAAATAAAATAAAAAAAGATAGTAATAATATAAATAATAAACTAAAACAAAATAATAATAATAATAGATAAAATAACTTAATCATCACTAATATTAATAATAATAATAAGACTCAATAATAATTAATAATATCACCAAATATTATTATTATTCTTTCCATTTAAAACAATTCATTAAGTTAATTACATTTCTCTTATTTTATTTTTATTTCGACTTTATTATTCACTTAATTTTATTTCGTTATTACTATTTCATTTTATTTAATTAGTTGATCACCGAGTGGTGTGTGCGGTGAAACGGGTAAGGTCACGCGGTGACCCAGACGAGGTCACGCAGCTTCGATCGCGGTGCGCTGGATGCAACCAAGATCAAAACATTAGTTTCTAAATAAGAGCTCAGAAATTTTAAGTCGGGCCTCGACCCAAACTATCTGATGCCCAATAAAAAAATAATAAAATAAATAATATAAAAAGAACGGGTGTGATAATTCTCCCCACTATAAATCTTTCCATCCCTGGAAAGCAACAACTAGAACCAAACCCCAAAGCAGAAAACCACACTCCCTTAAGGTTCAAAGGGGGTCCCCACAAACATCAAGCAAAGAGAGGCAAAATCATCATGCTCAGAGAGAGTGACTCAAAGACAACTTCAAGAAACTCATAAAAAGACTTTTTGATATGTGTTGCCTGCCCCAAAGAGTTAGAACGCCTCCAGTTGACTGATCAAGGAAAAGAACTCTCGTACCCACGGAAACCAACTTTACGAGATGAAACATCTCAAGCACTATTAAACGAAAACCACACCATTTGGCTAGAATGAACAAACAAGATCAAACCACATCCAAGGAAAACTCTTATCACTTATCACCAAGCCATCTTTAGAAATAGAAGCAAAAGGTCAACATGGGGAAGCCCGAGGGGTTCCCCACCATTAAGAACCTACCAACGCCCAAGGCGAGACTAGAAGAGCGAAACGGGGAGGTTCGATCGGACTCCGGCCATTAAAGAAAAGTCCAACACCAATTCATTCTAGAGAAATTCGTGCGAGACCCAATGTGGGTCTCCCCACCATTATAACAAACATGACATCCAGAACTTTGAAAATTTCCTAATGGTGGCCAAACACCCCACCACAAGGGGCAGGAAGGGAGGGCCCCAACTACCGGGGTGTCAAAACCATGACCCAAGACAAACCAACTTCTCCACATCCCTGGACGAGCACTAGGACAACTGACCCTACTCCCTTTTTTTATTACTGAATTATTAATTACTTATTTATTATATATTCATTATTTATTTATTCATGGTTTATTATTTATTATTTATTATTTATTATCTATTATTTATTAATTTACTATTAATTTATAATTTATTTATCATATATTAATTTATTTTTTAATTAATTTATTATTTATACATTACTTATAAAATATATGTTATATATTATATATTATGTATCAAATATTAAATATTAAATATTAAATATTATTTAGTATTTATTTTTTACAATTTACTATTTACTATTTACTATTTAAAATTTATTATTTAGTATTTATTATTTACTATTTAAATATGTAATTAATAATTCAATAATAATAAATTAATAATATAAAAATAAAATAATGATAAATAAAATAAATAATTGAATAATAAACTAATAATAAAAAATTATTTAACAAATTAATAATAAATTAAAAAGTAATAAATAATAAATAATAAATAATAAATAATGAATAATGAATAAATAAATAAATAAATAGATGAATGGATAAATAAATAAATAAATAAATAAATAATTAGTAATAACTAATAAATTATAATTGATCTATAAGAATTAATAATTCATAGTTAATATTTAATATTTATAAATTTATAAATAATTAATAAGTTATGAATAAATAAATAATAAATAATTAATAAATAATGAATATTGAATAAATAAATAAATAATGAATGAATAATAATCTAATAATAAATAAACATTTAATAAATTAAAAATAAATTAATAAATAATAAATAATTAATCATTAATCATTAATCATTAATCATTAATCATTAATCATTAATCATTAATAATTAATCATTAATAATTAATCAATAATCATTGATCATTCTTAATTCTTAATTAATATTTAATATTTAATATTTAATATTTAATATCTAGTATTTAATATTTAATATTTAATATTTAATATTTAATATTTAATATTTAATATTCAATATTTAATAATTAATATTTAATAATTAATAAATAAATAATAAATAATGAAAAAATAATAAATAATAAATAAATAAATAAACTAATAAACTAATAATAAATAAATATTTAATATTAAATTATTAAATTAAAAAAATAAATTATTCATGTGTACATAATAACTAAATAATAAATAAATAAATATATATTAAATATTAAATATATATATATACACATATATAAATAAATAAATAATAAATAATAAATAAAAAATAATAGAAAAATAAAAAATTAATTAATTAATATTAATTAAATAAATAACAAATAAAAAATTAATCAATCAATCACAAAACTTTAAGAACCTCTAAAAACCCTAAAAACATTGAAATGACCATTAAATCTGATTTGGGACTCCTTTTTCAGTGACACAGCCATTCAAATTGAAGATCATGAAACGAGCTTTGATATGATATATGGTACAGGTCGAACGAACACCTGGATCAGAAGTTATAACTGTTTGAATTTTAGGAAATCAGGGTCAGAAACTAAAACCTCTATTTTGAAGGCCTTGTAGGCCTTTCTAGCAGAATAAAAATGGGTTTAATGCTCATAGAGTTGGTATTATACCTAAACAGGGTAGATCTCATTGTAGTCTTAGATTTGATATATGGTAGTGCTCAAACGGACACCTGAATTAAAAGTTACGGTCGTTTGAAATTCAAGTTCAGTTTTTGACCTTTTTTGTTATTAGAATATATATTTTTCCTTTGATTATCATATGTTTTAAATCTCACTTGGTTTTAGCTCATTTCATAAGATTCAATTTGATTGGTTATAGACCTGAAATGGACTCTCGTATTAGAAGTTATGGTTGTTTAATGTCGAAGTTTGGTTTTCAGGTTTTTGTAGATTTGTTTTATGTTTCACGTTATTATTAAAAAATAATTATAAATATTTATTAATTGACACATTATAATTAATTAAAATTATAAATAATAAACTATATTTTATTGTGAATAAGAAATAAGAAATAATTAATAATTAATAAAGAATTTTTTATTTTTATTTTTCTTCATTTTTGCAGTGATTTTAAAAAAACCGCTGCTAAAAATAATTGTAAATTTTTTTTGAATTTTTTTAAAAACAATTATAAAAAATATTTTAAAAACATTTAGTGGTGGTTTTTAAAAACACCGCTAAAAAACCACCGCTAATTTTTTTGATTGAAAAACATTTAGTGGCGGTTTTCAAAACCACCGCTAAAACACTATTTTCCTGTAGTGTGTACAATTGGTGGAACCACCTCTCATCGAGCAGGGAATGAATGGAGTCACACTCTATGTCCTTTGTACTTTCTATAGTAAGATTGATAGACACTATTGGGAGGTACTCTTTTCTTTCCGTTTCTTACTCGGGATTTGTTCAGAGCATCGGTAAGACCCTATATTGGGGTTGTTTGATGTAACTTCAACTACACGAGAAAGAGAGATCATTCACCCACCGAGATGCATTTTTTTATACGATGAAAACCGTGTGGGCGAGTTAGTTCCGCCCAAAGTGAACAGTATCGATGTGCAGTGGTTGAGTCCCTTTGACTTGTTTGCATGAGGCTTGGTAGTGTGTTGGTAGTTGAGGGCCCGATACAACCCAGTGTGAGTGTCTGTGTAGGCCTTTGTTGTTTTTTAATTCTATCATGTGCTCAGCATCAGCTTTTATGCAGGATGCTTGAGGAGGTTGTGATGTGGTTTGTTGGGGCTTTCAATTCGCAGGAAGGATAGACACTTCTCCCACTAAGACACTTCCTTAGGGTACAATAAAAAACCATACGGGTGAGTCAGTGCTGCCCAAAGAAGATTGTATCGAGGTGTGGTGGATGAGTTCCTTTAACCTGTGAGTTCGAGGTTGGTTTTGTGCATTGGTGGTGGTTTCTTAAGGACTTGTAAGACCCAGTTTGTATTCTTGGGCAACCCTATTTTTTCTCCTTGTGGTGGTGACATTTCTTGGGAGGTGTTGAGTTTTTTTTGTAAGGTTTGTGTGATGGGATTTCCAGTTAGTATGGATTTTTCTTATGGTTGGGAGTACGTAAACCTTTTGAGGTTTGACATTGGCACCAGTCATATGCCGAGATGGGGTGCTGAGATAGTATTTTCCTTAGCATTTTTTTAGTGTTGTAATAGAACATTTGGAGATGGTTGAGGTCTGTTGGGGCTCATTCGGGGTGGTTATAGACTGACGAGGGTCACCCTGGGTGTTCAGCAATGAGGTCTTGTGTTCAGTTGGATCTCATTGAGGGTTTAGAGTGTTAGATGGGGCGTCAGGCTACCTCCGTGATTTGTTAAACCTATCTTTCATTTTGGGTGTTGTAGTTCTTTTCGGTGCATGTTAGTTATAGCACAGAATCCTCTCATGAGCTTGCTGGAATAGGATTCCTAGTGGAGATCTCAGTTCCTCTCCCATATTCCTAGGCTTTTACTATTCTAGGATTCAAATCCTTAAGGTGGGGAGGATGTAGCGACTCAGGTTTTTCTATGTAAGACTTTGGAATATTCCTAAGAATAGTTCCAGAGCTACGTGCTGAGACGGCACACAATCCTGAGGCCTGCTTTTCCTGGAATTAATTTTATAAAAATATTAAGTATTTTTATACTATGAAAGTGTGGAAATAGGTTATCTTTTAAATGGTAGCTTGGATGAGAAATATGAGGCAATGGTTGAGTCTGGAGCATGGATTTTACCCTAGGCGGGGTATGAAATTTGTGAGCACAGGCCCTCTATAGAAAAATCCATGGAGGGAAAACTGTAAATAAAATTATTAAATAAAATTATTTTATCTCGGACACTACCTTAAATAACTTCTGAATGTGAACTCGGATTATAAATCTGAGACCACAGTTGGGTTTGTAATTGAGTGTTTACCCTAAGCATGACCTAAAGTGGGAGGGCTCGGGGGGTTAGGATCACATGACTGTTGGTGAATGTTTTGTGATTTTTCTATAAATAAGTGGTTGAGAACATGAGCAAGGGGTTGGATCATTTGCGACCACAGCCGACAGAGCTCCGCCTCTCCTTTCGATCAGCAAATTAATGTCAGATTCTTGGTGGATTGTAATGAAACTTCAGATCTGAGTAGATCAGAGCACAGAAAATGCAACTACATATCCAGAATCCAGATAGGATCCTTTCTTTTGGATTCTGTTTTTTTCAAATTGAAGTTTTGGTTGTCCTTTTGATTTTTGGTCGCTTCTTCTGCTTTGATTATCCTTATAGATAGCCAATCTAACAATGGCCATCGTTTGATTGATTTATCGATTACCCATTCTTAATGTTCTTCATCTGTTCTTCATCATTCTTCATTGTTAACTTTTTAGTATAATGAAATGATTTCCAAACATCAATCGGGGCATAGATTTGTGAAGATTGTGAAAAATGGATTCTGAATCTATGATAGTTTTGAGTTTTAAGAACCAGAGGAGGCACAACAGAGAGCGGAATATTCGTCAACTTTTCATTGCATCGAAACAGTGATAGGTCTTTGAGCTTAGGATAATTTTGTGATGATCACATCTTGGGGATCCCATATCTGGTCTCGGAATGATTTTATAAGCATCGGGGAACCACAGGTGGTCTGTAGAAGGTTTGCAGCGACCGCGGGAGGCCAGCGGTGAGAGCATCCTCCTCTGGAGGTGGCCACAACTGGTGTGGTCCACAGAAGTTAGGATCCTGTGTGCGCGAGCTGGGATGGTTGCAGAGTCTGGTAGGCAGCCAACGGGGCTGTGGGTCGACGGATCAGATGGGTTGGAGCGGGTCGGTCCAGCTAGAACAAGCCTGGTCAGGCCGAGCAGTCTTCAAACAACCATATATTGCAAACTAGATGTCTGATTGATGTTATATCTATAGCCATATGGACATCTATTTGAGGAAAACATTTTGAGGTCAATTTGATAATGTAAAGTTCGAGTTCATGATGTGGGCCCCACTTTGACCCGTTTGGTCTTGTTGCGGTGAAAAGAAGCATTTTCGTTGTTTATCCGTTTGGGTAAGTAAATACCATATCCTGCATGTTTTCCCATGTAGAACATGATATTGGCCACTGCTACAGCTTAAGGGACACGAGGTGGCATGAATTGATCAAGATGCTTGTGGAACAGTTCTAGGATGATGTTGAAGATCATTGGTTTGTGAAGAGAGATGTTGGGTCAGGTACTCCCTAGTGGCACCAGGGCATGGGTTTCCCTTACATATTTTCTTATGTAGAGATGGGAGTCTCACATCGTGGGTACAGGTTTGTTACCTTTGGGTGGTTTCATCTAAGGTTTTTTCTCCCCTAGTGGACTAGGGTGAGGGTTCCCCATTACGTTCGTATAGTTGGATTGTTCCCTTGCCATGACAGGGAACAGGCTCTCTAATCTCATTGTATGGTAGAGTGGGTACTCCCTTCCATATTAAGGTGTGGGTTCTCTAGCCTCAGTGTGGTGCTCCCCTACCAAGGGTGTGGGATCATGTTTCTTACAGTGGTGTTCTGCTACCGTGGGTACGAGATCACATTCCTTAGTGTGGTGCTCCCCTGCCATGGGTGAGGTCTCATGTTTCACATAGTGGTGCTCCCCAATCGTGAGTATGGGATCACCTCTCTCACAGTGGTGCTCCCCTACCGTGGGTGTGGGCTCATGTTTTCTGGAGGGGTACTCCCCAACTGTGTTAGGGTGCGGGTTCATGCCTACGAAGTAGTGCTCCCCCATTCTCAAGTTGCAGCAGGGAGTGGGGGCATCCACTTATTATGCATGATTCTTGGTTAGGATTTATTACTCCCTTGATGTACTAAGGTTTGGGCCCCACCAGATGGAAGTGATATAGGGTTCGTGGGTTGGTTTAGGAGATAGTACTCCCTCAACTGCAGGGCAGTGGTGAAGTGAAGGAATCTACATAGTTCTTTCAACCTTGAACAAGGATCAGGTTAGCATTGGTGGCATCTCTCAGTTGAGTTCAATTTGGGATGGTGGGATTGGCTCATCATAATTGATTTTTCAATGCTTTCCCCATTTCGTTTTGAGAAATATTAGGGATGGCTTGGATATTGTTGTTATCTATGTGGTTGGTACCTCATGAGACCGTTGTGAGTGTTGAGTTGGAACCTCAGGTTGTTTACCATGGAGAGTCTATGGTCGGGACCATGAGAATTGGTGATGAGTATATCTAGGTGTGTTCTAGGAGTCCCCATGGTATGTTTTATTTCATTAACATGCCAAGGATCCAAGCTGACTAGTCATGTTTAGTCAAGGATGATATCGAGATGGGGTTTCTCTCTCATTTGGGTTCCCTCTAGTTGGGTTAAGTGGACTATTTCCTTTCAGTTTATCCCTTTTAATTCCGGGTTTTTGGGGGGCCTACTGAGTATTCTTATAATCACCCTTGTATGGTATTTTCCTACATGTGTTGTGTCTTGTGTCTTGTGTAGACCACAGGTCCTTTGACGGAGTCTTAGTTGGACCCGGAGCAGGCAGAGCATAATAGATGCACTGACTGAGGTGTTTAGTGAAGCTTGGACTGAGGAGATTTTTGGAGGTTGAATTTGATAGTGATCCCCTCCATCAGACATTTTTTCTGTTTTCTTTTGGCGTTCCCTATATTTTCCTTTTCTATACTTCTGTTGTACTCCAGTTTGGCCTAGCTTTTTGCATTAATTTCTCTTTAGTTTTTATATTTCTCTAGACTGTTTCATGGAGGTGTATGTGGGTATGTGTTTACAGGTACATTAGGCTAAGTCCTCCTTGTATTTGATAGCATACTCAACACTGGACTCCAGCCCCTAACCTATGGAGGCAGGCTTGGGTAGTTGCAGATCAAACCCTGTTGGGTCGGGTCATGACACTGAAAACCCAAAAAAAAAGGCAATTAGAAGGGAAACTATCCTTTATAGAGAGTAAATGGGACATTCTGTAATAGAGGAAAACAAGAAAGCAGGTACCAAAAAAGCTAGGATCTAGGAGTAGGCATAACACATGAAAGAATTTGATAAAAAAACTCACCTCTCCCTGATAATATCCAATCAGAACAACTATAAATAACCCCTTCTATAATGTAGGAAAACTTGAAAGCAGGTAAAAATGAATCTAGGATCCAGGAGGAGGCAGAACTTGTGCAAGAACCTACTAAAAAACCACACCTCTTCCTAATAGAATCAAAATAGAACAACTATAAATAGAAACTCACCAAACCAGATCATTGATTACAAATTTGAAATCAAGATAAAGAAAATGAAAGAAATTGTAATCGACATATCTGTATGAAACCCAAACTACAAGAAGAAGAGTAGTAGCATATCAAAAAAAAGAAGTATAAGATCCAGTTGATATGGAAAAAACCATTGATGTAACCAATGTTTCAAAGAAATCAAAATATAAAATGGTTGTTATTGGGCTGGTAGTTACACCAAAATGGGTATAGTAGAGTCAGAAACTCTAAAAAAGACTACAAGAATCTTGAGAATATTTTTCATTTTTACTCAACCTGGTATGTTATTAGGACCAAAGGGAATAGCCTCCCTTAATTTAAAGTTTTCTATTAAATTACTCTGAGTTATACATGTTTTATTATAAATTACTATTATTATTATGTAGTAAATATGATGGTAAATCTGAGAACAATTTATATTCAGTAACAATGGATGATATTTTATCTCTTTTCAACAAAACAATGACAAGTAGCATGGTAAGTATTTAAGTTAACCAAACTTACTGTAAACTAATATCCGATTAGTGTGAAATCCTCTAATCCTTTTTAACAATATTAGGTTATATATGTTTATGGTTAGATAATAAAAAATAAGTCTAAAATGGGGAATAAAATTGTAATATTCTTAGATAAATAAATGATTATTACAAGTTTTTTCATGGTGAGTGTATTATTCTCTATATTCTTTAAGTTGTAAATATATTAATTAATAGTTTTTCTAAATTTATTCATATTTATGGGGCATAATTTCTAGAAAAAAACCAAAATTTGATAGATTTTGGTAGAGAAACCAGTCAAGGATGTAGTGCAATTAAATGAAAAAAAAAATCATCCCCATCAATATAAAAAATATGAATTAGAAATTGCTCATTTTTTATATGTAGAGAAAATATTTCATCCATTATAACTCCATGCAGCCTCAGATCGGTGGTGCTGGACATGATTTTTATCAGAAGGATTCTTTAGAAATAGAAAATGATATCCTCTTTAACATGAAATCCATTTTAATATAAACCAACCGAGTTAATTAAATTTTTATAACTTGAAGAAAGCATTTATTGAAATAATCATCAAAAATGGATCCTCGATTACTTGGACAAGATTGCTCCTACGCTCCCATTCCTAGTGATAGATACACCTCAACAGGGAGATGAAACCTTGGACTATGGAATAATCATTTTCTATCTTATAGATAAGTTTTCAACTGAACAAGTATATAAGAAGAATATAGCACAATAAGAAATTGATGATCTGCGGCTTTATATGGCACATTTCTTCCTTACCGACCCTAATAATAGCTGGACAAAACATCATTTAAAAGTAGGAGTTTCCTCTTGGAAAACATGCCTCTAACATCTACACAAACATTTAAACAACTCGGTTAATCATAGAGTTTCTATTTTAGGTTTTAAATAGAATACTAGTGGTCATTTTTTATTCATATCAATATTTCATTATCATTGATTATGTGTTCATAATTGTTTAGGTTTTTGGTTGATGGTTATTTCAACACTATTATACTATTGGAGACTATATTTTTATTTTACTAATTTAATTTCATTGTATTGATGTTTTACCAAATGGAATATTCTTATTTAAATATTGATATTGATGTTATATTTTATAATATAGGTATTATTTTGGTTTTATATAATGTTAAAGGGAATATTATGAGTTTATTCTTCTGATGGGAATATTTTTTTCATGTTGAGGTTACTAATTTTTCTTTCCTGTATTTATTTACTTAATTATAGAATATATATTATTTCTATGATGTAGGTTTATTGAGTGGATTTGATGTTTGGTTACATTATTAGAGTTTTTTCAGTGGGAAGTGTTTGTAAATTTATATTTATTTGGTGAGTTGTTATTATGGTGGGTGAATTATTTGGTTTTGGTTATTTCAATGGGTTGTTTGGAAGTGGTTTGGGGATACCAATAATGTATCACATTTGTGGTTTCCCTTATTTTAAGACATGATATTTAAAAAAACAAAACTCTTTAAAATTATCCCTAATCTCAGTTTCCCTTATTTTATATCGAATTTTTTATTATAATATGTTTCACTGTTAAGACAAACATAGATTCAAAAGTACCCATGTATTTTCTATGTTATGTTATTTAATATTATTTATAGTAATTTTGATTTTTATGTTTTTATTATAGAAAATTTGATTTTCACTGGTGTCAATTTCACAGTTGCATACAACACATTTTAATATAACAAATTTATAGTTTCTTAAAATGGTAGCCCAATACATAAAGGAATTAGAGCAGCTATTGTATTATCATACCCCACATTTTTATAAAAATTTAATTTTACTCAAATGGTATCCCAAACCATTGCAAATTAAACTACAATATGAATTCATTCAACCTATAAATTCTTCAATGTATTCATTACAATTTAAAACAGACTGTACATGGTACAGAGGCATCAAAATTCAACCCCAAAAAAAAGTGGTAATCCAATGTTGTCTACACTGCTCGGCCTATTCCAATGATATTCCACTCTACCTCTAAATTTTATGTTCCAAATTGGTTTAAAACTATTCCTATAATAGATAAAAAACAATTACAAAACTTATAGAAAATAATGCTGCTAAAAATTACATTTAAAACTAT
This sequence comes from Viscum album, assembly GCA_963277665.1. Lineage (NCBI taxonomy): Eukaryota > Viridiplantae > Streptophyta > Magnoliopsida > Santalales > Viscaceae > Viscum > Viscum album. The sequence goes on along the minus strand of OY728138.1, from coordinate 1,434,123,717 downwards.
TTTTAAAGATATAACACCAAAAATGATCATTCTTGATCTACAATTACTTACATGCAAAGAAAAATGATATATGATACCACATTAACATTAAAAGACTACTATTATAAATTAAATTCATTATAAAATTAAATCATACAATCATCCTAGTAGTAGACTTGTTCTTATTTTTATTTGATTATGTACTCATTAAGTAGCCATTGTCTAAAAATATTTTGATTCCATCTCCCCCTTTCCTATTTTTTTTCTTTTAAAATAATAATTTCTTAAAAAAATTGAACTATTCGGACCAGTAATTCTATCTGATTATGTATTATGGTTGTTGACTCCTTTTCAAAATTACTGAAATTAGATAAGGCAGTGTCATAACCCGCATCTATCACACAAGCTATGGTAATCAACTTCATTCTCATTTGTGTTAAATCCTTTTAATGTTTTACTATAATTGATTTTCTATCATAATTTACTTCAATAAAATCTCCTTTGAATATCACAGTATTTCTAACCAATCAGGTCCACCTCCTCAAAATATATTTTTCAGGTATTGATCGCACATCAAGACGATCACAACTTTTTAAAACATGATAAAAAATATACCCGACCTACTCAAATTTTCAAAAAGAACATTAAAAAAGTTCATTGGAATGTTCATATAGTACACAAAATTTATCTTCATAGCCAATAATTCCAATAACATAAATGAATTAAACTCTGATTCAATACATGATATCATAAAAAAAAGCACCAATCATTTGATATTCATGTTGAAATAACTCAAATAAATTGGGTATAAATCTAGTATAAACTTGAAACATCAACACATATCCAAGATCTTTATCATTATTAAATATGGTTCTTCAGTAAAGGCAAGATTAATTTCTATAGGTACAACTGGGAAGGATCTCTTCTAGGATTCCTAGCTTTCCCAGTGGCTGATATTCTTTTCTATCACGTAAAGGATTTCCCTAGTTTCACTCATGCAGTTTTCAAAAAATAGTAGAATGGTATCTTAGATCTCATTAAGCTATCACATAAATGAACACATTAAATGGGTCGGTATTAATCTGGAATCAGGTGCTCCTACTGTGACATCCCTTCGAAATAATCCATGCATCACTTATTTTTTGTGACTGATAGGGCCCATTATCTTTAGATAAGGTATGGGGAGTTTACTGATTTATCATTCCTAGTTGGATTGGGTGCTTCATTATTTGATATTTGGTTCCAAGGCATAGAGCACTTCAGCATCGAGTGTAAGGTGAGAAGTAACATCCTCTTACCTTGATCGGGTAAGTTTTCTCTTTTTCTAAGTTTCTTTTTGGTTAAAAGTTTTTAAAAGTGATTTTTTTTTCTTTTTCTGCAGGCTACAGATCGGGTACATGTAATGTACCTGAGGTACATGTCGTGTACCTAAGGTACATTTCATGTACATGAGGTACACATTATGACCAGGTCCTACATGACATGACTGGAAAAAATGGTAGTTTTTAACCGGAGGCAATGGGTTTTTCAACGTAATTTATCTAACATGGAATACATATTGTGACCCAACCTGTGCCTAGCTTTAAGTCATGCGTTTGGCAGTTTCACTCAGTATTTTATTTCCAAACCACTTGGATATTGAATCAAAACCCTTCCTAGGTGTTTTTCAGAGTCTCACCTCCTTCCAAATCTGCTCCTTTGGCTTTCGATCATCCATTCGCTTGCGTTGTGATTCCTAGGTAAGTGTTCTCCCTAGTTATTTGAGTTTCTCTCTTTCTCCTATCTTGGGTTTTCGATGGATCGTCTAAGAATTGATGGATATCTTCAATGTGGTGTTATATCTTGATTCTAGGTTGGGTTTTGAGGTCTTCTACACCTTTTTTCTCATTGACGGGTGTTGTTGTGAGTGTTGTGTTTTGGGAAGAGGTAGGTGTTTTTATCATGATTTGGACAATTTGATTACCATTGTATTGATTGATTTATTTCAATTTCTGATTTAAATTCAATTTGTTAAACTTTGTTTCAATTTCTTTGATAAAACCCAATTTTAGAGAATTGGGGGACTTGAAATGGTTTTGGCACAAAAATTTGGAAAACCCCCAATTCCATTGAATGGGGGTGGGTTTGTGGAAAATTAGTTTATTTAAATTATTGAATTTAAATTATAGATTTCATGGAAATTTTTTCAATTAAATTGTTGATTTTAGTTATTAAAATTAATTGTGGAAAGATGGAATTGGTTTTCAATGGATTTCAAACTCATGAAAATGGCTTAAAATGATTTTATAGAAACTTAGTGGTTTTATAAATCTATAAGAATTACCTACATTATATAAATTTATTTATAATTTAAAGAGATTAAATAATTACCATTAATGATGACATAGTAGTGATGTAGAAATTATTTTATTAATAGAAATATCAAATAAATGGTTTTAAAAATATTAAAATAAATATTATATGAACTAATTAATGTTATCCACTAATTTTCTAGTTGACTATGACATTTTATGAGTGTATTGAATATTTTGGTTTGAATTTATCTTCTTTCTGTATTTTTTTAAATTCAAATAAATGAATAGTATCAAAATTGATACTATTGATATTTTATAAAAATAACATTTTATTAAATTATTTAAAATTCATAAAAATATTTAAAAATTACAAAGTGATAATTATAAGATCTAAAATGTCATGAAATATTCCTTTATTCTTAATTAATACCATATAATTAAATATTTATAATCATTAAATATTTATAATTTTATTACCATAATTAAAAATAAATAGAATAACTAAGTGTCAATTAAAAGGATATGTTTTAAATTGAAAAAATACCTTGAAAAAAAGTATTGGTTGATGATATTACAACCCTATATCATCTCAGATTTAAAATTGGGACATTTTGGATGTTTTTGGGTAGGTTTTCATTTTATTATAAATTATTATTTATGGAGTTTCCAAAGGTGCCCCTCACCTCAATTATAAAAGGGAACTTACTCCCTCACCTCTTCAATTCATTTTGAGCCTTCAAGATTGGTCATACCATGCCCTTTTTCCTTCTCAACTTCTCTATTTTCATTCTATAGGTTTTGGTTTTCTTTAAAGGCCAACTCTAGTGCTCTAAGAAAATATTTAGAGGAAGCCCTCCAAGGAAGAGGTATTCTCTTATACTGATTATTTCAAACTTCTTTCTTCTTATACTTCCACTTTATTTTTTGTTTAATTATAAATTAATAACATCAGTATCACTCATATACTGATATGTTATTATAAATATGAAACATCCATATTTCACCTTCTATCCATCCTATGAAAAATGAAATCATCGCGTATTCGTACGTATGGTCTACCATCTCCACACCATGGTGTGATCTATTTTTCACCACCACCTTACTTGTATGAGTATAATGATGAAAATAATAACTATATATGATTATTATAACATTATACTAATTTGAAAATATCATACACCATCCACTTCAATACCATTCAATAATTGTTTAGAATGATATCCTCACTCGTGCGTACTTACGGCGTACCATCTCCACTGTGTGATGTGATTCATTCTACATGATATTCATTAAACTATGATTATATACATGAATTAAATGAATAAATATGATATATATTATACAAATATCATTATGTAAATTATTTAACTATAACCTAATAAGTGAAACATGAACTTATCTGACAAATCCTACATAAATACATAATGCAATCAATATCCGAATAACAAGTGACAATGAAATGTTACTAACAAACGGATGATAATATAATCATATATGATATCATAAAAATGATTATGATTCTAGAATAAATCAGAATCATTATTTAAGTCATTATACAGTAGGTTTGTATGCATACAAATTATATCAAACCTAAAGTAAGGGAAAATTTTACAATCTTATTTTTATCTGAGATTGTTTATATGTGAGTATTTACTAGGGTATATTTATAATAAACATCCATGTTTCATAATTATGTAATATTATTTATATTTTTATAAAAATAATTAATTTAATTTTACCCTTTGGTAAATTTTTATTAAACGGTAAGAAAGGAATCTCTTGTTGTTATTCGATTTGAGGTACTTTTTGACTTTTCCAGCAAAAGTACGAGGAGAATGTTTTTTTAAATTATAAAAAATTAATGGATTTCTATAGTTTCATGGAACATTATTTATATGAAGCTTAATATACACGATTTTAAGATTATTTTCAACTAAATTATTTTCTTTTAGAATTGTGTGGCATTTTGAGAAAAAAAACTTTTTTGAAGAGGAAATAATATTTTCCTCAGCAATTAATCTCAAGTATTTTCTCAAAATTATTTTCCATCTAAAATGAAACTCTTTAAATAGGGTCATATTTATAACCATATTATTACTATGATTTGATTGTGTGTTATTTAGTAAATCCATTTGTTTTACATCAATTATGATGGAATGATGATTAAGAAAGCCATTTTATTTCATGGGTTATGCTATGGTGAATGTTTTTATGTTTTTGTGGCACATGTAAGAATGATTTCATTATGATATGGGTGAGACCTATATCTCCCTCCAATAAATTGGTAAATATTCATATCTCATGAGATAGACATGACTATAATGGTAAGTAAATCATGTTCAGTAATACATGGTTGGAATGAGGAGTGAACTCGGTTAAGTAATAGACTTTGTCTACTATGATGGTCTCAACAATGAGCCTTGACTAATATGAAATGATTTTCTATGATTATGTGTGTATGCCATGAAATTTCATGTCTTATGTTATGACTATTAGGATTACATTTCACTTTTATGATTTATCTCATGACAATATGTTATGATCTTTTATATGCAGGATAAGATTTTCAAATGTATGTTCTTATGATTATGATATGATTGATATTTCCCTTGTTTACCCTTACTAAGAATTTGAGCTCACCCTTTTATATGTTTCTTTTCCCCAAGTCCTGAAGAAGGGTTTTAAGTAATATATGTCAAAAATGAGTCTAGTTATGAAGAAATAAGTAGGAGACAATATGGATATGTTATGAACCAGATGTTTAAGTTTCCCAGTTTCTAGAGACACTAAAACTATATGGTCCTAGTGCGGTTTTTGTTATGTTATGTAATAAATATTCTTTAATGTTTAATTAATATCTATATGTAATGTATGGGCTATTATAGTTGGTGTCAGAGCAAAGGTATAGTTAACCTTTGGAAACTATGATAAGAAAGCCTTAGTAAGAACCCTAAGGATATGTCTAAGTATAGGATACAATCCTAGTATTTTATAAATGGCCATTAAAAACCCAGGATAAAACCTAATGTGTCCTAAATTGAAATTTTAGTTTTGATTATGTATTTTTTCTATTATGATTAGTGTTTCTCACACTATGCTTCTTGGTTTTAGTCAATGGTTGGAACCTGAAGGAACCATGTTAATGCTGAATGTGATAGACAATGCAACTATTTTCCCCCTAAGAAACCAAATTTTATGGTAGATATAATGAAAAATCTTATAGCCATGCTCACACAACTTTCTTAAGCTATAAATCATTCAGTAATTCTAAATGAGCAAATGAGGGAGAAACATTTTGTTGAATCCTTTATGAGGCAGAAACCACCTTCCTTCAGCAGGCCTTCTGATCCATTAGTGGATGAACAATGGATCAGTACCACTGAAAAGAAATTTTCAATTATACGATGTTTTGAACATGATAAAGTCATATTAGCAGTATATTGTTTGGAATGTGAAGCTGATCAATGGTGGAATCTTATCAAGAATATGAGGAAAATAGATTAAATTGAGTCCAAGTAATGGAATGAGTTTAAGAACTTATTTTTCAACAAGTAATTTCCTCGTATTCTTCAAAAAATATAGAGATAGAGTTCCTTTAACTTAACAAAAAGGATGATGAATCTATTGGTACCAATGAAGAAAATTTTACATGACTTATAAGGTATGATTCTAGAATTATTATCCAACTTGAGAGTAAAATTGATTGATTTTTTTGTGGATTTAAACTAATTATCCAAATGGAATTATCCATAAGGGACTTCAATAACTATGAGGAAATTTTTCGATGTTATCTCAAGGTTGAGATGGAGATTAGAGTAACCGATCATTCATATGGGTTTGATAAGAAGAAAAAAATGGAATTCAAAGGAAAATATAAAGACCTCACTGAAAAAAAGATGAGTTTTTCCTTATGCTCAAAGTGTGGAAAGAAACATGGAGGGAATTTTCTTAAAGGGACTATTAAATGTTTTAAGTGTTGAAAAGAAGGTCATCGGGTAGTTTAATGACAAAGAGATGAGAAAAAGATGTCTAATTATGCGAACAAAGAAAAGGATACAAAGAATGCACCTTATGTACTTAATTGTTACAAGTGTAAGGAAATGGGGCATTATTCCAATCAATGCCCTAATCCAAGGGTTATTGATGATGATTGACATCAACAAAATCTTAAGTCCAAAGAAAAATTAAATTCACAACTAATCACTATCATCGACGTGGAGTATGAAAATGAAGTGGTGAAAGGTACACTTACCATCTACTCTAAAGTAGAAAATTTTTTATTTGATTCTGGATCCACCCAATATTTTATTTCTGAAGAATTTTATAAGGGTATCATCGTATTACCTCATAAATTAGATGTTGAGTTAGCTGTGACAAATCTTAATGGAACAATGGTCGCATCAAAAGTTTATAATTCTTCTCCGGTTGAATTTTGTGGCAAATTGATTCCTGTAAATCTTTTAATCCTTCCTATAGTGGAATTTGATGTGATTCTCGGCATGGATTGGCTTTCTATATATGGAGTTCATAGCAGTTTCCAAGGAAGGGAAGTCACATTTCATATTCTAGATCAATCTATGATCATCTAACGATGCAATGATGAATATAACCTTCCAGTAGAAATTTCTTCCATCTCATGGGTCTTGATTCCTATATATGAAGGTTATTTATCTCAAATGGTTGGAGAGAAGCTCACAATTAAGAATATTCCCATTTTAAAGGAGTTTTATGATGTCTTTTTGAATTAATTTTCTGGTCTTCCACCAAATCATGAAATTGAGTTTTCAATAGAACTCATATCGAGTGCTATTCATATTTCAAAGACACCATATAGAATGGCCCTAATTGAGTTGTATGAATTAAATAAGCAACTCCAATAAAATCTTAATAAGGGATTCATATGCCCTAGTGCATCACCTTGGGAAGCACCTGTTCTGTTTGTTAAGAAGAAATATAGATCAATGAGACTCTGTATTGATTATTGAGAACATTACAAGATCACTATTAGGAAAAAAATATTCTCTTCCTTTCATTGATGACTTATTTTTCCAACTACACAGAGCTCAATACTTTTCCAAGATTGATCTTCATTTAGGATATCATCAATTAAGGGTGAAAAAGAATGATATACCAAAGGCGACAATTTGTACAAGGTATAGACACTATGAATTTATAGTGATGACTTTTGGTCTTACTAATGCTCATGCTATCTTCAAGGATCTAATGAATAGAGTCTTTAGAGACTATCTTAATCAGTTTTTGGTAGTCTTTATAGACTATATTCTTGTCTATTGAAAGAGCAATGAAGAACATGAAGATCACTTGATAATTGTACTAAATGCCCTGATAAAGGATAATATTTATGCCAAATTTACCAAGTGTGAATTTTAGCTTCAGAAAGTTTCATTTTTTGGTCACATAATCTCAAGAGAGGGGGTAACTATGGATCCAGCAAAAAATAGAGGTTATTTAAAGATGTTCGACACCAACAATGGTAACTGAGATCCAAAGTTTTCTTAGTTTGGCTGGATATTATTGAAATTTTGTGAAATATTTTTCATGATTATATAATCCACTCACCAAGTTGACTCGGAAAGGATTTAAGTGTTTTTGGACGGAGGAATGTGAAGAGAATTTCAAAGGGCTAAAAAAAGGTTAGCCAGTGCCCTGTGCTCACTCTACCTTGTAGTGGAGAAAGGTTTGTGATCAATAGTGATGCATCCAAGAAGGGTTTTGGATTTTTTTTCTCATGTAAAATGATATGGTGATATCTTATGCCTCACGGTAGTTGAAAATTCATGAGGAAAATTACCCAACTCATGATTTTGAGTTAGCTGTGGTAATCTTTGCATTAAAGATATAGAGGAATTATCTTTATGGTGAAATGTGTATTATTTATACTGATCCTAAAATTTTAAAATGTATTTTCACACAAAAGGAGTTGAATATGTGCCAAAGAAGATGGTTGGAGTTGATTAAAGATTATGACTGCTCAATACATTACCACCTTGGGAAAGAAAACAAGGTGGCATATGCTTTGAGTCGAAAAGACCATGTTATCTTATCCATGATGAGGATAATGAAAGATCCAATATTTATGGATTTTTAAAGTATGGATCTAGAAATTTTAATGGAAGGGGAGAAATATTATATTTCTCAAATGAATTTTAAACCATCTATACAAGTGAAGATTAAGGAGGTGAATAAGGAAGATGTAGAGTTACAAAAGAAGGATCTATTCAACCTTGATTGTGATGAAATAAAAATGTTTAGGAACCAGGTTTATATTCCTCCCATACTAGAATTAAAGAAGGACCTATTGGATGAGGCTCATAGTTATTCATTCTCTATTCACCTTGAAAGCACAAATATCTACAGGGACCTGAAAGAGTACTTCTGGTGGGATGGCATGAAAAGAGATGTTGCCGAATATGTCTCTCGATGATTGGTTTGTTAGCAAGTTAAGGCTAAGAGATGAAAGTCTAAGGGGATGTTACAACTATTACCCATACCTGAATAGAAATGGTAAAACATCACTATGGACTTTTTCATTAGAATTCCCAAAAAATCCAAATGTAATAATGCTATATGGGTTATAGTTTATTGCCTTACGAAGTCAGAACAATTCATTTCTATAAGAGAGGATTTCTCTCTTGATCATCTTGTCATGATATATGAAAAGGAAGTGGTAAGATTTCATGTAGTACCACTTTCCATTATATCTGATCGGGGTCTAAGGTTTACCTCGAAGTTCTTGAGAAGTCTTTAGTATGCTCTGAATACATAGTTAAGTTTCAGCACTTCTTATCATCCTCAGACAGATGGTCAGTTTGAGAGGACAATTCAAACTCTAGAAGACATGTTGAGAGCTTGCTCTATGGATTTCAACAGTGGCTGGGATAAACACATACCATTGGTGGGATTTTCTTATAATAATATTTTTCACTCGAGTATTTATATGGCTCCTTATGAATCCCTATATGGAAATAAGTGCATAACACCAACTTTCTGGGATGAAGTTGGGGAAAGAAAGCAATTAGGACCTAGTCTTGTTGTTGAAATGGCAGAAAAAGGTCAGATCTATTCAACAAAACATAAGAGTAGCTCAGATATGACAAACAAATTATGATAAAAACTGAAGAAAATACCTATATTTTTAAGTGGGTGATAAGGTGTTTATATGAATATCTCCTTGGAAGAGAGTAATGACATTTAGAAACAAGGGAAAGCTGAGCCCTAGGTATATCGGTCCTTTTGAAATTTTGGATCATGTTGGGAAGGTAGCTTACCGATTGGAGCTTCCACAGAATATCTCTCAAGTTTATAATGTGTTCCATGTATCTATCTTAATAAATTACATACCTGGTCCTTCACATTTACTAGGCTTAGAAGTCATACCGCTGGAGCAAGATCTTACTTATGAATTACAACCGATAGAGATTCTAGACTGTACTGAAAAAGTTATACCAAATAAGACCACTCACTTGGTTAAAGTTTTATGAAGGAGCCACAAATTTTAAGAAACTACATGGGAACTTGATTATATGATGAAGGAGAGGTTTCCTCATCAGTTTGTTTCCAAGTGATGAATTTCAAGGGTGAAATTCAGTTTAAGAGGGTAGAATGTAGCACCCGGATGTTTTTTATGAAAAAATTTCTTTAAATAATTTTTATTCTCCAGTAGCTTGTATTACATGTAATTGTGAGTTTAAACGAACCAAGAGATTACCTTATTATAAAATTTTCATTATAGCCTAGTCGTTAGGTTAGCGGGAATAATTATAAACTTGTGAAAATGTGTTGTGAATTCTTTAGCTATTAATTATTTATGAAAAATATAAATTAGATATTTGTATTTTTTAGTGAATTACTATTGGTAATGAAATTAATGAAAATATATATTTTATATACTTAATAAAATATTTTTTATTCATCCAATGTATATTTTAAACATAGGGTGTGAATAAACCCTATTTGTTATATAAAAACCTACTTTTTTTAAAAAAAAGTAATCTGACGCCTTTGAATGGCGAACCCCTTTTAAATTAAGATTTTGAAACATTAATAATTTCTATATGACAATATAAAAAATTTATTTTAAAGAGGTATATAAAAATTTACATTGGTTTAATTTATGATATTTTTTTATAACATTCAAGTTTGGATGAATAGTAAAAACACACTAAATTTTAAGTGAAAACAAATTTTTTCATTGAGATACTTTATATGGTTAAATTATAATATTGAATGGTTTTAAAGTATAAATAGAATATATTTTTATCATTCAATATAATTTATGTAATTATTATTAATTTTACATTGAATTCATATGTAAAAACATTTTAATCTTTTGCAATGTTTTAACTTTTAAAAAACATGTTCTCTTATTCTGAATTTGGGATTGATTTTAAATTAATTACTACAAATTCTATGTTTTAAATTTTTAAAAATGGACTCTATATTTGTAATTAGTAGGTCCAAATTATGTTAATAGGCTACTTTTATTTTTGTGCATTATGAATAGTAACTTTGATAATTATTTTTTTACCATGGTTAAAGGTAAATCGGGTAATTAAAGGTAAACAAATATTATAAAATTACCTTAACACCTGTAAAAAACCTATTTGATGACTAAATTATACCATTATCATATATTTATAGAAATGGAATCACTTTATGGACACTTACATATGAATATGACATGAATGAAATAAAAAATAATGAATGTGACAAAATGTCACAATCTCATCTCACATAAGTATATTAATTTTAATATATGTATAAATAGGATATAATATCAACTATAGATAGTATATGGAAATATAAAATAATTACCTACATCATATAAATTTATTTATAATTTTTATAGATTAAATAATTAACATTAATGATGACACAATAGTGATGTAGAAATTATTTTATTAATAGAAATATCAAATAAATGGTTTTAAAAATATTAAAAGAAATATCATATGAACTAATTAATGTGATCCAATAATATTATAGGTTACTATGATATGTTAGTATTTTAGTTAATATTTTGGTTAGAATTTATCTTCTGTGTGGATTTTTTTAAGTCAAATAAATGAATGGTGTCAAGATGGACACTATTGATATTTTATAAAAATAAAATTTAATTAAATTATTTAAAAATCATAAAAATATTTAAAAATTACAAATTTATAATTATAAGATCTAAAATTTCATAATATATCCATTTATAGTCAATTAACTCCGTATAAGTAAATATTTATAACCATTAAATATTTATAATTTTATTATCATAATTAAAATTAAATAGAATAACTAAGTTCCAATTAAAAAGATATGGTTTAAATTGAAAAAATAACTTGAAAAAAATTATTGGTTTATGATATTACAACTCTATCTCATCTCATTTCTAAATTGGTACATTTTGGAGGTTTTTGGGTATGGTTTCATTTTATTATAAATTATTATTTATGGAGTTTTTAAAAGTGCTTCTCACCTCAATTATAAAAGGTCACCTACTCCCTCACCATTAAATTCATTTTGATCCTTAAATCTCAATCATACCCTACCATTTTTTCTTATAAACGTCCTTATTTTCATTCTATAGGACTTGGTCATCTTCAAATACCAACTCTATTGCTCTAAGAAGAGATTTAGAGAAAGCACATCGAGGAAGAGGTAATCTCTTATACCAATTATTTCAAACTTATTTCTTCTTATACTTCATCTTTATTTGTTGTTTAATTATAAAGTAATAACATTAGTATAACTAATATAATGATATGTTATTATAAATATGAAACATCCATATTTCACCTTCTATCCATCCAACGAAAAACGAAATCATTGTACGTGCGTAAGTACAATTTATCATCACCACGTTGTGGTGTAATCTATTTTTCCCCACCACCATACATGGATGGGTATAATGATGAAAATAATAAATATATATGATTATTATAACATTATACTATTTCTGAAATATCATACACCATCCACTTCAATACCATTCAATAATTTTGGGAATGATATCATCACACGTGTGTACGTACGGCCTACCATCTCCACGATGTGATGCGATTCATTCTACATGATCTTCATTAAACCATGATTATATACATGAATTGAATGAATAAATATGATATATATTATACTAATATAATTTTTTAAATGATTTAACTATAAACTAAGAAGTGGAACATGAACTTATCTGAAAATTCTTGCATAAGAACATAATGCAATCAATATCCGAATAACGAGCGACAATGAAATGTTACTAACAAATAGATGATAATATAATCATATATGATATCATAAAAATTATTATGATTCTAGGATAAATAAGTAACATTATTTAAATCATTATACAGGGGGTTCGGATACATACAAATCATATCGGCCCTATGGTAAGAGATAATTTTAAAATATCATTTTTATCTGAGATTATTTATACGTAAGTATTTACGGGAGTATATTTATCATAAACATCCATGTTTCCTAATTATGTAATATTATTTCTATTCTTATAAAAAAAAATTATAGTTAATTTCACCCTTTGGTGATTTTTTATTAAACGGTATGAAAAGAATCTCTTGTCGTTATTCGATTTGAGGTACTTTTTGACTTTTCCTGCAAAAGTATGTGGAGAATGTTTTTTTAACTTATACTCCATGAATGTATTTTTATAGTTTCATGAAACCTTATTTCCATGAAGCTTTTTCTACATTATTTCAAGATTATTTTCAACTAAATTCCTTTCTTTTAAAATTTTGCTGCATTTTGAGAAAAGAAAACATTTTTGAAGAAGAAAGGATATTTTCCTCAGGAATTAATCTCTAGTGTTTTCACAAAATTATTTTCCATATAATATGAAACTCATTAAATAGGGTCATATTTATAAACCATTATTACTATGATTTTATTGTTTTTTATTTAGGAAATCCATTTTTTATATCAATTATAATGGAATGATGTTTAAGAAACCCATTTTATTTCATGGGTTATGCTATGGTGAATGTTTTTATGTTTTGGTGGAACACATGGGAATGGTTTCATTATGAGATGAGTGGGACCTATATCTCCCTCCAATACATTGGTTAAAGATTCATATCTCATGAGATATACATGACTATAATGGCAAGTAAATCTGATTTGGTAATACAGGGTTGCAATGAGGAGTAAACTCAGTTCAGTAATGGATTTTTTCCACTATGATGGTCTTAAAAATGATCATTGACTAATATGAAATGATTTTCTATGATTATGTGTGTATTCCATGAAATTTCATGTCTTATGTTATGTCTATTGGGATTTTATTTCACTTTTATGATTTATCTCATGACATGATATTATGATTTTTATATGCAGGATAAGATTTTCAAATGTTATGTTCTTATGATTATGATATGATTGATATTTCCCTTGTTTAACCTTACTAAGAATTTGATCTCAACCTTTCATATGTTTTTTCCATAGGTCTTGAAGAATGGTTTTAAGTAAGATATGTCAAAAAGGATTCTAGTTATGAAGAAATAAGCGAGAGACAATGTGGATGTTTTATGAACCATTTGTTTTTGTTTTCTAGTTTCTAGAGACACTAAACTTATACGGTCTTGGCATGGTTTTTGTTATGTTATGTAATAAATATTCTCCAATGTTAAAGTAATATCTATATGTAAAGTATGGGCCGTTATAGAAAACATTCTAAAACATACCTACAGTGGGTCATATCCCTGATGGGAGGGTGATGAGTGGCCGCTAGCCAATATCAGAGGGATGTGAGTATACTCATTTTGTTGTGTGCACTTAGAGAGTGAGGAATCCTATAGCTGGTTAATATTGTTGTACATTTTTGTAGATGACCATGTTTCTTGCTTGTTTATTTATATTTTAGAAATAAATGTGTGCCAATGTTGTTTGAACTACTTTACATGGATGCTGAGTTTATATAAATTGTTTTATATAAATATATTACTTAATCCATTGTTTTAGAAATATTACATCTCTTGTAAAGTAAATCATGTACTTTAAAAGTGTTTTCCATAAATTTAAAATGTATATCATGTTTTTTTTTAATGTTATTTTGAAATTACAAACCTATTTATATTTAAAAATTGAAAGCATTTCTTTAGTGAATAAATTATTGGAATCTGTTATGGAATCATTGGTGGTATCCTATTGGGATTAGGCTCACACCCTACTTTTTCCTTCGGGTGTTTATATACTTTCTTCTTCTGGGTTCGAGAAAAGAGAAGGGATCTCTTGGAGTTGGATCTAGCTGTTGAGCTTTGGTCTTGGTGATTTGTGTCCTTAGGGACCTTGGGTATATTTTCCCTATTTTTAGTAGTTGGTTTGTAGAGTTTTGGGCTTTTTATGTCTCATTGTATCCTGGTACTTTTCTCTTAGTGGAGCTTCCTTGTTATGCATAATGTCTTGTTTCTTTTGTTTCAACTATGTTTTGTGGAAAATTTGTTCCCACTTGCATGTTTTATGATTTCAGGTACTAGTCTTCAACCCATGGGGATTGGGAATGCCCTTCAGGTCATGTTAGGGTCATATCAGTTATTGAGATACCAAGGTAATTAGGTTGGTTTGTGACAAATTGGTACCAAAGGGAGGTTAAGCGTCTTTCCTTGACGAAAGTATGCATTTCAGTATCTTTTCGGGACTTAGGAGGTAGTTGTGGTTGAGTGACTGGCCAACTCTCACCATAATGAACCTTAAGTCACCAGGGGTGGTTAGGGAAATATGTCTTGTGGATTAGCTCTAGTATTTTCCCTATTGATATATGGATAGAGATAAATCCAAATCCAATTTGTTCCATCTATGGAGAACTTTTATTCTATCTTTTCACTTAGTTTGAGTGTTAAACTAGTTTTTACCTTTTATCTACTGATATTGTGTAGCATCATGACTCTAATAAGACGTGTGAATCAGATATAGGGAGAGGGTACTTTTGAACCTCAGTAAGAAAATCATGTTATTGATCTGAATCTAGTTGAGGTGATTGTGCGCATTGTCTAAGCTCTGGGACAAGCACCACATCTAATTCCCGCTCAGGCTCCAGTTTTGGATCCTTAGGGGGTGTTCTTAGAAATTATTCTAAAGAGTTCATTCACCAGAAGACACTTGTCTTTAAGGTATCCACTGACCCTCATCACACTGAGGAATGGTTGAGAAAGATAGAACATCTATTTGAGTTCTTGGAGACACCTCATACGATTAAGGTGAAGTGTGCCCCCTTCATGCTGGAAGGACCGATCAAGAGATAGTGGGACATGATGGTGATAGCAGGGAAACACCAGGGCTTAGAGTGGAAATATTTCAATGTTCTATTTACCAACCAGTTTTACCCATAGTCAATGGTGTTGGTTAAGGATATAGAGTTCTTCAATCTTGAGAAGGATGATAGAATTGTGCTTGAGTATTCAAATCACTTTGATGAGATGGTGCATTTTTCCCTAAGATAGTATCTAATGAGAGGATGAAGGCTTGATGGTTTGAATTGGGACTTTGATCGAATATCCATTCTCAGGCATTCTTGTTAAAGCTTCCCACTTATGTTGATGTTCTGGATAGGGTGATGATGGTTGAGATGGACCTGGTTGGGAAGTTGGGATTGAGGGGAGTTCATTTTTCTCCCAGTGGCAGTGTTAGATCCTTTAAAGGAAAATGAAATTGTGATGATTCTTGCAGAATTTATCGATAGAAGAGTCATTCCAGACCTCCTACAGCTCCAGGAGGAAGTTCTTTGGTTTGTTATTAGTGTGGAAAGCTAGGACATTCTAATAGGGCTTTCATTGAGGCACCCAAGGACTGTAGTTCCTATGGACGTTCAGAACACTTACATAGATTCTACCATCACTTCTCTACTCTACACATGACAATATCATTAGATCCTCCTAAAACCATGGGGAAATTAAATGCTTCATGTTCAAAAGGGTTCGAGTCATAGGCATTCGTAATAAAGCTTCTTCACTCAGTGGAAGAGTCTCCATAGGAAGTAGACAAGGGTCTAGCGATTGTGAGAGGTACTATTACTATAGCATCATCATTAGTGACTGCTCTTTTTTATACTAGTGCATCTCTCTCTTTTATTTCATCTTGTATCGTTAATATTCTTAATCTTCTTATGGAGAAACTATCTTGTGTAATGGATATTACTACACCCCTCAGTACGAAGAGAGAGAAGGGTCTCTATAGTCATGCTTGTGTCTTCTCTATATCAGAAACTGATCTATCTTGGAGTTTTCTGGTTCTTGATATGAAATATCTTGACATTATATTTATGATGGATTGGATTATTTCTAAAAAATCCCGAATTGATTTTTATCTTTGACAGGTCTACTTTACCACACCCACTGGTGTGCCTCTTCTTTTCCAAGGAGATTAGGACCTAAGGTCGAGTAGAGCCATACCTTCTTATATAGAATTGGGGAAAGTGATATCAGTTTTTTCTTTTGATCTGGAGTGGGATTCAATGAGTGTTGATCTCCCTCCAGTCATCATTGAGTTTTTCGATGTGTTTCCTTTAGATTTCTCTGGTCTGCCACTGATGAGAGGGGTTGATATTTCTATTGATTTAATGCTTGAAACTCAAACAGTCTCTATTACCTCTTATTGAATGGCTCCAGTTACATTTAAATAGCTAAATGCCTAGTTGTATGATCTTCTTAAGAAAGGATTTATTCACCCGAGTGTGTCACCTTGGGTAGTTTTGGTTCTCTTCTCCAAGAAAGATGATGGTTCTCTTCACCTATGTGTCGATTATCAAAAGCTCGATTGAGTTATGATAAAGAAAAAATATACATCCCAATGGATTGATGATCTATTTGATCAGATGAAAGAGGAAAATTGGTTTTCAAATATCTAACTTTGATTTGGTTACCATCAGTTGAGGATAAAAGAATTTGACATTCATAAAACCTTCTTTTGGAGTAGGCATGACCACTATAAGTACCTTATTATGCCCTTTGTTTTAATAAATTCTCCTACAGTTTTCAAGGATTTAATTTACAATATTTTCCATGAGTATCTAGATACCTTTTTGGTGGTCTTTGTGGTTTACATTCTTGTATACTGTAAGTCTGAGGAGGATCATATGCAATATCTGAGAATAGTTCTGAGTCTGCTGAGAAATCACTGCCTTTATTCCAAGCTTTCAAAGTGTGATTTCTATATTAAAGAAGTTAAATTAATGGGACATGTGGTGTCTAAATAGGTTATATTGGTTGATCCTAAAAAGTTTAAACTTGTCATGACTTGGAAGAAACTACAAAATGTCTTTGAGATCTGGAGCTTATTAGGATTAGCTGGATATTACAATAGGTTTGTGAAAAACTTCTCGAAGATAGCTTCTCTGATGAATGATCTAACTCTAAAGGGGGTAAAGTTTTTGTGGAATGATAAATTTCAAAGTTATTTTGTCGAGATAAATCATCTATTGAATACTACGCTGGTATTGACTCTTCCAGAATCTATGCAGGGCTATGTGGTTTTTTGTGATGCATCAATTTCAGGCTTTGGTGCATTCTTATGCAGGGTGATCATGTAGTAGCATATGGATCTCATCAGTTTAGGCCACATGAGAATAATTATCCTACCCATGACTTGGAACTTACAATAGTGATTCGCATGCTTAAGAGTTGGCGACACTACCTTTTTGCTGAAATGTTTACAGTGTATTCAAACCACAAAATCCTGAGTTATATCTTCTATCAAAAATATTTGAATCTTCACTAGAGGTGTTGGGTGGAGTACCTACAGTCTTTTGACTTTGACATTGAATATACCCTAGAGAAAGGGAATTTCATTGAAGATGTGTTGATCAGGAAACTTTAAACCCAGACAGTGAAAGAATCCTCAGAAGAGTGGAATTTGATGGCTCTCTTTGCATAGTGGCATATTGAAGTTTAGGAGGAAGGGGCTAAGATTTATTTAGATGGTTTTTAGATGAAATCTTCCCTCCTCGAGTTGATTATTCATGATCAATATCTTGATTATGAGTTTCGTAGCATTAGAGAATCCCTTTATGGTGGTGAGATAGTTTCCTTGTGGTCATTCTCCAAAGAGTTTGTTCTACGTTATCGGAAATGCTTCATTGTGTCATTATCAGCAAGGAAGGTTGTGATGGATATTATCATAAATACCAATGGGATGTGCACCTAGGAACCACACAAATTTTTTATGATGTGTGGTGGTAGTTTTGGTGGCTACGAATGAGACAGGACATTGCTGAGTTTGTCTCTTGTTTCTATATATGCTAGCAGGTTAAGGCCAAGCATCAGAAACCTTCGAGTTTACTTCATATACTTCTAGTTCATACTTGGAAGTGGTATGGGATCTATATGGACTTTGTGGTTGGTTTTCCATGTAGCATGATAAATAATAATGAAATTTGGGTTGTGATCGATAGGCTGACCAAGTTGGATCACTTTATACCCATTTGAGATACATCCAAGGTTGAGGAATTGGTAAGTCTCTATGTGAAAGAGATTTTTCGTTTTCATGGAGTTCCATGTTTTACAGTCTATAATAGGTATCCTCGGTTTACTTATCACTTTTGGAGAGGCCTTTAAGAGGCATTAGGATCTTAGGTCCATTTGAGCATGGCTAACCATCCGTAGATGGATGACCAGATAGAAAGAGCTATACAGACTCTTGAGGATATGCTTCGTGCCTATTTTCTCAACTTTAGTGGGGATAGGGATGATCACTTAGGAATGGTTGAGTTTTCTTACAAAAACATTTACCAGTCCGCGGTCAGAATGGAACCTTTCAAGGCCTTGTATGGCTAGACTTGTAAATCTATACTGTGTTGGTCAGAGGTGGGTGAAAGTTCCTTGGTTGGACCAAGCTTGGTGCAAGATTCGACAACTAAGATTCAGATAATTCATCAGAGGATGTTGAAAACACAAAGCTTATATAATTATTATTCTAATTGATGTCATAGACCTTTTGAGTTTTCAATTGGTGATCAGGTGTTCTTGAAGGTTTCACCTAGGTTGGGTCATCAACTTCTTGGGAGATTAGGGAAGATTGTTCTTCACTTTGTGATACCTTTAGAGGTTTTTGAGTAGGTGGATAAGGTTTCATGCCACTTGGAACTTCCACCATAGATGACATCGATACATAATGTGTTCCATGTATCACGGATAAGAAATTATCTATCTGATCCATCTCAAATTTTGAGTTGGAGTGATCTTGAGATCAACCCTAATTTATTTTTGACTGAGCGACCAGTCAGGATAGTTGATTCTGATTCTAAGGTACTTTGTGGGAGGAAGATACCTTTAGTTCGTGTACTATGATAGCATGGATCTGATAGTCATGAGACATGAGAATGTGAGGCACTGATGAGAGAGTAGTGGCCTCATCTCTTTGGCATGGAATCTTTTTCATAGGCTTTCTAGGGGCATAATTTTTTTATGGTGGGGAGGTTCTAACATCTCGTTACCTTTTTCAGGTAAGTTTTCCCTTTTTCTAAGTTCCCTCTTGGTTAAAAGTCCTTATAAGTGGTTTTCTAGTTTTTCTACATGCTATAGAGAAGGTACATGTCTTGTACCTGAGGTACACATCATGATCAGGGCCTAAACACTGTGATGGGAAAAATGTCAGTTTTTAACATGAGGTGATGGGTTTTTTGCTGTAACTTATCCAACATGGACTACACTTTGTGCACTTGAGTTATACATCATTACTCAGCCCACGCCTAACTTTAAGTCATGCATTTAGAAGTTTCTCTTTATCTTTTATTTCCATACCTCTTTGCTTTCGAACCAGAACCCTTACTAGGTGTTTTTCATAGGCTCCCCTCCTTCCAGATCAACTCCTTTGGATTTTGATCATTCTTTCACTTGTGGTGTGATTCTCGGGTAAGTTTTCTCCCTCATTCTTTGAGTTTATCTCTTTCTCCTCTCTTGGGTTTTTTAATGTATCATCTAGGAAATGATGTATCTATACCTTATGGTGTTAGATATTGCTTCTAGGTTGAGTTTCGAGGTCTTCTACACCATTATTCTCATTGACGGGTGTCGTTATGAGTGTTGTGTTTCGGGAAGAGGTAGGTGGTTCCGTCCCGATTTGGAAAATTTTATTACCATCATATTGCTTGATTTATTTCAATTGCTGATTTAAATTCAATTTCTTAAACATTATTTTAATTTCTTTGATAAAACCCAATTCTAATGAATTGGGGGATTTGAAATGGTTTTGGTATGAAAATTTGGAAAACCCCTAATTCCATTGAATTGGGGTGGTTTTTTGGAAATGGTTTATTTAAACTATTGAATTTAAATAGTGGATTTCATGAAAATGTTTTCAATTAAATTTTTTAATTTAATTGTGAAAATGAATTGTGGAAAGGATGGATTTGGTTTTTAATGGGTTTAAAACTCATTAAAATGGATTCAAATGATTTGATATAAACCCAGTGGTTTTATCTTGTGAAAGAGGCATGTTTTTTTAATAAAACCTTTTTTGGTTTTAAATGGAAAGAAATTGAAATTTTTTAAATAGAAGAATGGGATTTATTGTATTTTAAGTAGTCTTAAAATAAATTTTCCATCATGTAAGATCACATGAAAGCCTTAGATAGTTAGTGAGTTATTTGGATACACTCTATGCTATGACAACATTCTAAAACATACCTATGTAGGGTCACATCCCCGATGGGAGGGTGACGAGTCACCTCTGGCCAGTGTTAGGGGGTGTGAGTATACTCATTTCTCTGTTTCCACTTAGAGAGTGTGGAATCCTATAGCTGGTTAATATTATTGTACCTTTGGAAGATAACCATGTTGCTCTCTTGTTTATTTATATTTGAGATATAAATGTATTCCAATGTTGTTTTAGCTGCTTTATATTCCTTCTGAATTTATATAAACTGTTTTATATAAATGTATTACTTAATCCATTGTTTTAGAAATATTGCATCTCTTGTAAAGTAAAACATGTGATTTAAAAGTGTTTTCAATTATTTGAAAATGTATAGAATGTTTTTTTCAAATATGCTTTTGAAATTCCAAACCCTAATATCTTTAAAAATTGAAAACAATACTTTGGTTAATCAATTGTTGGAATCTGTTATAGAATCTTTAGTGGTATTCTACTAGGCTTAGGTCCACACCCTATTTTTGTCTTCAGGTGTTTGTGGACTTTCTTCTTCTAGGTTTGAGCAAAGGGAAGGGATCTCTTAGAGGTGGATCCAGCTATTGAGCTTTGGCCTTGATGAGTTGTGTCCTTAGGGACCTTGGGGCTATTTCCCCTATTTTTAGTACTTGGGTTGTAGTACTTTGGGATTTTTTATGCCTAATTGTATTATGGTACTTTACTCCCAGTGAAGCATCCTTATTATGAATATTTTTTTTGTTTATTTTGTTTCCATTATGTTTTGTGGAATATTCATTCCCACTTGTATGTTGTATGATGTCAGGTGCTAGTCGCCAACCCGTGGGGATCCGTAAAGCCCTTTGATCCATGTTAGGTCTGGCTCAGTTATTGGGATACCAAGGTACCCGAGCTGATTCGTGACATGAGATAAGTCATTTTTTCTGTGGGACGTTGGGTTTTATGGTAGGGTGGGAACAAATCTAGGTTTCAGGGGCTCTCATGTTCAAGGTTATCCCTTAAAGTCAGTATCAAGAGATTAATTATCAAATTATCCCTACTATTAAACAAATGGGTGATGCCTCATGCCTCAGACATCTAATGACATCCAACACCCCGGACCTCCTCCCCTATAAAGGCTTCTAGGGACACTGGTTTCACTATAACCCTAACAAGAGTGGACCTAAACTTAATATGGATGGTTCATGTAGTATGAGTATGATTCTCAGTGTAGGTATAGTTTGAGACTCCAAGGGTTCTTCTATCTAGTATTTTAATGTGTTCATGGGTGTATGAGACACCCTCTAAGAAGAAGTTTTGGAAATTCTCATTGGGATGAAACTTTTTAGTTAGCACAACATTACTCTAGATGTTGTGTAAATGGGCTCTAAAATATTATATAATTCCCTTCTTGGTCTTTTTAACACCCCCTGTAGGGTCTCTTATTCCATCCACAAGTGCAATAATCTAATCAGCATTAGTATAAATATCCTACCTACTTGAAATGAGGGTAAAAAAGTTATGGATGTTTTAGTGAGAGAGGATATTCAAGGTCATTCTATTAACTATTTTTCTAGCTTGGTCTTTTTTCCCCTAGAAGGTGTTGGTCTAGTCATGGGTGGTTCTCTCAGTATCCACTTCTTTAGGCCCCCGTAGGCTTTTCCCCTTTCTTTTTATATTTCCCCAGACTATTTCATTTTTAATAAAATAATGATGATATAGTAGGATGAATATATATATATATATATATATATATATTATGAGGAAACTTCTCCTGCATCTCAAATTTGGCCTTTATTACATGATACCGATTTTTTTTTCAACAATCACTCAAACTACTTAAAGAAATCAACAACACTTAACTTGACATGAATGTAATATTTAGGAAATACATTATAATTTTCAATTAATTGAGTGTTGTGAATACCCAATGTTAAAGAATCTTTCAAAAAGAAATATGAACACTTTTCTCATAATACGAATACATCATCTAACCACTACAATTTTCCATCCTCATATTTTTCTCTAAGGGAATACCACTCCTGATCAAATTTATATGCATCATGGTATTGGAACATGAAACACTTAAATCCAATTAGAAAAATAGATCCATATTTCATCCAATTACCTAAATGTTTAATTTCATTTTATTTCAACTTCCATGAACAAAAGTAATGTCAAGTTCCCACTAAAACTTTAAAAATGTATTTTCCCATTTCTGTATCTTTATTAGTAAATATAGTTTTAGGTAACTTCATATGATGCACCTATAAAATTTTTTGAAACAACCAAGAAAATGAATTTTTGGTTTCATCATATAACAAATCTTTCACAAAAACAACAATCTCCCAATGATAATTGAACCCCACAAAGACACCTAAGGGAATGCACTCTTTATTAATACTGAAAGTGCTGTCAAAAACAACAACATCTCCAAACAACTCATAATCTATCTTTATTTTTGGATCATCCCAAAAAATATTACAAATTTTCCCATTCATGTCAAACTGTATAGTATACACAAATGATGGATTGCCCTGACTTTGTCTTTCCAAGTACTCTAACATGCAACATGCATCACCATGAACCAATTACCTTTTCCATTTATACCTTAAAAAATTCCACTGATCAAAACGTGTGTACCCAATAACATCTTAACCTCCTGCAATAGTTTTCACCAAGGAGAAGAAATCCTTTGGTTTTATACTTGCTAAAGTATTCAAATATAACTCTTCTACTTGTTCTTTTGTTATTTTTCTTTGGTTACGCATTATATGAATTGATTCAGGGATGTTCAAGGGATGATTATGCCCTTAAAAAAATGTATTACATGTATATTTACCATAAGACAACAAACTAACCCCCATTCTAGAAAGGCAACATATACGTGTTTTAGCCCAAGGAAATTTCACCATGCTATCATGGTTTTCAACCTTCCTGTGACCTTCTTTCCTACATGCATAAAGGCTTGATGTGACAATTGATTTATCCCTTATCCTTTTATTCAAGTATTGTTGGTAATGAACCTATTTACTCCCCCATATATGACATAAAAATATTTCACATCATCAAGTGATTTAAACATCATCCTTATAACTGGTTTAATAGATGTTGTTATGACATCAATATCATAAGCATTGGAACAACCTGTAATAAAAAAGTCTAAGTTTGAGTAAAGTGCATTAATTTTATAATAGGATTTAATCCATTTCAAAATGTATAAAATATATGAATAAAAACGTGACTAAATATTATATAATTAGGAAAAAAATTATTTATTGATATATAAAATATAATAATATTTTTAAAATTATAAATAAAAAAAATTATAAGAAATTTTAAATATATTCTACACTGAAAGTTCCACACTACAAAAAAACTGTATATTTCTAAAACTATTCATAAAAATTAAACTTTAATAAACATATTCTTATGAAATAATTAATTTTTATAAATTTTATTTAATTTAACATTTTCCAATGTATAATCTATTTAAAAAAACTAAAAATAATTTGGGAAAATAAAACAAGTGGAACTTCCAGTGGACCTTTTTAGGAATATGTTTTTATTAAATATAATTATAAAAAATATGAATTGTAAATGTTAGATAATTTTTATAAAAATTATTTAATTTATCATTTGAAATTGTATAAAAAAAATTGAATTTGAATTTATTTTCCACTATAGGTTTCGGTGGAAGTTCCACTAAAAGAACCGGTGAAACTTCCGTAATGCAACAAAACTGTATATTCATTTCAGTAAAAAATATACTAAAAATTTCATCATATGGTATTTTAAAGAAACTAATCACATATTTACCATAAAAGTAATAGTAAACAAACTTCAAATATAATCTCCACTACCTTCTCATCCACTGAAAAAATTAGCATACGATCATGGATAGAAACTAATTCCAGATTTACCAAAAAAATAACTGTAAAAATAATTCAAATATAATCTAAAATACCTTCATTTGTAACCATTATAAGAAGAAGAAAAAATGAAAACTCTAAACCATGTAATGACTCCGGCGATTCGCACTACGATGAAACCCACTAAAAATGGAAAATCATTCCATGATAAAACCCACTGAAAATGCAAAACTATTATGTAATCCTGGAGAAACCTATTGAAAATGCAGAAATCCCTCACACATTTCCAACAATCCTTCAAAGCTTCCTAAAAACTCAAAAAATCCAAATCTCACCCATGGTGACGAAACCCACTAAAAATGCCAAAACTTTACACAATCCTGGTGAAACCCACTAAAAATGACATAATCCCTCACACCTTGCATGAAATACTTCAGAGATTTCCCAGTGAAACCCAATGAAAAATGTCAAATCCCTATCATGAGATACCTCATTTTGTGCACCTCATTTCCCATGATATAAAAACACCCTCCAACAAATCACCTCAATGTGATACTATCACCTATATAAATGAACACTTGTTAAGATCACAACATGTCACCAAAGCATCCTATAATAGAGGGAATAGAAGATGAAAAAATGTTGAGGGATATAACCATGTTGGGGGATATTCTATAGCGTAAATCCCCATTCAATTAAAATGGTTCAAATGGGTATATATTTTGGTTCAAAAAATTCCCAAAAAACAAAATCACAAAGATATGTTTATTTTTTCAATCTTCCAATATACATGAATATACTCACTTCAAGATGGGGGGAGATATGATTGAGAAAATGATATGACCAAATAATATGATTATTAGATGATAATGACAAAATGAATAACACACTAATTTTAAGTAGCAGAACCCATCAAACTAATATATTCTAAGATGAAACACAGTATTTTTTATTTGGTTTAACACACAGAGATACCTTGTTTCTTCACAAAAACACACCAAGATTTATTGGGTTATCACACGCACAGATCTGGTTTTTTCACAAAAACACACCATAGTTTATTAGGTTTATCACACACACTAACCTTGTTTCTTTACTCAGACCCATCAGCTAATTCCTTCTCTATGGAGAAATGAGAAGCCTCCGTGTCTTCATCAAATAATATGTCCCACTCACCATCCCATGATATGAAAAACTCATTATCCTCAAAGTACATCTCCTAGTGAACCTCATAGGCTAGCATGAACAAGCAATATTTTGTTCCCAAATCCTAGGCAATTGGTTTGTTTGAGTTACACACCCTCTTGATCCCACCCATCATCACCAAGTCATAGTTGAATGTGTGGTGGAGCACCGGCTCCATGCTCCCAGCCTTCAACCTCATGATCATCGATGTTCGATTTTCTCTCATGAATCTTAATCAAGCCATCCAGTAACAGCCCCAAGTGTTTAAACTCTTGTCTCTTTTCCATGTAATATATGGTACTTTTTTCAAGGAAACTATAATCTCCACATCATTAGCCAATTTTATTCAAGAATATTTGATTTTATCAGTGCATAGGTCGGGTTAAATTTGAATTAGTGGCCATATTCAAATTACATGATGTTCTAAATTTAGAAAATCTACAGAACTAACCATGGAGGTGAACCATATACTGGTCAATCTTTTTAAGGATTGACAAGCTAAAACATAAAATTGAATACTATAAATTTATCCCCATATTTCGATTTGGCATATAGATAGGATCAATCACTAACTATTATGGGGAGCTATCTGAGGAGACACACAACTCCAAGGTAGGAGGCAGTGTCAGAGAAACCCAACCAAAATATTAGAAAGAAATAGTAAATATTTATCATATAAAATACTTCAAAAAAGAAAATTATACATAAGAAAATAGAATCTATTGATGAAGAAAAGATAAAAATAAAGAAATAATTTCAAAAAGAGATGTAGGAAAGAATAAAACACATGAATTTTACATGGTTCAAACCACTTTGATCCTACTCCATGAAAAGAACTCCACCCCAAAAAATTTATTATAAAGAAAATAAAAGCATGGAAACTTAAAAATAGGGATACAAGAAAGGTAAACATAATAAAAAATATATTAAACCAGAAGAACAATGAGATAACACTCGCATGGGTGGGAAAAAAGAAGAATAAAAAACAAACTAGGGTAAAACAATCATTAAGAAGAATAAATTTGGTATAAACCCCCTTACTAGGGATCAACCTCACCAATCGAATCCCTTTAAAAAATCATCTATTTTCCTCCTTATAACTCACATAGCCATGATCTCTCCACTAGAACAGTATCTTCAAAGTCAACCATAAGTGTTAATTCCAACTAGACCTCAAATGATCCCTCCTCACTAGGGATCATCACATTCCCCTCTCTTAATATTTCTTGGATTCACCAATTTGGGATTTCAATATGTCTTTCTTTGGATAAATTAGGGACTCAATCACTTAAAACTAAAGGAACAAATTCCTAAAACAAACCTTCAATTGCAAAGAGACATGTGTTTGTCCAACCTTATTTTGTAAGAAGCTATAGAAATAAAATTAAAACTATTTTCTCTATGTAAGGATCTATTTCCTGCTATGTAAGGGTATATTGACACTATATAATGGTATCACCACCTAATGTGTAAGGGTATCTCTCCCAATTCCTTAATTGTGTAAGGGTATTTTGGTCCTTGTGTAAAGTTAAGACCAACAGTGCTCATCCCGTGTAAGGGTAACGTTGGACCATGTAAGGGAAATACACCCAATACACATGCCAAGTAAGGGTCACCTAAGATCACAAAAAGGTATCCCACATATCACTTTGTCTATGTAAGGGTACAAATATCCCTACATAAATTTATTCTCTCTACTCTAAAACTTGTATAAAGGTAATACTTATAACTCAAATCTCACATAAGCGTAACATACCACTTACATAAGGGTAAAAAACACCTCATTTAAAGGTAAGTTTCCCTCACATAAGGTTAAAATAAAACAAGCAATAAAACTACCAAACACTTTCTAAGAAAAATAAAACATAAACGATCATGAATCAATAAGAAACATGATATTATTAATGACATTAATAAATAAAAAATACATTTTAATTTTTAATATTAAAATTCCAAATTTAACAAATATACACCTTAAAAATAAAATGTAAACACACAGGGGTGAGGTTCTTGCAGGCCTACATTATCCTAGCCTATCAGTTTGTCTCAACAATTTTCACTAACAAAAGAACCAAAGATAAAACCTGACCATCCCAGCCTGACTAACTTCCTAGCATGTACCATGGTGGAACATGTCTTCCTTTACTAATACATGTACTTCTATAAAATGATAAAACATGCTCAGAAAAAAAATAAATTTAAGAAATAATATTAATCAAACACATACCTTCACTTACTCAAGATTCTCATTATAACATACCTGAAACTAGCTGAATGCATTCCATTAAGGTCTCGGTCAACTGTCATGTTCCTATAAGACACCTAAGAAACTAGAGAAGTACCAATTTACTCAAATAAAAAGAAACATGGAAAACAACAATGCTAAGTATAAACATAATCAAAAGTGAAACAAGTCTATTGTAATAAGTAAAATAATTAGAAAACACAAAACAAGAACATATAGAAATCTGGTATTAGACAATTCTTAACTTGATCCCAAAACACTCAGAAAAAATTATCCCTACCCACACCCTCTCTTCTAATCATGATCCCCTATAAATCACATGCAGAGCCAATCCTAGGAACACATAAGAAATAAAATCTATAGATACACCAACTCTATACTAAGGGATATTAAATAGAATCAGATTACCTCAACACTATTATAATTTGGGTATACCACATTTTTCTAGGTCATATTATCCCTAAAAATATCCTTAGGGAAATATCTCTTAATGTGGATGGTTTTTCCATACTAATAGCACTTAAAATTACTAAACCAACTATTATCCTTCTTTACATTGCTTTTACCTTTTGGTTGAACATTCACACTAAGAAAATCATGCCTATAATCACCCCACTTACCTCCATCTTCAAACCATGAATATGAAGATCCTTAGATAAAATAGCTAACTTCACTTACTCTATAGTGATGAAATCCCTTCCATGCATCATGGAATCTCTAACTAGATTGAATGAATCAGCCAATGAGTTCAAAAATAATAAATTATGGTCCTTATCAATTATTTCATCATCTAAATTGGATAAATCTAACACCATATTTTTAAAAATATCTAAATTAGTCCACACAAAGGTCTCATAGACCATTTTTGAAATTATAAAGATGAATTTTATTTTTTAATATTTATAAAAGGGATCTATTCATGTAAAGATTCTCATGAATCAACCATATTGCATTGATAGATGTATCATGGACCACTACTCACAAGAATTTATCACCTAGGGTCTTTAAAAATAAGTAACAATAATTTTTTCAAAATAGTAGGGTCAATATCCTAAAAATAGGTTTAGGTCTCTCCTGTAATAGAGATAATGGTGATTTCCCTCTTAGATCCTTCAAAAACATCATCAAGTGTATTGTAGAAAATAAGATCCCACATTTTAACTCTTTGAAAATCATTTTACCCATAAAACTTCTCAATATCTAATCTATTTGAAGACATATTTAGACTTGATAACCTCCCCCTTACACCAATTTATGGGGAGGCATCTGAGGAGACACAAATCTCTAAGGTAGGAGGCAGTGTCACACAAACCCACCCACAATAGTAGAAAACAAAAACAAAGATTTCTCCTAGAAAATATTTCTAAAACTAATTAGATACACAATAAAAATAATCTATTGATGATGAAAGAAACAAAACAAAGCAGCAATTTCTAAAAGTTATTAAAGAAAAAAAAGAACACGGTAATTTTATATGGTTCATACCACTTTGGTCATACTCCATGACAAGAACACCACCCCATGCCTTTTTTATTAAGAAAATAAAAAAAATCACGAACAGAGATGTGATAAAGGGAAAACATAATAATAAAACAAACCAAATTAAAGAAACAATAATACAACACTCACACAGGTAGGAAAAAAGAAGAAAAAACATCAAACCAGGTTAAAACAATCAATAAGAATAATAAACCACATTAAAACCCACTTACCAGGGATCAATATCACCTATTAAAACCCCTTAAAAATGTTTCATCCACTTTCCACCTCCTTATAACTCACATATACATGATCTATCCACCACAACAATATCTCTTGATTAAATCCCAAGTGTCATCACCAACAGGGCCTCGAATGAGACCTCTTCACTCTAGATCATCTCTTTCCCTCTCTAGATCACTCTTAGATTAACCTCTCTAATCTTTTGATATTTATATCTCTAGATGAAGTAAGGACTCAAGTGCTTAAAAAAAGGAAAAAATCCCTCGAACAAATCTTAAACTACATCAGCACAAGTGTTTGACTAATATTATTTCAAAATAAGTTGTTGCAAAAAAACTCCAATGGTCGGTACTATGTAAGGTTCATTTTCCCACTATATAAGTTTAGACAAGTACTTCATAATATTAGTGACACCCACTGTGTAAGGGTATCCCACCCAATGTCTCATCAATATAAGGGTCTTCCAGTCCTTGCATAAAGGTATGAACTCTAGTGTTCTTCATATATATGGGTAACCCTATCTCACGTAAGGGTAACACACCCAATACACTATCACATAAGGGTCACCCAAGATTATGTATGGTTATCCCACATATCACCATAACTGCATAAGGGTATTCCAATATAAATGTAAAGGTAACCTCCCTATACTAAAACTTATATAAAAGTGATCCCTATAAATCAAATATCACATTAGGGTAGAATACCACTAATGTAAAGGTAAAAAACACCTCATGTAATGGTAATCTGACCCAACTTAAGTGTAAAATAAAACAAGTATAAAAATTTTAAAACACTTTCTATACAAAATAAAACTTAAACAAGAATGAATTAACATTAAATAATATATCATTTGTGACATAAAAAAATCAAAAACAAATACACTTTAATTTGTAATATTAACATGCCAAATTTGACACTAACCTCCTTTGGGTGGTGGAACTCTGATTTTTTGCATTTTAGAGAGTGAATTTTAGAGAGGAAACTTATTAGAAAAGATGGAGATGTTGAAACTGGTGTCATGGGTGAGGAGAACTAGTAAAAAGGTATTGTTAATTTCGCTTTTATAATGTCGTTTCAACATTACTGACATTATAATAGTAAAGACATTATTTTTTAGCACTGGTTATTTTAATAACCAACATCGAAAATAAAATGAGTGACATTTTCGGGGTTAATTTTATAGAAAACTGATGCATAAAATTATATATAATATTTTCAGCATTGATTTTAGTATAAACTGATGTCAAAAAGCTCAGAGAACATATTTTCACATTTTTTTTATTAAAACTGACATGAAAAATAAAAAGATTTTATTTTCAGCATTATTTTTTCAAAAAACTGACACTAAAAATAAAAATTTAAATTGTTTTAACGTTGATTTTAGTGAAAACTGACGTTAAACCTCTTTTAAAAAAACCCTAATGGCGAACCCTTATTTTGAGTGTCGCTCGTTATTTCATTATCTCAATCGAAGGTGATTTTGATGGCTACCAAAACACTGCCAACTAAGTTTGTGATTGTTTTTTCTTGAGTTAAATCATATTTTCATGATTTTTTATCATCAATCCTTCATCCATCAATGATTCAGTTTTATATTTCATATTCGTAACATTTATATGATCTATTGGCACACGGAACATAAGTTTTTCCATTATTTTTTTTGTTTATTGTTATGAAAATGTTATAATTGTTCTTTTGAGTGTTTTTTTTCAACTTCAAGGAACGTCTATCACGTTCGAGTTGTACCCTGATTAGAAGTTTTTTTTTTGTTTTTTTATTTTTTGTTTTATTTTTCAATTATTTTAATCGTTTGTTTTAGTGTTCTTCCTACCATAGAATTCAATTGACGTTATCTATATGCACAGTCAATCTTGTAGTGTACAACTCCTAAATTTTTAAGTGGTTTGTAAAAAAATTTAAGATAGATTCACTATTTTTTAATTATAAATTTGTTTTTTTTTTAGTTATAAATTTGATTTACTCAATCGTTTGTTTGTATTCATTTCACTTTTAATTATTAAGTTTTTTTAAAGTTTGTTTAATTATATAAATTATTTATTTAGTGTGATTATCAAATTGTTTTTCTCTAGGTTGTGACTAAGAGGAATATTGATTTCTCTTTTTAAAAATTTAGGTAGAACGATAGTGGTGTTATTTGATAGTTGTTTAAAAAAAATCTAGGTAAACTTGATAAAAGAATATTTATTCTTTACCATGGTCATCAAGAATTGTTTATAATTATTTATTTAAATAAACTAAATACCTACAGTAATTTATTTTTTATTTTATTCCTTATAATAATTGTTGATCTCCCACTAGATCAGAAATTTTTTTAATTAAGTTTTTTATGTTTAAAATATATATGTTCATATATATATTTTTAAATGATTATATTTTTTATATGTATATTTATATGTGTGTGCATGTGTCTATACATATGTGCATATATTTTGATTGAAATTAGTTATATTTTTTATTTTTTTATTTTAAAAAAATCATCTAATTTTGGATCAGTGACACATCACACAAAATAATTACCTATAGTAGATTAGTTTTTATTTTATTACTAATAATTGTAAATATTTTATGTATGTGTACTAATCATTTTTATTGTATGTTTTTATTATTAAAATTTATCTATTTATATATATATATATATATATATTTAAATGTTTATATGTTTTAATAAATTCACTAATTATATAATGATATCAGGTATTGAATGGATCGTAATTGGATAAATTTACTAAGAACCAGTAATGAATATGAAAAAGGAGTTGATGATTTCTTCGAATTTTATAAACATAATCTTTAAAACACAGATTTGATTTTCTGTCCATGTGTGAAGTGTTTGAATATGATAAATTTAAATTCTAGATAAATCAAGGATTGTCTCATTTGTAATGGTTTTAGCCTTAATTATATAAGTTGGATCTATCATGGTAAAATTACTATAAATTCAACATCTAATATTGATAAAAATATCCATAATGACACAGAGGATTGTATTAAAGAATTAATTCATGATTTAGGTGTTGAAACCATTGAAAAAACATCAACTGTTGAATGATTTTATGGATATTCTGAAAAACCATTATTCACTGGTTGTAAATATAAAGTGTTATTAGCAGTTTTGAGATCAGTTAACTAGAAAGAAAAAAATGGTTAGAGTGATAAAAGTTTTTCCAACTTACATGAGCTTTTAAAATATCTACTTCTAGAAGGCAACGGGCTTCTGGATTCCAGTTATGAGCTGAAAAAAATATTATGCCCGATGGGATTGGGGTACATGATTTCTCCAATAATTGTGTGTTTTATATAAAAGAATGTAAATTTTTATCAAAATGTCCTACATGTGGAATATCATGCTATAAGATGGATGAAAAATTCAATTCAGATTCATTCTTAGGTATTGTAAACTAACCTCATTCTAAATCAAATAATTTCTTCTAATAATCCCTTCATATAATTTTGAGAATTTAACTCTAATTTATTCTCAGGTACTGAAATCAAATATCCTGCTAAAATAGTTTGGTACCTTCCAATAATTCCTCATTTGAACTGTCTATTTTCAAATTCAATTGATGTGAAAAGGTTAATATATAATTCAGATGAACACATCTCTGATGGTAAATTATGTCACCCTGTTGACTTATCACAATGGAAGAGATTTGATAAACAATTTTCTAATTTTGGAAGTGAAGTTATAAATATTAGAATGGGAGTGTGTACAGATGGAATGAATCCATATCCGAGCCTAAGTATCCAACATAGTTCATAGCCTATTTTGTTGGTAGTTTATAACTTATCCCCACAAATATGTATGAAGAAAAAATGTGTTATAATGATCTTGATGATTTCTAGACCAAAACATCCAGGAAATGATATTGATATGTATCTTTCACCATTGATTGATGATTTAAAACTTCTATGGGAGATAGGTGTTAATGTTTTTGATGCATACAATAAAGAGTATTTTCTTTTGTGTGTTATGGTAATGTTTAGTATAAATGAATTTCCTGCATATGGAAACTTATCTGGTTACAGTGTTAAGGGACATAAAGCATGTCTAATTTGTGAATAAGAGACTTCATATTATCAATTTCATAATGGCAGAAAGACAGTGTACATGGTACATCGAATATTTTTACAAATTAATCATCCTTATCATAGATTCAAAAATAAATTTTAACGGTTTACAAGAATACAATATTCCCCCACAACTATTTTCAATTGAAGAATATTACAATAGGGTGAAAAATAATGATTCGTCATTTGGAAAGAAAAAGTAGTTCTGGTCGTCAAAAAAATATCTGGAAGAAATAGTCTTTTTTTGAACTACCTTATTAGAGATTTTTAGAGATAAAACATAGCATTGATGTTATATATGTTGATAAAAATATATGCGACAGTTTGATTGGAACTTTATTAGACATTAAAGGAAATAAAAAAATGGATTGAATTATATATTGGACTTGATAGCAATGGGAATACGTTTGGAGTTAGCTCCCACTATGAAAGGAAATAAAACAAATTTACCTTTGGCTTGTCATACATTAAGAAAGAGTGAGAAGTTGAATTTTTTTCAGTTTCTATATGGTATAAAAGTACCCAATGGATATTCTTAAAATGTGAATAATTTCGTGTCAGTGAAGGATTTCAAATTAATAGGTAAGAAATCTCATGACTATCATGTATTGATGCAACAACTGCTACCAGTCACACTGTGTGGTATATTGTTATCAGTCGTTAAAAAGACTATCATCGGGTTATGTAATTTTTCAAATCCATTTATATCAAAGTTATTGATCCAAACTTTTTAGATGAGTTGGATAATGAAGCTACTCTTAAACTTTTTTAACTAGAAATGTATTTTCCACCTATATTTTTAGATATAATGGCTCATCTAGATATTCATCTAGTGTGTGAGATTAGAATATACAGGCCTGTTTATTTACATTGGATGTATCCTTTTGAATGGTATATGAAAATTTTAAAGGTATATGTCAAAAATACTTATCAACCAGAGGCCTTTATTGTTCAAAAATATGTATCGAAAGAAGTGATTGAGTTATTTACTTATTATTTGTATGAAGTGAAGAATATTGGTCTCCCTATATCTCAATATTTGATAGTTGATAGTGAAGGTATATGGATTTGAGGATTAAAGGTAAAGTTCATTCCACGTTATGAAGTGATGTAGGCACATTTATATATTTTGAACAACATAGAAGATTTTCATGAAGGACTCTAAAATACCCTAAGAGGGGAGGGGTGAGTCAAGGTTTCAAATTTTTCTTTTTAAAGTTATGGATCTTGTTCCCACGTTGTTAAGAACTTGTTAAATATTTCAAACAAATTAAATTAGATAGATGACACAACACTTTTACTTGGTTCACCGCAAAGGGATATGTCTAAGGAGAATACACCGAGAGTGTTTCGGTCATACCTAAATCCACTAATATTTACTAGTTTGAGGGTTAAAATATTTGGTCATAGTCACTTTGTGTCAGGAACACTGTCTTTACAAAGGTTCAGGGATCGCTCACTGCGTCCCTCAGATCACTTCCCTTGACCCCCCTTGTTTACTGCCATGGGAGATTTCTTACTCAGTTTATCGAATTGAGGGTCTCTTAAAAAGAT
The DNA here is from genome assembly GCA_963277665.1 of Viscum album. Lineage (NCBI taxonomy): Eukaryota > Viridiplantae > Streptophyta > Magnoliopsida > Santalales > Viscaceae > Viscum > Viscum album. Next base: position 1,434,088,177 of record OY728138.1, on the reverse strand, counting down.
TTGCATTGAAGTTGTTGTCTCAGTCCATCACAAGACACTACTCACATCGAAGTCCTGAATTGATGCACTAGAAGGCACTGATCACACAAACCAGATATTTAAAAGCCAATCGGAAGCATAACACTATACTTGTGTGGAATACCTCAACATGCATGCAATATTTGGGAATTGGCACGAAATATGTCTTTCACACAATACCTACTTTCCACACAACCCTTATCTTTCACGCAACTACACTGAAGGGTTCACTTGGTATTTTCAAACTAAAGGAACACCTTGCGCACAAGATTAACTTTTTTTAATTCTTTTACACACAAATATTTCACGTAGTAGGGCAAATGGATTTTCGTTGGAAAATTCTTAAGTATTTCATGGGGTAGCCGCCTATTTATAGGCCTCGATGACCCTGTGTGCAAGTTTCTGACACGTCTTTCTCAGTGCACATAAGATTCTTCCGCGCAACCTCATATTTTGTGCACTTCATTCATTTTCCATATTTTGATGTTCTGATCCTAAAACATGCCTTTTGTGCTAGTTTCCAAATCACCTTAAATCTTTCACACAACTTCCTTTTCCAAACACACATTTCTCCATTTTCCAATTTTCAGGCCCAAAATTTTGGCAAACACTGGGAAACGATGTGACCTTCAATACTGTTTCCCGCCTGAACTGTATGATCCCTTTCTTTGAAACATCCTGAACTTCTAATTATGATTGACAAAAAACACAAACCATACTCCATTTCTAGCATAGAATGATCATGGTTCCAATAGTTCAATCATATATATCATCACATATTGCTGAATTAAAGAGATGATATCCAAGAATAAATGAAAAGTGGTTGATGATTGATCATAAAAAGACATTTGTTTCATGGTTTAAAGAGAAAGTGAGAACAAATATATTTTCATTAAAAATATTGAAATAGTTGGCAGGGAGACCGTCTCTTAATGTGATAACATGGACTAGTTTTGATATTAATGGGTACACATTTTACACAAAAAAAGTTTGATGACAAGAGTACCGTTCAAAATAGTGGTGTGATGGTTATCACTGAAGTAGTTCATTTTTCAAGTGTGGAAGATAAAAACCCAATTTTTGCTTCATCGACATATTTTTGAGTTCTTGAGGATATATAAAAAATTGATTATACAAAATTTCTAGTCATTGAGTTTAAGTGTAATTGGGTTGATAGCAATAGTGGTTTGAAACATGATTATTGCAGATTTACACTAGTTGATTTAAAAAGATTTAATTACAATGAGGAACCATTTATCATGGAGACACATGAAAAGCATATATTTTATGTCATTGATCCATTGAATGATCATTGGTCTGTCATTTTTCAAGGAAAAAATACCATTTGGGTGATGAGAATGATGTTGATGATGTTATTGATTTACATGAGTCTTATTTATCTATTACATGATTTTCAGATGATTATAATGACTAAAATGCCGACATAGTGCATGCAGTACATAATGATCATGATGAAGGAATATAGGAAAACAATAAATTAGTCTCCTAATTTTTCTGTTAATTATTTATATTTTGTTTCTTTTTTTGAAAACTACAAATGTGTGGATATTTTTTTATTTATTTATTCCATCCTTAGTTCTAAATATTCGGTTTTCTAATGATATGCAGGTACACAAAATTTCATTACACTTGCTTGTGTCAATGTCAGATATAGAGAGAGAGGAGCAGTTAGTAAGGTATATCTATTTTTTCATATTGTAAAATATTCAGTAATATACTTATTTAATGAAAGAAAATTTATAATTTATTATTTTTTTAGGACTAATAATGCATCCTCAGTAGAAGATACATCTCCAGTTACTACAGAGAAATCAAGTTCTCGAGTTGGTAAATGTGTTATTACACATTTACCAAAACTGTCACTTTCTTATGGAGATGAGAGATTACATATTTGTTTTGATGATAATAATAATGAAACTAGCCCAAATGTAGTTTAGTTTATCAGTTATATATCAATGCAGAGCCGTTGTAGGATTAGTATTTTATATCCTGATTGGAAGTTTGTGAATAGAATGAAGAAACAACAGCTTTGGGAGGCCTTGATGGTAAAATATCTCAATTGATTTATTTTATCTCATTTTTTTAATATTAAATATTTTAAATGACATATTTCATTTATTCAATTATAGATGACATTCAATTTTGGGGAAACAACATAAATTAAGAAAATAAATATTTCTTTAGCAGTAATTTGATGGAGATATTTTAAAACAAAACTAACAAAAAATTATGTTTTAGAATAAAAAGTTTGAAAATTCATGCCTTAAGTATCAGTTTATAGATGCATATACATAGAAGCAATTTGTTTATATCCGTCATGAAGAAAAAAATTCTGGTATGATAATTATTTTATATTATAAAATTTATTATATATTTATCTAATTACTTATTAGTTTATTTTTATATAACAAGCCTCCATGAGATCTCATCAAGATATCCATTTAAAAAATGTATACCCTCATACTTTATCACGTAGAGGGTATCCATTATTGGAGCTAAAAATGATTGAAAAAAAATTGATGCATTAAGAGTTCAATCTAGTAGTGGTTCAGAAGAGGTCCAGTTTGGTTCTCTATCTACTCCCACTCACCGTGAAAAATGGAAATAAGAGAGCAGAAAGAAAAATGAAAAGTATCTGATAGAGGATGATAAGGAAGTAGCTGATAAAATTATATAACTAAATATTATTTATTTGTCATGAATTTTTTCATTTTATAAATTATAAAAATGAACATAAATTTTTCATTTTTCATTTCAAGATGAACTTCAGGAGCAAGAAACACATGGTTCTTTTATCCCTGAGGGTAGGATGGACATCCTAGCCACTACTTTAGGAAATATAGGACACCTCGGCTGTGTTAGAGAATATCATATGGGTGTTAGTATTAAGAAATATTTTTATTAGAATAATAAATCAAGAGACCCAGAAATAGAATCCTTAAAAGTCGAGATAAAAGATATGAAACTGGCTATGGGTGATCAAATTCAAGCAGCCATGCAGAAGGCTTTGTTATAACACTTGACAAGACAGTCACAGTCTGCATAGCCTTCCCATCCTGCTCAGCTGGTTTTTCATCCTCTACAGCCATCTCATCCAGCCTACCCTACCCAACATGCCTACTTTGACCCTCCATCTCCTCGTTTAGACCAAACCGTATACTATGAGTTGTTTTCTAGAGATCCTCATATACATATTGTTGTGTTATGAATCGTGTATTTTTAGGGGGATTATAACATCACTAGCCTATGAAAATGGGTTAGGTTAGGGTATCAATACTTGATATTATTGATCCTAATGATCTACTACCATTTCCTACTGAGGAGATCACCAAAGTTGGGGATTGTTTAGGTCATTTTTTACTTTGGACAACTATTCATCTTTATTATATTTCATATGAGGTATTCATTTTTTAAAATATTAATTACATATGATTGAAAATTACTTATAATCTTTTATGATATTTAACTTATATAGGATTATCTGAAATAAAAATAAATTACACAAATGAAACAAAACGTTAAGGAACAATCGACTGTAGATACTTATAATATTTCTTATGGGATACAAAGATTAACTTAGGATTATTATTCCTTAAATTATATCTATGAGTTTTGGATGATGTTCGATATATGTGTAAGAGATTATCCATTGAGATTACTCAAAGAATATATGATGCATCTAGTTGATTTTGAAGAACTTGGCCTGAATGTGTTGTATTTGTTTTCCATGTAAGTAAATTAACATTTAAATTTTTATTTATTTAATAAAATCTAGTTTAAATTGACTAACTATATTTCCTTTTTAAATTAGGTATCAACAAATTATTCTTGAACAAAATAAAATCAAAAAAAATTACAATTTTATAGATCCATAATAAATTTCCATGGAAGTGTAACATGTGAAGAATACTGATAGAGTTGCATATATTTGTGAGAGATTATCACAGATGGATATTGAATGCTGCTTTTTTCCATTTCTTAATAAGTAAGAAAAAAACTTAATTATGAACTAATGATCATTATAATGTCATTAATTATGAACTTTTTGTATTGTACAGAGCATTGTATGTTAGGATTATTTTCAAGTGAATGTGTGTCATATTGGTTTTTCTCTTTATCAGGAACTATTCGTAAAAGATTTCCCACCTTATTAGTCAGGAAAGTTTTTTTTGTTTTTTATAAGCTCATTGTGTTTAATTATAATTGTTTATACATGTATTATTAGTTCAAATATGTGAAAATGAACTTCATGGAAAAAATTTAACAAAGAATACATGTCGATAAAGAAACCAAATGCAATCCAATATGTGGAAGTAAAGGTAATTAATTATTATATTAGATCGTATTTTTATTTTTTGATATATATATATATATATATATTGGTTTTTATAATCAAGTTAATGTTTTATAACCATAGTGTCATCATCAACAAGGATATGTTGAATGTAGTTATTATATTCTATGATTCATGTATGAGATAATCACAATTGGGGTAACTACTGAATTATATAAGGTTAGTTATATTAATTTTTTTCTATTTTATATCATAGTATTCTATTTTTTAATCTCATATCATTCAATTTTTTTGTATACATTCAATGATAATGTGTCTTATACCCAAAATGAACTTACCCATCTTCAATATTGTTTTTCGAAATAATTATTAAGTCTAATTATGATTTGATCTATGCATATTCTAATGTTTATGAATAATATTACATTTTCCTAATAACAAGTTTCCAAAAAACTAATTATTTTATTATAATAGGTGTTTTAACATAATGATATCAAATGAATGCTTCAACAATAACTCACACTAATCATGTTGTAAATTTCAGGGATGTGTATTTTAATTCTATTTTATAATACAAATGCATAGATAATTTTTTGATTAACTAAATAAAAGCATGTAAGTTTTTATAGTTTTTTAGTCAATGATAAATTCTGTTTAATTATTGTATACTATGTTTTTATTACAGAAATTTTTATTATTTTGAAAGTGTAATATTCCGAATTTTCTAAAAAAATTACCTTTTAGCGTCGGTTTTCATAAAAACAGATGCCAAAACATTTTTAAAAAAAATACAATGTTTTCAGTGTCGGTTTATTAAAAAAACCGACACTGAAAATTGACTCGTCTATGTTTATTGACGTCAGTTTATAACAAACTGATGTGGAAAACAAGTCGGTGATATATTTTCAGCATTGATTTTTATAAAAACCGACATTGAAAATTGGTTTTTTGTGTTGGTTTATTTGTAAAACTGAAATGGAAAACCAAGACCGTATCATTTTCAATGTCAGTTTTTGAAAACTGGTGCTAAAAAGCTTGTTTTTTACGTCATCTTTATATATTTCAGTTAAAAACTGACGTAAAAAATTCAATAAAACCAACATGAAATCTAGTATTTTCACTAGTGGAGGACGCATGTCCCGTCCTTGGGCACTACATGTTTTCCAGAGTTTCCAGAGCTGAACCAAAGACCGAATTTGGTGGCGACAGTGTAGTAGAAGGTGGTGTTGATGTATTCAATGTGGATTTTGAGAGAGAAGAGGTGGGCTAGGAGTTCATCCTTTATGTTTCAACCAAAATAATCATCATTGTAGATGATCTTGAGGCGGAGATCGCCATTATCCACTATGGATTCAAAGCCTCAGTGTATGTCCATGGCTAACTACCTAATAAATAACTTACTATTGTGAAATATTAAATATGAATATCATAATTATAATAACTCCCATTCCCAAAAAAACCCATTCATATGCCTAACTTTTCATATAACATCTTTTTGTATTCTTATATACTCTATAAATAAATGGAAATTTTAATGAAAGTGGATGGTTTTTGGGCTCTAAATTGTGTATTTTTCTCCACTTATTATCATTCTTTTATATTTTTATTTCTATTTTTTATCACTATCATCGTACACAAATTCTATGCTTGTTTCATCAACTATGTGTTTTCTGATGATCAGTCTTATATTTCTAGTTTCAAAATTATTTTTGGTTTCGATCATTGTTCAATCGATTTCACAACACATTATCAACATGATATTCTTCTCTATATTGTAAATTTTGATGATGTTTGTGTCATTGGTATCATCAATGTAAGTTAATTCTTAACTAAAAATATTATGTCATATGTTTCTCTAAATATCCTTCTTTTGAAATACTCTATCATGTGTGTATTGACTCCACTCATTTGAAGAGATACATCAAAATATGAGTTTTATTTTCTATATAAAATTTATTTTCCCCCTCTTGATAACATTGGAAAATATATGAATTATTTTCTTAATATTCTATTTCAGAAAATATAATGATCTCTTGAAAATCTATAATGATTCACAAAATCAAAAATTCTAGCTCATTCCATGAAGTGAATGTGATTATTCAATAATTGGCGTATTCGATGTTGAGAAAAATATAATTCATAAAATTAAAGAATGAAACATTATCACCAGAAGTGTTCAAATGATAAACATCTTGTACCTTTCCTACACCGATCTAAAGTTTTCTAATTAGTGATAATCATTGTGTACCCATTATACATAGAGCTGAAGTTCATTGATCATTCCATGATCCATGAAATTTCATATATCTTATTTATTTGTGAACTTTGAAGGATTAAAACATAATTATGATGTTTAAATAATCATGAAGCATATAATATTTATTTTATTAATACACTTCCCCTGATGTAGGATGAAAATAATGAATTGAATATTCATGTTATTGTCATGAAGAAACTATAAAACTTGAAAAAATAATTTTATTTTTGTTCCTTGAAGTGGATGATAATATTTATTGAAAAATATTTATTCCATTCCCCAATGTAAATGAAAATGTATAGGATTTTATTTTAAATCATTTTTAAGGTGAATATGATAATTTCTTATAATCATTGTTTATGAAGGAAAATAAGTATATAATAACTGCTAGAAATGAATTGATGAAAAAAACATTTAAAGTTCACAATTAATTTTATTAATATTTATAAAATAAGAAATCCTTAAAGAATGATATGAAAATAGTTTCCTTTGAAATTACATTAAAATATATCTTCATATGTCTATTATTTCTCATATAGAAGCAATATCAAATAAATACATTATCATTTATCATGTGATTATGGATTATTAATATCATCTCATGTAATTCCTTTGATATTATCCCCTGAAGTGGATATTATTCCTCTTATAGTTCATAGATGAGAAAATAGAATTGCATAACCAATATAATCCAGTATATTTTATGAAAATTATTTTACCACCTGAAGTGGTTAAACAATGGTCATAATTATACATAAAATTAGTAATTAATTCATTCCTTGATGTGAATATAGTTTTAATTAATCTATTTCATTCTTTGCATGGAATGAAATTATTTATGAAAATTTTGATATGATTTGTGCAACTCATACTTATAATTTTATCATGAATATTTGATATATGTTGAAGTTCAATTAAATGATTTCTACTTCATTTTGTAAAGTGAATGTTTCTATAAAAATTATTCTATTAATTATAATTTTTTATGGTGATGAAGTGTGAGTTGTGAATCTAGAATATTCTTCCACATTGGTTCTCACTATCACATTCACCTTCTTCAAAATAATTTGGGGATTTGGTCCCAAGTAGATGTATTGTAAAATAACATTTTGGACCAGAAGTTCCAAAATATACAATAATCCACTTGGTGATGGGTATAACCAGTTATGATTATATTTTTAATTCATCAACCACCATAAGAGGAAATTATAATGATAAATGTGATTATATATAATGGAAGATCCTGAAAATATTATGTATATATCTTGAAGCAAAATATTTATAAAAATTATCTTGATAAAATGCTTCAAAAGAACTCATATATGAGTGAGTATTTTCTCATTTAGTATATTTACATGTATATAAAAATAATTAACGGTTCTATAAGATATAATATATTACTATATGGTAGTAAAAAATTTTAATGATTTTCTATATCTCAATTATTGATGTGATGTGCCAATGGTATCCTTGAAAACAATTATAATATAAATACATTGGATAAAATAGGTACCTTGATATGTAACACTTATTCATAAAATTTTATTATAAATAATCTGTTATGTATAGTCAAATAAATAATGGTAAACTAGAATTTTAATGATCGAGGCACTTTAAATATATGACATTAGGGTTTAGGCCATCCAGGATCAATTATAATGAAATATATTGATTCAATTATACATGATCATCAATTTTCTAATAACTTAGTAGACATCCATTAAGGGGACAATGAAAAATTTATTTAATGGATGTGTGTCTAGTAAATTATCAAAGAATTCATTCTCATTGGGTTATTAGGAATTCCCCATGTATAATAATTTACCATGGTTTATCAATTATTAAGGCACATATTATTTAGGTAAATTATTTATATCATTATCATCTATTTTGAAAATTAATTTCCCATATATTTATGAAAAAAATTTATGAATTATATATGGGATCACCCACCTACCATGTGATCTATTTAAAAAATATATGAAAAATTCATATACTAAATGTTCATGCGTGTTATTAAATGTTAGTGAGAATACATTTAATCTTATACATATTTATTAAAATAAATATTGAGAATCACATACTATATAAAAAATGGTCCTACAAAACCATTGAAAAAATGATCACAACACTTACATGAATATAAAGTACTAAAAATCAATAGTATGATTATACACACCAGAAGTTTGGTTGAACTGATTATATAAAATAATTTTTCATAATGAGTATAAATCAATAAATATATTTTCCCTTGAAGAGAAAAATTAATATATCGACAGCATTATATCTTTTCAGATATTTCCCCTAAAGTAACACTAGTACCAGATAAACTATGAGATATCATTCAATGTTGTTGATAATGTATTTTAATTTTTAAATTCTTTCAAAACTCCTTGATGAAAATGGATTTTGTTATATGTCGACACCATAATAATTTTCCAAAAGCATTAACATAACTTATGATATGTTCAACATATAAAGTTTTGGGTTTTTTATCCAAACTACTAGGACTATTAAATACTGATGATCTTATTATACATAACATTCTTCCTTATAAATTTGGATATTTATATTATATAAAATTGATGTTGTCATTGTTTATCTATATGATAACTATGAATCCCTAAATGTTTCAAAATTCCTAAATCATATTTCATGTATAAATATTAAGATATATCAATATAAGGAAGAATGTACAATTGATCCTTTCATCACATGATTTAATCTATATGTTTTGGATGACATCAAAACTTCTGAAGAGTTTAAAAAATCATTAGCATGTTTTATTATATAATTAAAAATAGTATCCATATATATTTTGAATCAATCATCTCCGAGATGAAATATTAACTTTTGGAATGATTTTAACCCTAATGAATAGTTAAGTCTATTACTTTCAAGAGTGATATATTTCATATCTGAGGGGTTGGTGAAGAATTTATGTATCCTTGAAGGATTAAATTTAAATTCATATTTTATTTATCCCTAAAAGATATGCATGTACATGTGAATATGTACCTTAAAAATACCAATAAATCATATTATGATGAAATTTAATGTTCTTTCCTATTCATTAAAATCTAAAGGGTTCACGTTATTATTATTCCAAAATTGAAAACTGAATGTTTTGGTTATGAATTTATCATGGACATTATTTGAGTTAAATGATTTAGTGATGACCATTATGAGTGGGAGATATTATTTTTGTATACTTTTTCCCTTAGTCAACTTTTTTATATTGGGTTTTATTGATAAGGTTTTTAATGAGGAAATATTGTGGTGAATTGATGTTGTTTCACTCTTTTTTCCTAATAAAGGGTCTTTCTCTTGAAGTTTTTTTCCCATGATGAGGTTTTTAAGGAAGAATTCATACATCAAAATGGATATCAAAGGGAATTTTGTTAATTATTATAGATATTTGTAATTAATAGAAATGGTTGGCCTTACCCATGTGTCATAAATTTCAATGAGACTATTCATTCTTAACTATGCTCTACCTCCCATGTCTTTAAGACATAATTAAATAATAATAATAATAATTGATGTCTTGAATAAACAATTTAATGACTTAATCAGGGGGGTTGGGAACGCTGCACTATTTTTCCCTTCACCAGGTTTCTTCCCAGTAGATTTTCCTTGTAAGGTTTTTAATGATGTAGTATAGCATGGAATTCAATTACTTTGGCTTCACTAATTTTTTCCATAGGGTTTTTAAGTGAATATTACATAAGATTACAAGATATTATGAAATTCAAGGGGGGGTATTAGGAAATACAAAATATAAATGTTATAATTATAATAACTCCCATTCCCAAAAAACCCCTTCATTTTCCCAACTTTTCATATTCCAACTTTTTGTATTCTTATATACTCTATAAATACAAGGAAATGTTAATGAAAGTGTGGGTTTTTTAGGCTCTACATTGTGTAATTTTCCTTACTTCTTATCTTTATCTTATATTTGTATTTATATTTTTCATTACCATCACCATACACAAATTCGACACTCATTTCATCAATGATGTCTTTCTCCCATGATCGGTCCTACATTTCTAGTTTCAAAATTATTCGCAGTTTCAATCGGCATTCAATCAATTTCATAACACTTACTAAATTAAATGAATGATGTAATGTGGCTCATTATTGGTAATTATAAGACTCTGAGGAGCTCAAGTGAGATGATTCCCTCAATACATATTGTGTCAGTATTATTTTATTTAAATAATATATGCAATGATTCAATGGTCCTTTTTTGGATGTACAATACAATTTTTTATTGGATTTAGTTTTAAAGTCCTAAACTTAATATTGGACCTATAATTTTATAACAGAATTTAATTGATTTTCACTTAGGAATTTAAATTTAAATTATTTAAAGTTAATATATAATTTTTAATTATTTTTATATTAAAATTTCTTTTTTTAAATGCATAATTTTTTTACACTCATAATTTTTTTAATAATTTTAAATTAATAGTTTAAGTTTTATAAAACAATGAACATAAATATACCATATATGTATAAAACACACAATATAAATGTATGTATGTATATAAAATACATATCATATTTGTATATAAATCACATAACATAGAAAAATATAGTACACAAAATATAAAAATATAAAATACAATATATATATATATATATATATATATTTGTGTGTGTTTTTTGTTGTTTAAACAAATTGTTATGTATTTTGTAATGTATATATTATGCATTTTGTATGTTATATGTTTTATATGTTATGTGTTTTATATAGTATTGATTATGTGAAACATGTGTTCTATTTTTTATTATATGTGTTATATATCATACGTGTCATATATATGTTATGCTATATTATAACCAATTTTATTTTCAAAAAATATAAAAGAAAATATGAGTTAAAAATTTAAAAAAATATATTTTTCACATTTTAAAAATATTTATTAATTGGATAAATTAATAAATATTTTATATTATAAAAATGTATACTTATATTTAAAAACTTTAATAATTATATTTCAATTTAAAGAGTATTATTTTCAATATATTTCAAATTAATATTAAATTTACTATCATTTATATTTGAAATAATAATAAATTATTATTATTTTAAGGAAATGTATTTAAATTTCATTTGTAATAATATATATATATATATATGTATGTATGTATGTATATGTATATGTATGTATGTATGTAAAAAAATCACAAAATATTATAAATTATAAAACTGTAAAATTAAAAGTATGATTTTTAATAAATATATTTAAAGAGAATAACAATTATTATTATAGAGATATAATATTATTACTAAATATAGATGTTTGTATTGTGTTTATTTTATAAAAAATATATAATTAATTATTAAATATAATTAATGAATTATTATTTATGTAAATGAATTGCTATTTTTAAAAAATATATCATTAATTATTTAAATGTATAATTGTATTCATAAATAAATATATGTATATATATAAAATATTTAAAATATATATACTTTGGTAAATACTTAAATATAAATATTAATTAATATTTTCTGGTAATATAATAATATGTAAAATTATTAATTATAAAATTTCAAAAATTATAAATATAATTTCACTTTAAAATTTCATTTAAGGATTTGAAGTTTTTCATTTTTTTCAATTACTGATTTACACATATGATTGTCTTTATTTACATATAAATATATGTGTCTTTATATGTTCATGTCTTAAGAACCCAAAGACATGTGTGTGTAAGTAAACCCAACACATATGTGTGCAAATATAATTATATACAATGCATATAATATTAACCGGTACCCTATCCATACCATTTCATGAGACAATATATTGTGTGAATATAGAGAAAATAAAATATGTCAAATAAAACCTTTAGAAAAATGTAATATAGGAAGATAAAGAAACATAAGAGTAAATAATAGTTGATACATAAAACAAAACAGAATTAGTTGTCCAAATAATGAACTAATACATTTCTTGTAACTACTTGAACATAGTAAATGACTTTTGGTCAGTCTATTCAATTTTTCTTTTCATCTTGCATTGATGTTCAATGAAGTGCTTTCTAACATCCTCTGAAGTTAAACTATCTTTGTTTAATTAAGTGTTGACTTCCACACCTATATCAAATCTTTATTGATCGAAATCATGTTCTAAATGTCTCTATAAATAATATGTTAAGTAAAATGTCAGAAAAAGTTCGTAAACTAAAAGGAGATAAAGTTGTAAAATTTTCAAGTGTGTATTTCATATCCATCAATCAGTTGCATAATTTTATTTTATTTTTCATTTGAAATAACATAAAATATATTACAAAATAGAATCTAATCTGCACAATCAAATCTATATTTATAATTAACCATGTACTGTGGGACATATTTCAAAAGTTTCAAATTCATAATATATGCTCATAATAACAGAGTATATGAGCATCCAACTGATAAACTTTTACCATAACCATTACTTTAGAAGACCAAAAAAAATTCAAATTCTTAATATATGAGCAATTGGTGTCATATTAGAGTATGGTCTCATATTATCACGTAATAATATAGTATATGAGAATCTAATTGATTATTATATGAGCATCCAAATCCTTAGTATATGGGCATAAAAAGTTTTAAATGATTAATATATGTATATCTATTTAACTTTTACAATAAACCTAACTTGATTCATATCCATTAATCAGTTGTTGTTATATTTCATTATGATACATGTACTATGGTATTGCAAAAGTTTCAAATGGTTAATATATGTACGTAATACCATACAACTATTTTATAAAAATAGAATACAATCTATATAAAATATATAATATATTATATAGAGTATAAAAGCAGAATAGTTTGAATATACTTCTATTTGATACTAAAATAATAATTTGGAAAAAAAAAGTATTTGTGTCCTGGCAATGAAATAATATTTTAAAAAAAAAATTAAAAAAAATTAAAAATAGTAAATACTATCCCCTTTCCCCAGAATGTGCATTATGTTATGGATTTAACAAAGACATTAAAATGTTATGGGTCAAATTGAGTTCTCTTGATCAGTTGGTACATTTTCCATCTGTTATAATGTTATAGATCAATCTGTTTTGAAAATTTTTAATTTAATACTTGTTCATTTTTAAATAATATATGTAGGTTGTTAAATAAAATATTGTAAACCAACTTTACTATAATGGATTTAAAGTATTTGTGCAAATAGAAACACGTAGTGAATTGTGTCTATGTAAATGTGTTTTCATTATAGAAGTGAAACATATAGGAAATTAATTATTTCATACATTTGGTTATAAGGATTAAAGTATTGTAATACTTTAAATAGATTGTTTGGAGGTTACATCAGAAGGCAAAATCTGTAAAGAAATAGAATTTAAATAAGTTAGACTGAAAAATAACTCTACAGGTTATGTGGAACATGTATCAATGATGTACTCTAAGTTCGTTAGCAGAGTTCTCTAAATCTATGATTTGTTCTTAATTGTTTGTAATAAATAAAACTTTGAATGATTTATATTCTAATAGTCATTGTTTGTTTCATATATTGAATTTTTGACACTTCAATGTCGATGAGAACAATTTTATATTTGAATATATACAAGTTAGAAGGAAATCCAAACTCATCATTCTCCTACATTTTATATAATTGCTTTCATTACAATTTATACATCCATAAGACAATAATATATGAATATTATTCAATTACCCAAATCATTGTATCTCTTATCTCTAAATCTATTTTTGATATAAATTTCATAACCTATTTTTTGAATAGGATAATCGAGATAGATCCATCATTATCAATGACTAGAAGTTGGACTCAATATCTTCGAGAATATAGTCTTCTATTTAGATCAAGTTTAAATTTATATCAAAGATTACAAAAAATTGATATATTTGAAACACACCATTCAATGTCAAAACATATTATGTAAGATAAAAATGTAACAGGTTATATATTTTAATAACCAAATGTTTTAAATTTTTTCATGATATATGAAATTTTCTGGGTGTAAATTTCTATAACAGTCTTTAAAAGTTAATGATGATTATAAGGTATATTTTGGTAGTAAAAAAATTCATTAAAATTTAATATAAGCTTGGGAATTTGGGGAAACTACCTTAGAATGGTCAATAGGGGTGATTCATTATGGTTATGGCACCAAATATTTCTATTCAAGAAATCTACCTTCTTTTTATATGATATTCTCAATTCATAATACTAGTTGTAGTTACTTTGAATTTTTTTCACTCTAGACACCATCGAACACTTTTTAACCTATAATCCAAAAATGAATAATTAATGCATGCCATGTTTCAACTTTAATTATGATGATATGAAGTGTAAAAAATTTATTGTCGCTAATATAATTTCTGACTGTCCTCAGTGCATGATTTAATTTCTACTATTTGTTACTTCTTATAAATTAGGTAGAATAATGTTCTAGATGATATGGAACATATATAGGATATTTTTCTCATATTTTCAAATGATAATTTAATAATTTCAAAGAATCAATAGATATAGTCACAAAGAAAATGTGGTAAATCAATAATCAATATAGGTACACATTATCCATATGTTTATATTTATGTAAACTATGAAAATTTACAATGAGAATTAGCTTCATGAAAATACATCATTATATAGTATGCTAAAAATGATAGACATTATACAAAATAAATATTTTAATTTGAGACAAGTAAGAAAAATGATCACCTTTTTCTAAACAAATGCACTATAGGAATTTCTAGATTCAGTAGAAGATTTGTAGCATTCATACTTGTTGTAACAATTACTATGTCTGAACAAAGATAAATGAGATTTAATAAATAAATATTCCACATTTTATTTAATAATTTGACATTTAATATTTAAGTAATATAGAAATAATATATCGCTGAGTCTCTTGGGATAAAAAAGTTGAAAAAACAAAATGTTAGTTGGTTCAGTTTTATATTTCAGAAGTCTTGTAAGTTGTTAAAAAAATCCATCCCACAAAGTGAAACAGATAGTTATTCCTCTATAACTTTTAATTGGAAATTTAGTATTAATAAAAATGAAAAAAATTTAGGTGGTTTATGTTTTAAAATTGAATTTTAAATTACCTATCATAAATCATGTTTAGTTTCATTCTCCTATTATTTTTAGCACATGGTTGGCTTGACTGATGGTGATCTAGCTTTCTAATAACATCTAATATAACATTCTCATCAACTAAAATCTAATAGAAATTAAAAAAATATAGACTATTGTGGGATAATAAAACTAAAAGAAGATTTTCCTATGAGAAATTCCACAAGAACCCTATTTTGTTTGATGTCATTAAATGGAATGAAATTGAATTTGAAATAGGGAAGGTGCACATCAAAAGGTATTATACAAGTGATCTAGTTAAAAATGATTATATACTTATTTCAACTTTCTAAATAATTCCCTTTTATTTTAACTAATATAAAAATTTTGTATTACATATCACAATCCTTAATATAGAATAGTTTTGTAATTTGCTATAAGTTGTTGCTCACTAATTGTTACTTGATTGGTTGTTTTCTACAAATTTCAAAAGAACTCATAGTTTTAAAGTAATAGTGTGGATAATGGTAAGTAAATAGCATTGAATATTTATTTTAATAATGGTTGATGTAAATTGAAATCAGATATATAATTTCATACAAAATATAGTCAATGTTGGAAAAAATAAAATAACAATTGAGTATTATGATATTTTGTATTGGTACTATTTAATAATAATTAATAAATACTAGAATCATGGTTTAAGTGCTAATAAAATTTATATATAATTACACACAGTATTCAAGTGATGTTGAAAAACCATCTTCATCAATTTTCTTACTGATATATTAACATATTTAGAACTATTTTAGTATTGAATGGATGTTTTTTCAAAATTTTATACCAATAATACATAATTATAATAGGCATATATCTATTAGTAGAAAGTAACAATACAAAGAGGAACAATACAATGATTAGCTAATAAAAAAACATACATAGACATTATACTTAATACTATGTATATTGTAGATTAGATTTTTGTATTTATAAATGTTGACTAAAATCTATAATATCTAACTTCTATTTTCATCAATAAGAAGAAAATTCATGAACGGGATTTCACCCTTGGTGACTTCCTCTGTGCGGACGAATGCACGATTCATATCTAGGTGGGAATGGCTTGGATTTGCATCAAAATGGACTTATCCATTCCTTTACTATACTGAATCCTCTTTTGAGCAAGATATACTATATCATGGTGGAAATATCTGATCTACTTATCCCCCAACAACTTCTGCATGGGATGTCACCTACGAGGAAATTCTTCCTCTATTTGTCAAAAACTTCCACCCAGGCCTGCTTCCCTAGATCCTATGCACCCCACAACTGTTACCTCATCTCAGATGGTGGATACTTCCAAGGGAGTGGTTTCTATCCCTACTCCTTCGCCAGGGATGGATCTTGATCCCTAGATAGCACCTAACGCTAAGGTGTTATAATTTTTTTCTCCAATGCACTACCAAAAAAATGGGTTTTTGCAGCGTCACCCTTTAACACCGCTAAAAAAAGCACTAGTAAAGGGGTATCTTTATCAGTGCTAAAAAAAGCATTGATAAAGGGTACTTTAACAGCGCTAAAAAAGCACTATTAAAAGTACCCTTTTATCAGCACTTTTTTTAGCAGTGATAAAGGTACCCCCTTTATTAGTGCTTTTTTTAGTGTTATTAAAGGGGCCCCCTTTATCAGTGCTTTTTTTATTAGTGCGGATAAAGAGGGTTTTTTATCAGTGCTTTTTTTACTAATGTTGTTAAAAGGTATATTTCAAAAAATTCATTAAAATAATATATTAATATATAAATATATATATATATATTGATATAAATATAATATATATATATTTTTAAATATGTTTTATATAAGTATAAATAGACATTTACATTAAATATATAAGAAATTTGGTAAAAATGGATTAAAAATATTTTAAAAAATATTATTAATTAATAATTTTCTAATTATCATCGACTAATAATCATTTAATAGAAATTTGAAGACAAAAAAATTCAAAAAATTAATAAAAGATCAAAAATAAGTTGAAAATGTAACTCAAACTTCAAATGATCATAAATTTTGATCTGGGTGTCCGTTTGAGCTCCATAACATATCAAATTGAAGCCTGTGACAATATCTACATGCTAGAGACAAAAGGGAACCTTTTTTCACATTTTTTAAGGCCAAAAAGGGCCATAATTCATCTAAAACTGAGTTTTTAGTCGGGATACCCAAATTTTGTTAACATTCGATGGAATTTCAACCTCATTTCAGGGGGTATTTTTTTCCTTTTTCAGTGGGGATTAAATTTATTCTGAGCTATTACATTCATATTGATATTATGTCTTTGAAATTTTATCATTTTTCACAATGTAATGTAATTTATAATCAAATAGATAATAATATATACATATTTTTATATATTTACACATCAAAATTTAATTTTATAAATAAATAATTAAACATATTTACATATAAAGTATATTTATCAATATATAAGCCTTAAAATATCCATTTTATTTAAAATAAAAATATATGTATATTTATATACCAATATAATGTGTGTGTGTGTGTGTGTATATATATATATTAGTGTGTGTTTGTATTAACAAACTGATATATATTATATATTTATTATAACATATGAATATACATATGAATATATAATATATGTAAATATATATAAATATGTATAATTATACTTACAAATACACACACACACATATATATATATATAATATATACAAGTGTATGTATGTTGTATATATATATGTATGTATTTATTTATAAACACACACATAAAAATATATTTTATAAATGTATTTAAAACTAATATTATAAATATATATTAATATACAAATAAATATATGGATAAAAAAATATAACTAAATATATATAAAAATATAAAAATATATATTAATATATTAATAAATATATATATATATATTAATATAACTATATATATTAATATAAATCTATATTAATATATGAATAAATATAACTATATATATATATAAATAGATATGTCATTAAATGGAGAACAAAGAAATATGGGGAAGTGGTAAAGGGTCCAGGTGTGCAGAGGAGAGGTCCTGGGTTTGAATCCCGGGGGAGGAAGAGGCGCGCGGGTGGGTACATGTGGGGGCTAGCACGCAAGCGGGTGCAGGGTTGGGATGGCTAGTGCCGTTAAAGGAGGGTGGTGGGGGCGCGGGTGGGTGTAAGTGGGGGATAGCATTGTTAATGGTGGGTTCAAGCGTAATTAAAAGTGTGGGATCTGATTTAAAGATTTTTTTATAAAAAAATTGAGTTATATCAGTGTTTTTTATAGCACTGATAAAAAGGGGCCTTTATCGGCGTTTTTTTAGCTCTGATAAAAGGGATCACCATTTTATCTTTGCTAATATTAAAAGTGCTCTTTTAGCACTCTAAATGACCTTTTCTAGCACTTTTAAAGGCTATATTTGCAGTAGTGATGGTGGATAATGCTTCGTCACAGGATCCTCCCCCCACAACTTCAAAGGGAACATGTAATGATATGGTGATTTTTGGCCCATGAATCTTCTTGGCCACTACTCCAATTCAGTGTAACCCTTCCTAGTCGTTTCAACCTCTTCCCTTGAATTGGTTTCTCATAGTTTGGTGACCTTTTTACAGTGTTGTGGAAAGGAAAATTTTATTTCCTCAACTCCTATACAAATTGACCCTGGATCCACTTTTACCTCTCCCATTTGGTTGTCTAATGGTTTCAGAACATTATCACATGTGTATTTGACCAGGTAATTGAATGATCCCTCCCCATTTACTAATGTATCTTGAACCAGGGCTCATTCCAGACTTGAACAAACTCTCTCTTTATCTAAATACGAGTGCTTGTTGATGTCGAGGGCCAAATACAGGCATCATGTGATTCAAGGATTTCTTCTATTATCTAGAATGCACGGGGTCTAGGGTAAATATTTAAGACATACTTCATTTATTCTAAGATCTATCATAACAAGACTTCTATTGTTTCTATCCTTGAGCATAAGCATCACCAATCAAAATCACAGGACTTCACGTATAGACTGGGACTTCGGAACTGCATGCATGGAGAGCCTATCAACCATCATATATGGGTTTTATAGAATAATTCCATTTCCATGGAGAGGTTTTATTCCTCCAACCAACATATCATGGTAAGGGTCAAATCATATGGTTGTGATTATTTTCATTCCTCCATTTATGATAAGTGAGGCACAAAGGAGAGGGAGCTTCTCTGGTAGGACCTAGATAGAGTCAACCTGAAGGATTGCATCTGGCTGGTTGGGGGTTACTTCAATTTCATCTTGGAGGACACAAAGAAGAAAGGTGGGGATTTTATCCATGGAAGGATAGATACACCTTTTCTATATTCACAGCTCGTAATGGGCTCTTAGATTTGGGGTTCAACAGTGAAAAATTCATGTGGTGTAATAACCAAAAAGGGTGACATCAAACGTGGTACCAGTTAGACCGATGACTAGATAATGTCCAGGATATTGCTACCTTCCCTGATTCCCAAGTGGATCACTTGGTTAGAGATTTTTCAGACCATTATCCTCTGCTCCTTCATCTGTCTACTAGTTCTGCTCCTAGAGACCATTTATTATATTACAACAAGTGGGTGTCTGACCCAAAATATCATCAGTTGGTATGAACCTCATGGGAGAATAACTTGAGTGAAGGGTCGTGGGTTGGGTTCCAAAACAAACTTCTAAGACTAAAATAGGACCTTCGCTCTTGGGAGTCGAGTAATCCATCCCATTTTATGAATTTGGATAATCTTAAGAAGGATATTGAACTAGAAAAGGTGAACCTTGAAGACTAGTGGGATGATGTTCTCTTTGGTTCATTAATTTTCATGAAAAATCATCTCACTAACCAACTTCTGGAGTAGGAAAGAATGGAAATGGAAATGTATAGGGTGACGTGGCTCAAAGAGAGGGATAAGAACATGACATTTTTTTCAAGCATGAGTTTGGGAAAGGAAACAGATCAGTGCTTCAAATATCTTGCTTGAGGATGGATCCTAGACTAGTAACCCACATGTCATAGGAAGTATGTTCATTTATTTTTTTAGATCCCTACTCTTAGATGCTAACCCTCGCATCCAGGGTGACTATCCTAGAGGTCATACTGATATTTTTGATATCATACCATTGGTTGATTCTATTGAGATTAATTCTTTCTTTGAAAACATCTTGGATGAAAGGGAGGTTGGGAAGACCATTGCTTCTCTCAATTCTAGAAGTTCCCCAGGACCAGACGGTTTTCTAGTTGCCTTCTACTCCAGCTCTTGGGATCTTATCAAGCAGGATCTGGTGAGTCTCTTCCAAGACTTATTTCGAGGAGGAGGCTTGCCTATTGTGGCCTGCGCCACTACTCTTATCCTCATTATAAAGACCAACAACCCGAATTCTCTTAAGCATTATCACTCAATCAGCATGTGAAACTTCCCATATAAAATTCTCACTATTCATATTAATATGATACTCTCAACCTATCACCAAATTTAAGTTTTTGAGGAGCATCAAGGCTTCATTCAGGGTAGGTCTACCCAAACTGCCATCGCCATGGCACATGAAATGATGGATCATATTAATAAGAAGATCCCAGGGTCTAACATTGCTATCAAACTGGATATGGATAAAGTGTATGAAAGGATGGAATGTAGCTTTATCATCATAGTCTTGAGATGTGTGGATTTTTTTGAGTGGGTCATTGAAATTCTCTTCAGATGCCTTTTCTCTCATTGGTTTTCATTTTCTTTCATGGGGAAGAGACATGGGTATTTTAAGTCAGTTTGGGGCCTAATACAAGGGATCATCTTCCCCATAGCATATTCATTCTGGTCCAAGATACCTTCAGTATATATTTAAATAAAAGTATCTATGAGGGTTGTATCATTCCTTTTTTGAAGTCTGAACTTCAATGGTCTTTCCCACTTATTATTTATGGATGATATACTTCTCTTCATCAATTGAAATAACAAAACTATTAAAGATATTAATTTTTTCCTTGAATTATATAGCAAGTGGAGTTTCTATACTATTAACTGAGAAAAAAGTAATGTCTACCTCCCATAATCATGCCCAGATAGAAGAGGGAAGAAAATTGAAGAAAAATTGGGGTTCTTAGAATACCCTTTACAATGGAGTATTTGGGTTCCCCGATCTCCCCAGGCCAGATCCTCATTCACCACTTTGATGGACTGGTGTAAATAATCTCCAACCATATTCTCAATTGGAAAAATCGGTTCCTTTCCTTCAGTGTCCGCATAACATTGGTCAGTAGTGTGCTTGATTCCATTATTATGCATGTCATGTCATCCCTCATCATACCCAAAGTGGTCTTATGGAGAATTGTGAACATTTTAACCACCTTCATTTGGGATTCTCATGATGATGGAAAATATCACTAGGCCTCATGGGAAAGGGTGGGAAAGGAGGTTAGTAATGGAAGCACTGGGACTAGGAGAGTCTCTAAGACCATGTTCTGCCTTCAAGAGAGTTTAGCATGGGACTGTACGGAGGGTAGGTCGATGTGGGAAAACTTCATAATTAAAAAATATGGTACTGTCTAGGTAAATTTGGGAGGAAGGTGCTCAAGGATTTGGGACTCGGTTCGGAATCACATTCCCACAATGCAACAACATTTTAGATGGGTCATTCGGTGTGGCTCAAATAATTATTGGAATTCCAACAAGGCAAGAACTGTGTTTTCCTTCCTAGGATGTCCGGTGTAGATATCTCTTTCATTGAGGCTAGTACCTTTCCATCTTTTTCCCATGCCACCCTCAGTTGTCAACAACAAGAGATTTTTAATAGCATTGAGATCAACTCAGAACCTGGCATGCTCATTTTTACTAAAGCAGTAATCAGGATCTTCTCGATGAAAATGTATTGACGTGCCTTATATGATAATGTCAATCACAATGCATGGGAAGGGTTATGGATTTTTTTTAATAAGTTTTTGAAAAAATATATTTTTTAAAACATATTGGGTTAAAAGTTATTTTAAAAATACGCTACAAAGGCGGCATCTGTGATGCCGCCTTTCCCCTAGAAAGAAAAAAATTTAAATTTTAAATTTTAAATTTTTTTTTTTATTTTTTTTTTTTTGTTTATATATATTTATATAAACAAAACAAAACAAAAATTAAAATAAAATTAAAATTTTCAACAGAATTTATCTACCATTTAAAATTCAACAGTATTGTCATTACAGTAGTATAGATTCTAACAGCTCTCACCCAGGGCTCTCTTTTATAAGAGGACTTACCCTGTAAATCATTTTGCATTTCCAATGTGGGATTATGGTCCTCCATTTCCTGCGCAGAACATTCTGCATTTCAGATGTGGGATTCTGTTTCAAGTACGTGGCTTTGAAAGACTATAAAATATAAACTATAAGAACAATATAAATGAAACTTAAAACATAGATTAAACATATAATAAATAGTTTAAAACAAAAATAATTTCTTAAAAAATGTTGATGGAAACCAATTTATAAGATTTCAAAGACATCTACTTGAAATGTAAAAATGTTTTAAGTACGTGACTCTGAAAGCCTATAAAATATAAACTATAAGACCAACATATATAAAACTTAAAACATGGATTAAAAATATAACAAAAAGTTGAAAATAAAAAGGATTTCATAAAAAATGTTGATAGAAAATAATTTATAAGTTTTCAAATACACTTTCTTGAAACTTAAAAATGTTTCAAGTATGTGACTTTGAAAGTCTATAAAACATAAACAACAAGACCAACATAAATGAAACTTAAAACATGGATTAAACATATAACAAATAGTTGAAAATAAAAAAATAAAAAAATTTGATGAAAAATAATTTATAAGCTTTCAAAGACACCTACTTGAAACTTAAAAATGTTTCAAGTATGTGCCTTTGAAAGCCTATAAAATATAAACTATAAGACTGATATAAATGAAAATTAAAACATTGATTAAACATATAATAAATTATTTAATTAGTTAACTCATATTATTAATAATTAATTATATAATAATTAATTAGTTAATTCGTAATTATTAATAATTAATTATATAATAATTAATTAGTTAATTATTAATATAATTATTATGTATATAATAGTTAATTAGTTAATTAATAATATAATTATAAATTATATTTATTTATTATAATTAATAATTAGTAATTATTAAAAATTATTATATACTAGTTAATTAGTCAATTGGTTATATAATTATTAATTATATAATAGTTAATTAGTTAATTAGTAATATAATTAAAAATTATAATTATTCATTATAATTCTTAATTTGTAATTATTAAAAATTATTATATAATAATTAATTATTTAATTAGTAATATAATTATTCTTTATAATTATTCATTATAATTATTCATTATAATTATTCATTATAATTATTTATTATTTATTATTAATTATTAATTATTAATTAGTTAATTTGTAATATAATTATTAATTATATAATTATTAATTGTATAATAATTAGTTAGTTAATAAGTAATTATTAGTAATTAATTAGTTACTTAGTAATTAGTTAATTATTAATTATTAATCATGAAATATATAATAATTAATTAGTTAATTGGTAATATATTTATTAAGTATGTAATTGTAAATTAGTTAATTAGTAATATAATTATAAATTATATTTATTCGTTATAATTAATAATTAGTAATTATTAAAAATTATTATATAATAATTAGTTAGTTAATTGGTAATATAATTATTAATTATATAATAGTTAATTAGTAAATTAGTAATATAATTATAAATTATAAATTATTCATTATAATTAATAATTAGTAATTATTAAAAATTATTATACAATAATTAATTAGTTAATTGGTAATATAGCAGGAAGATTCAGGACCTGAGCATGCTCGGTCCTAAAATTTATTAAATAAAATTAAAGTACAAGTAAACACCAACATAATAAATATGGTACGAGCCACCACCAAACACAAAATGAAAAACACACCCATCACCCATGAAATCATCAAAGCCCCCTGAGCTCGAAGCCCCAATGCAAACCGCAAATTAACATTGACGACCCGTAAATTAAGACCCATAAAAACACATGCTCCGCTTCCCGAGCCAACTGACATCCAACAGGAAAACATCCTGTAATATAATTTATCAATTGCTCTAGGCATAGACCAAGCCAACAGGCAGACAGCCTGTAACCCGCAAAAGCCATCAGGAAATTCAGTCGCCCCATCTCCCAAGGTCGTTGCCCCCAAGAACGTCGCATTATCACCATAATCACAGCATCACCAGCCTTCCGTGTAAAGACCCCAAAAATTTCATTGAATTTTTTTTAAATACTTTGTAATTTTACGAGTTTGCGGCTTCTGACGGTGCTTTATTCTGAGGTCTGGTGTTCCCGAAATCAATTTTCAAAGTTTAGCTCGGGTACGTTTAGTGAACGAACGAGCGGGTTTTTATAACTTTTAAACCGGTGCTCAGAATTAAAATCTGAGGGCACCGATGAACTCACAGTGCCGGTAATTGCTTAAAGGGACACTTACCATAGTTGCGTTCGCAAAAGAGGAGAAGATAATTTATGGGGGTTTGTTTAAAAATAAATAAAAATTGTCGGAACAATTTCTTTTTCTTAAGGTGGTTTTTCCCTCCCATGGGTAGTTAAGAGTGGGGCCCACAACCACTTAACTACCCAAGTGGGGATGTTAGAGAGGTGGGGGCCCGCATGAGCCCCACCATTTATTTCCCTCTAAATTTCCTTAAGAAACCCCATTAATTTGATAAACCTCCATTAAATGTCACCTCAATCCATTAAATTATGTCAACCCATACTTTAATGAGGAACCTTCTTTTTCCCCTTTTTAATTCAAACTGTCAACGCGTTTAATTATAGGGAACCTTCTCTCTCACTTCTTTAATTAAATTTCAACACATTTTAATTAGTGTGGTGAATTAATTATTGGAGAGTTTCTTTGCGTATAATAAAATAATAGGGGAAAACTATTATTTTATCAAGGGGATAGCTTCGCTGTGTGAGAAAGAATGCCAACCTCCAACGAAGAATGACGAAGAACGCCGGTTCCTCAGAGATCGATGATGCGCCACCAATCCTCTTCCCCGCGGCCAGAGAGGAGACGCCGCTTCCTCCTTGGCGTGCCCCGATGACGCCTACGATCCTCTTCTCCGTGACGTCATGTATCGTGACACCGACGATCGTCTTCCTTGTTGAGGTAGGGGTTTTTGGTATAAATTTCTTCATGTGATTTTTATACCCTCAGCATGGCATGCTTTATAGATGGTGATTTTTAAAACCACTAGCGCGGTGGGTACGAACTAAAAGACAAGTCCGAACCCACCGCTATTTTTTTCCTGATGCGCGGAATCCTTGGCGATGATGAAATGGGACCATTTTGGCGATTGAAGGTTGTCGCATTGATGTACGGGTCCCGAGACGACCGCAGGTGCAGATAGGAGTAAGAACGGACCACCAGAACGACTCCGGTGGCCTGCGGAAATCACCGGCAGCCAGAGGTGGCAGCCAGCACCGGCCGGCCGCCCGGAGGCGGTGGCGCCCCGGCGCGCCGCCAGCAGGAGCCCAACACGGCTTGAGCCGCGATGGTGAGGGGCCAGATCCCGCGGCCGCACGGGATCCGGGGGAGACGCGGCGCCAGGCGCCGCGTTCGCGAAACAAAGGGGGGGTCGTGTCCCCTCTGCTCGGTCCGTTGGCAAAGCCAGCACACCCCCCGGCCAGGCCGGGGCGGGTCGCACGGACCGGGCTGAGCTGACCCCGGGGGGGTTAGGCCGGGTCGGGCCGGGCCCAGACCCCCCACTTCGGACCGCTTTCGGTCTTTTTCCCATAACTTGTGTTGTGGACCTCCGATCAACACACTATCAGTTGAATATGAATCCTTGAATCGAGACGGTCGATTCGGTCTATTACACTTGAGGTTTTGGCAAAGTTTGGGTATCGTGGGGTTGGTTCGAACTTGAAACCAACCGGGCCCTTGGAGCGTAAATGCTTATATCTCAAGGACCGGACATCCGATTGATGTGCCATCAATTGCATTGGGATCCTTTTATTGAGACGGTCCTTTTGGCTTAATCCTCTTGATTTTTGGACGCATCTGGAGTATGGTCGGGTTGGTTTTAGCTTAAAAACCAACCGGGCCCTTCGAACGGAAAAGCCAATAAATCTCAGACTGGGCGTCTGATTGACGCACCGTCTGTCGCGTTGGGTTTCTTTTGATGAGACGGAACTTTGGGATACATCAACTCTAGACTTCGTGATAGTTGATGTATCAGCTCTCTTTTACTCGAGGAGCGGACCCTCCCGGAATCGATCATGATGTATGCGGGAACCCTAGAGCTGGCTGCGGCTGCGACGATGACGACTGTACTTGGAATCCTCTGTGGGTTCGGCAGCAATGACGACTGTACTTGGAATCCTCCGTGGGTTCGGCAGCGACGACGACTGTACTTGGATCCTCTGTGGGTTCGACAGTGATGATGACTGTACTGGAACCCTCCGTGGGTTCGACGGCGATGACCACTATTCTTGTATCTTATGTGGGTCCGGCAGTATTGACCTCTGTACTTGTATCATGTGTGGGTCCGACAGAGTAGCTGGTCTTGTATCCTTTATGGGTCTGACAGCTTAGCTGGTCTTGTATCCTTTGTGGGTCTGATAGCTTAGATGAATCAGTGGCTATATCTGATCATCTCTATCGCCTTACGAAGTGTATACCAGTGTGAGCTGAGTCTTGATTCTCAATCATTATCATTGATGTGGTTGACTTGTTTTCCTGTGTGGACTGGGTTGTGCTTTCCTGTGTGGACTGAGTTGTTCTTTCCTATGTGGACTGGGTTGTGCTTGGGCTCGGGAGCTGGAGCCGAACTGTAACTGATGACTTAGGTATATGTATGGGCATATACCTAAGTAGAGTCATTTGATACTTCGTGATTGTATCTTTCCTTTGTGGTTTATCCTGTGTGGATTCTGAGAGACCTTCGGGGGTCTTAGGGTCCCTAATGAGTATCGTATACTCACCCCTACACGGGCTATTCCCGCACTACGTTGTGTTGGATACAGACGATGGACAGCACTGATCGAGGTGGAGGCTTGTGGAGCTGGATGGTACCCGGAGGTGGGATACTCGGCGGGACGTATACGGAGCGGACGGCTGGACCCGAGGAGCTGAGAAGGCTATCTGTACCAACCCTTTAGGTGGTACTTTTGGAGGACGACTCGGTGTTTCTTTTTACTTAATGTTGTTGCACTTTCCTTTTAGTTGTACTGTACTTTCAGTTGGGTTTGTATACTGGACCATTTACTTTTCAGCACTTACCTTGTACTCAGTTTTACTTAGTGCTTACTTCACTTGCGTACTCTATTGTGTATGTTACTTCATAAAGGCAATGCCTTCCCTTATTTTTGGATTTATTCCTTTGGTGATAGTCACCAGCCCCTGGCCTATAGAAGGCGGGCTTGGGGTAGTCATGGCACGAGCCCCGAGGACGGGTCGTGACAAATTGGTATCAGAGCAGTCGGTTCTACCGCAGAACTCAGGACTCTGATAATTTCTTCTCTGTGAAGCAATAATGTTTAGAGTAATGAGTGTGGTTATCAGTCCAGGGAGTCCAATGTTGGTGCGGTGGCCGACGTATCCATACACCAGGACCCTGACTTCTGATTTCTGACTCAGTACACAAAAACATTGATTGCATGTGTGTTTAAAAAGTTTTATTTGTGATTACTTTGTGTCAGCTCACCAGGTATACTGTATTAACCATGGTGCACCTATTTCTTTTCAGGATGGCCCCACGATGGCAGCCAGCTATGGTTCCGAGCTTTGTACGAGACGGCAGCCCACCGAGTGACGAGGCCTCGGTGTCGGGCCCTATTACAGCGGAGGCACCATCGGTACCTTTACCCACCGAGCCACCGATTCTACCAGCCCCAACAGCGGAGAGTGAATGCCTCCTGAGCACGTTGCATGAGTTTCAGAGATATAGGCCGCCCAGGTTCCACAGAGAGATGGATCCTCAGGTAGCCGAGGATTGGCTGGAGGCTGTCATCAAAGTCTTTAGATTGGTAGGGACACCAGCAGACCTCATGGTGATCCTTACCGCGAGTCTCCTGCACGCAGCAGCAGGTAGATGGTGGAACCTGATGCTCTAGGTGCACGATGAGGCATCTCTACTTTAGATAGACTTTGAGAGCCTCTTTCACTTGGAGTTCGTTCTAGCCACCCTCCATGTGGTGTGCATCCAGGAGTTACTACAGCTGTGGCAGGGTAGCATGTCAGTAGCCCAATACTCGGTGAGATTTACCAACCTCTCGTGCTACTCTACGGACATGGTATGAGACCCATTCTTCCGGGCCCAGACCTTTGAGTAGGGGCTGATGCATGAGATCAGAGCTTCGATGATTCCACTCAGCATCTTGACCCAGGCGGGGGTGCTGGAGCGAGCCCTGCTAGTGGAGAGCTTTCTTGCCGAGCAGCCGTCAGCAGCGAGACCCATCGTAGGACAGCACGGAGCGGAGTCTTCTGTAGCTGGCAGTTAAAAGATTACGCAGGGGTCCAAGCGGACCAGGCCGTCTGGTGGGCGACCTCAGGACACGGGTTCGGCTGTGCGGGGCACACAACGCAGAGCCAGCCTTCCGAGGAGAAGACAGTGTTATGCATGCGGTGGGCAGGGCCACATGGATCGTGACTGCCTGACCCGCCATGCAGATGAGCAGTAGACAGTGGAGGGACCTCCCAGGTAGAGGCAGAGGTTTGACTGTGGTGGTCCGCAGGGAGCAGGTGGGAGAGGCAGAGGAGCTGGCCGAGCAGCGGGTGGTGGATGACGCTTCGAGGCTCTACCACCACCACCCCCAGGAGGTCCACCCCAACCACAGGGAGCTGGCGGGCAGAGGCAGGCTCAGCTCTAGGCAGCAGAGGCTTACGACCATGGTGCACCCGAGATGATTCGAGGTACTATATGTGTCTACTCCACCCTTGCTGCAGTTCTTATAGACAAAGGTGTGAGTCATTATTTTATTGTCGCTACCCTTGTTCGGATCTCAGAGATTCTGATGGAGTCTTTGGATCGATCCTTGCGGATAGAGACTCCTACGGGAGCAAACTTGACAATTAAGCATTGGTGCCGGCAGTGTGAGCTTACTCTAGGAGGCGAGAGCTTCAGCTGGGATCTTCTGGTAGCGGCGTCGAGTCCTTATGACATCATCTTGGGTATGGACTGGTTATCTACAGTCCATGCTCAGATTGACTGTATTAGGTGCAAGGTGCGGTGTGTCCGCAAGGATGAGACTAGGTTCACCTTCACCAGCAAGAAGGGAACCTTCGCAGCATAGACTCATGCAGAGGAGAGGGCATCCAATCACAAATTATTTGGCTAGTCTCATCCTCAGAGCAGTTGACATGCGGAGTTCGAGTTTTCCTGTAGTGGTGGATCAGTATGTGGAAATTTTTCCTGACGATGTTATAGGACTACCTCCTCGCAAGGAGGTAGATTTCTATATAGACCTATACCTTGGGACATCACTAATATCCACTCCAGCATATCGGATGGATACCGCCGAGCTTCGTCAGCTGCGGGTACAGCTGGAGGACTTACAGGGGAAAGGTTTCATCTGACCCAGTGTTTCACCATGGGCTTCTCCGGTCCTATTCGCCAAGAAGGCGGATGGGGGCTTGCAACTATGTGTCGATTACCGTCTCCTGAACCAGGTGACCATGAGGAACAAGTATCCGCTTCCGAGGATTGATGACCTCTTTGATCAGCTCAAGGGAGCATGTTGGTTCTCAAAGATAGACCTCAGTCCAGGCTATCATCAGCTCCGAGTTCAGAATGAGGATGTGCAGAAGACGGCCTTTAGGTGTCGGTACGGCCACTATGATTTCATGGTCATGCCCTTCAGTGTGATTAATACTCCAACAGTGTTCATGAGTCTCATGAACAGGATCTTCCAGTCCTACTTTGATTGGTTTGTCGTAGTCTTCATTGATGACATACTGATTTACTCGATGACTGAGGAGGAGCACGCCTACCACCTACGGATTGTACTGGATACACTCTGAGAGCACTAGATTTATGGTAAGCTCTCGAAGTTCTAGTTTTGGCTTTGAGAGTTTCACTTCTTAGGGAACGTCATCTCAGAGGAGGGAGTTGTAGTGGATCCTACGAAGGTCGAGGCGGTACTTGCTTGGGAGCCACCCAGGAGCATGACGAAGGTGCAGAGTTTCCTAGGTCTGGCTGGGTACTATCGAAGATTTGTGCCAGACTTATCCAGAGTTGCAGCACTGCTTACAGCTCTGATGAAGAAGGGGAAACCCTTCATGTGGTCAGACAGATGTCAGCAGAGCTTCCAGGAGCTGAGGCAAAGATTGACCAGTGTGCCCATCTTGAGGCTTCCAGAGGAGGGCATAGGGTACGTAGTATACTACGACACATCAGGTACTGGACTCGGGTGTATCCTGATACAGGAGTGAGCAGTGATCGCTTACGGTTCATGGTAGTTGAGGCAGTACGAGCATAACTACGCCACCCATGACCTGAAGTTAGCAACAGTGGTCTTCGCCCTGAAGGTGTGGCGACACAATCTGATGAGCGAGCGCTTTATAGTCTACTCTGACCACCAGAGTCTCATGTACATTTTCTCGCAGAAGGACTTGAACCTGAGACAGCGGCGATGGCTCGAGTTCCTCCAGGATTGTGACTTTGAGATTGTCTATACTCCTGGGAAGGGTAATGTTGTGTCTGATTCTCTCAGCAGGAGATCAGGCATTCAGCTACTTGGAGAGGCGACAGAGCAGTTAACCGCTTTTCAGATATCCTTCGTGGATAGTGATGAGGCAGCCTATCTACAGTCCCTCACAGTCACTCCTCCACTTCTTCAGCGGGTCAGAGAGGCACAGTGTGGAGACGTTGACTGTGAGGAGCGACGTGCTCAGATATCCTTAGGGCTAGCACCCGGTGGATTTTCTAAAGGCGGGGAGCACGTCATCCTCTTCCGAGGACGTACCATGGTACCAGTTACACTGCAGAAGGAGGCGCTGAGTGAGTTCCACACTTCTCCTCTAGCGGTACATCCTGGAGTAGCGAAGATGTATCAGGACCTCAGACGACAGTACTGGTGGCCAGGTATAAAGAAGGTTGTGGTAGAGTTCATTTCTCGATGCCTCACTTTCCAGCAAGTGAAGGCAGAGCACCAAGTACCTGCAGGCTTGGTACAGCCCTTAGAGGTCCCAGAGTGGAAGTGGGACAGGATATCCATGGATTTCGTGACGGGTCTTCCACGTACTTCCAGAGGACACGACACCATCTGGGTGATCATAGACCGACTCACAAAGTCAGACCACTTCCTACCAATCAGAGAGCAGGGCTCAGTAGAGAGCTTGGGACACCTCTACGTTCAGGAGATCGTAAGGCCTCATGGTGTGTCATCATCGATCATCTCTGATCGAGACGCTCACTTTACTTCCCAGCTTTGGAAGGGGTTACAGGAGGCTTTTGGGATGCAGCTATACCTGAGCACTGCTTTTCACCCTCAGACGGATGTCCAGACGGAGAGGACCATTCAGACACTCGAGGACTTGCTCCATGCATGTGTCCTTGACTTTGGTCACAGCTGGGAGGATCACCTACCCTTGGTGGAGTTTTCATACAACAACAGTTACCACTCCACCATCGGGATAGCACCTTACGAGGCACTGTACGGCCGGCCTTGCAGATCACCTCTGTGCTGGACTGACCTAGGGGAGTCAGTACTCGTAGGACCAGAGATGGTTTGGGCTATGATGGAGAAGGTGTAGGTCATCTAGGATCAGATGAGGACTGCACAGACCAGATAGAAGTCCTATGCTGATAGGAGGTGGAGACCACTGGAGTTCGTGGATGGCGACCCCGTTTTCCTATGGGTCTCACCTCAACGTGGGTTGCGGAGATTTGGATGGGGCGTAAAGTTATCCCCGCGCTTCATCAGGCCTTTTTAGGTCCTCAACAAGGTAGGTGAAGTGGCTTACCGCCTAGCCCTTCCACCTCAGTTACATCAGGTGCATGACGTTTTTCACATATCTCAGCTGAGGAGATACGTGCATGACCTGACGCACATCATCGACCACGGGGAGCTGGACATCGATGATAGGGCGACTTTTGCAGAGGTCCCAGTGGAGATCGAGGATCGACAGGAGCGAGTCCTATGTGGACAGTCGATACCTCTGGTATGCATTCATTGGAAACATGGGAACCTCCAGGAGAGCACATGGGAGCGGGAGGCTCAGATTCGTGCTCAGTACCCTCATTTGTTTCCCTAGTTTATGTTGTAGCTTTACGGGGATGTAAATCCCTGAGGTGGGAGTAATGTAAAGACCCCGGAAATTTCAAGTAATTTTTTTTTAAATACTTTAGAATTTTATGAGTTTGTGGCTTCTGACAGCGCTTGATTCTGAGGCCCAGTGTGCCCGGAATCAATTTTCAAAGTTTAGCTCGGGTACATTCAGTGAACGAACGAGTGGGTTTTTCTAACTTTTGAAACAGTGCTCGGAATTAAAATCTAAGGGCACTGATGAACTCGCAACACCAGTAATTACTTAAAGGGACACTTACCGTAGTTTCATTCACAAAAGAGGAGAAGATAATTTTTGGGGGTTTGTTTAAGAAATAAATAAAAATTGTCAGAACAATTTATTTTTCTTAAGGTGGTTTTTCCCTCCCATGGGTAGTTAAGAGTGGGGCCCATAGCCATTTAACTACCCAAGTGGGGATGTTAGAGAGGTGGGGGCCCACAAAATCCCCACCATTTATTTCCCTCTAAATTTCCTTAAGAAACCCCATTAATTTGACAAACCTCCATAAAATTATGTCAACCCATAATTTAATGTGGAACCTTCCTTTTCCCCTTTATAATTTAAATTGCCAACGCGTTTAATTATGGGGAACCTTCTCTCTCCCTTCCTTAATTAAATTTCAACACATTTTAATTAGTGTGGTGAATTAATTATGGGAGATTTTCTTTGCGTATAATAAAATAATAGGGTGAAACTATTATTTTATCAAGGGGAGAGCTTCGTTGTGTGAGGAAGAACGCAAACCTCCAACGAAGAATGATGAAGAACACCGATTCCTTGTAGATCGACGACGCGCCACCAATCCTATCCTCCGCAGCCAGAGAGGATACACCGCTTCCTCCTCGGTGTGCCCTGACAACGCCTACGATCCTCTTCTCCGGGACACCGTGTACCGCGACGCCGACTATAAGGCCCTAGCATTAAAAATTACTTAATCTTGAGATATTTCAAGAATACACATTGAGGATCTTTTCAAGTTTAGAGTTTTATATAATTAGATCATAAATCATGCATTATATTCCACATTTAGACAAAGTGGTTACATAAAAGATAGTATTCATTTTTCCCATCATCGGAAACATATTTAAAATAAAACATGGATTCTTTCTTGACACTTCCTTGACACTATCATCATATCATGTACCTTTCCCTTGACCTGTGAAAAACATTTCAAAAAATTCGGATGAGCATAAAAAGCTCAGCAAGGGATATAAAAATATGGAAAAGGAAACATTAGTACATGTATACATAATAATCAATGAAGTCATACATTACTCATAAAACATAAGCACGTTAACATACCTCATGAAATCATAAGATTTATGAATAACTCATAGAAATCATAAGACATAAAGGTAACTTGAGGCATTCATAACATTCTTAAGTAGGGATTAACCCTCATGGTTATGTTTGGAATACCCATCACAGTATATTCCCTAAATCTCTTTAGAGAAACATTAACGTTTAACCCCTTCGCATTACCCAATGCATTGGAGAGCTATATCGGACTCACCCGCACTTAGTTTATCACGGAACCACCCATCTTCATAATAATTCCCAAGAACCTTAACATAATCGTATCACATAAAACATGCATAAAGGAAACATAACATTTCCACATTTCAATCATAAGATATCAATACAACACATTGATATAATAAAAACACTATGAAAAGCATTTTCAATACCAAAATAAAAAAAAGTAAAACATAGTATTTATTTTTCATTTAAACAAAGTTATGGCTTGTAGAGGAAGTCGAAACTCAAATAATGGTCACGGTGGTGGAGAAGTCGTTGTCGCCGCATACGTACGACAAAAACATTCCCTTTTGTCATTTAGTAAAATGCTTCGTATAAAAAAGATTCCTTTTGAATGAGTGTAAAAGTAAAATGGGTTTATACACCATATAAAAGAAAGTTGTGTATAAAATAAAATTTGCCTCAATGAAATGAGATTGAGAAAAAGTCTCATACCTCGAGTCCGACTTGACTCGATTGTTCTTTAACCTCCTTTAAATCGGGTAACTCCTCTTGGTTTGAACCAAAACGGTTTCTTGAAGAGCTTCCTACCTAAGGTAAGGCTTCTAAGATGAAGAGAGGGATGTGGAGAGATAAAATGGGCAGAGCTTGGACGATCCAATGGCTTGAGAGGTGTGTGTAAGGAGGTAGAGGTGGGGGCTTTTATAAGAGGAGAGGAGGGGCACTCTTGGAAAGTAAAGAAATGTAACTTTATTTTAAAATGAGTTTCAGATTTAAAAGGTCCCACATTGATATATTTTGAGGATAAGGTGATAAGGGTTCGAAATATACTCATCCAATAGGTCTTTGACAAGTTTAACTCTTAGATTATACATTATATTTTCATTTTATTTAAATTGTTCATTAATGTGGTAATCACTGCATCATCATGATGTCATAAATAATTTAATTTATGTAATGTCTAAAAATTATAAAAAAATACTATGATGTAGTAAATCTTTTTAGATTTCCAATTACTATTTATAGTCTAATAGATCATTTATGTAGACAAAATTAAAAATGTTTTACTTAGATGATACATTCTTTGTTATATTTAACATTCTTTAAAAATAAAAAGATAAAAAGTCATTATCACACAAAAGTGATTCCATGGGGTCCCCAAGTTTGGCACAAGGCATCCCATGGTCTTCCATGACACAAACAGTAGCATTAGGACACATTTTGGGGTCATTTTTTATTATTATGATATTATTTTATTATCCTTAACTACCTGATTACTAATTAATCAAGATAATTAAAGATAATTACTGTCGTTACTATTCATAATGTCCAAAAACAAAAGAGTCTTAATTACATAATTTGGACCTTCTAATTCCAAATATGGAATTCATTTTAACAAATTCCAAACATAGAAATTTCAATAATTAATTTAAAAATAATTTTCGTTGTCAAAACAAATAGCGGGTTTTTTTGAAACAATATCTATGAAAAGTGTGGCACTTGTTTATGACCAATTCCAAAGTGAAATTAATTCAAATGACCACCATTAAATTAAATGGTAAAAATATATTCTATTTACATTTTAAAACCAATTAAAAGATAATCTAAACATATAATTAAATTAGATGAAAAATCAGTTTTGAAGTAAAATGCAGTATTTTTCACTATTCATTAAAAAAATGAACTTTGTCAGAAAAATACCAAAAATTTATCCAAAGTAAATTTCAATGTCCCAATAATAAAGAATAATTTTATTTTGAAAAATAGAGCTTATAAAATTGTTAAAAGATAGATTTAAAAATGGTTTGCCATCAAAAGGTAGTAAAACAATCTTTTAAAAAATATTAGTGTATTTCATGCTTAAGATTGAATTTATTCTCATTTTAAGCCTCTAGAACACTATCTAATTCATAAATAGACATAGATAAGAATATATATTATTCATTACTTACTTGGGATGTTACATCCTTCCCCCCTTTAGAAAATTATGTCCCCGTAATTTATTTACTTATCGAATAAGTGGGGGTATTTATCCCTCATTGTATTTTCAGATTC
This sequence comes from Viscum album, assembly GCA_963277665.1. Lineage (NCBI taxonomy): Eukaryota > Viridiplantae > Streptophyta > Magnoliopsida > Santalales > Viscaceae > Viscum > Viscum album. Next base: position 1,434,051,613 of record OY728138.1, on the reverse strand, counting down.
CCATGTTGCCTCTTCAATCATGTGGTTTTTCCACAAAACCTTTACTTGATGAATCACCTTATTCTGTAACACTTGCTCCTTGTGGTCAAGAATCTAGACTGGTAGTTCTTCATAAGAGATATTCTCCTCCAACTGAACTACCTTTGGATTCAAAACATGAGATGGATCTGGCATGTACTTTCTTAACATTGAAACATGAAAAACATTGTGTACTTGAGATAAACTCAGAGGTAAATACACTCAGTATGCAACTGATCCAACTCTCTACAGAATTTCATATGGTCCAATGAACCTTGGACTCAGCTTTCCTTTCTTACCAAATCACATCACACTCTTCCACGGTGAAACTTTGAGAAAAACATGATCACCTACCTCAAAAGAGAGATCCTTCCTTCTGTTGTCTGCATAACTCTTCTCCCTGCTCTGAGCTATTTTCATGTGTTTCTGTATCAGCTGAACTTTTTCTGCCAACTCTTCTACCAATTCTGGTCCCATCAACTTCCTTTCACCCACTTCATCCTAGAAAGCTGGAGTTCGATACCGCTTCCCATATAATTCCTCAAATGGTGCCATCTGTATACTGGAATGGAAACTGTTATTATAAGAAAACTCAACCAAAGAAAGATGTTGGTCCCAAATTCCCTAATAATCCATCGAACAAGCACTTAGCATATCCTCCAAAGTCTGAATCGTTCGTTCTGACTGTCCATCTGATTGAGGATGAAAAGTTGTACTAAAATTTAATTCAGTTCCCAATGACTTCTGAAGGCCTTTCCAAAAGTTAGAAGTGAACCTGGTATCACGGTCAGATACAATGGAGAGAGGAACTCCATGTAACATGACTATCTCTTTAATATACAAATGAGAAATTTGATCTAGAGAAAAAGTATCTCGTATAGCAAGGAAATGAGCAGATTTAGTCAAGCGATCAACAATAACCCAGATTGCATTATTACCTCGAGGTGTCTTTTGCAATCCCACAATGAAGTCCACGGATATATTCTCCCATTTCCACTCTAGTACTGGTAAAGGTTGAAGCATCCCTTTCGATAACTTCCGCTCTACTTTTACATGTTGAAAAGTCAAACACTTCACAGTAAAATCAGCAATATCCCTTTTTATTCCGTCCCACCAGTAATACTCTCAAAGATCTCTATACATCTTAGTACTGCCGGGATGAACTGAAAATGGAGAACTATGAGCTTCACATAACAACTCTCTCTTCAACTTTGAATCACAAGGCACACACAATCTCTTCCCAAATCTCAAAATACAATCATTATCAATGTTGAATTCAGGAAACTTACCCTTCTGAACCAGCTCTACCTTTTTTTGCAACTCGATGTCTTCTGTGCTTGCTTAATTCTGTATGATAGAGAAGATTTCACTGATACCTGAAACAAAAAAGAAGAACATCCTGCACCAACTACTTCTATTCCAAAGTTCATCAAATCCTTAACCAAAGGATCATGTTCCAAATGCAACATTGTTAATGAAGCATTACTTTTTCGACTCAAAGCATCAGCCACTTTATTTGCTTTTCCCAGATGGTAATGAATTGTAAAATCATAATCATTAATTAATTCTAGCCATCTCCTCTATCTCATGTTCAATTCCTTTTGAGTGAATATATACTTTAAACTTTTGTGATCGGTATATATTTCACACTTTACTCCATACAAATGATGCCTCCATATTTTTAAAGCGAAAACAACAACAGCTAATTCCAAATCATGTGTAGGGTAATTTACCTCATGAGTTTTCAACTAACGTGAAGCATAAGCAATTACCTAATCATTCTGCATTAGGATGCAACCAAGTCTTTTCAATGAAGCATCACTGTAGAAAACAAACTCCCCATTCTTGGAAGGTAGTGCAAAAACTGGAGCATTCACCAATCTTCTTTTCAATTCCCGAAAACAATCATCACATTCTTTTTTCCAGATAAACTTAACACTCTTCCAAGTTAGCTTAGTCATTGGACTAGATAACCAGGAAAAATTTCTAACAAACCTTCGGTAATAGCCTGGCAAACCAAGAAAACTACGAATCTTGGTTACATTTGTGGGTTTTGGCCATTCTTCCACAACCTTTGTTTTTGTAGGATCAACAGTTATCCCATCTTTAGAAACAATGTGACCAAGGAAAGAAATTTGTTGCAACCAAAACTCACACTTGCTGAATTTCCCATACAATTTATTCTCTTTTAAGGTTTGAAAAATAACCCTTAAATGTCTTTCATGCTCCTCTTTACTTTTAGAAAACACCAAAATATCATCAATGAAAACAACCACAAAATTATCCAAGAACTCATGGAAAATTCTATTCATAAGGTCCATGAATACAGCAGGTGCATTGGTTAGCCCAAAAGGCATAACTAAAAATTCATAATGGTCATATCTTGTTCGAAACGTGGTCTTTAGAATATCTGCTTCCTTTACCTTTAACTGATGGTACCCTGATCTCAGGTCAATCTTTGAAAAATACTGAGCTCCCTGGAGCTGATCAAACAAATCATCGATATGAGGCAAAGGATATTTGTTCTTAATAGTGATGTTATTCAAGTCTCTATAGTCAATGCAAAGTCTCATTGAACCATATTTCTTTTTAACAAATAAAACAGAAGCACCCCATGGTGATGTGCTAGGTCGAATGAAACCTTTCTCTAATAAATCTTGCAATTGGTCCTTCAACTCTAAAAGTTCAATTTGAGTCATTCGATAAGGGGGTTTTGAAATTGGCTTAGCATCAGGAACTAAGTCAATAGTAAACTCAACTTCCCGATCTGGTATTATTCCAGGAAACTCATCAAGAAAAACATCACGATACTCATTTATCACTGGCACATCACTAATCTGAACAATTCCCTTGTTTTCAACAATATGTTCAAGGTAACAATCATTTCCATCTTTTACAAGTTTCTCAGCCTCTTGATATGTTATCAACAGTAAGGGTTCATTCTTGTAAAAAAACTGAAATTCTTTATGAAAAGAAACTTCTTTAGCTCTACAGTCAATCTTAGCATGGTAAATAGAGAGTCAATCCATACCCAGGATAACATCAAACTCTAATAGAGGTAAAACCATAAGGTTTGCAAGTAGTTTCTTTCCACGGATAAGGATAGGAAGATTCTTATAAATTATTTTTGCCTCAACATTTCCTCCAGGTGTTTTTACCACAAGTTTAGGATTCATTTCTTGAGATGATATTCCCATTTTACTAGAAAAGTTTTCAGAGATGAAAGAATGTGTAGACCCTGAATCAAACAACACACTGGCATAATCTGAAAAAACAAACAAAGTACCCGATACCACTTCATTTGATGGCCCAACATCTGCTGAAGTAGTTGCAAAGGATTTCACCACCCCTTTTTGCTTGTAGTCTAACTACTTCCCATCACTCAAGCTCTTTGTCAGACACTCGTTTGTATAGTGACCCATCTCATTGCACTTAAAACATTTCACTAACTGTAAATCAAATTTGGACTTACCATCACCTTGATCTTTTTCAGTGCAATCACGAGTCTTATGTCCCATATTACCACATCGGTAGCACTTTCTAGAATTCAGAAGACATTCCCTAGCATGCCTTTTACCACATTTCTCACAAACTGGAAACTTAGTTTTCTTACCATCAGACCTTTTTTAAGAATTCTTCCCTTTCTCCTGCCACCTCGGTCTCTTCTTATGCTAGTTGTTATAGAACACTTGATCATCCGCAAACTCCATTTCCACCTTCTCAACACATCGAACAATCTTTTCATAGCTTTTGAACTCACTAGAATCTAAAGCCCTTATATATTTTGGCTTTAATCCTAAGTAAAAACGATTGATTTTACTATCAAGGTCTCGGATAAAATTTGGAGAATACCTTGCCAATCGAGTGAACCTTTCTTCGTAAGAAGCCACTGAGTCATCCTCTTGCCTCAATTACAAGAATTGTTTTTCCATCCTAAGTCGAACAGCCTTAGGAAAATACTTCTCAAGAAACATACCTTTGAATTCATCCCAGTTGAGAGCATCAATCTCATCAGCGTCCCTGATATTTTTAACCATCGACCACCACTGATCTGCTTCACCCTCCAAACAGTAAATAGAAATACTAACCTTTTGATTGTCTGAACACCCTATGACATTGAAAATCTTCTCTAGTGCTTTCATCCAACCTTTAGCTAGCATAGGGTCAGATGATCCTCTGAATGATGGGGGATGTTACCTCATGAAATCTTCCACCACTGACATATTCCTCTACAGTTGATCTGGCTGATCTCGTGCATGGATACCACCACCATTTATCACTTGAGTCAACTGCGCCATTACTACAACAAACTTTTCAGTTCCAATTCCGACCATCTCAAGATGCTGAGTCGGAAGATCATTTCCTTCTGTATGCCTTCCTAGCACTGCTTCCATGTTTCCTCTGTGGAAAACCATTCTGAACAAACATTTCTTAGATAAAGCAACATGGTAATCTTCAAATGCTATAACATTTCAATTTGACCATAAAAAAATATTTTTGGATAATCATTTAATAGAATTCTAACTCCTAAAGTTATCTAAACCGACCTATGATACAAATTGTAAGGGCCCGGCCTTAAACATTACTTAATCTTGAGATGTTTCAAGAATACACATTGAGGATCTTTTCAGGTTTATAGTTTTAGAGAATTAGATCATAAATCATGCATTAAATTCCACATTTAAACAAAGTGGTTACATAAAAGATAGTATTCATTTTTCCCATCATCAGAAACATATTTAAAATAAAACATGGATTCTTTCTTGACACTTACTTGACACTATCATCATATCATGTACCTTTACCTTGACCTGTGAAAAACATTTCAAAAACTTCGGATGAGCATAAAAAGCTCAGTAAGGGATATAAAAATATGGAAAGGAAACATTAGTACATGTATACATAAGAATCAATGAAGTCATACATTACTCATAAAACATAAGCACGTTAACATACCTCATGAAATCATAAGATTTATGAATAACTCATAGAAATCATAAGACATAAAGGTAACTTGAGGCATTCATAACATTCTTACGTAGGGAGTAAACCTCATGGTTATGTTTGGAATACCCATCACAGTATATTCCCTAAATCTCTTTGGAGAAACCTTAACATTTAACCCCTTCACGTTACCCAATGCATTGGAAAGCTATATCGGGCTCACCCGCCCTTAGTTTATCACAGAACCACCCATCTTCATAATGATGCCCAAGAACCATAACATAATCATATAACATAAAACATGCATAAAGGAAACATAACATTTCCACATTTCAATCACAAGATATCAATACAACACATTGATATAATAAAAACACTATGAAAACCATTTTCAATACCAAAATAAAAGAAAAGTAAAACATGGTATTTATTTTTCATTTAAAAAAAAGTTATGGATTTTAGAGGAAGACGAAACTCAAATAATGGTCATGGCGGCGGAGAAGTTGTTGTTGCCGCATACGTACGACAAAAACATTCCCTTTTGTCGTTTAGTAAAACGCTTCGTATAAAAAATATTCCTTTTGAATAAGTGTAAAAGTAAAAGGGGTTTATACACCGTATAAAAGAAAGTTGTGTATAAACCAAAATTTTCCTCAATGAAAGGAGATTGAGACGAAGTCCCATACCTCGGGTCCAACTTGACTCGATTGTTCTTTAACCTCCTTCAAATCGAGTAACTCCTCTTGGTTTGAACCAAAAGGGTTTCTTAAAGAGATTACTGCATAAGATAAGGCTTCTAGGATAAGGAAAGGGATGTGGAGAGATAAAATGGGTAGAGTTTGGATGATCCAATGGCTTGAGAGGTGTGTGTAAAGAGGTAGAGGTGGGGGCCTTTTATAAGAGGAGAGGAGGGGCACTCTTGCAAAGTAAAGAAATGTTACTTTATTTTAAAATGAGTTTCAGATTTAAAAGGTCTCACATTGATATATTTTGAGGATAAGGTGATAAGGGTTCAAAATATACTCATCCAATAGTTCTTTGACAAGTGTAAGTCTTAGATTTTATATTATCTTTTCATTTTATTTAAATCGTTCATTAATGAGGTAATCGCTACATCATCATGATGTCATAAATAATTTAATTTATTTAATATCTAAAAATTATAAAAAAAATACTATGATGTTGGAAATATTTTTATCTTTCCAATGACTATTTATAGTATAATATATCATTTATGTAGACAAAATTAAAAATGTTTTACTTAGATGATACATTCTTTGTTATATTTAACATTCTTTAAAAATAAAAAGATAAAAAGTCATTATCACACAAAAGTGATTCCATGGGGTCCCCAAGTTTGGTACAAGGCATTCCATGGTCGTCCATGACACAACCAGTAGAATTAGGACACATTTTTGGGTCATTTTTTATTATTATGATATTATTTTATTATCCTTAACTACCCGATTACTATCAAGATAATTAAAGATAATTACGGTCATTATTATTCATAATGCCCAAAAACAAAAGAGTATTAATTACCTAATTTGGACCTTCTGATTCCAAATATGGAATCCATTTTACCAAATTCCAAACATATAAATTGAAATAATTAATTTAAAAATAATTCCCGTTGTTAAAACAATTAGCGGGTTTTTTTTAAACAATATCAATGAAAAGTGTGTCACTTGTTTATGACCAATTACAAAGTGAAATTAATTAAAATGAACACCATTGGATTAAATGGTAAAAATATATTCTATTTACACTTTAAAACCAATTAAAAATATAATCTAAACATATAATTAAATAAGAGGAAAAATCAGTTTTGAAGTAAAATGCAGTATTTTTCACTATTCATTAAAAAATGAACTTTGTCAGAAAAATACCAAAAAATTATCCAAAATAAATTTCAATGTCCCAATCATAAAGAATAAGTTTATTTTGATAAATTGAGCTTATAAAATTGTCAAAGATAGATTTAAAAAATGGTTTTCCATCAAAAGGCAGTAAAACAATCTTTTAAAAATATTCGGGTATTACATGCTTAAGATTGAATTTATTCTCATTTTAAGCCTCTATAACACTATCTAATTCATAAATAGGCATAGATAAGAATATCTATTATTCATTACTTACTTGGGATGTTACACCGATGATCGTCTTCCTTGTTGAGGTAGGGGTTTTTGGTATAAATTTCTTCATGTGATTTTTATACCCTCGGCACGGCGTGCTTTATAGATGGTGATTTTTAAAACCACTAACGCGGTGGGTGCGGACTAACGAAAAAGTCCAAACCCACTGTTGTTTTGTTCCTAATGCGTGGAATCCTTGGCGATGATGAAACAGGACCGTTTTGGTGATTGAAGGTCGTCGCAGTGATGTACGGGTCCCGAGACGACCACAGGCGCAGACTGGAGCAAGAACGGACCACAGGAAGGACTCTGGTGGCCCGCGGAAATCGTCACCGGTGCGTTGCCGGCAGGAGCCCGCCACAGCTGAAGCCGCGGTGGCGAGAGGCTAGATCCTGCGGCCGCGCTGGATCCGGGGGAGACGCGGCGCCAGGCGCTGCATCCACGGAACAAAGGGGGGACCGCGTCCCCCCTGCTCGACCCACTGGTCGAGCCAGCGCACCCCCTCGGCCGGGCCGAGAAGGGTCGCGTGGACCAGGCCGAGCTGCGCCCACCGGTCCGGACCTGGACCCGGGTCGGTTCAACCCGGTTCAGGCTGACCCAGGGGGTTTGGGCCGAGTCGGGTCGGGCCCAGACCCCCCACTTCGGACCGCTTTCGGTCTTTTTCCCATAACTTGTGTTACGGACCTCTGATCGATGAACCGTCAGTTGCGTATGAATCCTTGAATCGAGACGGTTATTTTGGTATATTACACTTGAGGTTTTGGTAATGTTTGTGTATGGCCGGGTTGGTTTGAACTTGAAACCAACCGAGCCCTTGGAGCGGAAACGCTTCTATCTCAAGGACCGGACATCCGATTGACGTGTCGTCAATTGCGTTGGGATCCTTTTGTTGATACGGTCATTTTGGATTACTCTTCTTGAGGTTTGGACGCAGCTGGAGTATGTTCGGGTTGGTTTTAGCTTAAAAACCAACCGGGCCCCTGGAATGGGAAAGCCAATAACTCTCAGACTGGCCGTCAGATTGACGCACCGTCTGTCGCGTTGGGTTGCTTTTGATGAGACAGAACTTTGGGATACATGGACTTCGTGATAGTTGATGTATCGGCTCTCTTTTACTCAAGGAGTGGACCCTCCCAGAATCAAGCATACTGTGTGCGAGAACCCTAGAGCTGGCTGCAACTGCGACGACGATGACTGTACTTGGAATCCTTCATGGGTTCGGCAGTGACGACGACTATACTTGGAATCCTCCGTGGGTTCGGCAGCGACGACGACTGTACTTGGATCCTCCGTGGGTTCGACAGCATCGACGACTGTTCTGGAATCCTCCGTGGGTTCGACAGTGATGACTACTATTCTTGTATCCTATGTGGGTCCGGTAGTATTGACCTCTGTACTTGTATCCTGTGTGGTTCCGGCAGAGTAGCTGGTCTTGTATCCTTTGTGGGTCTGACAACTTAGCTAGTCTTGTATCCTTTGTGGTTCTGACAGCTTAGATGAATCAGTGGCAACATCTGATCATCTCTATCGCCTTACAAAGTGCATACCTGTGTGAGCTAAGTCTTGATTCTCAATCATTATCATTGATGTGGTTGACTTGTTTTCCTGTGTGGACTGGGTTGTGCTTTCCTGTGTAGACTGGGTTGTGCTTTCCTTTGTGGACTGGGTTGTTCTTGGGCTCGGGAGATGGAGCCGAACTATAACTGATGACTTAGGTATATGTATGGGCATATACCTAAGTAGAGTCGTTTGATACTTCGTGATTGTATCTTTCCTTTGTGGTTTATCCTGCGTGGATTCTGAGAGACCTTCAGGGGTCTTGGGTTCCCTACTGAGTATCGTATACTCACCGCTACACGGGCTATGCCCGCACTACATTGTGTTGGATGCAGACGACGGACAGCACTGATCGAGGTGGAGGCTTGGGGAGCTAGATAGTACTCGGAGGTGGACTACTCGGCGGGACGTATACAGAGCGGATGGCCGGACCCGAGGAGCTGAGGAGGCTATCTGTACCTACCCTTAAGGTGGGACTTCTGGAGGACGACTCGGTGTTTCTTTTTAGTTACTGTTGTTGCACTTTCCTTTCAGTTGTATTGTACTTTCAGTTGGGTTTGTATACTGGCCCATTCACTTTTCAGCACTTACCTTGTACTCAATTTTAATTAGTGTTTACTTTACTTGCGTACTCTGTTGTCTATGTTGCTTCATAAAGGCAATTTCTTCCCTTCCTTTGGGATTTACGCCTTTGGTGCTAGTCACTAGCCCCTGGCTTATGGAAGGCGGGCTTGGGGTAGTCACAGCACGGGCCCCGAGGATGGGTCATGACATTCTGGTCGTCGTCGACTTCACCATCGTCCTCCTGCTCTTTGCCTGCAACAACCTTCACAAGCTCTGATCCTCTATCCCCACTGTTGTTCCGCATCTTGAGACAACCGCACATCGTCAAGGCAGTGCACAAGATCGTCCGCAATGGCCAACCACCATCAACACCATACCATTGTTGTCCAGCGTCTAGAGTTCAACATCGGCATCTCGACCAATCAGCATCCAAGGACGTTTCCAGGAAGCTTCTCTAACAACCATCCCAAAACCCCCGTCGACTAGATCAAAACCGGTCACCATCGTCACCTGTTCAACACAAACACACCACCAGCCACACGAGACACATCGCCAACCCTGAATCATAAAGCATCTGCCAGGGTCCCAAAACCACCACTGTCTTACACCGCACGCCTTGAGGAACTCATTGTCCCCGCCATTGGAAGGGTCTTCCTTTTCGTGAATCCCACTCGCCACCGCAGGGGTTTCGTCTAAATCCATGACGCAAGGTCGTGACCCCATGAGTACAAAAAGATTATCCAAAGACAAGAGCGTACCTATTTTAGGATCCCACTCCCAGTCATCACTTCTATCGGAATAATCGTAATCACTTATCATTTCAGAAGATCCAAGATCAATCAGAAAACGCTTAACACCACACGCCGCAAACCTGACGAGATTCGCCAACCACTCAGATCCGTTTCTGGACCCCTCCAGTCGCGCCATCGTTCGCCCATCAGTAGGCTGATAGCCGGACCAAAAAGTGAAAACCCCCAATGTAGGGGTCCTCCACACGAGATTAATCATCTCTTCCATATCAGAACCACCATCACCAGAACAATTTCCATCTGTCTCAAGATCAACCTTGAGCAACTCAGCCCTTTTACATGGACAACATAGGGAGAAAAGATCTGCATGCCCTACGATATCAAACAGAGTTCGATCATCTTCTGAAACTATCAGATAGAAACGATCGTCGTACCGGGATAGTGAGAGAAGCTCTCTCCTTGAGACAGAAGCCATCAAAAAACGTGAATTGGTAATATAATTATTCTTTATAATTATTTATTATAATTATTCATTATAATTATAAATTATTAATTATTAATTAGTTAATTTTTAATATAATTATTAATTATATAATTATTAATTTTATAATAATTGGTTAGTTAATTAGTAATTATTAATAATTAATTATATAATAATTAGTTAGTTAATTAGTAATATAACTATTATTTATTTAATAATTAATTAGTTACTTAGAAATATAATTATTAATTATATAATAATTAATTAGTTAATTAGTAATATAATTATTAATTATATAATAATTAATTAGTTAATTAGTAATTATTAATAATTAATTATATAATAATTAATTAGTTAATTAGTAATATAATTATTAACTATATAATAGTTAATTAGTTAATTAGTAATATAATTATAAATTATATTTATTCATTATGATTAATAATTAGTAATTATTAAAAATTATTATATAATAATTAATCTGTTAATTGGTAATATAATTATTAATTATACAATAGTTAATTAGTTAATTAGTAATATAATTATGAATTATAATTATGAATTATAATTATTAAAAATTATTATATAATAATTAATTAGTTAATTAGTAATATAATTATTCTTTATAATTATTTATTATAATTATTAATTATAATTATTAATTATTAATTATTGATTATTAATTATTAATTATTAATTCGTTAATTTGTAATATAATTATTAATTATGTAATTATTAATTGTATAATAATTATTTAGTTAATCAGTAATTATTAATAATTAATTTTATAATAATTAATTAGTTAATTAGTAATATAATTATTATTTATTTAATAATTAATTAGTTACTTAATAATATAATTATTAATTATATAATAATAAATTAGTTAATTAGTAAAATAATTTGTAATTATATAATTAGTAATTGGTTAATTAGTAATTATTAATCATTAATTATATAATAATTAATTAGTTAATTTGTAATATAATTATTAAGTATATAATAGTTAATTAGTTAATTTTTTGAGAAAGATGGAGTTGGGGCTCTTTTTATAATTAGTTAATTAGTAATATAATTATTCATTATAATTATTCATTATAATTATTAACTGGTATTTATTAAAAATTAATATAATAATTAATTAGTTAATTAGTAATATAATTATTAATTAGTTAATTAGTAATATAATTATAAATTATAATTTTTCATTATAATTATTAAATAGTAATTATTAAAAATTATTATATAATAATTAATTAATTAATTAGTAATATAACTATTCTTTATAGTTATTAATTATAATTAGTAATTATAAATTAGTAATTAATAATTAATAATTAACTAATTAAATAATTTATTATATGTTTAATTCATATTTTAAGTTTCATTTATATTGGTCTTATAGTTTATATTTTATAGGCTTTCAAAGACATATACTTAAAACATTTTTAAGTTTCAAGTGGGTGTCTTTGAAAGCTTATAGATTATTTTTCATCAACATTTTTTTTTTGAATTTTTTTTTATTTTCAACTATTTGTTATATGTTTAATCCACATTTTAAGTTTCATTTATTTTGGTCTTATAGTTTATGTTTTATAGACTTTTAAAGTCTAGTACTTGAAACATTTTTAAGTTTCAAGTATGTGTTTTTGAAAACTTATAAATTATTTTCTATCAATATTTTTTACGAAATTATTTTTATTTTAAAGTATTAGTTATATATTTAATCCATGTTTTAAGTTTTATTTATGTTGGTCATATAATTTATATTTTATAGGCTTTCAAAGTCACGTACTTGAAAAATTTTTAAGTTTCAAGTAGGTGTCTTTGAAACCATATAAATTATTTTCCATCAACATTTTTTAGGAAATTATTATTTTTTTAAACTATTTCTTATATGTTCAATCCATGTTTTAAGTTTCATTTATATTTTTCTTATATTTTATATTTTATATTCTTTCAAATCCACATACTTGAAACAAAATCCCACATTGAAAATGCAGAATGTTCTGCACAGGAAAGGGAGAACCAGAATCCCACATTAGAAATACAGAATGATTTTTAGGGTAAACCCTCTTATAAAAGGGAGCCCTAGGTGACAGCTTTTTTCAGAATCTAGACTGCTGTAATGGCAGTACTCCTGGATTTTAAATAGCAGATAAATTCTGCTAAAAATTTTATTTTTATTTTTATTTTTATTTTTGTTTTGTTTTTTTGTATGTATATATATATATAAACAAAACAAAATTAAAAAAAAATTAGTTATAGGGGAAAGACGGTATCGGTGATGCCACCATTCACCTGAGGCCCAAAGGTGGTATCACCGATGCCACCTTTGTGGTGTATTTTTAAAAATATTTTTAACCTAGTCATTTTAAAAAAAAAATTAAAAAACTTATTTAAAAAAAACTCAGACGGTTACTTTGGTGTAATGAATTTCCATTGAAGCTTAACTTTCTCATCTAGCTCATATGCAGTCAAGCTCTCCCCACGGACGATGGGGTGAGGCGTAAGGGAATATCCATTATCTCTGGGTGCAGTTATTGCAGCAGTCCAGAAGAAGATTCTGTCATCCATATTTTTTTTGAGGGAGAGTGGGCTTCCTTCATCTGTAAAAACCTTTTCATCTTCAATAGTGCAGACGAGCAGATTACTAGTGATAATTTCCTTCAGAAGTAATTCCATGGATCGAATGATAACAAGTATGAACATAAGGCAAGATATCTATTTTTTTCATCCAGATGCTATAGTATTTGGAATGCACACAATAAAGTTAGGCATGAGGGTCTCTTTAGCTCAAACCTGGGGGGGATGGTTAGAGAACGGGCCCTCACAGTTGAGTTGGTCCCTCTTCTCAGGCACTCGGATCACTCTCCCTCTTTAAAACATGTCATGGATAGTATTCATATAGTTTATATGGCTCCAAATATAGTCATTAAGGGACACTCGGTGCATTGGATATGAATTTTTTTTAATATGTTTTATGGAGAAAATATTTTTTTTTAAATGCATAGGTTAAAAATATTTTTAAAATATGTACTAAAGGCAGCACCGATGCTTCCCCTTTAGGTTTCGGGTGATAGGCGGTAAAATATAAACTATAAGACCAATATAAATGAAACTTAAAACATGGATTAAACATATAAGAAATAGTATAAAATAAAATAAAAATCTTAACAAATGATGATGAAAAATAATTTATAAGCTTTCAAAGACACCAACTTGAAACTTAAAATTGTTTCAAGTATGTGAATTTGAAAGCCTATAAAATATAAACTATAATACCAATATAAATGAAAATTAAAACAATGATTAAACATATAAGAAATAGTTTAAAAAATAATAATTTTACAAAAAATATTAATGAAAAATAATTTATAAGCTTTCAAAACCACTTATTTGAAACTTAAAAATGTTTCAAGTGTGTGGCTTTGAAACACTATAAAATACAAACTATAATAGAAATATAAATGAAACATAAAACATGGATTAAATATATAAAAATAGTTGAAAATTAATCAGTTAATTAGAAATATAATTATTAACTATATAATTATTAATTATTTAATAATTAATTATTTAATCAGTAATATAATTATTAATAATTAATTATTAATTATATAATTAATTAGTTAATTAGTAATATCATTATTAACTGTATAATAATTAATTAGTAATATAATTGTTTATTATATAATTATTAATTATATAATAATTAATTAGTTAATTAGTAATATAATTATTAATTATATAATAATTAATTAGTTAATTAGTAATATAATTATTAATTATATAATAACTAATTACTTAATTAGTAATATAATTATTTATTATATAATAATTAATTAGTTAATTAGTAATATAATTATTAATTATAAAATATTTAATTAGTTAATTAGTAATATAATTATTAATTATAATTATTCATTATAATTATTAATTGTTAATAATTAATTATATAATAATTAATTAGGTAATTAGTAATATAATTATTAATTGTATAATAATTAATTAGTTAATTAGTAATATAATTATTAATAATATAATAATTAATTAATTAATTAGTAATATAATTTTTATTTATAATAATTTATTAGTTAATTAATAATATAATTATTTATTATATAATAATTAGTTAGTTAATTAGTTAATTAGTAATATAATTATTAATTATATACTGATAATTAGTTAATTAGTAATATAATTATTAATTATGTGATAATTAATTAGTTAATTAGTAATATAATTTATAATTAATAATTAATTAGTTACTTAGTAATATAATTATTAATTATATAAAAATTTATTAGTTATTTAGTAATATAATTATTAATTATATAATAATTAATTAGTTAATTAGTAATATAATTATTAATTATATAATTGTTAATTAGTTAATTGGTAATAAAATTATTCATTATAATTATTAATTATTACTAATTAACTAATTAATTATTAGGGCTTGGTGGATGCGGGCGACAGCTTCGGTCCTGAGCGGCTTTGCATTGGTCCTGGTATGGCATGGAGGGGGGAGGGGCTTTGATGGTTTCGTTTTCCCATTGTTTTTTTGTAGTTTTTTATGTGATGCTCTACTGGTTTCTTGCGTTGGATTCATCTTTGGTGTGCCCTTCTGCATCATCGGTTCCTCTTGCTATCCATAAATCATTCGCTGAGGAATTCGTTGAGGGTTCTTCTGTGGTAGGGATTTGTCCAGCTCCAGCCCAGAGAGGCATTGTAGGCTCTGATATGCTCGGATCCCTTCAATGGAGACTTTCCCTCGAGGTGATGTCGGTTCTCCCAGTCCTAGGTGACGGAGACCCAACTTCTTTCTCCTTGGATCGTCTTCTTCATCGGGTTGCTGTGGATGCGGATGGAGGAGTTTGTGGTTGCAGTGGGGTGCTTCCCATTTTGGTTCTGGTGCTTGGGCTCTGTGTTGTTGATGGCTTGCTTGTTCAAGCTTGTGAAGTGGATGTTTGGCCTATGAGGCATGATGAAGATTTGGTGAGCTCATTTGTCTTGGTGGTCACTAGTTCACTGTGGGACGACGGTGACTTGGTGGCTGATTTGTTGACAGTCGCTGATGGTGATGGTGGTGAAGGACGCTGGTGTAACTCCCTGACAGCCTGGTTGATGCAGATTTTATGTGTTGTGTTTATCGAGGAAGGCCGTGGATAGTTTTGAATAGATGGTGACAACGTGATGATTAAGGAGATTTGATGATGACGGTGACGATGCAGACGAGGCAGATGATACAGTGGACTCGGCGTTCGATGCGGGTTTCTCGGGCAATCACGTGACGTGGTGGTTCCCAGAATGCGATCTGAATTTTCATTATGTTTTTGGGTCTTATGCCCCTGAAATTTGAATTTTGAATGTCCCTCCCTCCCTCTGTAGGGTGTAATTCAGTCGGTTACCACTCTACCCTCAAAGTGGCTTTTATGAAAATACCAAAAAAATGATTTAGCCTAAAAAATTATATAATTAATAATTAATAGTTAATAATTATATTACTGATTAACTAATTAATTATTATATAATTTTTAATGTCTTGAAATTTCTGTGTAATTTTTTTAATTATATAGAATTATTTCGTAACCACACGCTATGAAGACACATGATTCTAAGGCCCAGAGTGCCCGGAATGTAATTTTGAACTTCTTTTAAGGTACGTTCAATAAACGTGCTAGCGGTATTTTCTAACTTTTGAACCGGTGCTCGGATCAAAAATCTGAGGGCACTGTTGAACTCAGAATGTTGGGATTCACCTAGAAAATATTTAACTTCGATCGGCAAGGGTCGAACAGAAAAGTTAATTTTTGGGACATTTTAGAAAAATAATAAAATAACTTGTAAATGTTGTTTTACTTTTCTTTCACACTGTTGAGCGGAGGACGGCGATGCAGTGGTGTGGTGATGAGGTGGTGATGAGGCACAATTAAGGAAGCCCCTTAATGGTTCATTGTGCAAGCATAACCGCTATGTTGTTTTATAAATGAAACAATGTAACGACGCAACGTTGCAACATAACAGAAATGATGCAACGTGTTTTTTTATTAAACGAATGCATTGGTGGAATGAGTAATTAAACTATGAGGATTTTCTGATGACCTTCCTCTCCAACGAAGAATAAAAAACGCCGACGAACGTCGAACATCTTCGACACACCTTGAAAAACAGAGTCAGAAGTGATGAACGACGTCAATGTCTTGAAACCTCTAGAACGTAATGTTGCGGTAAAAAAATTCAAAGAGGTAGGGTTTATTTGATTTTAAGCTTTCCCAATTCTTATTCCAAACGATGAATGTGGATTAACCCATTAAAAGGTTAATCCACGGACCGTGCGTTCTTGCGGGAGGGTGACTTATTTTAGAATTCCTCTATCTGGGGTTATCTTATCACATGTGTTGGTTTAATTAAAACCCCTGAACATCCCCATGATTTTAAACTTCTAACGCGAAGAGCGCAGGCCGACACGAACAAGGTCTGAGCCCCTCTGCATGTGCATTCTTCATGTATGATTTCTCGAAATGGCGGCAAAGCAAGTTTGAGGCTGTTGTAATGGAGGTGATAGCCTAACGATTCTGTAGATGCAGACGGATCGAGAAATGGACCACTGGAGCAACTTCGGTGGCCCGTAGAAGAAATTGGTGGCAGCGGCTATGGGCGGAGGGAGGCACTTCGTCCAGCCGGTCGCGACGACATGGAGACGACGGCCTGTGTCTGGGCTTCCCGGGCAAACGGTAGAGGCTGTGGTTGATCGATCGCGATGCTGGAGATCTACGGTGCCACACTGGTACTGTGTTTACCGAGTCAACCCGTGGACTCGGTCTGTAGGTGACGTGGAGGACGTGGCCACTCGGACGCGTCAGAGATTGCATGTGGCACAGTATGTGGCGGGTCACGGTCGCTTGACCGCGGCTGCTGAGGAACTAGACGCGGCTCCTAGCCACGTCCTAGCCAAGCCAAAGGCCAGTCCGCCTCTGGCGGGCCAGGAGAACCCATGGTCTGGACCCGTGGCCCGACGGGCTGGGCCCAGGCCAGACCGGGTCGGGTAGGGTCGGACAAACTGGGTCGGACCAGACCTGGACCCCACCAACCCCTGTTTTACTAAAACGCCCGTATCTCTCAAACCGGGCATCCGATTGATGCGTCGTCAGTGGAATTAGGACCCTTGCAATGGGTTGGTCCTTTTGAGATACTCTATATGAGTTTTGGAGGAATTTGGAATACATACGGGTTGGATTGTACTCAAATCCAACCAATCCCTTTTTATAAAAATGCTCATATCTTACAGACCAGGCGTCCGTTCAACGTGTCATCTGTTGCATTGGGACCCTTATGATGAGATGGTCCTTTGGGGTTACTCTATGTGGTACTTCATCGTGGTTGAGGTATGACCGATGGCTTGAGGAGCGGATCCTCTCGGAATCAAGTGTTCTAAGTGTGGGAATCTGGTGGTTGGCTATGACGTGAAGAATGAGTAGTGATCCTGTGTGGGTCAGAAACTAGCGATCATGTGTGGGTCAACACCTAGAGATCATGTGTGGGTCAGCACCTAGTGATCCTGTATGGGTCTGCACCTAGCGATCATGTGTGGGTCAGCACCTAGCAAACCTGTGTGGGTCAGCACCTAGCGACCCTGTGTGGATCAGCAACAGAGCCTCTCGACAGAATAAGATGATCTAGCTTTATGACTAATCATGTTTACTTCTGTACTTAAGTTATACCTAGTGTGAGCTGCGTCTTTTAATTTGTGCTATGTGTTTAAGATCTTTCTTGTTGGTATTACCTCTGTGGTATTTCCTTTGTGGTGTTTTCCTTCGTGGATTACTGAGAGACCTTCGGGGGTCTCAGGTTCCTTATTGAGTATTGTTATATTCACCCTTGCATGGGCTTCGTCCGCACCTGTTGTGTTTTGTGTAGAAAATGGACAGCTTTGACTGGGACTTTGGGGATCCAGGACTAGACATGCTCAAAAGTAGATTGATAGATATGGTGTGCTGTAGTGACATCCGATGGAGAGTTGTACATACCCTTCAGGTAGGATCCTTGGAGGATGACCTCTGAAGCTTGTACTACTTTTGTTGTACTTTCCTTTCAGTTGGGCTTGTATTCTGCCTCCTTTACTTTCAGTTTACACATTTCACTCTCATTGGCGGTATTTTGTGGTGGTTGTATTTTTTTTCTTTCCTTCATGGTTAGCTTTGTTTAGTTTTCTCTATCTATGTGTGTATAAGTTTAAAGTCAATGTATTCCCTTTTTGGGATATGCCTTTCGGGTGCTAGTCACTAGCCATTGGCCTATGGAAGGTAATCTTGGGGCAGTCATGACACAGGCCCCAGGGGACGGGTTGTGACAAAGTGGTATCAGAGGGCGGTTGGTTCTACCAGAAGAACTAATGGTCTATATTTTCAATGGGGGCCATAGTGTTAAGTGTCTTGACTTTGGATTTCATCCCAAGGAGTCTAGTGTTGGTGCAGTGGCTGACATATCCATAAACCAGGACCCTGAATTCTATTTTCTAAATCAGTACATGAAAACACTAGTTGCATGTGTTTTGGAAATGTTTTTCTCTTGATCTCTTTTGAGTCAGCTCAGTAGGTATAACTTATTGAATGTGGTACATATGTTTCCCTACAGGATGCCTCCACAAATACATCCAGCCCGGATTATAGTGAGAGATCATGACAATGGTCCACCAAGCGATGAGGCATCAGTGTAGGGACCACTTACAGCGATAGCACCTTCGGGTGGTGTACCAGTAGCACCACCACCTAGAGAGTAGAAATTTCTACCAACCCCACCAGTGGATAGTGCACGCTGACTGAACACACTACACGAGTTCCAAAGATAGAGGCCTCTGAGGTTTTGAGTCAAGACGGATCCTTCGGTAGCTGAGGATTGGATGGAGGCAGTTACTCTGGTTTTTTTCTTGGTGGAGACACCTACAAACTTGATGATGTTTCTATCTGATATCCATTTTTAGGGCATGGTAGGGAGATGGTAGATCTTGATGCTTCAAACACACAAGGAGGCGACCCTTATCTGTTCAGACTTCGAGAGCCTCTTTAGGGTGGAGTTCGAACCAGTGACACTGCACTCAGTGAGTATTCAGGAGTTACTTCACCTACAGCAGGGAATCATGACTATGGCCCAGTACTCGGTGAGGTTTACCGACCTCTCCCACTACTCCACTGACATGGTACAGGACCCTTTCTTCAGGGCTCAGCCCTTTGAGAAGGGGCGCCAATAGGAGATTAGAGAATCAATGATTTCGCTCAGCATCCTGATGCATGCTAGATTGCTATAGCAAACCCTACTGGTAGATGGCTTCCTAGTCGAGTAGGAACTGACGGTGAGAGCCACCACTGGATGACAGGTGGTCGAGTCATCTACAGCAGGTAGTAGACATACGATGTAGAGGCCCAAATGGTCCATACCTTCTTTAGGACAACCCCAGGACGCAGGGTCAGAGGTGCGGAGCTCGCGAGGAAGAGGAGGTCATATGAGGGATAGAGTTTGTTACTCTTACGACAGACAGGGGTACATGGATCATGACTATCCAACTCCCTACATGGATGACTAAAATACAGTTGAGGAAACATCGAGGCAGTGATAAAGGTTTGAGAGATGAGGTCCACAGGGTGACAGACATGGTAGGGGAGTATGCTGAGTGGCAGGAGGTGGATAACGGTTTGAGGTACTACCACCACCACCCCCAGGAGGTCCAACACAAGCTCCAGGAGCAGGTGGATAGGGATGGGGCCAGCTTCAGGCAATGGAGGCCTACGACCATGGCACTCTAGAGATGATTAGAGGTACAATCTGTGTCTACTCCACCTTAGCTGCAGTTCTTTTAAACACAAGTGTTAGTCACTCTTTTCTTATCGTGGACCTTACTTGAGGCTCGGAAATTCAGGTGGAGTAGTTGGCTTGATCCTTACGATTATAAACTCCTATGGGAGGGGATTCAACAATTACACACTATTTTCGGTAGTTTGAGATTACTCTAGGAGGTGAGAGATTTATCTAGGATCTTCTAGTAGCAGTGTCGAGGCCTTACGACATCATCTTGGGTATAGACTGGTTATCTACAGTCTATTCTCAGATCGACTGCTTTAGGCACAAAGTGTGGTGTGTCCACAAGGATGGGACTAGGTTTTCCTTCACCAGTGAGAATGAAACATTTTCAGCATAGGGTAGACTTTATAGAAGGAGGGTACAGCCGATCACTCACCAGTTGGCTAACCTCACCCTCGTTATGGTGGACAAGGGGAGTCTGAGCCTTCCTGTAGTGGTGGATGAGTATAAGGATATCTTTCCAAAAGATGTCCCATGACTACCTCATCTTAGAGAGGTAGGATTTTGTATTGACCTGTACCTAGGGAGAACACTAATATATACACCTGCATATCGGATGGCTCCTGTAGAGCTTCGTGAGTTGAGGGTGCAGCTGAAGGACTTGCAGAGGAAGGGGTTTGTAAGACCCAGTGTTTCTCTATGGGCAGCCCCGATGTTGTTTTCCAAGAAGGCAGATAGGATCTTGAGGCTATGCGAGGACTTTCGACACCTGAACCAGGTGACCATGAAGAACAAGTATCCACTGGAGAGGATTGATGACCTCTTCGATCAGCTTAAGGGAGTGAGGTGGTTCTCGAAGATCGACCTCAGATCAGGCTATCATCAGCTTCGAGTGCAGGGTGAAGACGTACCTAAGACAACCTTTATATGTTGGTACGACCACTAGAAGTTTTTGGTTATGCCTTTCAGTGTGACAAAATCCCCAGAAGTGTTCATGGAACTCATGAACAAGATCTTCCATCCTTACCTTGATCATTTCATGGTAGTCTTCATTGATGACATCTTAGTATACTCATCATCAGAGGAGAAGCACGCTACACACCTATGGATAGTCCTAGATGCACTATGAGAGCACCATATTTATAGTAATCTCTAGAAGTTCCATTTCTTGATTTGGGAGGTCCACTTTATAGGAAACATTATCTCAGAGGCTGGAGTTTTAGTGGATCCGGAGAAGATAGAGGTAGTGCTTTCTTAGGAGCCACCTAGGAGCATGATCGAGGTGAGGAGTTTCCTGGGGTTGGATGGATACTACCATAGGTTCATACCTGACTTTTCTAAATTAGCAGAACCCTTGTAATCTTTTAAAAATAAGGTAAAACCCTTCGTTTGGATGGAGAGGTGCTAGCAGAGCTTCTAGCAGTTGAGGCAGAGTTTGACTAGCGCTCCCATCTTAAGACTACCAAAAGAGAGCATTGGGTATGTAGTCTACTGTGATGCATCAGGGACCGGACTGGGTTGTGTCCTGATGCAAGAGTGAGCAATGATCGCCTATGTATCATGGAAGTTAAGGTAGCATGGGAATAACTACGTGACCCATGACTTGGAGTTAGAAATAGTGGTTTTTGCCTTGAAGATGTGGAAACACTACTTGATGGGTGAACAGTTTACCATCCACTCTAACCATAAGAGTCTCAGGTATATCTTCTCATAGAAGGACCTGAACTTAAGATATCAGTGATGTCTAGAGTTCCTTCGGGACTATGAATTTGAGATATTCTATACTCTTGGGAAGGGGAATGCGGTGGAAGATGCACTCAGCAAAAGGTCTGGTTTACAGCTACTGAGTGAGGCGATAGAGAAACTAGCCACAATGCAGATATCCTTCATGGATAGTGATGAAGTATCTTACCTCCAGTCTATGACTATCACTCCCTCACTCTTACATCGATTTAGGGAGGAACATCTTGTGGATGTTGACTGCGAGGCCCAACATGCTCAGATATCCTCAAAACATGCTCCTGATGGATTTTCGATAGGTGAGAAGCACGTCATCCTTTTCAAAGGACGTACCTTATTACCAGTGACATTGAAAGAGGATGTGTTAAGGGAGTTCCATACTTCCCCTTTGGTAGTACATCCTAGTGTGGAAAAGATGTACCAGGACCTCCGACATCAGTAATGGTGTCCAGGGATAAAGAAAGCAGTGGAAAAGTTTGTTTCATGATGCCTCACTTTTCATCAAGTGAAGGCCAAACATCAGGTCCCAACAGGCTTGACACATCCACTTGAGGTACCATAGTGGAAGTGGGATGGTATCTTCATGGACTTCATGACGTGGTTACCACACATGTCAAGGGGCCACAATTCTATCTGGTTGATCGTTGACTGACTCACCAAGTCGGCTCACTTCCCACCCATCCAGAAGTAGGGATTGGTAGAGGGCTTGGGACGCCTCTACATCTAGTATATAGTGAGACTTCATGGGGTGACTTCGACAATCATCTCGAACCGTGATGTACGCTTTACATCTTAGTTGTGGAAGGGGTTTCAAGAGGCATTTGGGACTCAGCCATGCTTGAGCACATCTTTTCACCCCCAAATGGATGGTCAGATGGAGCGGACTATACAGACCTTAGAGTACATGCTTCATTCTTGTGTCCTAGATTTTGGTCATAGTTGGGAGAACCACTTTCCACTTGTGCAGTTTGCATACAACAACAGATATTACTCCACCATTGGCATGGCACCATTTGAGACCTTGTACCGACAGCCTTGCAGATCACCCTTATGCTGGACAGACCCAGAGGAGTTAGCACTCATGGGTCCAGAGTTGGTATGGGCTACCACCGAGAGGGTGAAAATCATCCAAAATCAGATGAGTACTACACAGAGTAGGCATAATTTTTATGTCAATAGGATAGAGAGACCCTAGGAGTTTGAGGTGGGAGACCATGTTTTCCTCCGGGTCTCTCCCTGACGGGGATTACAGAGATTTGGTCAGGGTAGCAAACTATCTATGAGGTTCATTGGACCTTTTCAGATCCTGGGTAGAGTTAGTAAGGTGGCATACCACATAGATCTTCCCCCACATATGCACCGGGTGCATGATGTTTTTCATGTGTCGTAGTTGAGGAGGTACATACATGATCCATCACACATAATCAACTAGGTAAAGCTGGACATTGACGATGGGGAGACATTTACGGAGTTCCCAGTGGAGATATAGGTACGATAGGAGTGATTCCTTCATGGATAATCGATTCCTCTAGTGCGTGTTCGGTTTCATCAAGGGAACCTCTAGGAGAGCACATGGGAGCAGGAGGCTCATATTTGTGCTCAGTACCCCCACTTGTTTGATTATCCCTTGTTTTGTCTTTTAGGGATGTAAATCCCTAAGGTGGGGAAAATTTAATGTCTTGTAATTTCCATGTATTTTTTTTTAATTTTATGGAATTATTTCGAGACCGCACGCTTTGACGGTACGTGATTCCAAGGCTCGGAGTGCCCGGAATGTAATTTTGAACATTTTTTAATGTATGTTCAGTAAACGTACGAGTGGAATTTTCTAACTTTTTAACCGCTACTCAGATCAAAAATATGAGGACATCGTTGAACTCAGAATGCCAGGATTCACCTTGAAAGTACTTAACTTTGACCGGCAAGGGTTGGATGGAAAAGTTAATTTTTGGGACTTTTCGAAAAAATAATAAAATAACTTAAAAAAGTTATTTTATTTTTCTTTCATAGTGTCGAGTGGTGTATGGTGATGTTGTAGTGTGTTGACAAGGCGACGATGAGCTGCAATTAAGGAATCCCATTAATGGCACGATGTGCAAGCGTAACCACTACGTTGTTTCATAAATGAAACAACGTAATGGAACAATGTTGTAGCGTAACAAAAACATTACGACGTGTTTCTTTTTATTAAGTAAATACATTTGTGGAATGAGGAATTAAATTTTGAGGATTATCTAAAGAACCTCTGATGAACTTTCTCTCTAACGAAGAATGACAAAAGTTGACGAATGTCAAACAAATTCGACGCACCTCAATGAATGGAGTCAGAAGCGACAAATGATGTCGATGTCTTGAAACCTCAAGAATCTAAATTTTCCACAACAAACGTCAAAAAGGTAGGGGTTATTTGATTTTAAGCTTTTCCTATTCTTATTCCAAATGACGAACGCAGATTAACCCATGAACGGGTTAATCTGCGGACCATGCGTTCTTGTGGGAGGGTGACTTCTTTTGGGATTCCTCTATCCGGGGTTATATTATCACTTGTGTTGGTTTAATTAAAACCCCTGAACCTCCCCATGTTAATAAACTTCTAACGCAGAGACCGCGGGTTGACACGAATAAGGCCCGAGCCCCTCCGCATGTACGTTCTTCATGGATGGTTTATCAAAATGGTGGCAAAGCAAGTTTGAGGTCATCGCAGTGAAGGTAATGGTCTAATGATTTTGTTGACGTAGATGGATCAAGAAATAGACCATCAGAGCAACTTTGGTGGCCCTCAGAAGAAACCACCAGTGGTGGCCCGTAGCAGCAGCCGCGGGCGGAGGGAGGCGGCACGCTGCAACAGCAGAGGGTCGCGACCAACCGACCATGGCGGCATAGAGACGACGGCCACTACTGAAAAATGGACCTATCCCCACGGTTTTATCCAAAACTGTGGGGATAGACCCCCCCCCCCCATACCCACGGTTTTGGAAAACCGTGGGTATAGGTGACTTTTAAAGACCTATCCCCACGGTTTTCCAAAACCATGGGTATAGGGGGGTCTATACCCACGGTTTTGGAAAACCATGGGGATAGGTCTTTAAAAGTCACCTATACCCACGGTTTTCCAAAACTGTGGGTATAGGGGGGGTTTATCCCCATGGTTTTGGAGAAAACCGTGGGGATAGGTCTGGGATAAAATACCTATACCCACGGTTATGAAAAACTGTGGGTATAGGTCACTTTTGTGTGCGCGGGAAATTTTTTTTCCCGCGGGAAGGAAATTTTTTTTGGTGGGAACCCTATACCCACGGTTCTTCCCTCTATACCCATAGTTTTTATAACTATATTTAACTAAATATATATGTATATACATATAGGTGATGTTAGGGTAGTGGTTAGATGCCGTGTTTGCAGCGAAGAGGTTGCGGGATCAAAACTCAGCGCCTGCATTATTTTAGGACCTATACCCACGGTTTTGAAACCGTGGGTATAGGCTGTTGACACCATGGAAATTGAATATATTTCGGTGACATGGTGGCATGACACCTATACCCACAGTTTTGGAAAACCGTGGGTATAGGATGGGGACCTATCCCGACGTCGTTCCAGCCCACGGTTCCCAAAACTGTGGGTATAGCCTATACCCACGGTTTTGGGGGCTATACCCACGGTTTTGAACCGTGGGTATAGGCTATTTTTTCAGTAGTGGGCACGCGTCCAGGTCGCCTAGGAGAACAACAGAGGCCATGATATCTCAACCACGGTGCTATATATCCATAGCACCATGCTGGCGCCGCATTGACCAAGTCAACTCACTAACTCGGTCCACAGGTAACGTGGAGGATGTGGTCGCTCGGCCGCATCGGAGACTGCGTGAGGCATGGCATACGGCGGACCGTGAACACTCTGTGATAGCTGAGTAATTGAACGTGGCTCCTAGCTATGTCCCGTCCAGGCTGAAGGCTGGTATGCCTCTGGCGGATCGGGTCGGACCGGACCCGGACCCCACTAGGACCTGTTTCACTAAAACATCCAGATCTCTCAAACTAGGTGTCTGATTGACGCACCGTCAATGGAATTGGGACCCTTATGATGGGGAGTTCCTTATAAGATAATTTACATGAGTTTTAGATGAAGTTGGCATATTTTTGGGTTAGATCATACTTGAATCCAACTGTGTCCTTTTTACAAAAATGCCCATATTTTACAGACCAAGCGTTTGTTCGACACCCCATCTGTTGCATTGGGAACCTTACAAAAAGACATTCCTTTAGGGTTACTCTTTTTGGGACATCATGGTGGTTGAGGTATGACCAATGGCTTGAGGAGTGGGTCCTCCCAGAATCAAGTGTGCTAAGTGCGGGAATCCAGTGGCTGGTTGTGACGTGAAGAATGAGTAGCAATCCTGTGTGAGTCAGCACTTAGCGATCCTGTGTGGGTCAGTACCTAGAGATCATGTATGAGTCATCACCTAGAGATAATATGTGGGTTAGAACCTAGAAACCCTATGTGGATTAGCAGTATATTCTCTCAACATAATAAGATGATCTAGCTTTACGACTAATCATCTTTACTTCTGTACTTAAGTTATACCTAGTATGAGTTGCGTCTTTTACTTTGTGCTATGTTTTTGAGATCTTGTTTAGTGGAGTTAACTCTGTGGTATTTCCTTTGTGGTGTTTTCCTTCATTAATTACTTAGAGAACTTCGAGGGTCTTGGGGTCCCTACTGAGTATTGTTATACTCTCCCATGCATGGGCTTCGCCCGCACTTGTTGTGTCTTATGCAGACAACGAACAACTTTGAATGAGACTTTGGGGATACAAGACTAGACATGCTCAGAGGTGGATCGATAGACGTGGTGTGATGTAGTGGCATCATACGGAGATCTGTACCTACCCTTTAGGTAGGATACTTGGAGGATGACCTCTCAATCTTGTACTTCTTTTATTGTACTTTCCTTTCAATTGGGCTTGTATTCTGACCCCTTTACTTTCAGTTTACACACTTTACTCTCAGTGGTAGTACTTTGTGGTGATTGTATTACTTTTCTTTCCTTCATGGTTAGTTTTGTACAATTTTCTCTATCTGTGTGTGTATATGTTTAAAGGCAATGCCTTCTCTTTTGGGGATATGCCTTTCAGGTGCTAGTCACCAGCCCCTGACCTATGGAAGGCAGTCTTGGGGTATTCATAGCATGGGCCCCAGGGGACGAGTCATGAAATAATTAATAATTAATAATTATATAATTAATAATTATATTAATAATTAACTAATTAATTTTAAACTATTTCTTATATGTTTAATCCATGTTTTAAGTTTAATTTATATTCATATTATAGTATATATTTTATATTCATTCAAATCTACATACTTGAAACATTTTTAAGTTTCAAATAGGTGGTTTTAAAAGCTTATAAATTATTTTTCATCAACATTTTTTATGAAATTATTTTTATTTTAAACTATTTCTTATATTTTTAATTCATGTTTTAATTTTCATTTATATTGGTCTTATAGTTTATATTTTATAGGCTTTCAAAGCCACATACTTGAAACATTTTTAAGTTTCAAGTTGGTGGCTTTGAAAGCTTATAAATTATTTTCCATCAATATTTGTTATGATTTTTTTTATTTTAAACTATTTATTATATGTTTAATCCGTGTTTTAAGTTTAATTTATATTATTCTTATAGTTTATATTTTATAGGCTTTCAAATTCACATACTTGAAACATTTTTAAGTTTCAAGTAGGTGGCTTTGAAAGCTTATAAATTATTTTTCATCAAAAAAATTTACGATTTTTTTTATTTTGAACTATTTATTATATGTTTAATCAATGTTTTAAGAATCATTTATATTGGTATTATAGTTTATATTTTATAGTCCTTATCTTTTTTGGATATTTCTCAAGCAATTGCAATATGATGCAGTGTGTCTCAAATTGAGAAATTGTTGGACACTTTGAGTTGTTCACAGCATGTGGTGCCAAAATCCATTAAGAGAGATATAATGGGGTGGTTCTTTAGTATTTTGATGGGTTTTTTCCTAGATCTTCCTAGGAGGTCTATCCTATTAAGGTGGATTTGGGGTATGTCGGGCTGTATGTTACACTGAAAGTGGAGAAATATTATAAGAAGCTGGTTGAGGGGATTTCCCTCAGTGAGAGGAGGCCTTAACCTAATAAGTGGGTTTCCAAGGTGCCATTTAGAGACAAGAGGAATAAAAAGGTGAAAATTTTTGTGCTTAGGTTATTTCTAACTACCAACATTTGGGATCCCGGTGGCGGTGATCTTCAATGGGACTAGCAAGGTCGGTTCAAGGGGGAGGTCTCCCATGGTGGTGTGGCTCTACTATTGGAAGTTTTGTCTGAAGGCTGGGAGAGAATCCTTGACATCATCCGACATGTGGTTTGGGACCCCAAAGGTGGTGTGTTTCATCCATGGTGGAAAAAAGGAACCAAGGTTTGTGGTCACCTTTGGGGACATCATACTAATAGGGTGGTGATGAGTTTCTCAGGATTGCGAACTGTGATGAAATCAGAAGGGACCTGGGATCTTGGCAGCAATGGGTGGACTAAGGAATGGTAGAGGTGACTGATGTTGGTGGGATGTGTGTTGATCTATTACAGGGAGACTGCCAATCAGTGGGGATGTGTTAGCTGAAGAGATTCTAATAGCGATTATGATGACCTCAGCCTTGTGATTTGGATATATTTTCCATAGATGTTGGTGATGATTAGGGGTGTGGCTTTCAATAGGCTGGTTCTCAGGAGGTGGATAGGTGAAGACTTCGAGATGGGTGACGACGCAAGGAGATTTGATCTCAGGGCTTGGTATTTTCACAGGCTAGCTTATTTTTTGATGGTAGGTGACCTCATGATTTACATATGCAATGTGGATAGGGTATTCCTAGAAGAAGTGGTTGAAGTGAGCTTGGGAGTCTATCCCTAGGTTGGCATGTCATCAATTTTAAGTGTTGGGATCCTATGGGACTTCTCTTTTTGTTCGTTGGGTGTGATATGGGTGGTTATTTTTATGGGGATGTTTGTTGGTCAGGTGGTTGGTATCTATTAGTCGACAATATGTTGTTTTCTTTAGGGTCTTACCAAATGTGGGTCTACAGACCATGTCGTGTGTGTATGTTCATCTTTAATATTTTTAATAAAGATGTTCGGGGTTATGGGTTTGGGTTACCAAATCCATGATCAGAACTACCTTTGTATATTTTATAGTCTTTCAAAGAAATGTACTTGAAACAATTCTGAATCCCATATCGGAAATGCATAATGTTTTTCATAGGAAAGGGAGAACCATAATCCCACATCAAAAATACAGAATGATTTCCAGGGCAAACCCTCTTATAAAAGGGATCCTTGGGTGAGGGCTTCTTTCAAAATTTAGACTACTGTAATGGAAGTAATACTGGATATTAAATAGCAGATAAATTCTACTGAATTTTATTTATTTATATATATATATATATAAACAAAATAAAAATAAAAAATTTGAAAAAACAAAAACAGTATTTTTTTATTTTAGTGGATAGGCTTCATAACCAGGTTAGTTTGGTCATTCTTTCGTTTAGTATTTACATGGCCCAGGGGGGACTCCCTCATTTATGAAGCCTCCACTATGCTCAAGGGGATTGAATTATGTCTCTCCAATGGTATTATGCTAGAATGGGTTGAAAACAATTCATATATTTTCCAAAAGTCCATCTGAGGGGATATTTATATTCCTTGGACTATCATTTATTTAGTTTGCAGATGCAGGAAGCTCTTTACTAACTGAAATAAGTTCACCCACACATGGCAGGAGTGGAATATGGTAGCATAATTTTTGGCCTCATAGGATACGCCTATTAATCCATGTAATGTTTTTGTTTATAGTGGTTCCCTTGCCACTGAATGTGCTAATCTTGTAGGGGATGATGCTATGGGGCTCCATTATTTCAGGATTCCCTGACTATCTTTACCTCCCCCCTCTAATAAAATTTATTAATGTTGGATGGATACTACATATTAGAATTTTTATGATTTTTTGAACCACATCATAATGATGTTTACTTCAATTTTCTATGTTTTGTCATCTTTAATGGAATTTTTTCATAATTAAGTATTATAATGGGCCATTTCTAAGAAACATGATTAATAATAAAAATAATAAAAAAACTCTAAGTAAAGATACAATAATTATGAAATAAGTAACATAAGAAATATCATCATAAATATATAAAGGTCATTATATGTAATAGTTAAAATTTCTTTGTACGTAATATTAGTTTTGAAATATTTCTTTATAAGCAATGTTGGTTGTACAACTTAATGGTTTGTTATCATTTTAACATTTTATTAATTTCAAACCTCTATTATTTTTAACTCTAGATATTTATATATATAACTGATCATGACAAAAAACAATTTGTAGTAGTATATCCCAAGAGAAGATAGATATATTCCTTGAATTTTATTAATAGTCATTACAAATGAAATAGTTAATGGATATTGTCTCTTTGAATATTGAATGCCCACATGGAATCTAAATGAGTCATATTTACCTTGGTTGTGAAATAATGTTTTCTATAATGAGTCCTAGTTAGAATATGAGCTCTGATTACATGATCTCCCAGATTTGAGGCTATTAGCCGCATTCCATTACAAAGTCCATAAGATTGGTCTACGTTTCTCAGTAACATAACAGGTACCCCCATTTTCAGGATTAATTTATGACATAGAAAACAATAGATATTTATTTTATTTATCGTGTATGGTGTATATATTTTATTCAGTGTGTCTCTATATAAAATTTATTGAAATACTGAATCATAATTGTGATAAACCTTATCTTCTATAGGAATGAATGTTAACATTTAATCATTCAGTTTTTGGACAACATCATGTGTTGGTGCTAAAATATCCTATTCCTTTATGTATTCTAGATCATTTTACTTTATAGATAAAGAGGGGAATGTACCTTAAACAAAAACATCAACTAGGCTCTGAAATGAAATAATTATACAATCTTCTAGAATGTCAATTTATGTCTCACCATCATTTTTTCACCATAAACAACATCAATTGTTTTAAGACTCCTACTTGAAAAATCATGGAGTTCAGAAGAGTCTATAGATTTATTAGAGGAAAGTAGTCTCATGTTCACTATGATTTCAAGAACATGATGATGTTTCTATATATATATCAGTAATTTATACTTTCAAATATTATATCAAATATGTTTCCATGATACACAATCAGAAATTTTTTCCAAAAATATTAATAAAAGAATTTTTTTTCCCACTAAAAGGTATATCAGAAGCATATGGAATATTTGTTCACAAGATATTCCTCAATGTGTGATCCAATACTTCATAGAAATATTTGTGTATCATTGGTACCTCATCTAGAATAATTTATTTCTTTTTCTTTGCAAAATTTTATCCAATTCACTTCTTTATTGTATATTGAAAGTTGGGTTTTCTATAACAGTAATTAGAATACAAAATTGAGAGTGTTCTATTCTCCCACTAGAAATAAGTAAGGATATTATACAACTTGATTCTACAAAAAGTAAAATATGTCCTTATAAGTTAATTTTTTACATTATTGTTTGACATAAGAAAGTTTTACCTATTCTTCTATAACCATGTACAAATAAAACAACACTAGTGGGAGAGTTTGTTGTAATAATAATTATGGTTAGAATATTGTTGTAGTTGATGATATGTGAGATGTATTTTTATCATAAAATCTTGTTAGATATGATCAATTAAATATATTTTTGAAAAATTTTATATTAATTAAGGGAATAAAAAATAGTAGTATACAAGAACATACTTCTTACAATGTATTGTACAAATAGAATTTCATTCATTGTAAGAAAACTAGATGCATAATCTGAGTGAATGAGTTGGTTATTTCAACACAATTATGTAAAAGGTTTGAAAAATATAAAATTATACTACATGTAGAAATTTTCATACATTTTGTAACATTGTGAATGATTTAAACAGACCTTAATTGTAGTATCTACAAAAAATATATATACCTTTAATACAAATAATTAATTACCAGTATAGTATTCTGAAGAAGAAAAATTTATAGCATCTCATCAATATTTATACCCAATTGGAAACATATTATTAAATCAATTAGTTAAATTATTCATGTATATAAGTATAAACACATATTTTTTATATAGATATATATATTTGAAGGTGCAATTGCAGACTATAACTAAAAATGTAGCAGTATGAAATAACAGAATTATTATTGTGTTAATGAAAATAGAAGTGAATTAAATTTAAGAAAAATGGATGCATATTATGAGTGAATCAGTTAGTTATTTTAAACAAATTATGTAAAATGTTTACAAAATTCAATTATATTGCATGTAGTAGTGAGAGCACGGTTAAGATCTTTGTGCATTCTTTAAAAATACATTAATTGTTGTTTGTATGGAAAACATTATACATTAATAAAATAGAATTAATGATCATAATATTAGTCTAAAGAAAAAAACATACTTATAATTTCATTAGTATTTATACCCAATATAAAATAGATATGAAAATAAGTAAGTTAAATAATTAATATATATAAGTATAAAAACAAATATTTTGATACAAATATATATGTGAAGGTGGAATTACATAATATAACTATTTTAAATGAATATTTTTAATAATGGAATCCATTTAAAAATCAAAAAGGATATTTTTTACAACACAACACAACTACATGAATTTTAGGAAAGATAAATGGATATTCTATCTGTTGGAGTTGGTGCCCTAGAAATGACATATGTGTACTTTATGATAACATTTATTCATTGTTTTTAATATTAATAAAATACTTATCACATCATGATTGTACTTATGCATGTCATAGTATGTGATAATGTCCTAAGAGTAGCTGTCAGACTAAAAGGTCATAACAGTTCCTTGCTATGATGAGAACCTAGAAGTGATATGACACTATTCTTGAATTTATATTCTATGGATAGATGATATCATTTGATGGACACAAATGATATAGGCTATCAGGGGTGGATACTAATAGGAATTTGTGGAACCTTCTCATGGTGTACACCCTTGGTAATATCCAGTAGGATATTATGAGAATAAGACCCGTCGGTAAAAAATCCATAAGTCTATGTGTCTTCGTATATTCCTATATGAAGATGTGTGTATTGATCATTAGACTTTAAGATTATTATTAATGAATATTATGAGTCGTGTAATTTTATGTACTGATGAAAACAATGACGACATATGTTCATGGAGAGGTAGGATACGTTGGGTGTGTCACGAGTAATATTGAATTAATGAATAATGCAAGAAAGGATTCGTCCCTTCTGTTTTAATGAAATTTGATATCTCAATCCCTTTTATGGAAATGATATAGCCTAAATAAATCCATGGTCATGGAGTTTGATAGTCAAGTTCATTTTCTGGTAAATCAAAGAAAGCGACATCAAGCACTTTGGTTGATGGAACTAGTATGAAACCAGCTTGATTAGAGATATCATAATAAAGGGATTATATTACATAGTAAGTATCTATATGAGGTAACATATAGGTGCGGAATTAACTTATTTATCTATGGGTGCTTTGGCATGTTGCTAGATGATAACCTTTGAATTTATGATGCTTCATCTTATGCCACTTAGAAAGAGGCCTGGAGGGTCACACACTAAGTGTATCTAAAATCTTAGTTAAATAATATATTATTATTTATTATTTAACAAGTTGAATAAATATTATTCTTACACATGTTTTAATAATTATTCA
The DNA here is from genome assembly GCA_963277665.1 of Viscum album. Classification (NCBI taxonomy): domain Eukaryota; kingdom Viridiplantae; phylum Streptophyta; class Magnoliopsida; order Santalales; family Viscaceae; genus Viscum; species Viscum album. The sequence continues at coordinate 1,434,017,846 of OY728138.1, read as the reverse complement.
TGTTTTTTTGATCGCATATGTTCTGTCACCAGTTATTCGAGAGAATATAATGTGAGCGTCATATTTAATAAATATTTATTTTCTATTTAGTGAATATAATATTTATTTATTTATTAGAAAATAATTTAGTGATATTTATTTAATAAATAAATAGTCATTATTCAAGGCCTAATAAATATTGTGGATTAATAGTGAACTGAGTTTAAATGGTCTGGTGAGAAAATAATAAATATTGAATATTATTTGATTAAATAATATTTAATTTTAATTCTCAGGTTAAGCACATGTCGAAAAATATTATTATTATTATTATTATTATTATTATTATTATTATTTGATAAGGGTTTTTCACTAGGATTAAATAAATAATTAAGGGTATTTCTGTAATTATTTTATTTTAACCCTGGTGATATATAAACCCAATTGTATTATTTTCTCAAAAGGCCAATTCATTTTGTTTAGTTACGCACAATGGATTAGGAGAATTCTATCAATACCTATAGAGTTCCCTTCTCCAAGAACACTCCCAATAATGGAGAGTGATATTCCTCCACCTTCCACTCTTAAATCAAGAGAGATCTAGAGAATCCTTTGGAAGTGATTCTCAAGGCAATCAAAGAAGGATGACGCAAGTGATAGGATATGTCGTGCTAGCACCCGGAGATTCCTACAGTGATGTTCAGAGATTTGTGGAACATGTGTGGATCACCACTAGAGGGAATCTTCTTTGATTCCTACAATGAAAATATTGTATAACACAGATCTATTTTCAGATTCATCAATGAAGAAATATTTCAACAAAGTTAATTTTTTAATTGATTTAAATAATTATAAATAATATGTGATGATCCTTCATCTAGTTTCGGCATTCTATCTCTTGTCTGTTTTCTTTGATTCAATTTTGTGGATCATGGAATTAATCATCATGTAGATCTCAGATTGATCATTGAACATAATAAAAATGCAATGTTGGGCCCCACCTATCGCATGCTTCCACTGCACCTGGAACCTATACTATCTTCAGTTGTTTATATAAATAGAACAATGTATTTATACAGTATATATACTAGCAGTATAATGGTTGTAATTTTATACATACAATATGAAATATTTTTCAATTTATGCATCATGTAAATGTATGTAGTTAAAATGAAAAAAAAGATAGAAATTGCAATAAACTATCAATTATATCTTCGATATGTAATAAGTATTCTTAAATATCATGTTACATTGATTACAACAGCTAGAAGCATAGAACTAGTCTCTATACAAATGGGAGTAAATATATACATAATAACACTAACTATTAAATACAAAAACAAATAGAAATTTAATATTTGGTAGTATATATACAATTGAAAATGCTATTCTGTATGCAATAAGTTAAGGGGAAAATGATAAGAATACAAAAAAGGAAACTTTTTCCATTATATAATTAAAATTTATCATAATAGAAATATATATAAACAAAATGAAGTAATTCAGTAATAAAAAATTCATATACCTTTACATTGTAACCTATTTTGTTGAATATATTCAATATCTTCAGATAGTATTTTCTAGGTGCTACTCCATACATGGTCTATTCATGAAATGGTGTTTTAAAATAGAAAGTTATAAAATAACCTACATAAAGAATTCCCCATTTACCAAATTGAAGCCTCTATAATAGCCATAATTAATTCAATATCATCACTAAGTAATCTCAAAGCATAATAGGCTTCTCATAAAGTGAGATGGATGGTATAATTGAAAGTCAAGATATCATTAAAATAACTTGGACCACTAACTTTAGTGAACAATATTATAAGATAATATATCTCTCCAATTTTTGTAAAAACATAATGAAATATACCAACAAAAAATCCTTTCTTTTTAGGGTCTATTTTCATTCTTGACTGTGTAAATAAATTTGTTGGAAATTCAGAATATGTGAGATGTAGTTCTTCAGGGTAAGTTTTATTTTCTTCAAACCATATAGTGATCATTTTTTGGGAGATTTTTTTCAATAGAATTTCTTCAAGGTTGGATCTATCTAAATAAGTTATGTTTTTTCATGAGAAAAATGGAAGTAAAATATGTCAATTAGAGGAAACCTGTAATGGATTTCATAACCATATATTCTCCAAGCATCCTCACATGGTGAAATATATCGACAATAATAATAAATTTTTATTTAATATACTTGTGTTTGAAATTTATCTATATTTTATATTCCATATAGATTAGTTGTGACTAGGTTATTCCCTTTGTTGATGTTTTTAAAGAGATACTTTATTGAAAATTACTGGTTACATATTTCAATATTGAGGTGAGCCTAATATTTAACCACAATAGTTTGATTATAAGGGACAACATAACAATTTTCTATTTCAACACCTTTATTTATACTATTCAACCATTGTATCATCTTCTGTATATAAAATATCCTTCCCCATCCAAACTCAAAGTACTAACAAATTTTTTTTAGAAAAAATTTGAACACCTAAAGTTTTTCATGCAAGGTGATCATAGTTTATCAGTACCACAAGTTACATGAATCATGAAGTTGTTTGAACATTCATATAAATTTGGATTCTCCATTTTATCTAGTATTTTTATTGAAAGTATCCAATTTATAGAAGAAACTATTGAAATTTTATATGAAGATTCAAGGAATACAAGTATATGGTCATGAGGCAGGCCGTGTTTTTAAAATTCAATATTGCGAGAAACTATATAAATAATTATATCACAATTACTTGACTTACTTAAAAAAGTCTAAAATGGCATATTACAATGAATTAGAAGATAAAAAATGATACATGATTAATAATTTCCAAAACTAATACCAACTTTTATATCTATCATTAAATGGTAAACTTTGATATTAAAACCCTCAACAATATTTGGATACAATCCTCTAGATGAAGGTTTATACTTTCAAGAAATCATGTAATCTCAAGCCAACATAGATTTTATGTTATGGTGAGGAACAAATCTAGATAGCCATCCTAGTTACAAATTTCCATTTCATCTTGAAAATTATAAATCATGTATCTTGGTCCACTAGTGAAATATGAAGGAAAAATAATATTTTTTCCATAAAGTGTACCATCACGCTCACCTATTAGGTAGGCTTCTTAAAACCCACTATATAACTCAACTCTTATTTGATTTTTATTAAATCAAATAAAGGAAATATATTAATATTCAACCATTATAAATACATCAAATAAAAAATTTTATAAGAGTCATCTTGAATTTAATGTTAATTATGTCTGAATTAAAGATGGTATGTAAAGTACTCTCTCATTGTTACTTTTTGAACTTTTGAATTTATGCAACAAGAACTGTTATAAACATTATTAAAATATCCATCTTTACCTGTGGAAGAAATTGTGGCATATTTTAGTGAAATATATAGAGTATTTAGTTCATATATACATTTAAAGTCACTTGATCATGTTTGTATGATGGTATCCTCATTAATATCTTCAATATCACAAACTATTTACATAGAAATTTTTGATGATATTGTAAAGTTATATGTATGTGAATCCAATCCCTTTAATTTTATTAGCCTTAGCTTCAACTCTTGGCTTGAATTTTAATTTAATAAATCTCTTATAGTTTTAAACTAATGAATTAAGTAATTTTATTCATTAAACATTGATCATAAATCCAAAATACATGGGTGAAATATCTTTAAAATACCTCACATATTAGATTTAGTTTTTTACTTCATTTAAAGTGTCAAAAACATATAGTTTGGAGAATTTTGGGGCTTGACCAGTAGGTGGAAATAAGCTTCTAATATAGTGATGATTTTTTCAATTGATCTTATAAATATAAGGTTCACCTTTATTGTTCATAGAATTATCAATTCTTCCTCCCATTTATGTAAAAGAGAATATTATTTTGAAAAGGTGGATAAGATCTTGAAATTTTTTCCCATACTTCAACTTATCATAAAAAATAATGTATTTTCGGTTTTTGGGTATTGTATAAAATTTAAGTAGTTTTATTTTACCAAGAGAACAACTATAAGGCCCCATCCTTAAACATTTACATAATCTTGAGATAAGTCAATAATTTTAATTTAATTCACATCGAGGACCTTTTCAGGTTTATATTTTTAGAGAATTAGGCCATAACTATTACATAACAACTTAGAATTTACAAAGTAGACTCTTCTACTCACTATCATTTTTTCACAAAATAAAACTCCTTAAATAAAACATGAATTATTTTCTTGATAAAAATATTCTTGAATTATTCCTTTCTCTTACCCATCCTTATACCCTATGAAAACCATTTCAAAAACTTAGGATGAGCATAAAAATCATAGTAAGAAATATAAAATAAGGAAAGAAAATGTTAGCCCTTGAATACATACAAACCAATGAAATCATACTTTTCACTCATAAAACATAATCTCTTTAACATACCTCATGAAATCATAATATTTCTAAAAAACTCATATAAATCATAAATCATAAAGGTTACTTGGGGCATCCATATCATACTTACTTTGTAGCTTTCACAGGCACATAGGGAATAACCTTCATGGTTACTTTTAGAATACCCATCACAATATATTTCCTAAATCTCTTAGAAGAAACCTTTATGTTTACCTTTTTCATGTTACCCAATGCATTTGAGAGATATCATGGGCTCACCCACCACCATTTTATCATAGAACCACCCATATACATAAATAATTCCCAAGAACCATAACATAATCATAACACATAAAACAATCACTAAGGAAAAATAACATTTCCACATTACAATCATAATATGTCATTTTAAGATATTGACATAATCAATCCTTTATCAAAACCATTTTAAATACCAAAACACCCCAAAAGGGAATAAGGGATTTCTTTTCCTTTTTTAAAAAAACATTAAAGCTTATAGATGAATCCAAATATAAAATAATGGTTGCAGTGGCGGAAAAAGTTTTTGTCACTAAATATGTAAAAAACCATTCTTTTTTTCATTAAGTAAATCTATTCATAGAAAAATATTCCTTTTGAAAACCATTGAATTAAATTAAAATTCAAAGGATTGATTATACACCGTATAAAATAAGTAGGTGTATATTATCAAAATATGCCTCAATGAAAAGAAATTGAGACAAAGTCCCTTACAAAGATCATGTCATTAGATCAAGGATAAATAAAAGAAATAATTATGTGTGAAAAATATAAATACATCCAATATAAGTGGATATTCAGTGTCAAAAAAATCAGAGGTCATTCACACATATTCTTGGAAAAAAATCAATGTCATGGATATTTGACTCAATGAATGGAGATTGAGTTAAGATTTCCCTTACCTCGAGTCCAACTTGTCTTGTTCATTCTTTATATTCCTGAATAATAAACTTAAGTTAATTTCTACTTAATTTAGAATGTTTTCAAGTTTATTATTCATTTTATATTACTTATTACCATGTTATAGCAATTAGTTTATTATTTGAGTTCATATTGGACTTTTTGTCAATGTTCGGTACATGATTTACCAGGTACCCTACCTGGTAACATAGAGACATACCCAAGGGAAGAATATAAAGTGGTAGTGATGAGAATTGGTAAGATATTGGACTTTCAAAAACCAAGTGGAAGAGATGAAAGGAAATAGGAAGATCCTGAGAAGCAACCAGTAGAAGATGAAGAAGTTGATAAGACTACACTGGAAACACCTCAAGAAGAGTTATCGGTGAAGAAGAACCAAACTCCTGAGCAGCCAAAGGAACTATCTTATATTTCCCCCCTCTATACAATACATCTCTTCCCTTCTTGGAAAGAGAAAGGCAAGGCAGACAGGAGGCACAATATAAGAAATCCTTGGAGATGTTCAAGCAATTTCACATCAACATACCATTTGTAGAAGCCATTTCCCAGATGTCGGTCTACTATCCAACAAAATTAATGTAGAATATCTTGGGGTTATCTCATTAAATGAAAAATTCTCTGCTGTTGTGTAGAAGAAAATCCCATAAAAAATGAGAGATCTCGAAAGTTTTTCAATCCCCTGTGCTATTGGATAATGTAAGTTTGGAAGAGATCTATGTGACCTTAGAGATAGCATCAACTTAATTCCAATGAGTTTTTTCCGTATGCTAGGACTCCAAGAACTAAAAATAAAAAGAGTAGCACTATAACTCTCTGACCGATCAGTGAAATACCCCAGGGTCATTCTTAGAGATGTTTTAGTGAAAGTCAGAAAATTCATCTTTGCAGTAGAATTTCTAGTTATGGATATAGAAGAAGAAGGAGACATCCCCATTATACTTGGAATACCATTCATAGCCATATGAAAGTCTTTGATTGATGTGAATCAAGGATGTCTGATCTTCTGAGTTAGAGAAGAACAAGTAGTGTTCAATTTGGTCAAAGCTTCCCAACAATCAGATGATGTTGTTGATTTCAATGTCATCTATCTCACCTAAAAAGGAGATGAGTATATAAAAATTGAAGAGAAAAGTTAAGAGTAACTCTCAAATAAGGAATAATAGTATGATTTTTAGGAAGTAAGATTCATTGAACCTCTCATAAGGTACACATCTACAACTTTAATCCCCTCCATCATTCAACCACTAAAGCTAGAACTAAAACCTATACCCAGTACTCTGAAGTAATCATACTTAGGAGAGTCATCCTCTCTACTGGTAATTATCAACTTTGAACTGTCTCAAGAATAAGAAGAAAAATTGATTGAAGTTTTTAAGAGACATAAGCAATCAATTGCTTGAAGAGTAGCATACATCAAAGGAATCAATCCTATTGAATGCACTCACAATATCCTACTTGAAGAAGATGTGAATCCAAAAAGACAACCTCAAAGTTAAATCACACCACCAATGAAGGAATTCATTAAAAAGGAAGTGTTGAAACTCTTGGATGTAGGAATAATCTTTTCTATATCATATAGTGAACTGGTGATCCCCCTACAAGTTGTTCCTAAGAAAGGAGGACTCACATTAGAGAGAACTGATGAAAATGAATTGATTTCAACATGCACCATCACTAGATGGAGAGTAAGCATAGATTACAGATGATTTAATATAGCAATAAGTAATGATCATTTTCTTTTACCCTTTATGAATCAGATACTGTAAAGACTTATGGGACATGAATTCTATTGTTTCCTGGATGGATATTCAGGATACAACCAAATTGTAGTCGGCCCTGGTGATTACCCAAAGACCACATTCACATGCCCATTTGGTAATTTTTCCTACAAATAAATGTAATTCAGAATGTACAATGCTCCAGTGATATTTTAGAGATGCATGATTAATATTTTCCATGACATGGTTGAAGAGTTCCTATAAATATTCATGGATGATTTATTGGTCTATGGAAGATCATCTGAAGTCTGTTTAAGAAATATGAAATTATTTCTCCAACACTATGAGGAAAAATTCCTAGTCCTAAATTGGGAGAAATTTCATTTTATGGTCTAATCAGGAATAGTCCTCAGCCATAAAATCTATAAGGAAGGCATAGAGGTTGATCCATCCAAAATAAAAATCATCAAGGAATTACCAGATCCCTCAACAGTAAAGGGTATCAGAAGCTTTCAGGGCCATGCTAGATTTTATAGATGATTTGTAAAAGAATTTTCCAAAGTTTCCCATCCATTGACACATCTATTGTCAAAATATGTTTCTTTAGAATTCACTTAGTAATGTTGGCATGCTTTCAATACCTTGAATACAAGCATGATAGCATCCCCAGTCATCATTTCACCCAACTAGGATAAAGAATTATAGCTAATGTGGGATGCAAGTGACCTTGTTGTTGGTAATGTATTAAGAAAATGAATTGTCCATATATTTTTTCCCATATATTATGGAAGCCACACACTCAGTGAATCTCAAGTCAATTACATGACTATAGAGAAATAACTCTTATCCATTTTATATGCCTTTGAGAAATTTCATTTTCATCTGGTATTGCCCAAAGTGATTGTACATACTGATCATGCCTTAGATAATTGATGAAAAAGAAGGATTTCAAACCAAAGCTGATATGATGGATACTCTTGCTAAAAGAGTTTGAGATTGTAATCAAGGAAACAAAAGGCACATAAAATATTATTGCTAACAATCTATCCTAATTTACCTTATCATTCATTAAGGAATAAGAAGAGACTGACATTGAAGTATAATTTATAGATGAAACCCTTTTCAATATCTAGTTCCAACCGTGGTTCTCTGATATCTCCAATTATCTTTCCATAGGTTTTTTGAATCAAGACCTTTTATACAAATAGAGGAAAATATTTATGGATGATTCCAAGAAATACTACTGGGATGAGCCACTTTGTTCAAATGTTGTATTGATGGATTGCTCTGAGGCTTCATCCCTGAAGAGGAAAACAATAATGTAATTAAGATATGTCACACATCACCATCTGGAAGACATCATTGACCCAAGCATATAGTGGCCAAAATTATGCAAAGTGTACTTTTCTAGCCCATGTTACATCAAGAAACAAGGGGCTTCTTCCAAAAATGTGATAGATGCCAGCGGACCAAAATCATTATAAAAAGGAATGGGGTGTCATAGAATCATATTCTGGAAGTCGACATCTTTGACATTTGGGGCATAGAATTCATAGTAACATTTCCCACTTTATATGGAAAATCCTACATTCTGGTTGGCGTTGACTACATCTCGAAATGGGTTGAAGTTGAAGAAACCTCATAGGACACAGCAAAATTTTTCATAAACTTTCTGAAAAAGAATGTGTTTGGAAGATTTGGATTCCCAATATTACTCATTAGTGATCAAGGAACACATTTAAAAAACCAAGTTGTGATAGGATTGTTGGAGAAGTATGGAATCAGATACAATATAGGAACTCCCTACCACCCATAAACAAGTGGGAAAGTGGAACTGTCAAATAGGGAGATAAAGAAAATTTTGGAAAATACTATGAATACAAATCGAAATGATTGCAGTCTCAAATTGGATGATGCACTATGGGCATACCGCACTATATATAATATTCCTATAGGCACCACACCGTTTAGACTATTTTATAAGAAACCATTCCATCTCCCATTTGAGCCGGAGCATTGTTTGTTTTGGGTGATTAAGAAACTGAATTTAGATTCTAAGAAGGCTGGAAAATCTAGTATGATGCAGTTAACTACATTAGAATAGATATATATGGATTCCTATGAAAATTCTAGAATCTATAAGGAAAAAACAAAAAATTTCATGATCAATTCATTTTTAGGCATATCTTTGTACCAAGGGATACGGTTATGTTGTTCAGCTCAAGATTGACACTCTTCCCTAGTAAGCTGAAATCCTAATGTTTAGGCTCCTTTAAAGTCACTCAAGTCTTTCCTTATGGGACCATCAAAATCCAGAGATAAGGTGGACCTCATTTCAAAGTGAATGGTAAAATATTGAAAATATTTCAAGTACCTTTCTGTGAAGGTTGTGTCATCAGCCTTAAATTCAATTGAGCCTAAATTGAGTCAAGCTCTCGACTTAAAAGGAAGAGTTGATTGGGAGGAAACCTAGGGTATGGTGTCTTAGCCTAGGTTAGATTAGGATAGCCTTAGGAAAGTCTTAGGTGGTCCAAGAAGCTGAAAGAAATGAATTAACAAATTCTGAACTAAAACTTCCAATTACACGTCATGATATCAAATTACACGATGTGTAACCTTTTTGTTGAAAATTTTAATTCACCATTACATGATGTGAACCCCATTTATACATCGTGTAACACTTTGGGTATGTTTTTTAAAATACAGGTTACAAACCCTAGGTTCACGACCCATAGCACCCATCTGATCCCCCACCTCCCTCTCGCTCGTTTCTTCTTGAACCCTCCCTTCCACCCATGACCCCTCACCTTCCTACTCCTACCTCCTGAACTCTAGAACCTCAATGCATCCTCACCCGAACCCTCATACTCCTCTCTAAACCCTTGTACCCCCATTCCCTTTTACCCAACCCCACTTTCCTTTCTCTTCCCTCTTCCCTATCAACTGACCTCCACCCACAACCTGCACCCTCCCCCTCTCACATCGAGTGCGCATCACCTGCACCCTCCCTTCTTCCAGTCGATGTGCGCACCCACCAACTGAACCCTCTCTCACTTATTTCATCGCCCAAACCAAATGAGCCCAGCCCTCTACATCATCTTCCCCATCCTCTGATGAACATCCACTTTTGAAGTGCCCTCGTGGATCTGTGTCTGCTAAATCTATCGATCCTTCCTCTCTGTCTTCTTCTTCCACTGATCCACCAACTTCTCGGACCGTATCCTCCTCCACATCCACCTCAAGTGATGAAAACCTCCACCTTCACCCTATCCTATGCTTGACCAACCCTCATAACTGGTTCAATCTCATCAGATTGTCGGCCAAGCTAATGTGTACGAACAAGACCCTAGATATGCCCATCCTAACTAGGATGAACATCAGCGATGTCGTCCTTAACCTCCTAGAGGCGCTCCATATCAATAGCATTCTAGAGGTTCATGAGGATACCTATAGGGAATTGTTTCTATAGTTACTAATGATGTTCGAGATGGCCATTCACAGCCTTAGATTCTACCTAGTTTCTTGGCCACATGATCTTTCATTCACCAAGTTCGACATCGGCCTCGACATTTACACCAATGAGTTTTTCATTTTAGGGGTCTATCTAACTCTACAGTTGGAACTATCCCAGGATGATTCACAATGGTTATGGAAGATGATTGACTAAGACCCCTAGTTGCCTCATGATCCATGCATCATGGAGTCTAACCAGTTGTGGGGTCCATCCTTACAAATTTTGCATCGATCTATGACACATGGATGGTTCACCAGGGCTGAGTTTTATGGCAGCATCATCTAGATGGATGTGATCATTCTTTCAGCATCCATGGTTGGCCCAGCCATCAACATGGATTCCCAGTTTTCCCATTATTACAAAGCCCATGCATAGTGGAATCGTAGCACTTTGATGGGCGGCTCATTCATTACTCATCTGGGTAGGTACCTTGGCGTGTTCAATACAACACTGCCCATCACCTCCCTAGGACTTGTTTAGCTCATCAACTTTGTGATGTTCACAAGATGCAAATACTGGTGAAGGATTATGACATCTACTTCTAGGCACTAGGCATATGTGAGGCACCACAACGTGCGGAGGACCCGCCACATGCAGTAGCTGACCCTCCAGTTGATCCCCACACCACCTCTCCACATGTACCACACATTCATCCTACTACCTTTGCTACCACCTCATCCACTATTCCTCCACCCACCCATCCCACCCTTTTAGAGATCTGGGCTAGCCGGTAGTGCATCCTAGAGAACCTGTGTTATATTTCTACTCACCTTTATCTACCCTTCATTGAGCCCTCAGAGTACACCATACACCACCATCCACCCGTATTGGCCCCTCATCTTCTAATATTCCCACCTCATCCATAGCCCACCCTAACCTACCCACAGGTCTTACTGACCCCACTTCCCATCAGGATTACTTAGCATATCAGGACCAGCAGGGCAAGAGGATGGCCACTGACTCTTCCACAGAGGTCCCTTTCATTGATCCAGCTATCAGACTCGTGATCTCTTTACAAATTAGGACCTCTCCACCACCCACTTCAGCCCATGTTCCCACCACTGTGACTCCATCACCTTCTTTTGTTGTGTCCACTGATCTAGAACTACAGCTACCTTCACCACTCATTGGAAGCTTAACGATGGGGGAGATCTTTGGCCCTAATTCCTAATGTGTTCTGTCTGTTTCTTTTTAGGATGTATTCTTTTTGTGATAGGGTCGGTCATTTCATTATGACCTATTTTTTGTACTAGTAATTCATATATATGAGTATTAATTTTTGTCACCTTTTCCTGGCTTACATTTCACATCTTTCAATTTTTACATAGTAATGTCTACCTCCTCTGAATCATCTATGGTTGTTGATGGCCCAGTACCACCATCTGTTCTAGAAAAAAGGGTAATCCAGCACATCGTAGAAATCACACATCAACTTCAAGAACTATCCATAGAAATATATGTACAGAAACAACCACCATGCACCATGATCCCATTCCTCCCTCATCTGATTCCCACTCATGTTGTTGCCCCTGAAGTTGTCAACTTGGTCAAGAGACCTTGTGAATTGGAAGACACAACCACTAGCAGCTGCAAATACAAGAGAAGCATTTGAGCCGATAGACCCCCCTACAAGATATCTTGGTCTATCCATCTAGCTGACGATGTCCTGTTAGCACTTTATATGAGGTAACTCATAGTTGATCATTTCTCTAGATTGATTTTTCATTCTTAAATATTTTTTAATTTTCATTTTGATTTCATTATTGAGTTGTATTGAAAACATCTATTAAATTTTAATAAATCTGGTTCTTCATGTTCAACATATTGTACACCTACCCTTTATTCTAATTTTCAAATTCTTAACACCTATGGACTAATGTTTCATCTAGTGCAGGGATTATTTTCTAACAAATTTTCTAGGTAACCCGAATTTCATATAGAAACAGACAAATTCTCACATGGCATGACACTATCTAGGGAGCTCTCGATTCCCTAAATTTTAAATTGTTAAATGCCATTTCTACTTTTCTACTCTTTACTTTCCATAACACTCCCATATAATTTCATAGATAATGCAGACACTATATCCTTCTAAGTGTTGGGGAGTTTCTCATGATTTCCATTGTCAATACACTTTAATTTTTGCTTGTTGTCACTTGTCTAGGAGACATTTTTTAAAATATAAGCATGATTTAAACATGAAAAAAATTATTCTCATTTAAATAAAAGAAAAATTTAGGTTTTAAATTGATAGAATCTGGGTTTTTTCTCTGTTTAAAATGTTAGAATGATTGTGGATCTTATCAATTTAATTCAAATTCAACATTTTTGAAATTATGATTAATTAACTTATTACTTGGTTTTATACATGTTGTAATTGACAGTTTGTATTGTCATTCTCATTACCTGAGAGGAATTTAAGACTAAAATTGCATATTCTTTCTGATCATATTTCTTGAGTGATATGTGGGACATGTAAACCTATCATAACTTGCATTAAGATCTTATCGAGGCTATGACTGAACAAGTACATTTTTAAAATGATTGAGGCAATATTTGTTGAGCCACTTTTTTCCTGAGACCCACCTTACATCTTTCCTTCATTTATCCCATAGTTTTCATGAATGGACTTATAGTATGAATCTATTCCAATCCAATTTTCCCTTCCTACCCTTGTCCTTGTATAATGTATGGTGTTACTATTGAACAAGTGTGGGGGAGTCATTCAGATAGCACAGGATATTTCTATTTTCAAATATGTATGGTTTAATCATCAAACTATTTGGTTGCGATCCATATTTACTTGGTAGAATTTCACTTTAATTTTATTCATTTTCAAAATACAAAATAAAAGAAAAAGAAAAACTGACATGGGTTGTGTACTAGGAAGGTCAAAAAATCACCATTTCTAGACTGATGAATCCCTTGAAGGATCGTATGTGGTTAGGGGGTGGATGTGAGATATGGCCTAGACATGATTTTTGAAAAATAGAAATAAAAAAGAAAAATAAAGGAATATAGTGCTCATTGTATACTTACTTGACATATATATGGATCCAACTAGAGCTACTGGAGTGCGGAATTGATTAGCTGGGAGGAGGCATTGTATTACACTTATCCTGACATTCATGCATTATGCTTCAGATCTTACCCTCCTTTTGAGCTTGATTTTCACTTTTTACTCACCTACACACAACCTCAAATTCATTAGAATCTAAATTCTGAGACCCTCATGATTAATTCTGTACTTGCCTTTACAAAGTGGAGATGATAGAACCCATGAAAGCTTATGGTTAAGAGCACGCACTCATGGTATGATCATAACTCCAATTTCATTTTACCCTAAGTGATGAGAGAAAATTCATTGTGAGGTAAATTACAAATGGGTATAGAATTCAAGGAATAGTTAAAATATTGTAATTAAAAGATTATAATTTGTTTAAAAGAACCGAGCTATGAGGCGTGACTGATTTTCTATGGAGGGTTGATTCTAGAAACTAACCTTTTATGCTTACATTTAGTTTTAGTTATCTGAACATAATGAATGTTTCCTATTTTAAAATGGACTATATTTTTAAAATCACTATTGAGACATTTTTGCTAGAGGAAAAGAAATTATTCAAGTGTGGGGAATTTGATAATCCAAATTCATATATACATTTTATTTCCATTTACGTAAGGATTTTAGTTGTTTTATTCAATAATGTGCTTGGTATGTGCTTAATTTTATAGGAATGAGTCTTACATGAATTCAAAGGAAAAAATGTAGAAAAAGTGAAGAATTCACCTATTACACGTCGTGAACCATCAGTAAACATCGTGTAATAGGATTTCATAGCATCCCAAAATTCATGAGCCAAGTTGTGAACCAAGTCATGAAGTCTGTAGAAACAGAAGCCAGTACACGTCATGAGGCATCGATACATGATGTGACCTCAGTCAAACTGGTTGAATGAGAAATCCGCTCTGAAGAAATATCTAGAAGGTCAGTACATGTTGTGAGTCATCAGTACACGATGTGTAAGAAGTCAAACCTCATATTTCAGGTGAGATACGCACATGATTTGTGTAAGATTCAAAAACCACATAGAACTACACAGATCAGCGGTACACATTGTGTAATATATTTCATGTCATGACTCATTTATCATATATATATGGTGTTCTAACAGTAGTTTTGGGAGCATCCAAGAGCATATTTATTTTTTTCTTTTATTCCCTTTCAAGTTCCTTCAACTCTTTCCCTCTAAAACTTAAATTTATTCATAATTTTTATATTTTATTTCAATACAAGAGTCGTGGATTGTGTTTTCATCATCGCTTTTGATTCCCCTTCATGTGCTTACCATCTTTCATCATCAAACTTGCATAGAATCCATTTCTACTTCCATTCCAAGTAAGTACATTGTTAAAAGTTTGTTTTACATTTCTTCAAACCTCAATTGTATGCTCATCCCCATTGTGAATATGAATCATTACATGATTGTAAATAGGCTTAATTTCATTATTCTAAACATGTCAAGCATGTTTTCTATTTATTTATTTTCATCCCAACCTACCATGAGTGGCTAAAACACTCAGGGGTAGGGATCAAGATTAGATGTATCTAAATTCATAATAAATATTTAATTATAATTTTGGTAACACTAAAGGATTAGTAATCAGGATAAGTGATAATTGTCTATCCAATTCAATTAAACATCCCTAACCATGGGATATTTAAATGGAAGATCCTATCCTGATTGGAGTAGATTAGGCTATGACCACTAGCCTAAGATAATTTCTACCATAGGAGCTAATTTTAATGCGTCTAGTTTGTCACTGTATCTAGATCCAGGAATAGTGACCTTCTAGGTAGAACTAGGTGACTTGACCAAAGCCAACTAGCAACTTCCACTTGATTAACAGCCTAAACCTTAGAATCCTACCAATATTTGAATTAAGATCATCCTTTTATAGATACCCAAAATTGATCCTGACCCCTTTTCTCATTCTTGAAGTAACTACCAACCACCATAGATTTAGTAACTCCCAAATGGAAGCAATCTCGAAAGGACTCCTACCCCAAGGGTCTCAAACCATTGACTTCCAAGAGCCAATTTTCTACCCATGGGATCGACACTAGACTATTTTTATATTACACCTGAGTAGTAAGTGAAGTTTGGGAAATCAAGAATTCTAATTTGACTGCATCTCGTATGAATTCAATGATATGTGTGAGCACGTCAAGTACCCCCCCCCCCCTATGAAATTAGGGTGTGGGTCCTCTATCGATTGAGTGGTATGCCCCTATGGCGTTAGGGTGTGAGTCCTCTATCCACTGAGTGGTACCCCCCCCCCCCATAATGTTAGGGTGTGGGTCCTCTATCTACTTATTGGTACCCCCTATGGAATTTGGGTGTTAGTCCTCTATCCACAGAGTTATACCCCCTATGGAGTAGGGTGCATATCCTTTATACACAAAGTGTAACCCCCCCCCCCTGACACATTAAGGATCAAGTCATCTTCTTGGATATTGTGCCTCTTGAGTGTGTGGAACAATGGATAGGTGTGTCTTGACTTATATGTTTCTACTGGACAGACATGCGAGATGTCGAGCATCATTAATGGACCTTTTGGAACTGATAGAACTCTTTATGACTGGTATGTGAGATGGAGATCCTCTTTCTCTCTCATTTGGGATTATTTTACTAAGCATGTGTGTGTGTGTCCATGTTGTTGTATGTTTTTACTCTCTTTCTTTGGGTTGGGTTGTCTATTTGTATCATGTCTCTTACTGCTCCCCCTTTATCTTTCGAGGAATCCTACTGGGTATGTATATACTCACCTCTGCATGGGTTTTTCCCACACATGTCGTGTCTTATGTAGATGATGGACAGGTTGATGAAAATTAAAGAGAAGCATAGGGACACCTGGTGCATTTGACCATGTATGGTGGTTGTATATTGGAGATTCAAAGCTAGGATCTCTCAGTATTTACTTTTCCAATTCTTTCAGTTTTGGACATATTTTTTGTTAGGCGTGTATTTTTTCCCTTTTTACTTTTTATTTTACATTGCCATACTCTTGTACTCCCTAGAGGTTTCACATGTATGGTTTGTTCTCTAGATGTTACATCTTTTATTATTATTCATATACACTTCTTCATGGATATGGTTAGTTGTGTACGTACATACATTAGGAAAATACATCCCATATTAGTTATGTATTTTGGTGCTTGCCATCACCCCTGGCCTATAGAGGTGGGCTTGGGGTAGTTGCAACTTGAGCCCTATTGGGTCAGGTTGTGATAATCGTGGATATTACGTTTGAAAATTTATAAAAGATATCATATGCCATAAAAATAATAGAATCCTCAGGTAGGTAATTTCTAAAGGTAATTATAGTTTCATTAAACTAATTTCTTAATCATTTTTTTCCCATATTTTCTCAATACTACCAAGATTTCCAATAATCTACCTACTCAAAAGAAGAAGAAATTTTGTTTAGAGATGATTGGTAAGAGTACATGGTGTCTGAATGTTTATTGACATCAAATTTAGGTGATTACCTATTATGTTTGTGATCTAGTGTGGGTTATAACATTAGAGATACACTTGGGATGTGAAGCATTAGTATCATAATGCTTATATATTATTTTTTATCTATTTATAAAGGAGAAGTATAATGGAGGAAATTGATTTTTTTTAGAAACGAATGGGAAGAATACATGGTGTCAGAATGTATACAGACATCATGAATAGTAGAATTCCTACTACTTATTTAGTAAATTTTCTCATCATTTTATCTACTTTATTTAGTTAATTTCCTTATCATTTTTATCTAATACTTATTTTGTTAAATTTACACTTTAGTTCAAAACACATGTCACATTCTCAACCCCAAGAAAAAAAAATTGGATTGTTTTGATACTTTAGAAAAGTTATTCATGGGTTATTTTTGGCATGTAGGGATCGACCACATATCAATATGAAACATGATGTTGTTGGTATGAATCTAAGATCATGTTTTCAATAAAAAGGTGTTATTTTAGTGTGAAACATGTATCACATAAACATAATCGAGAAAACAAGATCTGGTTATTTTAAAACTTTAGGAAAATGATCTATAATTCATTTTTGATGTGTAGGAATTGACCAAACATAAATCTGACACTCGATATGGTTGGTATGACTCTAAGTACGTGTTTTCAATGTAAAAGTGTTATTTTTGTTTAAAACGCATGTCACATATCCAAAACTGATAAAACAATCTTATATTGCTTTTAAAATTTAGGAAAAAAAATTTGTAATTCATTTTTCATGTGTAAGAATTGACCGCACACCAATCGGACACATGATGTGGTCATTATGAATCGAAGTATGTGTTTTCAATAAAAACATGTCATTTTAGTTTAAAATGTATCACATAACAAAAACCGATAAAATGAGCTTATATTATTTCCAAAATTTAGGACAATGATCCATAATTCATTTTTGACCTGTATTAATTAAGCACATGTCAATCTGATGCCCAATGTGGTCAGTATGACTCAAACTGCATATTTTTAATACAAGTGTAATTTTAGTTTAAAACACGCATCAAATAGCCAAAACTGAGAAAATAAACTCAGATTATTTTCAAGCTTTAGGAAAATAATCGATAATTCATTTTTGATTTTTAGGAATTAACCACATGTCAATCTGAAACCCGATGTGGTTGGTATGACTCGAAGTGATTGTTTTCAATACAAAAGTGTCATTTTAGTTTAAAACACTCATCAAATAGAAAAAACCAAGAAAACAAGATTGTATTGTTTTAAAACTTTTTGAAAACAATTGATAATTTATTTTTGATGTGTAGGAATCGACCTCACATCAATACGACACCTAATGTGGTCGGTATGGCTCAGAGTGTGGTTTTTCAATACAAAAGTGTCATTTTAGTTTAAAAACGTATCAAATAGCCAAAACTTTGAAAATAATCTTGTATTATTTTAAAACTTTATAAAACAATATATAATTCATTTATGATGTGTAGTAATTGACTGCACGTCAATCTGATATTTGATATGGTCGATATGACTCAAAGTGTGTGTTTTTAATACAAAAGTTCCATTTTTGTTTAAAATAAATGCCACATCACCAAAACTGAGGAAACAATCTCAAATTGTTTTCAAAATTTAGGAAATGATCTATAAGTCATTTTTCACATATAGGAAGTGGTTGCATGGTAATCTGACACACAATGTGATCGGTACGAATCAAAGTGCATGTTTTTAATAAAAAAGTGTCATTTTAGTTAAAACAAATCACATAGCCAAAACTAAGAAAACAAGCTCATATTGTTTTCAAACTTTAGTAGAATGATCCATAGTTTATTTTTGACCTGTAGGAATCAACCACATATCAATCCAACACTAGATGTGGTTGGTATGACTCAAAGTATGTGTATTCAATAAAAAAGTGATATTTTAGCTTAAAACACGCATTAAATAGACAAAATTTAGAAAGCGAGATTATATTGTTTTAAAACTTTAAGAAAATGATTGATGATTCATTTTCAATGTATAGGAATTGACCGCATGTCAATCTACCACCCGATGTGGTCGATGTGACTCAAATTGTATGTTTTCAATACAAAAGTCTCTTAGTTTAAAATGCGTCACATCACCAAAATTAAGAAAATGAGCTTGGATTATTTTCAAACCTTAGGAAAATAGTCCATGATTCATTTATCATGTGTAGGAATTTACTTCGCACTAATCCAATACATGAAGTGGTCGGTATGACTCGAAGTACGTGTTTTCAATACAAAAGTGTTATTTTAGTTTAAAATGTGTGTCACATCTCCAAAACTAAGCAAACGAGCTTGGACAATTTTAAAACTTTAGGAAAATGATCCATAATTAATTTCTCATGTGTAATAATTGATTTCATGCAAATCTAACACATGATGTGGTTGATATGACTCGAAGTGTGTGTTTTCAATACAAAAGTGTCATTTTAGTTTAAAACACGCATCAAATAGCCAAAACTGAGAAAACAAACTCGAATTGTTTTCAAACTTTAAAAAAATGATCAATAATTAATTTTTGATGTGTAAGAATTGATTTCATGTCAATCCGACACTCGATGCAGCTGATATGACTTGAAGTGCATGTTTTCAATACAAAAGTGTCATTTTAGTTTAAAATGCATGTCAGATCTCCAAAACTGTGAAAATGAACTTGGACTATTTTCAAACTTTAAGAAAACAATCCATAATTCATTTCTCGCGTATAATAATTGACTTCATGCCAATCTAACACACAATGTGGTTGGTATGACTCGAAGTAACTATTTTTAATACAAAGGTGTCATTTTAGTTTAAAACATGCATCAAATAGCCAAATCCAAGAAAACAAGCTTAGAATGTTTTCAAACTTTAGGAAAACGGATAATAATTTATTTGTGATTTTTAAGAATCAGTCTCATATCAATCTGACATGCGATGTGATCAGTATTACTTGAAATACATGTTTTCAATATAAAGGTAAGAACGGCCTAGTAAATTTTGTTGCCCAATCCCAACATCAAAAATTTTTCCCTTTATTGCATCGATAGGTACGTTAAAAAAGGTGAAATTGATGCTCTTGTCTTTATATTATTTTACCTTGCATGTGTGTTACCCTAGCCCGGGGGCTTGTGGGGCTTTCCCCAGGACTGACCCTGTATAAATGTGTTATTTTAGTTTAAAATGTGCATCACTGGTCAAAATCATGAAAACGAGCTTAGATTGTTTTCAAATTTTAGGAGAACAGTCCATAATTCATTTGTGACATGTAAAAATTGATTGCATGAAAATCTGAAATACGATGTGATCGGTATGACTTGAAGTGTGTGTTTTCAATATATGAGTGTCATTTTAGTTTAAAATGTGCATTACATAGGCAAAACTGAGCAAAACAATGTCAGATTGTTTTCTTGTCATTTTATCTGCTATTGTTTAATTAATTTCCTTATCATTTTTATCTTATGCTTATTTAGTTAATTTTCACAGAGATTATACTTGAAGACGAATAAGAAATGATGTGACAGTTGAAGGTTTGTACTCAAAAAGCATGTGATTTTGAATTGGTTCACATCCCTAGTGATTTTTATATCACTATGGATTTAAGCCAATTCAAGAGTACCAGCTTTTGAGAACAAAGAATGGTGTGACGTGTAAGAATCAACTGCAACTCAATCCAATACACAGTGTGCTTAGTATGACTCAAAGTATATGCTTTTAGTTCAAAATTGACACTTTGTTTTATTTCTTTATAGTATTAAAAACATAAGAATTATTTTATTATATAGATGCATTTTTTGATCAAATTGTGGTTGTTTGTTCAGAAATTAATAGCATGATTGGGGGCTGATGACCAAAGACAAAGGAACATTGATGGTTTTAAATTTATGTGATAAATTGTAATTACTCATGTAATTATACAAAACAATGTTTGAAATATTTATAATATAGTGTTTTTTTGTTGTATTTGTATTGTAATTTTTTAAAACTTTCTTTCTCTAAAATGCATGTAATGATAAGGCCTACGTAAAACAAGAAGGCTTCAGACGTCAAGATGGCAACAAACAGGGGCACACCCCACGGGGGGATTTAAATCCTCTCAGGTTGGGCACCTGAACCTGACCCTCAGGTTGGGGTTTTGGATGAAAATGCCCCCATTATGCATTTTGGGGTTTTTTTTACACTGCCGCTGTTGGAAATTCCCATCAAAATTTCCACTGGAAATTCCTGGGTAAATTTCTACTGGAAATTTCTGATGTGAATTTCCACCAGAAATTTCATATGCAAATTTCCACATGAAATATACATTCCAAATTGGCGCTTAAAATTACAATGAAAATATATTAATACATAAGTAAAAAAATGCGATTTTTTACTAAATATTTTCTTTCTAAATTTGCATTAAAAACTTCTCGTGTAAAATTTAGGGATTCCTAAGAGTCTATAAACACTTCATAAATCATGAATTTCATAGGGAAGTATTCATTTCAAACATTCCCTAAAAATTTATAGTGTAAACTTCCACTAGAAATTTCCAGTGCAAACTTCAAATAGAAGTTCAAATTTATATATTAAATTACAATGAATATATATTGATACATAAATAAAAAATATATAAATTTTAATTGGAAATTTTCATTGGAAATTTACACTAAAAACTTTTAGTGCGAATTTCAACAAATTTATACTAGAAACTTTTATTTCCAATTTCTATTCAAATTTCTTGTGGAAATTTTCAATGTATATTTTCCAGTATAATTTCTTTTAAAATTTGTAGTGCAAATTTCTATTGAAAATTTACAATACAATTTCAATGTATGATGAAAATTTTCAATGAAAACAAAAAAACATAATGAAAAACATACAAATACAAATAAACATGGTAATATTCAATTATAAACTTCAAGTTCAAATTTACAGTGGAAATTTTCATTACATATATACAAACATCAATGTAAATTTGAATTTGAATTTTTTATTTTACATTTACACTATAAATTCCCACTAATATAACTCTATACTATAAAAATTTAGAGCAAATTTATAGTACAAAATTTGAATGCATGTATATATACATACATACATACATATGTATTTATACAAATATAAATATACAATATAATTTTAAGTACAAATTTACATAGGAAAGTCAGACAATCCCATTTAAAATTCTCAGTTGGAGACTAAAATTAAAAGTTGAAAGTAATTAGTGGAATCTATGTTTGTTGTGGCAACTGCATTCTTGGTATGATTTGTTTTTTGTGTAAGTTATTCCTAGCATGGTGATTCTATTGATGATAGATTTTACATTTATCTGAGTTTGACTTCACTTCGTAGGATCATAGGATGAAAATTTTCATCACAAATTTTCATTTCAAATTTCCACTTAAATTACAAGTGAAAATATATTAATACATAAATAAACAATGCAAATTTGCACTGGAAAATTACAGTGGAAATTTCAAAAGAAAATTTTCATCTTAAATTTTCCGTTTGAATTTTTACTTAAATTATAAGTGAGAGTATATCAATGCATAAATAAACAATGCAAAATTCTAGTGGAAATTTCCACTGAAAATTTCCTATGAAAACTTTCAAAGTAATTTTCCAGTGTTTATTTCCATACATAATATATTTCCTATTATAAATATAAAATTATTTTTTTCAGTCAGAATTTTTAATACAAATTTTGTGTATGTATACATAATATATTAATATATAAAAAACAATGAAAATTTTCAATACAAATTGCCACCTAAAAATTTAGAGTGAATAAATATAAAAAATGTATATAGTTAAAAAAAATAATGAGTAATTATATATTTATAAACACAAAACATATTATTAATTATTTTTATATATTTATAAACATAAAAAATTATTAATTATTGTTATATATTATTGTTATAAACATAAAACAAATTATTAATTATTGTTATATATTTATAAACATAAAACAAACTATTAATGATGAGTAGTTATTATATATTTATAAACATAAAAAAATTAATTATTGTTATACTTTTAGTTTTACTTACTATTATTATATATTTATTATTGTTTTATATTTTCAATTGTATTTATTATTAATTAATTATTATTATATATTTTGTTTTGATTTAATGTTTTTGAGTTCGAGTTTTTTTTGTAATTGGATCCCAGCAAGATTGAAGGGTATTTAAGTCCACTGCATTCAAATAAATCAATTGGTTTTTTTAAAAATCAATATTAATTAAAAAAATTATCTTCCGCCGCATCATTTTTTGGACACGCGGAATCAATCCCACAAAGGACCTGACCCTCACATTGGAACGCCCAACCTGAGACGATAATTTTTGCCCATGGGGACACTTATCAGGCTGAGAATTTGTTGGGAAAAAATATCTCAAGGTATCATTGAAGCATTTTTGAGGAGATTGTGTTTGTTGATAAAGTGGGTTTATGTGTTGTGTTTGTTGACAAAGCAAACCATGACATACAAATTTGTTGACAAATGGGATTTCATTGTGGTATGTCGAGTTTAAGGGATGTGGTTAATGATCCATGATTGATTCAAGAATGTCGAAAAGGGACTGATCGATCTGGAGGCGGTTCAAAAAGAGCAGATACAATGTGATGTCATTTTCCAGTGTTTGCCAAAAAATTTGGCCTGAAAATCAACAAATGGAGAAAAGTGTTTTTGGAAAAGGGACTTGCGCGCCGATGTCTTGGAGGATTGGAAACTTGCGCGCCATATGTTTTTCAATATCAAAACAGCAAAATATGGCAAAAGGAAAAGGGGCACCCAAGTTTTATGTTTGGTCACGCAAGTGACTTGCATGGCAGAGACTAGGGCGGTGAGACCTGCGTGCCAAGGGGAGACTTGCATGCCATCATGCAGGGTGTCCAAATGCCTATAAATAGAGTTCGACTACTCCTCATTCGGTGTGAGTTCAATACTTAGAGAAAATCAGAGCTCCCGTCGCGCAGTTGTGGTGGTCGTGTAAGTGGTGGTGTGATCGTGCAAGTAGAAGTTGCATGCCAGTTGATTGTTGCGCATCTAGAGTGGTTTGGGTGAGAAAGGAAGGGAGTCGCCCAAGTTTTGAGTTGAAGAAGGAAGTGTCACACAAGTGGTTTGGTGACACTTGCGTGCCAGGTTTTGAAGAAGCGCGATAGTTGATGGTTGCGTGCCAAAATTGGTTTGGGTGTAAAAGGGTGTGAGTCGCGCAAGTTTAGAGTTCCAGAAGCTAGTGTCGCGCAAGTGGTTGAGGTGAACTTGTGTGCTAGTTTTAACTTGCGCACTGAGACTTTCGTGTCGGATTGGAGAAGGGCACTAGGTATGGTTGAAGCATGGTAGTGATTCAGGGCTGCGTGGAAGCTGGAAGATTTCCCAATACCTTCGGTGCAAAGTGAGATTCATCTACGGGTGAAAGCTGGACTTCAATAGAGCATCTACATACAACAGAGGATGTATTCATTAGTTATAATGAAGAGACCTACAAGTCTATAAATTATGAGTAGATCCTTTCCAGAGCAGTGAGCGAAGGAAGAGGAAGAAGGTGATCCTCTCCACCGGCAGTGATCCAGAGAGAGAGAAACATAGAGTGACCCTTGGGAAAGTAGTGAGCTAACCCTAAACATTGTAAAGGCAGTGAGCCTAGGAATAGAAGTGATCTATCCCAAACTTTGTAAACAGTAGTTCGCTTTTAGTGGATTTGGTACATCGGCACATCGTCGGTGTATGCTCCTTGGACGTAGCCAAGTGAGGGTGAACCAAGTAAGAATTGATGTGTCTTGTGCATGCTTTAGTTTCGGTTTATACTTTACTGCAGAAAAGAGAGAGAAGAGAGTCTTGCTTAATAGTGAGACAAGATCAATAGGAGTAGTTGTTTTAATCTATCATACCCTGATTCACCCCCCTCCCCTAGAGAATCTAACCTAATGGACCTAACAAGTGGTATCAAAGGGAGGTTAATATATGTAGTTCTCTCTCAAATGGAGGTCACTAATCATAAAGGGATTCCAATCTTCGACGGGAACAATTTTTAGCTATGGAAGAATCAGATGCAACACTACTTCCGATCTTTGGGAATGGACGTATTCACAGCAGCAATGCATGGTATAACAGCTGACATCAACAGTGGGGCTTTATCAGAATCCGAGCGAAGAGAATTGGATTCTGACACCAAGGGAATAAATGATTTAGGGGGAACCATATTCAATGCTATCTATATGAAGGTGATGTCATGTAAAACATCACATGCCATGTGAAAAAAACTGTTGAATATATATGAAGGAGATACAAAGGTCAAAGAGGCAAAGTTACAAGTACTATGTAATAAGTATGAAGATCTGAAGATGAACCCGAATGAGTCTGTTGATGCATTCTTTGACAGGGTAGATATTGTTGCGGAAGATATGCGAGGTCTTGGTGAAGTCATTGATGACATAAAGATCGTAAAGCGCATCTTGAGGAAACTTCCACCTCGGTTCAATCTGAAAGTTTCAGTACTAGAAGATAAAGATCCAAAATAGCTTACACTAGACAATTTGCACAGTACCTTGATTGCATATGAAATGAGGAACGATGATAACGAGGTTGTGGAAAAGGGGGAATCCAAATAGGTGGAATTTAAGGCCATGAAGATTCTCACCATTGAAGATTCTCAGGAGGAAGAAGAGACAGATGAGTTAATGTCATGCCTCTCCTCAAATCTTCAAAGAGGAAAAGGAAAGTTCAAAGGGAAACTTCCACTTGCTTTCTTTAGATGTGGAAAATTTGGTCATCTTGCTGCAAGGTGCCCCAAAAAGTTTCAAGAAGAAAATGATGAAGATGAAGTTGAAATTCCCAAGAAGAGATATTCAGCCTATGTTAAAGGGAAGAAGCAGTTCAAGAGGAATTTCTTCAAGAAGAAGAATCTTCTTTCACAAGAAATAGACAGTTCAGATGAGTCTGAGGTTGAAGAGGTTGAGGAGATTGAAAATTGCAAAGATCATGGAGAAAATTCTATGGTGGCAGTCGTTGGTAGTTCTCAAGAGAAGAACGAAACCGAAGGTGATGATGAAGAAGAAGAAATTGAAGGAAGAATAGATATGCAAGATGAGTTAGAGGCTGCTCTTGAGGAGATAGATGTTTGGAGAGCCAAAACAAAGAAAGCTAAAAAAGTTGTTCGTGATGCCAAACTCTATATATAGAAACAGGAAGAAGAGAAGTCTGAGTTGATGAAAGAAATTGAGAAACTCAAGTTATCAACACCAGTGAACTCAAAATCAGTTAGTGAGTATAAGCTCAAGATTGAAGAACAGAAAAGGGAGATCGATGGCTTGAATAGAAAAGTGAAAGATGAAGTCAAGTGTATCGTAGAACTTGAAGAAGAAGTAGTCAGTCTGTGATGAAAAATGAAGGATCAAGAAAAACTCTTGACCCCCAATTTGATATCAGAAAAGCAGGTCATTCAGAAGACAGAAAAGATGAAAGAGGAGGCTAGTAGTTCAACAGGAAAGAAGCAGCAATTGAGCTCAGATGCTAAGGCCGAATTGGGGCTTGATTGAAAACAAAAATCTGTAAATATCGATGTCAGACCGCAAGCACCCACTCCGATATTGAAGATTGATTTGGGCAAAAAACAGAATCAGAATATTCAAAGATCACAAGGGGAAACTCATAGTGCAGAAGTAATACAAAGGAATGCACCTTATATTTGGTGTTATTGTTGTGGAAATATGGGACATTCACAGTATATGTGTTTCATAGCCAAGAGATATCGAAGGGAACAAGAACAAATGTGGCAGCCAAACAGAGAACGGTTCTCCAGAACATATTTCGAAGGACACTATTTTTGGTGTAGAGGATTTGGGCACGTGGCTAGGTACTACACTTCGACCATACAGAGGAATGTGCTAAAGAAGAATCAAAACGTTTGCAAGCAGCAGATCAATAAACCAACAGGTGAGTTAAAAATGTAGAATAGATTTGCAGCTTTACAAGATGAAGTCGGTCCATCATACTCTGAGAAATAACAGAAGTCTCAATCCATGCCGAGCATAAAGGAAAAAATATGGACCAAGAAGAAGAAAAATGAAAAGGTTGTGGTGGCAGAAATTGCCCTTAAGGCATCAAATCATTCTGGTATGTGGATCCTTGATAGTGGTTGCACATCTCACATGACAGATAATAAGGATCTTGTTATAGGCATAAAATATGACAAATAAGGAGTTGTCAAATTTGGAAACAATGAAGGCCTGAAGATTGTTGGCTCAGGAAAGGCCAAGTTTGGGGGCAAAGAGATGAGACGTGCAGATGTCTTAGTAGTAGAAGGCCTCAGTCACAATCTGCTCAATGTTAGTCAACTATGTGACTCAGGACATTCTATAAGGTTTACTAAGAAGGTGTATATTGTAAAAGGAAGAGATGGGGCGGTGGTTCTACAGGGAAAAAGAATAAAGGGAAATCTCTACCTTGTAAGTGGACAAGATAATATGTGCTTTTTGTCCAGAGATGAAGAAAATAAATTGTGGCATAAATGACTTGGTCATCTATGTCAACCATCTCTAGAAGATCTGGTAAAGTGTAAAGCAGCAAGAGACCTTCCTAAGCTATCACGTGATCGTACACATACGTGCGACGCCTGTCAACAAGGGAAGATCATTAGAAAGACGTACAAAGAGAAGGAAAAGAAGTTGACAGGAGTGCTTGAATTGGTGCATGCTGATGTTTGTGGACCTATTTCACCAAGAGCAATTGATGGGAAGAGGTATTACGTCCTTTTCATTGATGACTATAGCAGAATGGCATGAGTATTTGTTATTGACCATAAGTTCGATGAGTTTAGCTTCCTAAAACAGTACCGAAGGGAATCTCAAAGGATTCTTGGACAGAAAATTCTGAAGTTTCATACAGACAATGGTACGGAATTCACAAACAGTCAGGTGGAAGAGTATCTCAAGAAACATGGGATATGGCATCAAGTTTCTTCAGTAAGAACTTCCCAACAGAATGGAGTGGTTGAAAGGAGAAATCGGATCATCAACAACATGGCCAAAATAATGCTTATAGAAAAAGACCTACCAGAGAAGTTTTGGAAGGAAGCAGTATTGACATCAGTCTACATTTCTAATAGGGCTCTGTTGTGTCCGAAGGAAGGAAAGACTTCGTATGAAATGTGGTATGGAAAGAAGCCAACAGTGAAATACTTTTGAATATTTAGAAGTAAGTTCTTCATTCTCAACAAAGAAAGGCATAGGAAGTTTGAATCACATGGAGATGAGGGAATATTTCTGGGCTACTCAGGCAAAAGCAAAGCATACAAATGCTTTAACAAGAGGCTGGGAAAAGTAGTTGAAAGAAATGACGTCACTATTGTGGAAAATGAAGAGAATATTCAACAGCACATTGAAAAGTTTCTTGATGAAAGTGATGAAGAGGATAATAACACAGGAGGAGCAAAAGTGACAGATACTAACTTAGAAGAAGACACTGATGATGAAAAAGAAAGTGTCAAGTCTGTGTCTGCAAGGAAGCCAAAGAGTCGAGCTGAAATTGATAGGCAGAATATCATTGGTGATCAGACAGCTCCAGTTCAGACAAGAAGAATGAAGTCACTACAACAAACATCTTTATTATCTCAGGTAGAGCCGAAATGATTTGTTGATGCAGCTAAAGATAAAAACTAGGTTCAGGCTATGAATGAAGAGTTTAATCAGATTGAGAATAACTAAACATGGGAGATTGTTTCAAGACCAGCCGATAAGAATGTCATCGGGACTAAATGGGTCTTTCGCAACAAGATGAATGAAGATGGAACAATATTTCGAAACAAAGCATGACTAGTGTGCAAAGGATACTCCCAGATAAAGGGAATAGATGTTGATGAGATATTTGCACCGGTGGTAAGGCTGGAGACAATTAGATTATTCCTAGCCATTGCAGTGCAACAGAAGTTCAAAGTGTTCCAGATGGATGTCAAATATGCATTCTTGAATGGGATTCTAGAGGAGGAAGTGTATACTAAGCATCCATATGGTTTTCTCATTCATGAGGATGAGAACAAGGTTTACAGACTGAAGAAGGCGTTGTATGGGCTGAAACAAGCACCAAGAGCATGGTACTCAAGGCTTGATCAATACTTGAAGAAGCTTGGTTTCCAGCGTGGGGGAGTTGATTACAATCTCTATTTCAGCAACGACAGTAATCAAAGGATGATGGTGTTGGTGTATTTCGATGACATAATTTTTAGTGGATCAGATGAAGCTCAGTGCAGAAAGTTTTCCAATTTCATGAAAACTGAGTTTGAAATATCAATGATTGGAGAGCTAACATTTTTCCTTGGTCTACATGTGACATAAAGAAGGAATGGAACATTCATTTCTCAATCCAAATATGCCAAGGAGGTTTTGAAAAGATTTGGAATGGAAAATTTCAAGGAGATGAACACTCCAGTTGCTACCCGGACGAAATTGTCCAAAGATGAGGATGGCAAGGCAGTTAATATCACAGAATACAGGCAAATTATTGGAAGTTTGTTGTACTTGACCGCAATAAGGCCTGATATTGTTTTCGCCACATGCCAAGCAGAGAGATATTAGAGTAATCCCGAGGAAAGACACATGCTTGCAGTGAAAAGAATACTTCGGTATATCAAGGGCATGGTGGATTTCGGTTTGACATATAATGAAAAATATCAGATAGAGTTATTGGGATATACTGATGCAGAGTGGGCCGGTTCAGCAGATGATAGAAAATCAATGTTAGGTGGTGCATTCTATCTTGGTGGATTGTGTATTTCTTGGCTAAGCAAGAAGCAAGATTGCATTTCATTGAGCACCATGGTAGCTGAGTATATTGCGGCCACTCAAGCATGCACACAGTTATTGTGGATGAAACAGCAGTTTGACGATCTGGGAGTTGAAGTGAAGTCTCCGATCGGAATCCAGTGTGATAACTGAAGTGCTATAAATCTCAGCAAAAATCACGTTCATCACTCAAGGACAAAGTACATTGAGATAAAGTATCATTTTTTCAAGAAGAAAGTTGAGCAGGGAATCGTGAAGTTGAAGTATGTGCCTACAGAGCTAAAGGTTGCAGACATTCTGACAAATGTCTTACCCAAGGAAGCTTTTGAGAGGTATCGACTGGCTCTGGGAGTTCAGTCGACTCCCCACACTTGAAAGAGTGTGAATGTGGAACACCCCCTCTCCCCGAGGTATGATGTGTTTTTTTTCTAATGTGCTGATATGCGTTCTCTACTCTGTTACAGACTACAAAGGAATGACCTTTGGGTTCGTTGACAAAGGGGGAGAAAATAGTGATTGTTCAAGGGGGAGACAGTGTGGCTATTTGAGAAATCATGAGAAATGGGGGGAGAAGCTGACAGGTGGAGCAGCCAGATAGGGGGAGTGTCAAATCTGACGATGCTAGAAGCGATCGATCAAAGAATAGATATCACGACAGCTGAGGATCGTGATAATTGCAGACGAGTGATAGTGAGAGAAGGTTTCCAACGATCAACAATTGGTATCAATTTTGCAATTGGTATCCATTTGGTATCAAAAATTGGTGTCAGAAATGAAGTGTTTCATTGATGAACTTTTCATTTACTCTTGTTTCTCATGCCGAGCATTGCTCATGTGAGCTTAGAGTATTTGTTGAGTAAATCCTTGATCATTATCAGAATCGCAATAGGCGAATGGTGGCTGAAGAGTTAACGATGTATCTTTTTATGGAAGAGTAGCCAACAAACCCAAAGGGGGAGATTGTTGGGCAAAAATCCATCAAGATATCATTGAAGCGTTTTTGAGGTGATTGTGTTTGTTGACAAAGTGGGCCTCTATGTTGTGTTTGTTGACAAAGCAAACTATGACGTACAAATTTGTTGACAAAGGGGATTTCATTGTGGCATGTCGAGTTCAAGGGATGTGGTTAATGATCCATGATTAATTCAAGAACGTCGACAAAGGAATGATCGATCTGGATGCGGTTCAAAAAGAGCAGATACAAGGTAACGCCATTTTCCAGTATTTGCCAAAAATTTTGGCCTGAAAATTAACAAATGGAGAAAAGTGTTTTTGGCAAAGGGACTTGCGCGCCGGTGTCTTGGAGGATTGGAAATTTGCGTGCCATATGTTTTTCAAGATTAGAACAACAAAATATGGCAAAAGGAAAAGGGGCGCCCAAGTTTTATGTTTGGTCGCGCAAGTGACTTGCGCGGCAGAGACTAGGGCGGCGAGACCTGCGCACCGAGGCGAGACTTGCGCGCTGTCGCGCAGGGTGTCCAAATGCCTATAAATAGAGGTCGACCCCTCCTCATTCGGTGTGAGTTCAACACTTAGATAAAATTAGAACTCTCGTCGCGCAGGTGTGGTGGTCGCACAAGTGGTGGTGTGGTTGCGCAAGTAGAAGTTGCGCGCTAGTTGATTGTTGCGCATTCATAATGGTTTGGACGAGAAAGGAAGGGAGTCGCCCAAGTTTTGAGTTAAAGAAGGAAGTGTCGCGAAAGTGGTTTGGTGACACTTGGGTGCCAGATTTTGAAGAAGCGTGACAGTTAATGGTTGCGCGCCAAAATTGATTTGGGCGTAAAGGGGTGTGAGTCGCGCAAGTTTGGAGTTCCAGAAGCTAGTGTTGCGCAAGTGGTTGAGGTGAACTTGCGCGCCAGTTTTAACTTGCGCGCCAGCTTGGAGAAGGACGCTAAGTATGGTTGAAGCACGGCAGTGATTCAGGGCTGCGTGGAAGCTGGAAGATTGCCCGATACCTTCGGTGCAAAGTGAGATTTATCTACGGGTGAAAGCTGGACTTCAACAGAGCATCTACATACAATAGAGAATGTATTCATTGGTGATAATGAAGAGACCTACATGTCTATAAACTGTGAGTGGATCCTTTCCAGAGCAGTGAGCAAAGGAAGAGGAAGAAGGTGGTGCGCTCCACCGACAGTGAGCCGGAGAAAGAGAAACAAAAAGTGATCCTTGAGAAAGCAGTAGGCTGACCCTAAACATTGTAAAGGCAGTGAGCTTGGGAATAGAAGTGATCTATCCCAAACTTTGTAAACAGTAGTGTGTTTTTAGTGGGTTTGGTACATCGGCACATCGTTGGTGTATGCTCCTTAGACGTAGCCCAGTGAGAGTGAACCAAGTAAAAATCGTTGTGTCTTGTGCATGCTTTAATTTCTGATTATAATTTAATGCAGGAAAGAGAGAGAAGAGAGTCTTGATTAACAGCGAGACAAGATCAATATGGTCGGTTGTTTTAATATGTCATATCTTGATTCACCCCCCTCTCAGGGTATCTAATCTAGTGGATCTAACATAATTACATAAAAAAGAAATCATTAAATAAGTGCAGAAATAAAAAATTGCAAAATCATAATAAAAAAATATTTTAATTAATAAAAAAAGGATCTAAATTATCAAAACTCGTACTTGAAAATCAACATACATAAATAAATTTAATACGCAACAAACCCACATCGACAAATAACAGGATTGTCAGTTGGCGAGGACACAACGCACAGCACAGTCCCTGTTTCTTCACGAAAACACCCCAGGGTTTATTGGGTTTAACACACGCACAGACCCTGTTTCTTCACGAAAACATGCCAGGGATCACACGCACAGACTCTGTTTCTTCACGAAAACACCCCAGGGTTTATTGGGTTTAACACATGCACAGACCCTGTTTCTTCACGAAAACACCTTAGGGTTTATTGGGTTTAACACACGCACAGACCCTGTTTCTTCACGAAAATGAATCACACGCACAGACTCTGTTTCTTCACAAAAACATGCTAGGGATCACACACAGACTCTGTTTCTTCACGAAAACACCCCAGGGTTTATTGGGTTTAACACACGCACAGACCCTGTTTCTTCAGGAAAACATGCCAGGGATCACACGCACAGACCCGGTTTCTCCACGAAAACACGCCACGGTTTATTGGGCTTATCACACGCACCGACTCTGTATCTTCACCCAGATCCATCGCCTAATTCCTTCTCTATGACGGCATGAGCAACCTCCATCTCTTCATCAAATAATAGGTCCCACTCGCCATCCCACGAGATGAAGAACACACTATCCTCAAAGTACTTCGCCCGGTAAACCTCTCCGGCCGGCATGAACAGGTAATCACCGGCGACCAGATCATAGGCCTCTTGCTTCTTCAGGTTCCACACCCTCTTCCTCCCACTCAACATCACCATGTCATAGCTGAACGTGTGGTGGAGCGCCGGCTCCACGCTCCCGGCCTTGAACCTCCCGATCGCAGATGTTGGCTTTTCTCTCACGATCTTCATCGACCCGCCCGGCAACACCTCCAACTCTTTAAACTCCCGGTTCTTTGCCAGGCAACATATAGCACTGCCGCTCGAGGAACCTGCAATCTCCACGTCGTTACACAGTTACATACTGTCAATTTATCCCCATATTTCAAGGAGCTCCAAGCCTAAAACATGAATCTACCCTTGATACTGTGAATTTATCCCCGGGTTTCGAGTTGGAAAACGGAGAGAGCTAACCTTGTTTGGAGGGCGGGACTCCGATCTTGCACATTTCAGAGACGGAATTCTCAAAAAATGATTCTATGTCCGACGGCCACGGCTGAGACCCCGACGCGGGGCAGGGAGACTTGAAGGGGGTCTTCAGCCAAGTATCGAGGATTTCCACGGCAGCCTCCGCCGAAGTTGACATGCCGGAGACGGCGAGGACGTTGCAGTTGTTGATGGATCTGGTGTTCTGGGCCTCCCCCGGGGTGAGGCAGGTAGCCGCGTAGACGCCGGGGAACTTGTTGGCGAAAATGGAGACGCCGACGCCGGTGCCGCAGGCGACGAGGCCACGAGTCTCCTCCGAGGCCGCTGCACCGCCGCCGGAGGCGGCCGAGCTGACCCGGCGACCGACTTCGGCGGCGACGGAGTAGTAGGAGGCGGTGCCGAGGTCTTCGACGTGGATGTTGAGAGAGCGGAGGTGGGCGAGGAGGGCGTCCTTGAGGTTGCAGCCGAAAGAGTCGGCGCCGGCGATGATCTTCAGGCGGCGATCGCTTGTCTGCGCCATGGATTCAAATCCTCGGTGTATGGCCATGACCGGCTGCCTCTTAAATAACCTACCAAATTAAATAAATGATGTGACATGGCTCGTTATCCATAATTGTGAGGTCCTGAGGAGCCCAAGTGAGATGATGCACGTGTTTTATTTTTTATTTTTAAGTAAAATGATAACGTAGTACCAAATTACAATTTAGGACCAAACACATAGGATAATGTTTTTTCATATGAAATAAGATTTTACTTTGGTCCAAAAATATGCAGATCCTTAGCTGGAATTAAGGGTTGTTTTGGTCCTCAAATGTCATTCCTCCAATTTTTTATAGTCTTGATTTTTTATGCTGTGTGATACATGTGTTTTTTTTGTTATATATGTTATACATTAAACTTGCCATGTATATTTTGTATGTTATGTGTTTTTTATTGTCTTGTTTTTTTTTTGTTATATATATTATACATGTTATATAGTATAGTTTCCATATATTATAATTGTCATATATTAATAATTATACACGTGTTCAAGTCTCGCCAAGTAGTACTCTGTATTTGTGTGTTGCCTTATTTTTTTTTTCGTATGTTGTCTTTTTCCTCACATCAATGTAAATATACTTGTCAAATATATGTCATGTTATATTATAACCAATTTATATTTTCAAAAAAAATATAAAAGCAAATATGACTTAAAAATTTTAAAAACGTTTTTTCATATTTTAAAAAGATTTATTAATTATATAAATTAATAAATTTTTAATATTATAAATATGTATACTTATATTTAAAAATATCAATAATTATATTTTAATTTACACAGGATTATTTTCAATATATTACAAATTAATATATCATCTGTATTTAAAATAATACAAAATTATTATTATTTTAAGGAAATGTATATAAATCACACATGTAATATGTGTGTGTAAATGTTTTTCACAAAATATTATTAATTATAACCGTAAAACTAAAAGTATGAATTTTATTAAATATTTTTAAATTGTCCTGATTTGATATGCCATGTGATACACGTGTCATATTTTTTGTAGTCTTGATTTTATATGCCATGTGATACACGTGTCCTATTTTTTTTTAGTTTTTATTTTATATGCAATGTGATACAAGTGTTCTTTTTTGTTGTTGTTATATATGTTATATTATACATGTGTTCTATTTTTGTTTGTTATATATGTTATATATTATACTTTTCATATATATTTCACACATTAAGTGTTTTAGTCTTGTTTTTTTTTGTTATATATGTTATGTATTATACTTGTCGTATATTAATAATTATACATGTGCTCGAGTCACACTGAGTAGTTTCGTGCATTTTTTTGTTGCATGTTTTTCTTTGTATTGTAGCTCATTTTCCCACATCGATGTAAAAATTTACTTGTCATACATATGTTATGTTAAATTATAATCAATTTATATCATCAAAAAATATAAAAGAAAATATGAGTTAATTTTTTTAAATTTTTTCCTTATTTCAAAAATATTTCTAATTATATAAATTAATAAATATTCAATATTATAAAAATGTATACTTATATTTAAAAAAATTAAAATTATATTTTAATTTACAGAAGATTAATTTCAATATATTACAAATCAATACACCATCTATATTTAAAATAACACTAAATTATTACTATTTTAAGGAAATGTATATAAATTACCTATGTAATAATATATATGTGTGTGTGTAAAAGTTCTTCACAAAATATTATTAATTATATATTGTGTTGATTTTATAATAATATATAATTCATTATTAATTATAATTAAAGAATTATTATTTATGTAAATGAATAAATATTTTTTAAACATAAATCATCAATTATATAAATGTATAATTACACTCATAAATAACTATATGTATACATACAAAAAGATTTAAAATGCATATACTTTGGTAATTACTTAAATATAAATATTAACTAATAATTTTTAGTATTATAATAATATAGAAAAGAATTTAATTATAAAATTTCTAAAATTCTAAATATAAGTTCGCTTTAAAATTTCATTTAAAGATTTGGAGTTTTTTATTTTTTCAATTACTTATTTACACATATGACAATTTTATTTACTATATATATATATATATAAATATGGCATATATATATAATATTATTAATATATAAAAATTATTATATGAGAATTTATAAAATTTTAAAACCACAATTAATTAATTCATTTAAACATTAAATTTATAAATCTTTAATTATAATCAAAATATATACATATTTTACCTTAAATAAATCAATAAATTTTTATCAATGCTATTGAGTTACATTTATCAACGCTAAATAAAATGGTGATAAAGGTATAACTTATGTCACGACCCGTCATCGGGGTCCGTGCCGTGACTACCCCAAGCCCGCCTTCCAAAGGCCAGGGGCTGGCGACTAGTACCAAAGGCGTAAATCCCGATAACAGGGAAGACATTCCCTTAATAAAAGTAAACAAAACACCACAGAGTACAAGCGGAAGTAAAACACTAAGTAAAATTGAAACAAGCTGTGCTGAAAGTAAAGGGGGCCGGAAATACAAGCCCAACTGTAAAGTACAAGGTAAAAGACAAAACAGCCGGAAGGTGTCTAGCTGCTCCTGAATCGTCCTCCGGAGTCCCTATCTGAAGGGTGGGTACATATGGTCACCTCAACTCTCTACGATCGTTTGTCAGCTCCGGGTACCACTTCGTCGCATCCACCTCCGGGTACCGTCTCGTCGTGAAGACCTCCTCCGGTTACCGTCTCGTCGTTACGTCCATCTCCGGGTACCGTCTCGTCGTGAAGACCTCCTTCGGGTACCGTCTCGTCGTCACGTCCACCTCCGGGTACCGTCTCGTCGTCACGTCCACCTCCGGGTACCGTCTCGTCGTCACGTCCACCTCTGGGTACCGTTTAGCTCTACAAGCCTCAGCCTCGACCAGCGTTGTCCATCGTCTGCATCCAACACAACGAATTGCGGGCATAGCCCGTGCAGGGGTGAGTATATGCTACTCAGTAGGGACCCCGAGACCCCCGAAGATCTCCCAGAACCCACAAAGGTTAATCCACAAATGAAAAATACAATCACGAAGTAACATCCGACACTGCTTAGGTATATGCCCATACATATACCTAACTCTTCAATTCCAGTTCAGCTCCAACATCCGAGCCCAAGTACAACCCAGTCCACACAGGAAGAACATACCCAATCCACAAAGGAAAACACAACCCAGTCCACAAAGGAAAGCACAACCCACTCCACAAAGGAAAGCACAACCCAGCCCACAAAGGAAAGCACAACCCAATCCACATAGGAAAGAACAACTCAGTCCACACAGGAAAGCACAACACAATCCACAAAGGAAAGCACAACTCAGTCCACACAGGAAAGCACAACCCAATCCACAAAGGAAAGAACAACTCAGTCCACACAGGAAATCACAACCCAATCCACAAAGGAAAGAACAACTCATTCCACACAGGAAAGCACAACTTAGTCCACACAGGAAAGCAAAACGTAATCCACATAAGATAACACAACATAATCCTCAAAGGAAGCAAAACTTAATCCATCTCACACAGGTATACTTCTTCGAATGACGATAGAGATGATCACTGATCCATCTAAGTCGTCGGACCCACAAAGGATCGATAGGTACTAACCCCCGCAATGACCCACACAGGATCAGACCCACACAGGATCAATAAGTAACTAACCCCCGCAATGACCCACACAGGATCAGACCCACACAGGATCTATAGGCGCTGACTCACACAGAACCGCTGAGCGCTGACCCACACAGGATCGGATCCACACAGGATCTGTAGCACTGATCCACGTAGGATCGCTGAGTGCTGTAGTCTTCGCTGTCGAATCCACTGAGTATCTCTGTACAGTCGTCGTCGTCGTTGCAGTCACAGCCAACTCTAGGGTTCCCGCACACAGCAAGCTCGTTCGGGAGGGTCTGCTCCACGAGCCGAGAGGCTGATACATCAACTGACACAAAGTCCGGAGTTGATGTATCCAAAAGTTCCATATCGTCAACAAGAACTCAACGCAACAGACGACGCGTCAATCGGACGCCCGGTCTGGATGTTATTAGCCTTTTCGTCCCGGGGGCTCGGTTGGTTTCGAGTACGAACCAACCCGGCCATTTCTCTACTGTACCCCGAACTCTCAAGGGTATACTCATAGGGACCGTTTCTCGAAGAGATCACCAACGTCGTTGACGGCTCGTCAAACGGACGTCCGGTCTGAAAGATATCAGCTTTTCTGTTCCAGGGGCCCGGTTGGATTTCGTGTACAATCCAACCCGGCCATACTCCAACTGTGTCCAAAACTCGGGCGGAGTATGCCAAAAGTTCCGTCTCATCAAGAGGATTCCAATAAAGTTGACGGCACGTCAATCAGACGTCCGGTGCTCAAGATATATTCGTTTCTGCTCCGAGGGCCCGGTTGGTTTCGTGAACGAACCAACCCGGCCGAACCCAAAGTTCTCCGAAACCTTGAGTGTAATATACCGAAACGACCGTCTCGTTCCAAGGATCTCTACACAACTGACGGTGCATCGTTCGGAGGTCCATAACCCAAGATGTGGGCAAAAAGACCGAAGAGGGTCCGAAAACGGGAATTTCGGGCCCGGCCCGGCCCGGCTTGGTCCGGCCCGACCGGCCGGCCGCGGCTCGGCCAGCGTGGACGAGCCGAAGTCACAGAGCCGGGGGGGGGGGGGGGTGTGCGGCCCGCCCTCGCCGTTGATTGAGGCCAGCGGCGGTTTGCGCCGCCGCCAATCCGCCGGGATCCCCCGTGCCGCA
The DNA here is from genome assembly GCA_963277665.1 of Viscum album. Taxonomy (NCBI): domain Eukaryota; kingdom Viridiplantae; phylum Streptophyta; class Magnoliopsida; order Santalales; family Viscaceae; genus Viscum; species Viscum album. The sequence continues at coordinate 1,433,978,926 of OY728138.1, read as the reverse complement.
CCGCCACGACAAGTCGCGGCGGTTGATCCGTCCGGCGGCGCGCTCGGGCGCCGCAACCTCCTGGCGGCCGGACGGCTCCGGCCGCCGCCCCCGGTCGCCGGCGGCGCCGCGCCGGTGACCCGCGCCTCGGGGTTTTTCCGCGGGCCACCGGAGTTGCTCCGGTGGTCCGTTTTCAATTCCGTCTGAGTCGGTGATCATCTCGGGTCTCGAACTTTACTGCACAAGCTTCAAAAATACATTGCGGCCCCGTTTGTCGTCGCCCGTCAATCCGCACATCAATTAACAAAACGTGTCGTCTTTGTGGTTTTTCGGCGCGAAGCGATGGCGCTGCGCCCCTTCGCCGCGACCCGACTCCGACCGCGGATTCGTTCGGCATAGCGCAACGGCGTCACGCCCCTCCGCCACGGCCCCGCTCCGGCCGCGGTTCTTTTGTGGTTCTTCGGCGTGACTCAACGGCGCCGCGGAATTGGTTCAAAAATTTGTATGCGCGGCGTGACGACGTTGCGCATTCTTGCCACTCGATCTCACACGGTGCGACGACACCACGTCACTTTCATTCGATCCGCAATAAGAAGACAAATGAAAGGGAGGGGGCGGCCGTGTTTGTGCGGTCCGGCCTCCTCCCGTTAACTGATATCATGCGGTCCAAATAGACGCGGATAAAAGACGGAAGAGAATCACGTATAGAAAACACGTAAACCCCCTACCTTTGATTCGTCGATCGACGTTCGTCGTTCGTTGACGGTGTTGCGGAAAGAAGACGATGAAGTTCGTCATTCGCCGCGTTCGTCACACACTCCCAATCCCGAGCTACGTCGATCGTGGAAGACACCACACGTCGGTAGGATCCGAGGGAGGAAGTTGAAGAAGGTTGTTGGCATTCTTCATTCTCCGTTGGAAGATGAGGTTTCTCGTTCTTCGTTGGGAGCTTTTCTCCCTAGCTCCCTCTTCCTCCGTGAATCATGCCAACAAAAATATTAGATTGGCTATCTATTATTTCCTTGGCATAGAATTCAAAAAAAAAGAGATTAAATTAAGTGGCTCCACCTAATTAATGCATGAGAGTTGTCATGGATTAATTAGGGGAGGTCAAGGGGGTTTCTACCCACTTAATTGGGGAGTTGAGGAATCAAGAGGCTCTCCCTCATTAGTGAGGGAGAGTTGAGAGGTTTGAAGGAGTTTTGGGGAAAGTGAAAAGGTGGGGGCTCGTGTGGGCCTCACCTCACCTTTAATCCTCTCATGGGTAGTTAGGGACTTGTGGGTCCCACCCTAACTACCCCATGTTGGATATAACCACTAGGATAAAGAATTAATAGAAAAAAAATTGTTCCACAATTTTTTTTATTCAATTCTTTATTAATCCACAAAATTTTAACAACTCCTCCTTTGTAAACGCAACTCTGGAATATGCGTTCCTAAACAAATACCGGCGCTACAATTCCATTGGTGCCCTTAGAATTTGATTCCGAGCACCGGTTCAAAAGTTAGAAATTCCCGCTCGTTCGTCACCTGAATGTACCCGAGCTAAACTTCGGAAATTGATTCCGGGCACACCGGACCTCGGAATCTGGTGCCGTCAGAAACTGCGTTCTTGTAAAATCCCAAAGAAAATTAAGAAAAAAATTTCCTTGAATTTTATGGGTATTTACATTAATCCCACCTCAGGGCTTTACGTCCCCGTAAAGCTATAACACAAACTAGGGAAACAAAAGTGGTACTGAGCACGCATCTGAGCCTTCCGCTCTCATGTGCTCACTTGGAGGTTTCCGAGCTGCCTAGGAAAATGCACAAGAGGAATCAACCATCCTCGTAGGACCCGCTCCCGTCGATCCTCAATCTCCACTAGAACCTCCGTGCATGTCGCCCTGTCATCGACGTCCAACTCCCTGAGGTCGATGATGTGTGAAGGATCTTGCACGTATCTCCTCAGCCGAGGTACACGGAAGATTTCATGCACTCGGTGCAACTGAGGTGGAAAGGTGAAGCGGTAAATCACCTCGCCTACCCTGCTGGGGACCTAAAAAGGTCTGTTGAACCTCGGAGATATCTCGCCTCCTCGGCTATATCTCCGTAAACCTCGTCGAGGTGAGACCCGTATAAGAACGTGGTCGCCATCCTCAAACTCTAGAGGTCTCCCTTTTCTGATTAGAACTGAAACTCAAAACTCCTGCTGCCACAAGGGTAAGGTTGGCCGACCCAAGAATGATCGGCTACACCCTCCCATGCATGAGTTTAACTTGTGCTGCCCAGGGTTTCATTTTCGCCGACCAAGGAAAACCCATCCCGACGTTTGCCTAATACCGTCAATTTGAGTATGAACAGTGATTGCCAAATCCATACTCAAACTAACATCGTAAGGCCTCGACGCTTCCACCAAGAGGTCCCAACCGAGACTCTCGCCTCAAGGGTCAGATCACACCATCGGCGTAAGTGTGACTATCGAGTCTCCTCCCAAAGGTATCTTCAGATGTGAGGGTCAAGTCAACGACTTAACCGGAAACTCTAGGTCTGGGACTAGATTCATGGAAGGAAAGGATGATTCGTTTCGATGTCTATGGCTACGACAGCTAGAAGAAGACAAAGTCTGCACTTCGAATCATCCTTAGAGCCCTTTTGGCCGCACTCCATGACCGCAAGCAGCTACTCTCTTCCCCTTCCATCCAGTTCCCTGAGCCTGGCGGGGACAACAAAGGCGGGTGGTGGTAACATGTTGAAAAGTACACCACCACAAGCTGCTCTCCTAGCTCTGCCTCCATGTCTGCTGTTATGCAGATTAATCTGTACTTAACATTTCCTCTTCTTGAAACATTTTACACCCCCAACTCCCAGAGACTGGCGCCAGTTTCCTACTTTCCAAACTTCTAACATTCTCTGGCTTTATTCGATCAACAAAGAATTCTCAACCACAAAGATTCCTTCTAGCACCCTAGCCTAAGTAGGAATGCATAGAGAAAAGTTGCTGGCTCGGAAGTCCTTAAACAAACCACGCTCAGATATCCGAGCTCTATAGCACTGATCGAAACGTTTTCAATGAGTACCTGGAATGCTCGGTACTCCTCGATGAATTCTCAGCTACCGACAGGTCGTCCCGCCGAAGCTGTATAAGCTCTAGAAAACTCTCAGCCACCTCCTCAATCCAGTCCTCAACCGCATGTGAGTCAGGTTCACCTCAGAACTTGAGGGTATCTGATGCTGAAACATGTGTAAGGCACTATTCCTACATGCGTCATCTACCGGTACCACCAGTTGTAACTGCTGACCAACAGGTAGTGATGTATAGTTGACACACTACCCGAAGTCACTATCTAAGGCATTGGTCCACGTACCGAAGCCTCATCACTAAGCAGACCATCCTCATGGTCATCCACTGGAAAACACTAGTATCCAAGTCCACCTTTCGCTCTACTAGTGTTTAAACTAGGCGTAGAACTCTAGCAATCGCCTCCATCCCGTCCTCTACTGCTTGGGAATTGTCTCGCCTCATAACCTCGGAGGCCTCTGCTGCTGAAACTCGTGAAACACGCTCTATTAGCGTGCACCATCCACTAGTAAAAATGGTGGCATCTGCTTCCCAATAGGTAGTGGTGCTGCTGGTACACCACCCGAGGGTGCCAACAAAGTAACAAGGGCCCCGCACCGGAGCCTCGTCGCTCGGTGGGCTATCATCGCGTACAAAACTCGGAACCCTAGCTGGCTGCCATCGTGGGGCCATCCTCAAAAGAGACAGGTGCGCCACGGTCAAACAGTATACCTGGTGAGCTGACACATAGTAATCACAAAGAATTTTTTTGAAACACACATGCAATCAATGTTTTCGTGCATTGAGTCAGAAATCAGAAGTCAAGGTCCTGGTGTACGGATACGTCGGCCGCCGCACCAACACTGGACTCCCTGGAATGATAACCATACCCAATACGCTTAACACTATTACTTCACAGAGAAAAGATCAGAGTCCGTGGTAGAACCAAACTCCTCTGATACCAATTTGTCACGACCCATCCTCGGGGTTCGTGCTGTGACTACCCCAAGCCCGCCTTCCATAGGCCAGGGGCTGGTGACTAGAACCAAAGGCGTAAATCCCGATAACAGGGAAGACATTGCCTTAATAAAAGTAAAAAAAACACCACAGAGTACAAGCGAAAGTAAAACACTAAGTAAAATTGAAACAAGCTGTGCTGAAAGTAAAGGGGGCCGGAAATACAAGCCCAACTGTAAAGTACAAGGTAAAAGACAAAACAACCGAAAGGTATCTAGATGCTCCTGAATCGTCCTCCGGAGTCCCTACCTGAAGGGTGGGTACAGATGGCCACCTCAGCTCTCTACGATCGTCTTTCAGCTCCGGGTACCACTTCGTCGCATCCACCTCCGGGTACCGTCTCGTCGTGAAGGCCTCCTCCGGTTACCGTCTCGTCGTGACGTCCATCTCCGGGTACCGTCTCGTCATGAAGACCTCCTCCGGGTACCGTCTCGTCGTCACGTCCACCTCTGGGTACCGTCTCGTCGTCACGTCCACCTCCGGGTACCGTTTAGCTCTACAAGCCTCAGTCTCGACCAGCGTTGTCCGTCGTCTGCATCCAACACAACGAAGTGCGGGCATAGCCCGTACAGGGGTGAGTATATGCTACTCAGTAGGGACCCCGAGACCCCCGAAGGTCTCCCTGAACCCACAAAGGTTAATCCACAAAGGAAAAATACAATCACGAAGTAACATCCGACACTGCTTAGGTATATGCCCATACATATACCTAAGTCTTCAATTCCAGTTCATCTCCAACATTCGAGCCCAAGTACAACCCAGTCCACACATGAAGAACATAACCAGTCCACAAAGGAAAGCACAACCCAGTCCACAAAGGAAAGCACAACCCACTCCACAAAGGAAAGCACAACCCAGTCCACAAAGGAAAGCACAACCCAGTCCACAAAGGAAAGCACAACCCACTCCACAAAGGAAAGCACAACCCAGTCCACAAAGGAAAGCACAACCCAATCCACATAGGAAAGAACAACTCAGTCCACACAGGAAAGCACAACACAATCCACAAAGAAAAGTAAAACTCAGTCCACACAGGAAAGCACAACCCAATCCACAAAGGAAAGAAGAACTCAGTCCACACAGGAAAACACAACCCAATCCACAAAGGAAAGAACAACTCAGTCCACACAGGAAAACACAAACCAATCCACAAAGTAAAGAACAACTCAGTCCACACAGGAAATCACAACCCAATCCACAAAGGAAAGAACAACTCATTCCACACAGGAAAGAACAACTTAGTCCACACAGGAAAGCAAAACGTAATCCACATAGGATAACACACCATAATCCACAAAGGAAGCAAAACTTAATCCAGCTCACACAGGTATACTTTTTCGAATGAAGATAGAGATGATCACTGATCCATCTAAGTCATCGGACCCACAAAGGATCGATAGGTACTAACCCCCGCAATGACCAACACAGGATTAGACCCACACAGGATCAATAGGTAACTAACCCCCGCAATGACCCACACAGGATCAGACCCACACAGGATCTGTAGGCGCTGGCTCACACAGAACCGCTGAGTGCTGACCCACACAGGATCGGATCCACACAGGATCTGTAGCACTGATCCACGTAGGATCGCTGAGTGCTGTAGTCTTCGCCGTCGAATACACTGAGGATCTATGTACAGTCATCGTCGTCGTTGCAGTCACAACCAGCTCTAGGGTTCCCGCACACAGCAAGCACGTTCGGGAGGGTCCGCTCCACGAGCCGAGAGGCTGATACATCAACTGACACAAAGTCCGGAGTTGATGTATCCAAAAGTTTCGTATCGTCAACAGGAACTCAACGCAACAGACGGCGCGTCAATCGGACGCCCGGTCTGGATGTTATTAGCCTTTTTGTCCTGGGGGCCCGGTTGGTTTCGAGTGCGAACCAACCCGGCCGTTTCTGTACTGTACCCCGAACTCTCAAGGGTATACTCATAGGGACCGTTTCTCTAAGAGATCACCAACGTCGCTGACGGCTCGTCAAACGGACATCCGATGCTCAAGATATATTCGTTTCCGCTTCGAGGGCCCTGTTGGTTTCATGAACGAACCAACCCGGCCAAACACAAAGTTCTCCGAAACCTTGAGTGTAATATACCTAAACGACCATCTCGTTCCAAGGATCTCTATGCAACTGACGGTGCGTCGTTCGGAGGTCCGTAGCCCAAGATATGGTCAAAAGACCGAAGATGGTCCGAAAATGGGAATTTCGGGCCCGGATCGACCCGGCCCGAGGCCCCCTGGGTCGGCCCAATCCGGGTCGACCCGAACCGGGTTTGACCCGGCTGGGCTCGGCCCGGCCCGGCTCGGTCCGGCCCGACCGGCCGGCCGCGGCCCGACGAGCGGAGCCGAGCCGAAGTCGCGGAGCGGGGGGGGGGGGGGGGGGGTGCGCGGCCCACCCTCGCCGTTGATTGAGGCCGGCGGCGGTTTGCGTCGCCGCCAATCCGCTGGGATCCCGCGCGGCCGCGGGATCCCCCGTACCGCACCGCCACGGCAAGTTGCGGCGGTTGATCCATCTGGCGGCGCGCTCGGGCGCCGCCACCTCCTGGCGGCCGGACGGCTCCGGCCGCCGCCCCCGGTCACCGGTGGCGCCGCACCGGCGACCCGCGCCTCAGGGTTTTTTCGCGGGCCACCAGAGTTACTCCGGTGGTCCGTTTTCAATTCCTTCTGAGCCGGTGATCATCTCAGGTCTCAAACTTTACTGCGCAAGCTTCAAAAATACATTGCGGCCCCGTTTGTCATCGCCCGTCGATCCGCACGTCAATTAACAAAACGTGCCGTCTTTGTGGTTTTCCGGCGCGACGCGATGGCGCCGCACCCCTTCGCCGCGGCCTGACTCCGACCGCAGATTCGTTCGGCATAGCGCAACGGCGTCGCGCCCCTCCGCCACGGCCCCACTCCGGCCACAGTTCTTTTGTGGTTCTTCGGCGCGGCTCGACGGCGCCGCGGAATTGGTTCAAAAATTTGTATGTGCGGCGTGATGACGTCATGCATTCTTGCCGCTCGATCCCACGTGGTGCAACGGCACCGCGTCACTTTCATTCGATCTGCAATAACAAGACAAACGAAAGGGAGGGGGGCGGCCGTGTTTGTGCGGTCCTGCCTCCTCCCGTTAACTGATATCATGCGGTCCAAATAGATGCAGATAAAAGACGGAAGAGAATCTCGTATAGAAAACACGTAAACCCCCTACCTTTGATTCATAGATCGATGTTCGTCGTTCGTTGACGGTGTTGCGGAAAGAAGACGATGAAGTTCGTCATTCACCGCGTTCGTCACACACTCCCAATCCCGAGCTACGTCAGCCGTGGAAGACACCACACGTCGGTAGGATCCGAGGGAGGAATTTGAAGAAGGTTGTTGGCGTTCTTCATTCTCCGTTGAAAGATGAGGTTTCTCGTTCTTCGTTGGGAGCTTTTCTCCCTAGCTCCCTCTTCCTCCGTGAATCATGCCAACAAAAATATTAGATTGGCTATCTATTATTTCCTTGGCATAGAATTCAAAAAAAAGAGATTAAATTAAGTGGCTCCACCTAATTAATGCATGAGAGTTGTCATGGATTAATTAGGGGAGGTCAAGGGGGTTTCTACCCACTTAATTGGGGAGTTGAGGAATCAAGAGGCTCTCCCTCATTAATGAGGGAGAGTTGAGAGGTTTTAAGGAGTTTTGGGGAAAGTGAAAAGGTGGGGGCTCGTGTGGGCCCCACCTCACCTTTAATCCTCTCATGGGTAGTTAGGGACTTGTGGGTCCCACCCTAACTACCCCATGTTGGATATAACCACTAGGATAAAGAATTAATAAAAAAAAATTGTTCCACAATTTTTTTTTATTCAATTCTTTATTAATCCAAAAAAATTTAACAACTCCTCCCGTGTAAACGCAACTCCTGAATAGGCGTTCCTAAGCAAATACCGGCGCTGCGGTTCCATTGGTTCCCTCAAAATTTGATTCCGAGCACCGGTTCAAAAGTTAGAAATTCCCGCTCGTTTGTTCACTGAATATACCCGAGCTAAACTTCAGAAATTGATTCCGGGCACACCGGACCTCGGAATCAGGTGCTGTCAGAAACTGCGTTCTTGTAAAATCCCAAAGAAAATTAAGAAAAAAATTTCCTTGAATTTTATGGGTCTTTACAACTTAATTGAAAAATACACACACACACACACACACACGTGTTTTAATACATATTCACGTTTTAATAAATATTTATTGAAAAAATGCATACATATATTCAAATATATATAAAAACACCCACATAAACTAATATTTATATATTTATATATAAACCCACACAAACATATATTTATAAAAACACACATATGAGCATATACAAATGCAGACACACATAGACATATATCTATAAACACACACACATATTTTTTGCAAAAAGTATGTATATATATATGTATAAATTATGAAAATAAAATTTATAATAATTTTTTATTCTATTATGATATATATTTTCAAATATACATTTTAAGAAAATATAAATATACATAAATTATATTATGTCTGATAACCATTATCATCCCTAAATAAAAACACTTATAGAGGATGACATTTATCAGTGTTGAGAAAAAAGTTGACATAGGTTTGATTTTATGTTCACTTTTTTTTATTAGTGCTAAAGATCATCCTTATAAACACTTTTTTTTCACAATTCTAGGTCAACCTGAGTAAAAGCTCGGACCAAGACAAAATATAGTGGCTTGGGCCCAACCCGAGAAACCCCAAAGCCCGAGCCTAGCTTGGTATGAGCCTAGTTAGGTTTCATGTCAGGTTGAGAGGGATTTTGGTTAAATATGCCGAATTTACACCCCAATTCTCATTATATCACTCACCATCAAAGTAGAGAGAGAGGGGTCACACCTTTCAGGAGGAGGACATATGTACAATGGAGGGGACATGGGAGGAGAGATTAGTTATTTCCATTAAAGATGGGAGGGAGAGAGACAATTTTGAAAATGATATGAACAAACAATAGGATTGTTCGACGATGATGAGACAACACATAACACACTAGTTTTATCAAGTTCTATAATGAACTCTGCTCTCAGATGGCTAATAAGTGGTACAACTTGGTGAGTAGGTCTACGATCACTCAAATAACATCGTTTCCTCTAGACAATCGTGGGGGCCCCATCATGAAGTCCATAGAGGTACCATACCACTCCCACTTTGGAATATTAAGGGGTTAATCTAAACCTGTTGGAACCTAGTGCTCGACCTTCACATGCTGACTAGTGAGGCATCGGGAGATAAACTTAGTTACACACCTATTCATCCCTGGCCACCAGAAATGACATCTAAGGTCTTGATATATCTTTTCCATACCTAGATGCATTGCTAAGGGGAATGTATGCAACTCCCTCAAAACCTCATCTCGTAGAATCATTGGTACCATGGTGTAACCTCAAAAAAAGGACATGCTCCCCACTTTCAAAAAATTCATCAAGAGAACATCTAGTAGATATCTTAAAATATAAGTTCTCACAGTCAGTGTCTCCAATACGAGCCTCCCTAACACACTACAGAAGCGATGGGGTAACAACCATCGATCGGAGGTATGCTGCTCCATCATCATCCAATAATGACAATTATAATGACGCCAACTACTCTGATGCCTCAATCAATAACTGTGAACAAGATCTAATACTGAGAGAACTAGCTACCACATTTTGAGCCCAGTTCTAGAGGCATCACAAAACACTAGATACTCAACACCCTCCTCTAGAAGCCTCAGGATAGGGGGTGCTCATTAACTTCTTACACAACTCTTAAAAATCCTATTGTCACCTCTCCATCCACATAAAAGGTTTCCCCTTTTGAAAAAAATAAGTTAAGGGTGCTGAAATCCTGGAGAAATTAGGTACAATCCTCCGATAGTATCTAACCAAACCCAATGAAGCTCTACACCTCAGTCACACTCTTGGGTGGATCCTAAGCTAGCACCACCTCAATGTTCACCGGGTCCACTACTACTCCCTCTTTTGAAATGACATGTCTCAGAAAGTGTATTTCTCGAATCTAGAACTGACACTTCAAGAGCTTCCCATAAATTTGGCACTCTCAGAGTATATCTAGATACATCCTCAAATGCCTCACATTCTCCTCAGTTGATATTGAGTATAATAGAATTTCAGTGATGAATACTACCATGAACCAATCTAAGAAGGGATAAAAGATCTGATTCATGTGTCCCATGAAAACTACTAGGGATTTTTTCATGAGGAAGGGAATTACCAAGTAATCATAGTGATTGTAGAGACATCAGAATGTTATCTTAGGTATATCCTCACCCCAAACTCAGAGATGGTGATAGCACGACCCGAGGTAAATATTTGAGAACCACCTCATGCCTTTCAACTAGTTTGATTGGTAGTTGATTCTTAGAAGTGGATACACATTCTTGACGGTCACCTTTTAATAACCTAGATTTCCCCAGTCCCTTCCTTTGTAAAAATCCAATGTTTGGGGTGTTCTAGGAGGCAACAGTGGCTCATTTCAAGAGTTTTCCAATTTTCCAATTTTTCCATATGCATGTCAGTGTGTCGGCATGTTAGTGTGTCGACATCAATGAGTCGAGGGCATCGACATCGGTGAGTCAAGGGCGTCAGTGCCGGTAGGTCGAGGTGTCAGTAGGTCATTGCGTCGGTAGGTCAAGGCGTTGGTAGGTTGTTTCATCGATAGGTTGAGGCATTGGTAGTTTGTTATGTCAGTAGGTCATGGCGTCGGTAGCTCAGTGTTGGTGGATTAGCGTCGGCGAATCACCCATCAGTGACCCATTTCCAATTTTTTTAGTTTAGCCCCTCTTACATGTTTCTCTCTGTGAAATGGTAACTTATCAACTCACAGTCATGCGCTGGTCTGTATCCACCATTTCCGAAGGGAATTAGTAAATCCCCTATATCTTGTAACATCCCACCATCCTTGTAACCTCCAAGCCACATGAAAAAACCATGATCCTATTTTCAAGTACTTTGAAATTGTCTCAATGTTTTTTAGGATCTTGCCTTTTCATAAACCGATATCTCTTCTTTCCTTCTTATTTTTCATTTTCCCTAGTTCGTCTAGAGCCTTCCTCCTCAGATGAGTTGTGTGCCTGTGCTAGAGCCCCTCATGCTCATTTTTTCTTGAATATCCTTCATACGACTCATACGGTCCCTTGTTCTTGGTACAAGGAGTAACTTCAATCCTTTGATCATCCAAGTAGGGATTTATTTTGCTTCTCTTTAATTTTTCATCATGTGGGATGGGCATACTAATGGACCCTTGTGATAAATGGTTGAGAACTTTCTTAAAAATGAGAAATAGATACGAATTGGATTTTATTAAAAGATAACATGGGTACATAATATAATGAAAAGGGAGTAGTTTGGTGTTGACCGACTGTTTTATTTGTTATCTTTGATTCTGTTATGGTTGTAATGGCTATATGCCTTCTGAAAATCATGACCGTTGGTGGTATTTGTTGCGCACAAGTGATTTTCTGTTTTGTTGAGAGGCTTGAACAATGACTGCAACATTAAATATGATTAATCGCATATACTTGGTTAAATAAATTAATGTCTCAGGATCAAACATGTTTTGTGATCACTTCAGATATAATCCAGTGAAATTAAAGAACCTCTACTGGTTAAAATCTAAATGTAGATGCATCCTGTTGATAGGTGTGGTTGAGTGCTATATTCTGTTGAGTTTGTAACCTTATGTGAGTTATGTGGTGCTACTATTGGGAGTATGGTTTTCGGTAAAAGGTTGGACAAAGGAGTTGGTTTTGTGAGAATGGAGTGGTATGGGCATGTAACGGGGTTATGGTCAAAATGATAGTTACAGTGGGCTTTGCGTGTGGGGTGGTATAAGAGAGGTGTGATGGAATCTTAGTATAAGAGATTGATTTATTGTGGAATGAATGAACTTTTAGGTAGATGAACTACCTTTTTGATGTATTATGGTTGTGAAGCGATGTCGGGAAGTGGGACTTTGGTGTGGTTATGAACTCGTTATGAAGTGGGGATGCGTTTGGGAATTATTTGGGTAGTGGGGTTGTGGGGATAGGTTGTGAGAGAAGGTTTGTGCATTACACTTTTGAATCATGGTTGTTGGTAATGATTGGACATGTGTCTAAGAATATTGGGGGTTTGTGCAATCGGACTATAGTTTAGTTGTGCTCGTTGTTTTGGTGTGGTTGTGGTTGATAGTCTCTTGGTAGTGTTGGAAGAAATTAAAGTGAACCCCTTAATTAATAAATGACATGTGGTTAAATGAAAAGGGATTAGGATTGTGTTTAATTATGCCTATTTTGTAGTTATGCATGTAGGGGTGGCAGTGAAGGTGGTTCTGAGTGGGTTGGTTGTTTTTTCGTAAACCCGTAGGTTGGGATGAGTGTCTGCTTACCTATATATATATTGTATTTCCATGTGATTTATATACGCAACCTACCCTTGTTGAGCACTATGTTCCAAACACCTCCACCTCATGGGGGGTGGGTGTATTTTCCAACATCCTTGTGGTAGGATGGATGGCTGGTTACTGACTTTCTTCCTTGCACCCTCTTCTGGATCTTGCCACTCGGGCGAATCTGAGTAGGCTGTAATGGATTGAGGCTTACCATAGTCCAAGATTCTTTGGGCAAAGGTTTGTTTTGGATGAGGGGCCTAGGTGGTCGTGGGCCAAGTTTTTTCCCCAAGTATCTTTGGGATGAGGCCCAGGTGTCTTCAGACGAGTGGTGTGGTTGTTGTGGTCCAGGTGTATGCAGGCGAGATTTTGTGTGGTTGAGGCCTAGGTGTGTGTGGGCGAGTTTTTGTAGTAGGACTATGTATTAGAAGAGATGAAGAATCAAGACATTATCCGTTAGGGACAATCAGACAACCAGTGGGAAAGTGGTGCAGGGTACCCAAATATTGATGTGATTATACTATTACTTTACTTTACTTGCAATATTTGGTGAGTGTGCCTTGGTAAGGTTGGGCTAGTTAGTATTCCTTAGTTGGTTCTTGAGGTTCTACTATTTTATCATAGGGGCATCAATATGTTCCCCCACTTTTGCACGAGTAGCTTTAGTTTCCCTACTGAGTATACTTGTATGCTCACCCTACGTATTTTTTATACTATTTTCAGGTTTCTGGGTGGACTTTGAGAACCACATTGGACCTTACTAGATTAGGCATCAGGATTGTTGTAGTTGCTACTTAAACTCTTTTCTTTTGGTACTTTACTTTGGAGTTTTTATTGTACCTTGTATCAGTTTCACTTTTGAACATGCATGTGGGAATGGATTTTTGGATTTGCTTCTGTTTTTAGTATTTGGAGTTGTTTGAGATTTACCATCTTATCTCCTGATATTATTCAATAAAAGGGTAATAAATTCCATTCCTTGTGTGATATCCTATACCCTTGGTGCTAGTCACCACACCGGGGCCTATTGAAGGTGGGACTCGGGGGTCATTATCTCTCCTTCATATTGAAGAAGGTAGGTTGTGACAAAATGGTATTAGAGGTAGGTTGAGAGATATAATGGAGTTCAGAGATAGGCACAGTGAGGATTGCATGGGATGGTAGGTCAATTGTGTTAGGAAACCTTGGTGTGTGAGATAGGCCAGGGAGGACCGGCTTGGGCACGAGATTTTAGGCCCCCCTATGATTCGATGCAAGGACTATAAACCTACTGAACAACCAAGTGAGGCTACGCCAATTGTAGGGTAGAGACCCTAAGAAAGGTACATGCATCATAATGACTTGTGTTCTTGTGTGTCTTGGGTGTTTTGGGAATTTAAAATAAATAGAGTTAAAAAATTTAAAAGAAAATTTCCACACTACTTATGCTTAAGAATTCCTTGTTTCCCCCTTTTCAGCTATGGCACCCGGACGTCGTCCCCATGTGGTATGAGCAGTTGAGGCCCATCAGGTTGACCTAGTTGATCAATGGAGGGATGATCAATAAGTGGAGGATGAACACTGGCAGAAGATGCTTTGTGCCTTCTAGCAACAGAATCTGGGAAAGTATAAGGGTAGCGTCTCAGATATAAAGATGGAGAGTTGGCTCGAGGAGCTGGTGATCGCTTTCAGCTTGATCTGAGCTCCAAAAGAGTACTGGGTTCCTCTGGTAGTGAGTCAAATATGAGGAGTAGCATGTCAGTGGTGGAAACTTTACCTTGGAGAGAGTAAGTAAACTAAGATTTCATGGGTTGACTTTGAGAGGGAGTTCTGGGTGGAATTCCTTTATTCCACGATGAAGGCTGAGAAGAGGCAGGATCTAGTCTTCCTCCAGCAGGGGGTATGTCGATAAGGGAACTGAGGATCAATTTCAAAGATCTCCTGCACTTTGCACCAGATATATTCCTGGACGAGGAGTCCCGAGCGAGATGTTTAGAGGAGGAACACCGACCTTTTCTTCTTTATATTGTTACTCCCTTCACTCTACCAACATACTTAGAGGTTCAGAAGAAGGAAAAAGTAGTGGAGAGGATGCACATGCTAGGAGTGTGCCGTGAGAGGGGATCCAGCTGGGTTCATCAAAGGGGAAAGCCATCAGCAGCAGGTCTCCAGTGTCAGGGCCTTCTAGGTTTCAGTTAGTGGGGAGTAGGCCTCAACAATTCCAATTCCAATCTCATGGTCCTCGCCCTTTTCTTATGGGACTAGGACTGAGGTACTTTATCTATGGAGTCCATGGGAAAATTCATAATTAGTTCCCATTTTGAGCGTTGTACAGTGGGGGTGGGCAGACCCAACTCCCACCTCAACAGTAGCAGTTGCCGGTCAGGACCTTCTAGCAGTAGGAGCAGCAAGCTCTTGCTCCATCGAGGGTAAACAGTATTGGGGGAGGCTGACCCCAGGGTTCTCCTCAGGGACCTCGACCAGGGTGTGGTTAGAGAGGTGGTTTACAGTAGATATGTAAAGGATCTAGGTGTGAGAAGTTGCACGTCGTGGAGGTAGCAGTTCCAGTGGGGCCATAGGTTGTTCGAGGTACGATCAGTCAGTTTAGTACTCTTGCGTGTGCTTTGTTTGATTTATGAGCTCCACAATCCTTTGTTACACCTAGTCTAGCCCATGATCTGGGACTAGATGTAGAAATACTTCCCATT
The DNA here is from genome assembly GCA_963277665.1 of Viscum album. Classification (NCBI taxonomy): domain Eukaryota; kingdom Viridiplantae; phylum Streptophyta; class Magnoliopsida; order Santalales; family Viscaceae; genus Viscum; species Viscum album. The sequence continues at coordinate 1,433,963,804 of OY728138.1, read as the reverse complement.
ACTCTGGTGTTGAGTATTCCAGTTAGAGGTCATATCAGTCTGTTTGATGTTTGTCAAGGGTGTAGACTGATGTTGGGGATGCATCAGTCCAGTGGGGATCTTCTTATACTACAGATGCAGCCAGATGATGTCATCCTAGGCGTCGACTGGTTGTTTTATATGTACACTGTTATCAACTGCTTTTGGAGAAGATTTATGTCCTCACATGTGGGCGGTCAGTGCGTATCATTCGTTGGCAAGAGGAGTTGTTAGGGGAGCAGTCCACATGTGGAGAATCTTATTTCCTTATTAGTTGAGATGTCAGTGTAATCAGCAGATACAGAGATGGTGGAAGTTTCAGAAGTTTTCAGTGAGTTCTTATATGTCTTCCCCAAAGTGGCTGTGACTCTACCCGCTTGACGTGATGTTGAGTTCAGGATAGTCTTGCAACCTAGTGCCCATCCAATTTCAATGGTTCCCTATCGAATGAAGCCTTATGAGTTGTAAGAGTTTCAGATCCAGGTTGATGAGATGATGAAGAAGGGTGTTATCCAGCCAATTGTGTCATTGTGGGGTGCTCTAGTTTTGTTTGCAAAGAAGGCGGATGGTGGCCTAATACTGTGCATAGACTACCGGAGGCTGAATCAGGTGATGGTCAAGAACCGTTACCCCCTCCCGAGGATCGACGATCTTTTAGACTAGTTAAAGGGGGGAATGTTCATTCTCTAAGATCGACTTGCAGTCTGGATATCACCAGTTGAGGGTAAAGGAGGGTGACATCCCAGAGACTAATTTCAAGTGTAGGTATGGGCACTTCGAGTTTGTAGTCATGCCCTTCGGTGTAACGAATGTGTTAGCCGTGTTCATGTGACTCATGAACTCTGTTTTTTGTGAGTACCTGGACCGGTTCATCATCATGTTCATCAAAGAAATCCTGATCTAATCATGGTCAGAGGAGGATCACGTCGGGATTCTGAGGACTGTCTTGGAGGTCCTCCAACACCACCAAATCTACGGAAATTCATCCAAGTAAAAGTTCTAGATGAGATAGGTGCACTTCCTCAGACACATAGTGTCTTAGCAAGGGATAGTAGTGGAACCATAAAAGGTCAAAGCAGTTGTTTCTTGGGTAGCACTGAAGAATTTGGAGGAGGTTCGTAGTTTCCTGGGTATGGAAGGCTATTACTAGAGGTTCATACCCGACTTATCTCAAGTTTCAACTCCTTTGATATCTTTGACTAGGAAATAACAGGATTTCGTATGTAGTGAGTAGTTCTAGGCTACTTTTAGCTATCTGAAAGGGAAGCTGGTCAGTGTACCAATGCTTAGGTATCTAGAGGAAGGGGTATTGTTCGAGTGTTCTATGACGCTTTCGGCCTAGGATTGGGATGTGTGATGATGCAGTATCAAAGAGTAATCTCTTATGGGTCTAGGTAGTTATGTCCTCACAAACATAATTATACCACCCATGATCTAGAGCTTGTAGAAATAATTTTTGCACTGAAGTTGTGGCGGCATTACCTCATCAGAGATTGCTTGGTGGTCTTCATAGATCACAAGATCCTGGGGTACATCTTCTCCCATGGATACCTGAACTTGCAACAACGAAGGTGGATGGAGTTTCTCCAAGATTACGACTTTTAGATCTCCAAAACTCTAGGAAAGGGGAACGTAGTGGCCGATTCCTTGAGTAGGAAGTCACAAATAGAGGTAGTTTAGGAATCTACGAATGCTTGGAAGGCAATGGAGGAGTTGGCTGCTTTATGCCTGGAAGCTGGGGAGGACAGCAGTAGAGGCTATCTATTTCAACTAACAGTGCAGTCTTCCTTGGTGCGGCAGGTATAGGAGTCTCAGTGGGGATAATTAGAGGCTGAGGTGATGCATGATCGCATTGTCTAGGGTGATTCTCTAGAAGGATGGTCGAAAGATAGCCAGAATCAGATGTTGTTTCATGGGATTCTATTTTTCCCACTGGAAATATGCAAGGGATTTCTCTGTGAGTTCTATAGATCACCGCTGGTGGTGCATCCATGAGTTTCTAAAATGTAGCAAGGCTTGAGGGAATAGTTTTGGTGGCTCGGGGTGAAGCGTTCAGTGGTGGAGTTTGTGGAAATATGCCTAGTGTGTTAGCTGGTGAAGGTTGAGAACCGTGTTCCTGGTGCTCTGTTGCAACCCTTAGACATTCCCGAGTGGAATTGGGATGAAATCTCAATGGATTTCATCACAGGTTTACCCATAGTTCAAGGAGGATGATATTATCATTGGGTATTTATGGATCGATTGATGAAATCAAATCACTTACTGGAAATCAAGGAATTGAGCATAGTGGATGACTTGGAAAAGAGGTATGTGGATGAGGTAGTGCGACTACATGGAGTTCCAAGATCCATCATCTTGGATCGAGACACACAATTTACCTCATGAGTTTAGAGGGGATTGAAGCATGATTTTGACACCTAATTATTCCTTATCACCGCTTTCCACCCTCATATGGATGGGTAGACATAGAGGACCATCCAGACATTGGAGGACATGATACATGCATGTATCTTGGACTTTAGAGGATCATGGGTACAAAACTTGCCTTTGGTGAAGTTTTCCTACAATAATAGCTATCACTCTACCATTGACATGACGCCATTCTAAGCCTTGTGCGGAAGGCCTTGTCATTCACCAGTATGCTAGATAGAGGTAGGGGAATCATCCCTTCACGAGCCAGAGGTAGTGCAGAGCACAATAGAGAGGGTTAAACTACTATGTGAGAGGATAAAGATGGCTCAAGACTGGCAGAAGTTATACACTGATCATAGGAGGAGGCCTTTGGAGTTTGAGGTTGGGGACCACATGTTCTTAAAGGTCTCCCCTCGATGCGAACAATGGAGGTTTGGAAGAGGGGGAAAGCTTTCTCCCAGGTTTATCGTACCTTTCAAGTGTTGGGATGAGTTGGTGAGGTGACATATGGTTGGAGAATATCCATGACTTTTTTCATGTCTCACAACTCCATTGGTATCTACATGGTGACTTCCAAATCCTTGATTGGGGAGAGTTGGATATCGACGATGATGCGGCGTTCGTGGAGTGACCGATAAGAATCGATGGTCATGAGGAGAAGGTGCTGCGTGGGAAAACCATTCCTTTGGTTTGTGTGTTATGGTGGCATGGTGGCCTCAAGGAGAGTACCTAGAAATGAGAAGCACAAATGTGTTCCCAGTACCCAGAGCTATTCTGATTTTTTCTCTTGTGTTTGTTTTGTGCCATGCTTATGATGTAATGTTTGACCCTGCTTGCTGTATGATAAGTTGTTTCCCTATTCTCTAATTTTGTGTGAAAATTATTGACTATGGGGAAGTTAGAACCTAATCCCTAATCAAGATGCATTAATGTGGATGTGATTAAACCTGTGTGGGAGAGTAAGTGTCACCTAAATCAGATAGAATATTGACATGGAGTAAGTAGATCCCAAATCTATATCTCTGGACATAGTGACCTTGGTGTATGTGTGATTGTTCGGGGTAGTGTGGGGCCTTAGTTTTGTGAAGTTGTTTAGGAGATAGATGATGGGGAGGTGTCGTGGGATGTCAAGGTTTTTGCTCGAGATTTAGAACACCACAAGGTAGGTTACTCCTGAGAGGTATCTTAAGGGATGGTTGTTCGGGCATCTTTTTCTTCTGGGTTAGTTTTAAAATTCTTAGGGATGAGAATAGTTTGAGAGGTATCTGATATAATAACCCAGATTTCCTGAGGCCCTTCCTTTGTTAAAATCCAGTGTTTGTGGTGTTCTGGGAGGCGGCGGTGGCTCATTTCAAGAGTTTTCCAATTTTCCATTTTTTCCATCGGCATGTCAGTGCGTCGGCATGTTAGTGCATCAGCATCAGTGAGTCATGGGTATCAACATCAGTGATTCGATGGCATCAGTATTGGTATGTCAAGGCATCGGTAGGTCATTGTGTCGGTAGGTCGAGGTGTACGTTGGTCATTGCATCGGTAGGTCGAGGCGTCGGTAGGTTGAGGCGTCGGTAGGTTGAGGTGTCAGTAGGTCATTGCATCAGTAGGTCAAGGAATTGATAGGTCGTTTCATCATTAGGCCATGGCATCGGTAGCTCAGCTTCGGTGCCTTAGCTTCGGTGACTCACCCATCGGCGACTCATCACTAGTTTTTCCATTTTCACCTCTTTTACATGTTTCTCTCCGTGAAATGGTAACTTATCAACTTATAGCCATGTTCTAGTCTATATACACCATTTATAAAGGGAATTATTAAATTCCCCATATCTTGTGACATCCCACCAGTCTTGTAACCACAAAGATGCGTGGCCAAACCACGATCCGATTTTCAAGTACTTTGAAATCATCTCCTTGATTTTTAGGATCTTTCCCTTTCATAAACTGAGACCTATTCTTTCCTCCTTACTTTTTGTTTCCCATGGTGCGTCTAGAACCTTCCTCCTCAGACGAGTCATGTGCCTGTTTTAGATCCCCTTCTGCTCATTTTTTCTTGAATATCCTTCCCACGACTCGCACGATCCCTTGTTATTGTCGTAAGGAGGAACTTCAATCCTTTGTTCATCCAAGTAGGGATTTCTTTTGCTTATATTTAATTGTGCATCATGCGGGGTGGGTATACTAATGAACCATTGTGAGAAATGGTTAGGAACTTTATTAAAAATGATAAATAGATAAGAATTAGATTTGATTAAAAGATAACACAGGTACATAATATAATGGGCAGGGAGTAGTTTGATGTTGATCGACTGTTTTATTTGTTATCTTTGATTCTATTATGGTTTCTATGTCTATATGCCTTCTGAAAATCATGGTCATTGGTGGTCATTGTTGCGCTCAAGTGATGTTCTATTTTATTGAGAGGCTTGAACAATGACTGAAACATTAAATCTGCTTAATCACATATACTTGGTTAAATAAATAAATTCCCCAAGATCAAACTTATTCTGTGATAACTCTGGATATAATCCAGTGAAATTAAAGAACCTCTTCTGGTTAAAATCTAAATGTATATGAATCCTATTGATAAGTGTGGCGGAGTCCTGTGTTCTATTGAGTTTGTAACCTTGTGTGAGTTATGTGGTGTTACTGTTGGGAGTATGGTTGCTGGTACATGGTTGGACAGATGAGTTGGTTTTGTGAGAAGGGAGTGGTATGGGTGTGTAGTGGGGCTATGGTTAAAATGATAGTTACAGTGTGCTTTGTATGTGGGGTGGTACAAGAGAGTTGTGATGGAATCTCAGTACAAGAGATTGATTTTTTGTGGAATGGATGAACTTGTAGGTAGATAAACTGCCTTTTTGATGCGTTATGGTCATGAAGTGACGTCGAGCAGTGAAACTGTGGTGTGGTTATAAACTCATTATGTAGTGGGACTGCATTTGAGAATTGTTTGGGTAGAGGGGTTGTGGGGATGGGTTATGAGAGAAGGCTTGTGCGGTACACTTTTGAATCATGGTTGTTGTCAATGACTGGACAGATGTCTAGGAAGATTGGGAGTTTCTATAGTGGTACTGCTGTCTAGTTTTGCTCATTGTTTTGGTGTGGGTGTGGTTTATAGTTTCCTGGTAGTGCTAGAACAAATTAAAGTGAACCCATTAATTAATAAATGGAAATTGGTTAAATGAAAAGGGTTTAGGCTTGTGTTTTATTATAGATGTTGTGTGGTTATGCATGTAAGGGTGGTGGTGAAGGTGGTTCTGAGTGGGTTAGTTGTTTGTTCAGAAATCCATAGGTTGGGATGAGTGTATGATTACCTATATATATTGTAGTTCCTTGTGATTTCTATATGCACCCCACCCTTGTTGAACACTATGTTCCAAACACCTCCACTTAATGGGGGAGGGTGTCTTTCCCAACATCCCAGTGGGAGGATGGATGACTGGTTGCTGACTTTCTTCCTCGCACCCTCTTCTAGATCTTGCAGCTCATACATATCTGGGTAGGTTGTAATGTCTTGAGGCTTAATATAGTCCAAGATTCTTTAGGTAGAGGTTTGTTTTGTATGAGGGGCCTAGGTGGTCATGGGCCAGGTTGTTTTCCCAAGTATCTTTGGGATGGGGCCCCGGTGTCTTCAGGTGAGTGGTGTGGTTGTTGTGGACCAGGTGTATGTGGGCGAGATTTTGTGTGGTTGAGGCCCAGGTGTGTGTGGGCATGTTGTGGTAGTGGGACTCTGTATGGGAATAACGGGAGTTTCAAGATGTTATCCGTTAGGGACAAGCCGTCAAACGGTGGAAAATTGGTGCAAGGTACCCAAATATCGACGTGCTTATACTATTAATTTACTTGACTGGAGAGTATGCCTTGGTGAGGTTGGGCTGGTTAGTTTTACTTGGTAGGTGCTTGAGGTTCTATTTTTTTCTCACAAGGGAATTGGTATGTCCCCCCACTTGTGCATGAGTATCTTTAGTTTCCCTACTGAGTATACTTGTATGCTCACCCTACATATTATTTTTACTATTTTCTAGTTTCCGGGTGGACTTTGAGGACCGTGATGGACCTTAATAGCCCGGGCATCAAGATTGTTGGAGTTTCTGCTCAGACTCTTTTCTTTTGGTACTTTACATTGGAGTTTTTATTGTACCTTCTATCAGTTTCACTTTTGAACATGCATGTGGGAATGTATTTTTGGCTTTGCTTTTGTTTTTAGTATTTGGAGTTGTTTGAGATTTACTATCTTATCTCCTGACCTTATTTAATAAAAATGGTAATTCCTTCCATTCCTTGTGTGAGATACTATACCCTTGTTGCTAGTCGCCACTCCGGGGCCTATTGAATGCGGGAATCGAGGGTCATTATCTTTACTCCATCTTGAAGAAGGCGGGTTGTGACACACCTAGTTTAGGCAACAATAATCCACACATAACCTCAATTTCCCATATACTATCTTGGTGAAAAAAACTAGGGCTACCTAGGGGGAAACACTGGGTAAATAAATCCCTTCATCTGCAACTCATCCAACTGTACCTTTAGCTCATGAATCTCTGTGGGAGATTCATGCTCCCTTAATAAAAAATAACTTCAGTAAAGTGAAATACTAGCCAACTAATGAGTGATTATCTATATCATACTATGTATGATACCATCCTACTCTGCCTGAGTTTCTTTCTCATCGATGAAGGAAAACCTCATCCCATCTATGTGGATACACGACATACTCCACCTAAAATAGTTAATCTATACATAACATGTGGATATACAATCCATATATAGAATGAAGTCATGAGGCCTCATCATGTCCATGAAAAGATCCCAAAGTAATCTCTCTACTTTATGATAACTTGTATTCATTGTATTTAATATTAATAAATTCTTTATCACATCATGATTATTCTTCTATGTAACATAATATGATATAATGTCCTAAGAGTAGCTATCACACTGAAAGGTCATAACAGTTTCCCACTACGATGAGAACCCAGAAGTTCCATGATAGTATTATTAAATATATATTCTATAGCTGGATGATATCATTTGAGGGACACAAATGATATAGGATATCAGGGGTGGAGACTCATAGGAATTTGAGGTACCTTCTCATGGTGTATTCCCTTGATAATATCCATTGTAGGATATTATGAGAATGAGACCCTCCATTAGGAAATCCATATTTATTTACATAATTAGATGTTCCTATCTACAGATGTGTGTATTAATCCTTATACTTTATGATTATTATTAACGAGTGTTATAAGTTGTGTACTTTTATGTATTGATGAAAACCGTGATGTCATATGTTCGCATCGAGGTAGGATACGTTGGGTGCATCAAGAGTAATATTTAATTAATAAATAACATGACACCAACATGCAACCTACATGACTAGAGATATCATGATAAATGGATTACATTACATAGTAAGTGTTTATATGAGGTATTATATCATTATGAGATTAATTTATTTCTCTATGGGTGCCTTGACATGTTTCTAGATGTTAAACTTAGAATTTAAGCTGCTTCATCTAATGTCACTAAGAAAGGGTCCTAGAGGGTCACACACTAAGTGTATCCAAAATCTCAATTAAATAATATATTATTATTTTTTATTTAACAAGTTTAATAAATATTATCCCTACACATGGTTTAATAATTATTCATGTTTGATTGATCACATATATTTTGTCACTAATTATTCGAGAGAATATTATGTGAGCATAATATTTAATAAATATTTATTTTTTATTCAGTGAGAATATTCGACGTGGATGTTGAGAGAGCAGAGGTGGGCGAGGAAGGCATCCTTGAGTTTGTAGCTAAAAGAGTCAGTGCCAAAGATTATCTTGAGGCAACAATCGCTTGTCTGCGCCATGGATTGAAATCCTCGGTGTATAGCCATGACCAGATTCCTGATAAATAACCTACAAAATTAAATAAATGATGTGATGTGGCTCATTATCCATAATTGTGAGGTACTTATGAGACCAAGTGAGATGATGCATGTGTTTTATTTTTTTTTATTTTTTTAGTCTTGATTTTATATGCTATGTGCTACATGTGTTCTATTTTTGTTGTTGTAATATATGTTATAAATTAAAATTGCTGTATATATTTTGTATGTTATGTGTTTTATATAGTCCTGTTTTTTTTTATGTATATTATATATGTTATATAGTATATTTACTATATATTATAATTGTCATATATTAATAATTATACACATGTTCAAGCCTTTCCAATTAGTATTATGCATTTGTGTGTTGCATTATTTTCTTTGTACTGTACCCCTTTTCCTCACATTGATGTAAACATACTTATCAAATATATGTTATGTTATATTATAACAAATTTATATTTTCAAAAAAATATAAAAGCAAATATGAGTTAAAAATTTTAAAAAATATTTTTTTCATAATTTAAAAAGATTTATTAATTATATAAATTAATAAATATTTAATATTATAAAAATGTATAATTATATTTAAAAATATAAATAATTATATTTTAATTTACAAAGGTCTATTTTCAATATATTACAAATTAATATATCATCTATATTTAAAATAATACAAAATTATTATTATTTTAAGGAAATGTATATAAAAGGTTGGGTACAACTGTCAACGACACCACACACGCTACAGGAAATAAACAAAGAAAGCGGTTTGGGAACTTGACCTTACGATCGGTGCCCCAAACCCCACCCCTCTCGGCTACCCCAAAAAGAAATTTATATAAATTACACATGTAATATATGTGTGTGTAAATGTTTTTCACAAAATATTATTAATTACAACAGTAAAACTAAAAGTATGAATTTTATTAAATATTTTTAAACAGTATTGATTTTATATGCCATGTGATACACGTGTCATATTTTTTATAGTCTTGATTTTATATGCCATGTGATACACGTGTCCTTTTTTTTTATTTTTTAGTCATGATTTTATATGTTATGTGATAAAGTGTTCTTTTTTGTTGTTGTTATATACGTTATATTATAAACGTGTTCTATTTTTGTTTATTATATATGTTATATATTATAATTTTCATATATATTTTATATGTTAAGTGTTTTAGTCTTGATTTTTTTGTTATATATGTTATATATTATACTTGTCATATATTAATAGTTATACATGTGCTCGAGCCACACGAGTAGTTCCCTGCATTTTATTGTTGTATGTTTTTCTCTGTACTGTAGCTCCTTTTTCTCACATTGATGTAAATATACATGTCATATATATGTTATGCTATATTATAACCAATTTATATTTTCAAAAAATATAAAATCAAATATGAGTTAATTTTTTTAATTTTTTTTTCTTATTTTAAAAATATTTATAATTATATAAATTAATAATATTCAATATTATAAAAATGTATAATTATATTTTAAACAATTAAAAATTATATTTTAATTTACAGAAGATTAATTTCAATATATTACAAATAAATATACCATCTATATTTAAAATAACACTAAATTATATTATTTTAAGAAAATGTATATAAATTACACATGTAATGATATATATGTGTGTGTAAATGTTCTTCACAAAATATTATTATTTATATATTGTGTTGATTTTATAATAATATATGATTCATTATTAATTAAAATTAATGAATTATTATTTATGTAAATAAATAAATATTTTTTAAAAATAAATCATCAATTATATAAATGTATAATTATACTCATAAATAACTATATGTATACATACAAAAAAAATTTAAAATGCATATACTTTGGTAATTACTTAAATATAAATATTAACAAATAATTTTTAGTATTATAATAATATATAAAAGAAATTTAATTATAGAATTTCTAAAATTATAAATACAAGTTCAATTTAAAAATTCATTTAATGATTTGAAGTTTTTTATTTTTTCAATTACTTATTTACGCATATAATAATTTTATTTACATATAAATATATGTATCTGTGTGCGTGTCTTAATAACCCGAAGACATGTGCGTGTAGGTGGGCTCAACACATACGTGTGTACATCCTACTATATACAATTCATATAATATTAATTTTATTGTAATTTATATATAATAAACTAAAATTAATTACTATATATGCAATGCCATGACCTGGGAGCCATTGAACCGGCCCCGGGATGGTACGCCACATGGCTTCAGGCGCGCATCCCCGTATGTCAAAATTTTTCAATTAGCAAGGTAGGTATATGGTGGTAAAGCTTGAAGACTATACTTGCATATCAAAGTCACAATGATAGTGAAATAATAACAAAACTCATAAAACAAACCAAATAAACATCACATATAAGACATAGCAAGTGCCAAAAATAAATACAGTATCAAAATGCTACAACAATGAGTCATGTTATACATGTCATGAACGATTCACCATGGGTGGATCACATACTAAGATAAAATATAGAAGAAATAAAAATAGAACTAAAATTTTTCCTTAGTCCTGTCCCAACGTCCATACTCCACACAATCCATGCTAAACCCAAGCAATCAACAACCCGAGGCACTTGCCAAAACTTGAACCTGCAACCATATAGTCTTCTGCTCGGGTATTCAAGTGTCATGACAACCTGAGAAGAGCGTGAGTAAAACTCAGTAGACCACTACCAACGGTGTCCCTAAAATACCCATTTTATAGGAGAGTGCATGCAGGAGTGCTAAAATAAACATTTACCATTTAGAAGATTAATCAAATTAATAGTTTAAATAATTTAAATAAAAGGAAGTAAACAACCACCGATGCTCGAGCTCTGCGGTGACACCCAAAATCAGTTTATACCTGCTTTGGCCATCACTAGTGAGTGTATGATCACGATACACATCACAACATGATAGGTTCCAAGGTAAACTACCAAGGCAACCATGGCCATACGACTCAAGGGATTAGTAGCCAACGAATGAGGCAAACTAGCAGTGAATGCAGAAAGAGTAGCAGTTGATGACAAACTAGCACCGAATGCAGCCAATGACACAATCCCAAACCGCAATGTTAACCAACACACTAGCCAAGATTGGGGTCTGGTGCAGTGGGATTGGCAGAAAGCGCAATGGTTGATGACAAACTGTGACCAGACCGCAAGCAAGATGAGGGAAGAGACAGAGACCGGGCGACGTGAAGGGGAAACATTATCACAAGAGAATAAATTCCTGGGAGAGGTGAATACAAGAGAGTTCGAGGCCAGAGGAATAAGGAACAAGAGGCAACATCGCCAGAGATGGCGATGGAAGAGGGAATCGCAGGGGCGAAACCCTAAGTCCCCAGGGAGAGAGCACTCCCAAGAGAGAAAGCCGCCATCCTCGGGATTTGTCTTCTTCATATGCCATTCCGCTAATTATTGACAAATAAAAATAGGTTATGCAATAAACCCCAATTCATTTCATAATTACTCTACCAGTTTTCTTTTTTAGAAAATTACCAAGTCACTACCATAAGCTATGTCATTTTAAAAAAACATTTCCCATTCTATAAAAGGGACCTTTCCAACTTCCAACACATTTACCCCATTCAAGTTCCACTTCTATTTTCAACATTGATGGTTGTGAAATCCCATTTCACAACCATCAAATTAATCCCCAAGTCTTGTTCCAACAATTTCAAGTGCAAGCATCTCTTTATAAAATTCCAATTTCCTTTCATATACAAACATAACATTTAATAGGGAAATTCTAAGTTCAACTCATTACATAAAATCTTCACTAGGGATTATCACTTCTAAGGTTTAAGACATGCTAAGAGGTGTGATTAACTAAGGAAACTTAAAATTAAAATAATTAATTTAAACCGAGGTCAACTACGACATAGCCAGCTTGAATGAACTACGCATACATTCAAAAATAAACAAGAATATGGGATAAATGTAAGGGACTACCTACCTTATTCCTAGGATAGTCTGTGCCTCGAGTATCGTCCAACGGTTTGGCCCGAATGAGAAGAAATCATAGAACCAGACAAACACCATGAGAATAGTGAATATGAGACTAAAGCGACAAGAGGAAACTATCCACTAAAATAAACGAAGAAAAGGTGCAAGAGGACTCGTAGGATCACAAAGGGATTTTGAAAACACCTGATGGAAGTTGAAACAGACATAGGATGGAGGAGATCACACCATGGGAAGAGAAGGAGGAAGGGAGGGCGTGCATGAGGAGGTTCAAACCAAAAATGAAGGAAAAGGGGTTTTAAAACAAAAAGGGTCAGAGGGATTTTTTTTTTAAATTTACACTTTTTAAAGGGGTTCATGGTTGAGCAAACCATGCACCAACCATGTATACCTCACTGCCCTGAAAAGACCATTCCACACAATTACGAAACATAGTTTACAAATCATGTGTCAATCGTGAAGATGCCTCCGCAATTTTCTGTATACATTCACATGGTTTACCAAATCCCCAATTATGGTTAAAAAAACCACACACCTATATAAATCATGCCACACGGTTGGGGTGCATGGTTAACACTAACTATGTGCTAACAGTGCGCCCCATGTTATAACTCCAAAATTTGAAATTTCAAACCTCGAACCGCTAGGACTTATCCCAGCACCTGATGCACCTCTTGAGCCTCAAACCACATCCAAGAAAATCCCTATAAGATATTCCTACTCTTAGAATTCTATTCTGATGCTCAAATCTCAAAACAACCTACCCAACAATTGAAAATTCAAATTCTCACAGAACATTAAGGCCCATCCGTACACCTAGACATCACTATATATATATAAATATAAATATGGAATATATATATATATATATAATATTATTAATATATAATAATTATTATATGAGATTTTTAAAATTTTAAAATCTCAATTAATTAATTCGTTTAAACATTAAATTTATAAATATTTAATTAAAATAAAAAATATATACATATTTTACCTTAAATAAATTGATAAATATTTATCAGTGCTATTGAGTTACATTTATCAACACTAAATAAAATGCTAATAAAGGTATAACTTTATTTAAGAATATATATACAAACACACACACACACACATGTGTTTTAATATATATTTTATGTAATATATATATATACATGTTTTATTAAATATTTATTACAAAATGTATACATATATTTAAATATATATATAAACACACACATAAACCTATATTTATATATTTATATATAAACACACACATACATATATTTATAAATACACACATCTGAGCATATAAAAATAAAAAAACACATAGACATATATCTATAAACATACACACATATTTGTTGCAAAATGTATGTATATATATATATGTATAAATTATGAAAATAAAAATTATAATAAAATTTTATTCTGTTACGATTTATATTTTCAAATATAAATTTTAAGAAAATATAAATAAATATATAAAAATTATATTATGCCTAATAACCATTATTATACCTAAATAAAATCACTTATAAAGGACGATATTTATGAGTGTAAAGGAAAAAGTTAACAAAGGTTTGATTTTATGTTCAATTTTTTTTATTAATGATAAAGATCATCCTTATTAACACTTTTTTTCATGATTCTAGGTCAGCCTAAGCAAAAGCCTAGAACAAGACAAAATATAGTGGGTTGGGCCTAGCCTGAGAAACCCCAAAGCCTGAGCCTAGCCCGGTCTGAGCCCAGTCAGGTTTCGGGCCAGTTCGAATGGGATTTTGAGTTACTGTGCCAAATTTACACCCCAATTCTCATTATATCAATCACCATCAATGTAGAGAGAGAGGGGTCACACCTTTCAGGAGGACATATGTACGATGGAGGGGACATGGGAGGAGAGAGTAGTTATTTCCATTAAATATGGTAGGGCGAGAGATGATTGTGAAAATGATATGACAAAATAATAGAATTTTTCAATGATGACGAGACAACACATAACACACTAGTTTCCCCAATCTCTCTACTAAACTCTACTCTCAGATGGCTAGTAAGTGCGAAAACTTGGTGAGTCGGTCTACGATACCCCAGATATGATCTTGTACTCTAGAAGATCATGGAATCCCCATCGTAAATTCCATATATATACCATACCACTTCCACTCTAGCATCATAAGGGGTTAATCTAAACATGCCAAAACCTAGTGCCTGACCTTCAACTACTGACAAGTGATGCATCAAGAGATAAACTTATTTACACACCTATTCATCCCTAGCCACCAGAAATAATGCTGAAGGTCCTGGTACATCTTTTCCGTACTAGGATTTACCGCTAGGGGGAATGTATAAAACTCCCTCAAAACCTCCTCTAGTAGCATCACTAGTACCATGTTGTACCCTCGAAAAAGGATGACACACTCCCCACCTTCAAAAAATTCATCCAGAGATTGTCTAGTGGATATCTGAAAACAAAAGGTCTCATAGTTAGTATCTCTAATCTGAGCATCCCTAAAACTGAATAGAAGTGATGAGGTAACAACCATCAACTGGATGTATTCTCTCTATCCTCATCCATTAATGAAAACTACAATGTGGAAAACTGCTCTGATAACTCAATAGATAACTATGAAAAATATCTCCTTCTGAGAGAACCAGCTACCACATTCTAATCCCAGTTTGGGAGGCATCACAAAACACTATATACTCAACACCCTCCTATGGAATCCTCAAGATGGGGGGGGGGTGCTTGTTAACTTATTCCACAACTCCTGAAAATCCTACTGTCACATCTCCATCCACATAAAATGATGCCCCTTTTGGGTAAAAGAAGTTAAGGGTGCCTAAATCCTAGATAAATTAGGTACAAAACTCTAATAGTAGCTAGACAAACCATGGAATCCCTACACCTCATTCACACTCTTGGGTGGCTCCCAAGCTAGAACAGCCTCAATGTTCATCGAGTCTACTGCTACTCCCTATTTTGAGATAACATGTCCGAGTAAGTGGATTTCTTGAATCCAAAACTAAAACTTCAAGAGATTCCCATAAAGTTGGTGCTCTAAGAGTATGTCTAGGACCATCCTCAAATGTCTCACGTGCTCCTCCTCTGATGCTGAGTACATCGGGATTTCATCGATGAAGACTACCATGAACTGATATAAGAAGGGATGAAAGATTCGATTCATGTTTCCCATGAAAACTATTGGGGGGATTTTTCATGCCGAAAGGAATCACCAAGTACTCATAATGATTTTACCGACATAAAAATGTCATCTTAGGTATATCCTCATCCCAAAATCAGAGCTGATGATAGCCCGACCCGAGGTCAATCTTTAAGAACCACCTCACCCCTTTCATCTAGTTTAATATGTAGTTGATTATTGGAAGTGGATACTTATTATTGAGGGTCACATAGTTCAGCATATGGTAATCCACACATAACCTCAAGTTCCCATATTCCATCTTGGTGAAAAAAACTAGGGCTACCCAGGGGGAAACACTAGGTTAAACAAAGCCTTTCATCAAAAACTCCTCCAACTGCAAATTTTTCTCACAAAGCTTTATGGGAGCTATCCAATATACTGGAAAAAATTTCATAGAATTACATAGGTTTTATGAAAAATTCAATCTCTCAGTGGGGAAGTAAGACTAAAATGTCCTCATGAAAGACATCCTCATACTTTGCCACCACTATAGGAAGTTGAAATTCCCTATCATCTGCTTCTCTAAGGGTAATACTAGCCAAATGATGAGTGATTGGATACATCATACTGTGTATGATCCCATCCTACTCTTCCTGAGTTTCCTTCTCATCGATGAAGGAAAACCTCATCCTATTTATATGGATTCACCAAATCCTCCACCTAAAATAATCAATCTATGCATAAACCGTGGAGATAAAATCCATATATAGAATGACATCATAAGGAATCATCATGTCCATGAAAATATCCCAAAGTAAGATATCTCCTTTGAGATTCAAGTCACACTATTGATAGAAGTTTGTGATCATTGAATCTACTCTAGTAAGAGTCTTAAAGTTAAAGGGTTGAGATAAAGGATCAACTAGAATCTATAGATATAAAACCAAAGATATGAAAAAGGAAAGAGCATATTACTCCTCTTTCTATTAGTGCTATGGATAAATTAGAGAAGACACAAATTGTACCTCGAATCTATTGTATTTGGTGCCCTAGAACCAACTTATATGTACTTTATAATAACCTATATTCATTTTATTGAATATTAATAAACTCCTTATCACATAATTATTGTTCTTCTACGTAACATTAATTTCTTAAGGGTAGATTTCACATTGAAAGGTCATAATAGTTCCCCGCTATGATAGGAACCCAAAAGTTCCAAGATAGTATTATTAAATATATATTATATAGCTGGATGATATCATTTGAGGGATAAAAATGATAGAGGCTATTAGGGGTGGAGACTCATAGGACTTTGAGGCAGCTTCTCATGGTGTATTCCCTTAGTAATATCTAGTGTAGGATATTATGAGAACGAGACCCACTAGTAGGAAATACACATTTATATACATCATCAGATTTTCCTATCCGTGAATTTGTGTATTGATCTTTATACTTTAGGATTGTTATTAATGAGTGTTATAATTTTCATACTTTTATGTATTGATGAAAATCATGATGACATATGTTTGCGGTGAGGTAGGATATGTTGGGTGCATGAAGAGTAATATTTCATTAATGAATAATGTGAGAAAGGATTTATCCTTTATGTTATTTAATGTAATTTGATATCTTAGGCCCTTTGATGGAAATGATATAGCCTGAATAAATCTATGGTCATGGTGTTCTATAAGCAAGTTCAATTTCTAAAAATACAAAGAAAGATACATTGAGCACATAGGTTAATGGCACGAGAATGAAACCTTCTTGATTAGAGATATCATGATAAAATAATTATATTAAAAAATAAGCATTCATATGAGGTATTATGTCATTGTGACATAAAATTATTTCTCTATGGGTTCCTTGGTAGGTTTCTAGATGCTAACCTTGGAATTTAGACCACTTCGCCTAATGTCACCAAGAAAGAGGCCAAGAGGGTCACACACTAAGTGTATCTAGAATATCAGTTAAATAATAATAATATATTATTATTATATTATTATTTAACAATTTTAATAAATATTATTCCCACATGTGGTTAAATAATTATTCATGTTTTCTTGATCACATATATTCCGTCACTAGTTATTTGATATAATATTATGTGAGTGAAATATTTAATAAATATTTATTTTCTTTTTAGTAGATATAATATTTATTTTAGTGAATAATGTAGTGATATTTATTTATTAATTAAACAGTCATTATTCAAGGTCTGATAAATATTTTGGAGGAATGACATACCAAGTTTAATGATCCAATGATAAATAATATATATTGAATATTATTTGAATAAATAATATTTAATTTTAATTCATGAGTTTAGAGTATGTCAAGAAATAATAATAATGTTATTATTATAGAAATGGGGTTCCATCAGGATTAAATAAATAATAAAGGGCTATTGTGCAATTATTTATTTGTATCTCTAGTGGGTATATAAACCCAATTATATTATTTTTCAATAGAGACAATTCATTTCATTTGTTGTGCACAACGAAATCCAAAGAATCCTATCGAAGCCTCAGAGAGCTCCCTTATCTAAGAAATCTCCCAATAACAAATAGTGATCTTCCTCCACCTTCCACTCTCAAGTCTAGAGATATCAAGGAGAATCTTTTGGAAGTGATTATCAGGGCAATCAAAGTTGAACGATGCAAGCGATAAAATCTATCATGATAGCACCCAAATATTCCTATAGTGAAGTTTAGATATTTTTGTAACATGTGTGGGTCACTTCTAGAGGGGATCTAATCTTGATTCTAATAATAAAATGATGGTATGATATAGATTTTTTTTTCAGATCCATCAATGAAGAAAGAATTTCATGCAAGGTAATTCTTTAATCGCTTAAATTAATTATAAATAATATGTGATGATCCTATGCTTTGGTTCTGATGTTTTATCCATGTTCTATATTATTTTATTTAATTATACTGATCATGATGTTTATCTCCAAGACAATATTGAATTAATCATTGATCATGACAAAAATAAAAGCTGGGAATGACCCATCACATGCTTCTACTAAGTCCAAAACCTATAGAATCATCCACATAGCCCCTAGATCATAAGATTCTAATGCATGTAGTTGCCCTTGTCCTTGACCACCATCTCCCTGAGCCTAACATGGACCAAATGGGGGTGATAATGTCTATAATATCACTATCTTTATTTGAGGTACTAATCCTTTAAAATTTCTTCTAATTATTTATTATGGTCCTAATATGGATGCTTATGAGGTCACATGTGTTTTGGGGGTGTCTAGGGCTTGTTCAGAGCCTGGAACCCATATTTTTGGAAAAAATAGATTGTCAAAAAAGTTAGAAGAAACCATGTGGGGTAGTCCACATGAACTATCCTAATAGTGTGGGGTTAGACAGTGGGCCAAGAAGGGAACACAAATTTCCCTAACCGTACTCTAAGGGCTACATGACCATGTAGAATGTCTGCAGTTTTTAATAGAAGAGATTTTCACGGTTAGTGAATGGTTTACCTAACCATGAAACCTAACCATGCAGGTGTCTTTTTAATAAGTGGTAGGTTCATGGTTGGAGAATAATTTGGCCAATTGTGTGGCCAAACCGTGCGACCCATATATTTTGGGCAAAATTACCCCTTTTCCCTTAAATCTAGTTTAAAATTTTACTCCTCCTCTCATTTCTTATCCATCAGACAACATAGGGATTCTTATCCCATTTTGAGCTCCCAAATCCCTATTTGGTAGATTGTGATCTTGACAATTCATCCAAAGTTAGATTCAAGCACCATCAATCTTGTTGTATTTCCACTGGTAAGATCTTCATTCATTTTGCACCATTCTCCATTTATCTTTCTCTCGACGGAGTTATCGAGGTGCAAGATCATATTCCCTATTTTCAGGGTGCTGATCCATTCTTCATATTTCTTCGGATACAAGCCAAAATAAAGGCTAATACTAGATGATGAAAGTTCTAAAAGTATGAGGTAGGAAGTCTATTAATTACCCCTCAAGTTTTGATGTTTTATAATTTGTGTCATTGTATTGCACACAACTTTCACTGTGCATTACCCTAAATTGAATCTGTCTTAAATTGGTTACCTTGATTAGAACCTAATGAATTTTTAGAACCCAAATCATATTGAGGTCTACTACATAGAAGTGAGCCATCCCTCTGGTGTTCCATATTATATGCTTAATTGGATTTCTTGAGTATATATCTAAAGCACCTGTTATAGTGTTTGGTTTTAAATTCTAAATGATGATATTATAAATTGTTAATGGATCAATGTTGTGTTGTAGAAGGGATAGCACCCTTTTTATATAATGAATTGAATTATTATAGGTGAGTGGTAAGCCCACATCACCTAATTAAATGGATAATGGTTACACCCTTGTTGATATTAAATGTTAATGAGAAATGGATTATACCTTGGCCCATATTAAAGACAATGGTTATTTATCAATGATATGAAATAAGGGTATGGATACCCTTAATGACTATAATGAATGATCATGATGACCCTTGTGAATTATAGTGAATGGGCATCACGACCCTTATGCATGTATTAAACCAAATGAATATGATGACCCTATATAAATAAACTAAATGTGCATGGAAACCCTAGTTATATCTAAATCAGCATGGAGTCCCTTGTGATACTATATGGGCATGGAATACCTTTTGATATATATAGTAATGACTTCCCTTACGATACTATACAAGCATGATGTCCCTTTTGATACTATATGGGCATGGCATCCCTTATGATACTATACGAGCATGGCGTCCCTTATGATACTACTCTAATACTGGGCATGGCGTCCCATTTACTACGATGATAATAGGAATGTTTCCCCTATATAAATGTGATACTAGGCATTGAGACCCTTGATACTTATATAGAGTTATTCCCGCATGGGCTGAAGTAGGTAGTGTCAGCCTGATTTCTATTCCAGAATAAGAGATGACCCATTTACAGTTATTATTACTTCTTTACATTATTATACCAGCACACCATCATATTATATACATAGATTGAATATTTATAGACATCATTAGTGGTGACCTACTGAGTTTATCTTACACCAAATATGGGTCACCTATGGTGCCTGGGTAGACTACATGCTTGTAGTTGTAGATAAGGGGAAGCATCCTCTTACAGATTCATGAATTATTTCATGAATTAGGATAGACGATTGATAGAAAATGACCAGGTAGGAGATTGATATTCCGGGATAGACTTTTGGCCTTTTTGTACCTTTTGTTATCTTGTACAACATGTATTTCCTATTTCTTATATCCATGTTTTCCTACTTTTTCAACATGAAAAAATCATCCATTATATATGATTTAGTTTACTACCTTTGGTTATTATTGTTAGACATTGGTTGTTATATCTACTTCCACTATTTTATCTACTTAATTATTTTTATACTACTTCCATTATTTATCTGTCGATTTTACCACTATGTTACTCTGGTAATGAAGGCATAATATCCCCACAGGCACACCCTAGACCCTCACTGCTAGTCAATAACCTCTGACATTTGGGGAGATGTGATTGAGGCCATGTGGACAACCGGTCTTGGGGCACTGTTGCCTGATGACATTTTAGGGCTACCTCCTATATTCAATCATTTCAGGGATGTATTTCCTGGTGAATTTTTAGGGCTACCTCTAGAGAGATAGGTAGATTTTACTATTGAGCTAATTCATAGAGCTACACCAGTATCCATTCCTCCTTATAGGATGGATACTACCGAGTTGCGGGAGTTTAAGAGGAATCTAGGGGATTTAGAGGCCAAATATTTTATATTGACTAGTACTTCTCCTTGGGGTTCACTGATCCTTTTCTCCAAAAAGGCAGTCAGAACCTTCAAGATTTGCATGGAT
The DNA here is from genome assembly GCA_963277665.1 of Viscum album. NCBI lineage: Eukaryota > Viridiplantae > Streptophyta > Magnoliopsida > Santalales > Viscaceae > Viscum > Viscum album. The sequence continues at coordinate 1,433,942,491 of OY728138.1, read as the reverse complement.
TACTAGAAATTGAATCAGCTTACAGTGAAAAACCAATATCCCTTACCTAGCATAGATGATCTTTTTGACCAACTCAAAAGAGTGAGGGTTTTCTCAAAGATCGACCTGATATCTGGATATCATCATGTTCAATTCATACCTTTAGATATTCTACATATGAATTTCCATAGTTGGTACAACTTATAAGAGTATATTGTGATGCCATCTGATCTTACGAATGCGCCTACTATTTTCATGTATTTGATGAATAGGGTTTTCCATCCCTATATGGATTCATTTTTTTATGGTATTCATAGATAACATCTTAGTATATTCTCATACTCAGAGTGGCCATGACACTCATATTGAGATCATTTTGAATACATTGATAGAGCACCAATTGTATTCTAATATTAGTAAATGTCATTTCTAGATAAAAAAAGTACACTTCCTGGGTCATATTATCTTAGAGGCAGGAGTTTCAGTTGACCTAGAGAAGGTAAGATCTTTGGTTACCTAGGAACATCCTAATAAAATCATTTACATACATAATTTATTGGGGATAAATATTTACTACATGTATTTTATACAAGATTTATCATGCCTTGATTCACCTATTATTGGTTTTACAAAGAAGGGTGTGAAGTTCCTGTAGTCAGAAGCGCGTGAGAAGGCCTTTTAGGATGTAATGGCCTGGACCTCTCTGGTCCATTACTTTATGAAAATGTGGTGTTTTATGTGTTCCAGGAGGTCAAGGTGACTTATCCCCAACACTTTTCCAAATTTCCAGTTCTGTGAACAGTGTTTCCAGAATGGTAACCTTCTAACAGTGACCTTCTATCAGTAGGATTGAACAGTGTTTCCAGAATGGTAACCTTCTAACGGTGACCTTCTATCGGTAGGCTTGAACAGTGTTTCTAGAACGGTAACCTTCTAATGGTGACCTTCTATCGGTAGGCTTGAACAGTGTTTCCAGAATGGTAACCTTCTAACAGTGACCTTCTATCAGTAGGCTTGAACAGTGTTTCCAGAATGGTAACCTTCTAACGGTGACCTTCTAATGGTAGACTTGAACAGTGTTTCCAGAACGGTAACCTTATAATGATGACCTTCTAATGGTGGACTTGAACAATGTTTCCAGAACGGTGAGGTCTAACAGTGACCTTTTCTTTCCTTTTCCAAATTTTGAGTATGTGAACAGTGTTTCTAGCTTCCTACAGTTTTGCCCCATTTGACGTTTCCTTTGACGAAAAATACATTTAAAGCCTTGTTTTAAGGACTCTTAAGGCCGATTCAAATGCCATAAACCTTATATTAATTATTCCTAAGGTCGGGATGTATTTACTTGGTCAAACCGTGTGGGTTAATGTGATCCGTTTTTAATGGATAATTAACCGAATCTTAAACCGTCGCCCCATTAAATCTTAAAAAAGGGACGAGATATCATTTTACCTTGTTCTTTCCCTTTGTTCTCAGCTAAGATATGCTAGAACCTTTCAATCATTCTCGTAGGAGTTGCACAATCAATCTTTACTCCTAGGATTGGTTCTGCTCTTTTTTGGATGCAACCGAGCTGTGTCGGTCAATCTTCCCAATAAAGTATGTTTTATCATCGTTCCTTTGGGAATCATCTTCTCTTGTTTCTCCCTTCCATGTTATAGCATTTAATTTCCAAGATTCTAATGGGTTTTTCTTGGGGTTGGTTGGTACTGTCGTACCGTGGCATCCTCTGGTGGATGCAGTTGTCGTGAGAGGAGGATTGTGACCCGTTGTGTGGATAGAGGACATCAAGAACTCTTTGAGGTAGGGGATTCATGGATTCTCTAATTGTATATGTGCAATCATAGAATTATCATGATTTATCCCTTTGGATCACAATGAAATTGACCTAATTAAATACTTGAACTGGATTAAAAGAATTTGTTGATCGCATGTTGTTGCTTTATACCGTGATAATGGTTTACCTCATGTTTTGCTAGATAGAGTGATATCTATGATTTATTTGATTTGTTGTTCATTCATGATAGAAATTGATAATGAATGTAAAGCCGTAATTAATTGTTAATTAATTGTCTAAAGATAAAGAGCCATGTAAATGAATCTGGTTGATGTCGTAGTTATTCTAATTTGATGTTAATCAAGTTAGGGAAGTAAGCATGGTTGTTTAATTGTGATATCTTACTGATTAGGTATCCCGTAATTGGAACCTATGAATAACAAATCTGCTAATTCAATACGAATTAAAGAACAGATTGTGTGAGAATTTCTTAAAGGGTTATGAGTTACCCTCTTGTTTGTCAAAGGGTCAAGATCCCATGGTTGTGATTGTTGTTTTCCTACTGCTTGTGCTGTGATGTGATCCTGGATGGCTGTTGTGATATGTGGAGGCATGAAGTCCTTGTGGTTGTGGCAGCAGATGACGCCTAGAGTGGCGAGATGCATTAGTTTATGCATGTGGGTGTCGGGGAGGACACCAGGGGTGATGGAATGGGATGGATGTGGTTGTTGGATGCTTATGGATTCTTTGAATGTTTATCTGCTTTGTTTTTCCCCACTGCTCAAGGCAGCTGGTCTTGCTTACCCTTCTTCCTAAGGAGGCGAAGACGCGCGGGGTATGCCACGTGCTTTCCGTGTTTATCCTCTCGAGGGAGAATGAGTATGTGCTCTTTCTATAGGCGGCAAAGACTCGAAGGGTAGTATATCTACTCACCGTGTTGAGCCTCCTTTGTGTTTAGTAGCATAGGATGCTTTTCTATAATGCCTGGGAATATGGGAAAGTAATTCTATAATTAATGTTTGATTAAATGGTGATAATCCACAGGGATGGAGATGCTGGAATTTAAAGGTGATGTGAATATTAAAAGGAGTAGTTGATTTTGAATGTGATGCCATTTCAGTTTAATGTGGAATTGTTCATGGTTAATTAATTAATTACATATAGTAGAACTGATAAAATGAGAATGGAGTAATCTAATAAAGTTCTTCAAATGTTTGTGTGCTTATAGGATACCTAGTCTTAGGAGTAGCAGCCTGGAGTCTGAGAGACATTTGCTACAGTTGTATCTAAGACTAGGTAATGCCCATAGTGTAGATGTGAGTTATATATATATTCTGTACTTTTTGTGTTTTTGTACGCTACTCCACTATGTCGGTAAAGGAAACTGACACCCCGGGGATTCTGAGCCCTGGGGGGGTGTTTTCCCCAACATTCTAATGGGAGGTTGAATGGCTGACTACCCCCTTTGGCCCCGCTCTCTTCTCTTGGTAGATACATGTTCCAACAGGTGAAACAGTTAGTTTCCCCATATATGTGTGTAGAGGGCTGTAATGGCTTGTGGTTATTTCACACACACATATTCTGGATATAGTATTCTATGGACTACTATAGGTGTAACATGTATAGGCTGTGATGGCGTGAGGATCCCTACTCGGTGTAGGGGCTATAATGGCTTGAGGTATAATACTCGATGCATGATACACATTATGCAGGATGTGGTGGCTCCCGGAACTTACCTGGTTACTTTTTCTTGGGAGGATGGTGTGGTTCTTTGCCCAAGTGTCTACGGGCAAGACTTTGTGGTGAAAAAGGTGCAGATTGTGAAGTTTAGCCCAGGTGTCTGCGGGCAAGCCTTTGGAGAGAGATGCACAGGACGTATGTCGTTGGGGAAAAGCGGCAAACTAGTGGGGAAGTAGTAGTGGGGTACCCTTGATAATATTTACTATATTCTATGTTCTTGTATGTGTTACTTGGTGAGAGTAGCCATGGTGAGGTTGGGAACTTAGTATACCTGTTTAGGTGATGAGTTAGTTTCACTTGTTGTTCACTGGGATTTAGCATGCTTTCTTTACTTTTACACGAGAGGCTTGGGGAGGATCCTACTGAGTATACTGTTATACTCACCCTATGTATATATAAACTGTTTTTCAGTTCACTTGGAGTAGGTTGGAGATCAAGCTAGTTACTACTAGCTTGTGGTTGGAGGAGGAGCTGTTCGGGCTTGTGGTCACTGCCGTTTTACTTTCTTTTGGGTACTTTTAGTTTCCCCTTTTAGTTTTAGTAATTTTGCATGAAATTTCATATATGTACTTGGGTTTATTTTATATTTCAGTTCTGATTTAGAGTTGATTGGTTTCTATCTTATCTCTCTCTTCTGCATGTGTTCTCTTAGAGGGTAATGTCTCCCATTTGTGTGTTTACTATACCCTCGGTGCTAGTCGCCAACCCGGGGCCTACTGGAGGCGGGACTCGGGGGTCATTGTCTTCCTTCTCACATTGCCGGCCCAGGAGGGGTACACTTTGTGGGGAGGGGGTCGTGACAGAGTGGTATCAGAGGTCTGGTTGAGGGATAGGATGGAGTTTGGAGTTAGGCACAGGTGAGGATGCATGGGATGGTAGGGCAACAGTGTCATTCATGTTTAGAAAGTGGGGCAAACACTGGATACCGGCAGAGACATAGGAATTTAGGGCCCCCTATGATCTGTTGCACGGACCTTTAAGTTTACGATGGTTACTAAACAAGTGATACTGATTGCAGGGTAGAGACCTAGGAAATGATCATGCATCATTCTTCTTTGCATCTGTGTTTGAATGGGTAGACCTTGGGATAGGTTAACCTTAAATTAATAAAAGAAAAAAATTAATTTATTAATGTTGAGTCTTCCATATTCCAGGCTTATGAGCTCTAACAGTTGTTATTTTATTGGTATGGCTCTAGGTCGACGTCCTCGTCAGGTTTTCTCAGAAGATGTCCAGCAGGCTGTTCAAGCGGATCGTCGCCGGGTAGGGGTTGACGACGATGAAACTTGGAGGAAGACACTCCGAGAGTTTTAGAACCAGAGTCTACAGAAGTATGAGGGCTCCGTTTCATATGCAGTAACAGAAGACTGGTTGGAGGAGGTTGAGATTGGCTTCAATTCGATTTGTGCTCGAAAGGAACACTGGGTGTCCTTGGTTGTGACGATGCTACGTGGAGCAGCGAGGAAGTGGTGGTTCTTGTTCCTCGGGGATCGTGATGAGTCAAAGATCTCATGGGAGGAGTTTCTCGATAGGTTTAGAGTCGAGTTTCTTTCTTCGAATGCGAAGGCGTCTAGTTTCCAGGAGCTTCTTACCCTTCGATATGGGAGCTCTAGTGTTCAAGAGTTTGGAATCCGTTTCAGGAACCTTCTACGATATGCTTCAGACCTGTTACCAGATGAGGAGGCCAGGACGAGGAATTTGGAGGAGGCTTTACATCTAGAGATCCAGCGCCAGGTCACCCCATTTATGCTGAAGACATATCTTGAGGTGCTGGCGAGGGTAGAGGTTGTTGAGAGGACTTTGGCCAGGACCAGATCGTCACGAGAGGGGAATCATCATGATTCCTCATGAAGCAGAGCTGTGGTCCGGGGTTTCTAGTTTTCAGGGAAAAAGAGTTTCTGTTCACCTGGGGGTAGGTCCCAGCCCTTCCCATCTCGTTTCTTCGGAGGTATCAACTCTCAGGCCTATGCCAAGGGATCAAGAGCTTGTTTTTCTTGTGGTGGTCGTGGTCATAATAGTGGGAGTTCCCGCCTTTTCAGATCAGTCATCGTGCACCAGGCGCTTCGCTCTAGGTTCCTCCATTGAGGTAGTTACAGCAGAGGCAGCAGCAGCAGGTTGCACCGGCTTTAGATCACCAGAGGGTAGATGGAGAAGGCAGAGGATAGCCACATGACGCTCCCCTTCCTCAAAGAGCAAAGCGCGACCGTGATGGTGGTCGTTATCAGGGTCAGAGAGGCCGTGGAGGAGGACGTGGTCAACTTCATGCTCTAGCATTGCCAGCCCCAGGTGAGCCAGATGTCGTTCGAGGTACCCTTTGCTTGTTTTCTACCTTGGTGTATTCCTTGTTTGATTCAGGAGCAACACACTCCTTCATATAACCTACCCTTGTCCATGATTTGGGACTTGAGGTAGAGAGGCTTCCAGTTCCCTTGGCATTGACTACGCCAGTTGGAGGTCGAGCCGACTTGTTTGAAGTATGTAGAGACTGTGAGCTAGTGTTGGAGCAACACCGTGCTTGGGGATATTTCCTATGTTTACGAATACAACCATATGATTTCATATTGGGCATGGATTGGTTGTATTCGGTGTAGGCTATTGTGGATTGCTACAGGAAGAAGGTCATTTTCTTTGATGCAGATGGAGAGAAAGTGACGTTTGTTGGTAAGCGAGATCCTCGGATGGGTCATAGACGAGTTCCATCCTTATCATCCATAATGTCTAAGATGATTCTGAGTTATTCAGAGGTTCAGCAGTTGAAGTTTCCTAGGGTTGTAGAGGAGTACCCTGACGTCTTTCCAGAAGAGGTTGTAGCATTACCCCCTCGACAAGAGATCGAGTTTGGGATCGAGCTACAGCCAGGAGTCTCTCCTATCTCTATGTCTCCATATAGGATGTCCCCTTCTGAGTTACGAGAGCTACGTATTTAGCTTTATGGTCTATTGCAGTGTGGTTTTGTTCGACCAAGTGTGTCACTGTTGGGTGCGCCAGTTTTGTTTGTGAAAAAGGCTGACGGCAGTTTGCGGTTGTGTGTCGATTATCGTCGATTAAACAAAGTGACAATAAAGAACTGCTATCCTCTCCCGTTTATTGATGAATTATTCGATCAATTGAAGGGTGAAAGTTGGTTCTCAAATATCGACTTGCGGTTAGGATATCATCAGATGCGTGTAAAGGATGAGGATATCCCAAAGACTGCTTTCCGTTGTTGTCATGGGCATTATGAGTTTGTTATAATGCCATTAGGCATGACGAATGCTCCAGCTGTTTTCATGGGGTTGATGAATGCTGTATTATGTGAATTCCTAGACAAGTTTGTTGTGGTTTTCATCAACGACATCCTTGTATACTCCACATATGAAGAGGAGCATGTAGAGCATCTACGAACTGTTTTAGGAGTTCTTTGCCAACATCAGTTGTTTGGGAAGTTGTTGAAGTGTGAGTTTTGGGCTTGAGAAGTTTGTTTCTTGGGGCATGTTGTTTCCCAACAGGGAGTAGCTATGGATCCGTCGAAGATAGAAGTAGTGGTGTCTTGGGCAGCCCCCAAGACCGTGTCAGAGGTGCGAAGTTTCCTTGGTCTCACAGGCTATTATAGGAGTTTTGTAGCCAATTTCTCCTGAGTTGCGACTGCTCTGACAACTTTGACTAGGAAGGATCAAGCGTTCATATGGACTGATCAGTGTCAGGCAGCTTTCGAGTATCTAAAGGAGAAGTTGGTAAGTGCTTCAGTCCTTTGTCTTCCAGCGGAGGGAGTCCAGTTTGATGTTTTCTGTGATGCTTCACATCTGGGGATAGGCTGTGTTCTCATGCAGAAGAGGTCAGTTGTTTCTTATGGGTCTCGGCAGTTGTGTCCCCATGAACGCAACTATGCCACCCATGATCTTGAGTTGGCAGCCATGGTGTTTGCTCTGAAGTTGTGGAGACATTACCTCATTGGTGAGCACTTTGTGGTTTTCACCGATCATAAGAGTTTGAGGTATGTTTTCTCCCAATGTGACTTAAACTTGAGGAAATGTCGGTGGATGAAGTTCTTGCAAGAATACGACTTTGAAATATTGTATACACCTGGAAAATGGAATGTTGTAGATGATGCACTGAGCCGAAAGTCACGTAATTATGTTGTGCATGAATCTGGTGATTCCTGGAGAGTGATGGAAGAGCTATCAGCTTTGCATCTTGATATGGGAGAAGTTGGGGGTAGATGTTGTCTTTTCCAGATGACGGTGCAGTCATCCCTGATGTAGAAGGTGGAAGAGTCTCAGTTGGGTGATCTAGAGGTGGAAGTTTGGAGAGACAAAGTTGTTTGTGGTGAGGCCCCTGATGGTTGGTCAGAGGATAAACAACACCGAGTGTTGTATCATGATAGGCTTTTTGTTCCCTTGGCGATGCACGAGACGGTTCTCCGAGAGTTCCATAGTTCGCCCTTGGCAGTACATCCTGGCGTGACAAAGATGTACCGATCCTTGAGGAGTCATTTTTGGTGGCCTGCGCTGAAGCGTGCGGTTGCAGAGTGTATGTCTCGATGTTTAGTCTAACAGAAGGGTGGTCTTCTCCAGCAATTAGAGATTCCTCAGTGGAAGTGGGAGGACATCTCAATGGACTTTGTTACAGGTTTACCTCAAGCTACGAGAGGACATGATTCTATATGGGTGGTAGTGGACCGTTTAACAAAATCGGCCCACTTCATAGCGATCAAGGAGTTGAGATCAGTGGAAGTTTTGTCGAGGCAGTATCTAGAGGAGGTGGTGAGACTTCATGGAGTACCTAGGATGATCATTTCTGATCGAGATCCTCGTTTTACCTCCAGGGTGTGGAGAGGTCTCCAGTATGCTTTTGGCTCTCAAATGTGCCTTAACACTGCTTTTCATCCTCAAACAGATGGTCAGACAGAGCAAACCATCCAGACTCTTGAAGACATGTTTCGCTCTTGTGTTCTTGATTTTGGAGGTTCATGGATGAAGCACTTACCCTTGGTAGAGTTCGCTTACAATAATAGTTTTCACTCTACCATCAGTATGGTGCCGTTTGAAGCCTTCTATGGCCATCCATGCCATTCTCCATTGTGCTGGACTGGGGTTAGAGAGTCAGCAATTCTCGGACCAGAACTAGTGCAGAATACAACAGAGATGGTTCAGGTGATTCGTGAGAGGATGAAGACAGCGCAAGATCATCAGGAATCATGTGAAATTATTATTTTCTAACCCTAACACTATTTAAACCCAATTATATAATTTTCAAATCTAAGGGTTGCCATGGTTTGGTTATGCACAATGACTCTGAGGAATCCTCTCAAGATCTATAGAGAACCTCTCCAAGGATTATTTTAAGAACATAGAGAGATCCTACTCCACCACCCCTCTTTATTCTAGATATATTAAGGAAAATAATTCTTAGAAGCGATTCTTATGGTGATTAAGGATGAATGATGCAAGGATTAGAATATTACATGAAAGTAGTTGAATATTCCTACAATGATGCTTGGGGGTTCACAGTACACATGAAGATCACTGCTATAGGGAATCTACACTTGATTCCTTTGATGAATCAATAGTAAGACATCGAGACATTTTTAGAATAATCAATGAAGAAATAATTCACTAAAAAGAAATTATTTAATTTATTAAATTAATTACATATTTATTATGTGATGATCTTGCATTTGGTTTTGAAATTCTCATGTTAATTAATCTTTGATTAAATTCAGTTGGTTACAATGTTCTTTGTCAATGAACATATTAGGTTAATCCTCAATTAGTATAGAAATCTAAGTTGGGAATTCCTCACCGATGCTTCGGCTACATCTGAAACCTACAAGTGGTATCAAAGTGGTCACATAATAATTTATAATTATTTAAATATCATTGATTGATTTACACATTTATCATTAGTTTTAAATTCTCTTTAATCATTTGTTAATATGAATCACAATATATTCTCTTTTTCCTATTTTTTACCCTAAATATAACCAATAAATGGATTAATTTTGAATGAATAACATTATAATAAGTCATACATAGGTGAAAAGGATTATGGTTAGATAGAACAAGAGTATATGATGTGTTTCTCATAGGTAGACACGATGTAATCATGTTCAATGGATCGATAAAACTCATGAATTAATTTAGAGCATGTACATTTATTACACATGGTGTGTATTAAATACACCACATGTTGACCAGGCTAGCATGGTGCATGAATAGCCAAACTACATGGAATTTTACATGCATACACAATGTGTAGTCTATTAATCAAATATGATCCATGTGTTTTCACACTACATGTGTAACTGGTAACTGTGTAAATCAGAGACCACATGACATGTATCCCATGTACATGTCATGTAATCCATTTATGTTCATGAAATAACTACATGAACTTTCCCTAGGCATGCCACATAGATAGATAGAGAAGATTTATACATGACATTTAGCTGGATAGTACATGACATGTATATTTCCTGCTTACTTAGAATTTAAAATTAATTTGTTATAATACTTAAATCTTATTAACATGTTCTCCGTCATTCACTTATTTGACTCATACACACCATGTGATGTCTTATATATATATATATATATTAAATATTTAATTAAATTTTATGTATTAGTATGAACTATATTTTGTGTATAATCCATAATACAATGATTACTCTATACACATTAAGACGTAACATGATACATAAATAAAATGTGTTCCTTACGTCATTAATTTGATAACACATTCCATGTAATTGCATAATAATATGTGTATGATTCATGCCGCATGAGTAAACAATATGTTAACATCATACATAATGGGTAGTTCAGATGGGTACTCTCCATATTTCCTTGAAGGAACATATTTTTTACATATTCAATTTTAAATAAATTTATTTAATTTATTTAAAATTACGATTGGTGAGAATAATAAGTAATTTTTAAAGAGAATTAAGATAAAATAATTGATTAATTAAAGAATATGATTAATTTATTCGAGTTAAATTTATCTTAAATAAGAATGATTTTGATTGAATGTAATTTTATTAAATGCGTAATTCATTTCATGTATGTGGATGATCATGAGTACATATCAAAAAAATTTATTTGATAGTATCTTTTTAATTTATTATTAAATTAAATTTATGGCCTATACATCACCCCTCCTCTCATTATGTAAGGGCTTGAATGCCCACAATTTCCTTTTATGTAAACCCCCTTAACTAATCCTTTGATTTTCCTCACCTGCATGTGAGTAAAAGATTATGTAATGGATGGAGATCCTACGAAAGTGGAGTCAATCATGTTTGGAGTTGAGGCAAAACCAAACCAAGAGATACATGGGTGGATAGGTGGAAAGCTACAACATGAACCAATTCATGATTCCAGGTGTTTTCCCCCTTGTCCATTAATTAGTTTATTATATTTTAAATAAAATTATCATTAGGAAAATCTCAAGATCATACCAATCTTATTATTTTATTTATTTCAAGTTTCATAGTTAATTTCATTAAATATTTTTCTCATGATCACATGAATTAATGAATTAACAAGAATGTAAGATATAACTAAAATAAATTGGATTATGTGAAAATTTTATCTAAGACATGGTTAATCATTTAAGTAAACCCACTTAATATTAACAAGAATGTAATAAAGATAAATTGGGATATTTACGTATAATAGATTAAAATCCCTCAACTATATATATAAAGTTAGTACAACCTTCCACTATTTGGATATGAATCAAACTATAGTTAAAAGTGCTTAACCAACCTCTGTTGGGATGCTTTCAATTATTGAAGAATTTCTATCTTGAGTTTTGGGTCGACTTACCCTATTTCATATTAAGTGTTGATCACCTCGGTGATACATTATGTAACTTTTAGATGAATTGTTGAGGAAATCTAATTTTCATATTTTTGGATTGGAGAGTCCACTCAATATATCAAGGAGTTGTAAGGTAATATAGTTGGAAATTTACACCTACCTAAATACCATCAAATATCTTTAAAACTCCATCTCAATTATGAGACTATGTATATGGATCCTTTCCACTAAAATATCTAAAGAAAAGGATATTTCAAATCTAATGGTGAGGGATATTAGGTTTTAATAAAATAGTGAAAGATTAATAAATTTAATATTTATTTTCTAATTTTATAAATCTGATAAAGTAATAAATTATTCTCTTCTTAATTGTAAAAACATAAATACCCATGAATTTAAACATATCATTATGATCCATGATTTAAAAGGAAAAACTTATCATTAGAACTAATTTACAAGAATGGAAAAGGTTCTTGCGTGTTATTCAGTGCCATGAAATGAAATTATATGTGCTAGAAAATCCCATTCCTAAAGCGACTGGCCAAAATAATAGCAAAGAAAAATTATCTATATACAAGAAAAATTTGGATGATTCCAAATATATCCAATTTTTCATGTTATCTTCCATGTAAAATGAGATTTTAAAGCAACATGAGAAAATGGATGTGTATATAGTGATGTATCACCTTCATGATATCTATAAAGAAAAGGATATATAAGAGATATGTGAGATATCCAATGCACTATTCACATGCAATATTGGAGGGTTAGTTCCAGATGCGTCTCATGTAGTTAAAATTATTGGATATATAGAGTGATTAGAAATCTTTTACATTAAATTACCTAATGATATACACATAGATCTCATCCTTTACTCACTATTAAAATCCTTCTACAGTACCATTGAAAATTACAACATGAGGAATAGTGATAAGACTCTTTCAGAACTACTTACTCTTATCCACTAATTTGATAAGGATATGAGGTGTGATAAACCCACCATCCTTATGGTGAATAAGAAAAGGAATAATAAGGAAAAGGTTCCCAAGACTCACTCCAATACTAAAGCTCTAGAGAACCATCTTTCCAAGAATAAGAAGATTCAAAGTTAGGAGAAATAAAATGATTTTTTTTCACATGGAAATCTAGGCTACTGGAAGAATAATTGCACCCAGAATCAAGAGGATTCTAAAGGTGTGTTCGTTATTGAGTTTAATATTTCTATATATACACACTGGGTATTATATAGATCTTGTGGTTCTCACATGTGTATCCAAATCTAGGAACCAAGTATATTTTGAAATATTTCCATAGGAGAGGTGGATCTTCGAGCAGGCATTGGAGCATGAATCATTTCCTTGGTTATTGGTGAAAACCACCTTCCATTAACAACCAGAATGATTTTAGTGTTAAATAAATATTATTTTGTTCCAAGTATTACTAAGAAAATTACCTATATTTATTTCCTTTATATAGGTAGTTTTTTTTTATAAAATTGAAAATAAATAATGTCTCTTTTACAAAGACAACATTTTTTATGGTATAAAACAACTAAATACTCATCTTTATGTATTAAATTATAAAAATAAAATATTATAAATAGACAATGAATCATGTTTACATGACTCATAAAACACCAAAATATGGAATTATAATCTTGGTCACATAAATGATAAGTGTTTGATAAAGCTCTATCAATATGGTTATTTAGAATCTTTTAATCTAAAACCAATTGAATGATATCATGCTTGTTTACAAGGTGAAATAACCAAACCACCATTCACTGGATAGGGTTAAAGGGATAAAGAGCTTCTAGTATTGGTATACAATGATGTTTTTATATATTTTCCAATATAATCTATAGGTGGATATTCTCACTTAATAACTTTTATTGACGACTTGAGTAGCTGTGGATATGTATACTTGATGAGGTACTTTGAGAAATTCAAAGAATTCAAAAATGAAGTAGGTAATCAAATTGTTAAGACGATAAAAAATATTTTATTTGATCAAGGTGGTTAACATATTAACCAAGAGTTTATTGAATTTATATAGGAGTTTAGGATTCTATCCCAACCTAGTAAACCTTATACACCATAGTGGAATAGTGTTAGTGAAAGGAGAAACCATACATTTATTGACATGGTAAGGTTGATGATGAGTCATGCAGATCTTTCATTATACTTTTAGGGATATGTTTTATATGGTGAAACACTCATTCTAAATTTAGTATCAACTAAGGTGGAAAAAAATTACATATGAGTTAATATATGGAAAGAAATATGTGTTGTCACACACATGTGTATGTGAATGTGAGGCATTTTTAATTACATATTAGGAAACAAACTAAAACCCTAAGGAATGTAGTGTATCTTTATAGGGTATCCTAGGGAAAAAAGGGGATGTTATCTATAAAAACCCTCAGACAAGTAAGTGACTATCGCAAGACAAACCATCTTTCTTAAGAGGGACCACATCCTTAATAAGATAATGGAATAAATATTCTCTTTGATGAAGTTGATGCTCAATATACACAAGATTTGGAATAGAAATAGATTCCATATGTCCCCATGTAATAAGTTGTTCCCAAAAAACCAATAAAGTGTAGTAGCACTAGAGAGGTATTAGAACCAAAAAATATGATTTTCTATTCACCGAATATGGTGACTCATTATTGGTTAGAAATAATGATCCTCTATCCTAAAAATAGGTGGTAGAGAGCTTGGAAGCTATAAGATGGAAATAATCCATGGATTCTAATATAGATTTAATGTATGAGAACCAATTTTAGGTTTTTCTCAATCTTCCAGTTGATGTAAAGCCTATTGGGTGTAAATGGGTATTCAAGAGAAAACTGGATATGAAAGGTAAAATAAATACCTATAAATCATAGATAGTGGCTGAATCAAGGAATTAAATATGATGAAACCTTTTCTACATTTTATATGTTTAAATTCAATAGAATTATACTTGATATATAATCTTACCATGACTATGAAATTTAGTAGATATATGTAAAAATAAATTTCCTTAATGAATTTTTTTAGAAAGATGTCTATATGGCACAACCCGAAGGATTTATGACTCTAGGAAATGCCAAAAAGATATATAAGTTGTATATATATATATATTTATGTATTAAAGAAAGCATCTAGGACATGGAAAATTTGATTATATGAAGCTATAAAAGAATTTAGTTTCAATAATAATGAATATGATCTATGTGTTTATAAGTGGTTTAGTAGGAGTGTGTTTGTTATCCTGGAAGTATATTTCAATGAAATATTACTTATTGGAAATGATGAAATAGTCATATAATTAGTTAAGTAATGGTGGATAAGTGATTATCCATGAAGGAATTAGGTGAATAATCCTATATTCTATTGATTAAGATCATTCATGATAAATCTAATAGGATTCTTGGACTAAGTCAAGGTACATACATTGACATGATATTGAAAAAATTTGGTATGGTACAAACCAAGATAGGATTGATTCAAGTGTCACATGGTATACAAATTTAAAATAGAACATGTTATTAGATAGAAGAGGAGAAAGAGATAATGAGTAGGATCCCATATGCTTATGTGATAGTATCAATCATGTATGCCATGTTATGTACTGGGCTTGATGTTTCCTATTCTTGGAGAATGGTAGGAAGATATCAAGATTATCCAAGTAAACCACATCAAACTACTATTAAGAATATCCATATGTATCTGATAATAACTAAGGATAATTTCCTAGTGCATGGAGGAGATTAGGAGATAATCATTAGTGGTCATAATTATGTTAGTTTTGAAACAGATTAGAATAATATTAATTCATAGTTAGGATATGTTTTTAGTCTCAATTGAGGATATATGATCCAAAAGAGTTCAAAGTATCTAGTTATCACCAATTAAATAGTTTAGTTTGAGTATATAGAGGATTATGATGTATCCATATTAATACATTTGGATATGAAACTTTTTCCAAGAGCCTGATGTGGTGCTTAGTATTAAAGACCCTGCCACATTATATTATGAAAACACTACAGAGGTGGCCTTTTCAAATGATCCAAGGTTAGACCAATAGACAAAACACATAATTTGTAAGTATCACCTATTGAGATATTTTTCTCATAGGGGTGAATTTTTAGTAAGTATATTTTCAAGGGAAGAAAATTTGGTAGAACCATTGACTAAAACTATATCTCAATATAATCATGAGTATCATGTGATAGATTATAGATTGAAGGTCGTTGGTAGTTAGATTTAGTGTAAGTGGGAGTCTATTAGAGTTGGTTCCCTATAACAAAATTCTATATACTTTATGATTACCTATATTGATTTTTTTAATATTAATAATTTCTTTATCACATAATGATTATTCTTATGCATTACATAGTATGTGATAATTTTCTAAGAGTTACTACTGCAATAAAAGGTTATAATAATTCCATGATATGAAGAGAACCCATAATTTCCATGATATAATTATTGAATATATATTCTATATTAGAATGATATCATTTTATGAGACAAAAATGATACATTCTATCAGGGTTGGACACTCATAGGACTTTGAGGCACTTTGTCATGGTGTATTCCCTTAGTAAATTTTAGTACACGAGATTATATGCAAGTGGGAAATATATATTTATATGTGTTATTGGATGTTATTATATATGGATGTGTGCATTGATCCTTATAAATTAATATTATTATTAATGGATATTATTAGCCATGTAATTTTATGTATTGATGAAAACCATGATGACATATGTTCATAGTGAGGTAGGATACATTGAGTGCATCATGAGTAATATTTCATTAATGAATAATGAGAGAAAGGATTTTTACCTTATATTCTTAGATGAAATTTGATATATTAGGAAATTTAATGGAAATTTAATAGAATAAATAAATCCATAACCATGGTTTTCTGTGGGAAGGTTTGTTTCTGAAAAGTCAAAGAAAGAGACATCAAGCACATTGGTTGATGTCACCAGCATGCAACTTGCTTGATTATAGATATTAGGATAAAGGGATTATATTATATAGTAAGAATTCACATGAGGTTTTATTTCATTATAACATTAAATTATTTCTCCATGGGTGTATTGGCATGTTGTTAAAAACTGACCTTGGACTTCGGGAGGCTTCACCTAATGCCATTGAGAAAGAGGCCTAGAGAGTCACACACTAAGTATATAAATAAAATCAGTTAAATATTAAATATTAATAATTATATAACATGTTGAATAAATACTATTCCTATATATGGTTTAATAATTATTCATGTTTAACTGATCACATACATTCAGTCGCTAGTCATATGAGAGAATATTTTGTGAGAATAATTTTTAATAAATTTTTATTTTTAATTTCGTGAATATAATATTTATTTATTTATTAAAAATTAATGAAATGAAATTTATTTATTAAATAAATATTATTTATTCAAGGCTCGATAAATATTATGGATAAATAGTGGACTGAGTTTAATGGTCCAGTGAGAAATAATATATATTAAATATTATTTGAATAAATTTTCAAAAATTTAATCAAGAAATAATATTCAATTAATTCACTAGTTTTGCATATGTTAATAAATAATAATAATAATAATAATAATAATAATAATAATAATAATATTATTATTATTATATACATGGGGTTTTTTGGGGATTAAGAAAATAATAAGTGTGCATGTGCAATTATTATTTCCTAACCCTAGAACTATTTAAAACCAATTATATCATTTCCAACCCTAAGGATTTCCATCATTTGGTTATTCATAATGACTCTAGATAATCATATAAAGCCTTGAACATCTCTAATAACACTCTCAAGAATGAAGAGAAATCCACCCCCACCATCCCTCTCTATTCTAGATAGATCAAGGAGAATACTTCTTGGAAGAGATTCTAAGGGCGATCAAGGATGAATGATGCAAGTGTTGGGATATTCTATGCCCATACTTAGAGATTCCTACAATGATGCTCAGTGGTTCATGGTAAAAATGTGGACCACTAATTTAGGGAATATATACTTGATTCCTATGATGCATTGATAGTATAATGTAGATACATTTTCATATTCATCAACGAAGAAAGAATACTTCTTAAGGTAATTTTTTATTTGCTTAAATTAATTATAATTTTATTATGTGATGATTTTGTGAGGT
The DNA here is from genome assembly GCA_963277665.1 of Viscum album. Taxonomy (NCBI): domain Eukaryota; kingdom Viridiplantae; phylum Streptophyta; class Magnoliopsida; order Santalales; family Viscaceae; genus Viscum; species Viscum album. The sequence goes on along the minus strand of OY728138.1, from coordinate 1,433,925,022 downwards.
GAAACAAGATAAAAATGATGTAAATAATACATTAATACCATGATTTAAATAACAAATTTCACAAATAGTAATAAAACCCAAAAATGGAAAGGTTTAATGTCTTGGATATTAGTTATATAAACATCTTAATTTACTACACTTGTAAAAATTTCTCTATAATCATGATCCTCTAGAACCTTTACTACATATCTCACATGATATAATTATCTTTATAACCTAGGTAATATAAACATAATAAAGGGGTGAACATATATGATCAGTAAGGGAAAACATATCATAAAGTATTAGATCATAAACATGAAGGAGTACATGAGAAAAACTTAAATATCTTATTAATAGATAAAACACCATAGATTATAATCATAAAATACGATAAACATAAGATCATAACTAGAATATTAAGGATGTATAAATATTATTACTTGGATCAAAATGCATATCAATAGATATAAACATGTGAGTGTGACATAAAAGCATGAAATACATTAAAAATACATCATAATCATGAAAATTTGGTATAACTTGGTAGAAAAATTGAAAATTTGGAACAATTATAAATATAAGATTTCTTATCATCATGAACTTGGCTACCCACTAACCCGTTCACTCATAAAATTGTGAGTAGATATAAACACCAACACACACACCCTTTGTGAACCTAGATACTTGCTAACAAGTTTATATAAAATTTCAATCTCATGAGATATAAAACTTTTCCCAATGAATTTTAGGGAGATGTAGGTCCAACCCATATCATAATTCATACATTTGTGTGAAAAATAAAAATAAAACATTCAACATTTCATAAATAATCCATGGAAAAAGAATGGATTTCTTAAACCTTTCAAAAACATCACATATCACGAACTTAAGAAATCATAAAATATAAAAAATATCATTTTCCAAAAGGAATCATATCATAATAATATACATATAGGGTGATAAAAACATTAATTCATGAAAAATATACCTTGGAGGGTAAATAGATGTGAAAATACAAGAGTTTTCACAATAACTTTTAAAACATTAAAGTGATAATTACTTTCAATTTTTTTTGAAGGGAAAGAGAAGAATTTTGAAAACCATAATTTAAATACTTCCAAAATAAAACATACTTGAAAATACATAATGGATATAAAAAAGTATAAGTGAAAATACTAGTAAATCATATACTTTAAAAATAATATTTTATAAAGGATACTTGAAAAAGATATAAGGTTTTAAAAAAGGTAAGTGAAAATACTTTGATATCTTTTAATTTTAAAATAATATTTAATAATGGATAATTAAAAAATAAATAAAGTTTTCAAAGAGGGAAGTAAAAAATACTTTGAAATATTTTACTTTAAAAAAATCATTAATAATATAACCTTAAAAAATACATAAAATTTATCAAAATAAAATGTGGAGTGGATGATAAAATTTTTATTTTTAAAGGATAGAAAAAACTTTTGAACAATTTGAAATAAACTTGTTGAAAACCCACATCATTAAAAAGGATAATGAAACATTTGATTTAAAATGAAATAATGGGAATAGAAGGATCATTTTAGTTTAAAAAATTTGAGTTTCCACTTATGATATGTGAACATTGGTAGGAAGTAAAAGTATGGATGTGGAAGAAAAAATCCATTAAAATTAATGGGGATTATTCATAAAAAAATGAATTAAAAAAACATTAAAATCATAAAGGAAAAATAATTTGGTGTGAAAATTTATTTTAATAGAAATTAATGTGGAATATATCCTAAAATCATTATAGGTTATAATAGATCAATTGTAAAATACAATAGACAAAGAAGAGTGATTATGACCAAAGGAAAATATTCGAGTCCCAAAAACACTTTACATCCTTTGCAACTTTAAAAAACCCCCATGAGAAGTATAAATTTAAATATAACATTTAATATCATTAAGTATAGTAGTATCATGTTAAAATATCATGATAGTGAAGTATTTACACTATTTAAAAGGAAACATGTTGTATAACTTAAACATGTCTCAAGGAATTCAAATTTGAGGCAAATAAACCCTTAAAAATTTAGTAATTTTTGAATCAAAAGTCATTGGAATATTTAAATTCATATATTTATTTAAATCCCATGAATTAAATAATTTATTATTCCAAAATACATTTATGTTTAGTATATACACCATATATATAAGAAATTGGTGCATAACATTAAAACATGTTTTAATGAATATGAATTGAGTTGAAAAAAACCTTATGACTTAAGAAAAATTATAATAAAAACCCATTAAAAGAAATAGATATTAAAATTTAAATTAAAATAACATTAATAAGAATAATTCCTTACATTTAATATCCAATTTGTAGTATATACATCATTTAAATTAAATTAGGTGCATTATAGAACATGTGTCTCAAAAAAGGAAGTTTTGAGATGAGATGATTACCTCTGTCTGAAAGCATTCTACACTCACACTAAACTTCCTCAATAATTAAATTAAGTTCATTATATATATAAACAATAAAATTATTCACATATTTTTTATTTTATATAGTCCATTTATTATCAATTGGTACTTATTTTTAATATAGTTTTAGCTTAGATATGTCACTCTAGGTTGTTCAGTTAATTTCTTCATATAATTTTGGATTGTTGACTATGGTCAGAGGTGTTGTAAAATAGTTTCAAAATATCTAGAATTAAATATTATTATGTAATTTAATATTATATTATCACATAATTATATATTTTAATAGATTATCCAATAATGGAATCAATTTAGAAAAGTTACATTAATATGTCCTTTTTAGCGGTTAAATCTACTATAACCATTTATTGCTAATATTAATTATAGAATGTACAATATTATCATTCCAAAATGTTAATAATTTATTAAATAAACCTTTTATACATTAAATACCCATTTAATTATATTCATGTTATTTTATGTTCAAAAAAATAAAAACATTATCATATGGAGGCGGTAGTCCATACACACACACACACAGACGACACTCGTATTTTCATAAAACAAAAATAAAATAGAAAATAAAATATCACGTAATTTAAGAATAATTAAAATTTTATAAATATTATATCATCTTATTAAATAAATTTTTTTAAAAATCCATGAATGATTGTGATTAAAAACTAAAAGTGTCGCTTTGTGGAGGCGGTAACCTGCACACACACACACTAAAAATGATCCTTGTTTTTCTTAGATGGAAGAGAATAAATAATGGCTATAAAATTGTTATAGTAACATCTAAAAAAATAACTATTTTTCTTATGTTATTATAATATGGTTATGGTTGGTTTATAAATGAATGAATAAGAATGAAATGTTTAGAAAGATGTGATACCTATATTGAGACCTTGATCTTCCTCTTGGTGAAGGCCTTAGATTTGATGGACTTAGGATCATTTGTGGTGACTAGGGGTATTAGGGAATGTAAATGACTTCAAGGAGTGTAATTTTTTTTTTATGTTTTCAAGGAAATTTCTAAATATGAGTGGAGTATTGAAAGGGTGGAAGTGAATGCATTTTATAAGTGAAGAAGATGGTTTTTTCCATGGTGAAGAGTGTTAAGTAAGGGGTAAATATTTAAGGGAATAAAAGATATGTGAGTTAGGTGAGGGAAGGTTGGTAAGAAATGTCGATAAGACTTTAAATCTTAAAAATTTATTTCTATAATGTCTAAAGTTCATGTTAATTTAGGAAAATTAGAGTCACTGTAGATTAGTCATTTAAACACTTATTACTCTTAATTAAATACTAATCATGTCAATTATCTTATTACAAAAAAGAGTAGACCCATATTAACAAATTTAGACATGATGATTCTGAATTTTGGATTCATTTAACCTAATTCATTTCATAAATATGATAAAATATAATTTTAAATTAAACAAACATAACACATAAAAATTACTTATAATTAAAAGAGTGATTTTAAACTTTAAACTTACGTATAAGATAAAATTTTGATGGTTTATAATTTTCATGATACTAATTGATTTATTATAAAATAAAATAAATTTATTTGTCTTTAAAACCAATCCAAATCATTATTTCACATGAAAATATTTAATTAAATGAAACAAATGAAAATAGTTTTTAAATTCTAATAAAATGTAGCTTAAATCCTAAAATATTAAAAATAGAATTTATATGTTCAAAATAATGTTTTAGATTTAATAATTACACATTTAATGTATATATTTGATTATTTAATTTTTTTTATAAATTTTTAGTTTTTGTACATATACCGATAAAGTGATAAAAGTCACCATTTTTGAAAAAAATTTGTATTTTTTCACTATTGTTCTAAAAATAAAATATTTTAGAAATATTAAAAAAATTAATATTAAAATAAAAATTTTATTCTAAATTAAAAAATGATATTCATTTTTTCAAATAAAAAATCTAAAATTTATAAATTATATTTTTAATTAAAGACCCAAATTATAGTGAAAAATCGTTTTTATAGGAAAATGCCTCTTTAAAATACTAGTTGTTATTATTCATAATTTATATGGAAAAAATAAATATATAATTAATAAATAAATATTATATTTTATTAAAATAATAAGTTAATAATAATATACTTAGTTTTCTTTAATAAAAATTACAATGCATTAAAATGATGGATTCTAAACACAATAACGAATTAAGTAAATTTGTGTAAAAGAACCTTTATATAAATATTTCTATTAATATATTTTATAATCCAGTTACTCTTATTTCTACTTATTAATTGAACTATAAAATCATGAACAAGATTCTCCTAAACCAGTTCCCTAATTTAGTTTTCTACTAGGCCTCAAGAACACCTCCCCATAAGCCATAGGCTGTCGACTAACAACAAGGGCCTAGGGTGTGTCTGTGGGGAAACTATGCCCTTATATCAGAGTAATAAAACAACATAAATAACAAAAAATCATCTAAGATATAAATAATCTTACTGAAGAACCAATAAATATAACAAGGTTTTTATAATAAATGGAACGTATTAATATCCTGAACATCTATGTCATGTATACAACACTGATAACCAACGAGGCCGACATTATATATAAGAGTAAATAAAATGAATAGAAATAAAAATACAAGGATCAAATACCCATATCAATCCATACCACATACTCAACTCCATGTATATATTTGATCTATCCTTCTTGATGAGTCCTGGGCCACAACCCAACCCGTGCCTACAATCAAGTGAATGTATGCTCGGGTAACCCAATGAAATAGTTGCCCGAGAAGGGTGTGAGTACAGAACTATGTAGGGATCCACCAACACAGTCCTGTACATATATAGTAAATGAAGTGTATGAACATGTGAGATAATCATCAGGATAATAATAATAATAATAATAACTAACTACTGAAGATGAACTAAAAGGCATGTTGGTATAAGGAATTCCCATGTAATGTTCTTAGCATAACCAAGACACAACTGTAAATAAGGAATAAAAAACCCACAATCGATCCTTAGGTATGTGATTCTAATTGACTAGAAATCCTATAAATAAGGCATTTAACTTGATATCGCAACACTCAAGCTGTGTATAATTCTTTCGATCCTTGGATCTGTAATCCTGACCGACAATACCTACTTGGGCCAACGCCATAATGTCTATGAGAAAGCTACATCAACATAGGGGGATACATATCCTAGCCCTAGGACCACCCATACTCGGCTCCAATCACTATAATGAAGGATTATAGGTAATATCTAGACATCCTATAAATATGGTACTAAGATGGATTTCATACCACTCATGCCATGTAAATACAATCCAATGTCTGAGTATTAGGTCCTGGTCCATAGGGAATCATGACATTACAACTTAGATAATCTCTATGGGGGATGACCCTTGGGTGATTTGTAAGGAATACTCTCTGGAACCAAGTACATGATCAAAATCCATTCAAATAAATGGATCAAAAACCCACTCCCTAACAAGTTTGAAGTGTATAGTAATGGTGCATCCACTCGACCCTAAGGATAAACCTAGGAATTTCTTGAGGAGAGTGTAATATAATCCTTGATAATATCCCAAATCAATGATGAGGAGTAATATCTCAAACACTGTGTTAATTAATGATCATAAGATAGATCCTGGGAATTACTTCTAATAATCATGATAAAGTAAGAATTAAATATATAGGCTTATAAGCCAGATCCGAGTAAGTACCTTTGGGAATCTTAATAAAATAATTTTCAAATCATGTAAACTCAAAGGCTAGATACTAGGAAGAACCTATGTTGATCTCTGAATCTAATGCATCATGTCAGGATCATTGTCTAGTTACCGGGAATAATGTTTGGAAATTATAGCTGAATCAATAATAACCATGTAAAGAATAATAAAGGAGTGAGGGTTGTCAAATTTCTAAACCCACCACTACTGCCACAACCTCTTAGGATTACAAAACTACTACAAAAAGGCATTTAACGGTGCTAAAATACTCCTTTATTATCCCTAAAAAGTGTTGACAATTAGATCACGGTTAAAATCCTGAAACATTTATCAGTACTAAAAAAGTGCTGTTAAAGGCCCCTTTTAATAGCGCTGTTAAAAGGTTACTTTAATAGTTTTTTATCATTATTAAAGGGCCCTTTTAATAGTGATTTTTTAGCAATGTTAAAGGTGTCCTTTAATTGTTCTTTTTTTGTGCTGATAAAAGCAGCGCTATTAAAGGGGGGTAAAATTATATTTTTTCAGATGTCCATGAGCCCGACCCCATCCACAACCCCTTTAACAACACTCCACCTTCCATTTATCAGTGCTTTTCACCCCACCACCCCTTTTATTAGCGCTTTTCAAATTTCTAGCCTCATACATGCCCACCTGGATTCAAACCATACACCTATCATTTAGAGATAGAATGCCTTTACCACCACACCATGTTGTTTTACTATCTCTTTAACGATATTTATATTTATTTATATATATATATTTACATATATTTATATAATTATTTTTAAATACATTTATAAAATATACGTGTGTGTTTGATATATATATACTTACATTTATTTAAATATATTATATATTATATTCATTTATATATATTAGAATATAATATAAATATATATCTGTTTATTAATACATACATATATGTATATATAAACATTATAAATATATTTTTATAATTTAAAAAAGGTTATATATTCTCTTAAATACATTTTTAGAATATTTATTTATTTAAATATATTAGAATATACATTTTTATTTAAATATGTTGATATATGTATTTATATGAGTGATTTATAATAATTAAATATAAGAAAACATGAATATATTTAATTATAAATAAAATTACATTGTAAAAAATGATAAAATTTAAAAACCATAATATCAATATGAATTTAATACCTAGGAATAAATTCAGTCCCCACTAAAAGAGGGCAAAAGACCCCCTTAAACGAGGATGAAAATCCATCAAATGTTAAAAAATTAGAGCACACCATCTAAAAAATCAGTTTTGGAGGTCTTATAGGCCTTGAAAAATATGAAATAGGTTTAAATTTATCAATAAGGGAATATATTTCATTGCAGGATTCGATTTGATACGTGGTAGATCCCAAACGAATACCCAGATCAAAAGTTATGGCCATTTGAAGTTCGAATTACATTTTCAACTTATTTTAGATCTTTTATTAATTTTTTTATTTTTTATCTTAAAATTGATATTAAATGACTATTAGTCAGTAATAATAAGCAAATTATTAATTCAAAATATTTTTTAAGAATATTTTATAAACCATTTTCACTAAATATTTTATATATTAAGTGTAAATGACTATTTATCTTATCCAAAACATATTTTAAAAAATATATATTATATTTATATCAATATAAATATATTTATATATTTATGTATTATTTTTAATAAAATATAATTTTTTTGAAGTATAATTTTATCAGCATTTTAGCATTGTTAAAGACCCCCTTTAATAGTGATTTTTTAGCACTGATAAAGGGGGTCTTTAACAACGTTTTTAGCTAGTGGTGTTAAATCCCTAGCACTGGATAAACCCATTTTTGTAGTAGTGAAAGTTTAGTATGAGTTTTAAGGTGACACCCATTACCATCTCTTCCCAAACCCATGACATACCAGCTTAGGTTTGGTTAACAACTGGGTAACCCACTGGGGTCCCCTAGGTTGATACACAAAGAAGTATCCCTCTTGAAACCCTTTGAGTCAAAATAATAGTCTTGAGTCAACACTTGATGCACCAAGACATCACATCCTATGGAATCATAAATAGGGTAACACGACATTTCCAACTACACATAGTCTTTCCACTATGAAAACTCTTAGAAGATGGGTCATGACCCAAACTCGATGCCAAAGTTTCTATGGGACGGTCCACATATTTAATCTGATCATGATTACCTAAGGTATATCCACCTAGTCTTGTACAAGGCTTATATGCCTCACCAAGTTCAGTCTCACTTCTTAAGAGTTATAGAGGCTACTCAGTGTCTTAAAGAACTAATCCATGAAAATAGAGAATAGGGGTTGTAAGATTTCCATTTAATTTTCCAATGGTCAGAAGCAGCTGCCAAGGCCCATCCAAGCTCAAATAAGTCATGTTTGGTCCAACCTCACAAAAAAACCACCATAAAAAATTAATTATAATAACATTATAATGAATTAATTAAAGAAACAATTTAATTTAAAGAAAACTATTTTATTAAAATAGGCATAATGCCCAAAACCGCACCGGTCAATCCCATCGCACTGGAACCATGACCAAACACTTGAGAATAACCCAAGGTATATCCTCAACCATAAATTGGGAATAATAAATAAGAAATGGAAATAAAAAAACACCAATTTGTTTTTTATTTAAACCATTAAAGCTTTATAAATTCACCATGATGACGTACCTTAACAAAACAACATGCGGCCAAGTACATATGGTTTTCTAGGTTCTCCTCTTCCTAGGAAAAGCAAAATTCGCATAACCAGTATCTGATTCCACCATGATCTAGTTTAATCATAATTAAATCCCTAACCAAAGAAATTGAAAATTAAGAACAAATAGAGGAGGATACCCAGGAATCTTACAAGAGGATAAATCATACCTTAAAATTACATAAAGGCCATCAAAATCACCCCCTTGATGGGGTTTAAACCTCTTTCATTTTGTAGGGGAAAAATGGTAATTTCATTATTTTTAATGGGTTGTATGGTTTGGTCTCATGGTTGGCCAACTCGTGTGCCAACTGTGCACCCCTCAATGTCTAAGGAACACATCCCTTTTCACAGTTAGGGCACACAGGTTGAAAAAACATGCACCAACCATGATTCATGTCTGTAATTTACCACAGATGACCACATGGTTTGCTCTGGACTACCATATAGTTGTCCCAGCTATGATCTTGTACAAACCAGGCTGCATAGTTATCACTAACTGTACACCAACCGTGTTCCCGATACTGCATTTTTTTCAGAACACAACCTCTAGGCCCTGAACCCCCAAGAAACTCCAGAAACCTTAGATCTACAAACCAATCCTCATTCCACATATAAAAAAAATTATTTATAGTCATAAAAACCTTAAAAATTACATTCTAAAAGTCTGATAAAAATTTGAACCATCTAGTAATTGAAAATTTAAATTCCTTCTAGATTTTACAAATCAGAAAAAACATAGGGCCTTACAACTTCCCCACCTTAAAACTTATCACCCCTGAGAAGTATTAGTGGAATAAAAAAAATTGACCTAATAGGGTCATGAACTCCTTTCAAACAACCAAATTTCATTTTTGAATGCCCAACATGCTTCCAAATGCCACTTTAACCATATACTGATTAAACTTATAAAACTCAATACAAATCTCATAACCCACATCAAAACATCAAAACGATACTTACTTGATCCCATATAACCTAAGACATGATCATTCCATTATTTATTTTATCAACCATCCTATGACCCTCTTCATCACAGGTCTTACTTTCAATTGATAATTTTCACATGAGCCTCAACCTAGTTGGTGAGGACTCCTTAACTTCATCCAAGAGACCTAGGATCAAATCCAGGTAGAGGCTAATTTCTGGGTTACTGTAGTAGTATTGTAGTAGGTACTGTAGCAGGAACTGTGCAGAACTATAGCAGGAACTGTAGCAGGCACTGTTTGGCACTGTAGTAGCCGGGAATATTCCCCTGTTTGGGCCTTCGGGCCACCGATTTGGTCCCCGAGTCCTTTAAGGCATTCGGTCCACCCAGGCCTTCGGGTCAGTAAGGATTTCGGGCCACCTCAAGGCCTTCAGGCCACCTTAAGTGTAGATGAAAACTAGAAAACCTACAAGGAACAAGTTTCAGAAAGAGGAGGAGCAAGGAGCTTTCACCATAGCATAATCTAAACGAATTGAAAGAATGAGAGGGTATGAAACCTGCCATCGGGACAAGCCTGTGCATTCAAGGGAAAGCCTAGCCAAACAGCCATGCGAAGGTGGAGATCTGATTTCACGATGAAGATGCTGGGGAGGAGCAGTTCCAAGTAGTTAGTCTAGGTTGTATGTAATGTTTGAAGGCTACGGGCAATGAATTCCTCTAAGGACTATGGGACATGTAATACTTACACCTACGGGCCTTGTAATGGTTCCACCTCACCCATTGAAAGGTGGATTATCAAAATCAATAAAAAATGAAGGCCTTAGGGCCATTGGAGGTAATGGATAATTTCAAGGCACAGTGCCTCCACCATAATAATTTCCTATTGAAACTTACCCCAAGTGTCCTTACATCACTATTGACATAGTTCTTGGATTTATAAGACAAAAAATATATGAGGAAACCTCTACCAGTCCTTAGTTTGATCTAAATGATCGAATCCCCAATCAACCAAGCTCAACCCAGTTGTACCGACTTTTCCTTGAAAAGCCCCGGATGACCTTTACACTGCACCCATCTAACCCCAACGACATGACCAATGTGGTTTCTCACCGATCACATGTAACTACTCAAGGGAGATCAAGTCAAACTTCCTAAAGCCAACTACTCTAAAAACACTATTCTTATACACCCCAAGCCCGTACCTAGAATTCACATCAAATCCAACAACACCTAGTTCCATTTATCTAATGATATCAGAATTCCTAATGACCATCCAATGATTAGTCTCAACCTCACATGACATATTTCTCCCCACCATAGGAGTATTATTATCATCATATCAACTATGAAAAAACTTTTGATTATGACATCCCATGCCCCATCCATTTTTTTTCATAATAACCCGCATGCCTGGAACCCTCTCAAACTTTAGCGCTAATACAATGTCATCCATCACAAATTCTCGCTTCCTGATAATGGTTTTCATGGAACTTTTCAAGTTTCATATCACTATGAGGGTCACCACCCTCAAATTAAGAATAGTGTACTTTTCTCAATCTGGATTATTTTATACCACTCCCTGAGTGCAACTTCCAAAGATTCCATCCATTATACTAGAAAAGACACTTATTTAGCTCGTTATATAACCAATTATTTCTTAGTATACCCAAGATAAAGTCAAGATATAGGTCATTATTTCCTCTAGACTAGAATTATAGAGAGATTCCATCAACGGGTGTGTATCTCTCTCCTCGACACACACTCACTATCCTATTTAAACCTAACCAATACTTAGCCATATAGTTCATGCCATCACACCCGATCTATTATCATTGTCTCATATACCGTAGAGGTACATTCCTAATTTTAGAAAAACTCCTAAAAAACCATACCCACAATATGTATTGAAAGCATAAGTTCTTAGCCCGCACATGACCACCAACCTATGTTCTATATTAACAATTACCATACACAACTAGAATGAACTAAAAACGTCATATGTAGTGGGTTTGCAATCCCATAACACCTAGTTTAAGACCCGAATCATACTCTCATGATTCATACATCAACAAGATCAATCTAATCATGTCACACAAAAAATTAACCTCATTAAGACAAAATATCCTTTGGAACTTATCTTTAAAATTGGGAAACTTACCAGTGCCATGATTTATCGAATGCTTGCCTGCCTCATGACATCATTTTCATAACTAAAGCATCATCTGCACAACCGTTGTTCAATAGGGCTAGGAACCCAAACAATAATGTCCATAAAAGTCAATATTGATACCCAATCACCCTAGGTGCTTCCTAAAAAACCACAGGAATCATCATACCTATATAGAAAAACCTGAAAACCTACCATAAATCAGTATTAACTTGAGAATACAACCATATCACCACTTTAAAAGGAATATGTAAATCCAAAAAAACCCCTCTCATAGGTTTCCCTCAATCAAACCAAACATTGACCTATAAGGGTCCATGTCAAATATAAAGGCCTCTAGGTCTCCCACTTAGCCCTACCAGTCAAGTCTCATAAAATGGTCACTAGGTACAACCACCTAGCTCATAAGTCAACCTCTCACCAAGGTCACATCTCACCAGACATCCACATATAGTAATACCCCCTAGAGGTTCTAATTTACTACAAAGTTTAGGTACCTATCAACATTACACTATATGATCCAACTATATAACCATAAATGAATGTTGTTTAGGTAAAACATTATAACAAGCTAGATGTGTAATCTTCATGCAGGATATTACAAATCTCTATTTAACCACACCTAAATTAGATACACCAAAAAGGGTCTTCCATAAATGAATCAACTACCGATGTTGACCTATAAGGGTTAATAATACATATACAACATAATCTCAATTATCCATGTTTTATCCCACACATGGTTTGGTTAAGTAGAATGACATTAAAAGCTATGAAGAAAAACACCATATAGGTTGTTACTGACACTTTAAATAATTGATCCTAAGAAACAACACCCCAAAAGGGGTCCAACACATAGTCACCATTTTCCATAACAACCTACTAGAGTCACTGCACTTCCCATGCAAAAGGATTGAGTCATTATACTGACTATCAAACACCTCACCATAGATCAACTTATCCTACCATAAGATGGAAATATATACATGATTCCTTTCAACTGAGTAGAAAATCACCAAGAACCTATATAAGAAAAAATTATTTAGGTTATTATTGTCACTTTAAATATTCAACCATAGTCATTAAAAAAATCACACACCATAAAACCTATAACATGTGGAAACTACATGCCAAATATGATACATGAGATGCATCTTGACTTTATTAGCCAAGAGTCAAAATCAATCATTAGCCTCTTTATAATGGGGAAAGAGACAAAAATCCATCAATAACCTCTTGCCAATGGGCCAAGAGCCATAAATACATAGTAAGTCATAAAATACACACCTTATGTGTATATATTAAAGAGAAAATCATATAAAATTGTAACATTTTATATCAAGAAAATCAATCCCATAACCTTAAGAACCTATAATTCTTACTGGAACAAATTTTCTCGATGCACTAGTCTAATATCTATCATAGGTTCTAAAAAAATCATATTAATATTATATAGCATATCCCAAGAAGTAATATAATAGGAATGGAAATCCTTTGATACCAATTTATAACTTCCTATCTTGGATTCCACTAAAATGGTGCCCCAATCCAGTTCTACATAAGGCCTCATCATGATTCCATATACACAAGAGGTTTAAAACTAATAGTGAGGGACTAGGATGTGTCTATGGGGAGACTATAACCTTGTATCAGAGTAACAAAACAATAGAAATAACCCAACATCATCCAAGTAAAAAATAAACATAGTGAAATAGAAATAAATATAACAAGGCTATAATAATAAATGGAATGCTGTAAAAGTCTAAACATCAATGTCTTGTATACAACACTGATTACCCAATGGGATGACCTCTTATATAAGAGTGAGTAAAAGGAACAAAAATAAAAATACAAGCCTCATATACCCACATAAAGATGTATCACACACTAAAATCCATGTACATATATGAGCTATCCCACTCAATTAGTCCCAGACCTCATCCCAACCTATTTCTACAACTAAGTGGATGTATGCTCGGGTACCCCAATATAATGGAAGCCTGAGTATGGTGTGAGTAAAAAAATAAATAGGGATCTACCAACACAGTCTTGTACATAACCAATAAATGCAATGTATGAACATGTGATATACTTATCAAAATAAAAATAAAAATAATAAAAAATAACTACATAAGATAAAATAAAAGGCATGGTTATATAAGGCATGCCCATGGACCATGATCAGTGTAGCTGAGACACTACTATAAACAAGGGAAAAAATAAATCCATAGTTGATCCTTGGTTCCATGATCCCGATCAACCAAAAATCATATGAATAAGCCATTGAGGTGGATTTCATACCACTCATTCCAGGTATAATTATGTCGATCCTCAAATCTGTAATCCCAGTTGATAATACCTACTTCAACTAGCTCCATAATGTCTCTGAGAAATCTATGTCACTACAGGGGGATATATGTTCTATCCATGGGATCACTCATACTCGACTCCAATCACTATAATGAAGTATTTTAGGTAATATCTAGACATCCTATAAATATGGTACCGATTTGGATGTGATGACACTCATGAAATTAAAATCTAGTATGGTTTCTGAGTTCTAAGTCATGGTCCATAGGAAATCATGACATTATGACTTAGATAATCCCTAAGGTGTCTGACCCTTAGGTTATATGTATGTAGTTATCTCTAGATCCAAGTATATGCTTTCCATACATTAAAATAAACTTCCCAATAGTCTACTACTAGAAAAGTCTGGTGAGTTTAATAATGTTACATCCATCTGAACTTAGGGAGAATCCTAAGTTTCGATCAAGGATAATGTAATATAATTCGTATAAATATATCAAATAAATTATGAGGAGTTCTATGTCCAACATCGCATCAAGTAAGGCTCAAAAATTGGATTCTATGAAGTACTTATGAGAACCCCGATAATGTAACAATAAAAAATGTAGTCATAGAAGTTGGATCCCAAGAAGAACCTCTAGGAATCCTAATAAAATAACCATCAAAACAAGTAGGATCAAAGAATGGATCTTAGGAAGTACCTCTGGGAATCTGTAAATATAATGCATCAATTCAATATCATCGTCTAGTTTCTAGGAAGAACATATGATAATCATAGCTGCATCAATAATAACCATGTAAAGCATAATAAAAGAGTGAGAGTAACTAAATTCCTAAACCCACCACCACTACCATAACCTCTCAGTATTACATGTTTGGTAAAGATTTTATGGTGACATCCATTAACATATTTACCCAAAACCATGACATACTATCTTAGGGTAAGTTAACAACTGGGGAACCCACTGGGCCCCCCTAGTTTGATACATGTAAAGGTATACCACTTAGAACCCTCTGAGCCAAACTAATAGTCTTGGGTCAACACCTGATGCACCATGATGTCACATCCTATGGAATTGTAAACAATGTAGCATGGCCTTGTTGACTACACAAAGTCTTTCCACTATGACAACTATCAAGAGATGGTAATGACCAAAACTTTAGGCTAAATTATCTCCAAGATAGTCCAAAATTACAACCCGGTCCTGACTACCTAAGGTCTATCTGACTAGACCTATATAAAGATGATATGCCTCACTAAGTGCAGTCTCACCTCCTAATAGGCCTTAAGGATACTTGGTGTCTCAAATAACTAAGCCATGAAACTAGAGTATAGGGGTTGTTAGTTACCCCTGTTGTTCATATATTATAATAAACCATTCAATTAATTAAATAGTTCTTTATAATAAATTAAATAGGGGGCATCAATTTTAGTGGAGATATATAGATTACACAAACTATCATAACATGAATTAGTACCATAGGTTAAGTATGAAATACAACATATCTTTAGGAATTTTCTATTTAATTTTCCAAGGTACTATATCTACTACCAAGTACCGTACAAGATCAACTGAGTCATGTTGAGTCCTATATCACAAAAAAAACCACAAAAAAAAATCAATTATAATAAAATTATAATTAATTAATTAAAACCTAACAATTTAATTTAAAGATAACTATTTTTTTAAAATATTCATAACAAAAAAACCTCACTGATCAATCTCGTCATGTCAAAACCACTACCTAATAGTTTACAACAACCCACAACACATCCTCAAACCTAAATCAGGAATAAGACCTAAAAAACCAGGTAAAAAGACACCACAACAATTTAATTTAATACATTATTGTTTTGGAAATTTACCATGGTGATGTATCTCAATGAAACATCATATGACCAAGTACAGAAGACATCTCAAGTTATCCTCATCCTAGGAAGATAAAAATACCCATCACCATTATTCGATTTTACCATGATACAGTGGAATAAGAATTAAAACCTTAACTAGAGAAACTAAAAATTAATAATAAAGAGAGGAGGATACCTAGGAATATTACTGAAGGATAAATCATACCTTAATATAACATGAAAGGCCATCAAAATCACCCCCTTTGCGGTGTTTAAAGATAGGAAGGAGAGAGGAAGGAGAGGAGGGAACCACCTAGGTTGCATGATGGGGAAGGAGGAAGAAAGAGGGATTTATATTCTTTAATCCTATAGGGTAAAAATGGCCATTTCCCTCTTTTTAATGGGCCTCATGATTTGGACGCATGGTTGGAAAAACAAATCTTTAACTGCGAACCCCTTAATGTTCGAGGCACACAACCCTTTTAATAGTTAGGGTTCATGGTTTGGAAAACCATGCACCAAACATACACCATGCATGCAATTTACTATAGATACCTGCATAGTTTTCTTTAGCCTGCCGCATGGTTCTCCCATTCGTGCACCTATAAAAACTACGCCACATAGTTGGGATGAATGATTAGCACTAACTACATTCCAACTGTGTGCCATATGATAAATTTTTCTAAAAACAAAACCTCCATTATCTAAACCTTAGGGACACTCTCAAAACCTCTGAGCTACAAACCAAGCCTCATTTCATATATAAAAATAATATTTAGAGGCATCCCAACCTTAAAAATTATATTATGAACCACCGATAAAAATTTGACCCATACAATAATTGAAATTTAAATTCCTTTTGGATTTTTCAAACTCAAAAAAACACAGGACCATACATCAACAACCATGTTTTAGAGGTCTAAACATATGTCATTTCTTTTTGGTTTAGTTTTTTGTGTGGAATAATCTATAAAAAATATTTTACCTAATTAGAGGAAAACATATATTAATATGTCAAGTCGTTATATTCTCCACCCTTAAATAATCTTCCTCCTCACATTTTTAAAAATCATATGATGGGATTAATTTTCTATAGGAAGATCCTAATTGACCATACATTGGTAGTTGATCATGGGTTGATTTAGGATATGAAGTGAGATTTACCTATAAGAAATTTGATATGATCCCTTGTAAAAGGAGATAGTATATTCCTAATTTAATCCTAATAAGTTAAGAGGAGATAAACCTAAAAGGCATAAATTTCCTCAAACCTTGAAGAAGTTTTTTATACCATGGATATAATAAGTATACCTATAAAAGTTTTTTATTTATATCTCAATACATGATAGGTTAAATCTTACAATACATAAGGCATTGGAAAGTTTAGAGTGAAAAATCACTAACTACCTTGGAAGAAGTCATTGCATGATAATTTCTTTATTCCCATAACCTAGGAGGTGGTTAGTGTCAATCATTTGTCTTAACCCTTGGATTGGTGTATTGGGTTGCATAGTGACCAAATTTCTCACATCTAAAATATTTAATCGTTAGTGGATCCTTAGGAAGAATATTATCTTCATTAATTGTATCATTCTTTTTCCCTTGATAGATTTTAATTGGATGCCTTCCTTTACGACAAGTAAATCATCTTTCAATACCCTATAGTCAATTCATTTGATGATTCTTCCTAAATTTTTGACATATTGGTGGCTGAATATCCTTTCTTTCATCATCTTTATTTTCTAAATCTTTGTGAGTCTCCATCCTTATCTTCTTTGGTGTACACAATATTTCAACTATGGTACATTTTTAATCATGTTTTGTGATAGTTGGTTTGGAATAATCACTAGATTTCTCAGTATATATGCCATTCCAATGGGTTGATTTTTAGGCAATCATCACATTGTCATTCACACCCAAGGTAAAATCAGTTTTTTCTTGTTTCAAAAATCACTAAAAAATAATGGGTTAACGTGAGTGATGAAAAATTATCATTATAAGATAAGTATCTTAGATAACCAATGGTAAATTTAACCTACAAATTTATCACTTTTTAATACCATCATGTTAGTGTAAACTTATTTTATTTAAAGATATATCACTATTTTTTAACCAATATCATTTATAGTTTAACCTATATCATTATTATATTAACTTATATCATCATTGGTTCAACTCATATCATCAAAGATTCTTCCTAGTTTGCCTTAAGCTGAGTTCTCTTATACTTTTCAACCTAGTCCATCAAAGTGACTAGAAATTCAATCCTTCATAGCGGTTCATAAAGAGTATAGGATTAACCAAAGAATATCCCCCAATATTGAAAAACTAGGTGTGAAGCAAGGCTTCTTTTTCATGCACCAGGTAATGATTGAGTTAATAACCAACAAACCCTTTTCGGGTTTGTTACCCAAGGTAAATCTATGCCAGATCATGCATCCTCTTATAGTATCCAGATAGGGACGTATTGCTATGGAAAACCATCTACTCAATACTTTACTAATATTTCAGGATATCATCCTATAATTAGACTCATCTAAAGGGTTTTCACTAAGGTTCTCTTAACCACTCCCCAAAATAACTAAACTATTCTCTAAAACAACTAAACCTCAATTTGATAGAAACTGAAGTGACCCATGATAAAAATGACATATGTAATAAATTAATTTCATGATTTAAATAATAAATATCATATAAATTCACATGATTCAAATACCAAAAGGTTTAGTTTTTTTAAGATAAGATACATACATATCTTAATTTACTACACTTTTGAATATTTCTCTATAATCACGATCCTTCATATATATCTCACATGATATAATCACCTTTATAACTAAAGAAATGAAAACATAAGGGTTGAGATCAAACACTCAGTAAGGAAAGAACTATCATAAAGTGTTAGATCATAAACATGCAAAAGGACATGATAAAGACTTAAATATCTTAATAAGAGATCAGAAGACCATATATGATAATCATAAAACATGATAAAAAACAAAATATCATAACTATAATGTTAATGATTTGTAAAATTTATGACTTGGCTCAAAAATACATATGAATATCCAAAAACATGTGAGCATGACATACATAACATCCTGACCCAACTCATTAGACCAAGAAGAGGTGAAGTGTCACTAACCATATGTGACATCTCCAAGACACCAAAGTATGGAAATAAATTCCAAGGGTGTAAGAGAACATCTAGGGATGATTTTACCTAAAAAATTAAAATAAACAGACTACAAAACATAAATAATTGTAAAAATTTATATGTTACATGAATATAAAGAATAAAACTCAAAGGTTAAAAAAAATTACAGCCAAATTAGTGTGAAAATGTAAGTGGAAGAAAAAATACTAAGGAGAATAAAGTAAACTAATTTCCAAAGATGCCAAAGTATCCCTAACATGATCAACACCCAAAACTATCTCCAATATCCAACTCTATATTCCATGCTCACAGTAAAATAAAAGCTTCACTTGAGAACTAAGATACCTTTCCTTTTCTTGTATCTTAGTAAATTATATCTTTTAATGCACCGAGGTTCCAAAGTAGGGGTTGATTATAAAGTCACTAGGCATTCCACAAAGACTTTACAAAACACACCAATAGGACAAGAATCAGTTATCACATTTATATAAAATAGTTTAAAAATACTTAAATAGTTATACAAATCCATAAGTGAAAACTAGATGAGAAAAACCATAGAATGGTTATAAAACCATTCATTTTTATTTGGAATATCCTTTTACCTATTCACGCACACACAAGAAACCACAAAAACACACTCAAGCTTGTCCTTTAACATTGAAGGTTGTATATCATGACCATGCTTCACCCCATTTTGATGATGGTACTTTATGACCATTATCCATCCCATTTTCCACACACACCAACCCAATTTTTCCAAATTCCATGGAAAATAATTTCTCAATAAAACAATTATTTATTTGAAACATTTCATTAAAAAAACTTCTTGTATCAAAACAACATCATAATTTTAAAACCACCATTTTTAAATTATAAGAAAATAGGTTTTCTAAAATAAATCTAATTTCCCATATCTCTAAAAGCATAAACCAAAATGGGTTCTTTCAAGAAATCACACAATGGTTCCATATAAAATCTAATAAAATAATTTAAATAAAACCAAGACTTTAGGTTCTAGGTTAAGTAGATATGAGAGAGAATCCACCAACCTCTCAACAGATTACAGAAATGAAGAACGACACTAAGAAATTTTAGATCTAGGCTCACAACACCTTCACTTAAATAGATCCAAAAAAATATCATCAAGAACCACAATAAAGAACATAGATATATCTATTTTGGACTATACCAAATGATATAAGTGAGAGAGAATGAGAGGATCCAAAGAGAGAGGGAGGAAATGATGAATTACCAATGAAGTCGGATATCCAATGTAGTTTTATTTTACAAAAGATGCCTCTGGATTGAAGGTAAATTCCAAGGGATCCTAGAGAGAAATAAGAGTTTAAGTCTCTAGGAGAGTAGAGAAAAAATGAGGGTATTAGGGTCTTAACCTAGGTAAAAATATAATTTTTGGATCATTAACTACACGTCACATAGTTACCCCACATAGTTTTTCAAACTGTGCACCAACCATGCACATGGTATTACCTCCCAAACCAAGATCTGCATGGCAATACCACATAGTTTGGCTAACCGTGTGCTAACCATGTAATACTACAGTCTTAAGGCCACAACCTCACATGGTTAGATCTCATAGTTTGACAAATAGTATGCCATCCATGCTTTTCTCTATATTACCATTTATATGGTTTCTCTTTAGAATTCACATAGTCTTTCCAAATCATGTGCCAAAGATGTGCCTACCTAGTGACTCCCATCCTTACTTACATGATTTATTGGAGATATTTCATGGTTTTTATTAATCATTACCAAACTATGAACCTCCAAAAAAACTTCCAAGACACTCCAAAACTCTCCATAAACTCCCAAAACATGACCTATGAATTATATAATCTTCTAATAAATAATAAAAAGATCAAGTAAATGAAATTAAGGGTATTAAATTCTCATCACCATTGGTCTTTTGTCCTAAAAAAGACAGAATTTAGTGTTGTTTTAGAAGAAATTAGGTCACTGTAGAAGCATTTCATTTTAACATTCCTATATTTCTTTCTAAATTTGACCATGCTACCATAAAACCTATACCAAACAAATGTTTTTTCCATTCAAATCTTCTTTTACCTATCCACATTATGTATCATCACTTGAATAAATGTAGCATCAAACTCAAGGTCAATATGGTCCCATCATATAACATGGTGAATATTAGGATAGTATTTCTTTAATTGAGATACAAAAAAAATGTATATAGAACTGAACCTTGAAAGTAAATCCAAAAAATAAACCACATATCCAAATCATTCAAGTATATCAAAAGGGACAATTTAATGAGGTAATAAATTTCCTTGTTTACCAAAATGATAATGACTTATCCTTTGGGATATTATCAAGAAAACATGATTACCCACCTAAAATAATAAATTTTTTCAAATATGATATGAATATGATTTATAATGACTATGAACCATCACCATTCTTTTCCTAATCATTTGAATCTTATTTGTTTTCTTATGCATGGGGATATGAATGATAAGTGATGTCTCAAATGATTCCACCCGAAAAAGTGAAGAACAATAAGGACATCCATACAAAGATTCAAAAGGAGAAATATATATCTAGGAATGATAAATATTATTTTATGAGAACTCAACTAATATTATATTCTCCTCCCATGAGACACTAAAATCTATGACATAATCTAACACTATGCCTTCTAATATTTAGATCACCCGCTTGGACTAATCATCCAGCTGAGGATGATAAGGTGTGCTCATGGGAATCTGGGTTCCAAGGGATTGCTGTAAGGACTTTAAAAAATGAGATGTAGAATTGGGGACTCAATTAGAAATGATCAAAACTAGTACACCATTCATATTTAAAATTTCATAAATTAAGAGTTTGGATAAGTCTTCTGTCTTAATAGATTCATGAATAGGGATGAAGTGAGTCGAATTCATGGGTCAATCCATAATCACCCATATGGAATCGTGTTTCTGAACCATTATAGGTAAAACTATAAAATAATCCATAACTATCTTCTCCCATTTATAGATGGTGATAGGTAAAGAATGAAACATACCAGTTGGTCATTGGTGCTCCACCTTGACCTATTGATAAGTGAGGCATCTTGAGATAAACTTTGTAACTTTTCTCTTCATGCCATCCCACCAAAACTATGTTCAAATTGTCTTATACATATTATGGATTCTAGTATGAATGTATTATTTCAAATGGTGGTAGGCTGGAATAATTTGTTTCTAATAATTTAAAGGAACCACAATCCGATATCTAAAATGTATGATAGATCTCCCATATAGCATCTTTAACACCCCGGGGTTTTAAAAGAGGAACATCATGTTAGATAGTGTATATGACATGCAAAACCAAGATTATAAGAGAATTTAATAACCTAATAACTTACCATATATTTCTTTTTTAATAAATTCAATCTCTTTGATAACTTGTCATGCACACATCACCAGGTTTAAAAGAAACACGATGCTCTATTAAACTATTATTATTATAACCTATCCATTAAGTTGGTGGGTATTAATAAGACTAAATAAATTATGAAAATTATATGGTTTACAAATGTATAAAATAAATTCAAGGTTTATCTATTGATTACAAATAAAATAAGAATCATTTGAAAGTAAAAGAAATGCTTTTCTAAAAAACTATTTCTATATGCGCAATGTGTTTGAATATTAATAAATTAAATTAATCCCTATTCGTGAATCATTTAAATGAAATAAATATATTATATATTCAAATATTTTTTAACATTCATCTTATATGTTTTCTTGGCACGGGATAAAAATAAATCCAATTTTACACTTAAAAACTGTATTTTTCTAAAAAAAGGTTTTACCACATTTTACATACATTTTTAAATTGATTTTTTATACCTTTATAAAATTTATTTGAAAAAATTAACTTTATTTTTAAAATAATAATTTCAAAAATATATTAGGGTGAATTTTTTTATAATTTTTTGAAAAGATTAATTTTTTGATGAATAGTGAAAAATATTGGTTTTTTTAAGAATTATCATTTATTTTAAAGAATTTAAAATATTAAAAATTATTTTAATATGTTTTTAAAAAATAAAATTATTTAAATTATATATTTATTAATCCAATTTAGGTTATTTAAATCAATTTAATATTGAATTTTGATGTTAAAACCTTTCAAACTTATGAAAATATTCTCTTTGGAAAACCACTTTTTCATCACGTCTACGAGATTAATTTTAAATTAAATTACACCCATTAAATATTTTAATTAGGAAAAATTGATTACATATTTGGAATCAGAATAATTAATATTATATAATAAGTTCAAATTAATTTTTGATCACTATGAATAGTAAAAGTAGTAAAAATTAAATACAGTGGTTAAGGTGAAAATGGGTTTACCAGGGGTTAAACTAAACATATAAGGGTTAAAATGACCTACCAACTTCTACCAAACCAATTGTATGGAATTATTGAGACCCTATAACCTATATTGTTCAATAAATATCTATTTTTTTGGATTTTGTCATGATAAAACATGGGTGTAATTGATTCTTTTCAAGAATTCCAAGTGTGTTATCTCCCCCACTTATAAAAGGCCACCCACTATCTTCTCCACTTCACACTTCCAAATAAATTTAGTTAATAAAATACCAAACCAAATATATTAATTAATCACATACTACATACAAGAGTCCTTTTTTAGATCATAAATCCAATCTTGGAAGGCTTTAGGTTAAACCTAAAGAGGTTTCCCAAAGAAGAGGTAATGTTTTTAACTATAAGTTTTCATTTTACTTATTATTAGGAATCCTTAAAATATTATTAATATATGATAATATAATAAAAACATTATCTCACATATAATTATATTTTATTATTTTAATTTAATTAACTATATCCATCATCTCTACCATTAAATGGAAAACAAAACCGTCAATTATGTGTACGACGGACTACTGCCTCGTGAACCGATGCAATTTGTTTTCCATCAACAATTTCAAGGATGAATATAAATATGGATTTAATATATTTATATGATATTTATGAAATTATTATACTTATTTAATTATCATATCACATATACCTTCATACTTTCCACCCCGTGGGGGATACGATAACATCACTCATGTGTACGGTGAACTAGCACCTCCCGAATCGATGTGATTTATTTTTCACTTACGCTTTATATGGAAGGTATTAAGGTTAAAATTTATGAATATATGTGATATTTATGACCTAAAAATAAATTTTTAAATATATTATCACATCTAAATTCTTACCCTCTAATCCTTTGGAAAACAATAACGTCGCTCGTGTGTACGTGTGGACTACCGCCTCCACATAGCGTTGTGATTTTTTTCATTTTATTTTTACATGGATGCTAATAAGGATATATATTATTAATATAAATGATATATATAACATACTAATTATTTTTAAAGGTGAATTAATATATATTTTCCATCCATCAAGACAAAAATGGAAGCAATGTTCATGTGTACGTACGACCAACCATCTCCATGAACATTGTAATCCATTTTCAATATATAGCTTTTATAGATTACTCTAAAAAACATATAATGAATATATATGATATTTATATCATGGTTAAAATTATATATATGATTTAACCATGATTAAATTAAAATGAATGAAATTTTTGAACCAAAATATACATGAAAAATGAAGCAATTATTACCCAAAACAGTGATTTAAACAAAGAATTGTTTTAAACAAGTGATAAAAGACTATAAGTAAATCATATATGTTATGAGATATATTATTAAGGTTAGGTAATAGATTTATAATAAACCTATATTTATTATAAATGATTTTTAGACACATATAAATGAATTTAAACTTGAGGTAAGGGTTTATCATCTCACTTTTACTTCCATGAGACATTTTCCATATTCACCACTTATTTATTTTATGTGGTGTATATACTTCCAAAATAATATGTTATATCAGGAATGTATTTATATTCATGGAATTTAAAGTTTCATTTTATTTTATTTATTTTATGGGGATTACAATTCAAAAGATACTAAAGTAGTAAGGATTTATTTCACAATCTCATCATTATTCGAGATTGTTTATGTTTATGTCCTCCTTGGTAGAATTATTTTGTATTTACATATTAAAACCTATCTATTTACTTATACTATGGTTTTAAATTAAATTTTCACATAATAGTATCATTTTTATACTCTTGGTATTTTAAATCATTGAGAAAATGCTTTTAAAAAAAAATCCTACTTTATTTCTCTCTTCGGTCAAAAATCATTTTTTTCAAAACCACGATTTATAAAAATATTTTCAAAAATATTTTTAAAATTTTATAAATGATTTATTAAATAATTTTTATCCATGTTTTACTTTTTAAAAAATGTTTTGAAATGAATCTTCAAGTAATTTTCTAAATAGGTTATGTTTGGATTTTACCAAAAAATGTGAAAGGAATATTTTTTTGACGTAATCGGCATGTACAAAATTTATTAATATTATGACCAATCAATATTTTAAAATTCATTTTAAAATTTTCAAAGTTTATTTTTAAATAAAGGCATTTAAAAAGTGTTTTATGAACTTCTAATTTTAAAGGGTGATTTTAACAATGAAAAGGTTATTTTCCTCAAGAATGTTTTTAGAATATTTCCATGATATTTCTTTTCATCAATGACATAAACCCTTTATTCACTACAACAGAAATTGGTTTTAGCGGCAGTTTATTATCGGCGGTTCTGGTAACCTCCGCTAAATGTTTTTTTAAAATGGTTTCACGGAGGTTTATTATAAACTGCCACAAAACATTTTTTTAACGCATCCGACCCTTACCCCCCATAACCCGACCCCGATTCTCCCCGCTTCCCCCCGTAACCCCGGCCCACCATTACCCCCATGAACTTACGACGCCTGCGACCCCGGTGACCCCGACCCCTCGTGACCCCAGCGACCCCACAACTCTGGCGACCCCGTGACCCCAGCGACCCCGACCCCCGAGGACCCCGAGGACCCCGCGACCCCAGGTGGCATTGAAGATTTTTCTCATAAAATTTATGTATTATATGCATATTTGGTTGTTCCAATTTAATTATTTACTATGTTTTGTGTTCTTAAGTAAGAAAAGTGAGACCATGACTTAGATTAATGTATGAAACCCTCTAGGGACTTTATTGGGTCCATTGATGTTTGAGATCGTACCTAGGTCTACCCTTGGGTTATGAAAACCGCTTAAGGTTGGTGAAATATTTTTTAAAATGTTGCAATAATATAATTATGAAAGTGAATGGGTAGGGAATTTTAAGTTGGTATGTAGTCAAGGTTAATGGGATATTTGGAATATGGAATTGGTATTTTTTTTAAATGACTACTTGTATTCTGAAATGGATTAAAATAAGAATTTTTCACTTTGATTTGGTTATGGTTTTCCATGAAGGACAACAATGTTTTTAAAGTGGGTATTGTTTTGAAAAGGAGGTATTGACCTCAATGTTATAGGAAAAAAGGGGTTATCTTAATAGATTTCAAATGGTGATTAGAAATGAGGGTGTGGTTCCCCTTTTCTGAAAATGATTTAAAATCCCCTTTTATGGTTGTAAATAGAAATGAAATTCTTGGGACATATTGAGTTTTTAAAAGAGGAAGACTCATTTTTTGAAGGGTGGATTCAAGATTATTTCAATTGAGTATCTTGAATTGTGTTTTATTCCATGATTTGATTTTAAAGATATGTTGAGAACATAGTCATTTAAATGATATATGGGTTAGTGAGATAGAACCCCTGACAATTAGGTTAGCATGTTAACTTGTTTTATTAAATGAAATAAGTGATAAATGTGTTTTGTTGATGACATAACATAAGGGGGCATTTGGTATAATGTGATTGTGTTAAATGAGTTAAGGTATGTAATTGATATATGTGATAAATGAGTTGTGACTATAAATGGAATATATGTTAATGGGTTATTCATTATAAACGGTATATAAATAGTCAGTTATGGGAATTATCATTGAAGTAGATTGATATAATATATTATTTAATTCTTGGATGGTAACCTAGAGAAATCATTTGGAAAGATGTTGGTTTGTTAATCCACTATGACATGAAGAGTTACATTTCATGTTTCATTATCAACAATCAAATTTTTTAACACTAACTAGTCCTTGATTTTTCCAACCACAATTAGTATATCTTTAATTCTAACTATATTTAGAACTAAATCCCAAGTGAATTCCTGAAGATCTATGTATAGAGATGTGAACACTACCTAATAATCTTGGTGGACTATACCAGCTTTAAATCCCCCCATGTAGTTCATACAAAAGATTAAATCAATGAAATATATGTATATGATCTGAATAAACTAGATAAATTATACTACAATAATAGTCATATAGAATTCTATCAATTTCAATCCTCCTCAATACCACTATCTATGAGGTGTGTTAACACTGATGGTATGAGGAATAGTTTCTACATGTTTATTAACAATAGAAGAATGATGGATGTATCCAATACAAAAATATCATATATGATATCCATAATTTCCATATTTAGACAAATGGTACCCCAAAACATATAGGAAATATGTTTCTTGTTCATGATATCCTTCACTTATGTATAAAAATAATTCTTAAATGTCACAAGATAGTTATTGCTTCTCTAATGAGGCCTATTCTAATAAAATTAATTGTTCCTAGATTCCCCTTAGTTTTCCTAAGTCTTTTGTTAAGAATCAGCCTAATTGGACTATTCCATATGAGCATACAAAACTAGAGGTAGAGTTGATCTTGTTGCACCAACTGGTCATAGAATTTTATGAAAATATTTTTTAAGATTACCATTCATGGAACAATGGTGTAAATTATATAATGGTGATATGAATTAATTATTCATGTGTAAATTCAAGATGCACTGTAAAAAACCTGTTCAATTGATGTGATATGGATTATAAGAAACTCATCCCATTGATTGATTTTCTCTTACATTACTATCATAGAACTGACTCTACATATTGTGTTTAAATCCCATGTTGATGCTCCCAGTTTCACATAACTGAACAATGGTGTCTCCTACAATAATATTCCATCCAAAGTCTCTTCCTCCAACCATCTCCTTATTATTAATTTCTAGGTGGCATGTAATATAGAACATTAAAAATATTGATAGATCCTTAGTTTTTTTACCTTAAATAATGATATATTCATTCAGTCCTTTTCTAGGTGTTTCCTCTCATGAACATTGAACAAGGTGAGTGAATTTTGAAGTATATTTAATCTCTTATACACATACATGTTCAAATTTAACAAATTATTCTACATTTATTACCCCAATGGTTTTCAAGAATAATTATTTTACATTACAAGTATAAAAATCCTTTCCAAGTGAGGTATTGAAACAACATACCCAAAACAACCATGTCTAATCATTCTAGCATCGGGTACTCAAGAATATTCATTCCAACTTTGACGTTTATCTCATCTGGTTTCCCATCAATGTTAAAAAAAACTAGACCTCCTATATGAAAACACATCTGATTTATTGGGTCTAAAATCCCCTTTAAATTTTAGTGGATTCTATTTTAGAAGTTCTATTAAATGATTTACCTAATGAAGTTACACATTTACAGGTCCCTTAACAACTTCTACAAAATCATGTTTTACACTCTGAACAATATCCTAGTTTACTTGTTGTCCTAGAGAATCTACATTCTTAGTTTTTCTATCTTTTGGTTATAGTGGATTAATGGGGGGATAAAACAGGGAGGCTTCTACAGTATCGTTAGCTTCCTACTTACAGAATCAAGTAAATAGTATTTGGATCCCAACATCACTGTAAAAAACTATGCTGTGATAAAATGTGTTTGGTTCCAATTTTTTTCTATCATCATGGGGATAGAGGAGAATATTGATAAAGTGGAGTTTCTTCTCCAACTCTTTTATGTATTGGGCACAATTGGGTTAAATTAATGGAACTTATATGCTCTTATACATCATTTTCTCACTTCTTGAGAGGAATAGGTAGTCCAAGAATATAGCCTTGAAGTTATAAGGATCTAATAACAACTGAGAAGGGGGGTTGAATCAGTTGTTTAACTTTTTATTAGTTTCAAAACTTTAAGAAACTTAACCCTTGCAACATGTTAATATTTATTTCCTTATCAACCTTTAGCAAGAAACTAAAGCATTCAAGAAAGGTTAATCAAGAAAGGCACACAAGATTTACAAGGTTCGACCTCAATAAGAGAACCTATTTCCTTGTCATAGCCACACCCGTGTGTCTATAGAAATCCAATATAATGAAGAAGTGAATACAACTTGTGTCAACTCCTGTTGGACACCTTCTATCTCCCAATAGGAAAGATTATACTAACTCCCATCAGTTTACAATGTTTTTTTAAAGAAAAAATGATCCAAACACAAGAATAAGAACTTTGTAAAGCTGCTCCACGAAATCCCACTCCGAATCTTCAATCCGATTTCTTGAATCCGATTTTTCTGAAATATGTCTTCTCAGCAAGATAAGATGATTCCACAAAAGTGATCACTCTGAATCTTCAATCCGATTTCTTAAATCCATTTTTTCTAAAATCGGTCTTCTCAGCAAGATAAGATGATTCCTAAAAAGTTCTCACTCTAAATCTTTAATCTTATTTCTTGAATCTGATTTTTCTGAAATCGGTCTTCTCAACAAGATAAGACAATTCTGATTCTCTTCTTCTCAAACACTCAAGGGAACTTCTTCAAGATGGTAGGAACTTTTTACTAAGAATTCTCCAGCGCTCCACCTTTTCCACATATGTAAAAGTTGCAAATGAGTGAATGACCTGAGCCCATATTTATAGGCAACTTAGAAAACAAAGGTGGGAATCTTGAAAATCTTTCTCACTTCCTAAAATCTCAAAAAATCTGCAAATCTCTCACATTTAATCTTCAATCTTTGACTTCTTCAAATCTCCTTAAATTTCTCCAAGATTTATGAAAAGTTGAAATTCAGGTTTTCTCAACATGCTGCTCAAGATTGTCATTCCGGATTTCTCAACATGATACTTAGAATTGTCATTCCAGATTTCTCAGTATGCTGGTCAGAATTTTCATTTCGGATTTCTCAACATGCTACTCAGGATTGTCATTCCAAATTTATCAACATGCTACTCAGAATTATCATTCCGGATTTCTCAGTATACTGGTCAGAATTGTCATTCTGGATTTCTCAACATGCTAATCAGGATTGTCATTCCGAATTTTTGTCTTAGGAAGTAGACTCCGAATATCTGGCTCAGGAAGTAGACTTTGAATTTCTGGCTCAGGAAGTAGACTCAAAATTCTTGGCTTAGGAAGTATACTCCGAATTTCTAGCTCAGGAAGTAGACTTCGAATTTCTGGCTCAGGAAGTAGACTTCGAATTTCTGGCTCAGGAAGTAGACCCCGAATTTCTGGCTCAGGAAGTAGACTCTGAATTTCTATCTCAGGAAGTAGACTTCGAAATAGGTTTAGCAAAACAGGTTCAGGAAAAAACTAGTTCTGAAAAAATAGGTTCAGGAAAAACAGGTTCTGAATTTTATCAGAATTTTTCTTTGTGAAAAACATCAATCCTCTTCAACATTTCTTCAACAGAGTTTATCATGAAACTTTTCATGATTTGTGAGAACTTTAAGATCAGAAAAGCATCGTCTGATTAAGTTTAGAAAGTTTGAGACACTTTCTTAACTTCTAACTTCTTATTCTTCAGCATAATCTTCTTTAAGGAAATCTTTTGCAACTAGAAACTTCAACTTTATGTAACTCAAAAACATTCTTCAACAAAAAGATTAGTTGTAAACAAATACAAAACTTTTTAAAAAAAAACACCAAAAAGGTTATTCAAGCCTTCTCTTATTCAATATACCTATGGACTGATAAATTGGGGATGAGAGAATAAGTGAATGATTAAAAAATTTCATAGTAAAAAGGGCTTAGTGAGTACAGCCTGACTTCATCTAGATTAATATTATGAACCCCACAAGATTTAAGTTATTTATTTTATCACCTTAAAATTTTCTTGATCCTCATATTGGGGAGGCCTAGTTCACAAGGAATTGTCTTCTTATTAGGTTTTCCTTTAAATATTTTCAATATAACATGATTTCTTCCATTTTTCAATTCCAAATTCTTAACTAAGATTAGGTTAGTGTCATATCCAGTTAGTGGAGACTCAATTTTTACCTAGGTTTCTCTTTACAATTGTTCACCATGATGAGTTGTGTGTATATTTACTTATATAGTTTTAGTTCATGAAATTTGTACCGATATAGATGATGTTTAAGGTTTCTATTTAAAATTAGTGCACATTGTTTAAGTTTATGATGTGTGGAGCATAATCTGGGGTAGCCTACATGAAGAGATGTTTCAAGTTAACCTTATATGAATTGGTAAAACACGGTATCACAAATATGGATGATCTCATAATTAATTATAACTCAATAAAACTAATCATAATGACCACATAAGAGGGGAATAGGGTGTTAGATAGTAGAATAAGTATGATCTCACCTAGGTGTTCTAGAATATGTCTTTGTAAAATAATAGTAGTATTCTCATTTTAATTTAATAATTCCCTGATAATAATTAAATCATTTTTGTAAAAAAAGGAAAACAGTTCAAATTTCCCAATAATTCCAAAAAAATGAAGGTGTAGATATGGTCTTGGAACATGGGTCATTTAGTTTATGGTCATGAAGCCCATACCATTTTCTTTTTGATTTAGAGTCACACAATCAGGACCAATTAAGGGTTACATCCTGCTATTTCTATGCTTCTTCATCAATATTGGAAACATTATTTTTTTCCTCATGAATTATGATTCCAACCAAGTTATGCTTATGTTACTTTTTGTTATCTAATATTATATTTTGATGCTATAAAGGATTTCAAAAGTCAAGGGTTGAAAATTTGGAGATTTGGGAGAAACATGATAGGAATAATGTTTAGCATAACTTTTAGTATTGACCATGTGGTAATTGAGTAATATGGTATTGTTAGGACACTGTTTCTCTTTACCAAAGAAACTTCCCCTATCCCAAATACTAAAGGGTTCATATCTAACTCAGGGGCTCATCTTTACTATATTATGTTTTTGTAATCTTACAATATCATATATATTAATCTTTTTCTCTATTTAGTAGTAACTATGTGTTTTAATTTTTTTATTATTGTGTAGGAACATTGTGATATACATGGATAAAAGCTGGATCACATTACTGATGAACACACCTTAGTATGTTAAGGGTTTGAATGATTTTTTAGATTTTGAAATTTCTAATCGATCCGTTAAAGGGAGAATAAGATGTCCATGTCCTAAATGTAAATTTAGAATATGGTTGAAGAGAGGTGAAGTTTATGAACATTTAATACTGAAGCAATTCCCTGGTCAATATTTGTGTTGGGTTTGGAATGGAGAATTGAATGTTACAGAAAGATTGAGTACTGATGTTAATCCACAGAATGAGGTCCTAAGTTCATCAAAAATGGAAAATGAAATGTAAAACCTCATTAATGATGCATTCGAAACTACAAGAAACCACTATCAGCATCAAAACATATCAGAACAACTAGAAGAGGGTGCTACAAATTGCAATGCGACAAGTGATGTTTTTGAGACTGTAACACAAGAAGATCAAGATTGTAACATATCATTGGATCCTACTCTTGATTATATGGAGCCAAATGTAAGAGAAAACCTCACTGAGAAAAATTTGTTTCATGATTTAGTTAATGATGGAAATCAATAGTTGTATAGTGGGTGTTTGAAATATTCAAAGCTTTCATTTCTGCTAAAGTTGTACCATATCAAATGTCTATGTGGAATAATAAATAAGGCAATGTCCATGATATTGAAATTTATTCGTGATTCATTTCTTGAAGCAAAAATCCCATAATATTTTTATGATATGAAAAAAGTTGTTAACAAGCTTGGTCTAAATTATACAAAAATACATGCATGTCCCAATGATTGTATGCTTTATTGGGGAGAGGATTCAAGTAGACAGAATTGTAAGAAATGTTCTTCTTCTAGATGGCAGTCAAAGGGTGATGTTGGAAGTATGCATGAACATAATTTCATGGAGAAGAAGAAAAAGAACACACCCACAAAGGTTTTGTGTTACTTTCCCTTGAATCCTCGATTGCAAATATTATTCATGTCATCGAAAACCGCCGAACACATGAAGTGACATTCTGTAGATAAAAACAATGATGGGTTAATGAGACATCCACAAGATTCCCAATCATGGAAGACATTTGATTCATTACATCTAGATTTCTCAAATGATCCTAGGAATGTTCTATTGGCATTGTCTACCGATGGATTCAACCCATTTGGGACTTTGAGTACCAGTTACAACATTTTTCCAGTTGTTTTGATCCCTTATAATCTGCCTCCGTGGATGTGTATGCAACAAACATCTTTTATCATTTCGATGATTATTCCTGGAAAAAAAATTCCTAGAAATGATATTGATGTATACTTGCAGCCTTTTATTGATGAATTGCAGGAGTTATGGAGCAACGGTGTTGATACATTTGATGTTTCTTCTAAAACAATGTTCAAAATGTATGCTTCTTTAATGTGGACCATTAGTGACTTCCCTAGGCTTTGGAATTTATCTAGTTGGAACACTTACACGGGTTTGGCTTGTCCCATTTTTAACTTTGATTTTGAGCCCAAAAGACTACCTCACAGTAGAAAATGGTGCTTCTTGTTCCATCGAAGATTTATCAATGCATTTCATAGATTTCGGCTAAACAGATCAAAATTTAATTGTTCCATTGATCGTAGACCACCTCTAAAGTTTTTAACTAGTTCTGAAATATTGACACAACTTGAAAATGTTGAAACAGAATTTGGGAAGGTTCATCATTTGAATGATAGCGGAAAATGGGTCCGAAGTGCATCGTCAGGTGAAATCAGAATGCAACAATAAAAGAAAAAAAGTATATTCTTCAAACTACCGTATTTAGAATTTAATTTGTAGCGACACAATATTGATGTAATGCATATTGAGAAGAATTTATGTGATAATTTGATTTTCATATTACTTAATGAGAATGGAAAGTCGAAGGATCATCTCAATGCTCTCAAAGACTTACAAGTAATGAACACAAATTGTGATCTCTGGCCAGATGAGAATGAAAAGTATGCTCCGACCATTTTTGCAATGAAAAATAGGGATAAAGATACATTATTTTGAATTTTAAAAAATGTTAAGGTATCTGATGGGTATTCGAGTAACATCTTGAGGTGTGTTGAATTGAATAATCATAAGTTACATGGATTTAAAAGTCACGATTCACATATTTTGCTACAACAGTTACTACCATTGACATTGCGTACATTATTACCTGAAAAAGTTACTGCTGTTGTACTCCAATTATGCACGTTTTTCAGGCAATTATGTGAGCAAGATCTACATCCATTTCATCTTGACAACCTCCAGGAGAGGTTTGTATTGACCATTTGTGCAATGGAGATTATCTTTCCTCCATCGTTTTTTACTGTCATGATGCATTTAGCTGTGCATTTAGTTGAGGAGGATAAATTAGAAGGTCCCGTTCATTATCGATGGATGTATCCAATTGAGAGGTATTTTATTTATATGTTTTTCATTTAAGTAAACAATTTTTGGCATTTAAATAAATGCATAATAATATTATTTTATTTCACAGATATCTTGGGAATTTGAAAGAATACGTGAGAAATAAAGCTCAACCAGAAGGCTCTATTGCTGAAGGCTATTTGGCTGAGTAGTGTCTTACATTTTGTTCCAGATATTTATATGATATTGAGATAAGATTTAATTGAGTTGTACATGTTTACGATACATCAACTCAATCTAAAATTCATCAGAAATCAAAAATATTTCCTGCTATTGGCCGATCAGTTGGGAGGACCTCAAATGTGATATTGATAGAATTGGAATTATTACTGGCACATAGATATGTGCTGCTGAATAGTGAAATTGCAGATCCATTTATTAAAGAGTTGAGGATATAAACAAAGATATGAATGAAAGGCCGAACATGAAATGAGAAAGATATAATGAAAGCTATGAATAAAGAGATTGTATAATGGTTTGCACAACGTGTAAGTTCATAAATATTGTAATAAATACGAATATTATTTTGACACATACATTTTGTAAATCTATTAAATTATATTTCTTTTTTCAGATCATGAATACTGATACTCGAGAAGACTTTTCAGATGATTTGAAGTTTCTTGCTAGAGGTCCTATAAAACAAGTTAGAAAGTTCGACACTTATAATGTGAATAACTTTAGATTTGGTACAGTCGATCGAGAAGTGGGTTTGAAAACAAAGAATAGTGTTATATTTACATTTTCTGAAGTGGGATACTATGGAAAGCTTCATGATATTATTGAATTAAACTACAAAGGACATTATTCTATTGCTTT
The DNA here is from genome assembly GCA_963277665.1 of Viscum album. Classification (NCBI taxonomy): domain Eukaryota; kingdom Viridiplantae; phylum Streptophyta; class Magnoliopsida; order Santalales; family Viscaceae; genus Viscum; species Viscum album. The sequence goes on along the minus strand of OY728138.1, from coordinate 1,433,889,263 downwards.
ATTCAAATGAAAATGGGTCAATATTATTAGAGGTGTTAAAAGAGATTCCTTGAAATTTACTTTTGTGAACTTCTATCGCTTAATGGATATTGGTGATCGTGAACTACATGATCCATATATCTTATAATCACAAGCAAAAATGGTATATTATGTGAATGACGTTGTTGATGAAGTGTGGAGTGTAGTTGTTCACGTAATACAAAGAGATTTTTATGATATGGGTGATGAAGTGGAAGATTTGACCTCTGAAATTGAATTTCATCAACAACAGGAAGCAGAATTATTTGTCCATCATGATATTAAAAATATTAGTCTAGCAAGGATGAATGAAGTAGATGAAGTAATGGAGCAAGAAACCGACATGATTGAAGGGAAAAATGATTGTATGTAAAATTATTTATTCATTCAGTAACCACTTGTTTCAATTTTGCAGTCATTCATTATCATTGTTATATATATTTTGTCTGTTAGAACTGGGCATCTATTATCATTTTTAATTTTTTTTCTACATAATTTTTTTGAAATATATATTCTGAACTAAATTTTATTTAATTAAATGACAGGAATTCCAAGGAAAAAGTGGTACACTATTTCATCTAGTTCTGCGATAGATGACGATCCATCTGGCTCCCTCCCCACAGCATTTGAGGCACTAGCTGCCTACACCCCTGCACCATCTCCCCCTACAACATCTCTCACACCATTTGTGGGTGTCCCATTAGAGGCTGAGTCATTTAATCCCCCTTCATAAGCCTTAGTAGTGGGGCAGCAACACGCCCCTTCTAGTTCATCACAGACATACTGGAGTGTCACTGTCATAGGTACAAATTTTAATTAAATAAATTTATTGCAATTTGTTTATACTAATTATTTACTCATTGAAGATGAAAAAAATGCAACCGTGAAGAAAAACTTAAAAAGTTAATATGTTTGGAATATGAATGGCGAGAAGATAGTCGTGTCATTTGATTATCATGGGGTCCCTACGGATGACGCCACGAGATTACTTGGCCAGATTCTAGGCCACCTGGCAGCGGAGCCCATTTCCCTTCCTATTTCTTATGATGATTGGAGACATATTCCTCCAAGCTAGAAAAATGAAATTTTTGATTCCCAAATAAAGGTAATTTTATTACATTATGGTTTAATTGAATGTCATGTTACTAATATGTTCAAAATGAATTTTTGTATACAGATGATCTTCCACTTTACAGTTGTTGATGTGATAGCACGGAAGTGGACGTTGAAAAATCTTGGTAAGAAATGGAAAGATTTCAAATGGAGATTGTCGTGTGATGTCAACTATACTTCGTTGACCGTGCAAAAAATGTATGAGAAGCTACCTAGTGGGGTACCAAAAGAATAGTGGAAATTTTTTGTTGACAGACATCGTGATGAGAAGCGGATGGTATTGAAATATATATTATTATATTATCCTCATTTTACATTTATACTTGTATATGTAGAGGAGATGACATTGAATAAATTACTGTTAAATTTAATTTTATTTATTTCAGGATCTCTCAAGATAGAATGCATCAAACCGGGCTAAGCAAGTCATCCCTCACACTGTGGGCTCAAAAATATTTTTTAGAAGCTGAATGACATTGGTAATATTTTAATTATTTTAAATATTTATAAGACAATATTATATGTTTAATATATTGAATTGTTGATTTATATTTTCTTAATGCAGTCACAGAGTTTACGGCATGAAGCATCCCGAACTGAATTGTGGTTGGATGTTCACAAAAAATTAGATGGAAGTTTTGTCACTGAGCCTATCAAATAAGTTGGGGTATGAAGTAAATTTTTTATTATAATAACTTATTATCAGTCTTTACTATGTTAATATATATTGATATTTAATTTATAGGTAGAAATTAAAGAACTATGGGGTGCTAATCCTGGGCAGTCCTACTAAATCTCCCAGGATGACCCAGTTACTAAAGTACTTGGGAAGGAGCATCCTGGTAGAGTGCGCAGGATGGGTTTCAGACCCGTACCATCTGAGGACTTTGGAATTCCACTAGGGATTCCAGCCGCATCAACTCCTGGTTATATTCATTCCATACCCGAAGATGCTCAGAGGGATATTGCTTCTCTACAAAGCACAGTTCAAGATCAGGGGGCTCATAAATCCGCTTTGCAGCAAGCGATGACTGCTATACATCAGCAGATGAGAAGATATGCCCCCAGTGGTTGTGCATCGACCGATGGTCAGAAGGTAAATAAAAAAAAATCAAAATCATTTAGTTTGAAAACTTTAATTCATTTTAAGTTTTAATATAAATATGCAACAATATTTAATTTTCAATATAATGTTCTTACAGGTGATAGTAGAAAGTTCAGATGGAGTTGGAGAGGGTGAAGATGCATCATCGGACCATGAGTAATGTTGTATTGTTGATGTGTTTAACAAATATGGGAATAATTGGTTTGTATATGTATCATGTGTGGTGCATAGTTGCCACAAAAAAATTTCATGTCCTAACATTTTCTTGATTTTTCATATTTCCTTTTATGCATTTTATTAATTTCTGATGTTTCCTTTTATGTCTTGATTTCTCGAGTGTGGTATATATCATTCTATTTAAGCCTGTAATTTAATTGGTAGTCGAGATTTTGGATGACTAGGAGTTAAACCCATTGTTGATGTGTTGAATAAATTCTCGATGCTTAATATTATATTATGTAATTATTCAATATCATAATCCAAGAAGGTAAACCCTTCTGGCGTTGGTATCCTACGACACCGTGAATCACAAAAACATGTGGATTGATAACTATTTATTAGGAACTATTTTCTATGAAACCAATAGAAAATTATTTTTATTTTCCATAACACAAACATAACCTTGTTTTCTATTTGAGCCTAATATGATTCATGTTATATAAATCCTGATTTCCTAAAATTATTCATGAATATATAAAAAATTACATGTTGTTCTATGAATAAAACCTTATAAAACAATAATATCTCATAGCTAGAATATCACCCAAGGTGAAATAACATCCAACTATAACATCAAACAACAAGAACAACAATCCCACACTGAGAACCTGGGTTTCCCCCCATCTATGGGTTAGATAATCCCACAAAAAAACACATTACCAAGGAATGAAACACTTTTAATATCTTATAAAACTTTCAAAAAAATTATTCAATAGAAAATAAAATTGCTTTGATACAACATTGTGACACCATTACCTAGGTTCCACTAAACTAGTTCCCCAAACCAATGTGCCACATGACCATAGGAATGCCTCCTCATATACAAGAGGCTTCCTACTAGTATTGAGGGTCCAATGAGGTATGTGGGGATAATATACAATCTTTACCAGTGTAAAACAATAGTATAAATCAATTTAAATGATAACCAAGTATGTTATAGGAATAATCATGCATGATGTATTCAATTCCAAAAATTGGGTAAATCCCTGCAACCGATATAGTAAACAAGTCAGTTCATACAAGTGTCATGTGTTAATGAAAAAACAAAATAAAAAACCCCATAAAAATACTAAAATGGGTCTCGATGTCCATCTAGTTCCCTCATACATGCTCCATACCATATCCCAAACCAACCATCTATCAAAAGGAATTTTCCCTTATACTTCCCTACAACCATGAGATCTAATCACGTATCAATGGCATCCTAAAAAGGGTGTGAGTATAGGTTAATAGGACACCACCAATAGTGTCTAAATAAATAAATATTATAATAACAATAATACTCTATAAATAAGTATAATTAAATAATGAACAAGGAAGAAAAGATAAACAAGTTCCATAATTAAATATCAAGCATTTAACCCTGTATATCCTTCAGTTTTATGATGACATCAAATCCCACCAAACCTTCTTCAGCCATGTGAAAATTATATTCCATTAATATAAATGGGTTTTACATTTTCATTAACAACAATGGTAATTCATTAATCATTTCAAATTCATATACTATGGTTCACTAATCAGTTCACTCATATCATACACATAGGCTTTAGTGCCTGGAAAGCCATGTCAATACACTATCCAAGCATAGGAAACTCCATATACATCATATCAAGTCCATTATGTCAAATTTTAGGTCTATCCCTCCCACATCAAAGATAAGGAATTCCTTGTAAAAAAATTCTTACCCATGGGTGGGATCTACTGTGTCCCTCATCATTTACTAATCCATCAATACACATTCCACAAGGTCAAACACACTTGACCTTTTTAACAAATTACAATATCAAGGGTGAACCTATTTCATTTCACTAATATTCACATAGTTTATCACTTTCACTGCACTTAATGTAATTCCATAACTATTCTATTTTACTATTAATTCATAACAAAAACCATTTTATGTATTTTTAATTCCATCTTATAACATGGATATTCCCACATTTTCCGTTCATTATTTATCCCCTTAGTTATATCACAACCCATTTAACCATAAAAGTTTTGATAAACAACCACTTATTACATTTTGACATCCTTAAAAGGTCCAACACATCATTGAGTTGATGTTATTCTATGAGATTGTGTCTGGTTTGTCTGGTTTGATTTGTTTTTTAGGGCAGTGGTGCAGTGGAAGCATCATTTTTTTTCTGGTCATCTTTTTGTGGCGGTTTTAACCACCGTGAATAGTATATAGGTAAAACTGTAGTGGCGGTTAAAACCACCACTAAACATAAAAATACTTATGTTTAGCGGCCAACTGCTGCTAATAAAATAAAATCCTGGGTTCATAAAAACCCGCGCTAAAGTGGTGAGAACCGCCTCTAAATAAGGCAGCTACGATGATTCCTTTAAACTGTCGCTAAATGAAAAAAACCGCCCCTAATAGTTTTCCGACGCCACATTTAGCGACGGTTTCTATAAACCTCCGCCAAACTATGCAGCGGCGGTTTAAACCACCGCTAAACGCAAAAAAACTACCGCTACATGGCAGTTTTCATGTAGTGATTATACTTATGATACACTGGGGATATATTGTATTGATATCGTCCTTATTATTTCTTTAGATGGTTTATGATCATTTTGACTGAGGATGTACAAATTTATTTCCATTCATCATATTACTCTGGATGATTTATAATTATGTTTATTTGATTGGGGTAAGTATTAACATTTTTTATGTTATTTTTTCAATAAGAATGTTTATATTGATTATGTTTCAACCCTTTAATATGGGGAATGCATTAGACATTGTAAGTGATGGGTATAGCACAATTATAGATATCCCCTTGATGTATCGACAAGTCTCATGAGACAAATCAGTTCACCAAATTATATGGGGTTTTACCCATATATTTAAATTCAATTGTGAAAGGTCTTTACAATATGTTTTAGATGTCCAACATTATGAATTTCCTCATTATGAGATTAGTTATTGATGTCCATGGGATTATTTGATTAGTTAGAATATTTATGGATAATTTCCAAGCTCATGTGATTATTTATATGGAATTATTTGATCATTATTTATTCCTACCATATTATGGTCAAGTTATTATTTAAATGGAATGTGTTTTAGTTATTTACCTTTCTATATTGATCATTCCTTATTTATTCATATATTATAATGTATTAATACCCTTACTGATAATTTGAGATCACCCCTTTATTATGTATTATTTTCCCTAGGATTCTAGGAAGTGTTTCATGATTGATATGCAATGATATGCTAAAGTAGAATAATAGAGATCTCAATGAAAACACTTCTATATTTTATTTTGTCAATTGTAATGTGAGATTCAAGTATGCATCTAGTTTACCAAGAATACTAAACAATATAGTTCTTTGGGGTGTGATTCCTTGTATCTAATTCCAATGTAATAATGTAGACACTAGCTAAGGCTACCAAGGTTGGGGTTTTTATAGTTGGTATCAGAGGAAGTTTAGTATAAACCTTGGAAATTACATTTAGGAAAACATAGATTAGGGAATATAACCATATGAATTACTCTAAGGATAATTCTAAGTAAAGGATAACATCTTAATGTTTTGTTAAAGTAAATATTATGTGATTTTCCTTGTAATACATTCCTATATAGATACCATAAGTGGATTTGGTTCTGACACATATGTACATATGGGTAATAACTCAGAAAAATGTGGGTCGGGTTTGACTTGAGCATTACTTGGTACACAAAAATGATTCATACCATGCACCTTGTTTGGCACTCCCAAGGGATATTATTGGGATAATTCACATTTTATTTAAAAGCAACTATAGAGGTTTTGAAAATATTTTTATGAATTTATAACTTTCCCAATGAAACCATGTTTATGATTATGATATTAACCATTCATAAATTTTTCAATTTATATTAATTATTTCACTGGTTTGAGATTATACATTATGATTCATAATTCTATAATCTAATCTAGTGTATTACATTATTTAGAAATTTAACCTAGTATATAGAATGGAAATTATATCAATTCACATACCCTATATAGAGATTTCCCTCCTGGGAAACATAATGAAGCTGGAGATGGAGCTACAACTAGAACTAATCAAATTATAACCATATTGGGGTAGCTGAATCATATTTTGAGAAATAAATTTCCCCATATGGAGAATTCTATAGATCCACCATATAGTGTAACAATTATGTACCACTTTATGCATCAAAAACCTCTATTATTTAATGGGTATACAAATCCATTTATAGCTAAGAAATGGATATGTTCCTTAGGGAATATATTTTTTTATCTGGGTAGTAATGAAAGGGAGGTCATAATATAAGTTTATCAGCTCTTAGTATATTCATATCAATGGTGGTCATTGATTAAAAACATTATGTATGAAGAAGAAATAGAAAAGATATAATGGAAGAATTTTAAGTCACTCTTTTTGGAAAAGTATTTTCCTCATGAGAAATGAGAGAATATGGAGAGATAATTCCTAAGTCTAATACAAAATGAAGATGAAGGTGTTGCTAAGTATGAAGTAAACATTACATAGTTAGTAAGTATTTTTATGGACTATGTAAATAATATTAAGAGAAAGATTGATAGTTTCATTGATGGGTTAAATCCAATTATTCAATGAGCACTAGTCTCCCAATCCTTACCATCATACAAGGATATAGTATTATATTATATCAAGAAAAAGAAAAAATTCAACAATTCTTATGTATTATAAGTAATAAAAGAATAATAGGATGATATAGAAAAATACGGATAAAGGGAAGAAGGGAAATTAAGAATTTCTCACATGTGATAATCGTGGAATGAAAAACCGTGGTATTTTTTTTGAAGGGAATGTGAGTTTTCTATAAGTGCAAAGAGAAAGGACACCATGTTCATGATTGAAAGGTCAAGAAAGTAGTTTCAAATGTTTAATGATTCAACTATAATGATATGGGGTACTATAAAAATGAATATACCAAGTTTCAATGAAATTTACCTCAGAAGAAGCTAAGGGATCAAGGTAAATATTATGTTATTAATATACCCAAAGTAGAGTGATTAAAGTTATTGTGTATTTAAATTCAATAATAATACTGTAGAAGTATTCTATTAATGATATTATTGTTATAAAAAACATAAAATGTATGAGGATTTTAATACAATACATTTTCTTTAAGGGTTTGAAAGCATATGATGAATAGTACTGATAACCAAGAAAAGTGATTTTGTGGAAATTTAATCTTTTTAGAAAATTGATGATTGAGGGATGATAACCCTTAATATGTTCATATGTTGAGATAATAATGATAAATAGATATTTATGGTATAATATTTGTAACCACTAAATTGGTTAGTGATTTATGTTATCTTTGTTGGAGTTTCTTGCATGTTTATATTTATGGAACATATTCAACCATATGAGATTTTATTTTTGGAAGAATTCATGTTTTCATTAAGGTTTTATGGTGATAAAGGTATTCAAATATTTTTAATGTCATATTAAGATCTACATTATGTTCTTTGGGGAATCTAATGCTAATTTTATTTTGGAAACTTAGTGTCCTTCCTTATAAATTTGGTCAGACATATTTTGGATGAGTCTTAAGTTTAACTATTTACAGAATGGATTAATTTGAACTTTGGGTTTATTTTTGAGGTATTATAGAATAATTTATCATATAAAATAACTTATGTTAACCATTTCTATTTTAGTAATGTTAGGAGGAATAACTTGTTACTATTTTATGCATCTTATGATCTATTTAATGTTAATTATAATTCTTTAGGCATAGAAATTCACCTTCAATACTAATCATTTGGATCAAAATATAAAATTGTAGTGGAAATTGATTAAAGTATACCTGTTAAGTAATTATGTTTCCTTATGTTCCTAGTATAGATATTAATGGAATTTCTAAACTCCAGGAAAAGGATATTGAAATATAAATCTTATCATAACACCTTCATTTCTAATGAACCAATTCCCCCTTTCACACCTTATAAGTTTATGTTTTTTAGGTTCTTAACTTTATATATATCATTAAATTTCTTATGATCAATGATCCCTATCACCAAAAATAATTATTTATGATTTTCTTCCATGTCCATATCTTCGCTTGCAACTAATTTTATCTTATTTAGAAACCTAGTTATGTGACCTTTGTACTTCCATTTATCTCTTATAAATTAAAATTTTTATTAACTCTTTTTATGATATGGGTTTATAACAAAGGTATTTTTAAATTTGAAACCATTTATTACTAAGATCAAGATGAAATTATGAGGACACAATTTATTTAAGGGGATAGAATGTAACACCCTGAGATTTTAAAAGAGGAAAATAATGTTTGATAGAATATATGAAACTCAAAACCAAGATTATAAGATAATTTTACACCCCTATACCTTAAAATATATTTATTTTTAAATAAATTCAATCTCTTTGACAGCTTATGATGCACACAACACTAGGTTTAAATAAAACATGATACTCTATTAAAATACTATTATTATAACATAGCCATTAAGTTAGAGGGTATGGATAAGACTAAATAAATTATGAAAATTATATGTTATACACATTTATAAAATAAATTAAAGGGTTTTTACTTTATTATAAATTAAATAAGAATCATTTGAAAGTAAAATAAATGTTTTTTTAAAAACCATTTTTATTCACACAATGTGTTTTAATCTTAATTAATTAAATTAATCACTATTAGTGAATAATTTTTAATAAAATTAATTTTTTATATATAAAAATAAAATGTTTTAATATTAATATTATGTGTTTTATAGTTATGATATAATAATAAATACAACATTATGCTTAAAAGATGTATTTTTCTAAAAATTAGTTTTTTCACATTTTGCGCACATATTGTTTTGAAAATCACTTTTTTTCAATTTTATAAAATTTATTGGAAAAAATTAAATTCATTTTTTAAATCATAATTACAAAATTATTTTCAGGTGAAATTTTGATAATTTTTTGAAAATATTATCCCGAATGGACCGAAGACCTTCTTTTTATTTTTTATTATAGACAATCCCCCTTTTAAGGGTTGAAGGGGAACCCGTACATGACCCATAGGCCCAAGGCACAAGGCCCGACATGAAGCATAATACATGACCCGAAGGCCCTGAGGAATACCATGCGCAATAAATGACCTGTAGGCCCAACCCACTAGAACTGCCCCTCCCTAGCTTTTGCATCATTGAATGCCTTTAGCTCCCCACCTGTATTGTTGATCGGCTAGCATTGCACCGTACAAAGCTGCACGGTGCCTGGTCCCGATGGCTGTTGCCATACCCTCTCATTCTTCCAATCCAGTTAGCTCTGCTTTTGGTGACTACTACTAGTGCTTTGATCCTCATCTGGGGCCTTCTCTATGTGAACTGAGCTACTTCATGGTCTTCAATGGCCCGAAGGCCCTGTGGCTCGAAGGCCTTTAATGGGTTTTATTAAGAATTTTTATTTCTTTTAAAGCATTAAAAATCCTAAAAATTGTTTTGATATAGTTTTAAAAGTAAAATTATTTCAATTATATATTTATTAGCCCAATTTAGTTCATTGTAATCAATTTCATATTGAATTTGGATGTTAAAACTTTTCAAACTTATGAAAATATTCTCTTTGGGAAACTACTTTTTCATCGCATCTGCAAGATTAATTTTAAATTAAATTCTAGCACTTCTGTGAATTGAATTTTGAAAAATGGATTCAAATTTTTTAATAATGATAATTTATATTATATAATTATTTGAAATTATTTTTTTACCATTATGAATAATAAAAGTAGTAAAAAATAATTACCACAGTTAAGGTGAAAATGGGTTTACTGGGGGGGTTACCCTCAAAAGATAAGGGTTAAAATGACCTACCAACTTGTCCAAAACCAGTTTTATGGACATATTTAGACCTTATAATCTCTATGGTTTTATAATGACCCATTATGAGGCTTTTTAATGATAAAAATGTGGGTGTAATTGATTATTTTTAAAAATTCAAAGTGTATCCTCTCCCCCACTTATAAAAGGCCACCCACTCCCCTCTCCTCTTCACAATACCAAAGAACTTTGGTTTAATAAATTACTAACAAAATATATTTAATAATTAAATATACACATCATATATTCATTTTTTATATCATAAATCCAATATGGGAAGGATTTTGGTTAAACTTAAAGAGGTTGCTCGAAGAAGAGGTAAAGTTTTTAACTATGAATTTTCAGTTTACTTGTTCTTCTATGTATTAAAAATATTATTAATATATGATAATATAATAAAGACATTATATTTCATATAAAAAGATTTTATTATTTTAAATTAATGACCTATATCCATCTCCTCTTCCATCAAATGGGAAACAAAACCTTCAATCATGTGTACGGTGATCTACCACCACACGAACCGATGTAATTCATTTTCTATCACCACATTTCAAAGATGGATATAATGATGAATTTAACATATTAATATGATATTTATGAAATTATTATAATTCTTTAATTATCATATCATATATACCTTCATAATTTCCATTCCATGAGGGATTCAATAACGTCGCTCGTGTGTATGGAGGACTACCGCCTCACGAAGCAATGTGATTCTTTTTTCAATTACGCTTTACATGGAAGGTAGTAAGGTTAAAATTAATGAATATATGTGATATTAATGAAATAAACATAATTCAATAAATATAATATCACATATAACTTCTTACCTTCCAATATGTTGGAAAATAATAATGTCACTCGTGCATACGTATGAACTACCACCTCCACATAACGATGTAAAATGTTTTTAATTATTTTTATATGGATGGTAATAAAGATTTATTTTTTTAAAATAAATTATATATATAAAATATTAATGATTCTATAAAGGTTAATTTATATTTATCTTCTATATATTGAGAAAAAAATAGAAACAATATTCATGCATACATACAACCTACCGTCTCAATGAACAGTATAATCTGTATATAAATTTTACAGATTAATATAAATACATAAATAATGAATATATATAATATTTATATCATGGATAAAATTATATATATTATTTAACCATTACAAAAGTAAAATTAATGAAATTACCGAACTAAAACATGCATGAAAAATGAAGCAATTATCACCAGAAATAGCAATTTTTACAAAGAATTATTATTAAACGGGTGATAAAAAAATATAAGTAAATAATATATGGAATAAGATATATGATTATGGTTTTTTAATAGATTTATAATAAGATTATATTTATTATATAGTAGGTTATGACACATAATAAGGAAGTTGAACCTGAGGTAAGGGTTTATCGTCTAACTTTTACTTTCGAAAGACATATGTCATATTCACCAGTTATTTATTTTGTGTGACGTATATACTCAACCTATGATATATTATATAATTAATATATTTATCTTAATATAATTTAATGTTTAATTTAAGATTATTTCTTTAATGGGGATTATGATTCATAAGTTACCAAATTTGTAAGGGGTTATTTCACAATCTCATCATTATTCCTGATTGTTTAGGTTTAAGTCTCCCTTAGGGGAAATATTTTGTATTTACATCTTAAAACCTATAAATTTTATTATCCAATTTTAAATAATTAAATTTTTATTTAATAGTTCTATTTTCCAATCTTGGTACATAAACTGATTGAGAAAATATTTTTAAGAAAACCAGACTTTATTTCTCTATTCGATCAAAAATCCATTTTCTTTCAAAAATTAGTTTTCTAATTTTTTTAAAAAGTGTTTTTAACATTATAAAAATGATTTATTAAAGAAATTTTTACCCATTTTTGAATTTTTAATAAAGTTTTTAAAGGAATCTTTATGTTTTTTTCAAAACAAGGCCTGTTTAGATTTTACCAAAATTGTGAAAGGAGTATTTGTTTTAATGTACTCGGCATGTACAAAATTTACTACTATGAAGACCACTCAATGATTTAAAACATATTTTATAAGTTTAAATAGTTATTTTCAAGTAATGGTATTTTCAAAATGTTTTGCGAACTTTTAATTTTAAATGGTGATTTTTAAAATGTAATGGTTTTTACCTTAAGAATGTTTTAAAGAATCTTTCCATGGTATTTATATTAATCAACAACATCTACAATTTTTTGAAATTATGATCCACTGGGGATATTTTTTATTGATATCATCCTTATTCTTTATTTTGATGGTTTATGATCAGTTTGATTGAGGATGTATAATTTTATTACCATTCACTTTATTACTCTAGATGGTTTATAATTATGTTTATTTGATTAGGGCATGTATTAACATTTAATATGATAGTTTTTAAATAATAATGTTTATGATGATTATGTTTCACCCCTTTGATATTAGGAATTAATTGAAATTAGTATGTGATGGGTGGGTATTGTTTATATATATCCCCTTGATACATCAACAGGTCTCATAAGACAAATCAGTTGGCCAAATTAGATGAGGTTTTACCCATAGATTTAAACTATCTTGTGAAAGGTCTTAAAATTTTGTTTCAAATATCTATAATTATTCAATTCCTCATTATGAGATTAGTTATTGATATCCATGTGATTATTATATTAGTTATAATATTTATGGATAAGTTTCACGCTCTTGTGATTATTTATATGGAATTATTTGATCACCATTTATTCTTTCCATATTATGCTCAAGTTAATGATTAAATGGAATGTATTTATATTTTTTACCTTGAAATATTTATTATTCATTATTTTTTCATAGATCACACTGTATTCATACCCTTAATGTGCATTTGAGTTCACCCATTTCTTATGTTTTATTTTACCCAGGATTCTAGGAAGTGTTTTATTATTAATATATAGGGATATGATAAAGGGGTATAATGGTATTCTCAAAGATTTTTTTTATGTTTTAAATTACAATGTGAGATTCAAGAATATATCTAGTTTACCAAGACTAATAAACTATATGGGACTTCAGGATGCGATTCATTGTATCGAATGCTAATGTAATAATGTATACACCAGATCTAAGATTTTGGGGTTAGGGTCTTTATAGATTCCACACATCAATGGTCTCCCCACAAATGAGTTTTGACCTCATGATTAGATAGTCAGGATCAGATGTCTATGCATCTTTAACCTGCTTAAATAAATTAGGAACAAAAGAAACTAGAAAGAAAAATGCAACTCCACCTTGCTCAGTATAATCTATATTCATATCATCTATGATCATAATTAGTTTCCATTAATCTGAAGCCTATTTATCCAATTGACCATATAACTTCATACTCAATGCATAAACTATGGAATTACCTTTACCCAGTGTATAGATCAAGTCCAAGACAAATATATGAAGGTTTTCTATCCAACTAGGTTGCCTTATATTCAAATATATATGTGAGAAAATATGTTTCAAGCAATTATAATCCATGAACACCATGAATTTCTCACCAAAAAGATAATGATACCAGGTTTTTAGGGAATGTACTACTTTAACTAACTCCAAATCTTGTGTTGGGTAATTACTCTCATGAACCTATAACTTTCATGAGACATAAGCTAGATTATAATATCCCTTCATGATAAATCATCTCAACCTAGATACATATGCATAAAAATAGACCATATATCCCCATTATAACTCTAAAAACTTAAGAATAGGTTCTAATGTAATTTGAACCATAGGATCTTTAAAGTATTTATGGCATGTTTCAATCCATTAAAAAGGATCACTTTATGTTTCAAAGCTGTCAATAGTGAGACAAGTCATGAAAAATCACAAACAAAGCTCCAGTAATATCTTACTAATCTGAGGAAACTACTTATCTCAAAAAATTTATTTAGTGGCTACCAAGAGATAATAGATTCTACCTTTTCAAAAACTATATATAATCCACTTTCATAAATAAATTGTCCTAGGAAGCATAAATTATTTATCTATAAATAAAAATTTGAAATATTATCATAAAATAAATGTTTTTTCAAGATACCCAGCACTATGACCAAGCATTGTTCATGATAAACCTTAATATGAGAATACACCAAAATATCATCAATGAATACCACCAAAAGGAGTCAAGATACCGCTGAAATAACTGATCCATCAATTACATTGAAACTGTTGGTGTATTCTTAATACCAAGGGAATAAATACATACTCATAATACTATAATGGCTCTAGAAATTTGTTTTTGAAATATCCACCTTCAGAACTCAAAGTTGACGATACCCAGATCATAAATAAATATTAGAGAACCATGTGGTACCCCTCAATTGATTAAAGATATCATCTATATATGAAAGATGATACTAATTATTTAACATAATTTAGTTTAGATTATGATAATCCACACACAGATGGAGATTTCCATCCACCTTATTTAAAAAAAGGTCGGGTGATGGCCATTCAGACATGCTCTGTAAAATGAAACATTTTTTCTTCAAATTTTCTAGTTGAACCTTTAATTCTATTAATTCCATTAGTGAAATCCTATAAGTTAAAAGTAAAATATGATTGGTTCCTAATAGTAGATCAATTGTAAATTGCAATTTGCTTTAATGTAGAAACCTAGATAAATTTTTGAAAAAGACATCAGGAAATTGGTCAATGATGGTTACACAATCTCTATGTATAATTACATCAGTAGATACCAAAGTACCTACTATCAGCTGGTAAGAGATAGTTCAGATCACTGGTACCAAAGGTATAGCTCTACTCACATTCGCATCCCAATCTACCTTAAATATATGAGAAACACCATCTAAATATTTGAAATAAACCTATCAGGTATAATAATTGATGTGGACCTTAAAGGATTTCAACCAATACATTACCAAAATTAGGCCATATATGTCCATATCAAGAATAGAGAAATCCCAAACAAACTCAGCCTCATCTATTATTATAGAACTCATTGCACACTCAAAGGTTTGACACTACCATTGGACAAGAGGTGATTGAAGTATCAAGATAAGAGGAAACATTTCAACATGAAAACCCATATGATCTATGTAATGCCTAGGTCAACTTTATATTGGATAGCTAAATCACACCATTGACCTGAAAGATCCTCCAACATATAGGCAGCTAACTTGAACTTAATCTCATCCAATGTACCAAGGAATTCAAATATTTGATTCATTATATTGAACCACACTTCTGCCTTTTTAGGTTCTGAATCCCCTTGAAATGTTAGTAGATGATATTTCTAAAACTGAATGGAATGATCCACTTATTTAGGTTTATTATTTTTATTTCCTCTATTAGTGGATTGAACAGACTGAATGGTACTTTAGACAAGTTTTCAGTTCACCTATGGCTCAGGTGAAACCGCATTTTCTGTTTCCTCTTCTTGATAATTTCTACAACATCTACCCTGTTTTATTATATATAACTAGAAAAAAACATGCTTTAGTTATCACGTTCTAGTATTTGAAGGCTCATAACATTTCAAGTAATCAAAATCAACAACATTAAAAACCAATTTCCAAGAAGCATCATAATCAAAAAGAATTATAACCAGTTTTAAAAAATCATAAAATATATCATGAACAATGTAGTCATAGTGGAAATCCTCAATACTAATGCATGATATGCTACACTCATAATATAAACCCACAACAATGATATGAAAAAACACCTAGAAGAGTCTTAGAATAATTTTATAGTTGGATCTCAATAGTAACATGAAGTTCATTATAAAAAGGTTATCCACTTATTTTTTTATGTTATACATTTATAGTTCCAAAATTTATATATCCATGCTACCAAACCAAGATAAATAACCAAACAGGAAGGATACCATTTATAACATCCTACCCCAACTTATTGGATTGAGAGTAGATGGAGTGCCACTAACTTTAGGTGACATCCAAAAGACACTAAAAGATGAAAATAAATGTCAAGGGCATAAGAGAACATTTGGGAATGATTTTACCTAAATAATTAAAACAACCAAACTCCACAACATTAACAACCAAGAAAATCTACATGTTTCATGAATATAAATAATATAACTCATAGGTGGAACCAAATTATAACCAAATCATAGTGACAATGGAAGTGTAAGAAAACATTATCAGGAGACCCCAGTATAATTAGGTCTAAAAACACCGAAGTAGCATCAACTTGATCAACACCCAAACCAGATTTAAGATCCAACTCTACATTCAATGCTCAAAGTAAATCAGAAGCATCACTAGAGAAGTATGATACCATTACATTTCCTATATCTCAGTAAATGAAATCTTTAAATGCACCGAGGTTCCCAAATGGGGGGTGAGTATAAACTTAGTAAGCATTCCCCAAATAATTACCAACACATTCTACTAGGAAAAGAACCTATTACTATATTTATATAAAACTATGGAAAAATAGTTAAACAGTTTATAAAAATCCATAAGTGAAAACCATAGATGGCTCATAAAACCATTATTTATTATTTGGAATATCTATTTATGTGATCACACAAACACACACATAGAAACCCCCCACACTCAATCTCGGTGTTTCACATTGATGGTGGTAATTCATGACTATGCTCCATATACCTTTTTATAGTGGTACTTGATGACCATTCTCCATCCCATTTTGCACACACACCAACCCAATTTTTCCAAATTCCTTACCAATAATTTCTCAATAAAAAAATCATTTATTTTAATCATTTATTGAAAAATTTTTATTGTATAAAAATGTCATAATTTTAAAACCATCATTTTAAAATTATAAAAAAAGTGGTTTTCCAAAATCCATACAATTTCCCATATTAAAAAAAACAAACCAAAATGGTTTCTTCTAAGAAATCAGACAATGTTTCCATAGAAAATACAAGCAAAACATTTAAATAAAACCAAGACTTCAATTAATAGGTCAAGTATATATGATAAAGAATCCACCTACCTCTCAATGATGACAAAAATAGAGAGTTATACTAAGAACTTCTAGATCTGATATCATAATACCTTCCCTTTAATTGATCCAGCAAAATCTCATCAAGATCTATAATAAGGAACATAGATCAATCCATAGATTACTAGATCTAATGATATAGGTGAGAGAGAATGATATTATATAAGTATATAGGGAGGAAACAATGACTTAATGATGAATAAGGATATCCAATGAACTTTGATTTCCAAAATATGCCTTAGGATCAAAGGGAATTACCAAGGGATCCAAGGGAGGAAGAGGAGTTCAAGGCATAAGAGAGTAGAAAAAAATGAGGGTTTAGTGGTCTTAATATAGGTAAAAATATTATTTTAAAATAATTAACTACAATTCATATGGTTTTTCCATCCAAGTTTTCAAACCACACACTAACCATGTGCATGACACTACCTCTCAAATAAAGATTCATATGGTTGTGCTGTATTGTTTGGATAACCATGAGATAACTATGTTGTGTTAATATTATAAGGTCACACCCTAAAATGGTTGGATCACATGATTTAAAAAACCATTGACCATTCATTCTTTTCCATATGTTCCCACTGACACAATTTCTCTTAGGCATTCACACAGTTTGGCCAAACCGTGCACCTACCCAGTGACTCCCATCTCTATTAACATGGTTTCTTAGAGATAATTTATTGTTTTATTTTTCATATTCAAACTGTTAACCTATAAAAACACTTACAAAACACTATAAAACTCTCTATAAATCTTGTAAAACAACCTAAGCATTACATTATCTAAAAATACATAATAAAAGGGTAAAGTTCCTAAAATAGAGGATGTTACAACATAAAAGTACATAATATGTTAAAATATGATGTAATAATTAAAACTTAGAATGAATTGGTAAATTACTTGAATTTTTTTAATAATAATAAAAATAAGTTTTATTATCATTGTGAACCTCACTACCCTCTAACATGTTCACTCATAAAATTGTGAGTAGAGATAAAAACCCTCACACTCACCCTTTGTAAACCTATATACTTACTAAAACTTTCACATAACATTTTTATATCATGAGATATTATAATTTAATGAATAAATTTGAGTATAATATAGGTCCAAATTGTCTTATAATCAATACATTTGTGTGACACTTGAAAATAAAACATTCATATTCTCATAAAGAACCCACAGAAAAAGAATGGATTTTTTAAACCTTTAAAAAACATCACATGTCATGAACTTAATAAATCAAAATATATAAAAAACATAATTTTACAAAAGGAATTATATAACAATAAAATATTTATAGGGTGATACAAATATCAATTCTTGAAAGATAAACCTTGGAGGGTAAATAGATTTAAAAATAAAGAGTTTGTAGAAAACCTTTTAAAACATTAATGTGAAAATTACTTTCAAAAACATTTTTGTGAAGGGAAAGATAATACTTTTTAAAACATTAATATAAATAGTTCCTAAATAAAACATCCCTAAAAAGAAATAAATTTTAGAAAAAAGGATAAGTGAAAATACTTTTAAAACTTTCACTTTTAAAAGAATATTTAATAAATGAGACTTAAAAAAGACATAAAGTCTTCAAAAAAGGGAAGTGAAAATATTTTGAAAACTTTTAATTTTGAAAGAATATTTAATAATAGAGAATTAAAAATATATAAAGTTTTCAAAAAATGAAGTGAAAATACATTGAAATATTTTAATTTGAAAAAAATATATTTAATAATATAACCTTCAATAAGATATAAAAGTTATCAAAAGAAAATATGGAGTGGATGATAAAAAAATTTATTTTGAAAGGATGGAAAAACCTTTTGAACATTTTGAAATAACCATTTTAAAAACCCACATAGTTAAAAGGATAATGAAACCTATATTTAAAATGAAATAAGGGGAATAAAAAGATAATTTGTGATAAAAACAATTTGAGTTTATATAAGTGAAAGGATAACATTGAGGGGATATAAAAATATAGACATTGAATAAAAATAAATTAAAACATATTGGGAATTATTCTTAACAAAAATAAATTTTAACGAAACATTAAAATCATCAAGGTAGAATAATTTTGTGTGAAAAATTATTTACCTAAAAAATAAGGTGGATTACATCCTAATTTTTCCAAATTCAAGACTATGATCTATCCACCTTTTGAAAGTTGTACTTCATTACCATTCTCCATCCCATTTTGCACACATACAAACCCAAATTTTCCAAATTCCATGCCAAATAGTTCATCAATAAAACAATTCTTTCTTTTCAACATTTCATCAAAAAAAATTCTTGCATCAGCAAAACATCATAATTTTAAAACCATTATTTTAAAATTATAAAAAAAGAGGTTTCCAAAAGACATATAATTTCCCATATTTCCAAAAATATAAACCAAATTGGTTTCCTTCAATAAATCACACAATGTCTCCATATAAATCCAATAAAAGTATATAAATAAAATAAATCATTCTAGTATTAAGTTAATTGGAGATGATATAGAATCCACCTACCTCTTAATGGATGATGGAAATGAATAATGAAACTAATAACTTTTATATCTGGGATAACAACACATTCCCTTAAATATATCCAACAAAATATCATCAAGATACACAACAAGGAACATAGATAAATCCATGGAAGACTAGATCTATTAATATAAGTGAGAGATAATGTGGGAATATAAATATATAGGTAGGATACAATGACTTACCAATGAATATGGATCTCCAATGAAATTTGATTTGATAAAAGATTCCTTTGGATTGAAGGTAATTTCCAAGGGATCCTAGGGAGGAAGTAAAGTTCGGTACCCTAGGAGAGTAGGAGAATATTGAGTGTTTTAGGGTCATAATCTAGGTAAAAATTTAATTTCTTAATAATTCAATACAAGTTGCATGGTTAATCCACAGGTGTTTTCAAATCATGCACCAATCATGCGTATGCTACTACCTCCCAAATAGAGAGTCAAATAGTTGTTCATTACAGTTTGGATAACCTTGTACAAACCATACAGTGCTACCATCTTAAATCCAAACCCTCAAATATTTGGCTCACATAGTTTTAAAAATAATGTTCCAAATATAATTTTACATATTTTCCCACTTTAATGACTTCTCTTGGGAATTTACACATTTTTTCTAACTATTTTCTAACTAGTGAATCCAATTGTCACTTTCATGGTTTCCTATAAATAGTTTATAGTTTCTACTAACATTTCTCAAACTTTTAAACTCAAAAAAACTTCCAAAACACTCCAAAACTCTCCTTAAACTTAAAAAACTTAACCCAAAAATTATATAATCTCAAAATAAATAATAAAAGGGTCAAGTACCCAAAACCATGGGTGTTACAACATAAAAGTATGGAATAATAAATAATCATGAAAACTTAACATAACTTGGTAAAAAACTTGAAAATGTGTCAAAATAATAAAAATAAGATTTCTTATCATTATAAACCTCTATACCCATAAACCCGTTCAATTATAAAATTATGAGTGGAGTTAAACTCCATCAAACTCACCCTTTATGAACCTAGCTACTTCTTAGCACATTAAAATAACATTTGTATCTCATGAGATAATATATTTTACCCATTTCATTGGAGGGATATATAGGTCCCACCAATATCATAATGAATACATTTTTGTTTTACTTGGAAATAAAACATCTAAAAGAACCCATGGAAAAATGGGTTTTTTAAAATTTTCAAAAAATCACATATCATGAACTTATAAAATCATAATATTTAAAATATATCATTTTATAAAAGGAATCATTTCATAATAACATATATATAGGGTGATACAAACACCACTTAATGAAATATAATCCTTGGAGGGTAAATAGATGTGAAAATACAGGAGGCTTCATAAAATATTTTAAAACATTGAAGTGAAAATTACTTTCAAAAACATTTTTGTAAAGGGAATGATAATACTTTTGAAAAACTTAATATAAATAGTTACTAAGTAAAACATCCCTAAAAATAAATAAAGTTTTTAAGAAAATGAGAAGTGAAAATTCTTTGAAAACTTTTAATTTTAAGATAATCTTTAATAAAGGTAAGTTGAAAAAGATATAAAGTATTCAAAAAGGGAAGAGTGAAAATAATTTCAAAAATTTTGATTTTAGAAGTATATTTAATAATAAATCATTAAAAAATAAATAAATTTTTCCAAAAGAGAATTGAAAATATATTGAAATATTTCACTTTTTGAAAAATATTTAATAATGGAACATTTAATAAAGAAAATGTGGAGTGGATGATAATTTTTTTTGTTTTTAAAAGATGGAAAAACCTTTTGAACATTTTGAAATAACCTTTTTTAAAACCAACATTATTAAAAAGAATAATGAAAATTTTTACTTAAGATGAAATAAAATTAATGAATGGATTATTGGAGATAAAAATAATATGAGTTTCCACTTGGGAAAAGAGAACATTGGTGGTAATTAAAAATATGGATATGGATGAAAAATCCATTAAAATTAATGGGAATTATTCTTAACAAAAATGATTTTTAAAGAAACATTAAAATAATTTAGGAAGAATAATTTGGTGTGAAACATGATTTCCCCATAAAATAATGTGGAATATATTCTATTTTTTTTCTAAATTCATGACCATGCTTCATCCACCTTTTGACAGTTGTACTTCATGACCATTCTTCATCCCATGTTTCACACACCCTAATCCAACTTTTATAAATTCCATGAAAAATATTTTATAAATAAAAAAATTATTTCTTTACAATGTTTCATCAAACATTTTTCTTGCATCAAAACAACTTCATAATTTAAAAACCATTATTTTAAAATTATAAACAAAGTGGTTTTCCAAAATCCATCCAATTTCCAATATTTCTAAAAACATAAACACAAATGGTTTCTTTATTGAAATAAAACAATGTTTCCAAAGAAAATCCAATAAAAGTATATAAATAAAACCAAGCCTTCAGTTCTATGTCCAATTTATATGTTAGAGAAGCCACCTACATCTCAACAGATGATATAAATTAAGAACAACACTAAGAACTTCTAGATCTGGGATCACAAAACCTTACCTTTAATATATCCAAAAAATATCATCAAGATCCATAGTAATGAACATATATATCTCAATTCAAGACTATATCTAATGAACCAAGTGAGAGATAATAAGGGGATCTAAATATATATGTAGGAAATGATGACTTACCATTGAATCTGGATCTCCAATTCACTTTTATTTGAAAAAAGATGCCTTTGGATCGAAGGGAATTGCCAAGGGAGCCTAGTGTGGAAGAGGATTTTTGAGACCCTAGGAGAGTAAAGGAAAAATGATAGTTTTATGGTCTTATTATAGGTAAAAATATATTTTTCAAATCAATAACTACACATCTCATGGCTAATCTACACAACTTTAAAAACTGTGCACCATCTGTGAGCATGCTACTACCTCCCAACCAAAGATTTGCATGGTTGTGCCACATGTTTTGACTAACCATGCACTAACCATGCAGTGATACTATCTTATGGACACACCATCTCATGATTTGATCACATAGTTTGTAAAAACATGCACTAAATGTGATTTTATCTCTGTTCTCACTTGAACTGTCTCTCCTGGGCATCTGTATGGTTTCGAAAAATCGTGCACTTGCTTAGTAACTCCCATACTCACTTGTATAGTTTACTATAGATACTACATGGTTTCTAACAATTTTTCTTAAACCATTCACCTCTAAAAAAACATCCAAAACTCTCCAAAATATCCTTAAAATTATCCCAATCATTATATAATATCAAAATAAATAATAAAATTGTTAAGTACCTGAAACCTATGGTGTTACAACATAAAAGTGAGAAATACATAAAAAAATATTTAATAATCATTAAAACCATACATAACTTGGTAAAAACATGAAAATTTGGTACAATCATAAAAATATGATTTCTTATCATTATGAACCTCACTACCCACAAAAATGTTCACTCATAAAATTTAGAGTTGAGTTAAACACCATAATTCTCACCCTTTTTGAACCTTGATACTTTTCAATTAATTCACATAAAATTTCTATCTCATGAGAAATAATTATTTTTCCAATTAATTGGTGGGAGATATAGGTCCCACACATCTCATAATAAAAAAATTTGTGTGCATTTGAAAATCAAACATTCATCTTCTCATAAAGAACCCATGGAAAAAGAAAGGTTTTCTTAAACATTTAAAAAATATCACATATCGCGAACATAAGAAATCATAAAATATCAAAAATATAATTTTACAAAAGAAAAAATATCATAATAACACACACACACACATATATATATATATATGGTGATTCAAACATCACTTCATTAAATATAATCCTTGGTGGGTAAATAGATGTGAAAATACAAGAGTTTTCACAAACCTTTTCAAAAAATTAAAGTAAAAATTGCTTTCAAAAACAATTTTGTGAAGGAAAATAGAATAATTTTGAAAAAATTTATATAAATACTTTCTAAATAAAATATACTTGAAAATACATAAAGGTTATCAAATAGGATAAGTGAAAATACTTTGAAAACTTGTACTTTTAAAAGAATCATTAATAAAGGATACTTTAAAAGACATAATGTCAAAAAAGGAATTTAAAATACTTTGAAAACGTTTTATTTTAATATAATATTTAATAATGGTGAATTTAAAAAGATATAAATATTTCAAAAAGAGAAGTTAAAATACATTGAAATATTTTACATAAAAAAATATTTAATAATAGAATATTGAATAAGATATAAAAATTATTAAAAGAAAATATGCAGTGGATAATAATTTTTTTTTATTTTTAATGGAAGGAATAACCTTTTGAACATTTTGAAATATCCTTTTTTAAAACATACATAGTTAAAAAGTATAATGAAATATTTTCTTTAAAATGAAATAAGAATAATAAAATAGTCATTGATGATAAAAACAATTTGAGTTTACACTAGATAAAGGATAACATTGGTGGGAAGTAAAAATATAGACATGAAAGAAAAATATATTAAAATAAATAGGAATTATTCTTAAAAAAATTCATTTAACAAAACATCAAAATCATCGTGGAAGAAAACTATGGTGTGAAACATTTTTTCCATATAAAATAATGTGGAATACCTCCTAACTTTTTCCAAATTCACTACCATTATCTATCCCCCTTTTGATGGTGGTACTGCATAACCATTCTTAGTCCCATGTTGCACACACACCAACCCAATTTTTCCAAATTTCATGACAAATAATTTCTCAATAAAACAATTAGTTATTTACAAAAATTAATCAAATATCTTTCTTTCATAAAAAAAAGTCATAATTTAAAAACTGTTATTTTAAAATTTTAAAAAAAGAGGTTTTCCAAAAGCCATAAAATTTCCTATATTTCGAAAAACATAAATCAAAATGGTTTCCTTCAAAAAATTACACAATTTTTCAATAGTAAATCCAAGAAAAGAATTTAAATAAAACCAAAACTTCAAGTTATAGGTCAAGTGGAGGTGATAGAGAATCCTCCTACCTCTCAATGGATGAGAGAAACAAATAGTGGAACTAAAAAATTATAGATCCAAGATCAGGAAACCTTCCCTAAAATAGATCCAGAAAAATCTTATCAAGATCCATAATAAGGAAAATAAATATATCCATGGAGGACTATATCTAATGATCCATGTGGGTGACAATGAGAGGTTCTAAATTGAGAGGGATGAAATAATGACTTACTAATGAATCTAGATCACCAACACAATTTTATTTTACAAAATATACATCTAAATCAAAGGTAATTTATAAGGAATACTAGGGAGGAAGAGGAGTTTAATACCCTAGGAGAGTAATGAAAAAACAAGGGTTTCATGGTCTTAATCCAGGGAAAAAATATGATTTTTGAATCATTAACTACACATCGTATGGTGAGGCCACACAGTTTATAAATCCATGTGCATGATACTACATTTGCATTATCTTAAACATATTTTGAATTCTAGTATGAATTGACCATCAGAAAAGGTGGTAAGAAGAAAACAATTATTCTTGAAAAGTTATAGGAACTATAATATAATATCTAAAATGAAATACATATATCCCATTTAGCATCCTCCCCTCAATGGACTCCCCACCATAGAGTTTTGACCGCTTAATTAGTTAGTCAGGATTAGATATCTGTGCATATTTAACCTACTCAATCAAATTAAGAACCAAAGAAACTTGAAATAAAACAACACCATTACCTTACTCAATACAATCAAAATGCATATAATCTTTGACCATCATTAGCATTCATCGATCAGAACCCTATTTATCCAAGAGACTATATGAATTGCTACTCAACAACCACAAAATTACCTTTACCTATTATATACATCAAGTTAAATTCAAACATTTGAAAGTTACATCCATATTTATTTCCTTAGATTCAAATGTCACTGTGAGAAAATGTGTTTCAAGAATTCATGTTTTGTGAACACAATGAATTTATCACCAAAAAGTTAATGATTCCAAGTTTTTAGGGAATGGACTACATTAGCTAACTCCGAATCATGCGTTCGGTAATTATTCTCATGAAACTAAAACTTTCATGAGAGATAATATACAACATGATCTCCCTACATGATAACACATATTGACCTATATCCATATGAATCACAATAGACCACATATCCTCTTTTTGAATCTAGAAACATAATAATAAGTTCTTACATAATACAAACCTTAAGATATTGAAAATATTTCATTAATGAATTTATCTATTAAAAAGAAACACCTTATATGTCAAAGATGTCATTGGTGAGATAATTCATAAAAAATCATAAACAAAGCATCAATAGTATCCTGTTAAACTGAGGAAACTATGTATCTCAAAAAAAATTATTTTTTGGTTTCCAAGAGATAATAGATTCTACCTTTTCAAGATCTATGGATACTTTTTCTGAAATGACATAGCTTAGGAAACATACCTTTTATATCCATAAATAAAATTTTGAAATCTTAGCATAAAAGAAATGTTCCTGCAAGATACCCTACACTATGGCCAAGAATTTTTTTGATCAACCTTAATCTAAGAATACTACAGAATATCATTTAAACGTTCCACAAAAAATGAGTCAAGATCTATATGATATATTAGATTCAGAAATTCCATAAACACTATTTCTATATTTGTAAGATCAAAGGAAATAACCACATACTCATAATGGCTATAACGACTCAAAAAAGATGTTTTCAGAATAACCTCCTTTCAAAATCAAAGTTTATGATAATAGGATCATAAATAAATCTTAGAAAACTATGTGGCACCCCTAAATTGATCAAATAGATCATAAGGTGGAAATGAAATTGGACTAATCTCTAGTAGGAGATCAATCTTAAATTCCACTTCACTTTCAAGTCTTAACCCGTAGAAATTATTTGGAAATTGATTAAAAAATTGGTCAATGATGGTTGGAAAATATCTATTTGTGATCACATCAGAAGATTACAATGTAACTATTATCAACTATTTGAAGATAGTCTTGACCACCGATATCAACAGTCTTTCTCTACTCACATTCACATTCAAATCTCCCTTAAATAGATCTAAAACACCATATGAAGATGTGAAACAAAGATGTCATGCATAATATTTGATGTGGACCTTAAAGGATATCAACCAATCCATCCACAAAATCTGGTCATATATGTCCATCTCAAGAATGAAAAATTCCCAAAAAAGCTTAGCCTCATCAATTGTTTTATAACACGCTGCACACTTAAAGGCTCAACACTCCAATTGGACAAAATTTGTTTGATGTTTAGGGTAAGAGGTATAATTTCAACATGAAAACCCATATGATCCATGTAATTCCTTGGTAGAATTTATCTTGGATAGATAAATCCCACCATTGGCCTGAAATATCCTCCAACATATAGGTTGATAACATGAACTTAAGCTTAGATGTTGTACCAAAGAATTTGAAGATTTGAATCATTCTATTGATCCAAACTTTTGGATTTTTAGGTTATGAATCCCCTTGGAAGGTAAGTGGATTATATTTATGAAACTTCATTGAATGATCCACTTTTCAAGGTTTATAATTCTAATTTTCTCTATTAATGGATTGAAAGTCCTAAATTATGCTATGGAAAAGTAGTTGGTTCACTAATGGATCTAGTGAAACTACATTATCTTTAGCCTCTTCCTAAGGATGTCTATAATTCCTAACCAGTGTCATTCTCTATAACTTGAAAAAACAATCATTAGTCATCACTCTCTAGAAACTGAAGTCTTAGAACATTTCAAGTCATCAAAATCAACAACTATCTTAACCAATTCCAAAGAATCATCACAATCCACAACCATTATACCCATTTTTCAAAAATCACAAAGCAAATTATGAATACGAATTCCTAGTGGAAAGTATTAGTACCAATAAATGATATAATACAATCATACTTAAACCTACAATACTAAGATGAAAACACAACTAGAAGAGTCTTAGATAAATTTTATACCCAAACCACCCTAGTAACTTGAAGTTCAACACAAAAGCTTAAATATTCCTTTTATACAATACATTTCAAGTTTTTAAATTCATATCTCATTGTTACCATACCAAGATAAGAGACCAAACAATAATGATACCATTTTCAATATCCATCCCTAACTCATTTTATTGAGAAGATACAAAGTATCACTAACCTTAGGTGACATCTCCAAGAAACCAAAGACTAATAATAAATATCAAGGGTGTAAGAGAAAATCTGGGGATTATTTTCCCTAAAGAAGTAAAAAAATTTACACTAAAAAACATAAATAAATAATACAATATATATGTTTTATGAATATAAACTATACAACTCAAAGGTGGAAACCAAAAGTTCAACCAAATCAGAGTGAAAACCGAAGTGGAAGGCAACATCCTAAGGATACCCAAGTACAATGCAGTCCAAAGACACAAAATTATCACCAAAATGATTAACACTCAAACTTGATCCAAGATCCAACTCCACATTCCATGCTCTCGGTAAACCAAAAGTATCACTAGAGAAGTAAGATACCATTCCCTTTCATGTATCTTGGTAAATGACATATGAAAATTCACTAAGCTTCCCAAACAGAGGGTGAGTATAAACTTTGTAGGTATTTACAAAAAGACTTTTCAACCCACGTCACTAGGACAATAAATGGTTATTATATTTATATAAAATAGTTGAAAAATATTTAAATTGTTTATACAAATCCATAAGTAAAAACCATATGATAAAAACTATAGATGGATCATAAAACCATTTTTATTATTTTTCATATCTATTTCTATGTTCACACACACATTAACCCCCCCCCCCCCACACTTAATATTGGTGCTTCATATTAACAGTGGTGATTCATGACCATGCTATTCCCCCTTTTGATGGTGTTACTTCACGACCATTCTCCGCCTCATGTTGCAAACAAACCAACAAAAATTTTCCAAATTCCACGCCGAATCATTTATCAATAAATATTTTTTTCAACATTTAATCAAACATTTTTCTTGCATCAAAACAAAATCATAATTTTAAAAACATAATTATAAATTATAAACAAATAGGTTTTCCAAAAGCTATCCAATTTCCCATATTTCTAAAAATATAAAACAAAATGGTTTCCTTAAAAAAATCACACAAAGTTTACATATAAAATAAAATCAAAGAATTTAAATAAAACTAAGAATTTAATCTCTTGGTCAAATAGAGATTAGAGAGAATACAAATACCTCTCAATGGATGATGGAAAATAAGAATGACACTAAGAAATTTTAGATCTTGGATCACAACACCTTACCTTAAATAGATCCAACAAAATATTAGCACAATCCACAAAAATGAAAATAGATCTATCTATAAAGGAATATATATAATGATTCGGGTGAGAGAGAATAAGAGGGTCTAAAGAGAGAGGGAGAAAATGATGACTTATCAATGAATATGGATGTCCAACACATTTTGATTTACCAAAAGATTCCTCTAGATCAAAGGGAATTGCCAAGGGATCCTAGAGAGGAAGAGGATATTGAGACCCTAGGAGAGTAGGGTAGAGGTCTTAAAATGGGTAAATATATTGTTTTAGAATCATTAACTACACGTCACAAAATTTGGCCATAGGTTTTTTCCAACCATGTGCCAACCATGTGCAAGGTACGACCTCCCAAAAATAAAGCCACTTAGTTTTTTCCACATGATTTGGATAATCGTGCGACAAGTATGTGGTGTTACTATTTTAAGGCCACACCCTCACATGGTTGGTTCACATGGTTTAAAAAAAACTTGCACGAACCATGATTTTTCCTTCATTCCCACTTTCATGGTTTTTCTAGTAATTTGAATGGTTTGACCAAACCACGCACCAGTATTGCGTCTACCCTGTGACTCCCATCCCTACTTGCATGGTTTCTTAGAGATAGTTCATAGTTTCTACTAATTATGTTCAAAACATGAACCTACAAAAATACTTCCAAAATTCTCTAAAACCCTCTAAAAATTATCAAAACATAACCCAAGAATTATATAAGATCAAATACATAATAAAAGGGTTACGTAACTGAAACCATGGATATTATGATATAAAAGTTTGGAATACATTAAAATAAAGAATAATCATGAAAATTTTCCATAACCTAGTAAACAACTTGAAAATGTCACATAATCCTAAACATAGTATTTTTTATCATTTTGAACCTTGCTACCCACCAACCCATTCACTCGTAAAATTCTGAGTAGAGTTAAACGCCATCACACTCACCCTTTGTGAACCTAGAACTTGGTAACCCATTCACATAACATTTGTACCTCATGAGATATAATCATTTACCATATTAATTAGAAAGATATATAGGTACCACACATCTCATAATCAATAAATTTATACGCCACTTGAAAATCATGTATTTATCATCTCACAAAGAACCAATGGGTAAATAATGTGTTTCTTAAACCTTTCAAAAACATCACTTATCATGAACTTAAAAAATCATAATATATCAAAAATATAATTTTATAAAAGGAATAATATCAAAATAACATATATATAGGGTTATTAAAACAAAAAATCATGAAGGATAAACCTTAGAGGGTAAATAGATGAAAAAAATAAAATAGTTTTTACAAAAACTTTTAAAACATTGAAGTGAAAATTAAATTCAAAAACATTTTTTTGAAGGAAAAAATAAGAATTTTAAAAACCTTAATATAAAGATTTACTAAATAAATCATCCTTGAAAATACATAAATTTTATCAAAAAAGGGAAGTGAAAATACTTTGAAAACTTACACTTTTAAAAGAAACATTAACAAATGAGACTTGAAAAATACTTAAAGACTTCAAAAAAGGGAAGTGAAAATACTTTAATTTTTTTTCTTTTTAAAAAATATTTAATAATAGAGAATTAAAAGAGACAAAAAGTTTTCGAAAAAGGGAATTGGAAATGTTTTGAAATATTTTACTTTTTTAAAAAATATTTAATAATGGAACCTTGAATAAGATATACAAGTTATCAAAATAAAAGGTGGATTCGATGATAAAACATTTTATTATGAATGGATGAAAAAACCTTATGAAAATTTTGATATAAAATTTTTGAAAACCCAAATATTTGAAAAGGATAATGGAACCTTTTCCTTAAATTGAAATAATGGGAATAAAGTATAATTAAAGATAAAATAATTTTTATTTCCATTAGGGAAAGAAGAACATTAACGGGAATTAAAAATATGGACATGGAAGAAAAATTTATAAAAGTAATGAGAATTATTCTTAACAAAAACACATTTTAATGACACATTATAACCACCGAGGAAGAATAATTTGGGGAAAACATGATTTCCCCACAAAAGAAGGTGGAATAAATTCTAAAATAATACAGGTTAGAATAAATCAATTGTTAAAGATAATAGAAAAATAAGAGTGATTATCACCCATGATTTCTGCTTACGTCGGTCACTCGAGCTTGTTTGGTTAATTCTATAGTATAATTTTAGTTTGATAACCATGGTAAAAGGTGTTGTAAAATAGTTTCAAAATATCTATAATTTAATATTATTATGTCTTTTAATATTCCATTTTCTTATAATTATATATTTAAATAAGTTATCCATGAATGGAATCAATTTATGAAAGTTACATTAATATGTCCTTTTTAAAAGTTAAATTTAATACAACCGTTTTTTGCTAATATTAATTATATAATGTATAATATTGTCATTACATAATGTTAATGGTTTAGTAAATAGACATTTTTTACATTAAATACATGTTTAAGTCCATTAATGTTAGTTAAATTGGAAAATGAAAGAGAAACGCTATCCCATGGAGGTGGTAGTTTTCACTGCACACAGACGATGCTACCATTTTCATATAATGGAAAGAAAGTAGAAAATAAAATATCTTAATATTTTATAATAAATAAAATGTTATAAATATTATATTATCTTAGTAAATAGCCTTTTTGAACCATCCATGAATGGTTGTGATGAAAAATCGAAAGCATCACTTTATGTTATGTGTTATATATATATATATATTATATTTTGTATATATTTCATACTAATGTCTATGTGAATGTGCCTATGTTTATAATTTGTATGTATATGTGCATGTATTTTATGTTTATATGTTTTTTGTATGTGTTTATGTGTTATGTGTGAATATAAACATATACAAAAAAAACATAAACGTAACATACAATAAAATATAATCACATATGAATAAGTGTATATTTTGTGCTTATAAGAAAATGTGTATATATTTTGCATTCTTAAACATATAATATTAGTATATATGTATAAATAGCTAATATAAGTGCATATTTATATGTTTTTTGTGATTTATCTATTAAAAAACTTGAAAAAAATCTATATAGGTTGGCTAGAATGATAGGATATGACTCATAATAGTATAAAAAGATATGATTAGGCTTGTAAGATGATGACCATTATGATATGACTCATAATAGTAAGAGTTGAGTTGGGTAGCATGGTAGTATGAGAGAGTATGTCGGCTCATGGATAAGAGTAAATAGACATCGATGATGTTTAAGTATCATTGTGAAAGTGGTTCTTCTAATCATCACTAGTACACATATTCCCTTTAACAGCATGAAAATCAGCTTTTAACAACACTAAAAAAGCACTGTTAATCACAGTGATGATAGGGGGGTCCCCTCTATCAATGTTAAAAAAGCACTGATAAAGTGGGTACTTTATCTGTGCTAAAAAAGTTCTAATAAGGGGGGCCCTTTATCCGTGCTAAAAAATGATGATAAAGGACCACATTTATCATTGTTTTAAATAGCACTAATAAAGTGGGCCCTTTATCATTGCTAAAAATATCACTAATAAAGCACTAGCAACATGAAATATTATGTTAATATAACAACACATCCATAAGAACAAACCTATAATTTCAAATTCTATATACAACCTGTAATTTAAAAAAATGCTATATAAATTTAAATGACATCATGAATACAAAAAATTTCCAGCCATTGTATATATATAAAAACACTTTTATTTACATTTCAAACAAAATGTTTTATATAATTACATTTACTATTATCCAATAAACATTCTAAAAAATTAATATTTCAAATTTTGATGCTCGTGATCCCCTCTCCAAAATGTCCTCCCATGGTATCAGCTGCCAAACAAATCATCTCAACCTGAGAAAAATATTTTACCAATATATAAAAAAAAAATATTATGTTAGTAATACTATAAAGAAATAAATTAAACATTGATATGAAAAAAATACATTAATAAAATGTCAATATTTAATAAGAATGACACATTTGGAGTTATACTAGTTACAATGTGTTTCCTATTGAGGTGTGGTTGATTCCCACACATCAAAAATGAGTTATGGATAGTTAACTTAAAATATCAAAATAATCTGAATGCGTTTGCTCAATTTTGAGTATGTCACTTGTTCTTTTACTAAAATTAATGTCAATTTTAAATAATGAAACATTTGGAGTTATACCGATCACACCATGCATAAAATTGAGATGTGTATGATTTCTACCTATAACAAATTACTGATGGATCATTTTCCTAAAGTATCAAAATAATTTTAATGCATTTTTTCTATTTTCAGTATGTCAGCTGTGTTTTTTTTGAAAAAGTAATTTCAAACTAGAAACACGCATTATAGGTCATACTGGTCATATCATGCATCAGTTTGATGTGATAATTCTTAATACACATCACAAATGACTTATGAATCATTTTCCTAAATTATCAAAATAATCAGATCATGTTTTCTTAGTTTTTAGTGAGTGATACGTTTTGAACTAAAATGTCAATTTTAAACTGATAACGGGAACTTTTAGTCATATCAGTCACACCGTGCATCATATTGAGATGAGGTTGAGTCCTACACATCAAAAATGACTCATGGATCATTTTCCTAAAGTATCAAAACAATCTAAATACATTTTCTCAGTTTTCAGTATGTCACTTATTATTTTTTACTTAAATTAATGTCAATTTTAAATAAAAAGAAATACTTTGAGTTATATCGGACACACCATGAATTTTATTGAGGTGAAACTGATTCTTATATGCCAATAAATGACAAATATATAATTTTCCTAAAATATATAAAAATATGAATGTGTTTGCTCAATTTTCAATATGTCACTTGTTGTTTTTTACTTAAATTAATGTCAAATTTAAATAAAAAGAGACATTTTGAGTTATAACAGCCACATTGTGTGTCGTATTTAGGTGATAATGATTCCTACACATCACAAATGACTAATATATTATTTTTCTAAAATATAAAAATAATATTAATGTGTTTGTTTGGTTTTTAGTATGTCAATTGTTGTTCTTACTTAAGTTAATGTCAATTTTAAATAAAAAGAGACATTTTGAGTTATACTAGTCACACCGTTCATCAGATTGAGGTGATAATGATTTTTACCTATCAAAAAATTACTGATGAATCATTTTTATAATGTATAAAAATAATCTTAATGTGTTTTCTCAGTTTTCAGTATGTCAGTTTTGTCTTTTACTAAAATGTCATTTCAAACCGGAAACATGCATTATGAGTCATACTGGTCACATCGTGCATCATTTTGATGTGATACTACTTTATACACATCAAAAATTTCTTATGAATCATTGTATTAAATTATCAAGAGAATCAAATTGAATTTTATTGGTTTTTAGAGAGTGGCATATTTTGAACTAAAATGTCAATTTTAAACTAATAAGAGACACTTTTATTCAAATTGGTCACAATTTGCATCTTATTGAGGTGAATTTGACTCCTTAATGTAAAAAATGACTCATATATCATTTTTCTAAATTATCAAAACAATATGAATGCGTTTTCTTAGTTTTCAATATGTCACTTGTTTTTTTTACTTAAATTAATATCAATTTTAAATAAAAAGACACTATGAATTATTCTAGTCACAACATGCATCTTATTGAGGTGAGGATAATTCCTACACATCACAAATGAATAATAGATCATTTTTATAAAATATCAAAACAATCCGAATGCATTTTCTTGGTTTTTAGTATGTCACTTGTTGTTTTTACTTAAATTAATGTCAATTTTAAATAAATAGAGGCACTTTGAGTTATACTGGCCACACCATGAGTCTTATAGAGGTGATTATGATTCATAAACATAAAAAATGACCAATAGATAATTTTCATAAAATATCAAAACAATACAAATGAATTTGTTCATTTTTCATTATGTCACTTGTTTTTACTTAAATTAATATCTATTTGAAATAAAAAGAGATAGTTTGAGTTATACTAGCCACAAATTTCATCTTATTGAGTTAGGTATTATTTCTACACATCAAAAATGACTAATAGATCATTTTCCTAAAAGTTCAAAACAATCTAAATGTGAATTCTTGGTTTTCAATATTTTAGTTATGTTTTTTTACTAAAATGTCATTTTCAATCGAAAATATGCATTATGAGTCATATTGGTCGCATTATGTGCCGGTTTGATGTGATACTGCTTCATAGATGTCATAAATGACTTATGAATAGTTTTCATAAATTATAAAGATAATAAGGCCTCATTTTATTGGTTTTCAGTGAGTGACACATTTTGAACTAAAATTTCAATTTTAAACTGATAACGAACACATTTAGTCATACCGATCACACCGTGTATTGGATTGAGGTGTGGTTGACTCCTACACATCACAAATGACTCATGGATCATTTTTCAAAATTATCAAAACAATATGAATGTGTTTGATTTATTTTTAGTATGTCACTTTTTCTTTTTTACTTAAATTAATTTTAATTTTAATAAAAATCCACACTTTGAGTCATACTAGCCACATCATGCATTACCATGATTTCCATTTACTTTCTTTGTAGAAATGGAAACACTGCATTGTTGACATTTATTACTTTCCTTCAAGTTCCTTCCACTACCTTTGATGGAAAGTGATAAATGTCGATAATTCATGAGTGACAAGGTTTTAAGGGAGAATAAGTATGTTAAAGACATTGTATGCATGAGTAGATAAAAATTTAATTTAGATTATGTTAATGAATTAGAGAAAAAAAATATTATGAGTAAAAACATAGTATATTAGAAAAAACTTTACCTTCTCATTGAATTATAAGTTGCAGTCTCAAAGTCCCATCTCTCATGAGCATGAGTATCTTTGAACAAACCACCCCGACCCCAACAAAGGAATCCACCTGTATAAGATTTTTTTTCATGTGATTAATAGTAAAAATAAGTAAATTAAATATAAATATGAAACAATCCAATAATTCTATGAAAGTTTCATCTTCATTCTATTTGTGTACATTCATCCATCAGATATATTTCCCATTCATTTCTGAGCACATCTATATCGTCTTGTGCATATGAGTTTTTTTGATAGTTATAGTAGTACTAGAAAATAATTTATAGTCCAAGGATTAATAAATATTTTAGTTGAAATAGTAATTATCTTAAAAAATACCTCTTAAAGGATGCTAGTTTGTTCATGGAATATGATCTCTCTCATAAATTTATAAACATAATAACAATAATATTTTCCATTGGGTTATTTCAGACACTACAGAAACATTGACTAGAATAAGTAATTTGTTTTGATATTTGTTTTAATAGTGAAATATTATTATATATACCCTGATACTTATATAGTTGTAGAACTTTTCTTCTTTCTCTTCCTTATCCCCTAGCCTCATTCCTTGTTTTTCATGATAATAATACACCACCCTATCATAACAAAATCCTCATTAAAAAATAATATAAATTATATAACATAATGTTTAGTTATAAAATGTTGGATGTAGTGTATTACTTATTGAAAAACACCATTATGTGTGGACGATTGTTTGGGTATCCATGCATTGAATCTAGGAAATAAATATTTAAAGTATCCAAATTTACTGTAATGGGAATCCAATACTACCTAAAAACATAAAAAGGAACATGTAATGAAAAAAAGAAAATATATTTGATATTATTAAATTGTAGAGTTTTAACACTAAATTGTTGTTATTAAATAGAGTCTATCATCTAAAAATTTCCCTTCAAACAATTTGAACAGACCTACAACTATTTCATTCTTTTTTGGGTTCTATTCTTGTTTGTTCTGTAGAGGAGACTTGATGAATAATGAGTCCAAATTTTTATTCATTGGAAATCTCTTCAATTGTATTTTATATATATGCCTGCCAAAAATATAAAATTTATTTAGTCATAATTAACACAGTATACCAGCTTTTAGAAAATCAAATCATGAAAACATACCTCATGTACGCATTTACAACTAAGTCGCCTAGATAATCATAGTCAAGGATTTCACTTACACTCTCAAAAACAATTAAGTCTTGATAATTCTATCCATACATATTTTATTCAAAATCAATTATGTGATTACCAACATTTTTTAACTTTACATCCATATTAACCATCAATGATAGTAAATTCAGATATAGAACTGGTGGGGTAATGGTGATCTCGATATCCCTCTTAGATTGGTTGGTCGATCCTTTAGATGGTTTTGAGGTGGTATTTTATTTCATCCCCTTATCTTTTTCTGTTTGTAATAACATTCACCAGTTCATAACTTTTTCATTAATTGTTAAAGGTTTATCTTGAAAATTAAATTGGAAATGAATATCTTCTCATCGATATGTTTTCTTACAAGATGTGACGATCATGAAATGAATATTCCAACATCCTTTTGACCATATAAATATCATCCTCATCAATTGGAATATGTAGATTTGTGCTCAGCTCATGGGATACACTAATTGAAACCCACACATGACCTATTGGAAGTTTTCTCCTGTGTAGATTGTCGTTTTGGATATTGAGCACTGTATCCCTCGCTACAAGGTGATGGGTGCGTGTTGCTAGATATAAATCATAGTATTTATCACCCTATATAATATAAATACAAGAAAGGTATCTGTGTTTTTCTGGTTCAAATTTTACATAAAAATTTATTATAACATTGATTACCATGTCTAAGACATCTATTTGAGGGGAATTTCTAGCCTCATAGTTGGTGGGGGGTGGGGAGGGATCTTTATGCGGTGGATGTTATTGAGTTTCTTCTTCTATTTGCCTCCCACCACAAGTAGAAATTTTCGCTATATCCACGGTCCAAAACTGCGGCTATAGGGGTCAAAACTGTGTCTCTAAGCTATAGCCACAACTCTAGTAGTTCGTGGCACCTATTGGCATGACTATAACAAAAACATATAGCCACAGTTTTAAGAGGCTATTGACATGGTTTCCACTATGGCAATAGACCCTATATCCATGGTTTTAGAAACCTTGGTAATAACTCCATCATGGATATATGTCTATAGCCATGATGGAAAACGTGGCTATAGCCTATGTAAACCGGGGCTAGAGATTAAAAATAAATATCTCCCATCTAGATTTGATCTCCTTACCCATGCTACTGTGGACTGGACGACTTACGACTACACTGTAGATAACATTTTTTATATATATTTATATTTTGTATTATATATCACTATGAACCGTGGAAATAAAAGATAAAAGCATGTCTATATCTCTTTACACCATTTCCTAGTAATTTTTCCCGCACTATGGTGGGAAACCTATAGTAATGATTCTATAAAATCATGGGTATAGGTTGATCCTATAACCACGGTTTCATAGAACCATGTCTATAAACTTTGATGAAATACACCTATAACCATATTTTAAGAAAGTTGTGGCTATAATTTTAGTTTATAGCCATAGTTTAGACAAAACTGTGGCTATAGCCTTCGTATAAAAACCAATAGCCATAGTTTTCAAAAACCATGGCTATAGGTCCATGGCTATAGCCCAATTTTCCAGTAGTTCCCCCATTAAAGTTACCATCATCTATCTCTACAATTGGAATTCTTATTCAAGGGTAGATATTATTTTCCCCATATATTTTATTAATTCACTCCGATCATCCTCTTATTTTTATCAAAATATGTTCAGGGTTTCACCCCAAAACCCACACCTCTAATGTGGACATACTGTTCTAGCCACTTCAAGGTTGAAAATAGTATATGTTCATCTAGTATAGGTGTTTCTAATTCCTGTGACTATTTGAGATAGAAAATATAGAAAAATAAGTGATCATTGTTATGTAATAGAAATTTAAAGAAAAACAAATTTTTATTATGGAATACTTACACATGTTTCCCACACTTTTGTGTGTTTTCATATATCGATATCCCATCTTTATTTACACATGCCTCCCTCTATAGAACATGGTGTGGGATGGGAGTGGATTTGGATTTATAGTTTTCAATCTGCATATAAATAGAGTAACATAATTATGCTATTGTTTTATGTCACATAAAAGTATTACGGTAGATTTAAAACACGTAACAATTTTTTTTTTCAAATGAATCATACCCCATACTTGCTTTAATGTAGGGGTAAGATAGTTTTTCTACTCGTTCCTTATTTCTAGAACTCATTTTCTATTTCATAAATAAATTTTTTTCTATCACAGTGATGAATACACATATTTTCAAACAATTTATTACTATCCACAATGTACCAAAATAGACACATATGCATGAAGACTTGTAAATTCATCCCATGCTTCTTGGGTTATCAGGTGTACATAGATAAGTGGTGGGTGTGGGTTTATTTTCCCTTAGGCATCTTTGAGATGATGTATTGTTATAATTATGCGAAATACTCTATGAATCCTTCCATGAATAATTAATACACATTTCTTGTGGTAGTTATCTACTATAAATGCACTCTATAATGGATGATGAAGAGTAATTAAATGTTTCATTATTTTATTTTTTAGTAAAATAAAGAAATGATATCATAATGTTACTGTAATATTTTCCCACATTAGTGTCTTAAGCCCATATACAACATGGTTCCACAAATCTATATCAGTCGACACACATTGCCGAGTGATGAATCCAATATAATTGATGAACATGTCCTTATTGAGGTTAATGTGATGGCCCTGTACATTCCATCTGACCTCATATTTGTTGCCTTTGGATTTTTCCTTGATGATTTTTTCTGACAACGTCAAAATACAACACTCTTTTTTTGCAGCGTCGGTCCTTCATCGCCTACCATTTCCTTGGAATCAACATCATCAATATGTTCCTCTAGAGTGGAAGCATCGACATGTGCAGGTGGTTGTTGTACCTATGCACTGGGAGCAACAACATGTTGAGAAACCTATTGTTCCTTAGGAATGGGAGCACCATCACGTGCAGAAGGTCGTTCCTCTACATTGTGAGATACAACAGGTTGAGAGACCTATTGTTATTCAGGATTGGGAGCACCATCACATGAAAAAATAATTCTATGTAGAAGTGGTTTACCATTTAACTTAGAGTACATAAATGTAGCAGCAAACAGATAATAACATGAGGTAACACGTTGTATATTACAAAAAAGTAACCTCATTATTTAACTCTATTTTTCTTTTTTAAAGGATTAAGGGATTTTACCCCTATATTAATGATCCAAATCCTTTCATTGTGGTATCCTATGACATACAAAATTCCATATATATTGGAACCACTACGAAATGATTGCGACGTCCCAATGAAAGGATGATCCTCAGTTGAATTTTCATCTGACCCTTCAGGGGTTTTGGTCGATAACAGAACAATTGACCACTTTCGATTTATGGGATTTGGAACATAAATTACTTTTAATACATGTGATTCTATTATAAATGGTCCCTATTTGTACCCTTCCTTACTAAAATCAACTTTCACAAATCCCAATTTATATATTTTAATAGAACTTCTGTTATGAACCCACTTGCATTGAAAAATCGAAACTTGGAATATTGTATAATGCAACTCCCATATTTTTTTGATGATTCCCAAGTATGAAATATCCACATAAATTGTATTTTTGTCCATAGTACTTGAAACATGCAACACTGCAGTCATAAGTGTAGCTCCACTATTTTTCATGGTATTATCTTCATCATGCTCTTTTTTATAGAATGTATAACCATTAATTACATAACCATTATAAGATAATACATACAAACTTGGTGCTCTTACTAGCCATTGAATTCATTCTGAAATTTAATCTATATTTTCATTTGAATACTTTAAAATATTTTCCCTAAACTATCTTATAAACCATTGATTATGTGTATTTGATATCCATATTTCTACCATTGATGGATTCAAATGCCTAATAATTTCTTTGTGGGTTTCAACATATAGGGTAACCTCCAAACTATTATGAAAAACATAAAGGTGTGCCTGCTCCTGATCTATAATATTGATTTTCACAACATCTCTTCTAGAAATTCCATCAACTGTATACTACCCAGTGTGACAAGATTTCGGTATACCAATGCTTTCCAGACCAGATAGGAATTCAGTATAGAATTCAATGGATTCCTCAACAATATATTTCTCAATAATACAACCTTATGTCTGAATTTTATTTTTTACATACCCTTAAAAAATCTTCATATACCATTTAATGGGGTACATCCATCTATAGTGTACAATAACACATAGTTGAATATCTCTCACCAAGTGATCTATCAAATGAACCATCATATCAAAGAATGTTGGCTGGAAGAACTTTTTCAATTCACATAATATGATATCAATTTCTCTTTCCATAGTCAGCAATTTCACCAGGTCTATAAATTTTCTGTATATAGCTTTTAAGAAGAAAAAAATCTTGGTTAATTTATGGCAAAAATTTGTGGGAAAAATGCAACGTAAATCTATAGGCATTAGATCTTACATCAAAACATGGTAGTCATCTGATTTCATACCCTTTAACTTTAAATTAGTCATTGACATGATGTTATTGATATTTGATGAAAACCCCTATAGAACCATTACGTCATTCAAGAAGTTTCAAAACATATATATCTCCTACTTGGAAAGAGTTTAAGCAGCTGGAGGAAGAAAAGTTCATTTTTCACCCTTTACTAGAGCCAACTCTTCTCTCATTCCCATGTGAACCATGTCCAACCTAGCCTTAATTCCATCCTTTGTTTTTATAGGTGAATTTAGCAATGTGCCAATGAAACTATCACATACATTGTTTTCAATAAGAATAACATCAAGAATTTTTTTAACGTATAGACAATAATGTATGGTAATTCAAAAAAAAACTAATCTCTTTTTCCAACCAGTTTTTGTAAGGTTTTTCAAAAAAGGTTTACCAAAAATAGTGTACACATATTTTAATTTATAAAATAATTGATCAACTATTAGTAAAGACAATGCTCTAAGTTCTTATGAACTTTCATAGAATTATGTCATCCAAGATCGGTACTTATATCGTCAGGGTAGAAATCTTTGATGACCTAGAAACATGGTTTTCGATGAATGTTTCAACCTAATTGACTGTGTACCTTGTTTGTAGACAGAACACCCTTGAGTACCTTTAATACTATATTCTACAAAATTTATATAAGAAGAAAAGTCATTTATCATCCCATACAACATGGATCTCAACATGAAATCTTTATTTCTGTAAGCATCATACAACGTAACACCTGAATCCCACAATAATTTAAAATCCTCTATCAATGGATCCAAATAAACATAAATATCATTAACCGATTGTATTAGTCCTGATATAGGCATAGATAACATGATGTATTTTCATTTCATGCATAACCATGGTGGAAAGTTATAATTTACCAACATAAGTGGCCATGTATTGTGAGTAGTTCATTGAAAATGAAAATGATTCACTCCATCTATAGATAACGCAAGACAAAGGTTTCTTGGCTCATTTTCAAACTCAGGATACACACGATCAATTCTATTTTACTGACGAGAGTCTTCCAGGTGACATAGTTTCCCATCTTTAATTCTTATATCTATATGCCATGTCAATTTCCCTATAGTCTCCTCACTTCTATATAGGCACTTAAACCTTGGAATGATTGGAAAGTATCATACAACTTTCATATGACTAGATTCATTTTTCATGTATTGAGAATCACCACACTTTTTTCATTCTCTAAGTGATTTTTGGTCCTTGAGAAACAATATACAATCATTTGGGTAGGCATGTAATCTTTCAAAGATCATACCCATCGAGCACAACATTTGATTGACATCAGATGTTCATCTCGAGAGCTCATTATATTTTGGGATCATGTCATTAAAGAGAGAAAGTAATTCCATAAAACAAGAATCAATCCATATATTTCCTAATTTAATATTATATAGCTTTAGTATGGCTGACAATGCTGTATATTTTGTGCAACTACCATACAATGGTGTCTTTGCACAACTCTTTAACTTCTCAAACAATTTTGGGAAATCAAAAATTTCATCTTCAACTATCCTTTTCATTTTTTCAATGCGGTATTCATCATCATTCACATATGTAATGACATCCTCGACACAATATTATTCATTTTCCACACTTGTAATCATATCAGATAATCCATAAAATACAGTGCTATCCTAGCCACTAGATACATTCTCATTTTCCCTATATTTATTCTAGAATTTATAACTTCAATCTATTCCATGATATATAAAGTGTTCTTCAAACTGTTATGGACTAATTTTTCTTGAATAAAAATAGTGTAAAAATAGAAAAAGAATTTTAGAAGGGTCATATGTATGATATTTTCAAAACTTGATGAACTCCTTCTTGCCTTCTTTAATACTCTATTTTCAGATGATTAATATCCATCCATTATTTATTCATATCCACCCTAATCGATCCAGTAATATTAATATTTAACCAAATAAATACACAAAAGGGGCCTTTAAAATAAGGGGATCTTAAAAACATTATTTATCCTCTCTAAATAAACTATAACATCAAACTTATCAGGTTCTAAAAATACGCTATCCACTAATATCATTTTCCCCATGAAGTGTACATTATCAATCCAAAACATACACTTTACGATCATAGAATATAATTGATTCCCCCTAATTTTTTTTCAAAATGATCTCCAAATATTGAGCATGTTCCTCCCTCAACTAGATACCCATACAATACATACATACTTCTAAATATAGTATCTATTATATAAAAACACCTCACCATAAAATGATGATAACTAGATATCAAATCGGTCCTATAGAACAATTTAGCACCTCTAAGTTGATCAAATAGTTCATCAATACATATAAGTGGATATACGTTCATTTCTATCACGGTCACAACCCTTCTTCTTCAAGATGAGGGAAGGGATAACAAGGTTCCATGAACTTAATTCTTCAATATGAAAAATAGATAATGACCCTCGAGTCCCACCTCTAGTAGGCCCTAGGGTGAAGACCAACAACAAGGGTATAGAATCCAAAAAGGTGGAATACATTACCCTTTTCAAAGGAAACAAGATCGAGAGATAAGATGGTAAATCCCAAAAACTCTAAACATTAGAAAGTAATATAAAACCAAAATCCAACCCATATGAATGTTTAAACAAAACTACTACAAAGTACAAGAAAAATCCAAAGTGAAGTACCAAAAACAGGGTTAAGTAGTGACACAACAACTATCCCGATGCCTGATCTAGTATGGTCCAAAAAGGTCCCTGTAATCCTCCTAGAAACCTGAAAATAGTTTTATATACATAGTGAGAGCATACAAGTATACTCAGTAGGAAAAATCTAAAGTATCTTGTGCATAAGTGGGGAGACATACTAATTCCCCTGTGAGAAAACAATAGAAACCAATAGTACCTAACAAGGAATACTAACCATCCCAACCTCACCAAGTGTGACATCCCAAGCTTCATGGTACGCTTCTCTTTGAATAATGAAATAGCTTGCATTGTACGCAACTTCGAGTTCTAACACACCACAACCAATCAAACTAGCTGTTATGAATAGTAATACCCAATTTTTAAAATTTTATAAATTTTATCTTTCAAAATGGACTTCATTTTTGGATTTGAAATAT
Organism: Viscum album; assembly: GCA_963277665.1. Taxonomy (NCBI): domain Eukaryota; kingdom Viridiplantae; phylum Streptophyta; class Magnoliopsida; order Santalales; family Viscaceae; genus Viscum; species Viscum album. The sequence goes on along the minus strand of OY728138.1, from coordinate 1,433,844,535 downwards.
CAAAATTAGCTAAGGGTGAATTTTTGGTATTTTTCTGAAAACTTTCAATTTTTGATGAATAGTGAAAAACACGGAGTTATTGGTTAAAACTGAATTTTTATTTAAATAATTAGTTATTTTATTCAAATTTATTTTAGGTTAAAATAGATACATAATACCTATATAAGTTCAATGTAATTAATTGGAGTCATTTTATAATAAGTTTAGATATATAAAAATTTTATTAAACTTTTTACCGTCTTTTACCCACCTCCTAGGAGCTTTTGCAAATTTGCATAAAAGTTAATTTTACTACTTCTGTGAGTTGAATTTCAAAAATCAGATAGACACGGTTGATACCAGTAAGTAAAATGTGGTTCAATAAGATGAAAATAATTTTTGGTGTATAGTAACTTTTTACTTTTATTTACCACGGTTAAAAGTAAATAGGGTAATTAAAGGTAAAAATGATATTAATATTACCCTAACACATGTCCTAATTCTATTGGATAAGTATAATTAGACCAAAAACAACCTTATGAATAAAATATGAATCTCTTTGTCCCACTTGGATTAGATTAGGAAATTTATTATTATTTTATTTAAATAAGAGTTAAAAGTGTTAAAATCAAAGTTTAATAACTAAAACATTTTAATATAGGGTTATAAATAAGATAAATTCGATTATAAATATTAATTAGAAAGATAAAAATATTTTCTACATAATGGTATTTTATTTATAATTTTTAGTCATTAAATAATTTAATTTATTTATGAAACAATGATGATGCATTAATTACCTTATTAATGAAATATTAAAATAATTGATATTTTAAATTCCAAAATAAATGTAATTTGAGACTTTTAATGAATTAAACTAATTTTATAGGTTACTATGATATGTTAGGGTTGATTAAATTATTTTTTTTTGAATTAATAATTCTGTTACGAATTAAAAAATACAAAATACCAAATAGTGTCAAAATTTACATAAAAGAGTTTTTTAAAAAAATATTATATTATTAATTGATATTCTATTCCTAAAAATCTAAGGTTCATCCAAATGACTTATATAAGGTTATATATATTAATAATGAACCACTTGGTGTTTTCTTGGCTTGTTATAGTAAGTTTATTAACCATATAATATAAAAATACAAAGAGACATGGTAAATGTCAAAATATTTAACTAAGAGTTAAATATAAATAATATGGTTAATATGGTAAACTAAACATGTCTAAAATCTATTGGTTGAAATTATTTCGACCCATCCTTACCCTATATTCAAAATAAGTCACTTTGGAGCCATTATAAACCAAATATGAATTTATTATAAAATAATATTTTAAGTTTTTCCTAAGGTGCCCCTCACCCCTCTTATACGGAGGGTGCGACTATTTTCTACTGTTATAAAATTGTCAAATCTTCCCTTACAATATTATAAGAATATTTTCCAAGTAAATGTTTTATTTTATAATTATGTGACTTTTAAATGATTTAAAAAAAGAGATATTTCTCTCAAATAGTTTTGATTTCATCTATGTCAACAACCTTTGATAGATTTTAAGCTTATATGAAGTTGATTTATTGTGATACAAAACTTCCATATCGTATTGAAGGATTTGTGATATGTTTGACTGTGGATGTGTTATTTTTATACCATTCATGGTTTATAGAGAAAGTATTGACATTTCGTATTCTAGTTTTAATACAAATGTTTATGTTATGTTTAAACCTATTCATATGAGTAATGCATTGGACTTAGTAAGTGACGGGTGGAGCCTACTATTACTCCTTAATGCATCGATAGGTCTCATGAGACAAACTAGTGTCTTGGAACAAGGCCTTTACAAAATCTTATTTTTAGTCTTGGTACAAGGCCTTGAATATGTGGTTATGATAGTCTGGAATTATGCATTCCATCATTATGAAAGTGATTCTTGATATTACATGTGATTATTCAACTAGTAGAATTTCCATGTGAATAAGTAAATGAAATTATTTCATTTTATTTTTGCTATATTATGCTGAAGTTCAAGTTTAAAAGGCTTTTGTTTTAGTTATACATTGACTTAAATGTTTATACTTATTTATGAAAGTTTCTGCTATATTGTTATCCTTACTAAGCATCTGAGCTCACCCCTTTCCGTGTTTTATTTTTCCCAGGATGAGAAGAAGTATATTATGACTGACCTGTAGGGATAGTCTATGGGATCTCAGTGTTGTCTTTGAAAAAAATGTTGTTGTAGTTTTCCATTTTATTATGTAATGAAAACATTCTGAATATATCTTGTGTTTCCAAGGCTACTAAACTAATCGGTCTTTTGAGACTTGATCTTTTTTGATCATGCCAATGATATTTAATAATGCACTGACTCTGGGTAACTAGGGTCGGGGAGTTACAGTTGGTATCATAGGAAGTTTAGTAAAAACCATAGAAACTATATTTAGATAAACTATTATTAGAGCACATAGCCCTAAGATAGACTTTGAGGATTTGTGTAGAAGAACTTCCTAGAATTTTGGTACTATAGGTATTTTGTGAGTTTTTCCTAGCAATACATCCCTGTCTGGATACGACCAGGTAGAGGTGGATCTGGCATAGATGTACCTAGGGGTAAAACATGAAAACACCACTTTGAGCTAGACTCGAACGGGAACTGGTGCATGACAATGGACCTTGCTGCACTCTTGGTTACGACACTCTCGAGGGAAATGCTTAGGATAATTATCATTTTCTTTAAGAACCGTTATGAAGGGTTTATGAGTATATACTTCCTCAAAGAATTTTTTTTATGATTATGGTTTATATCCATAAACTGTTCAGTTTATGTTAAGTGTTTTACAAGTTTGGAATTATGTATTTCAATTCATAACTAATCTAGTTTATGTCATTGTTTAGAAATGGTACCTAGTGGAAGAAATGGAAACCGTATCAATACACAAACTCCATGTAGGGATTTACCTCCTACTCAAGATAATTATAGTGGAGTTGGTGATACAACTGGTGCTGATCAGCTAATCACCATACTGGGACAACTCACTCAGGTTATGAATAATAACCTTAACTGTATGGAGCACCCTGATCCGTAGCATGGAGGATCAATGTTAGATGGATTCATGAGGCAACAACCACCAATATTCAATGGGGGTAAAAATCCACTAGTAGCTGAGTAATGGATAAATTCCTTAGAGGAAATATTCCACGCCTTGGGGAGTAGCGAAAGGGAAAAAGTTGTCATGGCTGTTTACCGCCTCACTGGAGATGCTGATAAATGGTGGTCATTGATTCAAAACACGAAGGAAGATGATGAAGTATCAAATATGGAATGGAGGGTGTTTAAAGAGATTTTGTTAGAAAAATACTTTCCTCATGACCATCGAGTGGATATGGAAGGATAATTTCTGAGTCTGAGGAAAAATGAGGATGAGAATGTTGCAAAGTATGAGTCTAACTTTACAAGGATAACAAGGAATACTTCAGATTATATACATAACCCAAGAAGTAAGATTGATCATTTCTTTTATGGGTTAAAACCATTTCTCCGTCGAGCATTAGTCTCACAATCCTTCTCATTGTACGAAGATATTATCTCATGTGCTATCAAGATAAAAAAGGAATTCTATAAGTCTTACGACTTTAAAGAAAAGAAAGAGAAGAAGAGATCTAATGAACACTCTGGAAAGGGAAATAAGGGGAAGAAGGGAAAAGTTGAATATCCATCCTATAGTAAATGTGGGAAGAAACACCCTGGTACTTTCCTGAAGGGAATGAGAGTCTGTTACAAGTGTGGTGCAAAAGGTCACCAAGATCGTGATTGCAAGGGGAAGAAAGAGGCTGTCAATGTTAAATGATACAATTATATAGAAAGTGGGAATTATGTGAATGAATTTCCTAAGTTCAGGGGAACTTACCTCAGAAAAGGCCAAGGGATCAAGGCCAAGCTTATGCTATCACTACTGCTGAGGTTAAAGCTCCGAAAGACATAGTGGCAGGTAATTTAATGGTTTCCTCAAGTTTATAAAATACTTTATTTGATTCTGGATCATTTCATTGTTTCATATCTTCCCAGTTTTCTAAGAAAATAAGATATTTCTAATTTGATTTAACAAGGGAGTTTTCAGTCAAAACTCATAAGGGAAGTATCATTGCAACAAAGTTTTGTGAATCAGTCCCCATTAGGGAATATAAATGTTCTTTATCTGCTAATCTCATCATCATACCCATGATTGAATTTGATATAATACTCAGTATGGATTGGATATCTAACCATGATGCAAAAAATTTATTGTAAGATGAAGGAGGTTACTCTTTTTAATGATGATGATAAAGAACACCTTATCTTTAGATCAGAATTGTCACCACCTAATTCTTATCTAGATCCACCCCACTAGCTCAACTAAATTAATTTATTAGGGTGAAATAGAATGAAATAACTGTGGGTGAGGAAAAGAATGTTCAAATAGAGTATGTACCTATTGTGAAAGAATATGTTGATGTGTTTCTAGAAGATTTACCTAGACATCCTCTAGAACGAGGAATTGAGTTTTCCATGGATTTAATTCTTGGATAAAGGCCCATATCGAAGACCCCTTATAGAATGACCACTGTGTAATTAGTGGAACTAACGAAAAAATAGAGGAATTGAGTAATAAGGGATTTATTCACCCTAGTGTTTCTCCATGGGGAGCCCCTACCCTTTTTGTTAAGAAGAAAAATGGATCTATGAGTTTGTGCATTGACTACAGGGATATCAATGCTATAATAATAAAGAACAAGTATCCCCTACCTCGCATTGATGATTTATTTGACCAAATTTATGGCTTTCAATACTTTTAAAATATTGACCTTCGATATGGATATCATCAGTTGTGTGTGAAGAAGGAAGACATTCCGAAAACAGTATTTCGAACCAGGTACAGGCATTATGACTTTACAGTAATGCCTTTTGGATTGTTTAATGCACCCTATGTCTTCATGGATCTAATGAATATATTTTTTAAGGAATATCTTGATGATTTTTAGTGGTATTTATTGATGATATCTTGGTATACTTAAAAAGCTATGAAGATCATGAAAATCACTTGCACATTATCCTAAAGACTCTTTGAAGAAATGAATTATATTGTAAGTTTAGCAAGTGTGAATTATGGATTCAAGAGATTTCTTTTCTTGGCTATATTATCTCTAAGGATGGAATCTCTGTTGATCCTTCTAAGACAAGAGCAATCCAAGAATGGCCAGCACCAATTAGTATAACCGAGGTATGCAATTTTATTGGTTTAGCAGGTTATTATCGACGTTTCGTCTAGAATTTTGCCTGATTGACTAACCCATTAACGAAGATCACACGTAAAGGGGTTAAATTTGTTTGGAAAAAAGAGTGTGAAGAATGTTTAGAATAACTGAAGAGAATATTATTCAATTCTCCTATCTTGACTCTACCATCAGGGAATAATGAGTTTGTTATTTATAGTGATACTTCAAAGAAAGGATTTGGTTGTGCCCTTATTCAGAATGATAGGGTTATTGCCTATGTATCACGACAGCTAAAAATTCATGATCAAAACTATCATACTCATGATCTTGAGTTAATAGCTATAATCTCTACTTTGAAGATATGAAGACATTATCTCTATGGTGAAAAATGTGAGATATATACCGATCAAAAGAGTTTGAAGTATATTTTATTATAGAAATAACTCAACATGAGGCAAAGGAGATGTCTTGAACTACTCAAGGATTATGATTTCACCATACACTACCACCCAGGGAAGGAAAATAAGGTATAATATGATTTGAGTAGACATGATCATGGAGTTTTGAACAAGATGTGAGTTGAAAGGGATCCTATTTTCATGGATCTAGTGAAGATGGATATGGGAATTACCATGGAAGGTGAAACATCGATACTTTTTCAAATGGTTTCCAAACCATCCTTACTAGAAAGGATAAAGAGTTCTCAGACTGATGATGAAGAGTTTCAAAAGAAGATTAATGCTTCGAATGATGGGAGATTGAGTGAATTTGTGTATGAAGATGAAATTTTGAAATTTGGGAAGAGACGTTGTGTTCTCGACGTACCTGATCTAAAAAGGGAATTGGTGGATGATGCCCATAGTTCCAATTTCTCTATACACCCTGGTAACACTAAGATGTATAGATATTTGAAGGAACATTTTTGGTGGGCAACATAAAGAGGGAGATTGCTAATTTTGTGTCAAGGTGTATAGTTTGTCAATAAGTAAAAGCTGGAAGGCAACGACCTGGAGGAGTTATGCAACCTCTTCCCATACTTGAGTAGAAATTGAATAATATTATGATGGACTTTGTCATGGGACTACTGAAGAATCCTAGAAGGAACGATGCAATATGGGTCATTGTTGATCGTCTTACCAAGTCAGCACATTTTCTTACTATAAGAGAAGATCTACCACTTGAACATCTAGAAAGATGATATATTAATGAAAATCTGAGTCTTCATGGAGTACCCCTATCGATTGTTTCTGATCGTGATCCCCATTTTACTTCAAGATTATAGAAAAGTCTTCAAAAATACCTAGACACTGAACTTCATTTGAGTACTACCTACCACCCTCAAACAGATGGACAATCAGAACGAACTATTCAAACCTTATAAAACATGTTGAGATCCTACTCACTTGACTTTTTGGGTATGTGGGATCAATATTTACCTTTGGTAGAGTTTTTCTATAACAATAGTTTCCATTCAAGTATTCAGATGACACAATATGAAGCGTTATACAGAAAGAGATATTGCACACCAACCTGTTGGGATGATGTTGGTGAAAGAAAACCTGTAGGCCCAAAACTTGTTGAGGAAACGATGGAAAAGGTGAAGGTAATCCAAACCCACATCAAAGAAGCTCAAAGTAAGAAGAAGAGCTATGTTGATAACCGAAGGAAGTATTTGGAATTTTATGTAGGATATCATGTTTTCTTGAAGGTATCTCCATGTAAGGGTGTTATACGTTTCAGTAAGAAGGGTAAATTGAGTCCCAGGTACATTGGACCTTTTGAAATTCTAGAATGAATTGGGGCTATAGCTTACCATTTGGCAATGTCGCCAAGTCTCTCAAAATTTCACGATGTGTTCCACGTATCACTATTGAGAAAATACATGCCTGACCCAACGCATGTACTCACCTTTGAGGAATTAGAACTGGAACCCGATATGTCTTATTGAGAAGATCCCATCAGGATTCTTGATACCAGAGAACAAGTGTTGAGAAACCAGACGACTCGTCTGGTAAAAGTTCTATGGAGAAACCATGAGATGGAAGAGGCAACATGGGAACTCGAGGAACTTATGATGAAGAACCACCTGAGTCTTTTTATGCAGTAATATTCTAGAAATTTTGAGGAAGAAATTATTTTAATGAGGGGAGATTGTAACACCCCAAGCTTCCACGGTACACTTCTCTTTGAATAATGGAATAGCTTGTATTGTACGCAACTTCGAGTTCTAACACACCACAACCAATCAAACTAGCCATTATGAATAGTAATACCCACTTTTTAAAATTTTATAAATTTTATCTTTCAAAATGGACTTCATTTTTGGATTCAGAATATCGAAATTAGCTTAGGGTGAATTTTTGGTATTTTTTTAAAAACTTTCAATTTTTGATGAATAGTGAAAAACACGGAGTTATTGGTTAAAACCAAATTTTTATTGGAGTCATTTTATAATAAATTTAGATATATAAAAATTTTATTGAACTTTTTACTGTCTTTTACCCACCTCCTAGGAGCTTTTGAAAACTTTCATAAAACTTAATTTTACCACTTCTGTTAGTTGAATTTCAAAAATCCGAGAGACACGATTTATATCAGTAAGTAAAATGTGGTTCAATAAGATGAAAATAATTTTTGGTGCATAGTAACTTTTTTACTTTTATTTACAACAGTTAAAAGTAAATCGGGTAATTAAAGATAAAAATGATATTAATATTACCCTAACAAATGTACTAATTCTATTGGATAAGTATAATTCGAACAAAAACAACCTTAGGAATAAAATATGAACCTCTTTGGTCTACTTGGATTAGATCAGGAAATTTATTATTATTTTATTTAAAGAAGAGTTAAAAGAGTTAAAATCAAAGTTTAATAACTAAAAAATTTTTAATATTGGGTTATACATAAAATAAATTAGATTATAAATATTCATTAGAAATATATAAATATTTCCTACATAATGGTATTTTATTTATAATTTTTAGTCATTAAATAATTTTATTTATTTATGACACAATGGTGATGCAGTAATTACCTTATTAATGAAATATTAAAATATTTGATATTTTAAATACCCAAATAAATGTAATTTGAGACTTTTAATGAATTAAAATAATTTTATAGGTTACTATGACATGTTAGGGCTGATTAAATTAATTGTTTTCTAAGTAATAATGCTGTTATAAATTTAACCAGAACAAAATACCAAATAGTGTCAAAATTGACATAAAAAGAGTTTTTAAAACAAATATTATGTTATTAATTGATATTATATTATTAAAAATATAAGTTTTGGAAAAATGACTTATATAAGGTTATATATATTAATGATTAACCACTTGGGGTTATCTTAGCTTGTTATAGTAAGTTTATTAACCATATAATATAAAAATACAAAGAGACATGGTAAATGTCAAAATATTTAACTAAGAGTTAAATATAAATGATAAGGTTAATATGGTGACCTAAACTTGTCTAAAATATATTGGTTGAAAGGATTTAGACCCATCCTTACCCTATCTTTGAAATAAGTCACTTTGGATCCATAATAAACTGAATATGAATTTATTATAAAATTATATTTTAAGTTTTTCCTAAGGTGACCCTCACCCCTCTTATAAAAGGGCACTTCCCCTTCTATCAAAGTCACACCTTCAAAGCCTTTTGGATCAGAAAAACCCTGCCCAAATATCCTCTAAACTTCCCTCAATTCATCCTAGAGGCCTTCCATTAGTCATAAATCCAGCTTAAGGAGCCCTTTTGACCAAATCAAAAGGAAGAACCCGAAGAAGCGGTAAATATTTCATCACATCTTTCAAGTTATTTTCTTCTTCCACTTCTTTTTTCCTTGTTGTTTCCATTATAAAATAATAACTCCAGTATCTTATATATACTGTGATATTGTTATAAATATGGTACAACCATATTAATTATTCTATCCATTCTTTGAATGACATGTCACCATACGTGCGTACGTACGACTTATCGTCTCCACGCTGTGGTGTAGTTATTATTCAATACATTATTATTTGGATGGGTATAATAATGATGTATAATTGATGTAAATAGTAAATATAACATGATAATGAATCTGTATATATTATATACCGTCCAATTGTATAAGATTTTAATCTCAAAAGAATGATATTTTCTCTCGTGCATACGTACGGATTACCGTCTCCACAAATGCAATGAGATTCATTCCACATCGTATCCATTGAAGACTAATTTTCATTAATGATTAAAAATAATATTTAAGGACTTGATATCATTTTGGATATGAATAATATACAACCTATCCATAACAAACATGACTTATGTAATGAAACATATAAAAGAAAATGAGTAAGTGAACACCCCAAACGACGATCATACTAAAATATTATTAACAAAGAAGTATTAGAAGATCATATATGATATCATATTTATGTATATGATTCTTGTATAATTTAATAACAATGATTTAACTATTATACAAAAGGTTAACCTACCATCGATCAAGGAAAAGTACAAGGTAAGGGTTTATTTCACAATCTCTTCATTATCTGAGGTTGTTTATACATAATTATCTACTGGGACCTCTTTATCATCCACATCCATGTTTCTTAAAAATATATTTCAAAAAATTCTTACTATTTTATAGACTATGGTTTAAATTCATTTATACCCTTGTTTGACTAATATGTTTATAAAGGAATCTTTCCGTCATTTTCCAAACAAGGTCCTTTCTAAACTTTTCGACAAAATTAAGGTAAGAATGTCTTTTTTTTAACTTATACGGCGGGTGTGGATATTTAACGCCGTTATAAAATTGTAAAAATTTCCCTTATAATATTATAAGAATAATTTCAGAGTAAATGTTTTCTTTTATAATTATGTGACTTTTAAATGATTTCAAAAAAATATCTTTCTCTCAAATAGTTTTGATTTCATCTATGTCAACATCCTTTGATTGATTTTAAGCTTATTTGAAGTTGATTTATTATGATACAAAACTTCCATATTGTATTGAAGGATTTGTGATATGTTTGACTATGGATGTGTTATTTTTATACCATTCATGCTTTATGAAGAAAGTATTGACATTTCGTATGCTAGTTTTAATACGAATGTTTATGTTATGTTTAAACCTATTCATACGAGGAATGCATTGGACTTAGTAAGTGAAGGGTGGAGCCCGCTATAGCTCCTCGATGCATCAGTATGTCTCATGGGACAAACTAGTGTCTTGGCACATGGCCTTTAAAAAATCTTATTTGTAGTCTTGGCACAAGGCCTTGACTATGTGGTTATGATAGTCTGACATCATGCATTCCATCATTATGAAAGTGGTTATTGATATTGCATGTGATTATTCGACTCGTATAATATCGATGTGAATAAGTAAATGACATTATTTCATTTTATTTTTGCCATATTATTCTGAAGTTCAAGTTTAAAAGGCTTTTATTTTAGTTATACATTGCCTTACATGTTTATGATTATTTATGAAAGTTTCCGCTATATTTTTATCGTTATTGAGCATCTGAGCTCACCCCTTTCGTTGTTTTATTTTTCCTAGGATGTGAAGAAGTATATTATGACTGACCTAAAGGGATAGTCTATGGGATCTTAGTGTTGTATTTGGAAACAATGTTGTTGTAGTTTTCCATTTTATGATGTAATGAAAACCTTATTAATGTATCTAGTGTTTCCAAGGCTACTAAACTAATCGGTCTTTCGAGACTTGATCTTTTGTGATCATACCAATGATACATAATAATGCACTGAATCTGGGTAACTAGGGTTGGGGCGTTACACCAAGGCATGCTCACTAAGTAACATAAGTAAAGTAAAGTAATATAGTAAGAACATGGATGATAGGGTACCCCACACCCCTTTACCACTGATTAGCTGCACTCACACCCTAACAAAAAACATCCTACTGCTCCCAACTCTTCAGAACATACCAAACAACATCCCTCCCATAGATACCTGGGCTTTACAACCACTTATCATCCCAACCAAAGACACATGGGCCACAAACCACATCACATCCCACCTACAAAAACCTAGTCCTTAAACACAACCTCATCCCGAAGACACCTGAGAAGCACAACACACCTCATCCCAAAGACTCTTGGGAAGCACAACTCGCCCACACACACCTGGGCCTCACAAACCACAACCTGTCTGAAGAATCTTGGGCTATCACTTCCTGGAAGAGGGAGCAAGGAAGAGTGGGTGCCCAAACATCCATCCTCCCACCAGGATGTTTGGGAAAGAGACCCTCCCCCATCACAATGGGGGTGTTCGACACGTAGTGCTCAATACGAGTGGGTGCATATAAAAACCACAAGGAACTACAAGTATATATATATATAGATACCAAACACTCATCCCAACCTATGGGTTTGTAAACAAACAACCAGCCCACACAAAACTGCCTTTGCTGCTACCCCTATATGCACATACACATGAATAGCCACAAACCCACTTCATAACCCCATCCAACTCATTTAACCAATTTGCATTCATTGTTAAGAAGTTTAATCATTTTTTTATTCCATCCATACCTAGAAATTAACAACCACAAAACACCAAAAAAATAGAATGATCGCTAACTCATAGTCACACCCAATACATCAGCAACACAACTAACACACCTCATGATCATGGTTCCACTGCATAAACATATCACGCCCAAAAAACATACCAAAACTTTGATACAGTTCCACTACACAATAAGTTCATCTATTCCACAATCAATCAATTTCCCAACCACAGATCCAACACAAACCACACAAGGAAAAAGGATGAATAGAAATACACACAACACACAACCACACCAACAAGAAAAGTGTTTTCATATTTAGATGAAACTCATTATTTAATTTGACTTTGATATTTTAGGGGTGATCACAGAATAATTTCCATACTGAGGCATTCATTTATTTAACCTAGTATATGTGATTAACCGGATTTCATATTTGCAGCCAGTTAATAGAGGACAAAAAACAAGTTTAATGCATCACCCGTGTGTAGGAAAGGACCACCAAAGACCATTATTTTTAGAATGCTTATATCCCATTAAAAACACATCATGGATCAAATATAATAGATAAAACAAAAGCAAACATCATTATCATCATCTTCCCAACCCCTCATTGATTACTAAGGTAACAAGAAGATTATATTGTAACACCCTTAACAATTGGTTTCATCCATAATCAAAATGTGACATGAGTATACCCACCCCACATGATAAAAAATTTAAAATAGAGATGAAGGAATTCCTACCTCAAAGAACATTCCATTAGAAACTCCTCCTTATGACAAAAAAACAGGTGGTGCACAAGAATCAGGAAGGAATCCAAGGGAAAACTGGATTTGAAGGCCATAAAACAACACATGAATGCATGGGGAAGAAATTATCTAGGCATACCAAGAGAAAATGGAAACATATGTGGAAGAGAGGATCTCATCTTAGAAGAGCCGTATCCTATATCAATAGAAGAAAGATGGATCTAATGTTCTTAAAAGACAGATCACGATCAAGATTATGTGGATTGACTAATTAAAATCCCCCTAAACCTTAGGAATTTAATATATGATTTATATCCTTTGAAATGAATTTAAAACTTCATAAATATGATAGGTAACTCATTTAACATCAAATAAAATATAAGAGGGGAGAAATTTGAAAAATTGGGAAAAGCTGGAAATGACTCACCATTGGGTGAGTCACCATTGGGTGAGTCACCATTGGGTGAGTCACCATTATGAACTACTGGTGCTGAGTCACCATTCGGTGAGTCACCACTTAGGGATTCACCATTTTTTGAGACACTATTTAGTGAGCTACCGCTCAATGAGTCACTTTTTGGTGAGTCACTGCCTAGGGATTCACCATTCGGTGAGCTACCACTCAGTGAGCTACCGCTTGGGGAGTCACCATTAGATGAGCTGCTGTTCAGTGAGATTACATTCATTGAGTTTTCATTTGGTTAGTCACCATTTGGTGAACTATCATTCGATAAGTCAATGTTCAGTAAGCTACTGCTGAACGACTGACCGTTGGAAAAATTGAAAACTGGAAAACCTCTGGAATGAGCCACCATGGCCTCCTTGAACACCTCAAAAATTGGATTTTCACAAAGTAATGTACCAGAGAGTTCCAGTCCATTACATCATATACCTCTCAAACTATTCTCATCCTCTAGAATTCAAAACCAAACCCAGAAGAAAGAGGGATTTCAATAACCACCCCGTAAGATAACTCTCAGAAATCAACCACCTTATGTTGTTTGAAAGATGGAATAAAACCTCAACATCCAAGAAAACCTCCTATGAAATCTACTACCCCCAATTGATCATAAGACACACCACACGAGCACCAAAACCACATAGTTCAGATGCATCAGGGAATTAATTCCTCTATGTTGAGATTCTATCCACTCTGGGTGGCACTGACTCACCCACACAGGTTTAATCACATATCAATTAATGCATCTCGATTAGGAATCAGGTCTTACCCTTTATACATGTTAGGACTTCATCACAAATTATAGAACAAGGAAGTAACTCAAATAATAGAAAATAAGTTTCAAGCATTACATCATAAATAAAAACTCAAAAAAATCTGAGTACTGGGCACACATTTTCACTTCTCGCTCCCAAGTACTCTCCTTTAATCCACCATGCCTCTACAACACAAGAACTAAAGGAATGGTCCATCCACAAAACACCTTCTACCAGTGATCCTAGATCTCCACTGACCACTCCATAAATTTTGTGTCATCCTCGATATTCAAATATCCACAGTCAATGACATGGGAGTCATCTTGAAGATAACGAAGAAATGGGAGAGATGAAAGGCATCGTGGATCCTCTCCACCTACAGTGGTAATGTCAACTGATATGACGCTTCACCAACTCATCCCAAAACCTATAAATATATGATGAAACTAAGATAAATATTTATTCCCTTACCAAACATTCACTGCCAAAATTGAGGGGAAACCTTCAAGAACTCATGGTCTCCAAGATAGAACTCAAAGGGCCTTCTCCTATGATTGGAATATGATTATTACTATCCTGGATTTACTTTTTCCTCTCATGAACAAGCTAAACCTTCTCCTTCATGATCTGTACCACATATGGCCCAAGAAAATCCATTTTCCCGAACCTTGTCCAGCACAGAGGCGAATGACATGGTCTTCCATAAAAGGCTTCAAATGGTGCCATGCCAATGGTGGACTAATAACTATTGTTGTAAGAGAACTTTACTAAGGGAAAGTGTTGCACCCAAGATCCTCCAAAGTCCAAGATGCATGATCGCAGCATATCCTCCAGTGTCTGGATGGTCTGATCAGTCTACACATCTATCTTAGGGTGGAAGGTAGTGCTAAGGTGTAACTAGGTGCCAAAAGCATGCTGCAATCCCCTCTAGTCTCGTGAGATAAAGCGTGTATCCAAATTCAAGACAATGGACCATGGAACTCCATCCAGCCACACCACCTCATCCACATACCTCTTTTCCAAGGCATCCAAAACACTCGACTACTTAATCTCTAAGAAGTGATCTTATTTCATCTGCTAATCCACCACTACCCAGTTAGCATTACATCCTCCTAGAGTCCTGGGTAACCCTATGATAAAATCAATATATATTTCATCCCACTTCCACTTGGGGACATATATTGGCTAAAAAAAATCATTCGTAACACGGTGCTCAGCCTTCACTTAATGGCACACTAGGCATCTTGCCACAAACTCTACCACTGCCCGCTTCATCCCAGGCCACCAAAACTAATCCCTCAAGCCATGGAACATCTTGGAAAACCCTAGATACACCATTAAAGTTAATCTATGAAACTCATAGAGAACTTCCTCATGCATATCCATTGGAACAAACAACTTTCCATAAAACAAAATCTGATTCTGACCATCCTCTGACTGTCCTTCCAGAGCATCACCTTGGTGAATGTGATCCTGTATCATTTCTACCTCCAAGTCTCCCCACTAAGACTCCTCGACCTTCTGCATCAGAGATGATTGCACTGTCATCTGAAATAGACAACCTATGCCTCCATCCATCCTTACATCTAAGTGCAAGGCAACCAAGTCATCCATCACCTTCCAAGAGTCTATAGATTCCCGAGCAACCTCCTTATATAACTTCCTACTTAAATCATCGACCAAAACATTCCCCTTACCTAAGGTGTAAGATATATTTTAATTGTAATCTTAAAGAAACTCCATACACTTTCGCTATCACAAGTTCATATCTCTCTAAAAAAAGATATATCTCAAGCTCTTGTGATCTGTGAAGACCACAAAGCACTCACCAATTAGGTAATGCCACCACAAATTTATCGCAAATACATCCAATACTAGATCCAAATCATGGGTGGTATAGTTATGTTCAAGGGGATGTAACTACCTAGACCCATAAGAGATCACTCCCCATTACTGCATCATCACACACCCCAATCCTAGATGGTAAGCATCGTAAAAAACATCAAACATCACCCCTTCCTCTAGAAACTAGAGCACTGGAGTACCGACCAAATTCCCCTTCATATAGACCAATGATGACAAGAATTTCTTACTCCACACAAAATCCAGGTCTTTTATGGTTAGCAGAGTAGATACTTGAGAGAAATTGGGTAAAAATATTCAGTAATATCCAACCATAATAAGAAAACTACGAACCACTTCCACATTCTTGGGTGCTACCCAAGAAAAAACTACCTCTTAATTTGGAAGGTCCACTATTACACCCTGATGAGACACCAAATGTCCAAGGAAGTCAACATATAATGTCCAAAACTTTCACTTGGATAAATTTCTATTGAGTTGGTGGCGTCGAAGGACCTCCAGGACAGTCCTGAGATAACTGGTTTGCTCCTCCTATGAATTTTAGTAGATCAGAATTTCATTGATGAATACAATGAAAAAATGTTTTAGAAACTCTTGAAATAAAGAGTTCATAAGTCCCATGAACACGACCAGTGCGTTCGTAACACTGAACTACATAAACACGAACTCTAAGTGCCTATACCTACACCTGAAAGAAGTATTCAGGATGTCATCCACATTCAACCTCAATTAGTGATATCCAAACTGCAAACTGATCTTAGAAAACCAATTTTCTCTACTCAAATGGTCTAAAAGATCATCTATCCTTGGGAGAGGGTAACAGTTCTTGACCGTCACTTGATTCAACCTCCAGTTGTCTATGAACAACCTCAGACTACCATCTTCCTTCTTTGTGAACAAGACCAGAGCATCCCATGGTGACACACTGGGCTAGATAAATCCCTTCTTCATTAAGTCATTAATCTGAATCCACAACTCTTGTAACTCATAAGGTGCATTCCGATAAGGATCCAGCAAAATCGGAGAAGCAATGAGCTGTAAGTCTTTCCCAAACTCAACATCATGTTGAGGGGGTAAAGTCAAAACTTATTTAGGGAATACATGAAATAATTTCTAACTATAATAGAAACCTACCCTATCTCAACATCCACCAATTCCACTAAAATATCACCCAATAAGGAAAGAAGAGGATCCACACACTAACTTCACATTAGACACCTCCAATCTCCAATGAACACCACACATTGTCCATCTACATCTGAAAACACGACTCTTCTCCAAAAGTAGTTGGTAACAACATGCATAGAGTATAACTAGTAGATTCTAAGGATGACATTGTACAGTTGAATCTACAATAGGAAAATATCTCCATAGGACTGATGTGCCCCCCTCATCAATTTTCATCCCCAGCACACATCAAACAAGATGTCCTAACCTCTGACCCATGTACTCAACACCAGGGGAACATAAATTCTCTCTATGTCTAGTACCAGATCATGGGATAGACTAGGTTCAAAAAAAGAGTGTGAATATTCTAAATCAAACAAGGTGAAAACATGAGTAATGAACAAACTGATTGTACCTCAGACAATCTCCGGCCCTGCTAGAACTGTTGCCTCCATGACGTGAAACTAACCACGCCAAGATCCTCTAACCCTCTACTATAAGCCATCTCCACGAACACGCTTGGGTCAAGGTACCTGAGGAAAGCCTTGTGGTTAGCCTCCACATACTCCGGCTCCTCTCGGTGGAGCAGGATCCTACTGTCCCTACTAATGGAGCAGTCTGGCTGACAACTTCTGCTGTAGTGGGCACTGAACCTGCCCACCTCTACCATACTAAGCTCAAATTGGGAACTAAATCTGAATATTTCCATGGCCTACACAGTCAAAACACACTGGACCTGATCCTATAGGATAGGAATGTGGACCAAAAGGTCATAACAGAAACTATTGAGGCAGACTTTCGACTGGATGAATCCTTGAAGGCCCTGGTGATTGATACCTGCTGCTGGTAGCCTTATAATTCAAAGAACTCAGATGGCTCCCCTTTCACGGTAGACCTCCTTGTGGGTTCATCCTCTCAACTACCTAAAACTTCTTCTATAAATCTAAGTATGTCAGTAAGGTGAAGGGAGTAACTACGTACTAGAGAGAAGGATGAAGAGCCTCCTATAAGCGTCTCTCCCAAGAATCCTCAACTAGAAATAGATATAGAGATAAGAGAAATAGATCCTTGAACTTTATCCCTAACTTCCGTATCGACATACTCACATGCTAGAGGGAGAGTATCTCCTTTCGCTTCTTATCCTTCATGGTTGAAGAAAGGAATTATTCCCAGAACTCCTTCTTGAAATTGAACCATAGAACATCAACCTACTTTCTCTCCCCTAGGTACAATGTCCAATGCTGACATGCAACTTCCCACATCAATATAACTACAAATGGAACCAAGTACTCCATCAAAGATCAGATTAGGATGAAGGTAATCTCAAGTTCCTTGAGCCAGCTCTCCATTTCCATGTGTAGGAGACTTCCCTTGTAATTTCCCAAGGTATGCTACTGGAATTCATGTAACGTTCTCTACCACTAGTTGTCCTCCTCCTCTGGATCAACCCTCCGCTAATCCTCCAGATTGGTCTACTGAGCCTCTATTGCTTGAGCAACTTGTGGATGATGACCGAGTGCCATATATGAAAAGTAAACAAGAAACTCGTAAGCCTGAGTAGTATGATTTTTTTTCAAGATTTATTTTAACCTGTTATTTATTTAAATTCCCTAAAATTCCCAATTATAACAAAAAAACAATTCAACATGATTCATGTACCTCTCCTAGGGTATCTACCCTGCAAAAAGTGTAGCCTCACTTGGTCATTAGGTAAGCTCAGAGTCCTTGCATTGGATCATGAGGGGCTCAAAAATACCATGTCCTAGCAGGTATTCCCTAGCTTATGTCATGAATCAAGATCACCTAAAACTATTTCCCTACCAACTCATGCACTTCTCACTATACAAAACTCCAAACTCCATCCCATTTCTTAAACATCACTTCAGATACCATTCTATCACGACTCTCCTTCTTTAAGACGAGGGAAGTGATATCAAGGTTCCATGACCTTCCTTATCCAAGATGAAAAAGAGATAATGACCCCAAGTACCACCTCTAGTAGGCCCCGGGGTGGAAACCAACACCAAGGGTATAGAATCTAACAAGGTGGAAGTCATTACCCTTTTTATAGGAAACAATATCGGGAGATAAGATGGTAAATCCCAAAAAAATCCAAACATTCAAAAGTAAAGTAAAACCAAAATCCAATCCATATGAATGTTTAAACAAAACTAATACAAAGTAAAAGAAAAATCCAAAGTAAATTACACAAAATAAGGCTAAACAACAATACAACAACCATACTGACACCCAAGATAGTACGGTCCAACATGGTCCTCGTAATTCTCATGGAAACTTGAAAATAGTTTTATAAACATAGGGTGAGAATACAAGTATACTCACTAGAAAAAATATAAAGTCACTTGTATATAAGTGGGGAGACATACTAATTCCCTAGTGAGAAAATAGTAGAAACCAATAGGACCTAACAAAGAATACTAACCATCCCAACCTCACCAAGGCACACTCACCAAGTAACATAAATAAAGTAAAGTAATATATTAAGCACATTGATGATAGGGTACCCTGCACCACTTCCCCACTGAATAGCCATTCTCACACCCTAATAGTAAACGTCATGGAACTCCCACATTTTCCAAACATACCAAACCACATCCCACCCATTGACACCTAGGACTCACAATCACATATCATCCCACCCACATACACCTAGGATACAAACCACATCACACCCCACCCACAAACACTTGAGCCTAACACACAACCTCATCTCGAAGACACCTGGAAAGCACAACACACTTCATCCTAAAGATACTTAGGAAGAAAAAAAATGCCCGCACACATCTGGGCCTCACAAACCATAACCTGCCTGAAGAATCATGGGCTACCACTACCTAGAAGAGGGAGTAGGGAAGAGAGGGTGTCCATCCATCCATCCTCCCACGAGGATGTTTGGGAAAGGAACCCTCC
This sequence comes from Viscum album, assembly GCA_963277665.1. NCBI lineage: Eukaryota > Viridiplantae > Streptophyta > Magnoliopsida > Santalales > Viscaceae > Viscum > Viscum album. The sequence goes on along the minus strand of OY728138.1, from coordinate 1,433,824,832 downwards.
CCCATCATAATGGGAGTGCTCAGAATGCAGTTCTCAACATGGGTGAGGAGAATATATAAATCACAAGAAACTACATGTATATATATATATATATATATACCAAACAAACAAACCAAACTATGAGTTTTCAAACAAACAACCATCCCACACAAAACTACCCTTTCTGCTACCCCTACATGCACAGACATATGAATAAACACAAATCTAATTCATAACCCCAACCAACTCATTTCACCAATTTGCATTCATTTTTAAGAAGATTAATCATTTATTTTTTCCATCCCTACCCAAGAAATTACCAACCATAGAACACCACCAAAATAGAACAACTGCCAAACCATAGTCACACCCAACACATCAGTAGCAAAACCAACACACCGACCGATTGTGGCCCCACTACATAAACACATGATGCATGACAAACATAACATAACCTAGATACAGTCACACTATACAAAAATTTCATCCATTCCACAATCAATCAATATCTCAACCTGAGATCCCATCACACCTCTTGCACCACCCCATACAACATAACCATGCTCCCAACCACATCACCACACAAACCAGACAAGGTACAAGGCCGAACATAACCACACACAGTAGACAAGCACACCAACAAGCAAAGTGTTTTCAGATTTAGCCAATAATCATTATTTAATTCCACTTTGATATTTTAGGGGTGACCAAAAAATAATTTCAATACTAGGGAATCCATTTATTTAACCAGGTATATGTGCTTAAATAGATTTCATATTTTCATCCAATTAACATAGGATCAAAAAAAAGTATAAAGAATCACTTATGCACAAGCAAGGACCACTAATAGAAATGATTTTCATAAGGATTAAAACCCATAAAAAACAAAGAATGGATCAAGGATAACAGTTAAAAAAAAATCAAACAACATCATCATATTCTATGTACTTTATTGATTACTAAGTTAAGAAGAAGATTATATTGTAACACCCTTAAAAATTGGGTTCAATTGTAATAAAAAGCTGACATGAGTATACCCACCCTGTATGTTATATAATTTAAAAGAGAGAAGAAGGAATTCTTTAATAGAAGAATATATGATAAGAAACTCCCCTTGCACCACAAATAGGGGGTGCATGAGTAGCTGGAAGGAATCCAAGGGAAAATTGGATCCGAATGCCACAACATAACACACAACTCCATGTGGAAGAAAGTCTCTGGGAGTACCAAGAGAAAATGGAAACACATGGGGAAGAGAAGATCTCGACATAGAATAGCTAGATCTTATATCAATAGAAGGGAGACAATTTCAAAGTACTTAAAAAGTCAAATCATGATCAAGATTACATAGTTTGACTATTTCAAATCCCCCCAAGCCTTAGAAATTTAAGATATAATTTATAGCATTTAAAATGGATTTAAAACCGCTAAAATATGATAGGTAACTCGTTTAACGTAAAATAAAATGTAAGAGGGGAAAAACTGTAAAAATTTAGAAAATATGGAAGTGACTCACCATTGGGTGAGTCACCGTTGAGAGCTACTGATGGCGAGTCACTGTTTGGTGAGTCATCGTTCGGTGAGGCACAATTCGGCGAGCTACCATTCAGTGAGCTACCGCACAGTGAGTCACTGTTTGACGAGTCACCATTCAGTGAACTACCATATGGAGAGTCACCATTCAGTGAGTCACCATTTGGTGACCTACCGTTTAGTGACCTACTATTCGGTGAGTCACCATTCAGTGAGCTACCACTGGATGACTCATCGTTGGAAAATCAGAAAATTGGAAAACCCCTAGAATGAGTCACCATGGCATCCCTGAACACCTCAAACACTGGATTTTCACAAAGGAATAGACTAGAGAGGTCCATGCCATTACAATCACTTAAAATAAAATCTAATAGTCCATACATATTCTCAATGATCCATTTGAATTTTGATGGAAAAAACTAAGGCACCCCAAGGGGATTGTTTAAAGATGATACTAGGTGATGCATGACAACACATGATAGAGAGTGGTAGTTCTTGATAGTTGTGGTGACTGATATAGTTAGAGATCATTCCAGGTGTACACATAGTTAAGAGTATCTTTCCATTATCTTGTATATGTTAGATTAAACAGAATTTTAGATGTATGTATTATTTTTATTTTACTATTTTTCATTATACATTTTTTTTGTATCATGCAAGTGTTGGAATAGTTGAAATATTTATACATATTATTCTATAGTTTCTACTTATGTTATATGTTTGAGATATGTGTTTATTGGATGTTTATATAGACTAAGGAGTCTTATATTATGTGATATTCCTATTGAATTGTAAATACTAACCCCTTACCTATTAGAGATGATCCTAGGATGAAATACTTATCTTACCTCTAGAAAGAGAAGAGAATCAATGATTTTTTTCATGTTATAGTTCTATCAATGAATTTTTCATTCAAGGTAGGAATTTTAAAGTTAACTATCATGTAAGAAATGCTTTTGGAGTTTAGGAAAATGATGTCAAATGAGATCCTATGTTTGGTTATCAGACTAGGTAGACTATTATAGCTAAAACTATTGATGTATTATTATACCAGGAATCTAAAAACCTTTTAGTCAGCCCAAATATATAGACATTGGTTGTGGGGTAGATGTAAGTTGGTGCATGCATAATATATTATTTAGTTTTGATTTCTATGTCTATTCGGTGTTAGATCATCCATGTATGCTCTAATCCATGCATGTTCATTATATCTAATAATGAATGCTACCTACTGATAACCAATGTTTTTATAATGGAAAGGTTGTGATGAAACTTTTCATTTAGTTGTTATTTTGACCAATGATTAGTGATCTATGATGAAATATTTTTGGAGACATGGTTGAGAGGTTTACTTTCCTTGGATTTGGGTAAGTTCCAATCCACTATGTTATATGTGTTGATATTTCACATATGGAATATGGGAGTACCTTCTAAGTTAGAAGATACTACCAGTAGGTTATTCATGCTATCTTCATTTTGATAAAAGAATACTTATATAATTATGAGTTGATCTTTAACCTTGATAGATAATGGTTTTGAAGGAGTCTGAGAATCAGATATCCATCTAGTTTTGAATTTCACTTACCCAATGGTGATTCATGAATTGATATCCCTACAATGAATTATGAAACATTAGTAGATGATTATTTTCCTTAAACTCATGATTAGACTACTCTTCTATTATTAGAGTTTGATCCATTTTCCAGGATGGATTTTTATCCTAGAATATTGGGTCCTACATTAGGTATCATGTTCATGTACGCATATATATTGAGGCCCCAGAACATCATGAGATATTCTATAGGTATATTTTTTGGTGGCTATTTTTTAAACATAGTCTCTTAGGAAAAAAACATTGGGGGAGGATTTATCATGCGATGGTTTTGTTTTAATGAATAATCTTCTAGCTAAAATCCCTCAAGTGAGTATTCTTATAGCGAGGATTCATAGTAGAGATGAACCGTAGTTGTGGAAGCTAGTTCCCGTTCTACTTGAGGATAGTTAGAGAAATGATGTGAAAAAATCACCATTTTAATGATGAAATTGAGATCATAGGATTTACTATTAGGAGTTGTGAGGTTGGGTGAATTTTTAGTTGGTATGTGGGTGGTGCAAGAGTGTATGTGGAGAAATGGTTCATTGATTCTCTCAAACTAGTCAACACCATTTGTTAGTTACTGTTTGGAATTGTAGGCTAATAATTATAACTATAAGCTCATCAATATACTTGATCAGAAATAGAAAAATTACAGACATGGAATTGATAATGGAATATTGTAAAATTAGAAAATATAAATGAAATACTAAGAGAATTACAAGAATACTCATAGTGGTAGAACCTAAGGAGCTAAGGATCACGATAGAGGAGGGATTCACGGTGGTGGAGGAAGGCTTCTCAGTGAAGGATGGATTCACGATGATAGAGGGGGAGGAGGAGTTTGCAATAAAGGAGGATAAGGAGGAGGAGAAGGAGGATTCAACGACAGAGGAGGAGTTAATGGTAGGGAAGAGAAGTAGAGTCAGAGATATGGAGGAGAAGGAGGAGGATTCAGTGACAGAGGTGGAGGAGGAGGAGTTAGTGACAGAGGAGGAGGAGGAGGAGGATGGAGGAGGAGGAGTTAGTGACAAAGGAGGGGGAGTCGGTGATATAGGAGGAGGAGGAAGAGGCATCAGCCGAGGAGGAGGAGGAGGCAACGACAGGGTTCGACTTCCACAAGAGCTTGAGATGTGCGAGAGAAGGAGGGGACTGTTAGGTTTTATTTATAAAAATGGGTAAACCTTTTATTAGCACTAGCTAAAAATCTTGGATAAAGGTATGTTTTACCAGTGCTAAAATAGAAAGCGCTAATAAAAGATGTATTTATCAGTGCTAAAAAAGCACTGATAAAACTATAATGATAATAAATTGTTTATATTTTTATATATATTTATAGAATTATATGTATAATAAATAAATAAATAAATATATTTGAATAATAATTATAAATAAATAAATATTTATTTATAATTACATATATAATAAATATATATTTATTTATAATTATAAATTTAAAATAAATATATTTATTATATTTATAATTATATATAATTAATAACTTTATTATAATTTTACAATTTTTTAAATATATCTATATATATTTAGCATTATATTTTTATATATTTATTATAATTTTATTATTACTTAATAAATATAAATTTATATATATTTATTTATAGTTACAATAAATATATATATTTATAGTTATAATTATATATATATATATATATTTATTTCAAAAATTATAAAATTATAACAAATATATTTATTAAATTTAAAATTTTACAAATATATAAAATTAATATATTTTTTATAATTTTAAAATTATTTAAATATTTCTATATAATTCAGAATTATAATTATAAATATTTGTATTTATTTATAAATACTTTTATACATTTATAAATATTTGTATACATTTATAAATATATTTATTTTATTATATATATTTATAACATTTATAATTTTATAAATATATATAATTAATATATTTATTATGATTTTAAAATAATTTAAATATATACATATTATTTTGAATTCTAATTATAAATATTTGTATATATTTATAAATATATTTATTTAGTTATATATATTTTTAACTTTATAAGTATAATAAATATATTTATTATAATTTTATAATTATTTACATATATATAGATTTATAATTATAACTATAAATAAATATATTGAAATACATTACAATAAAATAGTTTTTAATTTTTGTAAAACAATAATGAAACCAAAACAAATCATATATAAGGACTCCATTCAATGGGAAAACCATTGAAAAGTCCAATTAGTGATTAAACACTTTTGAAACATGAAATGAGGATACTTGCTTTAATTAAAGCAAGAAAAAAGCATATATTTATACATATATTTATTTAATTATATATATATTTATAACTTTATAAGTATAATAAATATATTTATTATAATTTTATAATTATTTACATCTACATATTTATATATAATTATAAATATCTTTAAAAATATTTGTATATAATTATAAAATATATATAGATATATACCTAGTAAAGTATAAATCATAAAAAATGATTCATCATATATATATGGACAACACGAATAGTAATGAGGGTGTAATGTATAAATGAACATTCATGAAGAATACATAATATATGAACCTCAATTGTATTCATGCATCGATATATTTATTGACCAAATTCATTAGAAACTTATATTTATTTAAATAAATATAATAAATATATTTATTATTTAATGAAATTTATTATAATCTTATAATTATTTAAATATATATTTATTTAATTATAATGCTATAAATATATTTTTTAAAATATTATATATATATATATAAATTATTAAAAAAATATATTAATTATAAAAATGCATTTTTTATTTAATGTATACAAATAAAAATTATTTTTGAATATAAATATAGGAATTTTATATAAATTAATAATAATTTTTATTAATTTTTTTTATCCGTGCTAATAAAAACACTGATAAATCAGCCCTTTATCAACACTAAAAAAAGCACTGAGAAAGGGTACACCTTTATCAACATTTTTTAGCACTGATAAAGGGGTGATTTATCAGTGCTTTTAGCTAGCCTTGATAAAGTCCTCCCTTTTATCAGTGCTTTCTACTTAGCACTGATAAAACCCACCACATCCCTTGCCTAGAATTGTGGTAGTGTATCTTTAGCTATAGGGGTGTGAGAGTTAGTATTCACATGACATATAAAGTAAGTGGGGCATGGATTGAGATCAACCATGTGATGATGAGATCAATGATTAGTTATAGGCATGATCGGCCTTGAGTAACATGAAACACGTGTTGGATGGGAATGAAAAATCGATAAGAGAGTGAGAGTGGGTATTAGAGACCATATGGTTTTGTGGGACCTTAAGAGGTTCCAACATGATTGTGATAGAGTTGATGGCTCTTTAATTTCATAGACTAATTTTAGCTAAGTCATGGGATTGATGTTATACTTTAGTGAATAATCATAATTAGGGGAGTGATTGGGTATGAGATAACCATGTAAAGGTGGAAAAAATCATGTCGTAATTTAGAATTGGATAAGGGAGTCATCCCTTTAATGCTACGTCGTGTGTTCTATAGAGTAGGAGTTACTCATAAAATAATTTATATAGATTAATTAGTGATAAATGGTGTAAGGGAACATAACCAGTGTCACGACTCGACCCACCGAGACCCACCTTGATGGAAACAAGCCAAGTATGACACCCAAAGCTCAACTCCAATAGTTCAGTGGCTGTCGACTAGCACCGAGTAGGCCTATCACACACATGGTAGGCCTTATCGTAAAGTGCCTACACACACACACACATCTCCAATCACTAATATAACGTGGAAAAGAAAGAAACAACTAATACCAAATATGCATGCATATAAAAATATTTATAAAAAAATTTATTTTTAATTATAATTATAAATAAATAAATATATGTATATTTAAATAATTATAAAATTATAAATAATATATTTAGATAATAAATATATTTTCTATATATATAATTATATATTAATAACTAAATAAATATATAAATATATATTAATATATATAATTATATCAATATATATAATTATATAAATCTATTTATAATTATACACAAATACTTATAAATATATTTATTTTTAATTATAATTATATATATATTTAAATAATTATAAAACTATAATAAATATATTTAAATAATAAATTTATTTATTATATTTATAATTATATATATATATTAATAAATGTATATATAATTATATATATATATATAATTATATTAATATACCAGGAACAATGCAAACCATGAATTAAATTAATGGTCTTGAAAAATTATTATTCAAAAGAAAGTACAAAAGCATAGAGGACGAGGGGCTAGAGTGTTAAAACATGGCACAAACAATGCCATCAAAACAAAAGATCATTCAATAGTCACATTCTTTTATGTCTTCCACCCCTTCCTCAGGAGCCACCATGACCTCTCAGGTGTTTTCCTCTCTTCCATTGCTCAGGAGCCTTCCAAGTGTCATCCTAATCATCCATGCTCGATGATTCATCTCCTCATCATGAGGCTCAATGTTATGACCTGCAGATTTTCTTTCAACTAGAAAAGATCCATGAGCATTGCCAAATTCTTCACAAAAAATTTCCTTACTATTAAATCGATTTAGAATGTCAAGAAGACCAATTTATTGATCCCTTACCTTCAATTGAACTAGGCTCAAGGGAGACTCACCCTAGTCTTTATCATCCTCCACTCTAGTGCCATATTCACCGATTTCTTTATAAGCAGCTTCCTTCTATAGATTCCAATCCATAGCCTCATAGCTAACCATCACATGATCATATTTCTTTAATGAAATTTTGGTAACAAATACCTTTCCCCGATTCTTTAGCCCCTAATCAAAGGGCACAACATCCATCTGATAATGGATCTGAACCATTGTTTCTCCAGACTTAGGTGATGCAAGTGAGTTGGTCTTCCTGTGAGTGACCAGTAGGAAACCATCATCATCAAGAAGTAAATTTTTTCAATTAGTTCCCATAAAATGAGGGCTTATCCAATTTAAATAAAATTTTATTACCAACTAATGAAATATACAAGGACAGTTCCTCATCAATTTAAAAGAGAATGTTTCCTCCAATTTACTTTTTTCCTTTTAATCAAAATGGTTTAGTCATGGGTTTAAAACCAATAACTCCAAAATTTATTAGAAAAAGTTAAAAAACACAAGAAACGAGATGTACAAGTCAGACACAACATAGAGAAACCATATCCAAAATAAATATTCTAAAATAAAGTGAGATGATCTAGCTCATTCTAGACCCTACATTCTTCAGATGTCTTTCTCTACCTTTTGAGAGTCGACCTCGCTGCTAAGTCTTGGCCCTTTGTGGGGACTCACACTCATCATCAAATAATGACTCAAATGATCCCATTGGAGTGAAAGTAGTCCTAAAATTCCAAAAAAAATCTCTCCAATATATTTATGGGTTGGAATGCATACCAACTTCAAGATTAATGGATAGAAACTTTGGGCATGGGTAATGATTTCTCCTTCCACAATTTGTTATCTACCTCTTCCTACCCACAAATCTCTAATTAAGTTTCACTATCAGATAAGCTATCATTTTCAGGCACTAACTCTTCATTCTTGTACAAGACATCTCTTGTAGAAAAAACAGTGGGTGATGGCATCTTCTTAGATTCCTCTTATTATGCACAATATTCCCAAAAATTATTTTTTCATGAGGGATGGTTTTGACCATCCACACCTAAATGTTTTATAACTTACTCCATGGTCTTTCTAGACAACTTTTCATCCTTTTAAATATTCTGATTGTAAAAATTAGAAGAGTGAGTACCCATGGAGCTTATAGACACCCATGCTACATCAGCACCAGTATAGGTGAAAATAGGTTCCCTTGGGTTAGGATATACCTTTGGGGTTTGAGGAATTCCATCCCTTGAAGGAGAAGTATTAGATACAAGGATACTTCAACAAAATTCCTCCCATTACAAAACTTTCCCAGTCTATAAACTTTTGAATTGATACAAGTGGGTTTCAACCTTTTGAATTTCTTAAAACACTGAATCTCATCATAGCCTTGAGTGGAACAAAAAGAAAAAATCATAGAATTATTACAATTCATCCTATCATGCCCAATGATTCTATAATCTAAACAAAACTAAGGAATTTATTCATGTTCAATCCTCAGTTCAACTTCATTATCTTCAGTTGAGAGGATCACTTTGTCGAAAAGAGTTGATATCAAGTCTATTTTAACCAAAAAGTAATCATAGTGCCTAAAACTGAACAATTTAGTATCCCTATCCATTTTTATGGAGATGAAAATCACTATTTCAATGTCATACAGAATAATTGGGTGCCAAAGTATCTATTTCAAACCATGAAATTTGACCTATGTTTGAAAAAAGAAATTATATAGCTCAAACGAGATGAAATTATGATCCCACTCCCAGATATTAAGAATACCCAACCTGAGAGACACTTAACCAAAGCTCCACATTTTCATCATTATCTACTAAGAGGGGAAAAGAATATGAAATAAGTTACAGCCTAGAGAGATGATTTTACAACTTGAAAACCCCCAAATTTACAAGAGTTGTGCATCCAGGTCACTGATTTTCCATGGTTTGGAGACCCTTGGTAAGAGAATCCAAGAATCCATAGAGTGATTAACATTATATAGTTTCTCTAAGATCACATCTGAATCAGATTTTACATGATTTACATTCCCTCTACATTGGGGACCTTCAGCAAAGGTATCCTTAAAGGAAGAGAAAGAGTGGATGGATCCATTATCATAACATGATAGATTTGAATATATTCTACCAAAAATGAGATTCTTGTCCCCCAATCATTTGAAACGTATTTATGAAAATAAAAATTCTCATGTAAGAGAAAATATTCAATAAAAGGAGGGGAAAACAAGGAATCCATGAGAGGAAATATCTAATCACCATTGTTGGTTAGAGAAAAAGAATTCAAATCTTGCTCAGATGAAGATACAAGTAAAGTACATAAGAAATACTAATACTTAGAAGGCCTTGATTGATCCCAAAGCTCATACTGGAAGGATGAAATACATTTCCAAAGGTGCTAAACTCACCAGTCTAGAGACACCAGCCCCTATTATACTAGAGTTTCCATGCATAGTTAATTGCGATAGTGGGAAGTCCATGTCTGCTATAGGTAAAGTTATTGAGGGACTTGAGGGTCCCTAATTTCATCTTTATGGGAAGGAAGGTGATATGAAGTCTGAGGGACATAAAGAACTACAACCAAAGTATGGATAAGCTTAATGAAAGCCTCCTATCTCCACTGGGTGTATGATCACTAATGTTAGGTCTGAAGAATTGGGAGATAATTCTCAGGTTGAGAGAAGAGAAAAAAATGAGGGTTCTATTACACCCAATTTCTTTGATATGTCAGAATCAATTAATAACCCATCATTTTATACTTTTTATCTTGAGATTATTGGAAGGAAATGCATCAAAAACAAAAGGAGGAAAAATAAAAATGATGATTGTGATGCTTCCACTTTGGTGATTTTATTGGTTTCATGTAAGAACCTTCAAGTTGAGGATTCTCATTGTGGAGATCCCTTTCTTCGAGGAAATTCTTTCATTCAAGAAATTTCTAGGGATATGCCTCTTAATAATGAGATATTTCCCCAGGAGGATTCTATAGAATAAGACATGATTGATGATGATCAAGAACATCAAGTTTTGATGGAAAATGATGACATGTATGGAGATCAAGAATCTCATAGTTTGAAGGATGAATCATAAGACACGGATAATCAAGATGCTACTTGGAAAGCTCCTAAACAATAAAGGAGAGGTAGACACCTGAGTGGTTGGGGTAGATCCCAAGGAAGAGGTGGTAGGTAGAAAGAATATGTTTGTATAGGTTTTTCTATTATTTTATGTTGGTACCATTGCACCAGTTCTTTATCTTGCAACTCCATCATCTATTTGTATGTTTAATTTATTTTAATTAATTTATGGGGCCATGGGTTTGAACCCATGGTCTGCGTCGTTCCTAGTATATATAATTATATAAATATATTTATAACTATATAAAAATATTTACAAAATATTTATATATATATATATATATCAATATATAAATATATATAATTATAAATATAATAAATATATTTAAATAAAAAATATATTTATTATATTTATAATTATATATATTTATATATTCATATATTCATATAATTATATAAATATATATAATTATAAAAACATATTTTTAACTATATATAAATATTTATAAATATTTTTATTTTTAATTATAATTATAAATATATATCTATAATTATATTTATAAATACATATTTACAAATCTTTTAATATATTTTTAATTATATAAATAATTATTATTTTTATAATTAGATATATTTATATATATTTATAAATATATTTATAAATAAATATTTATAATTATTTAAATATATTTATAATCACATAAATATTTATTTATATTTATATACATTTAATTTTTTTAATTATATTAATTATTTTATTAAAATTAGGCTTTTATCAGTACTTTATTAGCATTAATAAGTAATTATCTTTATCAGATATTTTTTAGTGCTAATAAAGGCATTTCTTTATTAGTGTTAGGAAAGCACTGATATAGATTAGTTTTATCAGCAATTTTTTATTTTAGTACTGACAAAAGGACTCTTTATTAGTGATTTTTTAAAATCACATATAAAACCCGTTCATGATGTTTTAAATAGAACCCTAAAAGTGTTCTCTATCCTCATGCTGTTCAAGATCTCGTGAAACTGAAGCTTTTTCATCGCCCTAACTTGAACATCTTAGATGAATCAACACTTTCAAAACCAAAGGTATGTGACTTGTGATCTGCCACTTCCCCTTGAATATCTTTTTGTGTTTTTATTTTCATAAAGGGTTTGAATGGTGTATGTGAGTGATCTTATTTTTCCTAGATTTTCCTTACTGATTCTCCACTCAATCTCCCTTATATCAATCCATTATTTTTTCACCCTCTCCATTTACTTCAAATTCATTTAAACCATTCATCATAATTTCTCACTCTGATTGCATGGCGCTCCTAGATGTGCACCTTAAAAAATTTCCCCTCCTATCCTGTAAGGTGGTGATTTCAACTGATAAGTAGCCATATTTTTTATGGCGCATGGATAGTAATCTACACTATGTTCAAAGTATCATTCCTACTCTCATGGATTAAAATCAAACAATTCTACCCATTTGCTTCAATTACTAGGTAGAAGAAACCCAATTATTTTAATATCTCTTAATTTGATTATAATTTTAATAGGAATTAGAAAAATGAAACTAATTTAGTTTGTATTATTTGTTCTATTTTTTATATTTATAATGCTTAATAAAAATTATTTCATGATACTTTTGATACTTATACTTATAATCTATATTTATATTCTTTATTTTTGTTTTAAGTTTTTTCTTAATAATTTTATTTAGTTATGGAATTAATAAGTTTTTATATTTTTTAATATTGTTTAATATTTTTTAACATTATTATATATATATAGTTTATGGATACCGATTAGTTATATATTTTAAACATGTGATATGGCATGAACACATGGGTTATGCACTTAGATTATAGATTCACATTAGTACATGAGATATTGATGGTGCATAATAGGCTTGCATGCGAAATGAGTGGTGTTTATGTAAAGATCAAGTGAGACTATTGAAGTACATTTTAAGAATCCATTATTACACCAGCCATGACAATTAGAGAGTGATTATTATGATATCAATATAGCACAAGTTGTGTACAAATCTTCTTCTAAGTTATATTATGAATGGACAATCATGTATGAAAGAACATGACGTTACGATATAACCAGAACATGGGTGGAGTCAATTTCTCACATGCGATCAGAAATTTATATTACATCACAGCCCAACACATCTTATATTACCACCAATGGAGTACAACTATGTTGAAACAAGACATGTCATTACTATACTACCAAAGTAGCTAGAAAAATCAATCTAACACAATGAGCATTGCGATGCTTGGCTCATCCACTATTTTTAAACTCGATCCTACTACTCTACACGATGAGCATTAAACACTAGTTTATCTTCTTTATATTGTTATTAATTATTTAATAATTAATGGTTCTTGAAGTCATTTAAATGTTATTAATGTAGGATCAAAGTATTTTTTTCATCCATGAAAATGATAGTTGAGTTATACAGTGATTTACCAAGTCGAAGAAGAAAAGTTTTTTTTTCATTTCTTGTTAATAACGGAATTAAATGAAGACTACACAGATATAAATATAGATACATTATTTCATATTTTCACATGATGATGCGTGAATATGTGAAATGAGATGAGTGGTATCTATATTTATAAATGCATATATGTTTAAGGACAAAGGGTGGGTTATGAAATCAAATTCTATATCTTGAAATTGATTTTTAAATGTTGTTATAAAAAATGGGATTATACAAATGGTATTTTCAAAAGTTGGTAGTCCATTCAAATTTCTATTCCCAGATTTGATTATTTTAAATTCATTCCATGTTTTATAAAAGGTTATTTAATTATTTAAATCATTGTTATGATGACAGTGATGATTTTTTATTCCTCTTCGATTGTTTAATTTATTTACTTTGATTTAAGAAATGTAATGTTTTAAAGTGGAATGTGGTGTTTAGTAAATTGAATTTTGTGGAATGGGTTTTTAAAAGTCCCCTTTGATAAAATGTGAACTATAACAACCCAGGTACTTAAAAAAATATTTATTTTTATTCTAAAATTAAATAGTAAAATTCATTATAAATGTATAATGAAATAAGAAGTATTTATAGAAATTAAGGAATCTATACTTATAGAATAGTAACCTCACCTATGAAAGTATAAATAAAATTAATTTTTCTTAAAAGAAAAAATATGATATATTTATATCGTGGAATAAGTAAATAATTATTTTGAAAGTGATAAATTAAGTGTTGATATTTTTGTGAAACCAAAATGTTTATTTATAATTTTATAATTAATTTAATGATTTAAAAGAAAATTTATCTTTATAAAATATATTAATAAATTAATATTTTGTTTTATTATGATTTTAATATATATTTATTGGACCTTAATTAAGTTTTAAAGTGTTATAAAATCAATTATAATTTGAAAAATGATAATTTTTAAATAAATGATGATTTTAATTAAAGATTAAATTTCACATATTTAGAAAATTAGTTTCATAAAATGGGTTTATTTTTTTTAATTATACATGTTGAAAAATGGTTATGGTAAATTTTTGGTATTTTTCTAAAATAGTTGATTTTTTGGTAAATAGTAAAATATGGTAATTTACGGTATTTAACAAATACATGATTTATTGAGTTATAGATGATGTATGGATGATTTAAGCCCATTATATTAAAATATATTTCATTATTTTAATATATTTAGTGATAATTCTCAAACTATTATATTCTTGATCCAAAATAAAAAACAGATGAATAAAATAATAAAAAAACACTCCTCTCATCCACTATAAATACCATCCCTCACCACCTCTTCTCGTCACACCTCAAAGAATTTTTGCTTATTTAATTTATACCTAATTAATTTACAAATACTCTTCCACACTTCCAAGATCTACTAGTATCACCAAAATTCCAAAACCAAGTTCCTTAAGGAGGTTCTAAAGGAGGAAGATTCAAGTGGTAAAATCCTCTTTCATTTTCTTTCATTTTCCTTTTAATTTATTTTATTTTTTTATTCTATCATCACCTCCACTTATACAAGTGGAATAAAAACTATATTAACTTATATATACTATAATTTAATCTTGTTTATGGAAAAATTAATCATCAAACTTCTTCTTCTATCTCTTTCATTAAAACAATGTGAACATCATTCATGATGTGTTGATTTACCGCCATCATGGATTATACAATTTTATTTTCCATTACCGCCTTCAAGGTTGGTTATAAAACCATTATTATGGTTAAATAAGATTTTATTATACATATTATAATTTATATAATGTTCCAGAACCAATATATAAACATTATATTAAATAAAATTATATAAGTTCATGATGGTCGTAAAAACCACCAAAAAAAATTAAATCATTTTCATTAATGTTTTATCTAATGATTCATCCTTATATCATAAAAAATAATATATGTAATAATTTAAAATTATTTAAATATATTAATAAAATTTAATTACACTTCTGTATTTTTTCTTCCATTTTATAACAAAATCCATTACGAACTGACCTCAGAAACCATGAAAAAATGCACTCGAAGCAATGTAAATAACAAAATTTTATTAATAAATGGGTCAAAATTTTTTATAAAAAGATTATATAAGGTATTATAAATAAGAATATAGTTATATAATATATTAATAACACTATTTAAACCATTATACTATAGGTTTTAACATTTTTTAAGCAATACAAACCCAAGGTAAGAGAATTTTATTTAAAACCCCTTTTTAAATTTCTTTTCTAAAAAAATTCAAAAGAAGTGTTTTTATGATTAAAGTATTCATTTTTTATGATTATATTATGGTTATTGGTAATTGTTTATGATGAATAGTGGAAAATATATCTTTTTCCAATGAATTGGGTATGTTAATGTTGGAAGTTGACTGTAATGGTTATTCTAAGTGTAACTGTGATGGTTACACCATATGGTAGCCATGAGAGTTACATCATAAGGTAGCCATGAGGTTACATTATAAGGTATCTATGAGGGTTACAAATCATATGGTAGATACAATGGTTATAGTATTAATGATTTAATTCCCCAAGTTACCTAAATGTTTTATTTAGGTTTTCTATATTTTATAGAAATCTCTTATTTTAACAAAGTATATGATACTTTATGGGTGAGAAGTATGAATTTGTGAAGATGATTTAATATGATTATAAGTATTCATGGACTAATTACTTCCTTTATTTTATGTCCCTTATTGAGCTTTTTGTTATCATCCCAATTATTAAAATGTTTTTCACAAGGTTTAAGGATGGGTAAGAGAAAAAAGAAAGCTAAGATGAATGTTGTGAAGATTTTTTCAGGTTTTATTTAAAAATTTTCTATTATTATAGAAATGGATACTATTTTAGTAGTACCCAATTTGTATACTTGTGGGTTTATATGTATGATTTTTGTCGTAATTGACTAAAACTCTAAACTGAAAAGATCTTTGGGAATGTAAGAAAGTTAATTCTAAATGAATTTACTAGATTATGTAATGTTTATGGGTAGGAACTTATATGAATTATCCAAAATTTGGATGGAAAATGGGAATACCATATTGAGAATTATGGTTCATTTAATTTAAATTTATGAGTTTCTTTAAACATTGGGTTCTTGAGACAATGTGATTTGGTATTCTCAACATTTTCATGGTCTGGAAAAAGATCAAATTCATCTCCTAAGAATCGTATCACTAAAACACCACCTAGCCTACCATGTACCATGTGAATAAATTAATAAACACCAAATACCACTTGTTAATTTTAATCACTCACTATTTTTTTAGGATCTTGTTTTTGAATTTAATCATATGATATATCATATAATTAATAATATATGAGATAACGATGTTTTTAAATAAATGAAAATTTAATTATATTCTTTGTAAATTTATATATATCTCACCTTCCTTTCCATAAATAATTTCCACCACTAAAAAAATCTTAATATGAATCATTAAACTCTTATTATATTTGAATAATGGATTAATTTAGCTTAAATTATTCTCTAAGAATAACCTTTTAAGGGTTTTAAGCTCATAATTTTCTTGAATTTTTTTTAAATATTAATTTTATTGAATCAAATAGGATGAATATGAATTGAAAATGGATAGATTCCAATCATATAACAAAAGAGTATGAGGATGGAGTGAAATAATTTATCAAGTTTATAAAATATAATTCATATGACACTTTTGAAATCATTTTTTCATGTTTAAATTATTTTTATTCAATACTAATTAGTTCAAAGGAGTTAAAAGAACACTCAATCTATCATAAAATAAATAAAAGTTTTAAATGTTTGGCTAAAAACAAGGAAAAAGTGGATGTAGCTAGTGAATGGGATAAAAATGTGTTTTATAGATCATCTGATATGATTACAAGTGTTAATAATAAGGAAGACCATATCTAGGATATTATTACAAGTGTGAATGATGATGAATATTTTATTGAGTAAATGATAGTGATAATTGAAGTTGAACTTCATGATTTTCCAAAATTATTGGAGAAGTTAATGAGTTGTACAAAGAATTCATTGTATGATGGTTGTACTAAATATACAATATTGTTTGCCATACTGAAGCTATATAATTTAAAATTTGGAAACTAATGGAGTGGCACCAGTTTTACTAAACTAATTTCTCTATTAAATTATATGCTCCTAGAAGATAATGAGATTCCTTACCAAACACATGATTCTAAAATAATGTTACATTCAATGGGTATGATATCTAAAATAATACACACCTATCCAAATTATCATGTACTATTTTTCAAGGAATACAAATCACTTAAAAAATGACAAAAGTGTGGTGCTTCTTGATACAATAAAGATGAATAATGTTCTACAAAAGTTGTATGGTAATTTAAAATCATTAGAATGTTTAAGAACCTATATGGAAGTGATGAGACTACAAGGAAGTTAAAATAGTATGAATATATAAGAAGAAAATATGGGAAAAATTTTCACCCTGGAATCTCTCCTTAATAGAAGAGAATTCATCACAAGTATCATGAATTTAGGAATGATATGAAAAACCTTCATCTCATGTTATCTATATATAGAGTGAGTCCTTTTGTTTTTTAATGTATCACTCATAATACATGGGTAGTTATGTTGGTAAATTATAACTTTCCACCACAGTTATACATGAAACAAAAATAAATTATGATGTATCTACTTATATGTGGGAAAAAACAAAAAGGTAATGACATTGATGTTTATTTGGATCTATTAATTGAATATTTGATATTATTGTGGGATTCAGGTGTTATGTTGTATGGTTCTTACATAAATGAAGATTTCATATTGAGAACCATCTTGTATTGGATAATAAATGAATTTCCTACTTATAGAAATTTTTTATCATATAACATTAAAGGAACTCAAAGGTGTCCCATTTGTGAAAAAGGTACATCGTTAATTAGGTTGAAACTTTCATCAAAGACTGTGTTTATATGACATCAAAAAGTTCTACCTCGAGGATATAAGTACTGATCTTGGAAGCCATTATTCGATAAGAGTTTATAATAAGTCATATTCCCATTTCCACTAATAGGTGATCAATTATTTGAGAAAGTAAAATATAAGGAAACTATTTTGCTAAACCTTTTTCAAAAAACCTTACAAAATCTGGTTGAAAAAAGAGATCATTTTTTTGAATTACCATACTATAATTATTTGTACGTTAGAAATTTTCTTGATGTTATACATGAGGAAAAAAATGTATGTGATAGTTCCATTGTAAGGTTACTAAATACACCTAGAAAAACAAAGTATATAATTAAGTAAATGTTGGACATGATTGATATTAAGATATATAAAGATTTGGTTCCATTGAAGAGTGAAAAATAGTCTTTTATTCTACAAGTAGATTATAATCTTTCCAAGAAAGAGAGATATCAGTTATGAAACTTCTTGAATGATGTAAAGATTCTAGAGGGGTATTCATGAAATATCAAGATATCATGTCAATGAATAATTTAATGTTAAAGAGTTTTAAATCACATGAATTTCATGTTTTGATGTAATATCTAATGCCTTTAGCATTATTTTACATTTTACCCAAGAATTTCTATCATACATTAACTAAGATATGTTTCTTTTTAAAATATATATAGATAAGTTATAGAACTTGAAAAATTAAAAACTATAAAAATGGAAATTACTGCCATATTCTATGAATTGGATTTGTTCTTCATGCCTGCATTATTTGATATGATGATTCAATTGATTGTTTACATAGTAAGAGAGATTCAACTATGTGGTAATGTACCTTATAGATGGATATATCTCATTGAATGGTATATGAACATTTTTAAAAGGAATAGAAAAAATAGAAGTCAGTGAGAAGGATTTATTATAGAGCAATATGTTTTTTAAGAAACCATTGAATTATGTACCGACTAACTATCTGACGTGGTAAGAATTGGCCTATCAAAATCTCATCACACTAGGTTTTTTTTGGATAAAGGAATATCTAGAATATATTTTGTCACAATTACTATTACAGAGTGGGAGCATGATCATCTTTATGTTTTTCATAACAGTTAAGAGGTTTATCTGTATGTTGAAATATACAAAGTAACTCTTACGCATTTTAATCTATCAAGGACTAAAATCTGGATATCAAATACACATAATCAATATTTTATATAATGGTTTTTATACCATATTTTTAAGGATTAGACTATAAATATGGATTCAATTTCAGAAATTTTTTTATGGCTATCCATAGGACCATGTTTGCATGTATTATCATATATTAGTTATGTAATTAATGGGTATATGTTCTATAAAAATGAACATAATGAAAACAATACCATAAAAAATAGTGGAGTTTCACTTTTGACTAAAGTGATTCATGTATATGGTTCTAAGGATAGAAATCCAATTTATGTGAATATTTAATATTTTATCATCATCATAAAATATGGGAGTTGGATTCTATGAATTTACAAGCGATTAATTTTCAAAGAAAGTGGGTTGATAAAAAGTGTACTGTTAAAATAGATAAATTGGGATTCATGAAAGTAAATTTCATTAAGAAAGGGTATAAAGTTGAACCATTTATAATGTAATCATATGCAGTACAAGTATTTTATGTTCCATATATTGCAAACCAAAAATAGTCAATTATTCTGTTATTGACCAAAACCACTGAAGGGTCAGATGCCAATTCAGCTAAGAATGACCCTTTCATTGGGATGTCATAATCATTTTGTAGCAGTATCATAGTAGGTACTGTAGAATGCACTGTTTGGCACTGTAGCAGCTAGGAATTTCCCCCCGTTTGGGCCTTCAGGCCACCTGTAACATCCCAAGTAAGTAATGAATAATATATATTTTTATCTATGTCTATTAGTGAATTAGATAGTGTTTTAGAGGCTTAAAATGATAATAAATCTAATCTTAAGCATGGAATACACTAATATTTTTACAAGATTTTTTTACTACCTTTTGATGGCAAACCATTTTTAAATATATCTTTTGACAATTTTATAAGCTATGTTTGTCAAAATAAACTTATTCTTTATGATTGGGACATCAAAATTTACTTTTTGTGAATTTTTGGTATTTTTCTGACAATGTTCATTTTTTAATGAATAATGAAAAATACTGCATTTTACATCAAAACTACTTTTTAATCTAATTTATTTATATGATTAGATTATATTTTGAAGTGGTTTTAAAGAGAAATTAGAATATATTTTTACCATTTAATCCAATAGTGTTCATTGGAATTAATTTCAATTTGGAATTGGACTCAAACTAGTGTCAATCTTTTGATACTTATTGTTTCATAAAAACACGCTATTTGTCATGACGGAGGGAATTAATTATTAAATTAATTAATGTAACTTATATGTATTGAATATTGTAAAATAGACATCATTTTTGAATTCAGAATATCAAATATAGCTTTGGGTGAAGTTTTGGTATTTTTCTGAAAAACATCAATTTTTGATGAATAGTGAAACCACTAAGTGGTACTTATAAAAACTGATTTTCCGTTTAAATAAAATTTTATCACCTTTGTGTTTTGAATTTAAAAAATCCGACATACATGGTTGTCATTAATAAGTAAAATGTGGTTCAATGGGATTAAAATAAATTTTTGGTGAATAGTAACTTATTAAGTTTTTAATCGCGATTAGAGGTAATTAGTGTAGTTTAAGGTAAAAATAATGTTATAATAATATGAGATGAGCTTGACACATGTCCTACCCTTATTGGATGTGTCATGTCTGACCAAGAAAATCCATGGGTCAACTTGGGGACCCCATGGATCCACTTTGGTTGGGAAATGACATAAATAACTTTTTATTTAATGTAAAAGTAAAAATGACACAAACATGAGTTGTTTTACTAAATTTTTTTTTAAATGGGGTTATACAAGTCATATTTTTTACTATAAATATTCATTGGAAATATAAAAAGATTTCCTACATCATAGTATTTTTTTATAATTTTTATACATTAAATAAATAAAAGTATTTATGACATCATAATGATGTAGCGATTACCTCATTAATAAAGGATTTAAATAAAATGAGAAGATAATGTAAAATCTATGACCTACACATGTCCAAAACCTATTGGGTGGGTATATTTCGAAACCTTATCACCTTATACTCGAATTATATCAATTTGGGACCTTTTAAATCCGAAACTCATTTTCAAATAAAGTAATATTTCTTTACTTTCCAAGAGTTCCCCTCCTCTGCTCTTATAAAAGGCCCCCACCTCTACCTCCTTACCCACACTTCCAAAGCCTTTGTCTCGGCCAAACCCTACCCATTTTGTCTCTCCACATCCCTCTCTTACTCCTTGAAGCCTCACTTTGGGCAGAAGTCTTCCCAAGGAAGCCTTTGAGCTCAAACCAAAGGGAGTTACCCGATTTTAAGGTAATGTCTTCACTTGAGTCCTTTTGTTTTATTTTACTTCTCCAACCCCCTAAACTCTTTTTATTCATTTCTTTTGTAACAACTACAGTATCATAAATATACTAGGATGTTTTTATAAGAATTATTAGAGCTACACTTACACACACCTACATCTAATGGTTAAAGAACATACTGTTTCCGTGGATGGCGAATTTATGCCTCCCGAAACGATGATTGTTCAACATTCTTCTAACACCTTCAAAGGTGGACATTAAGATGTAACTATATTTATATATGATATAAAATATGTTTATGTTTTCCTTAAGCTTCTGTATTTTTCATTTTGGGCATACCTTTATGGTTTCCATTATGGGTAAACGCGATATCTTCATTTAAGGAAGTGCGGACTACCGCCCCCTCAAAGTGATTTGATTAATTAATACCATATGTGGGATGTATAAAGGATGGAGTTATGATATTATATATTATATTACACTAGAATTATAATATACATTTATATCATTATGATTCCATTTCATAAAATACGAAATAGAAATGAAAGTAGCGTTCATGCGTACGTACGACTTACCGTCTCCATGAACGGTGCATTTCATTTCTTACCTCTAAACGTTATGTAATATTATAAATGCATGTATATACAGTATATATATGATATATATGATATATAAATCATGAGTATAACTCTGGATATAATGAATACATGAACAACTTGTAATTATAAAGAGCATATTTTGACTCAAGTACCAATGATCGTTAAAACGACCGTTATTAACTTAAATAATTACATAATGTTCATAACATGGTAATAAGTGATATAAAAGGAATAATTAACTTGAAAAAGGTTATTAAGAAAGTAGAAATTAACTCAAGTTTATTATTCAGGACATTAAAGAATGATCGAGTCAAGTCGGACCCGAGGTATGGGACTTCGTCTCAATCTCCTTTCATTGAGGCATATTTTATTTTATACACAACTTTATTTTATACGGTGTATAAACCCCTTTGACTTTTACTTTTATCCGAAAGGAATATTTTCTATACGAAGCATTTTAAAAAATGACAAAAGAGAATTTTTTTGTCATACGTATGCGGCGACAATGACTTCTCCGCCGCCGTGACCTTTATTTGAGTTTCAACTTCCTCTACAAGCCATACCTTCTTTTTAAAAGAAAAATAAGTACCATGTATTAATTTTATTTTATTTTGGTATTGAAAATGGTTTTCATAATGTTTTTGTATCAATGTGTTGTATTGATATCTTGTGATTGAAAGGTGGAAATGTTATGTTTCCTTTATGCATGTTTTATGTGATACAATTATGTTGTGGTTCTTGGGAATTATTATGAAGACAGGTGGTTCCGTGATAAACTAAGGGTGGGTGAGCCTGATATAGCTCTCCAATGCATTGGGTAACGCGAAGGAGTGAAACTTTAAGGTTTCTCCGAAGAGATTTAGGGAATATACTGTGGTGGGTATTCCAAACGTAACCAAGAGGGTTAATCCCTACGTAAGAATGTTATGAATGCCTCAAGTTACCTTTATGTCTTATGATTTCTATGATTTATTCATGATTTTATGAGGTATGCTAAAGTGCTTATGTTTTATGGGTAAAGTATGATTTCATTCTTATGTATATATGAAATCATGTTTCCTTACCATATTTTTATCCCATATTGAGCTCTTTATGCTCATCCCAAGTTTTTTTTGAAATGTTTTCACAGGTCAAGGGAAAGGTACATGATATGATGATAGTATCAAGAAGTGTCAAGAAAGAATCCATGTTTTATTTTAAATATGTTTTCGTTGATGGAAAAAATGAATACTATCATTATGTAACCACTTTGTTTAAATGTGGAATTTAATGCATGTTTTTATGATATAATTCTCTAAAACTCTAAAAATGAAAAGATCCTCAACATGTAATCTTGTAATAACTCAAGATTAAGTATGATTTAAGGCGGGGGCCTTATAGTTGGTATCAAAGGTCAGTTTAGATAACTTTAGGAGTTAGAATTTTATTAAATGATTATCCAAAAATATTTTTTAAATGATATAGCATTTGAAGATTACCATGTTGCTTCATCTAAGACATGTTTGTTCAGAATGGTTTTCCGTAGAGGAAACAGGGAAGCAGTGCTAGGAAGGAATATAGAAGGAAATAACCTTTCGAATCAGCATCCTGAGATGGTCGGAATTGGAACTGAACAGTTTTTTGCAGTAATGGCACAATTGACTTAGGGGATAAATGGTGGTGGTATCCATGCACGAGATCAGCCAGATCATCCACAGAGGAACATGTCAGTGGTGGAACATTTCATGAGGCAACATCCCCCATCATTCAGAGGATCATCTGACCCTGTGCTAGCAGAAGGGTGGATTAAAGCACTAACGAAGATTTTCGATGTCATGGGGTGTTCAGAAAATCAAAAAGTTAGTCTTTATATTTATCGTTTGGAGGGTGAAGCAGATCAGTGGTAGAAGATGGTTAAAAATATCAGGGACGCTGATGAGATTGATGCTCTCGACTGGGATGAATTCAAAGGTATATTTCTTGAGAGGTATTTTCCTAAGGCTGTTCGACTTAGGATGGAAAAACAATTCTTGGAATTGAGGCAAGAGGAAGACTCAGTGGCTGCCTATGAAGAAAGGTTCACTCGATTTTCAAGGTATGCTCCAAATTTTATCTGAGACCTTAATAGTAAAATAAACCATTTTTACTCAGGATTAAAGCCAAAATATCGAAGGTCTTTAGCTTCTCGTGAGTTTAAAAGTTATGAAAAGCTTGTTCGATGTGCTGATAAGGTCGAAATGGAGTTTTCCGATGATCAAGTGTTCTATAACAACCATCATAAGAAGAGACTGAGGTGGCAGGAGAAAGGAAAGAATTCTTCAAAAAGGTCTGACGGTAAGAAAACTAAGTTTCCAGTTTGTGATAAATGTGGTAAAAGACATGCTGGGGAATGTATTCTAAATTCTGGGAAGTGATACCGATGTGGTAAGATGGGACATAAGGCTCGTGATTTCACTAAAAAAGATCAAGGTAATGGTAAGTCCAAATTCTATTTACAGTTAGTGAAATGTTTTAAGTGCAATGAGATGGGTCACTATGAAAATGAGTGTCCGACAAAGAGCTTGAGTGATGGGAAGCAGTTAGACTACAAGCAGAAAGGGGTGGTGAAATCCTTTGCAACTACTTCAGCAGATGTCGGGCCATCAAATGAAGATGTATCAGGTACTTTGTTTGTTTTTTCAGATTATGCCAGTGTGTTGTTTGATTCGGGTTCTACACATTCCTTCATCTCTGAAAACTTTTCTAGTAAAATGGGATTACCATCTCAAGAAATGACTCCTGAAATTGTGGTAAAAACACCTGGGGAAAATGTTGAGGCAAAAAGAATTTATAAGAATCTTCCTATCCTTATCGTGGAAAGAACCTACTTGCGAACCTTATTGTTTTACCTCTAGTAGAGTTTGATGTTATCCTGGGTATGGATTGGCTCTTTATTTACCATGATAAGATTGAATATAGAGCTAAAGAAGTTTCTTTTCAGAAAGACTTTCAGTTTGTGTACAAGAATGAACCCTTACTGTTGATAACATATCAAGAGGCCGAGAAACTTGTAAAAGATGGAAATTAATGTTACCTTGCACACATTGTTGAAAAAAAGGGAACTGTTCAGATTAATGATGTGCCTATGGTAAATGAGTATCCTGATGTTTTTCCTGATGAGTTGCCTAGAATAATACCAGACTGGGAAGTTGAGTTTACTGTTGACTTAGTTCCTAATTCTAAGCCAATTTCAAAACCCCCTTATCGAATGGCTCAAATTGAACTTTTAGAGTTAAAGGAGCAATTGCAAGATTTATTAGAGAAAGGTTTCATTCGACCTAGCACATCACCATGGGGTGCTCCTGTTTTATTTGTTAAAAAGAAAGATGGTTCTATGAGACTTTGCATTGATTATAGAGCCTTGAATAACATCACTATTAAGAAAAAATATCCTTTGCCTTATATCAATGATTTGTTTGATCAGCTCTAGAGAGCTCAGTATTTTTCAAAGATTGACCTGAGATCGGGGTACCATCAGTTGAAGGTAAAAGAAGCAGATATTCCAAATACCGCGTTCCGTACAAGATATTTCCATTATGAATTTGTAGTAATGCCTTTTGGGCTAACCAATTCACCTGCTATATTCATGGACTTAATGAATATAATTTTCCATGAGTTCTTGGATAAGTTTGTGGTTGTTTTCATAGATGATATTTTGGTGTTTTCTAAAAGTAAAGAGGAGCATGAAATACATTTAAGGGTTATTTTTCAAACCTTAAAAGAAAAGAAATTGTATGGTAAATTCAGCAAGTGTGAGTTTTGGTTGCAACAAATTTCTTTCCTTGGTCACATTGTTTCTAAAGATGGGATAACTGTTGATCCTGCTAAAACAAAGGTTGTTGAAGAATGGCCAAGACCCACAAATGTAACTGAGATGCATAGCTTCCTTGGTTTGGCAGGCTATTACCGAAGGTTTGTTATAAATTTTTCACGGTTATCTAGTCCAATGACTAAGCTAACTCGGAAGGGTGTTAAGTTTATCTAGACAAAAGAATGTGATGATTGTTTTCAGGAATTGAAAAGAATATTGGTGAATTCTCCAGTTTTGGCACTACCTTACAAGAATGGTGAGTTTGTTATCTACAGTGATGCTTCATTGAAAGGACTTGGTTGTGTCCTAATGCAGAATGATCAGGTAATTGCTTATGCTTCACGACAGTTGAAAACTCATGAGGTAAATTACCCTACACATGATTTGGAATTAGCTGCTATTGTTTTCACTTTAAAAATTTGGAGACATCATTTGTATGGAGTAAAGTGTGAAATATATACCGATCACAAAAGTTTAAAGTATATATTCACTCAAAAATAATTGAACATGAGATAGAGGAGATGGGTAGAACTAATCAAGGATTATGATTGTACAATTCATTACCATCCGGGAAAATCAAATAAAGTGGCTGATGCTTTGAGTCAAAAAAGTAATGCTTTATTAACAATGTTGTGTTTGGAATGTGATCCTTTGGTTAAGGATTTGATGAACTTTGGCATAGAAGTTGTTGGTGCAAGAAGTTCTTCTGTTTTGTTTCAGGTATCAGTGAAATCTTCTCTATCAGATAGAATCAAGCAAGCACATAAGCAAGACAGTGAGTTGCAGAAAAAGGTAGAGATGGTTCAGAAAGGTAAGTTGCCTGAATTAAATATTGATAATGATTGTGTTTTTAGGTTTGGGAAGAGATTGTGTGTGCCTTGTGATTTACAGTTGAAGAGAGAGTTGTTATGTGAAGCTCATAGTTCTCCGTTTTCAGTTCATTCAGGAAGTACTAAGATGTATAGAGTTCTTCGAGAGTATTACTGGTGGGATGTAATGAAAAGAGATATTGTTGATTTTACTGTGAAGTGTTTGACTTGTCAGTAGGTTAAAGCAGAGCGGCAGTTACCAAAAGGGATGCTTCAGCCTCAACCAGTGCCAGAGTGGAAGTGGGAGAATATATCCATGGACTTTGTTGTGGGATTACCGAAGACATCTCGAGGTAATAATGCAATCTGGGTTATTGTTGATCGCTTGACAAAATCTGCTCATTTACTTCCTATTCGAGATACTTTCTCCCTAGATCAACTTTCTCGTTTGTATCTTAAAGAGATAGTTAGGTTACATGGAGTTCCTCTCTCCATTGTATCTGACCATGATCCCATGTTCACTTCTAACTTTTGGAAAGGCCTTCAGAAGTCCTTGGGTACTGAATTAAATTTTAGTACAGCTTTTCATCCTCAATCAGATGGGAAGTCAGAACGAACAGTTCAAACTTTGGAGGATATGCTACGTGCTTGTTCGATTGATTATCAGGGAAGTTGGGACCAACATCTTTCTTTGGTTGAATTTTCATATAATAACATTTTTCATTCCAGTATACAAATGGCTCCGTTTGAGGCGTTATATGGGAAGCGGTGTCGAACTCCAGCTTTCTGGGATGAAGTGGGTGAAAGGAAGATGATGGGACCGAAATTGGTAGAAGATTTGGCAGAAAAAGTTAAGTTGATACAGAAACACATGATAACAGCTCAGAGTAGGCAGAAGAGTTATGCAGACAATAGGAGGAAGGATCTCTCTTTTGAGGTAGGTGATCATGTTTTTCTCAAAGTCTCACCATGGAAAAGTGTGATGCGATTTGGTAAGAAAGGAAAGCTGAGTCCAAGGTTCATTGGACCATATAAAATTCTGGAGAGAGTTGGATCAGTTGCTTACCGAGTGGCTTTACCTCCGAGTTTATCTCAGGTACACAATGTTTTTCATGTTTCGATGTTGAGAAAGTATATGCCAGATCCATCTCATGTTTTGAGTCCACAGGTAGTTCAGCTGGAAGAGAACCTATCTTATGAGGAACAACCGGTCCAGATTCTTGACCATAGGGAGAAAGTGTTACAGAATAAGGTGATTCATCAGGTAAAGGTTTTGTGAAAAAACCACATGATTGAAGAGGCAACATGAGAATCTGAAAATGCAATGAGGGATACGTACCCCCAGTTATTCGATAAGTAAATAAATTGCGGGGACGCAATTTTATAAAGGGGGGAAGGATGTAACATCCAAAGTAAGTAATGAATAATAGATATTTTTATCTATGTATATTAGTGAATTAGATAGTGTTTTAGAGGCTTAAAATGATAATAAATCCAATCTTAAGCATGGAATACACTAATATTTTTAAAAGATTGTTTTACTGCCTTTTGATGACAAACCATTTTTAAATCTATATTTTTACAATTTTATAAGCTATTTTTGTCAAAACAAACTTATTATTTATTATTGGGACATCAAAATTTGCTTTTTGTGAATTTTTGGTATTTTTCTGACAATGTTCATTTTTTAATGAATAGTGAAAAATACTGCATTTTACATCAAAACTGCTTTTTAATCTAATTTATTTATATGATTAGATTATCTTTTGAATTTGTTTTAAAGTGAAATTAGAATATATTTTTACCATTTAATCCAATAGTGGTCATTGGAATTAATTTCACTTTGAAATTGGACTTAAACTAGTGTCAATCTTTTGATACTTATTGTTTCATAAAAACACGCTATTTGTCATGACATCGGGAATTAATTATTAAATTAATTAATGTTACTTATATGACTTGAATTTTTTCAAATATACATCATTTTTGAATTCAGAATATCAAATATAGCTTTGGGTGAAGTTTTGGTATTTTTCTGAAAAACTTCAATTTTTGATGAATAGTGAAACCACTAAGTGGTACTTATAAAAACTGATTTTCCGTTTAAATGAAATTTTATCACCTTTGTGTTTTGAATTTCAAAAATCCGACATACATGGTTATCATTAAGAAGTAAAATGTGGTTCAATGGGATTAAAATAAATTTTTGATGAATAGTAACTTATTAAGTTTTTAATCACGATTAGAGGTAATTAGTATAGTTTAAGGTAAAAATAATGTTATAATAATATGAGACGAGCTTGAAACATGTCCTACCCTTATTGTATGTGTCATGGCCGACCAAGAAAATCCATGGGTCAACTTGGGGATCCCATGGATCCACTTTGGTTGGGAAATGACATAAATAACTTTTTATTTAATGTAAAAGTAAAAATGACACAAACATGAGTTATTTTACTAAAACAATTTTTAAATGGGGTTATACAAGTCATAATTTTGACTATAAATATTCATTGGAAATCTAAAAAGATTTCCTATATCATAGTATTTTTTTATAATTTTTATACATTAAATAAATAAAATTATTTATGACATCATAATGATGTAGCGATTACCTTATTAATAAAGGATTTAAATAAAATGAAAAGATAATGTAAAATGTATGACCTAAACATGTAAAAAACCTATTGGGTGGGTATATTTCTAACCCTTATCACCTTAGACTCGAATTATATCAATGTGGGACCTTTTAAATCCGAAAATCATTTTCAAATAAAGTAATATTTCTTTACTTTCCAAGAGTGCCCCTCCTCTCCTCTTATAAAAGGCCCCCACCTCTACCTCCTTACCCACACTTCCAAAGTCTTTGTCTCGGCCAAAACCTGACCATTTTGTCTCTCCACATCCCTATCTTACTCTTTGAAGCCTCACTTTGGGCAGAAGTCTTCCCAAGGAAGCCTTTTAGCTCAAACCAATGGGAGTTACCCGATTTTAAGGTAATGTCTTCACTTGAGTCCTTTTGTTTTATTTTACTTCTCCAACCCCCTAAACTCTTTTTATTCATTTCTTTTGTAAAAAATCCAGTATAATTAATATACTAGGATTTTTTTATAAGAATTATTCGAGCTACACTTACACACACCTACATCTAATGGTTAAAGAACATACTATTTCCGTGGATGGCGAATTTATGCCTCCCGAAACGATGATTGTTCAACATTCTTCTAACACCTTAAAAGGTGGCCATTAAGATGTCACTATATTTATATATGATATAAAATATGTTTATGTTTTCCTTAAGCTTATATATTTTTCATTTTGGGAATACCTTTATGGTTTCCATTATGGGTAAACGCGATATCTTCATTTAAGGAAGTACAGACTACTGCCCCCTCAAAGTGATTTGATTCGTTAATACCATATGTGGGACGTATAAAGGATGGAGTTATGATATTATATATGATATTACACTAGAATTATAATATACCTTTATATCATTATGATTACATTTCATAAAATACAAAATAGAAATGAAAGTAGCGTTCATGCGTACGTACGGATTACCGTCTCCATGAACGGTGCATTTCATTTCTTACCTCTAAACGTTATGTAATATTATAAATGCATGTATATGCTGGATATATATGTTATATATGATATATACATCATGAGTATAACTATGGATATAATGGATACATGAACAACTTGTAATTATAAAGAGCATATTTTGACTCAAGTACCAATGATCGTTAAAACGACCGTTATTAACTTAAATAATTACATTATGTTCATAAAATGGTAATAAGTGATATAAAAGGAATAATGAACTTGAAAAAGGTTCTTAAGAAATTAGAAATTAACTCAAGTTTATTATTCAGGACATTAAAGAACGATCGAGTCAATTCGGACCCGAGGTATGGGACTTCGTCTCAATCTCCTTTCATTGAGGCATATTTTATTTTATACACAACTTTCTTTTATACGGTGTATAAACCCATTTGACTTTTACATTTATCCAAAAGGAATCGTTTCTATAAGAATCATTTTACAAAACAACAAAAGGTAATGTTTTTGTCGTACGTATGCGGCGACAACGACTTCTCCGCCGCCGTGACCTTTATTTGAGTTTCGGCTTCCTCTACAAGCCATACCTTCTTTTTAAAAGAAAAATAAATACCATGTTTTACTTTTATATTATTTTGGTATTGAAAATGGTTTTCATAATTTTTTTGTATCAATGTGTTGTATTGATATCTTGTGATTGAAAGGTGGAAATGTTATGTTTCCTTTATGCATGTTTTATGTGATACGATTATGTTGTGGTTCTTGGGAATTATTATGAAGACGGGTGGTTACGTGATAAACTAAGGGCGGGTGAGCCCGATATAGCTCTCCAATTCATTGGGTAACGCGAATGAGTGAAACATTAAGGTTTCTCCAAAGAGATTTAGGGAATATACTGTGTTGGGTATTCCAAACGTAACCAAGAGGGTTACTCCCTACGTAAGAATGTTATGAATGCCTCAAGTTACCTTTATGTCTTATGATTTCTATGATTTATTCATGATTTGATGAGGTATGTTAATGTGATTATGTTTTATGGGTAAAGTATGATTTCATTCTTATGTATATATGAACTCATGTTTCCTTCCCATATTTTTATCCCATACTGAGCTCTTTATGCTCATCCCAAGTTTTTTTTGAAATGTTTTCACAGGTCAAGGGAAAGGTACATGATATGATGATAGTATCAAGAAGTGTCAAGAAAGAATCCATATTTTATTTTAAATATGTTTCCGTTGATGGGAAAAATGAATACTATCATTATGTAACCACTTTGTTTAAATGTGGAATGTAATGCATGTTTTTATGATCTAATTCTCTAAAACTCTAAACCTGAAAAGATCCTCAACGTGTAATCTTGTAATAACTCATGATTAAGTACGATTTAAGGCAGGGGAATTATACCACTGATTTGGTCCCCAAGTCCTTTAAGACCTTCAGGCCACCCTATCCTTTGGGATAGTAAGGTCTTCAGGCCACCTCAAGGCCTTTGGGACACCTTAAGTGCAGCTGAAAACTAGACAATCTTCGAGGAACAAGCTCTATAAGGAGGATGAGCAAGGAGCTTTCACCACAGTTGAAGCTACGCGGATTGCAAGAATGAGAGGGTATGGAACCTTCCATCAGGACAAGCCTGTGCATATAAGGGATAACCTATCTGAACAACCATGCGAAGGTGGAGATCTGATTTCATGATGAAGATGCTGGGGAGGAGTAGTTCCAAGTAGTTAGTCTGGGTTTTATGTAATGTTTGAAGCCTACAAGCAATGAATTCTTTTAAGGTTTATGGGCCATGTAATACTTACGCCTTCGGGCCTTGTAAGGGTTCCACCTCACCACTTGAAAGGTGGATTATCAAAAATTAATAAAAAATGAAGGCCTTTGGGCCATTGGATGGATGGTATTTTATTTCATAAGATAGAACAAAGTGGGTATTTTAATACTTTATAGAGAGGTTAAATACCATCAAACTTTTAAAAAAGAGAGTTCAATAATCTGGTTATATTTTTTTGTAATAAAATTTGTGTTACCTAAAATTATTATCTGTTTACTACTGCATTTATGTAATCTAAATTAAATATTAAACCACGTATACAGATAATGACATTTTCACATGCTGATGCTCCTAAACCAGAGGAACAACAGGTTTCTCAACATTTTGATGCTTCTAATACAAAGGAACAAAATCCTTATGCACATGCAGATAATACCAATCTAGAGGAATTACATATTGATGATGTTGAATCCAAGGAAATGGTATATGATGAACAACTTATTCCCTAGAAAAAATAGGAGCACTGTAGCATAAAAATGTTAGAAAAAATTAATATGATGAGAAAAAAATGCATCAAATTTGTGGTTTGATGGAATGCATGCAACCAAGATATTGACCCCAACAAGGCCATGTTCATTAGCTACATTGGAATAATCACTAGAATTCATGATCTAATTGATGTAGATTTGTGAAAAAATGCTTTTCCCATGGTTAAGTAACTAACTTGAGAAGTGATTATGACAAAATTATGATATAATTTCTTTAATTTTATAAGAAAACAATAACGAAACATTGATTTACTCATCATTATATCTTATAGAGTTCATGCATAATAGATGACTACTAAATGTAATTTTTATTAATGATCACTAGAATTACACATAGAGGCTTTTAGAAAATTATTACAAAGTATCAACTCAAATACGTTGAAGGGGAAATAAACCCCCACCCACCAAAAATGTATATACACCTGATAAACCAAAAAGTATGAGATGCGTTTATTAGTCATCATAAGGAGACATATTTTCTAGTACATTGTGAATAGTAATACATTTCTTGAAAATATATGTATGAGTCACTTTGATTAATAATTTTTAATTTATGAAACAACAACCGAGTGATGAAAATAAGAAATGTGTAGAAAATCCAATATACTCATACTATAAAGTAAGGATGGGGTATGCCTCACTTGAAGAAATAGAATGTATTTTTAATCTATAATAATAATTTTATGAGACATGAAATAATAAAATAATCATATTTATTTTTTTATATACAGATTGACGAATCAAAATCCAAAGAAACTTATATCCCACATCATGTTCTATTGAAGGGGGAACATATAGATAAATATGGGATACTAATAGATAAAAAAACACAGAAAGTTTAGGAAGAATGTGTATGTATGATTTAATAAAAATTTGTTATTTTTAAATTAGTACTATATAACAATGATTACATATTTTTCTATATTTTTTTATCCAACTTAGACAGAAGAATCATCATCAACTATACCCAATGAAAGACTACTATTAGTGGACATGAAGTGACCTGAATAGTATGGTTATGTTAGAGGTTTGAGTTTTGCGGTGTCACCCCAGAACTATTTTGATAAAATAAATAAAAAGTGGATAAAGATAAGAAAATAGAAGAGTTGCATGAATGATTATCAAATATAAAAGAAAAACATAATTATTAGTCTAAGTTTTTAGAAAATTTTATGGAAAGGAATCAAGGAGAATAAACAACACAACAAAAATCAGTATGTGAAGACCCCCTATCCCCCACAAACTTTTAGGTGAGACATTCTCTTAAAAGGGCTGTCTTAGAATAGGTAATTAATATTATTATAATTTTTTATATGAAATGTAAATTAGATAGACACTGGCACCTTTACTGTACTGATATTATATAGGATGAAAATGATTATTATTTATATCTATCTTTTCCCACCCATTTTCTTGTTGTGAGGGGTACTATGTAAAATATCCAAGGATATATTCTATACAACAAACTTCTAATAGGTCATGTGAGAGTGTGTATTCATGCATCTCATGAGACAAGTGCCAAAATACCTATTCAAATTGATGATGTAAATAACATTCATATAATTTTTGTTTGATCTTGTAAAAATACATTTCAACAATGAGGTATTCTTTTAAAATCTATTTTATATACTAAAACTTTAATAATTAATGAAAAATCCCGAAACCAATGAATGTTATTATAGATGAACAAATGGAAGGGGGTGAAATGAAATGTTGAATTAAAATGATCTATTGTATCAAACAACCAATCAAAAATATCTTTAGAATGTACCTTTACCCCACCCATTCAGCTTCTATATTTACAAAACATAAGGGTTCATGCATATACAATGTTAGAAAGTGGTGATATGACCATAATTTATTTCGAAGAGTAAATTTATAAAGAGACCATTACTAGATATATTGGTCTTGAGAATGTAAATGAAATCCTCAAACATTAATATCTAGGAGTCACATTTATAAATGTATAAATTAGATGTGTTTTCATGATTTTTTATCCAATAGTTAGTCTACTATGTTAATTATGAATAAACACTATGCATAATTTTTAGAGGTGTATAAATCAATACTATTTTAAGGGAAAAATTTGTGAATATAAATTTAGACTCATTAGTACTCACATAACTTCTTTACAAGAATTATCATTAGAACCAAAGTAATATGAAGTAATAGTAGACAAACTGGTTGCAATGTTTCCAAGAAAACTTAATAATGATAGAATCTTTTTAATACCTACGATGTAGGGGTAAAACTCTATAATTGAATTATATAAAATATAATTTCATTCCTTTTATTACTTATTCCATTTTGTTTTTTGGAAGAATTTGTTTTTAATTGAAATAAATATGGATACTCCAAATATTTATTTTTTGGATTCAATGCATATATACCCAACAAATCGACCACATGTGATGATGTTTATTAATTTTTAATACACTAAATGAAATGTTTTACAAATAAAATTCATGTTATACATTTTATAATATGTTTTAATGAAAATTCTACTGTTATTGGGAAAATATCATCAAAACCGTGGCGTGAGGATAGTCTATGAGAACAAGGATCCTATCGAATTCTACAAGTGGATAAGTATTAGTTTATATATAATAATATTTCATTATCAAAACATATATCAAAATAAATTTATTATTTTTATCAATGTTTCTATAGTGTATAAAACAAACTAATGAAAAATGTTGTGATTGTTATGTTTTCAAATTTATGAATTATATCACATACCATTAATAAAATAACATTCCCAAAAAGGTATTTTTAATGAAAATTAAAATTTAATTTAAAATATTTATCAATCCTTTGTTTATTTATGTTTTTACAATACTAATAGGACTTTCAATAGTTCTAATATTCAGTAGAGGAAGTATATTTTTTTAGAAATTAATGGGAAACATACCTGGGGTCAGAATTCATATAGATATCAGGAAGAGATGACAACCTACTAGTTATTTTGTTAATTTTTTCATCATTTTATCTATTTTTTAGCTAATTTACTTATCATTTTTATATGATACTTAGTTTTTATCTTTCATAGACATCATGAAGAAATGGATTCATCAAAAAGGACGAGGCACCCATGTACTATGATCAATCACTCAGTAAGGATGATGTACTTTTCTTTTTTATTCTATAATGCATTCAATACCCAAGGTTGTCATCCATCAATATTGTTAGATAATCCCAAATGTTGAATGCATTGAAGAATAAAAAGTCATGGTTTGATGTGTAAGAATCAAATTCACCTCAATTCGATACAAGGTATGAATGGTATGACATGAAGATTATGTTTTTAGTTTAAACTTGACATTTTAGTTCAAAACAAACATTATATACCCAAAAATAAAAAAAAACAAATTCTAATTTTTTTGTTACTTTAGAAAGATGATTCTTAATTTATTTGTGATGTGAAAGAATCATCCACACCTCAATCCAATACACAGTTTTTACAGTATGATAGATCTAGTAACATGTTTTAAGCACCTCATACTTATGAGAGATTGGACTTTGAGGCTGCAACTAATAGAATGGCATTTTGTAAATGGTCAATAATTTATACAAACATAAAAAAGGTGAATTCATACTACATATTTAGTTAGTTTTTTTCATTATTTTTTCTACTATTTTTAAGTTAATTTTATTATAATTTTTATCTGATACCCCAAGTATGCCATTTTATTTAAAATTTACATTTTAGTTCAAAACACACATCACATATTCTAAACCAAGAAAACACATTTATATTGTCTTAGTAATTCAGGAAAACAATCCATAAGTCATTTGTGACATGTATGGATCATAATCACCTCAATTTGATACACGTTGTGCCTGGTATAACTCAAAGTATGTGTTATCAATTGTTAATTGACATTTTATTTGAAAACATGTGTCACTCAATAAAAACTGAGAAAATGAACTTAGTTTTTATTTATGATTTAGGAAAAAAATTCATAATTCATTCTTGAAATGTAGGAATCAATCTCATATAAAACCGACACATGATATGACAGGTATGGCTCAAAGTATGTGTTTTCAGTTTAAACCAAAATTTTATTAAAAAATAAACATCATATACTAAAAAACAATAAAAACATTTGTATTGTTTTTATTTTTTAAAAAATTATCCATAAATAATTTTTGATATGTTGGAATAAGTTATACCTCATTCTGATGCACTACGTGATCAGTATGAATCCAAGTGTGTTTTTTATTTAAAATCACCATTTAAAAAAAAATATGACATACTCAAAACTGGTCAAACACATTCATATTGTTTTGATACTTTAGTAAAAAATACATAATTCATTTACGATGTGTAGAAATTAGAATCACCTCAATCTGACATATGGTGTGACTAGTATAATTTCTAGTGTGACTTTTTATTTAAAATTGACATTTTAGTTCAAAACACACATCACACAATCAACACTAAGAAAAAAAAATTCATTTTTTTGATAATATTTGAAAATAATCAATGGGATATTTTTGATGTGTATGAATGGACCACACCTCAATCTGATACACAGTGTGACCAGTATGACTCAAAGTGTATATTTTAATTTAAAATTGACATTTTAATTCAAAATACATACCACATACTCAAAACCAAGAAAATACATTCATATTTTTTTATACTTCAGTAAAATGACCCATAATTAAATTTTGAAATTTAATAATTATTCGCATCTCAATCCGATACATGGTGTGCCCATTATGGCTCAAAGTGTCCGTTATTAGTTTAAAATTGATATTTTAGTTCAAAACATGCATCACTCATTAAAAATAAAGAAACAATGCTCTTATTTTCTTGATACTTTATGGAAAAAAAAAATTCATAAGTAATTTTTTATATATAGAAATCAGTCTTACATCAAACTGACACATGATGTGACCGGTATGACTCATATTTTGTGTTTTTAGTTTAAATTGACATTTTAGTAAAAAAAGGTACATGGAATATTCAAAAATAATAAAAAACACTCATATTGTTTCTATACTTTAAGAAAATGATAAATAAGTCATTTATGAAGTGTAGGAATATGTCACACCTCAATTTGATGCACAGTGTGACCAGTGTGACTCCACACGTGTCACTTTATTTAAAATTGACATTTTAGTTCAAAACACATGTCACATACTCAAAAAAGAGAAAAAAATTAGGATTGTTTTTATACATGAGTACAATTATCCATATGTAATTTTTTCAGGAATTATCCTCACCTCAATTTGATGCATGATGTGCTTGGTATGACTCAAAGTGTACATTATTAGTTCAAAAATTGACATTTTACTTCAAAACATGCTTCACTCACTGAAAATTGAGAAAAATGATCATATTTCCTTGATACTTAATGAAAATGATTCATAAGTCATTTTGATATGTAATAATCAAACTCACATAAAACTAACACATGATGTGACCGGTCTGACTCAAAGTGAATTGTTTCAGTTTAAATTGACATTTTAGTAAAATAGACATGTGACATACTCAAAAAAAATAAATAATATTCAGATTATTTTTATACTTAAGAACAATTTTCTTTAAGTCATTTTTGATGTGTAAGAATGAGTTATACCTCGATACGATGTAGAGTGTGACCCGTATGACTCAAGTGCGTCTTTTTATTGAAAATTAACATTTTAGTTGAAAACACACCCCACATTCTCAAAAATAAGAAAATTAATTTTTATTATTTTTATAATTTAGGATAATGATCTATAAATAATCTTTGATGTGAATTAATAAACCACACCACAATTTGATACATGGTGTTCTCATTATGACTCAAAGTGTCCATTATCAGTTTATAATTGACAATTTAGTACAAAACACATGCCACTCACTGAAAACCAAGAAAACATTCTCAGATTGTCTTGATACTTTAAGAAAAAAAATCCATATACAATTTTTTATTTATATTAATGAGTATCACATCAAACTGACACATGATGTGACTAGTATGACTCAAATTGGTTATTTTTATTTAAAATTGACATTTTTGTAAAAAAAACATGATATACTAAAAATAAAGAAGAAAAATTCATATTTGTTTTATACTTTGGTAAAATAATCCATAAGTCATTTATGATGTGTAGGAATTGGCCACACCTCAATCCAATGTAAAATGTGACTGATATGACTTCAAGATTGTCTTTTTTACTTACAATATTCATTTTAGTTCAAAACACATGTCACATACTCAAAAACATTAAAACACATTCATATTATTTTAATACTTTATTAAAATGATCCATAAGTCATTTGTGATGTATGAGAACCATCTAGACCTCAATCTTATACATGGTGTGCCCGAAATGAGTTTAAAATTCACATTTTAGTTCAAAACGTGTTTCACTCACTAGAAATTTAGAAAACATGCTTATATTGTTTGATTGTTTAGAAAAATGATTCACAATTAATTTTTTATGTGTATGATTCAGTCTCAGTCAAACTAATACAGGATGTGATCAGTTTGACTAAAAGTATTTGTTTTTAGTTTAAATTGTCATTTTTTAAAAAAAGACATGTGGGATATATAAAACTAAGAAAACACATTCAAATTGTCTTGATTCTTTAGGACCACAATACTTAAGTCAATTTTGATGTGTAGGAACCATATGTACATAATCTGATGCACAGTGTGATGAGTATGACTATATGTATGTCTATTTATTTAAAATTTACATTTTAGTTCAAAATACACATAACATACTCAAAACCATGAAAAAAAATTAGATTTTTTTGATACATTAGGAAAATGATCCATAAGAAATTTTTGATGTTTTAGAATCATAAGCACCTCAATCTGATACACTATGTTCCCGTTATGACTCAAAGTATTTGTTATTAGTTTAAATTGACTTTTTAGTTCAAAACATGTGTTCCTTGCTGAAAACTAAGAAAATGTGATTAGATTATCTTGATACTTTAGTAAAATTATTCATAATTCATTTGTTATGTATAAGAATATATCTCATCTCTAACTGACACATGATGTGATAGTTATGAATAAAAGTTCATTTTTTAGTATAAAATGACATTTTAGTAAAAAGACATGTGATATACTCAAAACCAAGAAAACACATTCAGATTTTGTTGATACATTAAGAAACGTATCCACAATTAATTTCTAACATGTTTGAATCTTCCTCACCTCAATCCGACACATGGTGTGACCAGTATGAATCAAAGTGTGTACTTTTATTTAAAATTGAAATTTAAGTTCAAAACACACACCACATACTGAAAAATGAAAAATGATTATTATTTAGATAATTTAGGAAAATTATCTATAATTAATTTGTGATGTGTAGAAATTAGAAAAACCTCAACCTAATAAACGATGTGCCCAATATGAATCAAAGTGTTTGTCATCAGTTTGAAATGGAAATTTTAGTTGAAAACATGTGCCAGTCACTGAAAACTAAGTAAACATGCTTGGATTGTCTTGATAATTTAAGACAATGGAAAAATTGGAATTAGTCAAACCTCAATCCAACACACGATGTGATGGGTATGACTCCAAGTGTGTCCTTTTATTTAAAATCAACATTTTATTATTGTATCGTTTCATATTTATGTTTAATTTATTTCTTTATAGTATCACTAACATAAGAATTGTTTTCTTATACAAATGAATATTTCTTCTCTCGATTTAGGGTGGTTTGTTTGGAAACTGATAGTACAATTAAAATTTTTAAAGAGGGGGCCAGGTTCCAAATACAATGAAACTATTGATGTTTTGGAATGTTTTTGATAGTAATTGTTAATGTAATTTTACAAAATAATGTTTGAAATATATATAATATAGTTTTTTTCTTATATCAATAATGAAATTTTTATTTTTTATGAATTATGGATTTTCCATATATAGGTGTATTTACAATGGTAGTGCC
The DNA here is from genome assembly GCA_963277665.1 of Viscum album. Lineage (NCBI taxonomy): Eukaryota > Viridiplantae > Streptophyta > Magnoliopsida > Santalales > Viscaceae > Viscum > Viscum album. The sequence goes on along the minus strand of OY728138.1, from coordinate 1,433,784,053 downwards.
CTATAGTTTTAATAGAACACTACAAAAATATTACCTTTATTAGTGAAAAAAAGATCTAATAAAGGGCCCCCATTATCAGTGATAAACTAGCACTGATAAAAGTCCCCCATTTTCAGTGATTTTCTAATGCTGATAAAAGTGTCACACTTTTAACGGTGGTTTGATCAATATAACTTTTTAGCATTTCTAGAGGCTTTTTCTATTGATTTTAACATCCACTTCTATTGTAGTGTATATATGGAAGGGACAACCATAATTTAACACACACTCACTAGATAAGGCACGCAAAGACACATTAAGCACATCAACAATGTCATAACCAGTTTAAAAAAATATTGATTTATATGTTCTTTTGGTTTAGAATTCCCTTTCTATTTGGGCTTGTGGAATTTTGGACTAATGTTTCCAGGTTTGACATAGTTGTAGTAAATTACATTCATAGACTTAGATTTGGATATGTTATTCCTAGGTTGATTTTTATTCTTTCCATTACCTTTTTTGTCTTTCTTCTTGTTTTTACTCTCAGTCCTAGATATGGTAGAAAAGTTCTTAACTTTAGAATTTAGTTTAAGTATATTGTGAATTTATTTAGACAATAAATACAATTTAACCTCTTATAGGGTTAAAAAATCATGCCCATACATCATTGTTTCAACCAGAGTATAGTAGGAATTATCAAGAGAAATGAGAAATATCATGGTATGGTATTTATCATAAAAAAATTATATTAGCAAGGTCAAACGTACTTTTGTTGAATTAATTAAGATGGTATTTAATAGAAATACTAGACCGCATCTTAAAAGTAAACATTTTATGATTTTTATAAAGACGACCAACTGGAGAAGCAGTCATATATAATTTGACAAGTTTCAACCAAACTCTAGCAGTGAATAACTCATAGAAAACCTTACTAAGGAATTTTTCACCTAAGGATAACAAAAAGGAAATATTTGATTTTTATAGGACATCAATAGAGACATCTTGGTATGTGGGAGTAGTCTATCAATCAACAAGCATATTAGTTATATGTTTCTTTGGTCTATATAGAGATATCATCTTGATTTCCCTTAGATTTCAACTATTATCTCCATCAAATTTATCTATCTCATACCTAGAAAATGCTCTCATTTATTCATAGAGCTCCAATACCAAGTTTTTTGGGGAAACGTTAAGCGTACACCCCCAACACTACTATAGAGATAGATTTTAAAAGTGATAGAAAAAGACTTTATTAGTGATAAAAAGAACTTTGATCTAAGAACTGTTAAAATTTGGTCACTTTTATCATCGATAGAAAAACACTAATAAAGAGGGACCTTTATAAGTGCTCATTTAGAACTGATAAAGGAAACCCTTTATTAGTGATTTTTTAGCACTGATAAAGTTCATACTATTGTAGTGTGCTTTAAAAATTATAGCACACTACTGGTAAAAATACAATTGTATATGTAAAATTTATAATTTAATTGAAATAAAATTACATCATAAATAAAAGAAAGAAAACACTATATTATAGAAATTTTAAACATTATTTTGTAAACTTTCATTATCAAGTACTATCAAAAACATTAAAAACATCAATGTTTCATTGTCTTGATCACCCGACCCCATCTCAAAAAATCATAATCATGGAATAAATTACCGAAAAAACCACCCCAACTAGAATAAAATAATCCACCTATATAAGAAAACAATTCTTATGTTAGTAATACTATAAATAAATAAATTAAACATGAATACAAAAAAATACATTAATAAAATGTCAATTTTAAATAAAAGGACACACTTTGAGTCATATCAGTCACACAATACATCATATTGAGGTTCCACTAATTTCTACACATCATAAATGACTTATGGATAATTTTTCTAAATTATATAAAAAAATGAATGTGTTTTATTGGTTTTGGGTATGTGACAAGTGTTTTGAACTAAAATGTCAATTTTAAATAAAAATACATACTTAGAGTCATACTGTTCACTCTATGCATTAAAAAAAATGCATTTTCTTATTTTATAGTATTTCACACATCTTTTTACAAAAAAAATAAATTTAAACTCAGAACACACACTTTGAGTTATATCATTAATATCTTGTGTTGGTTTGATGTGAGACTAATTCCTATAAGTTATAAATGAATTATAAATCTTTTTCCTAATGTATCAAGACAATCCAAGCACATTTTCTTTATTTTTAATGAGAGACACACATTTTTTACTAAATTGTCAATTTTAAACTGATCATAGATAATTTGAGTCATACCGAGCACATAGTGTATTATATTGAGCTGAGAATAATTCATACACATCAAAAATGACTTATGAATTGTTTTACTAAAGTATTAAAACAATGTGAAAGTAGTTTCTTGTTTTTGAGTATGTGATGTGTGTTTTGAACTAAAATATCAATTTAAAAAAAGACACACTTGGTGTCACACTAGTTAAACCATGTGTCGTATTGAGATATGATTGATTTAAACGTATCAAAAATGAATTATTGATCATTTTCCTAAGTATCAAGAAATTTGAATGTGTGTTCATTTTTGAGTATGTCACATGTATTTTTTACTAAAATGTAAATTTAAACTTAAAACACACACTTCGAGTCATATCAATCACATTGTGTGTCAGTTTGATGTAATATTGACTTGCATATATCAAAAATGACTATATAAAAAATGACTTATGAATCATTTTTCTAAATTATCAAGACAAATCAAGTGTTTTTTTCTATGTTTTTAGTGAGTGACACATGCTTTGAACTAAATTGTGAATTTTGAACTGATAATGGAAACATTGATTTATATAGGGCACATCATGTAAATAATTTAGGTGAAGATGATTCCTACATGTTACAAATGAGTTATGAATCATTTTACTAAAATATCAAAAAATCTGAATGTGTTTTCTTGGTTTTGAGTATGTAACGTGTGTTTTGATCTCAAATGTCAATTTTAAATAAAACGACACACTTGGAGTCATAATGGTTACACTATGCATCAAATTAATGTTTTGATGATTCCTAAATGTCAAAAATGAATTATAGATCATTTTCAAAAATTATCAAAACAAACTAAATTCATTTTCTCAGTTTTGAGTATGTCACAAGTATTTTTTACTAAAATTTCAATTTAAACTGAAAACATGAACTTTGAGTCATACCGGTTATATCATGTACAAGTTTGATATGAGGAGGATTACTACACATCAAAAATTACTTATGAATCATTTTACTACAGTATCAAGAAAATTTGAACATGGTTGTTTGGCTTTTTTTGAGTGACACACGTTTTGAACTTAAATGTCAATTTTAAACCGACAATGAACACTTTGAGTCATTTCAGGCACACTATGTATCATATTGAGTTGAGTATGATTACTTGACATCAAAAATGACTTATGAATCATTTTACTAAAGTATCAAAATAATAAAAATCCATTTTATTGATTTTGAGTATGTGATGTGTGTTTTTAAATGAAATGTCAATTTTAAATAAAAAGATGCACTTGGAGTCGTACCAGTCACACCATGCATCCTATTTATGTACAACCTATTCCTAGATTTAAATAATTAGTTTAGGATTTCTTTCCTAAAGCATAAAAAAAAATCCAAATTCATTCACTCATTTTTGAGTATGTCAAGTTTCTTTTTTACTAAAATATTAATTTAAACTGAAAACATGAAATCTGAGTCATACTATTCAAATCCTGTGTTGGTTTGATATGAGACTAATTCTTATACATCAAAAATGACTTATTAATAATTTTCCTACAAAATCAATAAAATACAAGCACATTTTGCTAGTTTTTAGTGAGCAACACACATTTTGAACTAAACTATTAACTTTAAAATGATAACATACACTTTGATTCATACCAGGTACACTATGTTTCCAATTGAGTTATGGATTATTTTTAAAAATAAAAAATGACTTATAGATCATTTTCATAAGGTTTCAATATATTATAAATGTGTTTGATCAATTTTGATTATGTGACATTTGTTTTGAACTAAAATGCTGATTTTAAATAAAAATACACACTTGGAGTCTTATTAGTAACACCATGAATCAGATTGAGTTTTGATTGATCCCTACACATCAAAAATTACTTATAGATTATTTTACTAAAATAAAAAACTACATGAATGTGTTTTATCAGTTTTGATAATGTCACATGTATTTTTTCTAAAATGTTAATTTAATCTGAAAACATGCACTTCGAGTCATACTGGTCACAACGTGTCTCGATTTGATGTGATAGTAATTCATACAAGTCATAAATGACTAATTAATTGGTTTCCTAAAGTATTAATAGATGTTGAGTGAATTTTATTGGTTTTCAGTGAGTGAACAATTTTTTAACTAAATTGTAAATTTTAAACTGATAATAGACACTCTGAGTCATACCGGGAATGCCCTGTATCATATTGAGGTGCAGATGATTCCTACACATAATAAATTACATATAGATCATTTTATTAAAATATCAAAACAATTTTAATAAATATATTAATATATTTGTGATTTATAATTATATTTTCCATATAGTCTTTCTCTTTTTCTTTCAGACTCTGAATTGGAACATTATCTTTCATTTATATATTCCATTATTAATTCATTTGGTTTATGGGAGGAAAAATAATCCCCAAAGTTATTTATTTATTCTTAGGAAATTTTCTTCAGACCTTGGGGATTAATAATTCCCTTCACCCCTTTACATGGGCTGAGTCAGGTGTTTAGTTTATAGACAACCTTAGATGGTTCATGTCAACTCCTCTAGCTTGTGTTTTAAGAAAATGCTCAGCCACACCCACCGATGCATCATCACATCAACTGATCATGATACCTTAATTTTCAAAGACATATTATAATTTTACAAACTCCCATATTTATATTTTATCCTAACACTTTATATTTTTTAATATTTAAAACCTTGAATAACCAAATCCACCATTATAGTCCACCATCGAGCACATATGTACCCCCAATCTGACTCACTCATTAATAACATAAAATTATTGATTAATCCCAATTTCAATACAAAAAATCTATCCAAAATCACATCCAAATTACAAATTTGGTATTCATAAATTAACTAGTTAATATTAGGTCAACTTGCTCATAGAAATCTCAGTTTCATCTCAATAATCCACCAACCTGTCTTACCATATCCACTACCCTTATGATACAAGGATCATGAACCCACTACCTATTAGATGCTACCCATATTATGTTCTTCCTACTCATTGGTATACTAAAATAAAGTTCCTAGTTTCCATGACCCATTTCAAGTCCATTTCCAAACATAATTGAAATTCCCCAAGGGTCGTTGGACTACTGAGCGGGGAGGGGTGAATCAATGGTCAATATTTTTTTATGAATGAATCCATTTTAATTTGACCTCCAAGACTTCTTTGAGTCTTGGATACTCTTCTTCATGTCACACATCCTCACTTAGATGATGAAAAAATAATTTCATAAAGGAGAAAGAATATACAAAGATTTATTTAAATAATTACACCTTAATGTGATTAGTTATGTTCCTCAATCATAAATTATCCATTATAATCAATTTCTGACTACAATGGGTTCACTAATTCTCACTCTTACACTGATAGTATCTCACTAGACCCATCTTTCTAGATTCTCACTAGGCTTATTTATAAAAAATTCAAATTTTATTTGATTTTTAAAAAACTGCTTTTTGGTTGAGTGGTAACCGAGCTAAACACAAGCGTACTAATTCAAAATTCAAAATTAAACTACTGCCATCATCACTGCCTCGATCCATGACCAACTTTGTCATCCTCGTCAGGTCATGTCTCGAGTCATGGGCTACATCAATTTTTTATTGCAACGTCTGTTGGTGAGAACCCATCAGAGAACATCCCACCGTCGTTTCAAACCACCATCACAGAATACCTTCAATCTCACTAAACATAATCTTCACTCACCATCATAGAAAATTTTAGTGGCCCATAACCGAAGGTACATACATAACATATTAAAAACCTTCTTCTGAGAAACCATCATCAACATCATCACTCAATCACCACTAGAGCCAAAATTTGGAACTAACGAAGAAAGGGACATAGACAATAAGGGTGATCCACCTTGAACCCTGAAATCCAATCAAGATCACATCCCAAAGATTCTTGTAAAACACCCATCTAGACTAACTGGGTGGGTAGTAGTGGAAAAATGAGGCCATGGAATATTGGAAGCGGCCAGAACCTCAACAACAATCCACAACCACACCGAAAATCCAAACCAAACCAAGAATCTTGATACTCGAATCTGTGATTTAGCACATAGAAAACAAAAAATAAGGACACCTTAAACATGAATTGAAGCTATAATAGGATGAAATTTTCGAAACAACAATTATTGATTTAACTAAACATCCCAAATAATACATGAAACCACCACTTTAGAAAAAATTGGATAGAAACTAGGGAACAAGAATCTAGAGTAGCAAAAATCGGACATGACCTCAACATAGAAGCGCTTCTAGGAATGAGCCACCAACCCCACCGATGAAGACACCACCACAAAGATAACATACTTTGATAACTCACTCACTACTTATATACTAAAAGGATTGATACCCAATATTATAATGTGCATATAAAGTTGATATCTCTATAGATCCTTTTACTTTTCTTCATTTACTGATGATGTATTGTACTATAGGTTATATCACTCAACTCTTCTTCATCACTTTATTCAAAATGAAATTGGTGTATTAATTAAAAATAATGTTGGATTCTATATTTATCTTCAGTATTTAATGAACTAACTTATCTTGGTTGTTCATCCTCAAAAGTCTCCGGCTCTCTATGTTTAGATGATGATCCTATTTATTCTCATTCAAGATCCTTACATAATAAAGACACATTCATTTTTTATCTCTTCCTCATTGATATTATCATATTATCACATTCAAGGATAACTAAATTAACTACTAATTTTATTTTAAACAACAATAAATGGAATTCATGTTGAAAAAATAGCCACTAGCCTAAATAAAATGTAATAGAATATCTATTTATAGATTCCAATGATCTTCCATCTAATTCTTTTTCCACTAAAAGGATATTATATAAATACCCTCAATAAGTGCACCTAAAGATGAGGATTATATTTTATTTCTTTTCTTCTTCAACATGGACAAATTAATTTTATTCTTTAACTAAAAATATCTCCCTAGAATCCACAATTAAATCACCCTAGTTGTATCAATATATAAAACACATTATATTATGTCATGGAACTCATCTTGAAGCTTAAATAAGTTTATTATAGCATGAAAACTTATTCTTATATTGAAACATATATTACAATTCAAATATATTCCTTCATTCTTCCTATAAAACATCTCACTTCAGAAATGACTTATAATATAATGAAAAAGTTGATCCTTAGCGAATATTCATCTACATTGTTATTAAAATCCTAATAAAATAAATTCAACACATTTAATATTTCATATATTCTTAAAAAATTGATATTATTCTCCCTTGGATTAATGATTGGTTACTTAACTACTCATTTATTGTATCACATTTATTTTTTGATGTTCTTGTCATTGAATATCATCCCCAACATCACCCCAATTATATTCATTAGAATTATTGAATTAGGATAACTCAATTTTTCACCTTGAAAAATCTCAAAATTTTTCTATATCAATATCATACATTGATCAAAAAGTTATACTCATATTATAAATATCATATGATCACAAAAACAATATATGATATTCCCAAATTTCATACAATCTCAGATTTATCGAAATATTAAAAAATAAAATATATAACGATCTATATAAAATATTATACAGTCGCTTTAAGTATCATAAAACATATGAATTTTCATATTGAATCATTTTAACACACTAAAATATTATATACAAGAGAAAATATCCTTCTTCATATGAATTTTTCCATAGTTATATCTATAATATCTAGTGAATAGATGAAATATCATATACACAGTCCAAATAACTAATATCGTATCACTTTTTCCTTTATCAATTTTCATCACACTTAAAATTTCATAAATACATCATAAAATGACATATAGGTAGCTCGTGTATCTTTATTTTCATACACATATAATAATTTCCTTTATAAATTTTAAAACATCCTATGGGTAGGATAAATCCCTTTACTGATTTTCAGCTTCTATTCACTAAATATCCTTAATACCAAAATATTACATGCAATAGAAAAATTCATTATACCTAGAAAAATTATCATACACGCTAGTCATGACTGATAAATTCATTTAACATTTTCACACTCTTTAATTAGAAATAGAGATTTCTTGAAATGACATCAGATATTCTTAAAATCAACTTTGGTCCTTCTCAAACAACTCAAATAACACTTTTTTTATTCCAAATAATCATGTAAATTATAATCATAATTTTAAATTGAATAATTTATTTCTAAAGCCTAGAAACATGTTAAATAGTCAAGTTAGAGTAGTTTCCATTAGCTCATTTTCCTTCTCAACTTCAACACTTCTTTGGACTTCAAAAATAATAATCTAGGAGTGTTTAAATACTTAAAATAGAAACTGATATATTATACACTCCATATATGGATTCTACACTCATATCTACCCCTCCCAGACACATTGAAAAGTTTCACAACTTGTTAAATAAATATTACACCAGCTAGTTATTGTATTTTCTATAGACAACCACCTCTTAGTTGTTTATTATTCAAAGTGATAGTTATAGAGAGTGATTATCTATGCATATGAACTTATTAGTAACATGATGATTAGTTTATAAATCTTCGGAATTTTTCATTTTAATTATTATATAATTGAAGAATATTTTTAAATGTATCATGTAGTGTACAATGTTTCTTTCTCCAGTAATTGTGTAATGAACCAACCTGGGAAGCCCCTAGATACATAGCCCAAACAAACTTTCCACTAACCCAAAGTGCATCTTCAACCCCCCTGGGAAGATGAAAAGCATATTGGGTATCAAATAAAATCATTTGGGATGATTATCCCTTATATAAGAGTTAAATCATGATATTTATTTTCCAAAAATTTAGCATTAATCTTCTATAAGTCAGACTTCCATGAAAAAATTAGATATGAAAAAATAAATGAACATTTAGGTATATAAAAAAATTTAAAAAATTTAATGAAAATATAACCCCTAATGTCACTCTCTAACCTCCTTACATACATAAAAAACTACCACTAAAATACTTTGTTTCTTATATATATAGTAGAATAAACCAATAACCATAACTGAATGTAGTAATGGCCTAGTTGAATAGTTTTGTAAATAATTTTTTTTAAAACTTACCTCAAATCCCCATACAATCAACACTCTAAGTTCAATTATGATTTGAGTAAAAACCAAAAGCTGAATAGTAATAATATGGGAATGAGTATAAAATTAATCATTAAGACACTAACCACCTTAACACATTCCAATTTTTTTTACAAAACCATTTTCAATCTATTATGAAATAAAATAATGATATATGTTTTTTAGACATAATTTATAAAAAATAAATATATTTTACACTTATATTATACAAACATTCCATTTTTTATTTCTTAAATAGAAAAATAACTTTAAAAATGTTTTCTAAACCTAATTCATTTTAGAAACCAAAACTCCCATTTTAAAATAACATTAAAAATCTATGATAAAAATATTTAACTAAAAAATGGTTCTAGAACAACTTTGAAACCCATTTTAATTAAAAAAACCTTTCATAAGGAATAGATCATGAAAGTAGCCACCATAGGATAAAAATTTGATAATGAAAGTAAGCATGATAAAGTTTCCACAACCAATAAAAGTATAAGGGAGGAAAATGAATCATCTGAGAGAAAAACCCCAAATCAACCACCAATTGATTTATTGGTTTCATGGGACACAAAACTAGGTACTCAATTAATAAAATCCTAAAAAGGTGAAAGGAACATTATGTCGACCTACTAGAACCTGTATATCCTGATAGTATCTCCAAATGAGTCTGGCCCTAATACCATCCACCTAGGATTATAAAGTTATCTTGGGGAAGCATCTGGGTGAACTCAAGAACCCATTAACTATCTAGCTAAACAAAAAATCTAAAATAGAGTTTTCACTCATCCAATAATCTACATAGTAACCTATCACTCCCATGACCAATATACGTGTGAGGGTAAGAAATCATATAAAATTGAAGTAGGCATAACAAGCACAAATGTATCTCCCCTTCACCTCTAACACCTGAAACAATAATCATCCCCCATCTATAATATCCAATCACCACAATACAAAAAATAAATAACCATCAACTAGTACAAAAATGATTTGAGTAAATAAGGGGTATTATAGGAAACACACATCCTATTTCAATGGACCAAAAAGGTATTTATAATAAACTAGATATGAAATTCCAAAAAACTTTTTCATTTATAAAAACTATTTTAAACATCTCACTTTAAGAATCAATTATTTTATGCCCACTTAGAAAATTTCCTCACTTTTAATAAAGTTCTTTAAAATATTAAAATACAAATGTTTTATTCTTCACATGAAACAAATGAGGTCAATATATTTCAAACCCAATTTTTATTTAAATAAATTATTCAAATAATTTATTCATACTCAATATTTAAATGTACACTTGAAAATCCATGTAAAAATACCTATAAAATCAATTTTAAAACAAAATGAATTTTTATTACATACCATTAATTATTAAATATACGAATATACAATTTCATGAATACTTGAAAAGCTCAAATAAATAATATCTTTTTTACACAATAATTTAAAATAATAAAATCCACTGATTCTAATGAAAACAGTGATAAAATGCCATGAAAATTTACAATTCTGTTATAAAAAATTATAACATAATTTCCCAAAGGAAATAAATTAACAGTACCAAAATTTAAGTCAAGGGATAATAAAACCTAACTCAAATAAATGGATATCAAGCTAAAATACATCACCTTCAAGTGAGAAGGCATTGGAAAGTTAAATAATTTCTCTCTAAGACCTAGAATGATGAAACACACAAAAAATAATCATGTCTGAAACCCACAGTGTTAGGAAAAACCCAAAAAAGGTGGTGAGAGGGGAATAAACCATGGGGAAAATAAAAATACTGGGAAGTGGAGACCATAATCTGAAAATCTAACTAAGAATCAAAAAAAAATCCTAAAGAATAACCAAATAAGAGAGAGCTCTGGAAAGGAGAGGTCTCATGTGGGGTTCATCAAGGAGAGGTTGATTAAAAAAAATGTATGGGTGAAAATAAGATTAGGGTTTTTAAATATCACTAATGAACAAATAATAAATTATTTAAAAAAATATCATGGTTCATGTGTTACCCTATGGTTTTCTAAACCATGAAACAATTTTTCCTCCCTCACTGGACACCCAAAACTTGTATTACACTGTTAACCCTAGGAACCCACATTTCATTACTTTTGATTCATTTACTATGAAATTACCACTATCCACTTAATAAAACATCTCACATGGTTAATACATGGTTTACTATTAGTGTGGGATAACCTTTCTACCCTTTAATCATTTAAAATTGTAAAATTTTTAGGGGAAAAATAATATTAAATAAATATTGAGAACACACATGAAACAATGTGTCACTTTAAATACCAAAACTCCTGTATCCTAGAGTCATTGGTTACATTATTACATTGGAACTAGATACTATCGATCATATCCCAATGGAATAAATTGTTTAGTAGACTTAGTAAACTAGATACATACTTGAATCTCATATATATATTTAGAAAAATAAAATTTAAAAAGTTATTCTATTTGGGAACATCATTATTCAATTTATAATATCATTTAAAATAATTCATATTACACTAATTGAAATAATGGGGAAAATAAGCATAATAAAGGGGTGAAAACAGTTGCCCAGTAGGGAAAAACATACAATATAAGCTATGATAAAATAAATAAATCATGAATAATATTGAAAGAATAAAAAATAATAAAATATATAATATAACTAAAATGATAAAGGGGGACTAAATATGTGGATAGTTTAAAATATTAAATACTTATATTGATAATAATACTAGTTTCATAATTATATAATGCATAATGATGGATATCATAATCTTACCATTAAGACCATTTTCTAAGAAAACATATGTAAAAGGGTAATTTGTATGCTAAATACCCAAATTAGTTTGTCTCATGAGAAATAAAAATGCATCTAGGAGATATAAATGTCTCCTACCATCACTTACTAACTATAATGTACCCATAAAATGAATGGGGTGAATAAAAATTCAATACATAATCATCATATATTTAAAAATAATCATATTATATATTAATATTTTCCCGAATCAATATAAAGAACATTATGATTATAAACCATATTGAGAAATATTTTGGATGGTATTATAAGAGTATATCCCCAGTGAAGAATAAGATTTATCAAATGATTTTAAAATAGATAAAAATACTTTAAAAAGATATTTTGAATATTTCTTGAAGAAAAAACCCTTTTAATTTTGGAATTATTTCTCTATTTTTTTATAATATTATGAAAACCATTTTTTTGTAAAATAAAAATAGAAATATATAAAGTAAGAATCAATATAAGTAGCTTTCATGATAGTGTAAAAATTAGTTCATGTGGTGAATGTAACAGAAAATATTCCATTCACACTATCAGTAAAAAGTTCCTTGTTCAAAAAATAACAAGAATATTTTTTTTAAACCATTTTATAGATATTTAAAATGGTTAAAAATTTATTTAATTAATAATTTTATAATAGTAAAAAAATTCCTTAAAACATTTTAAATAAAATTGTGACATAGAAGAAAAATATTCCTAGTTGAATAGAAAAACAAAGTCTGTTTTCCTTAATAATACTCTATAAGTCTTTTTGAGTTCCAAAGAAGGTAAACATTGAACTGTTTCATAAAAACCTAAAAAATAACCATAGAATAAGAAAATATATTAGGTTTTATATAATTATATCATAAAATTCCTTAAATGAAAAGATAACATAAACAATCCTGAATAAAGATGAGATTGTGAAATAAACACTTACCACAGGTATGAAATTTTTTGTTTGTGCATTTAGCTTCATGTATAGTAAATTTAAATTTAGTATAATTATATAACATATCAATATAAATAATTATAATATCATATATAATCCAATTATTTCAAGGCCTGATACTTAATCAATCTATAAATTGAATATCTAGAAGAGAATTCAAATTATTTTTCTTAAATGTTTTTTAGGTTAAGAGTTTTAGAGAATTATGGAATCACCCATACATAAATAAATATTACATCACAAAGTGGACACTTACCCTTAATATTAAATATTACAGAAATTTTTTTATGATATAAAATGTTTTATTTTCATGAAATATCTTTACAATTGTCATGTTGACCTCATCCTTGTCCCTACGCATCCTTAAACCATTGTGAAAAACATTTTACATCATGGAATGAGCCCAAAAATCACAGTAAGGGACATAAAAATAAATAAAGAAAGCAATTAGTTCATGAATCCTTATAAAAATTTCATTTATTTAAAATAAACATCAGGCTCAAAATATATATTTTATTATGAAATAAATAGAATTTTATAAACAAAGATTTTCAAAAAAAAAAATTCATAAGAAGTCATGAAGGTAAGAAAAAAATCACAAAGGATCCTTTGAAATCATAAAAAACTAATGAAAAATATTACAATTTTTTAAACCTTTCACCCTTATAAATTAGAATATAATCTCATTACCTTACCATATGAAATAATAAGACTCCTATAAAAAACATAGTAAGTATAAATAAATCATATAGGTAACTAGGGACATCATTTTCTTATCACCCATCTAAATTGAGTAACCTATAAGGTCAAATTCCATCATGATCATTACATAATGCATTGGAGTGTTATAAAAAACACACCCTCCTTGGTATATAATGTAGCAATCCATCATTAGTTCATAACAGAACCACTTTTCCTTGGTTTACAATAGAACCACCAATCCTTGGTTTATAAAAAAACCACATATTATCATAAATAATTTACAATAACCATAAAATAATCATAACACATCAAGTATTTCAAACTTATAAAAATGTTCCTTTCACCCATAAGAAAAAAAATTCTTGATATAAAAATAACTATTCAATTAAGAACCTTTTCTAAAAATACCTAGAACATAAGGAAGGGGGTTTTTCTTTTAAGAAAACATGGAAGGTTATAATGGAATACAAACATAAAATAATGGTTATAGTGGCATAAAAAAGCATAGATTCCATTTAAATTAAAATAGAACAATCCTTTTATATTTTTTAAAGAAAGCCAAAATGTTCCATATGAAATATGTAAAAAGATTCCTTTTTGAAAACCATTGAAATAAAGTAAAAATAGTAATAAAATTTACTTTTAATATTTGTATAAACACATCTATAAGATAATTTTATGAATATGGTTATAGAAGAAAATGATTTATAAAATAAATCTTTAAAACATTTAAAAAAAGGGGTTTAAAGTAAAGTTTCCCTTACCTTGAGTTTGACGCATCACATACGTTCCTTATAATCCTAAATAATAAAATTATGTTAATTATTTAATTGATTAAGCACCTTTTTCATTGTTATTATTCCTTTTATTTTATCTATTAGTAGGTCATATGAAATTACTTAATCAATTAAGTCCACATCATATGTTTTAATGATATTCAGGTCATATGTCCCAAATAACTTAGGTAGTTTGACTATGGTCAAGGTGGTAATAATTACACAATAACCATAATAATAATAATGAAATAATTTTAATTTTTATATATCAATTATTCTTTTAAAACTAACCATTAAAGATGGTTATAAAAAATGAATAACATTATAATAATGGGGATGGTAGTTTGAACATACTCATGAGTAATATTCCCATTTTCAATGATCATTTTGGAAAGAAGGATAATATTATTTTATAATTATAAAATAATTATTGTATAATAAAAATAATATCAACACTTTTAATAAACACACAAACACACACACACACACATATATATAATTCATGTGATTTAGTGATGAAAAATGAATAACATCGTTTCGTGGGGGTTGTAGTCCACTTGTATGCAAAAACAACATTATTATTCTTTAATAGATGGAAAGGAATAAAATTAGATAATATACTATCCTTACCAAATGATAAATATTTCATGAATATCACACACAAACACACACACAAACATATATATATATATATATAAATTAATTCAATCATTATAACCATCCATGAGAGGATTTTATAGAAAATGAATGACATCAGTTCGTGAGGCGGTAGTCCTCCGTACACATGAACAACATTTTAATTTCTCAATTTGATGGATAAGAGAAGTATATAGGGTATTAAATTAACTTAAAAATTTATATGTATATTTAAGATACTTGTGTTATTATTTCATCATGACTTAAAATTTTTTATAGGTTGTACAAGAACAAATAAAACTAAAACATTCAGTAAAAGACTATACCTATTCTTCAAACAACCTCCTTTTTTGGACACATTAATCCTTCTATGGTAATAATTATTCTTTATTATAATACATATATAACTTGGTGAGGGTTTTTAGTATGGTATTTTGGAAAGTATTGACCAAAGAAATGGATCTTTAAGTGTGTAGAGAAGAGGAGGGGGTTCCCTTTTATAATGAGTGGAAATGCATTATTGTAATTTCATAAAGTATTAAATTAATATAAAATAATCTTCATGATCAAATTTTTCCAAATTGATATAATTTGGATATAATATTAGGGTGATTCAAATGACTGTCATACAATAAAAAATTTACAAGTTTAGTTTTTGTTTTCACCCTTTTTGTTTTGTTTTAACCCTCTATTAACTGTTTTGATGATTATCGTGATAATAATGTTTTTTACTATTTAATGGTCAAGATAGTTAATAAAAAAGGAAAATTGGACCATAAATGGATCATGGTTGATATTTTAAACCATATTCCAATCAAGTGGATGATTATAAAATTTTTATAAAATTAAAATCATTTGATAAAAAAGTATTTATTATAAAATATCATTTATGTCATTTTTGGAGTTACTGGATATATTATAATATAACATGTGTCTAACTCATGTAAAATGGATAAAAAATAATACAATTATAAAATAAGGATTATTTTGTATTAATATAATCCTAAAATCCATTTTTTAGGATTTGATATTATTTTATACCATATACTTTTTTATTAATCTATTGGTTAATAATTTTTAACCTTAACTATGGAAATGACTTTTCAATATTAAAGAGTTATAATTTTATTTATAAGATAAAAATTGGCTCATAAATCTTTAAGGGATTAAATTTTAGATCATTTTTAAACCTAATAGTCATTTCCAAGATTTTTATGTCTTTAAATAATTTAATATTATGTTATTCAATATAAAATATCAATAATTTAATATTTTTGACACTATTAATTTAGTTTGAATTTTAAAACAACATTAAAGAAAAATAATTTGAATATAATACTTAAAAAAATCACTAAAATTTTATATTTATCTAAAAAATTCATGTTACATAATAATTAATTTTAATTGTATTACTTTTAATATTTTTAAAATAATTTATTTTATTTTTCTGTTAATTGAATAAATACAATATTGATATTTCATAAGAATTTAAGGTAATAATTTCATCACTAAAAAATAGAAATAAATTAAAATAATAAAAAATAATTTTTATTTAAAATAAAACTTTTATAAACAAACTTATACTCTGTTTATTCCGATGTCAAAAACTTATGGATAATAAAACAAATAGAATATTATTTTTTGATTTTTCATTACATAAAATAATATAAATGTAAAAATAAAAGAAATAGGCACCAAGTTTCTATATTTAAAAAAATTTGATGGAAATGGATACGCACCATACATAAAATAAGATAAAGGAAAGTTTTAGAGTATTTTTTAGTCCTTATCATATTATTTTTAAATATAATTATCTAATTTACCCTTACTATGATGACAATAATTTACTATGTATACTACTCATAATGAAAAAAATAAAAGGGAACTATTACGGAAATAAGGTTTCATGATTCCACATATAGAATCCATTTTTCAAGATTCAATTTCTATCAATGGAAAAAATTTATTTAAGATTAAAATGAAAAACTCAATGAAAGAAAACTTTTTAAAAAATGCCCTCTTAAGTTTAAAGTGTTTTTATACAAAATTCAAGTATAGATTTCATTAAAAAGACAATAATTTGATTATTTTTAATCATAATGAACTAATTAAATTTTAAATCTAATAAAAAATATAATATAAGTTTTTAAATACATTAAAAGATAATAAAATTTTCAATAAAAATCAGTGTTGACACTATTAATTGAAAAATAGAACTTTTCAGAAAATCTCAAAATTTAACCACAATATAATTTTGATATGGTGATTTCAATAATGATATCCTATTTATCAAATAAAATTTCTAAAATATTTATAAATCAATTATAATATTTTCTCAAAAAATATAAATCAAAATCATTTTTTGAATAAAATGTATTTTTGAAGAATTAAATGACTACTAAAAATTCAGTGATTATTTACTAAGTAGTTATAAATTAATTTATATTCAGTATGAACTTTATATATATATTTTATAAAGTAATTAATCATATTAATACCATCTATTTTAATTTCTAGTTTATAATGGTCATATTTAAATAATAACATTTCATGGTTCATTTATACTAAATGTTGTGTGTCTTATATGATATTGAACACAATTTTCTTTATTTAAATTATTAGAGTGTAACATTCTCCCACCTTTAATAAATTGTTTCCTCATAATTTGAACATAATCTTGGTAAAAAATGGTTTAAAATATGAAAATGAATTTGTTGAAATATTACATCATAAAAAGGGTTAATAAATTTCTTCTTAAAAAGACAGAAAAGGAAATTCAAAGGTGTTCTAGAATAGCACAAAACTAGGTTTTCAAATAGAAGAACATTAATTTGATGTGAAAATATATACATGGAGGATAATTTAATGTAACAACCCAGGTAATGATAGAATAAGTCTTTTTAATATTTATTAATATTAATTAATTAGATAGTAATTTTACATTAAAAAAGATGCTATGTTATATAGAATACCGATATAGAATAATGAGTCACTTCAAAATCTTTTGTTGCACGCAAAACTGAATATACCAAAAAATAATATATTGTTAATATTATTTTTTAATATGACATTTATCAACTATCCATTATATTTACAAGAATTAATATGAATAACTCTATTATTTTTACACATATTTATAATTTTTTTACATTTTTTCGATAGATTTTATAGAAATAAGATATGAATAATCTAGTTTTATGCTTAAAAGATTTATTTTTCTAAAAAGCATTTTTAACACCTTTTAATGGCACACATATTTTAAAACTAAATTTTGAAACTTTTATAAATTTTATATGAAAAATTAAACTTTATTTTTTTAGAGAGGGATATCAAAATTTACTTTGGGTGATTTTTTTGGTATTATTTTGAGAAGTATCATTTTTTGATGAATAATGAAAAGTATTAAATTTTAATTGAAAATTTCATTTTCATCTCATTTATTTATATATTTAAATAATATTTTGAATTGTTTTTCATGTATAAATAGTTCAATTTTACAGATATTAATCCAATTTTGGTCATTGAGATCATTTTTATATTAAATTTGGATATAAAAACATTTGAAATATTTAAACTTTTCTCTTGAAAAACCCGCTATCTTATCCCATCTACGAGGTTAATTATAAATTTATTTCTGTGAATTATGTGATTGGAATTCAGAAAAATGGATTACATATTTGTAATTATAATAATTTATAATTTCTAGTAAGTTCAACTTAGATTTTGACCAAAAATATTAGTGAAAGTAATTAAAATTAATTACAACGATTAAGGTAAAAATGAGTTTACTTAGTGACTAAACATAGAATATATATTGTAAAACTGAATCTAAAATTCCCTAAAAATTATTTTATGACCATATTTTGACCTTTAAACCTAGGAGGATATATAATAGTCTATTTTTACCCTTTTAGGACAAGTAAAATGTGGGGAGCACTCAAATATTTTCAAAAATACCAAGTGTGTCCTTTACCCCACTTATAAAAGGCCACCCCTCCCCCTTATTCCAACCTATAAAATGAAATAGATTTAGAAAATAATAACCAAATATCTCCCCAAAATACCCCCATTATCCTAGAATCATCACTTTTGGAATAAAGTAATCCAAAGAAGTCTTTTGGTATAAACCCAAAGGAGTTACCTGAAGAAGAGGTTACATTCTTCAACAAGCACTTTCATTTTATTTCGTTATACACCCATTAAATTCTTACTATATCATGATTATATCATAAAATAAATATCTTAAATATACTGATAAGTTTTTACCTAGACTCACACATAGTTCCATCAAATGGGATATGTAATCATCGTTCTTGTGTACGGAGGACTACCACCTCGCAAATCGATATCGTTCATTATTCTATTACCAAATTTAAAGGTTGAGAATAATGAAAATTTTATAGTTTATATTTTATATATATTATATTTATAACATATTTATGATTTTGGAATTATTATAAAACATATACCTTCATTATTTTTATTTTATGGTAATACGATACCATCATTTGTGGATGTGTGAAATACCACCTCCGCAAAGCGATGTGATTCATTCACACTTTACATGGATTTGATTAAGGATGTATTTAATGAATATATATGATATAAATAAAATCTATATGATATTGATAAAATAATTACCTTTCTGGAAATATAATATATCATTTTTTATTACCTTTTCATGCACTAATAAAGTGATAATGTCGTTGGTGGACATAAAGGCTACCATTTTCTCGAAGCATTGTGATTACTTTTACATCATAATAATGATATATATAATTATGTACAATTAAATGAAATTTTATTTATCATATAACGATCATCCTTTAAAGATAAATGTTACTTACCTTCTTTCCATAAAGATCATTGAAAAATGGGAATGTTACTAAGATGTACGTTCGACATAGAATATCCATGATTGTAACATTGGTGCTTTTTTTATAACCATATTTCATGATTAATTTTAAAATTATAATTCATGCATAAATATGATGATTATTATTCTAGAGGTGATTAAATAATGACCTCATTTACCTTAGTCGACCTACCAAATTCAGTTTTGATACATAAGCCGAATATGGTAAAAACATCTGACTTAAACATAATTGATTGAGTAACTGTATAAAAAATGATAATAAGTGAAATAAAAGTAATAATAAACTTAAAAAGGTTATAAATCAATTATATAATTAACATAAGTTTATTATTCAGAAATATACAGACACACGTGGCCATTTAGACTCAAGATAAGGTCTTGGTCTCAATCTTATTTCATTGAGGCATTTTTGATGTTATACACCCTACTTATTTTATGAGGTATATATACAATGAATTTTGACATATCATATCATTAATTAATTTATTCTCATTTTATTTGATTCTTTTTTAAATTTTATTCTTTCATGGGGATTATGATTAAAATATTTGAAAGTGGTATACAACACTTCAATTTAAATGTATCTTTTTAAATATTTAAATATTTAAATTTAAATTATTTTCCTTCATGTAAATATTCTTGATATTATTTTTCATATTTATTTATATGGATATTAAATTATTATAAATGAAATTTTCTTTCTATTTTTAGATTTGGATTCCTCTTCAAGCCTTCTTATTTTTAAAAGAAAGAGAAACCCCTCATTTCCTTTTCAGGGTATTTTATTATTAAAAATGGGTTTTAAAATTAGATTGATTATTTAATTAACTTTAAATGTTTTCTTATGAGTTAAAATAAAATATTTTGAGTGAAATTTTGAACATTTCATTCTTTTATGAGTTATGATTATATTATGGTACTTGAACATTTGATAGGTGGTTACATGATAAACCAATGTTAGGTGGTTATGTGATAAACCAAGGATGGGTTGTTCCATGATAAACCAATTACAGGTTGGTCTATGATAGCCCTTTAATGCATTAAGTATGGAATTAGACCGTATGGTTATACTTTTCTAAGAGTGACATGTATGGAATTCAAGCACATGATTATTTCATTTATATGAATGAAAAGTACAATAATGTCCCAATACACCTTTAAGTGTTATTTATACTATATATGGGTTTATGGTAATCTTGTAATTAAAAAAGTGTAAGAAATATGCTTATTTTATTTAAGGAAAGTGTTTATTACTTCTCAAGGTTGAGAAGTTTAAAATTATGATAATTTTTCTTGGTTTTTCATATTTTCACAGGTTTAATGGGTTTCCATCTTTGTGTATCCCTTATTGAGATTTTTTTGATCACCCCACTTCTATAAATGTTTTTCACAAGATTTAAGGATGGGTAATGGAAATAAAGGAGTGAATTTGAATGTCAAATATTTTCCATGAAATAAATATTACATTATTTTAAAAGTTTTATATTATGGAAAAAATAGATACTAATCATAAGTTTCCACTTTTTATTTTATGGTTTGATTATGTATGATTTATGGCATAATTATCTAAGAATATAAACTTAAAAAGATACTCAATGTGAAAGAAATTAATTTCTTGACTAAACCTCAAGATTATGTAATGTTTAAGGTTGGGGCTTTATAGTTGGTATCAAAGGAAAGGTTTAGATAAATTTAGAGGTTAGTATAGTGTTAATAACATTCCCTTAAAAAATTTTACTTTATGATTAAGTTAGAATGATATAGAATTTCAAGATTACCATGTTTCTTCATTTAATGTAATTTTTCTTAGAGTTGTTTTCTATAGAAGAAAATTGGGAAACTATAGTTAAAAGGAACTATAAAGAAAAAATACATTTGAATCATTATCTCATGATGGTTGGAATTTAAATAGAATAGTTTGTTACAATAATGGATTAGTTAATATAGGATATAAATGGTGGTAGTGTCCAGGTAAGAGAGAAATAAGATCCATTATAGAGGAACATGATGATAATAGAGAATTTTATGAGACAACATACCCCATCACCCATAGTATCATCTGACCCCATGCTATTTGAAAGATGTATTAAATCCTTAGAAGGGATATTCGATATCCTGGGTTATTTGGATCACCAAAAGGAAAATATTTATATTTATTACTTTGTTGGTTTTTCCAATTAGTGGTGGTAAATGGTTAAGAAGATTAGATAATGTGAAAATATTAATTCCTTAGAGTGGGATGAATTTATGAATATTTTCCTTGAGAAATATTATCCTAGGGCTGTTCAACTTAGGATAGAAAAACAATTATTGGAATTGATACAAAAGGAGGATGATTCAATGGCCACATATGAATAAAACTTCACTTTTTTGGAATGCTACATCCCATATTTTATCAGGGATCTTTATAGTAAGATAAATCAGTTTTAATCAGGATTGAAGCCAAGATATCAAAGGGTATAAAACTATCATGATTTCAATAGCTATGAGAAAATTTTTCAATGTTCTAATAATGTAAAAATAGAGTTTTATGGTGATCATGTGTCCCATGAAAATAAGAAAAAGAATAGTTCCAGTTAGCAGGAAATGTGAAAGCATTCATCAAATAATTTTAGAGTCAAGAAAACCAAATTCCTATCTTGTGAAAAGTGTGGTAAAAATAATCCTATAGATTTTCTTTCAATGTCTAGTAAGTGCCTTAGATGTGGTAATATTGTCCATATGGATTGTGATTTTAAGAAAGATGATAATGAAAGCAATTAAAAGATAGAGGTAAGATGTTTTAGTTGCAATAAGTTAGGGAATTATGACAATGTGTGTCCAAAGTTGATTACCCTAGGTGGAAACCATCAAGATCGAAAGTAAAAGGGTGTGGTAAAATATTTTTTCTACTTTTGTGGTTTATGTTGGTCTATTAAATGAGGTGGTGATATATATGTTACTAGTTTATTCAAATTATTCAAATACTCTGTTTGACTCTGGATCTTCGAATTCCTCCATTTCTGATAAATTTTCTAGAAAATTGGGAATATCACCTTATGAAAGTAAGATATAACTTTTGGTAAAATATCTAGGTGGAAATACTAGAGAAACCATTATTTATAAAAATATTTATATTATCATTAGTGGGATGGTATTTCCTGAAAATATTTTTGAATTTCCCATAGCATAGTTTGATATAATTTTGTGTATAGATTGGCTTTTAGTTTATCATGAAAAAATAGTTTTCAAAGACAATAAATTTTTATTCAAAGATATCATACCTTTGATAACATAATAAGAATCTTGGAAATTGATTAAATATGGCAGCAAATTTTTTCTAGATCATGTTATTGAAAAGAAAGGAATTGTTCTGATTAGTGATATCCTAGTAGTGAACATATTTATAGATGTATTTACTGATGAATTACATGGTCCTGTTATTGACCTATATGTTGAATTTACTATTGATTTAATGCCCGATGCTAAGAATATTTCTAACCCCCTTATCAAAGTTCTCAAGTAGAACTTGTGGAATTGAAAAATTAACTTCAAGAATTTATTGATAAAGGTTTCATTCGACCTAGCACTTCACCATGGGGTGATAATGTTTTATTTGTTAAAAAGAAAGATGGTTCCATTATACTTTTAATTGATTATTGATCCACAAATAACATCACTATTATGTACAATAATAATTTTCCTCATATTGGTGATTTTTTTATCAGCTTCAGAGAGCTCAATATATTTCAAAGATTGATTTGTCGTCCGAGTACCATCAAATAAATGTGAAGGAGGATGAAATTCCAAGTACATCATTTTAGACAAGATATAGGAATAACGAGTTTATAGTTATGCACTTTGGGTTATCCAATTCAACTTCTATATTTATGAATCATAAGAATAATGTCTTGCATCTATTTTTGGATTAGTTCTTGGTTGTGTTTATAAATGATATTTTGATATATTATAAAATCGAGGAGGAACATGAAAGGAACTTAAGGATTTTTTTAAAAACATTAAAAGAAAAGAAACTATATGGAAATTCCAGTAAGAGTGAATTTTGGTTATAAAAAATTTCATTCCTTTGATATATCATTTCTAAAGATGGAATAATTTTTGACCTTACTAAAAAAAGTTATTGAAAAGTGGTCAATAGCTACCAATGTCACAAAGATTCATAGTTTTCTTAGATTAATGGGATATTACAAATTTTTTTGAAAAACATTCTTGGTTATCTAGCACACTAACTAAGTAAACATGAAAGGGAGTTAGTTTTATTTGGATAGGAGAATTTGATGTTTTTAAAAAATTGAAAAGAAGATTGGTCAATGCACCAGTTTTGGCCCTGCCTTCCAAAAATGGAGAATTGTTCATCTATAGTGAGGATTCATTAAAAGGAATTGGTTTTTTCCTAATGAATAATGGAATGGTAACCACTTATACTTCACATTAATTAAAAAATGACAAATTAAATTACCCTACACATGATTTTTAATTAGGTTCTGCTGTATTTTTTATTAAAATTTTTGAGACATCATTTACACAGAGTGAAGTGTGAAATATATACTCATAATAAAAGTTTAAAGTATATATTAATTCCTAAAGAGTTCAGCACGAGACAAATAAGATGGCTGGAACTGATAAAGGATTATGATTGCATGATTAATTATCAACCTAGAAAATAAAACAAGGTGGGTAATACTTTGATTAGAAAAATTAATGCTGCATTAACCATGTTATGTTTGGAACATGACCCTTTGGTTAATGATTTGAGGAATTTTAGACAAGAAATTGTGGATTTAGGGGAATAATCTATTTTGTTTTAGGTTTTAGTGTATTAAACTTTATTAAAAAGAGTTAAGAAAGCACCTAAAAGGGATCATGATTTGAAGGAAAAGGTAGAATATATTAATATGGGTAAGTTTCCTGATTTTGATATTGAAAAATAAGGTGGTTTACGATTTGGAAAAAAGATTATATGTTCCTTGTGATGTCCATTTAAGGAATGAGTTGTTGACTGAAGCTCATAGTTCCTTATTTTATGTTCATTTTGGAAACACTAAGATGTACAGATATCTTTGAGAGTTTTACTAGTGGGATGGGATGAAAAGAGATATTGTGGAATTTACCATGAAGTGTTTGAATTATCAGTAAGTTAAACCAGATTGATAGTTACTGAAGGGGATACTTAAAAATTTTCTAGTTCCAGAGTGGAAATAGAAGAATATATTAATGGATTTCGTGGTGGGATTTTGAAATACATCTATAGGTATAATACGATTTGGGTTATTTTTGATCGATTAACTAAATATGTACATTTACCTCCCATTTGAGATAAAATGTCTTTAGACCATATTTATTGGATGTATATAAATGTTATTTTTATGTTACATGTACTACATCTCTCTATCATATTAGACCATTATCCCAGGTTCACATATATTTTTTGGAAAGGTCTTCATAAGTCATTGGGTAATGAATTAAATTTCATTATAGATTTTAATCCTCAATCTAATATACAGTCTAAGAAGAAGATTCAAACATTAGAAGATATGATTCATTATTTCTCAATGGATTAACATGTAAGTTGGTATAGAAATATTTATTTGTTTGAGTTTTATTATAATAAAAATTTTCATTTTCGTATATATATTACACCTTTCAAGGAATCATATGGAAAGTGGTGTCGAACACTGACTTTTGGGATGATGTAAGAGTGAGTAAGTTGATGGTACCAGAGTTGGTAGAGGAAATGATATAGAATATACAGTTCATTCAGTGACAGATGAGAAAATCTTAGATAAGGAATAAAATCTATATAGATTACCATAGGAAAGATCTTTTTATGAAGGTGATCATGTATTTCTCAAATTTTCTCATGGAAAAGTGTGATGCATTTTTTTTAAGAAGAGGAAGTCGATTCCACGATTCATTGGAACATATGAAATCCTAGATAAAGTTAGATCTATTTCCTATTAGGTGGATTTACCTCTGATTTTATCCTAGGTACACAATGTATTTCATGTTCCAATGTTAAGGAAGTATGTATCAGATTCATTTCATATTTTGATCCCTATAGTAGTTCAGTTGGAAGAGAATCTTTCTTATGAGGAACAAATAGTTTATATTCTTGAACATATAGATAAAGTATTGTGGAACAAGTTAATTCATCTAGTTAAGTTTTTATGGAAAAACCATATGGTTGAAGAAGCAAAATGGGAATCAAAAAAATGCTATGAGGGAAAGATACCTCCACTTGTTTAAGTGAATAAAATTGTGAGGATGAAATTTCTAAAAGTGGGGAAGAATGTAACTAACCTAGTAATGATAGAATAAGTATTTTTCATATTTATTAATATTTATGAATTAGATAATAATTTTAAATTAAAATTTATTCTACATCCAATAGAATACATGACACATAACAATATGTTTCTCCAAAATATTGTGTTGCATGCAAGACTGAGTTTTTCTAAACAATAATATATAGTTAATATTTTTATTTAATATGCAAGTTATCAACTAGCCATTATTTCATAAGGAATTAATAAGACTAAAGTTATTATGTTTACACATTTTATAATTTATTTTACATTTATCCAATTGATCTGATATGTATAAGATTTGAATAAATCTAGTTTTATTCTTAAAATCTCTGTTTTTCTAAAATGCAATTTTACAGGATTTTAAGGGAGAACCTATTTTAAAACTAAATTTTGACACATTTATAGTTTTTATATGAAAAAATAAACTTAAATTTTGAAGTTCAAAATCAAAATTTACTTTGGGTGATTTATTGGTATTTTTTTAGAAGTTTCATTTCTTTCGAATAATGAAAAATACTAAATTTTAATTGAAAACTGCATTTTCATCTAATTTATTTATATAGAAAAATTATGTTCTTAATTGTTTTTAAATTATAATTAGTTAAATTATACATATATAAATATAATTTAGGTCCTTGGGATGGTATTTATATTCAATTTGGATATAAAACAATTTCAAAATTTCAAAATTTTCTCTTTAAAAACCCGATGTCTCATCCCGCCTATAGGATTAATTCTAAATTAATTTCTACCAATTATATGATTGGAATTTGTAAAAACGGATTTTATATTTGGAATCAAAATAATTTATAATTTATAGTAAGGTCAACATATTTTTTTACTTAAAATATTAGTGAAATTAACTAAAATTAATTACAGCGATTAAGGTAAAAACGAGTGTACTTAATGATGAGGCTTATAATATAAGTTGAAAAAAATAAACCTAAAAATATATAAAAATTATTTAATGTATATATTTAGAATATTTAACCTCTAATAATATCAAATAGTCTATTTTTTACCCATGGGGTATAGGTAAAATGTGGGGAGCACTCAAATATTTTAAAAAATACCAAGTGTGTCCTCTCCCCCACTTATAAAAGTCCACCCTATACCCCCCTTATTCACACCTATCAAACCACTTAGTATTATAAAATACCTACCAAAATATCTCAAAAAAAAAAATCCGCCCCTATTTTTAGAATCCTCACTTTGGGTAGAAATCAATCCAAGTAAGTCTTTTGGTAAAAACCAAAAGGAGTTACCTGTATAAGAGACAACATTCTTCAACGGGCACTTTTGTTTTATTTTTTTGTCCACCCACTAAAGTATTATTATATAATAATTATATAATAATTATATAATAAAATCATTATGTTAAATATAATTATCTGTTTTTATGATAGGTTTATGACCTAAACTCCCAAATAATTCCATCAAATGGGATACACAATCATCGTTTGTGTGTACAACAGATGAACGCCTCACAAACCAATGCCATTTTTCTTCCATTACCACCTATCAAGGTTGGGAATAATGATGGATTAATAGTTTATATTTGATATATATTATATTTATATTTTTTTATGCTTATTTAATTATTATATAACACACACCTTCATGATTTCCATTTTTTGGGAATATGATAACATCGTTTGTGGATGTGCGGACTACCGTCTCCTCAAAGTGATGTGATTCATTCACAATTTACATAGAATGTATTAAGAATGGGTTTAATAAATATATGTGATTTAAATAACATATATATATTATATTCATTACATAATTACTATTATGTAAATATAATATATCATTTTTCTTTATTACCTTTTCACACACTGAAAATATGATAACGTCATTTTTGGACGTATGTACTACCTCCTCCTCAAAGCGATGTGATTAATTTTACATCAAAATAATGATATATATAAATATATAATTAAATAAACTAGTATTTATGATATAATTTTCATTCTATGAAGATATATTTTACTTACCTTTTTTCTATAATGATTATTGAAAAATGAGAACATTACTCATACATACGCACTGCCTACCATCTCCATGATTGTAACATTGATTAATTTTTCAAAAACATATTTAATGATTGGTTTTAAAAGTATAATTGATGAATAAATATGATGATTATTTCATTATTATTATTTTTTATATTTTTAATTACTGACTTCATTGATCTTAGTTGACCTACCAAAGGAAGTTTTGACACATAAGCCAAATATGGTCAAAACATCTGACTTAAACTTAATTGATTAAGTAATTGTATACAATATAGTAATAAGTAAAATAAAATTAATAATAAACTTGAAATTTTTTCTAAATAAAGTAAATAATTAACATATGTTTATTATTCAGGATAATAAAGACATATGTGACCTTTTAGACTCAAAGTAAGGGACTTCGTCTCAATCTCATTTCATTGAGATATTTTGGAAGTTTTACACCCTCATTATTTTACGAGGTGAATATAAAACCAATTTTGAAATATTATATCATAAATTTACTTATTATAATGTTTTTTAAATGTTATTATTTTATGGGGCTTATGTTTCAAATATTTCAAACTGGTATGGGACACTTTGATTTAAAAATATCTTTTTAAATGTTTAATTATTTAAATTAAAAATCCTTTCCTTCATGTTAATATTCTTGATATTGTTTTACCTATTTATTTATATGAACATAAAATGATTATAAAGGAAATTTTATATCTATTTTTAAATTTTGAATCCTGTACGAGCCTTCATGTTTTTAAAATAAAAAGAAACCCCTATTTTCTTTTTATGGGTATTTTATTATTTAAAATGTGTTTTATAAATTGGTTGATTATTTTAATAACTTAGAATGTTTTATAATGAGTGAAAATTATATATAATGAGTGAAATATTGAATATTTATTTATTTTATGTGTTATAATTATATAATGGCACTTGGAAATGTTATGGGTGGTTACGTGATAAACCAATGATGGGTGGTTCCGTGATAAACCAATGACAGGTGGTTTTTCAATAAACCAATTATGGGTGGGTCCATGATATCCCTCCAATACATTGTGTATAGAAGTTGACCATATGGTTATTACATTTTTAAGATTGAAATGTACAGAATTTGACCACATGGTTATTCTATTTATAAGCCTAAGAAGTATAATAATGTCCCAAGATACCTTTTTGTTTTATTTATGATTTCTTTGGGTTTTATGGTAAACTTGTGATTAAAAAATGGGTAATAAATGAGATTATTTTAAAAGGAATGCATGTGATACTTCTTAAGGGTGAAAAGTATAACTTTATAATAAGATATTCATGGGTTTTCATGTTTTCACAGGACTAACACTTTTCTATATTTTTGTATCCCTTAAAGATATTTTTGTGCTCATCCCACTTTTTTAAATGTTTTTCATAGGATTTAAGGATGGTTAAGGGAAAGGAAGGATTCAAGTTGAAATTCATAGCGATTTACAAGAAATAAATTTTGATTTATTTTAAAAGTTTTATATTATGGAAAAAATTGATACAAACTATAAGTATCCACATTGTATTTTATAGTTTTATTATATATGATTTATGACCTAATTATATAAAACTCTAAACCTAAAAAGAACCTCAATGCGAAATAATGTTTTTTCTTGACTAAACCTAAAGAGTATGTAATGTTTAAGGTGGACACCATATATTTATTATCCAAATAATGATGGAGATTAACAGAGACCACTAATCACAAGAAAGTGAATGATTAAGTTAAATTTAACTTTTAGAAATCGATGAGGTGTAAAAAATACCATCAATTCATTAGAAATAAAGGTAATAGGAAAAAAATTTCATTTAAAGATCTTTTTACTAGATTTGAGTAATTCCGTTACCATCTAGAATGAGAAAATAAACATATATACTTACTTAAAAAGCATAGTTTTATTCTTTAATCAATTTCCACCACAATCTCATCTTTTTCTCTAAATGATGAGTATTCAAGATGAGTTTTCCTTGCTAGAGCACTAAAATAAATTTCTAATGGATAAAATATTCCACAAAATGATAACAAGCTATTCCTACTGTCTTTATACATTAACCAGAAAGAAAATGGTTAGCATAAGGTAAGATAATTCCCTAAAAATATAAACCTTTATATGAAGAAATATAATATAAATCTCTAAATACTCAATAATAACACCCAAAGTTAAAAATAGATCATTTACTAAATAAATAACATAAAATTTCTTAAAAATATTCCAAACTAAATTCAAAACCCAAAAATAAGAAGTATTTTATCACATATTCCATCGAGATTAATTGAAAATTTATCACTAACTAATATTTTTTACTCATGAAGTTATATAACCAAAATGATTATGCCCCAATCATATAATATCCAAAATATGGTAATAATTTCTATAAATAACATGTATCACTATAAATCCACTTTAAAATCAAATATGATTCCAAAAGATAATTCTACATTTATTCCTCAAATAATATCCCATAATATTATGTTAACCATAATCATATAATGTTCCCAAAATAGTGAAATTCTTATGAAATATCATTAATCACTTAATCACTTAATCTTTTTAATCTCATGGTTATCTATATGATAAAAAATATTTTCCAAAAAATAAAATTAATTTTTATCTGTCAAATATTTTATGTAAATAAATTCTATACTAACCAATACATCACATATTCCAGTAATATGCACTACACACTTATCACCCTTTGGTTAAGGGTTCAAGACCCATGGACCAATTGAATATGTCAAGTTTTTATTTTACTAAAAGGATGTTAATATAATTCAAATAGGGTTCTTAAAAATATAAATAACATACTCTAAAATAAACTTAAGAAATTCAATATTAAATTGATTTTTAACTGCAAATGTTATCTAATACATTTTAGCTTACATCCCGAAAAATATAATGGCATTATTCTGAAATAACAATTCACATTAAACCAAATGGTTTCATATAACAGAACCTAATAAAACATCTAACAAAATACACTCAATCATATTAGACTTCCATAGCATAAAACCTCAAAAGAGGGTGAAAATTCCTTTTATATTGTGATAAATCGTGTCATGAACCATCCGAGGTCGAACATGAACCTATCGCCTGAGTAGATCTGTGGAAAGGCCTGAGAGAAATTTCTTATCATCCAGAGCTGGTGACAATATCCAAGGGAATCAACAGAGTGACACTGGGAATGATTTCTCCTAATAATAATTAACAAAGTAGTGTAATAATAATAGAGAAACAAAAAATAAATATGATTTCTAAACTTTACATTTACAACTAAAGAAACAAAAAACTGAACAAAAAACAATACCAGAATAACCAAACTAAACCTGAGACCGAAGAAACCTCCATGTTACCCTATTTATCATTCTCTAATGCACAACTAACTATCACCCAAGGCGATTGAACTCAAGCTGAAACCTATAGTAGAAACTAAAAATAAGAGAAAACTATAGGTGCAAGTATTAAAACTCAGTACGTAAACCCAGATAATTCTATTCCCAATACACATTATTTAAATAAAGAAACATTGATTAACAGGTTTGAAATAAAATATAAAAAAATTGGGTTTCCCACACTTTAAATTTTAAAATAAACAATCAGTATCCATTTCCCTCATGAATTAAAACAAGGCTTAAGGGGAGAAGGGAAAAGGGAACCAAATTGTAAGTGACCATTTTTTATAATAGATAAAAGGAAGTGAAATTATTTTCACTTTAAAAAAATATTCTTTGAAACCTTTTTAACAAAACCACACATTCAAAATTTTCTAGGATAAAACCAAAACCAAGACTAAGGTTTATGATTCCACACAACGAGGGTAATTGAACTAACAGTACTAGTGTTGGAGAAATACATGAAAACCTAAGAACCTAGAGGAGAACCAGAACATACTATACATGTGTCTCATCCCAAATTCATACCTTACTCAATAAAATAATAATACCGAAATGCCCGATCATCTCCCTACCTAGCCTGACAGAGGGGCCTGATCCCATAACAATGATAACAAAATAACCCCTACTATGGGCCATTATCTAGTTGAATAACCTATACTAGTGTAGATAAAGTTCTCAAAATTCATCTTTTCTATTATATGATCCCTTACTATGTTCAAAAATGGGTGTGACACACATTCCAAACAACAATCCATATACATAAATCATCATACAAATCACATGGACCAACACCACCCAAACCACCTCAAGGGTAGTCCCTTGACTTAAAATAATTATTACATAAATGAGGTCCCATACCGAAGACCGTCTCATCTCATGATCAACCAAAAAGGAAAGTGACCTAACCCATGAGTGGTTTTCTAAATAACCTTTACAAAATTCCAAATGGCCCTTACAATATTTCCACATAATAATCCTTTTCAAAAAGGAACCATGCCAAACCATTTTCAAAACCAAAAACACACTTGGAAACCCATTAATCATTACAAACAACCATTTAAGTCTAAAATATATTTAAAAAGGGCATATAAAAATTTGGATATTAAAATTACATATATAAAACAAAAACATGCTTTAAAAGATCACAAATCAATTGAAAAAGACAACAGGAAATTTAACAAATACATGGTGTGAATAACTCAACAAATACACACCACACATTAAAAAAAAATAAACAAACTGCCTCATTTCTCATAAAAAAATTATTATAAGAATGGAACATCCCTACTTAGTAACCAAGGGAGGTGAAAGAAACAAGAAAATAATGAAATCTTTAATTTAAAGGAGAGGTATAAGGGATCCCACCTAAAACGATGAAGAAACTTTCAAAATTCGATGTGAAAACCCAATCACACCTAAAATACACCCAAGGGTGGCTAAATACAACCTCAAGGAACCCTAAGAGGACAAAAAACCCAATAAAAAAGAAACCATATCCAATAAAAGCATCCAAAATGGCCACTAGGGTTAGAGAAGAAGATAAAAATGGAGAGAAAGAAGAAGGGAGGAAGAGATAATACCTAACCTTTCGATTCGGGTGGAGAAACACTAATAAAACACCTTAAATCCCTCTTGGAGGGTCTTTATGGTGCCAAAATCCCCATTAAGAGGCACCTAGTTCAGAGGAGGATGAATAGGGGAAAAATAAGGGGTTAGGGTATAAAAACTGGGAAGAGAGAGAGAGATTTTAATGAACTAGATAGGACGCATAGTTTTTCAAACCGTGCAGATACCATGAGACCGCTAATACTTAGAAGCAGAACTACCACATGGGAAACCCACATGGTATGAATAATTGTGTGGCAGTTGTACGATTTCTGCAGTCTCACCCAGGAGCTATTTCACGGTTACCTGGGCCAAGGATCATGGTTACACTAACTATGCACCAGGTCTTAATCAACCAAAAAACACCCAATTTCACCCTTAAGGGAGAACCCAATGAGGAGATATAGACCAATGAAATAAGGGATGGAGATTCCAAAAATTCAAACTCGTCACACCTGGTTTCCAAGAAAGGAGCTGAATATCAAACCCCAACCGGGACTAAAGATGAATTTCAAAACCTGGGTGTGACAATTATCCCCACCATAACGCCTTCCGCCCCTAAAAATCCTACCCAAGGATTAATCCGAAAGAAAAACCTACTAGTCCTTTAAAACTCAAGGCGATTCCCATGGTATAAAAAATGAAGAAAATATAGAAACACCACCATAAAAAATAAAGGCTTACAATATAAACATGGAAGATAGAATGGACTCCCCGTTAGGTGTTACCCTCCACCAAAAGTTTAAACACCTCTAGTTGATCGATCCAAAAGACACAGAACTTTCACAATGCTAAATCAAGCCAAAAACCAAATAATTCACCCAAGACAATCGAAATAATTCAAACCACTTTTGATGAAAACCACCATAACCTTACTTCAAAAAAACTACTGGGAGCATATCTTTACCAATATTTACTCAAAGGAAGAACTTGGGATTAGGTGGATGCACACAATACCATCCACCACAAAACTAATACAAAGAAAAAAACCATGAAGTTGGAATGGGGAGGCTATAATGGACTCCCCACCATAAGAAAAAGTCTAACACTACTTTTATTATGAACTAATTTCAATAAGACCCATGATGGGTCTCTCCACCATAATAACTAACGAGATTAAACAAATTCAAGGACCTTCCATCCTAGACCAAAAATCCCAACCACAAGGGGAGGCAAGGTGCCCATCTAATAGACCATTAACACCATAACCGACACAACCCAAAAACTTAAAATTATCAAAATAACATAAACCAAAACCAAAATTGATTTACACCAATAGGCTACACATGAGCCCTTTTAATGAGGCCTACACTCGGTGAGAGGCAACCATTGAGATTTAAAGAAAAATGACAACTACGCCTCCTCATGACCAAATGAAAACTCTTACTCCCATATGGGTCACCACCTGGAGATGAGGTCTGCATACATATTTCCACCAAATGGGACAAATTGAAACATAACAGCTACAAAATAGACTTAAAATGTCTCTATATCCCTTGTTGAGAAAAGAACTTAGACCAAAACCTTTCACACCACTGATATTATCCTAACTACATTACAACTTTACTCCGGGACCTATGGCTGGAAATTTGGTGATTGAAGCATCTCCTGCCACAAAGTCAGGCTTTAAAAACCCCCGAACAGAATATACATATCAAAATTTCATGAAACAAACTTCCATTGAAAAAGAAGTTTTAAAGAGTTTGAAAAAATTCATTCTTAAAATTTAAAGAAAAAGAAACACCACAAAATTCCACCAGATATGACTATTACATCCAAGTAACATTACAATGAGGAAACCCCAAACATTACCTTACACCAGTAAATGAGTTGGGGTACTCTTCAGAAGGATGGGTTTGGCTTCATGGCGCTTCTTGTAAATATCCTGATAGAACCTCTCCAAGTTACTGAAGCATCCATAGGTGTGGAAGGGTTTTAGACTATTTGGGTATAAAAACCTCTTATGAACACTCTTACCACATTGATGATACATCATGTCATTGTTTACTATATAGGTTAATGAGAGGTCCGAGGGCCTCTAAATCCCCCTACTATCCCCACCAACATTTGTCCACTTACCATTATTCTTAATGAAATCCCTTTCACCACTTCCAAAGACTGGAGGAAGATTCAATATCTCAAGCCCTTATGTTAACTCAGCTTTAAGATGAAATTCATGCCTCACCACATCATATAAAGTGGTTAGGATGATCTATATCAACATTTATAGCATTTCAGAATAGAACCCAAACTCGAAATGTTGAGCTTTTATGGGGTCATTAGCAATATACCATGGATCATACGAAACAAGGTCTAAGAAACGATGATAGAACTCCAACACTGACCCAATACCTTGATGAAGACTGCACATCTCCATCTTCCTCCTCACCTTCATAATCTCAGAAAAATATTGTTGGATGAATGAAGACTTGAAGAACTCCTAGCTATGATCTTCTTGAGGCTTGTTTTGAGACATGTATTTCCACTATTTTCCGGTTGGAACTTTGAGTATAAAGGTAAAAAACTTTACCTTTAATGACTTAGGCAATGCAAGGAAACTAAAGTACCTCTCAATACTCCACATCCACTCCTCCTCTTAGAGAGGATCTAATTGACCATAAAATAGGGGAGGTTTCAACTACCGGAATTTAAGAACAAAGTCTATAGGTAGTTCAACTAGAGTTTTTACTAAAGATGATCCATCTGAAGATACACCTTGGTCATCCATCGAATCTTTATGGGGGTGGACACAAAGAAAAAAGGAAAAAGGAACCTGATCAAGACTAATCCAACAATAGAGATTATTCATATCAAACACCATAAAATAAAAATCAATCCCAAAATTTAAGGGACACACCACACCGCTACAAGAGAAAAAACACTTCATTTTCCTTTAAAATTACTTTTGATAAAAACTAAAGAAGCTTACAGGATTTGATGCCCACAAATAGTGTCCTATGGGCCTCAGTCATGAATATCCTCATGCCTCACTGGGTACCCATCCACTTTCTCATACATACCTATGCATTAAGTCACCCACAAAAACACCAAAGGTCAATAACAACTTTTAAGGAAAAAAATCAACTCACACTTCCTTTTCAAACCCCACAAATACTCTTTTCAAAAACCACTCACCAAAAAACCCTTCTTTTTTTCAAAGTTTGTAAATATTTTCTGGAAAATGCCAACCGTTCAATTAAAAACCTATCTCCAAGATTTTCACATAAAATATAAGCCATTTAATTTATTTCAAAAATTTAAAAAACTTCTCAAATATTCACCAACATCCCAACAAAAACCATTTCTGAACTCCACAACTTTATTTTTCAAAAATATCACCCCACTCAAAATTATTTCCAAATACCAATTTACAGGTACAAAACATTTTTTCAAAAGTTCAACACATTCCATTAAACCATTTCCATTTTACCCAAAAAATTCATTTCTAAAAAACCCAATTTTCTAAGACCTTATTAAGATAAGTCATGAAAATCCATTTTTCACTTTCCAAAACAAAGTTTCAACCATTTTAAATTTAACATCTCCCAATTCCAAAGAAGGAATTTTCAAAACCAATTTTTTCTAGGTTTAATAAAAAACCAAACTATCTATGAGGGGAGACTTGAATCAGTGGGGGGGGGGGGTCAGAAATAAGGTTGGTGGCCATACATCAGTATCACCACCATCACAAAAAGAATTTGAGGTTTATGTGACCATCTCCACATGGATTTCCAAGCCCTGCGATCTCACATAGGCCACTTTCCCAACTCTCTTTTCATTCCCCAATACAAAACAATTCATAAAAATAAAATCACGCCAACAAACCCTAACATCCCATGGTAACCTGAGATTCGGAATGAGAAAGGGTTCATGACATCTATCCCATCCCAACATCTTGAGCCCTGATAATCCTACTATTTCTACCTCAACATCCCCAAGTAATAATGGGTGCTCTAAAAAGAAAGGTCCACTAAAGATCCAACCTCGCCACTGATATCATTTTCTCATGAACTAACCGGGATCAACCTCAAACCGTTCACCCAAGCTGATCTATAGAATAGCCCGAGAGGTGTTCCTGATCCTTCCATGTGGGCGGAAACTACCAAGGTCATCAACAAAGTGACACTGGGAACAAATTCTCCCAATAGTAAATAACAAAGTAGAGGAATAAAAATAGTGCATCCCAAAATAAATACAATTTCAAAACATTACATTTACAACTAAAGAAACCAAAAACTAAACAAAAAAATAAACAAAAACCAATACAAAAATAACCACACTGAACCTGAGACCCAATACACCTCTATGTGACCCTGAGGGCCACTCTCCAATCCACAAATAAATATCTCCCGAGGTGATCAAATTTGAGAATAAACCTATAGTAGAAACTAAAAACAAGATAAAATTATAGGTGTGGGTATTAAAACTTAGTTGGTATACCCAAATAATTCTATTCCCAATTCAAATTATTTAAATAAAGAAATATTGATTAAAAGGATTGAAATACAATATATAAACATAGTTTTTTCCACACTTTACATTTTAAAACAAACAATCACAATCCATTTCACTCAATATTTAAAACAAGGATCATGGGGTGAAAGGGAAAGGGAACCAAATAATAAGTGACCATTTTTCATAATAGAGAAAATGAATAAAAATTATTTACTCTTTCAAAACATCTTATTTGAAACCTTTTTAAAAAAACCACACATTCCAAATTTTATAGGATAACACTAAAACCAATCCTAAGGTTCATGGTTCCACAAAACGAGGGAAATGGAACTAATGATACTAGTGTCAGAGAAATATGGTAAAAACTAAGAACCCATAGGAAAACTAGAACATAATATACACGTGACTCATAACAAAGGCATTACTTACTTAATGACATCATAACACCTAATTTCCTGATCGTCTCCCTACCTATCCTGACTGAGGGACCCAATCCCATAGCAATGATAACAAAATTACCCCTGATATGGGCCAATAACTAGTGAAATAACCTAGAGTAGTGCATAAAATGTTCTCAGAACTCCACTTTTCTATTCTAGTTTCCCACACTATGTTCACAAAGGGGTGTGACACATATTCCAAACAATAATAAAAATAAATACATCATCATAAACATCATAAAAACTGACACCACCCCGACCACCTCAAGGGTAGTCCCTTGACTTAAAATAA
Organism: Viscum album; assembly: GCA_963277665.1. Lineage (NCBI taxonomy): Eukaryota > Viridiplantae > Streptophyta > Magnoliopsida > Santalales > Viscaceae > Viscum > Viscum album. Next base: position 1,433,745,439 of record OY728138.1, on the reverse strand, counting down.
TTATTACACAAGGGATGTCCCATACCGAAGACCCTGTCATCTCATGATCAACCAACAAGGCAATTGACCTAACACACAAAGGGTTTTCCAAATAACCATTCCAAAATTCCAAATGGGCCCTATAATATTTCTACATAATAATATTTTTCACAAAGTAACCATACCAACCCATTTGAAAAAACCAAACACACCCTTGAAAACCCATTAATCATCACAGACCACTATTTAAGTCTAAAACATATTTACAAAGTCCAAACTGGAATTTGTATGTTAAAATTACATATATAAAACCAAAACATTATTTTAAAGATCAAAACCCATTTAAAAAACCAACTAGGAAATTTAATAAACACATGGTTTGCACAACTCAACAAATACACACCACTCATTCAAAACAGATAGGCAAACCACCTCATTTCCCACAAAAAAATTATTCAAAGAATGTAACATCACTACTTAGTAACTAAGGGATTTGAAAAAAAAACAAGAAAACTTTGTAATCATTAAATTAAAGGAGAGGTGCAAGGGAACATAACTTAAATAGTGAATAATCTTCCGCAATCCGTTGTGAAAACCCAATCACACCTCAACCACACTAAAGGGTGGCTAGATCTGACCTCAAAGAACCCTAAGAGGAAAAAATCCCCCAAAACCAAGAAAAACTAGCCAAGAAAATCATCCACCATGGAAACTAAGTTTAGGGAAGAAGAGAATAATGGAGATAAATAAGAAAGGAAGAAGAAAGAAGCCCTAAACTTTCGATTTAGGTGGAGAAGCACCAAGAAAACCCCTTAAATCCCTCTTATAGGGTATTGATGGTTCCAAAACCCCCCTTGAGGGGTTCCTAGGTTAGAGGAGGATGAATAGGGAAAAAATATGGGTTTATGGTATAAAAATTTGGGATAGGGAAAGAGATTTTAAGGACCTGTATAGACCACATGGTTAGTCTATATGGTTTGTCAAACTGTGAAGATACCATGCAACCACTGCCGAGAAGTAGAACTACTGTATGGGAAAAATACATAGTATGACTAACCATGTGGTATATACTATCTCCCCCAGAAGATGCCACACAGTTACTTGGACTGAGGCTCATGGTTAAACTAACAATGCTCTAACTGTGTGCCAAAGCCTTCTTACCAAAAAACACCCAATATCACCAAAAATCAAGAGAGAACCCAAGTAGGAGAGATAGACCAAGGAAATAAAGGAAAGAAATTCCAAAAAATTTAAACCCGTCACACTCAGTTCCTAAGAAAATATCCAAAGACAAAACCTGAACCGGGACCAAAGATGGATTTTATAACCTAGGTGTGACAAACCATAAACATATAAACCCATCATGGAATCCATAAATCTTAAGTTAACCTCATATAAAAACATTATAATATCTAAAGTTTTCTAAACCTTTCCTCTAACACCAACTATAAAGACTCAAACTTAATCAATCTGTAAATTTAATCTATGAAAGACAATTTACTTTATTTTATTTTGGGGATCTTATTTAGGTTTATAGATTTATGGAATTAGTCTATCACCCTTAGATAAATAAATATTACGTAAAAAATTATATACTTCCACTTAGTATCCATTTTATTACAAAAAAATAATTTTATGATATAAAAAGTTTTATTTTCAATACATATCATCAACATTTTTTGTATTGACCTCATATTTTTCCCTACACACCATTAAAACACTATGAATAACATTTTAAAATTTGTAATGAGAACAAAAATCTCAGAGGGGAAAAACAAATAAATAAACCTTTTAATTCATGAATACTTATACAAAATACTTCCTTTTTCAAAAATAATCTTTGGGCTCAAAATAAACATTTTTTACCCATGAAATAAAATTTTTGCCAAATTATTTTCATAATTTTTTTTATAAGAAATATTAAATGAAAAAATAAAACCCATAAATGTTCTTTTTCAATCATTTAAAACTTATGAAATCCTTTTCAAAAAAATATATACATTTCACCCTTGTAAAGTAACATATAATCTCATTAGCTTACCATGCGAAATAATAAGATTTATATAAACAAAAACAAGAATAACTAAATAATTTAGGTCGTATGGGAAATAATTTTCATATCACTTTTATAAATGGAATAACTTACATGGTCAAATTCAATCATGATCATTACCCAATGAATTGGTGGTCTATAATAGTGCCATTCATCCTTAGTTTGTAACATAACCACCCATCCTTGGTTTATAACTAAACCAGCAATACTTCGTATATAAAAAACCACCTTTCCATTATTTTTTACAATGAAGCCAACCATCATCATAAATAATTTCTAAGGAAAATTACATAATCATAACATGTGAAATATTACATCCTTATAAAAATATTTATTATTCCCATAAGAAAAACATTTATAGATATCAAAATATGAATTCCATTTATTTTTTTTTAAAAAAATTAATAGAACATAAGGAAAAATGGTTTTTATTTTAATAAAACATAGAATCTTATAATATAATAAAAAATAACGGATACAATGGTGGAAAAATCCATTAATATCGATAGTAAAATAGAACAATCTTTTTTTGTCATTGGTAAAGAAAGTCAAAATGTTCCCCATGAAATAAATAATGATATTCCTTCTGAAATCCTTAAAAATAAAGTCTAAAGAGACATAAAATTTCTCTTTTTTGTTCATATTAACACATCCATAGAATAATTTTAAGAATATAGACATGGAATAAAATGATTTAGAATATAAATCTTTAAAAAAAATTAAAACATGGTTTTTAATGTTAAGTGTACCTAACTTTGAGTTCGACTTGTCACGTATGTTACTTGTCATCTAGAATAATAACATTATACTAATTATTTAATTTCTTAATAACCTTTTCAATTTTATTATTCCTTTTATTTTATCTATTACCAGGTTATGTACTATTAGTTAATCAATTAATTTTATATCAAATGTTTTGATGATATTCAACACATATATCCAAAATGACTTTGGTAGTTCGACTATGTTAAAAGAGGTAATTATTAAACCATATCTTGAAAAATAATCATGAAATATTTAAAAATTTTATATATCAATTATACTTTCAAAACCAACCATGAAATATAGTTATGAAAAATGTACTTCGTTATAATCAATGAGACAGAAGGTCATATGTACACATGTGTAACATTTCCAATTTTCAACGATCACTATTGAAATAAGGAAAGCATTTTTTGTATTTAAATAATGTTTATTATATAAAAAAATTATATTACCTATTTTAAAAAACTTATATATATATCATTCATGTTATTTTGTGACGAAAAAAATCACCTTTTTTCATGGAGGTGGTAGTCCACACGTATGCATGAACAATGTTATCATTATTCAATGGATTGAAAGTTAAGAAATTATATGATATAATATATTTAAAAATGATGAATATTTTATGAATATCATATATAAACATTAATAAAATCATTATAATAATCTATGATATGTGGTGATGGAAAATGAATTACATCTGTTTGTGAGGTGGTTGCCCACTGTACACACGAACGATGGTGTCATTTCCTATTTGATGGAAGCATATATGAATATAGAGTATTTAATTAACATAAAAACATATAATTACATTCAGGATTATATTTTAATTTTTTTCATCATGGTTTAATATTATTTTATGGATAAAGAAGAAGAAATAAATCTAAAACATTTGGTAAAAAAACTATACATCTATTTCAAACAACCTCCTTTGGTTGACACCTAAAACTATATAAAGGTTAGAATTATGGCCAAAATAAGACCTATATAACTTGGGTATTAATTTTAAGATGATATTTTTTATGTATTGGTGGAACTAAATGGATCTTGAATTGTGTGGAGAAGAAGATAGAGGTACCCTTTTATAACGAGGGGAGAGGTATTTTTGGAATTTCTTATAGTATTAAATTAATATAAATTAATTTTCAAGTTCAAAAGGTACAAAATATAAATAATTATAACATAATATGAGAATAAGTTGAAATAATTTCCATACAATAAAAATGGGATAATTTTAGGTGGTGTTTCCACTGTTATAGTTTTGTTTTAACTCTCTATTATTTCTTTTGTTGATTAACACAATAATAATGTTTTTTCACTCTTTTGGGGTTAAAATAGTTACTATAGATGGAAATTTGGACCATAAATGGTCAATGGTTTATAGTTGAACCATATCTCAATCACTTGTCCTGTGATAGTTTTTTTATAAATTTTTAATCATTTAATAAATAATTATTTATTATAAAATATCATTTATGTCATTTTTGGCATTACAGAAAATATTATGATATAATTTGTGTCTAAATCATATAAAATGGTTCCAAAATGACATGGATTTTAATATTAGGTATATATTATATTAATATAATCATCCAACCAAAGTTTTATAGGTTTTTATATCATTTTAATGCATATATTTTGGATGAACCCCTTAGCTAATTTTTTTAACCATTACAGCGGTAATGACTTTTCAATATTAAAGGGTTATAAATTTATATATAAGGTGAAAATAAGCTCATAAATGTCCAAGGTATAAAATTTTAGACTATTTATCATCCTATTTGTCTTTTTTAAAGATTTTTATGAATTTAAAAAATTTAATAAAATATTATTTAACAAAAAATATCATTAATGTCACTTTTGATACTATTCATTTATTTTGACATTGAAAACAACATGATAGAAAACAAATTAAAGTATAATACTTTCACATAACATGAACATGTTATATTTTTATAAAAAACATTAGAACAAAATAATTCATTAAAATTATATTACTTTTAATATTTTTTAAATATTTTTTTTCTATAATAACTGAATACATATTGTGTTGATGTTGAATAATAATTTAAGGTAATAATTTCATCACTAAAAATGAGAAATAAGTTACCATGATTAAAAAATAATATATAATTCAAACAACCTTTTTATAATCAAACATAACTTCTATTTTTCATTATTACAAAAATTTAGAGATAATAAAACAAAGAGAATGACATTTTTGACTTTTATTTACATAAAATAGTATAATGGTCAATCAAAGAAATATGGAACTAAGTTTCATATTTTTAAAAATTTGATAGAAATAGATGAACCCCACTCATACAATAGGATAAATTCAAGTGTTAGAGTCATTTTTTTATTATCATATTATTTTTAACTTTAATTACCCAACTTACCCATATCGTGGTGATAATTATTTACTGTGGTTACTATTCATTAGGAAAAAAAATAAAACTGATATATTTTCCAAATTTATACTTCTTGATTATAAAAATGTAATCCATTTTTCTAGATTCAATTTCTTGAAGTAGATGAAATTAATTTCAGATTAAAATGTAAAATGAAATGAAAAATATTTTTTTTATAAAAATGCCTTTTTACGTATAAAAACGTTTTTATACCAAATTAAAGTATAAAATTCATTCAAAAGAATATAATTGGATTAAATTTAATAAAAAGTAAATATTGAAAATTCAAAACTAATCCAAAATAAAATTTTACTTTGTAAATACTTTAAAATAAAATACAGTTTTCAAAAATATTTAATATCTTCCACTATTCATCAAAAAATCAATATTTTCAAAAAAATATACAAATTTATCCATAATATAATTTTGATATTATTATTTTAAAAATTATATCATTTTTATCAAATAAAATTTCAAAAATTTCTAGAAATTAATTATAACATTTTCTCATAAAAATTAATAAAAACCATTTTTGAAGAAAATGTATGTTTCAAATATAAAATTAATTTACTAAAATTTAAGTGATTATTTACTAAGTAGTTATCAATTCATTTATATTTAGTAGAAATTTATATATATTTCATAAATAAGTTAATCCTATTTATACATTCTAATTTAATGGCTAGATTACAATGGTCATATTTAAATAATGCTACTTCATTATTTGTTTAGGATTGGTGTTCCTTATTTTATACACAATCAAACATTGGTTTATTTTTAAAATATATGGTTGTATCATTTCAATACCTATTTATAAATAATTATTTCTTAAAATCTTTGTTTCGAAATGTGAACTGTTTCATTTTTCAAGTATGTTTCAGTTGAGTAGTTTCAGTCCTTGCATCGTGATCATAATTCTATCGTCACAAAAATTATAATCATGATATAAATATAATATATATTAATTATTTAAATATTTATAATCATCTATTAATTAAGGTCATTAAAAATGAATCACATCACTTCATAGAGGTGGTAGTCTACACATACGCATGAGCCATGTAATCATTTTCTAAAGAGTTTAAGGGTAAGAAGAATAATGATATCTTAAATTTCCATAATAATAATTATGTCATAAATATCATATATATTAATTAGTTAAATCTTTATAACCATCCATGTAAAGTGGTGATGAAAACCGAATTACACCACTATGTGGAGATGGTAAGTTGTATGTATGTAAGAGAGATGTTTTCACTTTTTGGATGATATAAAAGAGATGGAAAATAGTTGTACCATAATCATAATAAAATTTCATTATATTTATGACACTTTAGTTGTTATTTTATTATGGTTACAATATGTTTTGTGTATTTAAAAGAAGAATTAAATTTGAAAGAGTCAGCAAAGCTAATTACTTATTTTTTGATAGACCTTCATTATATCCCTTATTAAGGATCCTTTTAATGGTATTTTAAGAAGAAAAAACATCCAAATAGTGGATAGTAAAGTTGATAAGATAATAGGGTAGGGTTTTTTCAAGCTATGTTTCTCAATGTGGTGTAAATAAGTGAGGGGAGGGGTGTCCTTTTATAAGTGAGGGGAAGGGAACAACTTAAAGTACTAAATTAATATAAATTAATGTTTCATAGAAAAGTGTAAAAAATTGATATATTTTGATTATAGGATAAAAATGAGTTGAAATAATCATATAAAATAATATTTAGGCAATTTTATATATTTTTTAAACTTATATCTTTTAATTTTATCCCCCGTTAATCCTTTTGACAATTACTGAAAAATCATCATTTTCTACAATATAGGGGTCAAGAATGTTACCATAAAAGGAAAATTGATCCATTAATGTAACATAGTTCATATTTCTAACCAAATACTATTAAATGTGTTTGATATGGGATTTTTATGAATTTTAAATCGTTTAACAAAAATATTTTTTATTATAAAATATCATTAATTTAATTTTTGGAACAATTCATTTACTTTGAATTTAAAGTATTCATGATAGTTATTTAATTATAATATAATACTTTAAAACATACTTAATTTTATATATTTATCTAAAAAATTTGTGTAATATAATAATTAACCAAAATTTTATTAATTTTAGTTGTTTTAAAATCATATATTTTATTTTTCTATAAATTAAATAAATATTGTTTCGACATTGTGTAATCATATAAGGTAATTATATAATAAATCAAAAATTTAAATAAATTACCATAATGATAATAATTTAATTTATCTAAAAATAAACATTAATATTTATTCATTTTTTATCCCACTATGAACATATAAGAGAAATTTAATAGTAAGTGAGTGACATTTTCTATTTTTCATCTCTTAAAATATTACAATGTCATTTTTATAGATAAGTGTCACATAAAAAAATTAATATTAATAATATGGTGAAATGTATATAAATGACACCACATATTAATAAAGATGAAAAATGGTGGCCTTATCACTTAGTTTTAACCTAGGTTAACCTGATTTACCCATTGATCGTGGTGAATTTTGTTTTACTGTTTTTATGATCCCTTATGAAAAAAAATTAAGTTGAAATTTTTTAATAAATTAAATTATTATAATTAAAAATATTTAATCCATTTTAAAAAATTCAATCTCTATACGTGGAAGAAATTAATTTTATAATAATCTCACAAATCATGATGAAAAACGGTTTTCTAAAACAATTATCTTTTGAATTATAACAATTTTTCTTATTCCAAGATCAAGTATAATGTTGATTAATATTATGTTAATTATATTATTTCTAAATAAGTGATACTTATATTAATTTAGGATCAATTTTGAATAATTATAAGGCATTTTCAATGAATGTAAATGACAGTTTTACAAAAAAAGATTTTTTTCACCATTCATTGAAAAATAAATATTTTCAATAGAATCAGAAAAATTCACCATAATATAATATTTAAATGATGATTTCAAAAATTAGTGGAAATTGATTATATTTTTTATGCACAAAATGTAATAAAAATCATTTTTTCGAAGAAAATGAATTTTTGAAGCATAAAATTACTTAACTAAAAATTGAGTACTAATTTATTATATATTAATCAATAAATATGGGTTATTTTAAACCTTTAGAAATAATTTTCAAAATATGGTTATTGCTATTCAAACTATAACATTTAACGTCTAGAATATAAAATTCACATTTAAATAATATTATTTCATAGTTCATTTAAGTTATGTGTTGCGTGTTATATATGCTATTCAACAAAGTGTTATTTTTAAAATATTGAGGTATAAAATTATCCCCCCTCATAATAAAATGTGTCTTCAAAAATTTTAAATTAATCTCGGTAATCATGGGTTTGAAATTTAATTTTATTTTTGAAAACCCACATCGTAAAGAGGTTTGATAAAACATTCTCCTGAAAAGAGGGAAATTGAAATATGAAGGTCATATGAAAGAACACATAACTAGGTTTATAAATAGGAGAACACTAGTGGGAAGTGAAAATATGGACATAGAAGAAAAATTAATTTCAAATGAATCATAGAGAGTGATAGAGAATATTAATCAGAAGAAAGTGAACGGTCATGAGAAAATAAATGATCACAAAACCATAACAATAATGTATGAAAAATACCATTGATTCATTAGAAATGATGGTAGTAGGATACAATTTTTTGGTTAAAGTTCCTTTTCTTAGAGTTGAGGAATTACATTACCATCTTGACTAAGTACATAAGAGAATATAATTACTTGAAAAGTATCATTTAATCCTTTAATAAATTTTCACCATAATATCATACATTTCTCCAAATGATGAGTATTCAAGAGGAATTTTTTTTATACTTGAAGCACTGAAAGTAACTTCTAATAGATCATAAGATCTATAAAGAGATAATATGTTATTCCTCCTATAATTATAGATTAACCAAAACTGAAATGGATAGAAAGAGGTAGGATAATATGAATAAACCTTCATATGAGGAAACAAAACATTAATCTCCAAAGGCAAAATAACAATACCCAATGTTCAACATAAATAATTTAATAAATAAAAATCCTTAAAATTAATCAAAAATAATCTTGACTAATATTGAAACCCAAATATTATAATTATTTCATCACATATTCTTCTAATTTAAATTTAACATTTATCTACAAATAACATAAATCACTCATAAAGTCTCATACCAAAAATGTATATGATATGGTAATGTATTCTCCAAAATATGAAATTCATTTCCCAAAATAAAGTCACAATAAAATCATATATTCTTAAAAAATATAGATCAACATATATTCCTAAAAAAACTAATTTTAGCCAAGATTATTTCTATTTAACTTAATATTATAAAGTCCCCAAAATAGTGAACTTATTCCAAAATAATATTAGCCCCATAGTCACCAAATGAATTTCCAATCCCATGGATATCTATATTATAGAACATATTCACCCAAAATTTAATAACCCTTTTATCCCAATTAATTATATTAATATAAAATATCCTTTTAGATCTAAAGTTTCTCAATACCTTTCAACTTATGTCTATAAAATATAAAATATTTCTTTCTCAAATAACCTTTTCACTAAAACAAATAATAAAACAAAGTGTTGTATTCCATAAATTCCTCTAAAAATTTTCTTAATCATATTAAACTCCCATCACATAAAACCTCAAAGGGCGTATCTATACCTATAAAATTATAACCAATCTTAAAATTATCAATCCAAGACACTTTAGGTTTATCCCATATCAATAAAGTATATCATATATTTATATTGGTTCTTTTATCCCATTCATAAGAATGGTTTATAAAGAAAATATGAACTAACCCATGTATATCGCTTGAGAGTGCCAAACTAGGTGCACAGTAAGGGAACACTCACCGTTCACTAAAATGATGTCTGATATAAATTAAACCAACTCTTTTCAGGGTTATTACCCCAAGATTAATCTAATCTAAAATGATATACACTTTATATCCAAATAGGGATGTATTTATAAGATAAACACATGATATCTATCTTACCAAAACATTAGGATATTATTCTATACTTGGAATTATTTGAGTAGTCTTTTATAGGTTTATATCCCCTAATATATGTTTTACTAAATCTAGTTCTCATAGTTTCTGCTAAACTTTATTTGATACCAAATTTTATGACCCCAACCCGAGTATCATAGAGAAAGTGGTTACATTATTATATTGTCACTATATACAAGTGATTTATTCCAAAGGACCAAATAGTTTATTAAACTTGTTAAACTAGATACATACTTGAATCTCACATATATCTAAAAACCAAAAGTACAAAAATGAATTTTATTTGAGAAAATCATTATTATCTTTATAATATCCTTGAAAATAATTCATAGTACACTTTATAGTGTCCTGGGAAAATTAAACATAATATATGGGTGATATAAGATTCTTAGTAAGGTAAAACATAAAACAAAAGTTGTCATAATATAAAAAAAAAATATATGACCGAGATAAAAAATAATGAAATATAAAATATAACCAATTCTATAAAATGTGGATTAAATCCATTAATTACATAAAAAAATATATAATAACATAGAAAAGAATAACTAGTTTCATAATTATAGAATAAATAATATTGAATATTATAATCTTACTGTCAAGGCCTTATGCCAAGACAACATAAGTAAACAGGTAAGGTGCATGAAAAATACCCAAACTATTTTCTATCATGAGAACTACTAGTGAGTAAATGGGATATAACAGGCCCCACTCATCACTTAAAAAGTCCAATTCATTCATCATATGAAAAGGTTGAATAAAAATTATATACATAATCTACATACATATTCATTTTGAAAAATTGGAATATAAAATATTAATATTTTCCCAATCAATAAATTGAAAAATACAATCATAAGTAATTCTAAGAAATATGGTGGATGGTATTATAATATTATATCCACACTAAATCATAATATTTATCAAAGGATGTTGAAATATATGGAAATGTTTTAAAAATTTCATTAGAATATTTCTTAAGTAAAATACCCATTTTATTTTGAAATCACTTATCTAAAGATTTCATAAATATTAAGAAAATATATTTTTTAGAAATAATCATTAAAAATTATAAATAAATCTTCAAAGAAAATTTTAGTCATGACAACATGAAAAGTTTTTCATGTGTTGAACATTAAAATAAAGATTCAGTTCACACCTTCACTAAAAATTTCCTCATTCAAAAAATGACAAGAATATTCCTTTTATAAAAAATTATTTAAATTAAAACTTGGTTAAAAATTTATTTAATTTATAAATTGATAATATTAAAATCATTATTTATTTTTTTAAAGAAAATATGAACATATAAGAAAAATATTCTTGACATAATAGAAAAAAATTGTTTTTCCTTAAAAAATTATTATGTTCTTTTTTGGTGCCAAACAAGGTAAAAATGGAACTATTAAAAAAAATCACATAAAAAATAATAGGTAATATTTTATGAGGTTTAATATATATATATAATCTAATTCCTCTAATAAAAACATAATATAAATAATCTATAATAAGGATGGGATTGTGAAATAAACACGTACCTTAGTTATGACTTTCTTTATAAGTGATTTTATCCTCTTGTATAAGAAATTTAAATTTAAAATAGTTTTATTATATTACTATATATATAATTATAATATCATATATAGTACACTTATAAAATTTAAAAACCCTTTAATTATGAATTATTTATTAAAATCATCATTTTTGTGTGTTAACAGTTTTGTTTTTCATGTATGTTTTAGTTTGTTAGTTCTGGACCACTAATCTAGATCATGGTTATATCATCTCTAAATTGTTAATAAAAATAAAAATATAATATGTATTAATTGAACACATAGTTATAATTATCCTTTAATGTATAACTTGAAAAATTAATCTTATCACTTTGTGGAGGTGGTAGTTCACATGTACACATGAACGACCTTATAATTTTATAACGAGATGAATTTTAATAAAAAAATGATATATTATATTAAAATATCTATAATTATGAAATAAAATTATTATATATTTTTTATTTATATATTTATAACCATATATATAATGTGACGATGAAAAAAAAATTTCACATATATGTGGTGACGGTAAGCTGTACGTATACACAAGTAATATTTTAGATTTTTATAAGATGGAAAAGAGATGGAAAATGTTTGTCACATAATCATAATAACATATAAGTATATTTATGATAATTTATTTATTATTTTATTATGGGTAAAAATGATTTGGAGGAACTATAAGAATAAATAAATTTGAAAGGGTTGGTAAAGTTGATTACCTCATATTTAGTAGACTTTCTTTAGATACCTTCTGAAGGACCCTTGGAATGGGGTTTTAAGAAGAAAATAAACTATAATTATTGGATAGGGAAGGTTATAAGATAATTGTTAACTTTTTTATCTATGTTTTTAATGGTTCTGTAAAGAAGAGAGGAGAGAGGTGTCCTTTTATAAGTGAGGGGAAGGGTGATTTTGGATTTACTTAAAGTATTAAATTAATATAAATTATTATTTCATAAGAAAGTGGGAATTTTTTAAATATTTATTATATAATATGAGTATGAGAATAAATCCACTCACCAATAATATTTATATAAGTTTATGTAATTTTATAACCCTATCTCTTAGATTTAACCACCTTTTAACCCTTTGGACAATTATAGAAAAATCAATGTTTTATACTCTTTAGGTTTCAATAATGTCACCCTAAGAAAATGTGAGCCATGAAAATTCCATGGTTGGGAATATCAACAATATACTATTCCAATGGGAAAATATTATATTTTTATGAACTTTATATCATTTAATAAAATATTGTTTGATATAAAATATAATTAATGTAATTTTTAACTATTCATGTACTTTGACTTTAAAGTCATCAAGATAGTTATTGAATTATAATATAAATCATTAATACATAAAAATTTGTTATACGTATCTGAAAAATTAATGTAAAACAATAATTCACTCAAATTATATTATTTCTAATATTTTTAGGATAATTTATTTTTTTCCATTAATTTAATAAATAGAGTATCATCGTAGCAGAAGAATTTATGGTAATTATATAATAAATAAAATCTATAAATAAAGAACCATAATTAAAATAATTTATTTATTCTAAAAAAACCTTCAATATTCATTCAAAAATTATTTTTATCCCTATGTGAACATATAATATAAAATTTAAAGTAAGTGAGTGACATTTTGTATTTTTCTTTACATAAGATATTATATTGTTCATCTATTAGAAAAATCCACTATAAATAATTACATATTGAGACTGAGTTGATAAAGGTATCAATTCCATTAAATAAAGAATTATGTTGAAAAATTGTGGCCTTATCACTTCGTTTTAACCTAAGCAAACTTGATTTACCCTTTTACCATGGGGACACATTTTTTACAGTTTTTTCTATAAATTATGAAAAAAATTAAGTTTAATTAATTAAATAATATAAATTATGATTATTATAAATATTTAATCAATTTTACCTAATTTAATCTCTATAATTGGTTGAAATTAATTTTATAATAATCCTACATTGTGCGACCAAAAAATAGTTTTTGAAAAAATATCTTTTAGGTATAAAAGTATTTTTAAACCAAGATCAAGTATAATTTTTATTACTATGTAATTAATAAGATTATTTATAACTAAATTTGTAATTCCCCGACCCTAGTTACCCAGAGTCGGTGAATTATTACATAACATTGGCATGATCACAAAAGATCAAGTCTCGAAAGACCGATTAATTTAGTAGCCTTGAAAACACTAGATACATTCATAAACGTTACAATATATCATAAAGTGAAAAAATGCAATAACATAGTCTTTATAGTCCACACCCATATCCCCTTCAGACTATCCCTACAGGTCAGTCATAAAATATTTCTTCACATCCTGGAAAAAAATAAAACATAGAAAGGGGTGAGCTCAGATGCTCAGTAAGGATAACAATATAGCAGATACTTTCATAAATAAACATAAACATTTAAGGAAATGTATAACTAAAACAAAATACTTTTAAACTTGAACATCAGCATAATATAGAAAAAATAAAATGAAATAATGCCATTTAATTATTCATATGGATATTCTACTGGTCGAATAATGACATGCAATATCAATAACCACTTTCATAATGATGGAATGCATAATACCAGACTATCATAACCATATAGTCAAGGCCTTGTGCCAAGACTACAAATAATATTTTATCAAGGCCTCATTCCAAGACACTAGTTTGTCTCATGATACCTACCAATGCATCGAGGATCTATAGCGGGCTCCACCTGTCACTTATTAAGTCAAATTCATTCCTCATATGAATATGTTTAAACATATCATAAACCATAACATAATCATATCACATAAAACATGCATAAAGGAAACATAAAATTTCCACATTTCAATCACAAGATATCAATACAACACATTGATATAATAAAAACATTATCAAAATCATTTTCAATACCAAAATAAAAGAAAATTAAAACTTGCTATTTATTTTTCATTTAAAAAAAAGTTATGGCTTATAGAGGAAGCCGAAACTCAAATAATGGTCATGGCGGTGGAGAAGTCGTTGTCGCCGCATACATAAGACAAATCATTCCTTTTATCTTTTAGTAAAAATTCTTCGTATAAAAATATTCCTTTTGAATAAAATTAAAAGTCAAAGGGATTTATACACCATATAAAATAAAGTTGTGTATAAAACAAAATATGCCTCAATGAATGGAGATTGAGACGAAGTCCATTACCTCATGTCCGACTTGACTCGATTGTTCTTTAATCTCCTGAATAATAAACTAGAGTTAATTTATAATTTCTTAAGAACCTTTTTCAAGTTCATTATCCCTTTTATATCACTTATTACCATGTTATGAATATTATGTAATTATTTATGTTAATAACAGTCGTTTTGTCGATCTTTGGTACTTGAGTCAAAAATAAACTTCTTATAATTACAAGTTGTTCATGTGGTGAAATATCCATTATATCCAGAATTATATTCATTATGTAGATATCATATATATCATATATATCCAGTAGATATGTGCATTTATAATATTACATAACATTTAGAGGTAAGAAATGAAATGCACCGTTCATGGAGACTGTAAGCCGTACGTACGCATGAACGCTACTTTCATTTCTATTTCATATTAAATGGAATTAAATCATAATGATATAAAGGTATATTATAATTAAAGTATAATATCATATATAATATCATTAACTCCATCCTTTATACGTCCCACATATGGAATTAACGATTCAAATCACTTTGAGGGGGTGGTAGTCTGCACTTCCTAAAATGAAATTATCGCATTTACCCATAATGGAAGTCATAAAGGTATGTAATAAATGAAAAATAAAAAAGAATAAGGAAAAAATAAACACAATATATTTATCATATATAAAAATAGTGTCATCATAATGTCCACCATGAGAGGTGTTAAAAGAATATTGAACAATAATCATTTCGTGATCCAGTAATTCACCACCCACAGAAATAGTATGTTCTTTAACCATTAGATGAAGGTGTGTGTAAGTTTAAATCAAATACTTCTCATAAAAAAATCCAAGTATATTTAGGATACTTGTTTTGTTACAAAATAAAAGAATAAAAAGATTTTAGGGGGTTGAAGAAGCAAAATAAAACAAAACAACATAAGAGAATACATTACCTTAAAATCGGGTAACTCTTTTTGATTTGACCCAAAGGCTTCCTTGGGAAGACTTCTTCCCAAAGTGAGGCTTCTAAGAGTAATATAGGGAAGTTTAGAGAGTATTTGGGTAGATTTTGGCCGAGCCAAATGGCTTTGAAAGTGTGAATAAGGTGGTAGAGTTGGGGGCCTTTCATAAGAGGAGAGGAGGGGCTCTTTTGGAATGTCAGGAAAAGTTACTTTATTATGAAATTATTTTTAGATTTTAAAGATCCCAAAATGATATATTTCAAGGATAAGGTGATAAGGGTTCTAAATACACCCATCCAATAGGTTTTATACAAGTTTGAGTCTTTGATTTTACCTTATCTTTTCATTTTATTTAAATCGTTCATTAATGATGTAATCGCTGCATCATCATGGTGTGATAAATAAATTTATTTATTTAATGCCTAAAAATTATAGAAAAATTAACATGATGTAGTAAATATTTTTAGATTTCCAAGGAATATTTATAGTCCAAATTTCAACTTATATAACCCCATGTAATAATTGTTTTAGTAAAACAACACATGTTTGTGACAATTTTATTTTTACTTTAAATAAAAAGTTATTAATGTCATTTTCTTACCCAAGTGCCTCCATGGGGTCCCCAAGTTGACCCATGGATTGTATTGGTCGGCCATGACTCATAAAATAAGGACATGACAAGTGTAAAGGTAATTTCATGTTATTATAACATTATATTTACCTTAAATTACACTAATTAACTTTAATCGCGATTAACAAAACTTAAAAGTTACTATTCACCAAAAATTATTTTTATCTCATTAAACATCATTTTACTTACTAATGACAACCATGTATGTCGGATTTTTGAAATTCAATTCACAGAAGTGGTAAAGTTTCATTTAAACAAAAATTAGTTTTTTAACTACCACTTAGTGGTTTCACTATTCATCAAAAATTGAAGTTTTTCTGAAAAATACCAAATATTCACACTAAGATATATTTGATACTCCTAATTAAAAAATGATGTCTTTTTTACAAAATTAAAAACATATATGTTGAATTAATTAATTTAATAATTAATTCTCACTGTCACAACAAATAACGTGTTTTTAAGAAATAATATATATCAAAAGATTGACAGTTGTTTATATCCAATTTCAAAGTGAAATTAATTATAATGACCACAATTGGATAAAATGGTAAAAATATATTCTAATTATAATTTAAAACCACTCAATAGTATAATTTATCACTACAAATTATTTTGATTAAAAAGGTTGTTTTTAAGTATTTTTTTCTATTCATAGAAAATTGGAAGTTCTCAGAAAATTACAAAAAATTCAAATTAGGATAATTTAGATATTCTGAATCCAAAAATGAAGTCCATTTTGAAATATAAATTTTATCTAATTTCAAAAAGTGGGTATTACTATTCATAACAGCTAC
Source organism: Viscum album (assembly GCA_963277665.1). Lineage (NCBI taxonomy): Eukaryota > Viridiplantae > Streptophyta > Magnoliopsida > Santalales > Viscaceae > Viscum > Viscum album. The sequence goes on along the minus strand of OY728138.1, from coordinate 1,433,728,051 downwards.
TTTGATTGGTCGCGGTGTGTTAGAATCTCAAACTTGCGTACAATGCAAGCTATTGCATTATTGAAAGAGAAGCATACCTTGGAATCTTGGGGTGTTACATTCTCACCTCCATTAAATTGCGTCCTCACAATTTGAAAATGTTCTTCTAAAATAAAAGGTTGAAAATAGAAAATACCTTTGTGGAAAACCCACATCAGAAATAAGGTTAATAAAATTATAACTTTAAAAGAAAGAAAGAGAAGTACAAAGGTAACTCGAGATCGCCCATACTAAGATTCTATGAAAATATGGATATAGAGGAGAAAGAAACCATCAAGGTCTGATGGAGAGTTGTAGAAAACAGGATTAGGAGAAAGTTAACTACAAGAAAATCATAAACTTGTGATTGGTTAAATGATCATTGATTCCCCAGTAGGAAAATTTAACCGACAATGTTTTTGTTTTAATTTAGCTTTCATAAATTTGAGGAATTTATTTATGAGATTTAATAAGAACATAAGGAAATATACATACTTGCCATGTAGACTTTCATTCTTTAATAATATTTTACCACAAACCCATCTTTCACTCCAAAAGGTAATAGAACTCAAAAATATTATATTTATCCAAATCGTACAAGGTTCCAAATATTATCACATACCATTTAGATTAGGAAAACTATTTTTTAATAACCAGGGACTTACTGTAGGCTAGTGGTAGGTAATAAATGCCTGTTGCACTATGGTTATGGGTTCGATTCCTACAGCTTTGTCCGACGTGATGGGTTATCGCCCAACCTGAAGGTTGTCCTTTTTCTAAAACTATATTATTATAATATTCCATAAATAATCTTAAGAAATGTTTTAACCTTAAGCCATACTATCCAAAGTTCAACTTAATCCATTCCAACCTTTATAGTTATCCAAAATACTTCTGTCCAACTCACAGTCCAAATTTTATAAGGAAGGTAAACACAATGAAGATCCTTTTTTCCACACAATAACATGTGAGCACCTTCATCATGTATTATTTTAAAACACTGCAATATCCTAAATTACCATAAATCCTTGTTGATTACATTCATGATCCCTTATTCCTTATAGAATACTAGATATAATCCTTCTATCCAAAAATATATACAAATCATTAATCAGTTTAAAGGAAGTCAAGAATATCCAAAATAATTTATCCAAATCAATCATGTATTATTCCAAAATCACTATCTTAGTATCAGAACCATATTATGGTTTATCTTTCTCTCAACCATATATTTTCCAAAAATTTAACCTGCTATGGAGTCACTTTTCTTGGTTCCACACAATCTTAAGTCCTTGATGAAATAGTACTGAAGTACAATCCTTATATACTCCATAATTATTATAACCGGTACATCATTGATACAACACTCAAATGACAAAACTCTTTAATAACAACATAAGAACTATAATCATTCCTCCTCACCTGTGGTAGTATCATAACTTGATTATTATCCAATAAAATCATTTTGGGCATACTCTGATGATTTGGACATTGGTTTGTGTAGTGTCCTTACTCCTTGTAGACGAAGCATTGTATATTTGAATCCTTTTTCTTACCCTTCCAGTCATGCACTTTGTGTCCTTTTCCTCCACACTTATAACAAACTTCCATTCCCTTTAGGAAAGTTCCAAGGTGTTTCTTCCCATAGTTATCACATATTGGAAAATTCTTCTTTTCCCTCATCCCTTTATCCATCATTCTCTCTTCCATCTTTTTCTTCTCTTGCTTCCCTTCAAATCCATAAGACTCATAGAATTCTTTATTATCTTATTAACACATGATACTATTTCCTCATATGTTGAGAACACATGGGAGACTATTTCCCTTCTAAATGTTGGCTTAATACCATGAAATATATGATCCTTATTACTCTTTAGATCATACGTATTGCTGGAGTTCACATTCCTTCTACTGGGCGCCATTTCTATACAATGGCCTAAACTAGGTTAGTTTATGAATTGTAATGAATAATTCAAAACTTGTAAAATACTTAATGTAAATTGAACAGTTTATGGATATAATCCATAATCATAAAAAATGTTTTCTTTGAGGAAGTATGTACTCATAAACCCTTCATAATGGTTTGTAAAGAAATCATGAATTATCCTAAGCATATCCCCCAGGAGTGTCATAACCAAGAGTGCGGAAAAGCCCGTTGTCGTGCACCAGTTCTCGTTCGAGTCTAGATCAAAGTGGTGTTTTCGGGTTTTACCCCTAGGTACATCTATGGCAGAGCTGCCTCTACCTGCTCGTATCCAGACAGGGATGTATTTCTTAGAAAACTCACAAAATCTGTATAATACCAAAATTCTAGGAAGCTATTCTATACTAATCCTCAAAGTCTATCTTAGGGCTATGTGCTCTAATCAGAGTTTATCAAAATCTAGCTTCCAAGGTTAGTAATAAACTGCCTCTGATACCAATTGTAGTGCCCCAACCCCAGTTACCCAGAGTTGGTACATTATTACGTAACATTGGCATGATCACAAAAGATCAAGTCTCGAAAGACTGATTAGTTTAGTATCCTTGGAAACACTAGATACATTCATAAATGTTACATTATATCATAAAGTGAAATAATAAAATAACATAGTCTTCATAGTCCACACCCATATCCCCCTCAGAATATCCCTGCAGGTTAGTCATAAAATATTTCTTCACATCCTGGGAAAATTAAAAAATAGAAAGGGGTGAGATCAGATGGTCAATAAGGATAATAATATAGAGAAAACTTTCATAAATAAACATAAACATTTAAGGCAATGTATAACTAAAAAAAAGCCTTTTAAAATTGAACATTAGCATAATATGGAAAAAATAAAATGAAATAATACCATTTACTTATTCACATGGATATTTTACTGGTCGAATAATCACATGCAATATCAATAACCACTTTCATAATGATGGAATGCATAATGCCAGACTATCATAACCACATAGTCAAGACCTCATGCCAAGACTACAAAAAAGATTTTGTCAAGGCCTCATGCCAAGACACTAGTTTGTCTCATGAGACCTTTCGATGCATCAAGGAGCTATAATAGGCTCCACCCATCACTTATTAAGTCCAATTCATTCCTATTATGAATAAGTTTAAACATATCATAAACCATAACATAATCGTATCACATAAAACATGCATAAAGAAAACATAAAATTTCCACATTTCAATCAAAAGATATCAATACAACACATTGATAATATAAAAACATTATCAAAACAATTTTCAATACCAAAATAAAAGAAAATTAAAACTAGGTATTTACATTTCATTTAAAAAAAAGTTATGGCTTGTAGAGGAAGCTGAAACTCAAATAATGGTCACGACGGTGGAGAAGTCGTTGTCACGACATACGTAAGACAAATCATTCATTTTGTCGTTTAGTAAAAATGCTTAGTATAAAAAGATTCATTTTGAAAAAAAGTAAAAATCAAAGGGGTTTATACACCGTATAAAAGAAAGTTGTGTATCAAATAAAATATGCCTTAATGAATGGAGATTGAGATGAAGTCCCTTACCTCGTGTCTGACTTGACTCGATCATTCTTTAATCTCCTGAATAATAAACTAGAGTTAATTTATACTTGTTTAAGAACCTTTCTCAAGTAAATTATCCCTTTTATATCACTTATTACCATGTTATGAACATTATGTAATTATTTATGTTAATAACGGTCATTTTGTCGATCTTTGGTACTTGAGTCAAAAATAAACTTCTTATAATTACAAGTTGTTCATGTGGTGAAATATCCATTATATCTAGAATTATATTCATGATGAAGATATCATATATATCATATATATCCAGTAGATACATGCATTTATAATATTACATAACATTTAGAGGTAAGAAATGAAATACACCATTCATGGAGACAGTAAGCCGTACGTACGCATGAACGCTACTTTCATTTCTATTTAATATTAAATGGAATGAAATAATAATGATATAAAGGTATATTATAATTGAATTATAATATCATATATAATATTATTAACTCCATCCTTTATACGTCCCACATATGGCGTTAACGATTCAAATCACTTTGAGGGGGCAGTAGTCCGCACTTCCTAAAATGAAATTATCGCATTTACCCATAATGGAAGTCATAAAGATATGCCAAAAATGAAAAATACAGAAGAATAACGAAATTATAAACACAATATAGATATAATATATAAAAATATTGTCATCATAATGGCCACCATGAGAGGTTTTAAAAGAAGATTGATCAATCATCGTTTCGTGAGGCAGTAATTCGCCACCCACAGAAACAATATGTTATTTAACCATTAGACGAAGGTGTGTGTAAGTGTAAATAAAAAAATTCTCATAAAAAAATCCAAGTATATTTAGGATACTTGTGTTGTTACAAAATAAAATAATAAAAAGATTTTAGGGGGTTGGAGAAGCAAAATAAAACAAAACAACATAAGAGAAGACATTACCTTAAAATCAGGTAACTCTTTTTGATTTGACCCAAAGGCTTCCTTGGGAAGACTTCTGCCCAAAGTGAGGATTCTAGGAGTAATATAGGGAAGTTGAGAGAGTATTTTGGTAGAGTTTGGCTGAGACAAATGGCTTTTAATGTGTGAATAAGGTGGTAGAGGTGGGGGCCTTTTATAAGAGGAGAGGAGGGGCTCTTTTGGAAAGTCCTGAAAAGTTACTTTATTATGAAATACTTTTTCGGATTTTAAAGGTCGCACAATGATATATTTCGAGGATAAGGTGATAAGGGTTCTAAATACACCCATCCAATAGGTTTTAGACAAGTGTAAGTCTTATATTTTACCTTATCTTTTCATTTTATTTAAATCGTTCATTAATGAGGTAATCACTGCATCATCATGGTGTGATAAATAAATTTATTTATTTAATGCCTAAAAATTATAAAAAAATTACCATGATGTAGGAAATACTTTTATATTTCCAATGAATATTTATATTCGAAAATTTAACGTATATATCCCCATGTAATAATTGTTTTATTAAAACAACACATGTTTGTGACAATTTTATTTTTACTTTAAATAAAATGTTATTAATGTCATTTTCTTACCCAAGTGGCTCCATGGGGTCCCCAAGTTGAACCATGGATTGTATTGGTTGGACATGACTCATCCAATAAGTTTAGGACACATGTAAAGGTAATTTCATATTATTATAACATTATATTTACCTTAAATTACACTAATTAACTTTAATCGCGATTAACAAAACTTAAAAGTTACTATTCACCAAAAATTATTTTCATCTAATTGAACCACATTTTACTTACTAATGACGACCATGTATGTTAGATTTTTGAAATTCAATTCACAGAAGTGGTAAAGTTTCATTTAAACAAAAAATTAGTTTTTTAACTACCACTTAGTGGTTTCATTATTCATCAAAAATTGAAGTTTTTCAGAAAAATACCAAAAATTCACACTAAGCTATATTTGATATTCCTAATTAAAAAATGATGTCTATTTTAAAAAATTCAAAACATATAGTTTGAATTAATTAATTTAATAATTAATTCTCACTGTCACAACAAATAGCGTGTTTTTAAGAAACAATATATATCAAAAGATTGACAATTGTTTATGTCCAATTTCAAAGTGAAATTAATTATAATGACCACCATTGGATAAAATGGTAAAAATATATTCTAATTATACTTCAAAACCACTCAATATTATAATTTATCACTTCAAATTGTTTTGATTAAAAAGGTTGTTTTTATGTACTTTTTTCTATTCATAGTAAATTAGAAGTTCTCAGAAAATTACAAAAAATTCAACTTAGAATAATTTTGATATTATGAATCCAAAAATGAAGTCCATTTTGAAATATAAATTTTTTATAATTTCAAAAATTGGGTATTACTATTCATAACAGCTACTTTGATTGGTCGCGGTGTGTTAGAATCTCGAACTTGTATACAATGCAAGCTATTTCATTATTGAAAGAGAAGCGTACTGTGGAAGCTTGGGGTGTTACAAAATTATACTCATATTTGTCTATAATCAAATTCGAAATATTATAGTTCTTTTTCAATTAAAACAAATGAATGTTTTACCAAAAACAATATTTTTTACTACTAATTGAAAAATCAATCATTTTAGAAAAATCCCAAAATTTCACCCTAAGATAATGTTGAAATATTTATTGAAAAAATGATGTTAATTTTAAAGTATGAAAATTTTAAATTACATATAAATTAATTATACTATTCACACACAAAAACTTAAAAAATTCTTTTTTGATGAAAATGTATTTTGAAGCAGAAAATGACTATTGAAAATTGAGTACTTATTTAATATGTAGTAATCAATACATATGTTTTTTATAAGACATTTAGAAATATTTTTCATAATGTGGTTATTAATATTTATACCTGACATTTTAATGACTAGGTTAAAATGGTCACTTTTAAATAATAGTATTTCGTGGTCTATTAATGTTCAGTGTTTAGTGTTTTATACGCTATCGAATAAAGTGTTATTTAAAAAATATTAGGGTGTTACAGTCACAACATCCCCACCATAACTCTTTCTACCCCAATAAATCCATTTTTAGTAGATAAAAGACAATGTGCTATTAAAACTCTAGCACCATAAGAAGGAGGTGAGAGATATGACTAATTATAATAAAATATAATGAGGAGAAACACTAACTAAAACCATTCCGTAAAACCAATATAACACAATATCAAACATATACCACATATATAGGAGGAATTAAAAATGATAAATAGAGTTAAAGTGTATATTAAAAATCAATAACTACAATATAATCCTTACCATTTGAAATTATTTTAAATTGGTGGGTCAAAAACTCACACAATCTCCAAGAGACACATCACAAACAAAGAATAAATTCCTCTAAAAACCATAAGAAAAAATTATTCCTCTATTAATGGTAGAATCCATCCTGAGGGAAAGTTAAGAATACCATAAGGAAGAACCAAAAAAACACTAGGAGACTAAAAATATCAAACATGCCTTAAGAAAACATGAAATAGGACCTATAATCAAGCTAGTGTACTTAAAAGAGTAAACTGGGATATCAAATCTAGAATCCTACCTAATTGTGAACCCATAAAAAAACCAATGCCCTTGAGTGTTCATCATCCTAAAGGCCACCTATCCCAATTACCTTATCACCAACCAGAAGTCTCCCATGATAAACTCTTTCAAACCATAATTTCCTAAGGTTCAAAATCCCAAATACAAACCATAAAGAAAATGAAAATCACCGAGATATAAGTACCACATCCAATAATAACATCAAATAAGAACCAACATAGAATTACCCAATGCACAAACAAATCACAGATACCTCAAAATCTCTTATTAACTGTGATTCATTGAAAATAGGATCACCATAATTGAGAGTCAACCTAATAAAAAAGACTCAACCATTTCTATAGAACTTGACTAGGTTCTAAGGTGACTTGAGAATGAAATATGTAAATATTTCATCATTTCAGATGAATATTCACAAAATTTTACAACAATACATGCTCAAGGACTTTAGAGGTTTAGTATATTCTAATACAAGATACATAATCATCTTCTTTAATAAAACATCTAAAACATATGACACAATGTTCTTCTTTCATAACACCCTTTATAGAAATTTCTGACATAAAACTATTCATCACAACCTGAGAAAATAGAAACTTAATAAAGGATGAGATCAGATGCTCAATGAGTGTAAATATATGAGATATTAATAAATTAATATAAGTGATCTCAATATATGTATAAGGGTTTGAGATCATGATCATAACTTAAAAAGTTCATACCCAACCATTCATAGATCAAAAATCATGATTTATATGATAAATATTTTTCATTTCAATAGACATGAGTTATAAGGGTGAGCAATCATAATTAATCAATCATGATACATGTGATTATATCATATGTATAAGAACACATAATATTAATTTTTTGACTCAATAATAATCATAGAAGATAATAATTATATATTATGTATCAGACATTCTTTATAGAATTAATTAAACTATGCAATTAAAACATCATCCTAGGAGTAAATTATATCTAGTTAACTTGATAATATGTTTAGATCTTATTTTCCACATCACCTCTTAGGAATTTCTTAACTCCATCATCTATAAGAAGTTTTTTAACTCAACCATCATTACTCAATGAATTGGAGGGCTATATAATTTTGGTCTAACCATTCACATAATAAAAACCACACATATATATTCCACATGTTTATAAAAAATTCATAATATCATTATAGGAATACCTTTTAAATGAAATTGGTATTTTAAATATTGCATCATCACATAATCATAATCTGTTTATAGAAAGGAGTTGGACGGTATCATAATATCATTCATTATCTCATTATAGCTTAATTAACACATGGGAATGAAATGGGTTTCATGTAACCATACTAATATCATCATTATATTTCATATAGAAAATTAAATGTAATCATAATATGATATCCCTTGTGAAAAATAAAAATCCTTAAATATGTTTTTATAGATGAAAAATACCCTTAAAATAGAATTTGAACATTTCATTGAAAATAGAAAAAATATCGAATTTTTTTCGTTATCGTTAAAACAAAAAAACCAAGAATATTAAAAAAATTATTTTTTAGAAAATTTCCAGTGGAAAAATTTAAAGGAATATTCAAATAAATTAATATTCATGATGGTGAGAAAAACTATTTTTGGTTTAAACATTGAAATAATGGTTTCTTTAACACATTTTGTAAGAAGTCATAAATAACTAGTTTGGAAAATATTGTAAAAAATATTTTTTAGACCTTTGAAATGAAATTTAAATATGGCTAAATATAAATTTAAACAATCCAGGGATAAAATAAAAGAACATTATTGAAATTTTTTTAAATAATGTGCACATGGAATAAAAAGTTCATCACCCAAAGAGAAAATAAGGTTATTTTTTCGTAAAAATATTTTTCCATAATTTTAACTACCTATAAAACCACGAACCCTCTAGACCAAAGATGGTGCATTAATTTTTATATTGGAATGGTTAGAAGGAATGAAAATCCCAAAGGAACGATCAATTTAGTTGTCACGACCTGACCCTACCCGGGCTCGAGCCGCAACTACCCCAAGCCCGCCTCCATAGGCTAGGGGCTGGAGACCAGCGCCGAAGGCACAACAACTCGGGGAAGCCTTTTCCTAAGTACCCATACACACACACACAACACCCTCAATGCAAAAGTGGAGAGTAAAAGAAAAGACAAGCAGAGCAAAAAGAACAACCGCTATATATATACCACAAATGTGCATCGACCTCTAAATAGTACAAGTAAAGTGCTAAAAAGGAAAAAGGGGAAAATACGCTCCCAACCAGAAAAGGTGCCACAACCCGACAACAGGTAAACAATAAGAAACAGCTGACGGGTCTCCCACTTAAAACCCAGCCACGGCCACCGCACGCGGTCCAAGCTCCCAAACTCCTACGCTCCACTGAATTCACACTCCACCTGTCCGTCGTCTGCAAGGTCACACCAAGTGTGGGCAAAGACCAAGCAGGGGTGAGTATAAAAATACTCAGTAGGGTACCCCGAAGGCCTGAGGGAGCAACAAAGGAGGTACTGAAGGCTGAGCAGTAGAGCGAATAGAAAAAGTAGAGGAGTACCACTGAAAGTGCAGTAAAGAGTCCAGCTCAACCCAACAAGAGAAAGGAAGTAGACTCTTCCAGGAACAAGGAGCTGGAAACGGTGAGAAGATGAACTTCCCGTCAAGTCTTCGATGCCTATAGTAGGAGAGTAGACTCATCCAACCATGAGAAGCTAGACACGGAAATCATGTGGCATACCCCGCACGTCTTCACCTCACCTAGAAGGAGAGTAACCAAACCCAAGAAGTGGGTACTAGAACAAGGTATATACAAGTACATATGCTCAACAAGAAGCCCAAACAAGGTCGTAAGGAGATCTCCGTCCCGTAGCTCAGCCCAAGAAAAGATTATCCAACAGTCCCAGAAGTAAAACTCCATCGATGCCCAGCATCTCGCACGTCTGCCCCAAACTACAAGTAAAGGGCTTAATCACCGCACCTCGACACTATCCGCTTTGGGCGGCACTGATTCAACCGTACGGTTTTAAGTCGCGTCACAAGGACGCATCTTGGTGGGGGAAAGCGCTCCTTGTACTTGAGAGTTCTAGGGGAACGTCAACCACAACTCATCACTGCCCCGCAGATGAGAGGTTTTCTCAAAGTCGACAGGTGACCCCCTGCCCAGCCCCGCGGGAGGATCCCTGGAAGTCAATGGGTTCCCACTATAGGGAGACCCGGAAAGTCGACGGGTGCCACACTGCCCAGTCCCGTAATAGGGTAATCCACTAGAGGGCGACCCGGCTAAAGTTGGCGACGAGACCACTACCCAGCCCAGCTGGAGGTAACCCAGCATCGCGGACCACTGCCCAGCCCAGCTGGAGGTAAGCCCGACATCGGGGACCACTGCCCAGCCCAGATGGGGGTAAGCCCGGCATCGGGGGCCCCTGCCCAGCCCAGCTGGAGGTATGCCCGGCATCGGGGACCACAACCCAGCCCAGCTGGAGGTAAGCCCGACATCGGGGACCACTGCCCAGCCCAGCTAGAGGTAAGCCTGAAATTGCTCTGGCCATCCCTGCTGGATGGTACTGCTCAGTGAACACCACTGTACTGGCCATCCCTGTTGAAAGGTAACCCACTGGCGAGCCCTGCTCGAAACAACCTCATCCCTGCTGGAAACAACCTCAACCCTACTGGAACAACCTCAGCCCGGCTGGAAACAACCTCAGCCCTGCTGAAACAACCTCAGCCCTGCTGGAAACAACCTCAGTCCTACTGGAAAAAACCTCAGCCCTGCTGGAACAACCTCAGCCCTGCTGGAAACATCCTCAGCCCTGCTGGAAACAACCTCCTGGGTAGAGGATCAGTGCCCGCATAAAGTGTTGGTCAAACTGAAACCACAAGCTCTACCAGGGAACACGGAGCAACGAGAGGAACTCCACAGGCCTCACAAGGAAATACCGCTCCAATCCGCTGAGTCACTGACGAAGCTGACCGAGACATCTCATCCCAGAAAGTGGGGAAAACACCCAGGCTCCACGAACACCTGTGGCCGCAAATGGTGCCGCAGACCGGTGAAAGGGAACGGTACAGAAAGCCTTCACCGCTGAAGAAGCAGAGGAACCAAACCATCTCTGTCGACCAAAACACCGAGAACAAGACCAGGGGGAGACCGCTCAACCCTACTGGTTAGACAAAAGATCACCAGTACATGGGAAACTCCACCCTGCTAGTCAAACAAATGAGCACAAATCTTGGGGAAAACTCCACCCTACTGGTCAAACAAACGAGCACAAAGGTACCCTCTACGTCACAAGAGGCCAAAGTACGTAAAGCAGAACACGACACGCACATGGGGACCACATGACGTGTGGCCCCAAGTCAACCCCAAATGAGTGCACAAACGTTCTCAGGTACAAACCACACGGACCTCCAAGCATTCTCGTATACTCCCAGAGTATACCTCGTTCCAGCCCAAAGGCTATCGTGCACACGACACCCAGCGTCAACGCAAAGGCGTGACGAAGCAACTCCACCTCAAAGGCCCAGGAACGACTAAACACATCTCGTGAACCAATTATAACACTCTCCCAAGAGTGCGCGATCACACGCCCAGGGTCCGCTACAAACAAGGTAGGGAGAACCACCACTGGAGCACCTTCCATGCTTCCACATTTAACAAGATCGCGCAAGAGGTTCCACACAACCAAACAGATCAAACCATTCTAATTCTCGCAGAGAAACACGCGAGATCAACTACTTAGTCGGCTCAAATGGATATCCGACGAAAAATTCACCGACACCGCCTCACGCCCGAACGACGTCCCGTGATCCCAAGCCTCGACCCCAAAAACTGTCAGGCGCATCGTACCATTGCGATCCCCTCAGGAAGACACATCAAAAGCACTACTCAATTGAGTGCAACAGATATCCGGAGAAAAAGATACGTTCTGGCACACCGCACACGAGCAGTGCTTCGTGGGAACTGCATCCCAGTCCCAAAACTCAACAAACGGATCGTACCGATGCGATCCTCTCGAAAAAAGCACACAAGATGGACTATTCACTTGTCCAAAACGGTTGCCCGGTGATAAAGATGGAAAATCACCATCGACGCCCAAACGGACCTCGTGGGCCCTGCACCATCATGCGGAAATACAGCGGGCGGATTGTGCCAACGCGATGCCATCGGAAAAACACCCAGAAATGACAGCTCGCATGCCCCGAACGGACGTCCGAGGAAAAAGCCATTAAAAGCTGCCCGTAGCTCAAAAGACGGGTCTTGGGGCCTGCACCTCAACTTTGTTCTCAACACCTGAAACCACCCTGGAAAGCTCCGCCTCGATTCCAGGGTCCCAATGCCACTAACGATGCTCAAAACGGACGTCGGACGCGTCCGCGCCGTCCAAAACAAGATCCGTCGAAGAAATGACTAACCCCTCGACATACGTGTCGTGCCACCGAGGCCCCTTGTTTCAGAAATTAAAAATTCTCGAAACCGTCTCAAAATGTCCGCCTCGTCGATACAGTTCCACCTCTGCAGACGAAACTCAAAATGGACACCCGTAGCGGATAATACGGGTGTCCGAACACCAAGGGGGCAAGGCCCCTGGGGCTGGACCGGCCTAGGCCGGCCCGCGGCTTAGCTGCACGGGCCGGCCGCAGACTCACGGTCCGTGCGCAGACCGGCCACGAGGGCCAGTCATGGCAGCCACGTGAAGAACCGCACGGTGTGGGTCTTTGTCGCTGCACGGGGGGTCGCGCGCCGCGACCCCGCGGTCGCCGCTCCCTGGCGACCGCCGCCTCGCCGGGCGCTCCGCCAGACACCCACGCCGACGCCCGAGAACCCCACTGCCGCGCCCAGTGCCTCCACCAGACACCCGAGGATGCCCGCGGAAACCCGCCTGCTTCCGCCGTATGCCCCCCGGCCACCTGAAGCTCGACCGAACCACCGCGCCGCCCTGCTGCTCAACCCAAATTACCACAAACTTCGGCGGACATCTGTGAGCAGCTCGGGACTCGGAATTGAAATCCTAAAGATGTGTCGGGAAGAGTATAATTTCTACTATGCATTCATGGGCTTCGATCAAAGTTTTGACAAGGAATCAACAGTGCAAAGCAAGCTCAAATTAGGTACGAGAATGGAAAATGCAAACGACAAATCCTACCTCGTGGGCATTGCCCGAAGATTCACGGGTGATCCGCCGGAGCCGCGCCTTGCCGGAGAGGAGGAGGTGATGGAGGGGATCTTCCTCCTTCACTGTGGGGAGCTTCTGGCGCCAGGGGAGAAGAGGGGAGGAAGGGGGGTGAGTTAAGTGTTTAAATAGAAAATGCTTAACCATCCTCCCGTCGGTCCGAACCCGAACCATCAGCAGGGTCGAGGTTAAGCCTCCCCTAGGGTAAACACCACCTCTAGAGCACAACAGAGGTCTCAGAATTTTAATCCGAGACCCCATTCAAAAGTTATAAAACTGAACGTCCGAGGTCGCCTAATTACGAAAACGCCCTTGGGGCCATTTTTCACAAAAGGCCCACGCCTGCGAAACTTATACCCCTCGAAGAGTAAACGACACGCTATGAACTCAACGGTGCCCTCAGTTTTCCAATATGAGCCACCATTTAAGAGATACTTGAGTTTAACCATTAAACGAATAAATTAATTAATTAATTTATACGTTTAACATTCTGAAAGCGAGCGAGGGGTCCAAACGTCCCGCGCCGACAAGTTCTATGTCGTTACAAGGGTAAACACCCCATTCCGGACCCATATGTACACTCGGATCTCTGATATGAAGCACCATTTAGGAGTTATACCATTTATTTGGTGTTTCTAGTGTGAACGCACTGGAAATTTAATTCCGGACACTCCGGGGCTCGGAATCACATGCCGTCTGAGGGCGCTACTCTGGAATATTATCAAAAATATTCCAAAGTATTTCTCAGCAAAAACCGGGTTCTTACATCATTCCCTCCTTCAATATTTTCATCCCCGAAAAGCAAAACTAGGGAGCAACATAGGGTACTAAGCTCACTCCTGGCTTTCTCATACCCAGAAGAACCCACACACAACTCTGCGTCATCGCACACAGACCAAAGGATTGATCCTGTCATATGAGGTCAGCCCTTGCCGATGTCGTGCACCCACTCTAGACTTTGGGGTCAGGGCAAGGAGGTAGGGAACCTCTCCATCCCTTTGTATAGTTTCAATCGGCCCGAAGGCTCTCGGGGGTAGCTCACCTCCCCGACCGAACTCTTACGTCGCACGATGCGACTGGAATCACCGCCCGCACCTGGAACAAGGCCCGGTGATTCCCTCCTTCAGAATATCCATATGGTGAAATATCCAAGGATATCTGGTCATGCAAGGTTCCACAGTCGATGCTCTCTTACACGCTCAAAAGGCGAAGGAGTCGACACCATCGACTAAAGAAAAAGGTTCCACGCCTTTTACCTTACCAACACAGGGTTACACCGACGCCCTACATCACCCCGGTAACAACTCATGCAAGGAGAAGGGAGGAAAACAGTTCACACACAGAGTCTAAAAATTCTACTGCAAAAAGGTAGAAGAGCTGTAGAGCATACCTCTTATCACCTCATGCTCTGCAGGATCGTAGACATCCAAAGCTCGTGGCTGTCCTCGGTCCCAACTATTAGCTCCCAGAGCCTGTCGTGGGCCACCTAGTGGTGATGGGAAGACCTTGTAACGTCGTCCCCCACCTACAGTTCCTCCCGCTCCTCTGCTAGCACCACCTCTCTGGGCACTAATCCGATCACGGCACTTCCTCTATCGTGGTGGTGCACCTGCTGCCTGTCCGAAGCTCTCAGCAACTCGGGTCGGGTAGTCTCGTGCTAGGTAACCTCGCCCATTGTAAGCATAGCACCGACCCTCTCCGGGCTGCACTGGTGCCCTCCGGCGCCACTATGGTGTACGACCATGCCCCTGAGTCTGGTTGTCAGTAAGCCACCTGCGTCGAGGTCCTTCTTGCCGATGCCCACTAGCTGCGGCAGACGTCTCGGCTCCGACGTGCCTACTGCCATCACCAACACTAGAACGCGACAAGAAGGCCTTTGTCACCAGCGCCTGCTCTAGCAGCCCGACATATGTGTAAATTCCCAAGGGTACTATGACAGCACAAATCTCTCAGTGGAGACCCTGCTCAAACTTCCGAGCTCGGAGGTTGTCGTCATGGACCAAGTCCGGGTAAAAGCGTGCACGGTCTGTAAAACTAGCCGCGTACTCGGCCACCATCATCCCTCCCTGCTGAAACTGAAGGAGCTCCTGAATCCGAATGGAGCGCAAGCAGGAGTGAAAAAAATCCTCAAGAAACAACAACTGAAAGTCACCCCACGAAAGCGATGACTCATCAAGAAGCTGAGTCACCAGACTCCACCAATACCGAGCTGCTCCACGAAAGAGGGTGTATGCCAAAGCCACTCTCTGATATGTCAGCGTCTGCACAAGCCTGAAAAGGTGAACCACTACCTCGAGCCAAACCTCTGCTGCCTGAGGGTATAGCTCACCACTAAACCTCAGTGGTCTCTGCCGCTGGAACTCACGGAGCGCGCTCAACTTGCGTTCAAGCTCAGCCTGCTCTGCTGAAACTGCCTGCTGCTCAACAGGTAGGGGTGCTGCTACCGGCCCACCCGGAGAAAGGGGCTCAGATGATGGGTCCTGGACTGTGGCCTCGTAGCTCACAGGGTCATCATCATGAACCAAAGCTGGTATCCTGGCTGGCTGTCCTTGCGGAGACATACTGAATATTATCAAGGAGTGCCGCGGTCAGATGAGCATATATTTATATACCAATAAAACAACGATTATGGGGAGCTGACTCAAGAAGGACAGTCAAAGACTCAATCCTATGTGATGCACAAACAAAATTTTTCACTGCAACAAGTGTCTCAGCATGCTGAGTTGAAAAGCGGGTTATCAAGGTCCTGGTGAATGGATACGTTGGCCGCCGCACCATCACTAGACTCCCTAGCCTGAGAGCCGCTCTCGAGACACGTTGACACGGTTTCCCTAAACCCCAACCAATTCCTTTTTTAGGGATGTCCAAACAGCTTCCCAAGGAAAGAACCACCTTTGATACCACTTTGTCACGACCCGACCCTACCCGGGCTCGAGCCGCAACTACCCCAAGCCCGCCTCCATAGGCCAGGGGCTGGCGACCAGCGCCGAAGGCACAACAACTCGGGGAGGCATTTGCCTAAGTACTTGTACACACACACGCAGCACCCTCATTACAAAAGTGTAGAGTAAAAGAAAAGACAAGAAGAGCAAAAAGAACAACCGCTATATATATACCACAAATGTGCATTGACCTCTAAACAGTACAAGTAAAGTGTTGAAAAGGAAAACGGGGCAAAACACGCACCCAACCAAAAAAGGTGCCACAACCCGGCAACAGGTAAACAAAAAGAAATAGCTAACGGGTCTCCCACCTAAAACCCAGCCACGACCACCGCACGCGGTCCAAGCTCCCAAACTTCTACGCTCTACTGAATTCATGCTCCACCTGTCCGTCGTCTGCAAGGGCACACCAAGTCCGGGAAAAACCCAAACAGGGGTGAGTATAAAAATACTTAGTAGGGTACCCCGAAGGCTCGAGGGAGAAACAAAGGAGGTACCGAAGGGTGAGTAGTAGAGAGAACAGAAAAAGTATAGGAGTACCACTGAAAGTGCAGTAAAGAGTCCGGATCAAACCAACAAGAGAAAGGAAGTAGACTCGTCCAGGCATAAGGAGCCGGAAACGGTGAGAAGATGAACTTCCCGTCGAGTCTTCGCTGCCTATAGCAGGAGGGTAGACTCGTCCAACCATGAGAAGCTAGACACAGAAATCACGTGGCATACCCCATGCATCTTCGCCTCTTCTGGAAGGAGAGTAACTATACCCAAGAAGTGGGTACAAGAACAAGGTATATACAAGTCCATATGCTCAAAAAGAAGCCCGAACAAGGTCGTAAGGGGATCTCCGTCCTGTAGCTCAACCCAAGAAAAGAGTAGCCAACAGTCCCAGAAGTAAAACTCCATCGATGCCCAGCATCCCGCATGTCTGCCCCGAACTACAAGTCAAGGGCTTAATCACCGCACCTCGACACTATTCGCTTTGGGCGACACTGACTCGCCCGCACAGTTTTAGGTCGCGTCACAAGGACGTGTCTCAGTGGGGGAAAGCGCTCCTCATACTTGAGAGTTATGGGGGAATGCCAACCACAACTCGTCACTGCCCTACAGATGAGAGGTCTGCTCAAAGTCGATAGGCGACCCCCTGCCCTGCCCCGCTAGAGGATCCCTGGAAGTCAATGGGTTCCCACTACAGGGAGACCCGGAAAGTCGATGAGTGCCACACTGCCCAGTCCTGTAACAGGGTAATCCACTGGAGGGCGACCCGACTAAAGTCAGCGACGGGACCATTGCCCAGCCCAACTGCAGGTAACCCGGCATCGGGGACCACTGCTCAGCCCAGCTGGAGGTAAGCCCGACATCAGGTACCACTGCCTAGCCCAGTTGGAGGTAAGCCCGACATCTGGGACCACTGCCCTACCCAGTTGGAGGTAAGCCCGACATCGGGGACCACTACCCAACCCAGCTGGAGGTAAGCCCAGCATCGGGG
The DNA here is from genome assembly GCA_963277665.1 of Viscum album. Lineage (NCBI taxonomy): Eukaryota > Viridiplantae > Streptophyta > Magnoliopsida > Santalales > Viscaceae > Viscum > Viscum album. Next base: position 1,433,710,344 of record OY728138.1, on the reverse strand, counting down.
ACCACTGCACAACCCAGCTGGAGGTAAGCCCAGAACTGCTCTGGCCATCCCTGCTGGATGGTACTACTCAGTGAACACCGCTGTACCGGCCATCCCTGCAGAAAGGTAACCCACTGGCGAGCCCTACTCGAAACAACCTCATCCCTGCTGGAAACAACCTATGCCCTGCTGGAACAACCTCAGCCCTGCTGGAAACAACCTCAGCCCTACTGCAACAACCTCATCCCTGCTGGAAACAACCTCAGCCTTGTGGGAAACAACTTCAACCCTATTGGAACAACCTCAGCCCTGTTGGAAACAACCTCAACCCTGCTGGAAACAACCTCCTGGGTAGAGGATCGGTGCCCGCGTAAAGTGTTGGTCACACCGAAACCACAAGCTCTACCAGGGAACACGGAGCAACTGGAGAAACTCCCCAGGCCTCACAAGGCGATCCTGCTCCAATCCACTGAGTCACTGACAAGCGGACCGAGACATATTATCCCAGAAAGTGGGGAAAACACCCAGGCTGCACGAACACCCATGGTTGCAAATGGTACCGCAGACCGGTGAAAGGGAACGATACTGAAACCCCTCACCGCTGAAGAAGCAGAGGAACCAAACCATCTCTGCCGGCCAAACCATCAAGAAAAAGACTAGGGGGAGACCACTCAACCCTACTAGTCAGACAAAGGAGCACCAGGCCAGGGAAAACTCCACTCTGCTCGTCAAACAAATGAGCACAAAGGGACCCTCTGCGTCACAAGAGGTCAAAGTACGTAAATCAGAACACGACACACACATGGGGCCCACACAACGTGTGGCCCCAAGTCAACCCCAACTGAGTGCACAAATGTTCTCAGGTACAAACCACACGTACCTCCAAGCATTCTCGTATACTCCCAGAGTATACCTCATTCCAGCCCAAAGGCTATCGTGCACACGACACCCAGCGTCAACGCAAAGGCGTGACAAAACAACTCCACCTCAAAGGCCCAGGCATGACCAACCACATCTCGTGAACCAATTATAACACTCTCCCAAGAGTGCGCAATCACACACCCAGGGTCCGCTACAAACAAGGTAGGGCGAACCACCACTGAAGAACCTTCCATGCTTCCAAATTTAACAAGATCGTGCAAGAGGCTCCGCACAACCAAACAGATCCCACCTTTGTAATCCTCGCAGAAAACACGCGAGATCGACTACTCACTCGGATCAAACGGATATCCGACGAAAAAGTCACCGACACCACCTCACGCCCGAACGACGTCTCGTGATCCCGAGCCTCGGCCCCAAAAACTGTTGGGCGCATCGCACCATTGCAATCCCCTCAGGAAGACACGTCAAAAGCACTACTCACTTGAGTGCAACAGATATCTGGAGAAAAAGATACGTTCCGGTGCACCGCACACGAGCGATGCTTCGTGGGACCCGCATCCTGGTCCCGAAACTCAACGAACGGATCGCACCGATGCAATCCTCTCGAAAAAGAACACAAGATGGACTATTCACTTGTCCAAAACGGTCGCCCGATGATAAAGATGGAAAATCACCGTCGATGCCCAAATGACCCTCATGGGCCCCGCACCATCGTGCAGAAATACATCGGGTGGATTGCGCCAACGCGATGCCCCCAGAAAAACACCCAGAAACGACTGCTCGCACGCCGCGAATGGACGTCCGAGGAAAAAGTTTCTAAAAGCTGCCCGCAGCTCAAAAGACGGGTCGTGGGGCCCACGCCTCAACTTCGGCCTCAATGCCTGAAACCACCCTGGAAAGCTCCGTCTTGATTCCAGGGTCCCAACGCCACTGACGGCGCTCAAAACGGACGTCGGACGCATCCGCGACGTCCAAAACAAGATCCACCGAAGAAACGACTAACCCCTCGATGTACGTGTTGCGCCACCGAGGCCCCTCGTTTCGGGAATTAAAAATTTCAGAAACCATCTCAAAAAGTCCGCCTCATCGATACAGTTCCACCACCGCAGACGGTACTCAAAACAGACACCCGTAGCGGATAATATGGGTGTCCGAACACCAAGGGGGAAAGGCCCCTGGGGCTGGACCGGCCTGGACCGGCTGGTCTGCCCGGCCTGGGCCGGCCCGCGGCTTAGCCGCGCGATGTGGGTCTTTGTCGTCACACGGGGGTCGCGCACCACGACCCCACGGTCGCCGCTCCCTGGCGACCGCCGCCTCGCCGGGCGCTCTGCCAGACACCCACGCCGATGCCCAAGCACCCCATTGCCGCGCCTAGCGCCTCCACCGGACACCCGCAGACACCCCCCTACTGCCGCCGTGAGCCCCCCTCGGCCACCTGAAGCTCGGCCGAACCACCGCGTCGCCCTTCTGCTCAACCCAAATTCCCGCAAACTTTGGCGGACATCTGTGAGCAGCTCGGGACTCGGAATTGAAATCCGAAAGATGCGTCGGGAAGAGTATAATTTCTACTACACATTCATGGGCTTCGATCAAAGTTTTGACAAGGAATCAACAGTGCAAAGCAAGCTCAAAGTAGGTATGGGAATGGAAAATGAAAACGACAAATCCTACCTCGTGGGCGTTGCTTGAAGCTTCACGGGCGATCTGCCGGATCCGCTCCTTGCCAGAGAGGAGGAGGTGATGGAGGGGATCTTCCTCCTTCACTGTTGGGAGCTGCTGGCACTAGGGGAGAAGAGGGGAGGAAGGGGGTGAGTTAAGAATTTAAATAGAAAACGCTTAACCATCCGCCCGTCGGTCCGAACCCGAACCCTCAGCAGGGTCGAGGTTAAGCCTCCCCTAGGGTAAACACCACCTCCCGATCACAACGGCAGTCTCAGAATTTAAATCCGAGACCCCGTTCAAAAGTTATAAAACTGAACGTCCGAGGCCGCGTAATTATGAAAACGCCCCTGGGGCCATTTTTCACAAATGTCCCGTGCCCGTGAAACTTATAACCCTACTAGGGTAAAAGGCATGCTCCGAACTCAACGATGCCCTCAGGTTTCCAATCCAAGCCACCATTTAAGAGATTCTTGAGTTTAACCATTAAACGGATACTTTAATTAATTAATTTATACGTTTAACGTTCCGAAAGCGAGCGAGGGGTCCAAACGTCCCGCGTCGACAAGTTCTATGTCGTTACTAGGGTAAACACCCCATTCCGGACCCATCCGTACACTCGGATCTCTGTTCTAAAGCACCGTTTAGGATTTATCCCATTTATTTGGCGTTTCCAGTGTGAACGCACTGGAAATTTAATTCTGGACACTCCGGGGCTCGGAATCTCACGCCGTCTGAGGGTGCTGCTCTGGAATATTATCAAGAATATTCCAAAGTCTTTCTCAGAAAAAACCGGGTTCTTACATTAGTATTCTTAATGAAAATAGATACATAGATGTAACTCAAATTACATTTAAAAAGGTTAAAAAATACAATACATAAAAAAACTAAAAACTGTATCCAGAGAGACTCAATAAATGATCTTCTATTCATCACCAATTGAAGGTAAACAAATGAAAGGGGTGAGCTCAAACACTTAGTAAGGTTCAAAGATAGCAGAAGCATGAATTCAATAATAAGATAATCATAAACAATTTGACATAATCAATATGACATGGTGAATAAATGAAAAACTCACACCATTAATAAACTGAGAATGAAACTACATCCATTGATTTTTCCATAGTGAAAACCTCATGGATAGTAATAATTGATAATGAATAAAGATAATTCTTATTAATTGGATGTCATGTATTTTTCACATGATACCATAATACCGTTAAAAAGGTTTAGTTATGTGGGAAGAAACCCATCTAATTTTTAGAAACAAACTCGAAGGGTTTGTCTCCAACTAATTTGTCTCATGAGACCTATCGATGCATTGAGGGGATATATCAGGCCCCAACAACCACTGAAATTACAAATCATTCTTTATACATAGATTTAATACAAGTACAACCTACCTTCTCAATATCTGTATAGAGTAGAAGATATAGATTCATCAATATTTCTACAATTAAAACAACATTTTAAATAAACACAAAATGTAAAAATGGTATACGATTTAGAAAATAAACATATCCATGATATGAGAATATAGATATTTAATATAAATATATTTTTAAATAAAAATTGACATCAAATGTGTAGTAGGTGTACCACATAAGGATTATTAGGTGCACAATAGAAAGTAAGTCACAACGAAATGGAAGTTGAGGCAAAGTCCCTTACCATAATGTAATCAGTCAATTCATATGACCAAAACCTTATAACAATAAAATGAATCATTAAATACCATGAATATAAATAGAATAATGATATTATATGAAATGACAGTACACATATACCACGTACAAGAAATAATTGGCGAACAATGGAAATCTCACGAAATTAAAAGTGAGATAAGAAACCCCTTACCTTGTGCTTTAGTGTGTTCTTCATTTGTTTTAATGACCTGAATAATCAAATTTATCTTCCTTAATTAACATTTACATAATCTAATATACATTTAATTTATTTAGTATAAACTTATTAGGTTCATTCATGGCCCTTTTTATGGGTTTAAGAGGTTCAATTTTATTGTTTTAGAAGCATTTTATTCCTTAGTTTTCATGATTCATTTACTTGTATTCATGAATGGAAATTCGTCTGAAATGTGGTTAAACATAAAGAATTGTTAATTATATATTTTTATTGAAATTAAAGATATATGAATGATCTTATAATGAAATTGGGTTATATACTTGAGGATGAATCATTAATTAAAATTCATTGATAAATGCTTAGATTTAGTTTGGCGGTTTTGTGCACAATGAACTTGTTTTGTATTATTATTCCATATTATGCATGTCTAGGGATTCCAGAACATTAATGAGATGAAATAAATATATCATGATTTTTTTCAACCATAAAAATGGTTTCGTGACTAGAATTGAAAATGGAAATGAAAATTGAGAATCTGTCATCCTTGAATGTGATAAATTAACACATCTCGGACGGTGTTTTAATTTTTAGTATAAGAAAAGGGGGAAGAGATGATGATGAAATATTCCATTAGAAAAATATAATTCAAGTTCATGTAAGGTAATGGAATTATCATAGAATTTGGATGTGGGTCGATGTGGAAATAAGAATAAATTAAATGAACTCAAAATAGAAGAAAAATTGAGACATCTCTCACAAAAATTCGGCAGCCCAATGGCATCACTTAAAATTTCATAAAATAGTTTCATGAGAAAAAGGGGGTATCTAATAACTCTTACCTAATATGTTCAGTAAGGTGAATATGGAATGAAATATCCGAAAAATATCTAATTTAAAATAAAAGATAAAAGATAAAATGAAATCTTTAAGAAAAGATAAGGGTGGTTGATTCTCTTACCTTATAGAGTAACCCCCAAAACTTGAAGGTTGGGACCTTGGGGGTTTGAAGAAACCTTGTGAGTACTACTAGGGATGTAATAATACCAGATATTCTAGGATAATGAGTTTATAATGAAAGTAAATTAAGGGGGTGAATGGGTATTTATAGTAATTAAGAGGGAGTTTTTTATTAATTAAAAGGGACACCTCATTAGCAGTTTTTGCAAAACCATGGGCTTTCCCATGGTATTTGCCCATGGTTTTAGCCACTTGGGACACCTCATGTCATATGTTATTGTACATAATTTGACCAACCTTTTATATTTAATTATTTCATCCTTATGATGTCATTGAACTACAGAAAACTCAAAACTGTATTTTTTTACTATTCAGGAAAAATTCAAGTATTTTTAAAAATTACAAAAATTAACCCTAACCATTTTTCGATGTGTAGAATTCAGAAATGAACTCCATTTTTTGAAAATAATTTTCTATGTATTTTTAATTTAATTTTTAAACAAAATCATAGTTAATTCAAAAAATAACAATTTTAAAGGTATAATTAGTTTTATATCATATTGAAAAATTAATTAAGATTTCATTATCTTATTACCTCAAGAAAATAAAATATCATCATTATTTACTATTCATAAGGGTAATATTACTATTCATATTACTATTCATTAGGGTTTGTTACTATTCATCAAAAAATCAAGTTGGTTTTATCAGACTTCAAATGACTTATTGGTCACAACTCTGGATGACCGTTTTTCAAAATTCAAAAGATAGAAGTGGAAAATTTATGTTTAATGGCTAGGTTTTGACTATCTCGTAAATAATAAAGTTTCGTTTCAAATTAACATAGTGATTTATAAAATATAAGCTATGAATAGAATATATTTATGAGAAGCATACGATAAAATGTTTGGGGTGTTATATGATTCCCTCCTTTAGAAATTTTTCCCTTGAAATTTTATGTATATAGCACACCAAAACGATGTGGGAGGTTCTTCTTCATAACATCCTCAGGTTCCCATGTTGCTTCCTCCATATTTTGGTTTCTTCAAAGCACCTTTACTATACGAGTTGTCTAATTTCTCAATACCTGCTCCCTTGTGTCAAGAATCCTGATAGGCTCTTTATAGTATGATAAATCAGGTTCCAGTTCTATTTCTTTATAGGTGAGTACATGCATTGGGACTGACTTGTATTTCTTCAACAATGACACATGGAACACATCATGAAATTTCGAGAGACTTGGCGGCATTGTTAAACAGTAAACTACAGCTCCGATTCTTTCCAGAATTTCAAATGGTCCAATGTACCTGGGGCTCAATTTCTCTTTCTTACTGAACCTTAAGACACCCTTCCTTTGAGATACTTTCAGAAAGACATGATCTCCCACTTGGAATTACAAATCCTTTCTATGGTTTTCATCATAAATCTTCTTCCTACTTTGGGATACTTTAATATGGGATTGGATTGTCTTCACATTTTCTGTGGTCTCTTCGATAAGTTTTGGGCCTATAAGTTTCCTCTCAGCAACTTCATCCCAACAAGTTGGAGTTCAACATCTCTTTACATAAAATGATTCATATGAAGCCATTTTAATACTATAATGGAAAATACTGTTGTAGTCAAATTCCACCAAAGGAAAGTATTGATCCCACATACCTTGAAAGTCAAGAGAGAATGATCTCAATATGTCTTCCAGAGTTTGAATAGTTTTTTCAGACTTCCCATCAGTTTGAGGGTGATAAGCAGTACTCATATGAAGCTTAGTATTCCAATCCTTCTGAAGACTTTTCCAGAATTTTGATGTAAACCGTGGATCTTGATCAGACACAATCGATAGAGGTTCACCATGAAGTCTTAAAACTTCATTAATATAAAGTCTTTCCAAACAATCAAGTGGTAAATCCTATATTATTGAAAGGAAATGTGCTAATTTTTTGAGATTATCAATGATTACCCATATTGCATCATTCCTTCTAGGTGTCCTTGGTATTCTGGTGAGAAATTCCATTGTAATGTTATCCCACATCCACATAGAAATAGGTAAGGTTGCATCACTCCTCCAGGATATTGCCTCTCTACCTTTACTTTTTTGAAAAACTAGACACCTTGTCACACAATCATCAATTTCTTGCTTCATAATATCCCACAAAAAATATTCCTTCAAATATCTATACATCTTTGTGCTACCCAAGTGTATAGAAAAATTTGAGCTATGAGAATTGTTTAATAGTTTCCTTTTTAGATCAGGTAATAATGGAACACATAACCTCTTCCCAAACTTCATAACTCCTTCCCCATACATGAAGTCTTTCAATCTCCCATCCTTAACAACAATAATTTTCTTGTGTAGATTTTCATCATTAGATTGATAGTTTTTTATCTTCTCTAGTAAATATGGTTTGACAATAATTTAAAAGAGGATATATGTTTCCCCTTCCTTAAGAATTACCATATCCATCTTTAGTAGATCTATGAATATATGATCTATCTCAATCCTCATTTTATTCAGAAGTCCATGATCATTCCTACTTAATGCATCTTCCACCTTATTTTTCTTTCCTGGGTGGTAGTGTATTGAACAATCGTAATATTTGAGTAACTCGAGCCATCTTCTTTGCCTCATGTTGATTTATTTTTATGTGAAAATTTATTTCAAACTCTTGTGATATGTGTTTATCACACATTTTTCACCGTAAAGATAATGTATCCATATTTTTAGAGCAAAGTTTACAGCTACTAACTCAAGATCATGTGTTGGATAATTTTTCTCACAAGTCTTTAAATACCTTGATTCATAAGTAATAACTTTATCATTTTTCATAAGGACACAACCCAACCTATTCTTTGAGGCATCACTGTATATTAAAAATCCATCATTTATAGATGGAAGAGTCAAAATTGGAGCATTGAACAATCTTCTTTTCAATTCGTCAAAGCATTCTGTACATTTTTTTGTCTACAAACACATAACTCTTTTATGTGTGAGCTTGGTTAGAGGGTTATCCAGTCGAGCGAAATTCTAAAAGAAACACTGATAGTAACTTTCTAAGCTAATAAAACTACGTACCTTAGTTATGTTTGTTGAATTAGGCCATTCTTTGATTTCCTTTTTCTTCACATGATCAAATAGGATTCCATCCTTAGAGAAAATATGGCCTAGAAAAGAAACTGATTGAAGCCAAAATTCTCACTTGCTAAACTTTCCATATAATTCATTTCTTCTAAAAGTTTTTAGAATAATACGCAAGTTATTTTCATGTTCTTAATAGATTTTTGAATATACCATGCTATAATTGATGAATACCACAAAAAATTTATCAAGATATTCCTTGAAAACTCTATTCATTTAATCCATGAAAATAGAGGGTGCATTAGTCATTACAAAAGGAATAACTGTAAACTTGTAATGCCCATACCTGGTTCGAAATGCCGTCTTAGGAATATCCTCCTTCTTCACATGCAACTGATGATATCTAGACTGAAGGTCAATCTTCGAAAAGTATTGTGCTCCATGAAGTTGATCAAATAAATAATCAATTCATAGAAGATGATACTTATTCTTTATTCTAATATCATTGATTTCCCTATAATCAATGCATATCCTCATGGATCCATCTTTCTTCTGGACAAACCGGACCGGGGATCCCCATAGAGAAACTCTAGGTTGAATAAATAATTTTTCACTCAACTCCTCTAGTTGTTTCTTTAGCTCCACTAACTCCACAATGTCCATTCTATAGGGGGTATTTGATATAGGTCTTGAACCATGAATTAATTCAATGGAAAAATCAATTTCCTACTCTAGAGGATATCTAGGTAAATCCTCTATAAATACATCAATGTATTCTTATAATATATGCACATATTAAATTTGAATATTACTTTCCTCACACATATATATTGGGTTCTCTTTTTATCAAATAATTTCATTCAGTAAAGCTACTAGGGGTGGGTTTAGATAAGAATCAGATGGAGGGATTTCTTCTCTAAAGATAATAGTTTCTAAATCATTTTTAAAAATTGTAACTTCCTTTTTCTTGCAATAAATATTCACATCATAGTTTGACAACAAATTCATACTGAGAATTATATCAAATTAAATCATTGGTATAATGATAAGGTTAGCAACTAAATCACGTTTATGTGTCATAAGGGTGACTATTTGACTTGCCTTTGTTGTAATGATGCATCCCCTAGGAGTTTTGACTGATAAATTCTTTATTAAATCAAATTGGACATTCTATTTTTCTTGGAAAAGTAGGATGATATAAATGAATGTGATGATCCAGAATCAAATAATGTGTTGGCTATGTTTGAAGAAACAATTAAATTACCTTCCTCCACATAATTAGGAACTTCAACATCCACGGTTCTAATCACATAAGCTCTCCCTTGACCTCTTGGACTTTTCTGAGGCATGTTTTCTTGGTGATTAGGAAAATGATTTGAATAATGTACCATCTTTTTAAAAAAATTTCATTGAACATCATCAAATTGTTTCTACCCCTTGCATTCATTAGATCGATGAACATTTTCTTCACACTTATAGTAGACTCCCATGTCTTCCAAGCATTTCTCGAGATGATTATTTCCACAGTTCTTGTATAATGGGAATTTCTTCATTTCCTTGTTCTTATTTGGAACTTCACCTTTCCCTTGGTTATTAGAGTACCTCTTCTTAAAAAAAATTGATCTTGCAAATTTCTTCTCTATTTTGATGGCACTTGATACAATTTCATCATATGATGAAAATGTTTGAGAAGATAGTTCCCTTAGAAGACTTGTCTTAAGGCCTTCAAAGAAATGATCAATCTTGTATACTAAGTCATGCATGTAATCTATGGCATACCTGGCCAGCCTTGTAATGGTATCCTCATACGCTACAACACTGTCTTCTTCCCTTTGTTTTAAGCTAACGAATTTCCTCTTCATCTCAGTTCATTTCTCACAAGGGAAATATTTTTAGAAGAATATTTCCTTTAAATTCCTCTATTCTATATCTTCTATTTCTTATTCCTCCATGGTATTATGAATTAAGGACCACCATTGATCATCATTTCCCTTGAGACAATAAACTACCAGTACTACCTTTTCATTTTCATTTCATCTTAATACCATTAATATCATTTTAAAGGACTTGATCCACTGCTTAGAAACCAATGGATTAGTAGTCCCATTGAAATAGGGGTCTTTTGCCACATGAAATGATCCAACATGGGTGTGGAATGGTTATTTGTTACAACCTGAGTAAGTCGTCCCAATATTTTCATGATCTGATATGATCCAACATCGACTATGTTGACTTTCTCAGTGGGAAGAACTCTACATTTCCCAAAAGTATTGATTCCCCTTATTCCATTAGATGCCATTTCTGAATAATGTAATACACAATATTAGGTTATGAATATAAAATAGAAAAGCACTTAACACAGATCGAAATTCTATGCATAACTAAACTCAGAAACATGGATTCTCTGAAGAGAAATTTACATTAAAATCCTTTAAAATGACTTGTAAAGAAAATGTGAATTATACTAAGCATATCCCACAAGAGTTTAAATACCAAGAGTGCAACAAGGACCATTTTCGTGTACTAGGATACCCTGGGTCAAGCTCGAAACTTCTTTTTGCAGCTTTCACTCCTAGGTACATCCGTGCCAGAGCCACCTCTACCTATTTGTATCCAGAAAGAGATATATTTTCTAGAAAGATTCACATAATATATTCCTTACCAAAATAACATGGTGTTCTTATATGTTTATCCTCAAATACTACCTTAGGTCTTTGTTCCCTATTATACATTTCCTACCCTAGTTTCGAAGTTTTCTAATAAATTTCCTCTGATACCAATTGTAACACCTCAATGCCTCTAGACCGGAGCTGGTGCATTACTTGTTATATTGGCCTGGTTAGAAGGAATGAATATCCAAAAGGAAAAATCAATTTAGTATTCTTTAAGAAACTAGATACATATATGTAACTCAAATTACATTGAAAAAGGTTACAAAATACGATACACAACAAAAAATAAATACTACATCCATAAAGACTCAATAAATGATCTCCTATTTATCACCTATTGAAGGTAAAAAATTGAAAGGGGTGAGGTCACACACTTAGTAAGGGCTAAAAATAGTGGAAGCATGAATTCAATAATAAGTGAATCATAAACAATTTGACATAATCAATATGTCATGGTGAATAAATGAAAAACTCAAGCCATTAATAAACTGAGAATGAAACTACATCCATAGATTTTGTCATAGTGAAAACCTCATGGATATTAATAAATGATAATGAATAAAGAGAATTATTATTAATTGTATGTCATGTATCTGGTATATGGTACCATAATACAGTTAAAATGGTTTAGTTCTATGGGTAGAAACCAGTCTGATTTTTGGAAACAAACTCGAAGGGTTTGTCACCAACTGATTTGTCTCATGAGACCTGTCGATGCATTGAGAATGTATACTGGGCCCCAACCACCACTAAAAGTCCAAAATATTCTTTATATATAGATTTAATAGAATTACAATCTACCTTCTCAATATCTGTATAGAATAGAGGATACAGATTCATCAATATTTCCACAATTAAAACAACATTCCAAACAAACACCATATGTAAAAATGGTATAGGGTTTAAGAAACAAACATATCCATGATATGAAAATATATATATTTAATAGAAATATAATTTAAAATGAAAATTGATCTCAAATGGTCAGTAGGTTCACCACATAAGGATTATTAGGTGCACAATACAAAGTAAGTCACAACGAAATGGAAGTTGAGGCAAAGTCCCTTACCATAATGTAATCGGTCGAATCGTATAACCAAAACTTAATAACCATAAAATGATTCATTTAATACCATTAATATAAATTTAATCATGATATTATATGAAATGGAACTACACATATACCACATACAATAAATAAGTGGAGAATAATGTAAATATAATGGAATTAAAAGTGAGAAAAAACCCCTTACCTTATGCTGGAGTGTGTTCTTCATTTGTTTTAATGACCCGAATAATAAAATTTAGCATCATTAATTAATAATTACACAACTTATTATACATTTAATTTATTTAATATAACCTTGTTAGTTTCATTCATTTCCCTTTTTATGGGTTTAAGTGGTTCAATTTTATTGTTTTAGAAGCATTTTCTTCCTTGGTTTTCATGATTCGTTTACTTAAATTCATAAATGGAAGTTCATTTGAAATGTGATTAAAAATATAGAATTGTTAATATATATTATTATTGACATGAAATAGATATAAATTATCTTATAATGACTCTGGGTTATATACTTGAGGATGAATCATAAATTAAAAGTCATTGATAAATTCTTGGATTTAGTTTGGCGGTTTTTTGCACAATGAACTTGTTTTGTATTATTATTCCATATTATGAGTGTATATGAATTAATGAACATTAATGAGATGAAATAAATGTATCTTGATCTTTTTCAACCATAAAAAAGATTTCCTGACCATAATTGAATATGGTAACAAAAATTGGCAATCTGTCATCCTTGAATGTGATAAATTAAGACATCTCGGATGGTGTTTTCATTTTTAGTATTAGAGGAGGGGGAAGAGATGATGATGAAATTTTAAATTAGAATAATATAATTCAAGTTAATTTAAGGTACTGGAATTATCATATAATTTGGATGAAGGTATATGAGTAAATAAGTATAAAGGAAATGAACTCAAAATAGAAGAAAAATTGAGAAATCTCTCAAGAAAATTTGGCAGCCTAACAACGTCACTTAAAATTTTATAAAATAGTTTGATGAGGGAAATGGGGTATCTCACAACTCTTAAATTATATGGTAAGTAAGAGGAATATGTAATGAAATATCCCAACATAATCCAATTGAAAATAAAATATAAAACATAAAATGAAATCTTTAAGAAAAGAGAAGGGTGGTGGATTGTCTTACCTTGTAGAGTAACTCCCAAAACATGATGGTTGGGACCTTGGGGGTCTGAGGACACATTGGGAGGACTCCTACGGAGGTAATACTACCATATATTCGAGGATAATGATTTTTGAATGAAAGAAAACGAATGGGGTGAGTGGGTATTTATAGTAATTAAGAGGTAGATTTTTATTAATTAAAAGGGACACCTCATTAGTGGTTTTTGTAAAACCATGGGCTTACCCATGGCATTTTCCCATGGTTTTAGACACTTGGGAAACCTCATGTCATATTATACTGTACAAAAATCTACCAGCCTTTTATATTTAATTATTACATCATTATGATGTCATTGAACTACTGAAAACTCAAAACTGTATTTTTTACTATTCATGAAAAATTCAAGTATTTTAGAAAAAACCCAAAAATTCACCATAAACATTTATTGAAGTTTAGAATTAAAAAATAAACTCCATTTTTTGAAAATAATTTTCTAATTATTTTTAATTTATTTTTTAAATAAAACTATAGTTAATTTGAAAAATAATAATTTTAAAGGTATATTTAGTTTTATATCACATTGAAAAATTAATTATTATTTCATTATCTTATTACCTTAAGAAAATAAAATATAATAATTATTTAATATTATTAAGATCCATATTACTATTCATATTACTATTCATAAGGTTATGTTACTATTCATAAAAAAATTAATTTGGTTCTATCAAACTCCAAATGACTTACTGGTCATAACTCTAGATGACCAATTTTTGAAATTCAAAACATATAAGTGTAAAATTTATATTTAATGGCTAGGTTTTGACAATCTTCTAAATAATTTTTTTTCGTTTCATAGGAACATAGTGATTTATGAAATATTGGCTATGAATAGAATGTATTTAAGAGAAGCATACCATAAAATGTTTGGGGTGTTATACTACCAAAGAGAGGAGAATTTTACAATTACTTTAAAACTATAGGAATAACTAGAGTATAATAAAATATATGATTTTATAGAATAATATATATATATATACATACTTTTCCTCAATAGAGATTTATCATAGTCAATCCTGAAAAGAAATGAGATTATATCATATACCCTTACCTCAAGTATCATTTGGATTCATACACATTAAAACCTCCTTAATATAAATATATATTTATTATTAATTACATAAAAAATATATTCATACATTATATACTATGTATCATTACTATATAATTTCAAATTATCCATTCATTAAAAATTTAATCATTAAAATGATTAATCAAGTTAAAACTAGTCTGTTTTTCATGCATGTTTCAGTTTGATGGTTCTGGTACTTGTACCTTAGTCATGGTTTCATCATCTATAAAATCATAAAATTTTTATATTTATCATATTTATTCACACTACAGGAATGTGGGTTTTTTCCCAACACTTCTATACCAACGGTTTCATAAAATCATTGGTAAAGAAGAGTTTTACAAATGGTTTCATAAAACTGTTGGTAAATCAAGTCCTAAGCAACCTTTACCAACAGTTTAAATAGAACCGTTGGTAAAAGGATGTCTTAAGAGACATTTTACCAACAGTTTCTTAGAACCATTGGAATAAGTGTGGCCCAAAATTTTTTTCCAAAATTTTTTAAAAACTATTGGTAAAATTTTTCCCCAAATTAATAGTACCCCTCCTCTCCCCCATTCACGATACAAAACCCTAAACTAGAGCACTTCAGTGATCTAGGAGCTCCTTTAGCTTCCTTTTCATCCATCCAATTCATGCCGCTAAATCTCCATCAAACCCATCCTAAATTAGGTATTTTCTTAACTGGTACCTTATTTTTATTGAAATTTATCTAATATTTCAGTTTTTAGTTTTGATTTGGATGTGTATATGTTTTTGTTTCTGTTTTGATTTAAGCTATATATGATGAGGTTGTATCTTCATTATGATGTGCAATGATGTGAGTTAATTGGTGGTGAGTGATGCTATATGAGATTTTATGGGTTATTGTGAGGACTTTCTTTCTCTTTAATTGATTGGTTCATAAAACATAAGTTGGTGCTGTATATATTATGTAATTGGAATTGGTAAAGTAAAATGTTGGTCTCAGATTTCAGAGTTGGTTATTCAGATGACATTCTCTATCAAAAGTGGGTATATCTCTATTGACTATGGGTGTGTTTTCTAATTGAATAATTTATTTATTAAACTTACCATGCAATACACATTTCCTACAGTACTTAAGCACCGCAAAAATCATTGATAGACACTACATACCACAAGACACCCATAGGAGACACCCCTTGACATCTACAGATAGTTAAGGGGCCATTAACTTAGGAACTGAAGTTGATTGACACTCAAGCCTTGAGAAATTTTCATTTATGGTAGAAAAGATACCAACACCTTTATTCTTAGTATAGTATAATGAAATGGTTTACACCCTCATGACCAAGTAGACCATCTGGTTCATGGACTGGTGCCCAACTAGGTTCAAGAGTAGGATAATCTACTAAACATTAATTGTGGTCCCTCTGAGGTTATTTCTATAGTGGAGAGGGTTATGTGCACAATCTTTAACTCAACTAATGTAGAATAGGTGCATATTAAATGGATAAGTGTGCTAGTATGGTGTTTCCAACAACATGCTATATAAAGAACATAATGAAAACAGAAGAGATTATTAAATGGAACTGTTTCTCCCTTTCTTACAGGAACATGATTTGACCTATGTGGCAGTGTGGTTCTTATATATTGGGCAGTGACATGTATAGTCACAGGATGCAGGTATGTTTTTGTTTTGTTTTTATTTTATTTTCTTTATCTCATTAGCCATTTAGGTATTTTACTTCTTTCTACGGATGGAGGTTAGTGATGCTATCCTGACTAGTTGACATAGATCACTTGTATACTATAATACCATGAGGTGTGAGTGTGAAGAAACATTATAAGATAGAGGAGCCTTGGGGTCTTCCATGATATGGAATTGTTTTTCTAAAACATTATGTGGGAAAATTTGTAGAGTATGTTAGAGTCATGAAATAACCCCAAGTGTCTCCATGAGATAGCATAAATAACCCCAAGTGTCTCCATGTGTCTCCATACATCGTATCATCCTCACATGGGTTGGCCACTCACCCAATCCGATCAAACCTATCCTAGTTTATCCTCTCTGTCACATAGTCTAGACTCATCTCTCAAGTATTATCCTATACCTCGATGCACATCTCATCATCCAATTAGGCAAAGATGATTATTCACCTTATTATTGTCCTAGTCACAAAATCACACCATTTCGAAGCCATATACATTATATTCTCAATAATATGGTCAAGAATCTCATCAAAATCATGTATTATAACCCATCCCAACTAACCAGGTTCCATCCTAAGCTAAATCACACCAAGCCTCTTGGTATTATAATGCCAACCTGTCCGAAAATACCCAATACCCACACTAGCATCTCATCCTTCATCTCTTTAGTTTAACTCTTGAATCATTAAATGGAGTAAAACCTTTCATAATACATTTTATATACTTAGATAGAACATCCCACTCTAAGAACCTACGAAGATTCCAATCCATCCTCATAATTATTTCCTCATCAAATGTTAGATGTACAATTGCCACACCTATCACTACAAGGCCCAATCCTGTTAGGAATATTTTACTTGATCTAAATCCTCGTCGTTAGTGACATTAATCACATTAAAGCGCATAAATGTCAATTGAACCCTACCTTCCAAGAATTATTCATGTGAACAGGCCCCATGGAAACCAGCTAAGAACTAAAACCATAATTAATAATGCCAAATACATGCATCGTATTTTTAAATAAATATCTCAAGTGTATACATGAAAACCAAGAATAATAAGACCTCATCCCTTGTATTAAAAAAAACAAAAATAATTTGAAACTTGGGCCAAATTGATTATATACCATTAATAGAAAGAGTTATTATTAATTAATAGAAATGTACTATTTGATAGTATCATTTTGAAACATTGATCTGTTTCCCCTTTTCTTGCAGGACCATGATTTGACCCATGGGGAACTGTGGTACTTATATGTTGGGCGGTGATAGGTATAGTCACATGAGACAGGTATGTTTTAGTTTAGTTTTTATTTTATTTTCTTTATCGCATTGGTCACTTAGATCTTTGACTACTTTCTATGGATAGGGTAGTTATATTCTGCGAAGGGTGGCAGAAAGAGTCCAGATTGATTCGGCCCACCGACTTTGATCCGAGGTAATATTCTATGGTTACTACTTATATTGTACCTCATGTATTTAGGGATTTAGTGTTTTTTACTCCATATTATGTTTTCGATAGGGTGTTGGATCGTTTATTGTTGGTTCGGGTGGATTTGGTTCTCCGCTGCCAATCTAGGTAAGACTTTAATGCTATTGGTTGGTTTCTCACTGTTTATGTAGTTTCCTTCATGTGTTTTAAGGTTCTTAATATCCTTTGTGTAGTGTATTGATCCCTTCTCATTGGTTTTGAGTCTCCAAGTCAAGGGAGACTCACCTACATGTGCATAGGTAAGTAAGTATATGTATGTGGGTTCCCCCGTTACGTGTATAGTCACCCATGGCAGTGATTATGAACGTATGGGGATAGGTGTGCCCATGTATATATATATAAATGCATACTTAGGTGAGTAGAGACTGATATATGAATATAAGAATATTTGCAAGGATCCCCTTTCACATGCTCATGGCCATGAAAGTGTCTTCATAGGGGCTAGGTGTCCTTGAATGTGTGTGATGGTGCGTATACCCAGTGGAGGAGCATCAAATTTTAGTTATAAATATCTAAGAGCTGAAGTGAACTGCTTGGTTCCACCTTGAGGTAGAGTCCCTCTCGTAGCCTCTTTAATTTAAGGATGATTTAAATTGAATTTAGCTTCTTTCTTAATTATTCTTAATTATATTGAATTGCATATCTTGAATAAGTGTTCTTTAATATAATTGTTTAATTTGATAAATAATGTCATTTTTTATAATAAAACCCCTCCAATGGAGTTGCACTATCGGTGAAAAATCACAGTGGCAATTTAGGGTGTGATAATTTGACTCTCAATCAGTAGTTTCAACTACATAGTACCACTTTTAAAAATAATGAATATAAAATATATATCTTTATCATACCACAATCCCGAATCAAGATTATATTTATTATAACATAAGATCAATTTCTATAGTGTGAAGGACAACTACATAGGATTTATTTGGAATCCTGTCCGGAAGATGCTGCCCTGCAGATGCCATTGGACTGGGCCAACACGCCGCAGTCACGTCGCGGTCACGCCGTGGTCACGCCGCGATCACACCGCAGTCACGCCACGATAATGCCGTGATTTGGCCCTGGTCTAGGACGACACCATATGGTGGTTTGCAGTCTTGTTGGAATTCTATGTATGATACCTTGATAGTGTTTTAGATACATTACCCACCCTCCTCCCTGGACCCCAGACGGCCCCCACCCTCCTCCCTGGACCCCAGATCGCCCCAGACATCCCCCCACATTCATCCCTGGACCCCAGACCACCCCCCGGATAGCCCTCGGACAGCCCCCAACCCTCCTCCTTGGACCCCAGATCTCAATCTAAGCTCTCTTCAATATTCACCCTAAATACCAATGGAAAAGAGGGTTTTAGAGCTTCAGAAGAAGATGAGAGAAGAGTGCGAACCCTAATCAAAAAGAGGAATCAAAGAGAGGATTAGACTCACCCGGATCTTCAATCCTCATTTGAAGGCACTCAAAATGCCCAAGTGATGTGTACAAGTCAACCCCAACTCAAATCGAGGCACAATGTGGCTGGTACCACTAAAAGTCTCTCACTTTTATTTGAAATGGACAACATTTTAAATTAAAACAACAACTGACATATAGAAAAATGACCAAACGGATTTGGATTGTGTTGATATTTTAGGAAAAAGATCCATGGGTCATTTGTGATGTGTACGAGTCAACCCCTCCTCAATCTGAGGTGCGGTGTGGCTGACACCACTCAAAGTGTCTCTCTTTTGTTTCGAAAGGACATCATTTTAAGTGAATACAACAACTGACATACGGAAAACCAACCAAAGACATTCATATTCTATTAAAACTTTAGGAAAACAATAAATGGGTCATATGTGATGTTTAAGAGTCAACCCCGCTTCAATACGAGGCATGGTGTGGCCGGTATCACTCGAAGTGTCTCACTTTTATTTGAAATGGACATGATTTTAAGTGAAAACAACAACTGGCATACGGAAAACTGACCAAATGCATTCGGATTGTGTTGATACTTCAACACAATGATCCATGGATCATTTTTGACATGTACGAGTCAACTCCACCTCAATCCAAGGAATGGTGTGGCCGGTACAACCCAAAGTGTCGCACATTTATTTGAAATGGACAACATTTTAAGTGAAAACAACAACTAGCATACAGAAAACTGACCAAATGCATTCATATTGTGTTAATACTTCAACAAAACAATATATGGGTCATTTTTGACGTGTAAAATTCAACCATGCCTCAATCTAAGGCACGGTGTGTCGGACACTACTCAAAGTGTCTCACTTTTCTTTAAAATGGACAACATTTTAAGTGAAAACAATAACTGGCATACGGAAAACCAACCAACCACATTTGTATTCTGTTGATACTTTAGGAAAAGAATTCATTGGTAATTTGTGATGTGTATGAGTCAACCCTGCCTCAATCCAAGGCACGGTGTGGCTGGTACCACTCAAAGTATCTTTCTTTTGTTTAAAATGGATATGCTTTTAAGTAAAAAAAATGGTATACATAAAACTGACCAAACACATTCAGATTATTTTGATAATTTAAGAAAAAAATCCATGGGTCTTTTTTGATGTGTACGAGTCAACCCCGCCTCAATCCGAGTCGCGGTGTGGCTGATACCACTCAAACTGTATCTCTTTTGTTTCAAATGGATACTCTTTTAAGAAAAAACAACTGGCATATGAAAAAATGACCAAACGCATTCATATTGTGTTTATACTTTAGGAAAACGATCCATGTGTCATTTTTTATGTGTACAATTTAACCCCGCCTCAATCCGAGGCACGGTGTGGCTGACACCACTCAAAGTGTCTCTTTTTTGTTTCAAAAGGACATCATTTTAAGTGAATACAACAACTGGCATATGGAAAACCGACCAATGGAAATCAGATTTTGTTGAAACTTTTGGAAAATGATCCATAGGTCATATGTGACATGTAAAAGTCAATCCTGCCTCAATCAGAGGGTCGGTGTGGCTGGAACCACTCAAACTGTCTCACTTTTATTTGAAATGGACATGATTTTAAGTGAAACCAAGAACTAGTATACAGAAAACCAACCAAAAACATTAGGATTATGTTGATACTTTATAGAAATGATTCATGGGTCATTTGTAACATTTAAAAGTCAAACCCGCCTCAATCCGAGCTGTGGTGTGGCTGAGACCACTCAAAATGTCTCTCTTTTTCTTAAAATGGACATCATTTTAAGTGAAAACAAGAACTGACATACATAAAACTGACCAAACATTTTCATATTCTATTGAAACTTTAGGAAAACGATCAATGGGTCATTTTTGACGTGTATGATACAACCCCTCGTCAATCTGAGGTGTGGTGTGGCTGACACCACTCAAAGTGTCTCACTTTTTTTTTGAAATGGGCAACATTTTAAGTGAAAACAACAACTGACATACGGAAAACCAACCAAAATCATTCTGATTCTATTGATACTTTAGGAAAAGGATCCATGGGTCATTTTTGATGTGTAAGATTCAACCCCTCCTCAATTTGAGGCACGGTGTGGCCGGTACCACTCAAAGTGTCTTTATTTTGTTTAAAATGGATACACTTTTATGTAAAAATAACTGGCATACAGAAAACTAACCAAACACATTATGATTGTATTGAAAATTTAGGAAAATTATCCATGGGTCATTTGTGATGTGTATGAGTTAATCCCACCTCAATCTGAGGTGCAGTGTGGCCGACACCACTCAAAGTGTCTCTCTTTTGTTTCAAAAGGATATCATTTTAAGTGAATACAAAAACTGACATACAAATAACTAACCAAAGGAATTTTGATTCTATTGAAACATTAGGACAATGATCCATGGGTCATATGTGATGTTTAAGAGTCAACCACGCCTCAATATGAGGGCCGGTGTGGTCGACACCACTAAAACTGTCTCACTTTTATTTGAAATGGACAAGATTTTAAGTGAAAACAAAAACTGGCATATGGAAAACCAACCAAATGCATTTGTATTGTGTTGATACTTTAGGAAAACAATACAAGGGTAATTTGTGATGATTACGAGTCAACCCCTCCTCAATCTGAGGTGCAGTGTGGCCAAAACCACTCAAAATGTCTCTTTTGTTTTAAATGGACATCATTTTAAGTGAAAACAACAACTGACATACGGAATGCTGACCAAATGCATTCAGATTCTATTGAAACATTATAAATACAATAAATGGGTCATTTTTGATGTGTACTAGTCAACCCCGCCTCAATACGAGGCACGGTGTGTCCGGCACCACTCAAAGTGTCTCACTTTTATTTGAAATGGACAACATTTTAAGTGATAAGAACAACTGACATATGGAAAACAAACCAAACGCATTCAGATTCTATTGATACTTTATTAAAAGTATCCATGGGTAATTTGTGATGTGTAAAAGTCAACACTGCCTCAATCTGAGACACGTTCTGGATGGTACTACTCAAAGTGTTTTTATTTTGTTTAAAATGAATATGCTTTTAAGTAAAAACAACTGGCATACGGAAAACTGACCAAACTTTTTTTGATTGAGTTGATACTTTAGGAAAAAAATCCATGGGTTGTTTGTGATGTGTACAAGTCATCCTTGCCTCAATCCGAGGTGCGGTCTGGCTGGAACCACTCAAAGTTTCTCTCTTTTGTTTCAAAATGACATCATTTTAAGTGAATGCAACAACTGACATGCGGAAAACTTACCAAAGGCTTTAGGATTCTTTTGAAGCTTTAGAACAATGATCCATGGGTTATATGTGATGTTTAAGAGTCAACCTCGCTTCAATCCAAGGGCCAGTGTGGTCAGCACCACTCAAACTGTCTCACTTTTCTTTGAAATGGATAGGATTTTAAGTGAAAACAATAACTGGAATACGGAAAACCAACCAAACGCATTCGGATTGTGTTGATACATTAGGAAACAGATCCATGGGTCATTTATGATGTGTACTAGTCAACCCCACTTCAATCTGAGGCACAGTGTGGCCAAAACTAATCAAAGTGTCTCTCTTTTGTTTTAAAAGGACATCATTTTAAGTGAATACAACAAATGACATACAGAAAACTGAACAAAGGCATTCAGATTCTATTGAAAATTTAGGAAAATGATCTATGGGTCATTTTTTGACATGTATGAGTCAACCCCGCCTCAATCTGAGGCACGGTGTGGCCTGTACCACTCAAAGTGTCTCACTTTTATTTGAAATGGACAACATTTTAAGTGAAAACAACAACTAACATACATAAACCAACCAAATGAATTTGGATTCGATTGAAACTTTATTAAAAGGATCCATAGCTTATTTTTGACATGTATGAGTCAACCCCGCCTCAATCAGAGGCACAGTGTCGCCGATACCACTCAAATTGTTATTCTTTTGTTTAAAATGGATATGGTTTTAAGTAAAAATAATTAACATACAGAAAAAAGACCAAATGAATTTGGACTATGTTGATACTTTAGGAAAATGATCCATGGGTTGTTTGTGATGTGTATGAGTCAACCCTGACTCAATATGAGGTGTGGTGTGGCCGACACCTGTAAAAGTGTCTATCTTTTGTTTCAAAAGGACATCATTTTAGGTGAATACAACAACTGAAATTTACACTCATCAACGATAGTCGCAAACTCTTTTTCATGAGTTGGGTAGTTTCACTCATATGGTCATAAGTGACGAGACTCCTTTTAACCATATATTATAAAAAATACAAGTTCAATGAAAAATGCACCACAAATATTATATACCCAAATCTAGGATCAGAAAAAAAGGGATTTGAGCCAATTTCAAACTCTTATTCAACTCTAATAAGTATTTCTTAGACTATTATACCTATTAGAATTTAATGGGGAGGTGGGGGGCTGTTCTGGTTGGTGGGGTTGTGCAGGGGTGTGGTGAATTACTACTGGAAGAGTGGTTGTCATATGAAGATTGAAATGGGTGTAAATAATGTTTGAGTTATTGAAACTATTATTCAACTCTACTGGATGATTTTATCATATGAAGATTGAAATAGATAATTGTAGTACATGACATGGTTGGAATAATTTTATGGGTTTTTGTGTTTTTTATGCTATTGCTGGCGTTTTTATGCTATTTTAAGTCTGTTTGTATGTGTTTTTTGTGATATTTTTTATTCAGGTGTATACTGGAGGGGCTACTGGAGGTGTTGCTGTGCAATAGTTCTGGAAATACACAATACCAACAGTTTTAAACCATTGATATACTTTGAGAAAAATTTAAAAACTATCCCAACAGTTTTAGAACCATTGGTATAGTGTTTAGCCTTCAATATATACCAATGGTTCCAATGAAACCATCGGTAAAAATTCTATACAAACATATACCAATGGTTAGCCTACAACTGTTGGTAAATCAATACATCTAGTGGCCTATACCAATGGTTTAGATCAAACCGTTGGTATAGGGATTTCCTCACAGCTTACTGCCCAACAGTTTTGAAAACCATTGGTATAGGCTATACCAACAGTTTTATAGCTATAAAAACGATTTGAAACCGTTGGTATAACCTTAATTTCCTGTAGTTTCATTATATAAAAGTTTATAATCATTCATATATACTGGTGATGAAAAATTAATTACATTACTTCGTTAAAACTACAGTCCGTACATATGCATGAGTGATGTTTTAATTTTGGATGAATAGAATTAAATAAAGGTAAATAATAATTTACCCTTAAAAAAGAATAATAATATTATTAATATCATATATATTCATTAAATTTGTCTTTATGACCATCCATGTAAATTGGAAATGAAAAACTAATCACATAGCTTTGTAGAGGTGGTAGTCCATACATAATCTTGAGCAAGGTCATCGTTTTACAGCAGATGGGAATGTAATAAGGTAGATAAGATATTATAAATCCAAAAGAATAATTATATCATAAATATAATATATAAACATTAAATATATCATAACAACCATCCAGGAAATATGGTTATGAAAAATGAATTATATTTCTACGTGGAGGTGGTAGTCCACACATAAACACGAACGGTATTTTTATTTTCCATTTGATGGAATGGAGGTGGAAAATGGTTTTCCCCTAACCATAATAATATTTCAGTATATTTATTATATTTTATTATTTATTTTCAGATGGATATAACATATTTATATTATTTATAATAAGAATTAAACATTGAAAGAGTTAGGTAAGATTATTACCTATTCAATGAAATGCGTCATTTAGCTTACACCTTAATCCTTTAAAGGATTTTAGTAGAGTAATAGAAGAATATAAGGAATAAAGTGAAGGAACTAGGTGTTTCAGGTAAGTATTTTTTGAGATATAGGGCTCAATGATTATGAATAAGGGTGGAAAAGAGGTGTGCATTTATAAGTGAGGGGAAGGACAGAACACACATGAAATTACTTAAAATATTTGTTTAATATTTAGTTAATTTCTTATAAATGGGAAACCAAATGGCCAATAACTATATATTAGAATTTTATAAGGTTGAAATATATTTATCCATGAATATTTATACAAGTTTATGTGGCATTTTTATTATTATCTCCTAATTTAACCCCCAGGTAAACCCGTTTTAACCCCAAATTTTGTAATAAATTTTTACTGTGTTTACTATTAATTAGGATAATAAATTATAAAAATAATATTAAATTATTTTAATTATGATTATTAAAAAAATTTAATCCATTTAACAAGATTAAAATTTTAAAAGTGGAATAAATTCATTTGAAAATAAGTGTAAAAAATGCAATACTACCCGTTTTTTGAATAATGGATTTTCAGTATAAAAATGAGTTTACCATCATTAAGTTCCTTGTTAAAACTATTAGATAAATGTTAATTTTTTTATTGAATATATAATATAATAATTTCATTAAAATCATAAATAAAGTGTGATTTATTTAATTTATTATTTTATAAACACATTACGCACATAAAAATAGTTTTCTGAAAAAAAGCTTTTTTAAATTGAAATGATTTATTTCATTTCTAACACATTGAAAAATAATGAATTAAATTTATAAATGATTATTTTTATCATTTTATTAATATAAATTAATTTTTTAAATAAGATATATTAATTACCATGTAAAACAAACCTGATAAATACAATGCTTAAAAATAAAATATTTTAAAATAGTTATCCAAGATTAATAATATTACCTTATTTAATTATAAATTAATATAGATAATTATGTTTTATTTAAATACTATATATTGTGATTCATTTTATAATGTATAAGCATTATTCACATAATTGTAGTATTTTTATATAAATCTCTCAAATAATTCAAATTTATTAAGTATATATATCATAAAATCTCAAAGTGTTATATTCTACCCCCATATACAAATATCACCCTCAAAATTTAGACACTCTAATACAAATTTTAGGGTAAAATTATACCTCATCATATCCTCAAGTTTACACACAACTTCCTCAAATTTATGGTTTCTCCATAAAAGATTTACTAGGTGAGTGGTCTTGTTTTTCATCACTTTCTATCTTCAATCCAAAATCTCCACTAGTAGTTCCTCAAAAGAGTGATCATGCTCACGTGCTATATCCTATCAGTCTAGTATACATTAATTATTAGCTATTTTCATCCAAAATATATATTAATAGAACACATAGTGAACAATAGGTAGATTCAGTGGAAATACCTTATGATAAGTAACCATTATAATACGATCAATAATTTCAAAGGGACCAATATATCCAAAGATCATATTTTCATTCTTTCCACATCTCAAAACTTTCTTCCAAGTAGATATACATTGTAATAAATTTTCACCAACTTTTATTTCTATATCTCTCTAACTATTATTAAAAAACATTCTATCCACTATAAGATACCTTGATGTGATGCTGAATGGATCTAACATCCTCTACCATTTCCCCTAATACCTTAGGTAAAAAATGATTTAATTCTCTAAATTCATCCCAAAATATTGGATTTAATCACTTTCATCCTTATAGGTATTATTAAGGAGTAATATGAATTCCATTATCATAGCTATTTTTTAAGAAAACTCAACCAGAGAAAGGTATTGATCCCAAACACCTAGTAAATGCGTAAAACATTCTCTAAATATATATTAAATATTTTTATTGGAAATATAAAATTTACCATCAATTTGAGGTTTATATTAAGTATTTAGGTTTACCTATTTATTATAATCTTATTAAATATTTCTCCAAAACTTTGAGGTAAACATTGGATCCCAATAAGAAACAATAGAATGTACCACTCCGTGAAACCTTACGACTTTATATATACACTTTCAAGATAATCCTAACATAAATCTTCCCTGATAGTAATGAAATGTGATGAATTCATAATTTGATAGATTAAAATCAAAATAACATTATTCCCTTTAGATGTCTTGGGAAGTCCTGTGATGAAATACAAGGGTACATTATCTGTTTTCCATTATCGTATGGGTATTAGTTATAACATACCATTAGAATTATTCCACTATGAATTCACTTGTTGTTATACCAATAATAAGGATATATACTTCAAAATATCTCTCTTTATGTATTCCCACTAGAAATACTATTAGAGATATCTATATATCTTCGTTCTTCCAGGATGAATAGGGAGTGATGAACTATGATCTTCATCCAAAATATCATTTTTAGATTTATTATTTATGGTATATATACTTAATTCATGAATATTATCATTGCATCACAATCATGGTGGAACTTAGAAACCTTCCTCACATTCTTCTTTAGTTATACAACTAACTTTCTCAACTTTTTAATCCTAACATGGATGGATGGTTAAATATTCACCATATAATTATAGAATCTTTCCCCCATGTTTTAGATTTAAAGGTCCATCCTATAAAAATACATAAGAATTAGATATCTTTCAATCCTAATCATGTAAAATCATTAATGATCATTCAGATTTAGAGAATTGACAACCTTGTTCACCTTTATAGGGTAGTAATGTATTGAGCTATCATAATATTTAATAAATTCCTACCAAATCCTTAGGTGCATATGAAACTATTTTTTTGGTAAATACTTTAAGATATTATGATCCATATTCATATAATAACTTTCACCATAAATATAATTACTCTATATTTTCAATCCAAAAATTAACACTTCTATCTCTAAATCACGAGTCGCATAATTTCACTCATGAATTTATAATCGAGTTGAGCCATAATCTATCACCATTTCATTATTCATGATCACACATTATAGTACCTTCTTTGATGCATCACAATATATCATAAAACCTTCTATACTATTGGGTAGTATAAGTACATGTGCACTGACCAAATAGCTTTCTAGTTCCTTGAAGTTTTTCTCACAATAATTTTTCTAAAGGAACATGGATCACTTTCAAATCAACTTAGTTATTAGATTATATATCTAGGATAAATATCTCATCAATCATCAATAGTATTCAACCCTCCCAATAAAACTATAGATCTTGATCACCATGGTTAGTCTCAATTTTTTTAATAACTTCTATCTTTGAAATATCCATCCACATACCCTATCTTGATATTATATTATTCAATAATGATACTTTTTTGTATCCATGATTGGTACTTGATGAATTAGGAATATAAAATATCCTTCCTAAAGTTCTTCAATACAATCCTCAAATGATCTTCATGCTCTTTCTTACTATTGGAATATATAATAATATCATCTATATGGACTAACATAATATGATCAATGTAATTTTTAAAGACTCTATTCAATAAATCCATAAAGATGGTAGATGAATTGGTAAGGATGAATTTAATCCCTATAAATTCATAATGTCCATCCCTTTTATAAAATCTTTTCTTGGTTATAACCTCTGTTTTGACCCTCAATTGACGATATACTGAAAAAATTTCAATCTCAGAAAATTATTGAGGTCTGCATAGTAGATCAAACTAGTCATCATTATGTTGAAGAGGTTAAATTTTCATGATATTAATCTTGTTATGTTTCTGATAATCAAGAAAAATATGAATTGACCATATTTCTTCATAAGAAAGTGAATAGGTTCTCCCAATGATGACTCACTTGGGTATTCAAATAATTTTTTTATATTCTCAAGGAGTTACTTCTTCAATTCATGTGACTCAATTAGGGATATTTTATATAGAGTATTTGAAATGGTTATAGAACCAAGTACATGTTATATTAAAAAATCAACTTTAGGATTATAGGGAACACTTTCCATGAATTAGTGAAATAAATCAACATATTTATAATCAACATATAAATATATTCAATGATCAGTTTCTTCCCAACCATCAAAGATAAATATCCATCATTAATATGTAGTAAAACCCATACAATGGATTTAATCTCTACAGGATGTTTTTATTCATTATTGCACTGGAATATAATCATTGGCTGATTTGTAATATCAAATGTTACTTGCCATAATTATAAATTAATATTATATCTATATAAAAAATAAAATCCAAGACCAAAATAATATCAAATTCAACTTTAATGAGAATCACAATATTTTCAAGAAGAACATTCCCATAGATGTGTATCAAAAAGGAGATATAGACTTGAGATGTGATCAACATAACATTAGGAGTTTTTTACTACTATATCAACATATAATCATTGATTTTCTAAAATAATAACCTTATAAAATTATTTAGATATAAAATAGTGGGTAGTTAATAAATAAAATAAAACATTTGTCATAATAGAGTGGATAGTAAGCGCACCTTTCAACACATCATTATCATAAATTGATTCAGTAGTTGTGAACACATGAGATATCCTTTTGTCTCTTGTCTTGAGATATTTATGATGATGATTTTAATTATTAACCCTTAGATTCATTTACTAATATCATAATTTCTGTAGTATATTTAATTATATTTTTGGGTTGTGGGTGGAAAATTTAGTTGAGCATTCTCATTAACATTGGATGACCTCTTCACATCACTTAAATAATATTTTACTCGATAACCTTCTTTTATAGACTCAAAAACATTTTCCAGACACCATAAGATAATTTCCTTCACATTTTATTCTACATTTCAAGAATAATGGAAAATTCATCTTTTTTATCTCCATGGTTTTTACTATAATAATCGCCTTTTAATTTCATATTGACATTATTATAAAAAACCTAAGTTTGATGGTTGAATATGATCTCTATTTATAACATTGTGTTAGGGTTGGTGTCCTGAGAACCAACTATTTTGTACTTTGATTACATAAATATACACTTATTATATATTGTTCATTGTTCGGCATGACTATAATATAATAATGTCCTGGAATATTTGTTGCATTAATAAGGTCATGGAAGATCCCCGCTATGATGAGAACCTTGAAATTCTATAACAATATTCTTAAATAAAGTTTGACAGTTGGATGACATACTATGATGGGACACATAGTATACAGACCATTATGTGCGATTACTCATAAGAAGACGAGACTCTCTCTCATGGAGTTCGCACTTAGTAATCTCCAAGATGGGAGATTATGAGAACATACCCGCGAGTAGCAATTCCGCATGTCTTGGTGTCATCAGACATTGCTATCTACGAGCATGTGTAATGGTCCTTAGACTGGAAGATTATCATTAAATCATGTCATGACTCGCGCACTGAAATTTACTGATGAAAACCGTCACGCAGATAGCTGGCGAGAAGTAGGGTATGTCGGGTGCATCACGAGTGACATGTTGTTAATGGATAAGTCGAGGAAGGATTTGTCCATTCCATTTATAGAAGTTGATATCTCAGCCCTTTGATTGAAATAGAACTGTTGCATGAAATTCCATGGCCATGGTGAAATAACGAGTTTATTTCAGGTAGTCAAAGAACTACGAATCAAGGATATAGGTTTATGACACTGCCATGAAACCTGCTTGATGAGATATTGAGACAAAGAGATTAAATTAGATAGTAAGTGTTCGTATGAGGTGACACGTCAATGCGGCGTCAACTTCTTTCTCTTGGGTTACTTGACCCGTTGCTAGATAGTAATCTTGGACTTTAGGCAAGCCCGCCCAATGCCAACAAGAAAGAGGCATAGAGGGTCACACACTAAGTGTATCCATGTTTCTCAAGTAGAATAAAGAATATTCATCTACGTGGTTTAATAATTATTCAAGGAATCCTAAATTGTTTTAATTATGGAGGAAGAAGGAAATGAAAAACAAGATATACACACTGTGAGTTAAAGATTACCCGCCGTGTAGTTTTTCATGGAAAACAAGTACACGCCATGTATTAATGATTACCCGCTGTGTAGTTTTCATTTTGTAAATGAAATGAAAAACAAGAACATGATGTGTATTAATGATTACACGCCGTGTAGTTTTTAATGAAAAACAAGTACATGCCGTTTATTTATGATTACACATAGTGTAGTTTTTCCAGTCGGGATTTTGAGGAAATATCGTTTTATTAAATGATATTTATTATAATCAGCGTGGGAGCATGTCAAGGAATTAATTATTTGACATGGGGTTTTCAATAAGGTTAAATGAGATAAATAAAACGCATTACATGTTCATTTATTGTTATAACTCTAGAACCTCAAACCTGATTATAAATATCCTCACAACCCCAACTCTTTTCCTACAAGTGAATCGTTGTACACAACAATTCTGGAGAATTCTCTCAAGACCTAAAGAAATCAATCCTCCAAGAATTCTCTCAAGATCGAGAGAGATCCTCTTCCATTGGATCAAGATGATTTAAGGCGAATAACGCAAGCAAAGGTTTCTCCATGCTATCACCTAGAGAATCCTTTGGCGATGTCCAGAGATACGTGGTGCACATGTGGATCACCACTAGAGGAAGTCTGCCCTTGGATTCTGTGACGCAATGACATATCACATCGTAACGTGATCAGAAATATCAACGAAAGAAATAACACCAAAAGGTACTTCTTTTCAATTGATTAAATTAATTATAATCAACCTATAACAATCCTACTTTGTGGTTCCAAGACATTCCTTTTTTCTTTGTCTATTTCTGGGATTCGATCCATGGAGACTCACTACTGGAAAAGTAGGCTATACCAACGGTTTATAACCGTTGGTATAGGCTGGAAAACCGTTGGTATAGGGTATACCAACGGTTTTCCAAACCGTTGGCCAGTTAGCCGTGAGGAAATCCCTATACCAACGGTTTCATTTAAACCGTTGGTATAGGTGTTTGAGAATTCTGGGAACCTCTTTACCCACGGTTCAGAACCGTTGGTAAATCTTTTTCCAGAGCTGCTGCACTGCAGCCCCCAGAAGCCCTCCAGAAGCCCTACCATACACCTACATAAAAAAACAGTGCACAAGAGCCCTCCATTATACCCTCCACTATACACCTGCATAAAAAACATCACATAAGCCACATAAAGACTTCAAACAGTATAAAAAACACCAAAAATAGCCCAAAAAAACACATATGACAACAATCATCCGGTGGTAATTCACCTCACCCATCAAATTCTAATAGGAAGAATAGTTTGATAAATATCTATTAGAGTTGAATAAGACATTCAAATTGAATCAAATCCCATTTTTTTGTGATACTAGTTTTGGGTATGTAATGATTTGTGATGCATTTTTCATTGAACTTGTATTGTTTATAATATATGGTGAAAAGATATTTTCTTAGGAGTCTCATCAATTATGACCCCATGAGTGAAACTACCCAACTCATGAAAAAGAGTTTGTGATTATCGTTGATGAGTGTAAATTTCAGTTGTATTCACTTAAAATGATTTCCTTTTGAAATAAAAGAGAGACTTTGAGTGGTGTCTTCCACACCGCACCTCAGATTGAGGCAGAGTTGACTCCTACACGTCACAAATGACCCATGGATACATGTCCTAAAGTATCAACAGTATCCGAATGCCTTTGGTCTATTTTCTGTATGTTAGTTGTTGTTTTAACTTAAAATGTTGTCCATTTTAATGAAAAGTGACACACTTTGAGTGGTTCTGGACACACCGTGCCTCAGATTGAGGCGGGGTTGACTCGTACACGTCACAAATGACCCATGGATCATTGTCCTAAAGTTTCAATAGAATCCGAAAGCGTTTGGTCGGTTTTCCGTATGTCTTTTTTTTTACTTAAAAGCGCATCCATTTTAAACAAAAGAAAGACACTTTGAGCGGTCTTGGCCACACCGGCCCTTGTATTGAGGCAAGGTTGACTTTTACACTTCACATATGACCCATGGATCATTTTCCTAAAGTTTCAACAGAATCCGAATGCGTTGGTTTGGTTTTATGTATTCCAGTTGTTGTTTTCACTTAAAATCATGTTCATTTCAAATAAAAGTTATACACTTTGAGTGTTGTCGGCCACACCGCACCTCGGATTGAGGTGGGGTTGACTCGTACACGTCACAAATGACCAATGGATACATGTCCTGAAGTATCAACAGTATCCTACTGCGTTTGGTCAGTTTTCCGTATGTGGTTTTTTTACATAAAAGCGCATCCATTTTAAACAAAAGAAAGACACTTTGAGTGGTCCCAGCCACACCAGCCCTCGGATTGAGGCGGGGTTGACTTTTACACGTCACATATAACCCATGGATACATGTCCAAAAGTATCAATATTATTCGAATACCTTTGATCCATTTTCCGTATCCCAGTTGTTTTAACTTAAACCGTTGTCCATTTCAAAGAAAAGTGACAAACTTTGAGTGGTCCCAGCCACATCGGCCCTCAGATTGAGGCGGGGTTGACTCGTACACGTCACATACGACCCATGTATCGTTTTCCTAAAGTTTTAATAGAATCCAAATGCGTTTGGTCGGTTTTCCGTATGCCGGTTGTTGTTTTCACTTAAAATCCTGTCCATTTCAAATAAAAGTTAGACACTTTCAGTGGTGTCGGCCACACCGCGCCTCGTATTGAGGTGGGGTTGACTCGTACACGTCACAAATGACCCATAAATCATTTTCCTAAAGTTTCAACAGAATCCGAAAGTATTTGGTCGATTTTCTGTATGTCGTTTTTTACTTAAAAGCGCATCCATTTTAAACAAAAGAAAGAAACTTTAAGATGTACTGGCCACACCAACCCTCAAATTGAGGCAGGGTTGACTCGTACACGTCACATATGACCCATGGATCGTTTTCCTACAGTTTCAACAGAATCCGAATGCGTTTGGTTGGTTTTCCGTATGTCAGTTGTTGTTTTATCTTAAACTGTTGTCCATTTCAAAGAAAAGTTAGACACTTTGAGTGGTACCGGCCACACCACGCCTCAGATTGAGGAAGAGTTGACTCTTACACGTCACAAATGACCCATGGATACATGTCCTAAAGTATCAACAGTATCTGAATGCCTTTGGTCTATTTTCTGTATGTCAGTTGTTGTTTTAACTTAAACTGTTGTCCATTTCAAAGAAAAGTGACACACTTTGAGTGGTGGCGGACACTATAGCATCCCGCCCTTTTTACCACATAAACTTTCATTACATTGTACAAAACCGAGGATCTTTAATGTTTAGTGTCTTGGAAACCAGGAACTTTAAACATGAAAACATAAAACATTCTTCTAAAACACTTGAATGGATTCTCCTCATGTTCATCCTAGGTTCATTACTGCATCACATAACCTGGGGACATACATCAAAATAAAGGGTGATCAAAAAGCGTAGTAAGGGAAACAAGAGAAACATTTTACATGTGAACTTGAGATACTTCAATAAGGTCATGAAAAGAACTTTAAGGCATGAGAATGAAATCTGAGGCATATAATAATAAAAATAACATTTTCATAACTTGAATATGTGGCTACATCATTTAACATAGACAATCATGAACATATCACCAAGGTCCATCCCCAAGGTGTCATTTGAAAATTACCAAGGTT
Source organism: Viscum album (assembly GCA_963277665.1). Taxonomy (NCBI): domain Eukaryota; kingdom Viridiplantae; phylum Streptophyta; class Magnoliopsida; order Santalales; family Viscaceae; genus Viscum; species Viscum album. The sequence goes on along the minus strand of OY728138.1, from coordinate 1,433,675,933 downwards.
ATTCACCAAGGTATCATGAAAATTGTAATCTCTAGTGGTTACATCATTACCCAATGCATTGGAGAGCTATCAGGGCCCACCCTTAAATTTGACTTTATTATCATGTGAGCCACATATATAATCATCAAACATTTCATAAATAACCCATATAGCATAAAATAAATGGGTTTCATTTCATAATCATAACGTTTTAAAAACTGCTTTAAAGACATGATCTTTACGTCACATTAAAACCCACAGAAAAGGAAGGTGGGTATCATGTATGTAAATCCCAGAATTTAAAATATAACATTTTGGTATATATGTGAATACCCATTTATAAGAAAGAGCTTTGAGTATTCACTTAATAATATAAAATAACTTTAGAAAAAGAGAGAGACATTTTGAGACGGAAATTCTGCAGCATAACAGCTATGTTACGAGGTTTTAGAAGACATTAAAAAGAGAGGGAAAATGGGTCAAACATTCATAAATGACACATAAAACAGTAGATGGACAGAATAAGAAGGATACATGATCATGGTAATGAAATTTCAAGGATATACCATTTGAAATGAAAAACATGGTAGGAAGACAAAAATTAGATTTCTCTTATGAAAGTTCGGCAGCCTAACGACATTACTTAAACTTCAAAAAAAATGATTTGAAAAGATCAAATAGGGTCTCTCATCATGTGAAAATAAGAGTTAAGTATGATATATATAGAGATAATGCCCCAACATAATTAAAAAGGAACTGGAAAGACTTGTCATGAAAGTAGATCTTTGAAAAGAATGAGAAGGGTGAAAGAATCCCCTAAAAATTTCGGCAGCCTAACGATGCCACTTAAAACTTCAAAAATACCGAATTGAAGAGATAAAATGGGGTCTCTCATCATATGAACATAAGAGTCCAGTATGATAGATATAGATATCATACCCCAACATAAAAAAAGGAACTTGAAATAATTGACATGAAAGTAGAACTTCAAAACGAGAAGGGTGAAGAACCACTTAAAAATTCGGCAGCCTAACATCGCCACTTAAAACATCAAAATACTGAATTGAAGAGATCAAATGGGGTATCTCATCAAATGATCATAAAAGATCAGTATGATAAATTTAGAGATCATACCCCAAAATAATAAAAAGGAACTTGAAATACTTTACATGAAAATAGATCTTGAAAAATGAGAAGGGAGAAAGAATCCGTTACAAAAATTTTGGCAGCCTAACGGCGCCACTTAAACATTCATAAAATGGAATGATGAGAGTAAGAGAGGTCTCTCATCATATGAACATAAAAGGAAAGTATAATGAATATAAAAGAACATCCTCCAATATAAGAACATGGAGCATAAAATAAATGACATAAAAGAGGTCACTTGAAAAGAAAGAGAGAGGTCGGATCCCTTACCTTAAAATGTAACTCTTAAACCTCAAAGGTTGGGGCCTTGAGGGCTTGGGGGAACCTTGGGAGGACTCCTTGGGAGGTAATGAGACCAGAAATTCGTTGGGGAAGAGTGGGGATTCGAATGGATGAGAGGAGGGCTTGGTATTTATAGGGAAAGTGAGGGGACAAGGCATTAATGGCCAAGGGACACCTCACATGTGCTTTTCTCAAACCCATGTGCTCTCCCTTGGCATTTACCATGGAGTTAGGCCACATGGGGTCCCCAAAACAATAATTCATCACCCTTGGCCGGCCAACCCTTAATATATCTCATGAAATCATCATGACATAGTTATGATGTCATTAAACATACCGAAACCCTAAAACTGTATTTTTACTATTCACTGAAAATTCAACTTTCTCAGAAAGATCCCAAAATTTCACCTTAATCAAATATCAATACTCCGATTTCAAAAATGAACTCCATTTTATAAAAATAATTTTCTAAATATTTTTAAATTATTTTTTAAATAAATACACTATTCACCGAAAATTCATTTTTTCAGAAAAAACCCCAAAAATTACCATAACATAATATCGGTGCTCTGAGTTCAAAAATGAAATCCATTTTATAAAAATAATTTTCTTAATATTTTTAATTTAATTTTTTAATTAAAAAACACTATTCACCCGAAAAGATTAATACTTGAATAATAATTTATGAAACCGTTATTTACCCATTTTATTGAATCACATTACTTAATCAAGGTGCCTAGATTATTTTAAAACTTTCTTTAAGTGAAATTACTAATCCATTTGGTCACATTACTAATCCTAAGCGTAAAATCACTATTCACAATTTACTATTTATCAATAATCAAGTTGATCTTATTAGACTCCAAATTTCGTACTGAACATAATTGTAGAAGACCATTTTTTGAAAATCATTACACATTTTAAATTATTTAAGGTTTACATAAACATTTTTTTAAAATATCCTTTTGAAAATTCATAAAAAAATATGCATACTATTTTTATCCGGTCATTTGAAAATTCGTAAACGTAATCATAAGAAGAAATCCCAATTTTTATTTAAAACAAGGATTACACAAGGCAGTTACGGTCTCGTTACATATCCCCTTATAATACCAGCATAGGACCTAAGAGTAAGGTGTTCTAGGGTGATAGAATCTTGGGCGGCTCAGTCAACATTGCCCGAGTAGTAATTTCTATCAGTTTGAACTTCTCGCGAAGGCGATTCCGTTCTAGCTTCACATGATGAAGTTCGCCTTGGATTTGGTCCAGAGCAAAGCCCAATGGTGCTACCTCCTTCCCAAGCTCTGTTAGATGTGCTTCGATCGGTCCAAGACTACTAGGTGAGGCCATCAAATCTTCTTTCTATAACAATTAACCAATATTACTTATATTTAGAGACAAAAATAAAAACATTTTGTTCACAGCGGTCATATTGACCGATGGTCATATAACAGTCAAAACCCAATGGTCTCATTTTAATTATAATCATGTTTATTAAATAAAACATTTTTGTTGAGTATAAAAATAAAATAAAATAACACATGAAATTAGGAAACAAGATTTATTCAAAATTTCGGGCTGTTACAATCTTCCCCCCTTAGGAAATTGCGTCCTCGCAATTTTTAAAATTGGGTTTTGAAATTTCATTGAAAGTCCCACATCAGAAAAAGAGTCAGTAACACCATTACTTTAAAAGAAAGAAAAGGAAGTACAAAGGCCACCCGAGTTTACTCATACTAGGATTCCATGTAGGAAACATGGACATAGAGGAGAAAACAAAGGGTCACGTTCTAAAGGAGAGTGATAGAAAACATGACTAGGAGGAAGTTAACCACCAGAAAATCCCAAAATTATGATGTGTGTAAGAGGTCTTTGATTACCTAGTAGGAAACGTAAACCAACAATGTTTTTATTTTACATTCCTTTTAATAACTTTGAGGAATTCATTTACAACATAGAACAAAAACATAAGGAAATATATCTACCTTCATGTAGAGTTTCATACATTAATAAGTTTCTACCAAAACTAATCTTTTCTCCAAACGATGAGCATTCAAAACTACTTGGTCTCATCAAAACACAAGAATCATCTTCTAGAGAATCACATAATCCACAAAAGATCAACTATCTATTTCTTCTATCTTTAAACATTATCCAAAAAATAGAAAGGGTAAGGTAAAACAACTCTTCAAAAAGAATCCCATAGGAATGGAAACTACTTTTAAATCTTCAAAGTTCCATGGTACTACCCAAAGTTCATCATAGACCATTCTGTAAATAATGGTCCTTAAGATTCCTCAAAATAAACCAAACTAAGATTGAAACCCAAATACAAGAAAGATTTGATAACATAGTCTTCCAAAATAAACTTCATTGTTCATCTCCGAACAACATCAACCACTCCTAACATCTTATAACAAAATTAGCTAACCTAAACATATTTTACCCAAGATAGGTTAATCATTCCCGTAAGTAACCTAAATTACTATAAGTCCACCTTAGATTCATCGATTCTTCAAAATATAAGTCAACCTTACTCCTCAATGAAAATACCGTAGTAATATATTTACCTCGATCAAATATGGTTCCCAAAATAATGAACGTCTTCCAAAATAATAATCATCTTTTAATCCCATAATCATCTCTGTCGTATTAATACGGTAATCATAGCATTTCCTATCACATTTGTTGTTGGGACATGTTCTTCTATTTCCCGCCATTAACTAAGAATAGAAACTATAATTAGGGGCTTAAATACTTATCCAATAATCATTAAAAGGAAACTATAAGCATAGAAGGATAAAATTATAGAAGGAATGTATACCCTAACTTGTGATCCCCTAGGTTCCAATATAGGTTATCCATGATCATATCTTCTTATGTGAATCTTTATTCTGTTCCTTTAATAATGGTTCATACTAAGATTATGACTTTACCAAGCATATCCCCCGGGAGTGTCGTAACCAAGAGTGCAGAAAGGCCCGTTGTCGTGTACCAGTTCCCATTCGAGTCTAGCTCAAAGTGGTGTTTTCGGGTTTTACCCCTATGTACATCTGTGCCAGAGCCACCTCTACCTGCTCGTATCCAGACAAGGATGTATTTGCTTGGCAACCCATTAATCAATACTCACCAAAATACCAGGAAGATTTCCTATATATAAACTTTTCTATAGGGTTCTTCCTAAAGTTTCATATCCTAATTTCCACAAATAACTAAACCATCCTTTGATACCAACTATATCATCCCGCCCTTTTTACCACATAAAATTTCATTACATTTTACAAAACCGAGGATCTTTAATGTTTAGTGTCTTGGAAATCATGAACTTTAAACATGAAAACATAAAACATTCTTCTAAAACACTTGAATGGATTCTCCTCATGTTCATCCGAGGTTCATTACTGCATCACATAACCTGGGGACATACATCAAAAGAAAGGGTGAGAAAATAGCGCAGTAAGGGAAACAAGAGAAACATTTTACATGTGAACTTGAGATACTTCAATAAGGTAATGAAAAGAACTTTAAGGCATGAGAATGAAATCTGAGGCATATCATAGTAAAAATAACATTTTCATAACTTGAAGATGTGGCTACATCATTTAACATAGACAATCATGAACATATCACCAAGGTCCATCCCCAAGGTGTCATTTGAAAATTACCAAGGTTATTCACCAAGGTATCGTGAAAATTGTAATCTCTAGTGGTTACATCATTACCCAATGCATTGGAGCGCTATCAGGGCGAACCCTTAAATTTGCCTTTATTATCATGTGAGCAACATATATCATCATCAAACATTTCATAAATAACCCATATAGCATAAAATAAATGGGTTTCATTTCATAATCATAACGTTTTAAAAACTGCTTTAAAGACATGATCTTTACGTCACATTAAAACCCACAGAAAAGGAAGGTGGGTCTCATGTATGTAAATCCCAGAATTTAAAATAGAACATTTTGGTATATATGTGAATACCCCTTTAGAAGAAAGAGCTTTGAGTATTCACATAATAATATAAAATAACTTTAGAAAAAGAGAGAGACATTTTGAGACGGAAATTCTCCAGCATAACAGCTATGTTTCGAGGTTTTAGAAGACATTAAAAAGAGAGGGAAAATGGGTCAAACATTCATAAATGACACATAAAACAGTAGATGGACATAATAAGAAGGATACATGATCATGGTAATGAAATTTCAAGGACATACCATTTGAAATGAAAAACATTGTACGAAGACAAAAATTAGATTTCTCTTATGAAAGTTCGGCAGCCTAACGGCGTTACTTAAACTTCAACAAAAATGATTTGAAAATATCAAATAGGGTCTCTAATCATGTGAAAATAAGAGTTAAGTATGATAGATATAGAGATAATGCCCCAACATAATTAAAAAGGAACTTGAAAGACTTGTCATGAAAGTAGATCTTTGAAAAGAATGAGAAGGGTGAAAGAATCCCCTAAAAATTTCGGCAGCCTAACAGCGCCACTTAAAACTTCAAAAATACTGAATTGAAGAGATCAAATGGGGTCTCTCATCATATGAACATAAGATTCCAGTATGATAGATATAGAGATCATACCCCAACATAACAAAAAGGAACTTGAAAGAATTGACATGAAAGTAGAACTTCAAAACGAGAAGGGTGAAGAACCACTTAAAAATTCGGCAGCCTAACGGCGCCACTTAAAACATCAAAATACTGAATTGAAGAGATCAAATGGGGTATCTCATCATATGATCATAAAAGATCAGTATGATAAATTTAGAGATCATACCCAAAAATAATAAAAAGGAACTTGAAATACTTTACATGAAAATAGATCTTGAAAAATGAGAAGGGAGAAAGAATCCGTTACAAAACTTTTGGCAGCCTAACGGTGCCACTTAAACATTCATAAAATGGAATGATGAGAGTAAGAGGAGGTCTCTCATGATATTAACATAAAAGGACAGTATAATTAATATAAAAGAACATCCTCCAACATAAGAACATGGAGCATAAAAGAAATGACATAAAAGAGGTCACTTGAAAAGAAAGAGAGAGGTCAGATCCCTTACCTTAAAATGTAACTCTTAAACCTCAAAGGTTGGGACCTTGAGGGCATGAGGGCACCTTGGGAGGACTACTTGGGAGGTAATGAGACCAGAAATTCGTTGGGGAAGAGTGGGGATTCGAATAGATGAGAGGAGGTCTTGGTATTTATAGGGAAAGTGAGGGGACAAGGCATTAATGGCCAAGGGACACCTCACATGTGCTTTTCTCAAACCCATGTGCTCTCCCTTGGCATTTACCATGGAGTTAGGCCACATGGGGTCCCCAAAACAATAATTCATCACCCTTGGCCGGCCAACCCTTAATATATCTCATGACATCATCATGACATAGTTATGATGTCATTAAACATACCGAAACCCTAAAACTGTATTTTTACTATTCACTGAAAATTCAACTTTCTCAGAAAGATCCCAAAATTTCACCTTAATCAAATATCAATACTCCGATTTCAAAAATGAACTCCATTTTATAAAAATAATTTTCTAAATATTTTTAATTTATTTTTTAAATAAATACACTATTCACCGAAAATTCATTTTTTCAGAAAAAACCCCAAAAATTACCATAACATAATATCGGTGCTCTGAGTTCAAAAATGAAATCCATTTTATAAAAATAATTTTCTTAATATTTTTAATTTAATTTTTAATTAAAAAACACTATTCACCCGAAAAGATTAATACTTGAATAATAATTTATGAAACCGTTATTTACCCATTTTATTGAATCACATTACTTAATCAAGGTGCCTAGATTATTTTAAAACTTTTTTTAAGTGAAATTACTAATCCATTTGGTAACATTACTAATCCTAAGCGTAGAATCACTATTCACAATTTACTATTTATCAATAATCAAGTTGATCTTATTAGACTCCAAATTTCGTACTGAACATAATTGTAGAATACCATTTTTTGAAAATCATTACACATTTTAAATTATTTAAGGTTTACATAAACATTTTTTTCAAAATATCCATTTTAAAATTCATAAAAAAATATGCATACTATTTTTATCCGGTCATTTGAAAATTCGTAAACTTCATCATAAAAAGAAATCCCAATTTTTATTTAAAACAAGGATTACACAAGGCAGTTATGGTCTCGTTACATAGCCCCTTATAATACCAGCATAGGACCTAAGAGTAAGGTGTGCTAGGGTGATAGAATCTTGGGGCGGCTCAGTCAACATTGCCCGAGTAGTAATTTCTATCAGTTTGAACTTCTCGCGAAGGCGATTCCGTTCTAGCTTCACATGATGAAGTTCGCCTTGGATTTGGTCTAGAGCAAAGCCCAATGGTGCTACCTCCTTCCCAAGCTCTGTTAGATGGGCTTCGATCGGTCCAAGACTACTAGGTGAGGCCATCAAATCTTCTTTCTATAATAATTAACCAATATTACTTATATTTAGAGACAAAAATCAAAACATTTTGTTCACAACGGTCATATTGACCGATGGTCATATAACAGTCAAAACCCAATGGTATCATTTTAATTATAATCATGTTTATTAAATAAAACATTTTTGTTGAGTATAAAAATAAAATAAAATAACACATGAAATTAGGAAACAAGATTTATTCAAAATTTCGGGCTGTTACAGACACACCGCTTCTCATATTGAGGCGGGGTTGACTCGTACACGTCAAAAATGACCCATGGATCATTGTCCTAAAGTTTCAATAGAATCCGAAAGCGTTTGGTCGGTTTTCCGTATGTCGTTTTTTTTACTTAAAAGCGCATCCATTTTAAACAAAAGAAAGACACTTTGAGTGGTCCCGGCCACACCGGCCCTCGGATTGAGGCAAGGTTGACTCATACACGTCACATATGAACCATGGATCATTTTACTAAAGTTTCAACAGAATCTAAATGTGTTGGGTCGGTTTTCCGTATGCCAGTTGTTGTTTTCACTTAAAATCATGTTCATTTCAAATAAAAGTTAGACACTTTGAGTGGTTTCGGCCACACCGCGCCTCAGATTGAGGTGGGGTTGACTCTTACACGTCACAAATGACCAATGGATACATGTCCTAAAGTATCAACAGTATCTGACTGCAATCATTCGGGCAAGCATGGATTTTTTTTTTGAGAATCCAAGTTCATCAACCAACTTCCATGCCATATAGTGGCTTGAGGGAATATCTGCATCATCTGGAAGTATGTCCTTCAAGAAGGTAAGAATGTAATCAATTGCAATATTTGAAATCCCATACATAGTTTTCCCATGGAACAATCAGATTAAAAATTCCAACTTTTTCATTTTATCACATTGCCGATATACTGGAGTCGTCGTAGCATCATTCAATTTTTTCACCCTATCAACATCATCATTTTCATTGGACGCATCATGTGTGCTTGTATCGAAATCTTGTTGGATGGACATCCTTTCCTTCTCATGATGTCGAATAAATGGAAACCGATCATATATCAAACTCTCCAATTCAGTCCTATCCTTTGGATCATCAACATTTTGAGATTCCATTTTCTCTCCATTGTGAAACCACACATAATAGTTTGTTTGGAAACCATATTTGGTTATATGATAGCTAACTGCTTTATGGCCCAACCAAGGTCTTCCAACACAATTAAAACATGGGCAGTGTATGCGACCACTATCTGATGCCTTGTCAACTGCAAAATCTAGAAAGAATTTCAAATTATTTTGAAAATCGGTTGAAATCCGATCAGTTTCGTACATCCAACTTCTATCCATTCTATAAAAAAATCGCAATAAGTCATTTCAAAGCAATTCTATATGAGAATCATATTAAGAAATACAACAAAATACAGTGTATATAAGAAAATAAGATACAAAATTTCTAATGCCTATATTCAAGGATTGACCAGTAAGATATTGGAAGTGGATCAAGGAATACATAATCCTTAAGGGTGTTGATGGGAGTATATGAGTTTTATACTTTAAATTCTTCAAGTAGATCAGGATGAGGAGTAGGATGAGGATCATGGGAGTGGCGGGACTGTCCAAGGGGGTGTGGCATGTCCAGGGGGGGTGCGGGGTGTCTAGGGGGTGGTGGGGCCGTCCGGGGGGTCGGAGGTGTCCAGGGGGTGGGGGGCTGTCTAGGGGGGTCGGGGTGTCCAGGTGGGCGGGCTGTCCGTGGGGGTGGTCAGGTTGTCCAAGGGTGTCGGGGTGTATAGATATATTTATATGAAAAGAATACCCGCACAATAATCATGCAGCCCTGTCATTAGTCTAAACCCCTAGAACACATAAAGAAGCTAGTATGGACATTTACTAAAATATTTAACACCATACGAATGAAAATACACTCTAAATATAGTTTGACAGGATATAATGGTGTGTGTGAAAAAAATGATATTAAATCAATTTAAAAGAATATGGAACAAATGAGGGTTTATAATACACTAAGAGTACCTCAAACAATCCAAAACCACTATAGCACCACATATTCAACTTCATGAAACAGGACTTAGAAATCTTACCTACGTCTTTACTAATGACCACCTAATTGGAACACTCTATTTATGGTTCTTGAACACAAGGAACAAACAATGTTTGGTCTCTACCAACTCAATCACCCCCTTGTAGATCATAATCTCATTTCCCCTTATACTAAAATGGTCTCACTGGAAGCTACTATTAATACCATACCTAAACCATTCATTTTCCATAAAACAATGATCAAAGAACCATCAGAGGTATCTCTCATATAACCACATCCATTTTTATCTATGATGTAACGAAATTCACAAGAATAACTTTTATTCAATAACCTTTTGGTATATAATGTGCATCAACAATGGTTCAATTATATGGTTCATCACATTCCAATTTATTAATCACCCATACATGATAAAAATTGAACATTGACTTTCATTTAATTACAACCATCATATTTCATTTAATTATTAACAAGCATAGAAGCATGGAAATTGGAATCTAATAACTTTAATTAGTCCCCAAAACTTTTTAATAAATTTAACATGAAAAATAAAACATTTTGAAATCTAAATAATAAATATGAAGTAAAATGAGTTTGGAATTCTATTGCACAAGTAAAAACACTCAACGATGGAATATATGAAAAGAATATTAATATAAATTATTAAAACAAGATAATAAAGTAACAATGAATGTTAAAACTAAACATGTGATTGAATTTTATAACATATAATAAAAATTTCTTGGTAATGAAACATGAAAGGCACATCAAAAAATTAGACAACTGTCTAATGCAATCTATATGGGCTGGAATATGCATGTAATATAAATAAAGAACAGAAACATAAATTGGGCTAGAACAGAAATTCGGCTGGAACAGAAATTCGGCTGGAACAGAAATTTGGATGGAATATGAGAATATAAACTGGTCTCATCCCACATCAAAATCAAAACTAAAAACTAAGAAAATACCTCAGCCTTGGATGGGATGGAGGAAGAGAACCCGAAACACCTCCAAAATCGCCTCCAAAATCGCCCAAGCGCTCCCGTTTAGGGCTCTGGATCGTGAATGGGGGAGAGGATCAGCTACTGCCAATTTGGGGGAAAGTTTTCCTAACGGTTTTTAAATACCGTTGGTATATAACTCCATCCCAAACCTATACCAACGGTTCCATTGAAACCGTTGGTAAATATCTACTCCAACGGTTCTAAAACAATTTGAACATACACTTTTAGGGTATACCAACGGTTTACAACCGTTGGTATAGTGTTTTTTACCAACGGTTCAACAGAACCGTTGGTATATATTGAAGATGGAATACTATACCAACGGTTTGAAACCGTTGGTATTGTGTATTTCCAGAACCATTGCACAACACCCCCACTATTTCACCAACACCCCCACCTGCATAAAAAGCACCAGAACTATTGCACAGTATTAAAACAACATAAAAACACCTGTAATAACACAAAAAAAAAACACATAAAACCATCAAACTCTTCCAACCATGTGGTGTACTACAATTCCCTATTTCTATCTTCATATGAAAAGAATAACCCAGTGGAGTTGAATAACAGTTTCAATAACTCAAAATGGGGTATGGAAACTTACCCATGGTTCCATGGTGGTTATGGAACTAAATTTGAAAATGGGGTTGGGAAACTTACCCATGGTTCCTTGGTGCTTACAAAAGGAGTAAAGTATAGAACTCATTATTTGATTTAAAATTCAGGCAGAACTGAAATGATCACAAGTTCAACTTGTGATGGTCTAGAAGAATGGAATTGTAAGTTTTTTGAAGTTAGTTAGAATAATATTAATGTTTTTAAGGCTATGAACACTAAATGGTACAAGTATGGTGCGATCTATTGGTCAAAGTAGGATTCCACCACATCGTACCTCAGATTGAGGTGGGGTTGACTCATACACATAAAAAATGACCAATGTATCATTGTCCTAAAGTATCATCACAATCCAAATACCTTTGATCATTTTTTCATATGTCAGTTGTTGGTTTCACTTAAAATGTTGTTCATTTCAAAAAAAGTGAGACACTTAGAGTGATACTGATCACACCATGCCTCAGATGGAGGCGGGGTGTACTCATACACATCACAACTTAAACATGTATCGTTGTCCTAAAGTATCAATAAAATATGAAAGAGTTTTGTCAGTTTTCTATATGCAAGTTTTTTTCACTTAAAATCTTGTCCATTTCAAAAAAAAGAGAGACACATAGAGTGATACCAGTCACACCTTGCCTCAGATGGAGGTGTGGTTGACTCGTACATGTCACAAATGACACATGTATAATTGTCCTAAAGTATCAATACAATCTGAAAAATTTTGGTCCATTTTCTGTATGTAAGTTGTTGTTTTAACTTAAAATTATGTCCTTTTCAAATAAAAGTGAGACACTTTGAGTGGTACCGGCCACACCATGTCTTGGATTAAGACGAAGTTGACTCTTACATGTCACAAATGGTCCATGTATCATTTTTCTAAAGTATCAACACAATCCGAATGCGTTTGATCGATTTTCCGTATGCCAATTGTTGTTTTCACTTTAAATCAAGTCCATTTCAAATAAAAGTGAGACACATTGAGTGGTACCAGCCACACCGTGCCTCATATTGAGGCAGAATTGACTCTTACACATCAAAAATGACCCATGGATCGTTTTTCTAAAGTTTCAACAGATTTCGAATGCGTTTGGTTGGTTTTCGTATTCCAGTTGTTGTTTTCACTTAAAATTAAGTCCATTTTAAACAAAAGAGGAACACTTTGAGTGGTATCGGCCACACCGCACCTCAGATTGAGGCTATATTGACTTTTACACGTCAAATATGACCCATGTATCCTTTTTCTAAAGTGTAAACACAATCCGAATGCGTTTGATCGGTTTTCCGTATGTTAGTTGTTGTTTTCATTTAAAATTAAGTCCATTTTAAACAAAAGAGGGACACTTTGAGTGGTACCGGCCACACCATGCCTCGGATTGAGGCGGGGTCAACTTGTACACGTCACATATGAGACATGGATCATTGTGATAAATTATCAACACAATCAGAATCTGTTTGGTTGGTTTTCCGTATGTACTTAAGATGTTGTCCATTTTAAACATAAGAGAGACACTTTGGGTGGTTCCAGCCACACCATGACTCGGATTGAGATGCGGTTGAGTTTTACACGTCACATATGACCCATGGATCCTTTTCCTAAAGTTTCAACAGAATATGAATGCGTTTGGTCAGTTTTCCTTATGTCAGTTATTTTTTTTACTTAAAATTAATTCTATTTTAAACAAAAGAGAGACACTTTGAGTGGTGGCGACCACACTGTGAAACACATCATATATGACCCATATATCATTGTGCTAAATTTTCAACAGAATCCTAATGCATTTGGTCAGTTTTGTGTATATGAGTTGTTGTTTTCACTTAAAATTAAGTCCATTTTAAACAAAAGAGAGACACTTTGAGTGACACCAGCCATACTGTGCCTTGGATTGAGGTGGGGTCAAATATTACACATCAAATATTAGCCATGGATCCTTGTGATAAAGTATCAACACAATAAGAATCTGTTTGGTTGGTTTTCCATATGTACTTAAAATGTTGTTCATTTTAAACATAAGAGAGACACTTTGGGTGGTTCCGGCCACACCATGACTCAGATTGAGGCGCAGTTGACCTGTACACATCACATATGACCCATGTATCCTTGTCCTAAAGTTTCAATAGATTCTGAATTCGTTTGGTAGGTTTTATGTATGCCAGTTGTTATTTTCACTTAAAATTAAGTCTATTTTATACAAAAGAGAGACACTTTGAGTGGTGTCGGCCACACCGTGCCTTGGAATGAGGCGGGGTTGACTCTTACACATCACAAATGACCCATGGATTGTTTTCCTAAATTATTAACACAATCCAAATGCATTTTTTCTGTTTTCCATATGCCAGTAGTTGTTTTCACTTAAAATGTTGAGGTGAGATTAACTCGTACAACCACCAGGACAGCCCCCCCGGATTGTGGCGGGATTGACTCATACACATTACATATTACCCATTTATCCTTTTTATAAGGTATCAACACAATCCGAATGCGTTTGATCAGTTTTTCGTATGTCAGTTGTTGTTTTCACTTAAAATTAAGTCCATTTTAAACAAAAGAGGGACACTTTGAGAGGTACCGGCCACACCATGCCTCAGATTGAGGTGGGGTCAACTCGTACACGTCACATATGACCTATTGATCCTTTTCCTAAAGTTTCAACAAATTATGAATGCGTTTGGTCTGTTTTCCATAAGTCAGTTGTTGCTTTCACTTAAAATTAATTCTATTTTAAACAAAAGAGAGACACTTTGAGTGATGATGGCCACACCGTGACTCAGATTGAGGTGGGGTTGACTCTTACATGTTATATATGACCCATGGATCGTTGTGCTAAATTTTCAACAGAATCCTAATGCATTTGGTCAGTTTTCCGTATGTCAGTTGTTGTTTTTACTTAAAATTAAATCCATTTTAAAGAAAAGAGAGATACATTGAGTGGTACCAGCCACACTGTGCCTCAGATTGAGGCAGGGTCAACTCGTACACATCACATAAGATCCATGGATAATTGTGATAAAGTATCAACACAATCAGAATCCTTTTAGTTAGTTTTCCATAAGTACTTAAAATGCTGTCCATTTTAAACATAAGAGAGAATCTTTGGGTGGTTTCGTCCACACAGTGACTCGGATTGAGGAGCGGTTGACTTTTATACATCACATATGACCCATGGATCCTTTTCCTAAAGTTTGAACAAATTATGAATGCGTTTGGTCGGTTTTACGTTTGTCAGTTGTTGTTTTCACTTAAAATTAAATCTATTTTAAACAAAAGAGAGACACTATGAGTGGTGACGGCCACACCGTGACTCTGATTGAGGCGGGGTTGACTCGTACATGTCATATATGACCCATGGTTGGTTTTGCTAAATTTTAAACAGAATCCGAATGCATTTGGTCAGTTTTCCATATGTCAGTTGTTGTTTTTACTTAAAATTAATCCATTTTAAACAAAAGAGAGACACTTTGAGTGGTACCAGCCACACCGCGCCTCAGATTGAGGCGGGGTCAAATCGTACATGTCACATATGAGCCATGGATCCTTGTGATAAAGTATCAACACAATAAGAATCTATTTGGTCGGTTTTCCGTATGTACTTAAAATGTTGTCCGTTTTAAACATAAGAGAGACACTTTGGGTGGTTCCCATGAATCGTTTTTATAAAGTATCAACACAATCCAAATAAGTTTGGTCGGTTTTCCATATGTCAGTTATTTTTACTTAAAATAGTTTCCATTTTAAACAAAAGAGAGACTCTTTGAGTGATTTAGGCCACACCGTGCCTCAGATTGAGGTGGGGTTGACTCATACAAGTCAAAAATTTCCCATGAATCATTTTCCTAATGTATCAACACAATTATAATGCATTTGGTCGGTTTTCCATATGCCAGTAGTTGTTTTCACTTAAAATTTTGTGCATTTCAAATAAAAGTTACACGGTTTGAGTGGTTCCGGCCACACCACAGCTCGAATTGATGCGGGGTTGACTCTTACACGTCAAAAATGTCTCATGGATCATTGTGTTAAAGTATCAACACAATCTGAATATGTTTGGTCGGTTTTCCGTATGTCAGTTATTTTCACTTAAAACAGTGTTCATTTTAAACAAAAGTGAGACACTTAGAGTGCTATCGGCCACACAGTGCCTCAGAATGAGGCGGGGTTGACTCGTACACATCACAAATGACCCATGGATCATTTTACTAAATTATAAACACAATCCAAATGCGTTTGGTTTATTTTCCGTATGCAAGTAGTTGTTTTCACTTAAAATGCTGAGGCGAGATTAACTTGTACAACCACCTGGACAACCCACCACCCCTCGGATAGCTCCCCACTCACCCCGGACAGCCCCCCATCCCTCGGACAGCCCCCACTCACCCCGGACAGCCCCCACCCCTTGGAAAACCACCTGGACAGCCCCCCCCCCCACCTGGACACCCCATCCCCCAACACCTAGACATCCCCATGTAGTCATTATTACAACCATTAATAAAAAATTATTAAACTACATCATTTTTCAAAGATAATCATACTGAACATAAATCAATAATATTATTGGATATATCAAGGAAAATGAAGGAATACTATCTTACATCATAAATTACCACCCACAACCATGATTAATTTCCACAGACCTCTCATTTCTACCAAATCAAAAGAGAAAAACAAAAAACATAGTTTCACATCAATAAAACCAAATCTAAAATTGTTATGGATGACTACACATGCCTGCATGGCTAGTGAAAAGCACCCTTCTATCATAAAAGTGAGTATTTTCCAAGAAAGATACATAATATACAATGTACATTGAGAACCATATTTAATTGACCCTAAATGCTTTATTAGTACAATCATTTTAGGAAGCCAATTATCACTCATGACTAACCATGCCACTATAAACAACCTAGAGTGTATGAGTTTTCTCTCTAATCTCAACAACATCATCAAACATTCTTACCATGATGTGAATCATGTGTAATATGAATGATATTAACACAAAATTCCCAGAAATACCAAGCCTTCTAAAAACTGAAAATTTATGGATGATATTAACACACAATTCATTTTGAATCAAATTTGATTCACTTTACTACTTATCCCAATAGACCAAACTCATACTATAATCACTATATGTGTGCCACTATCAAAGCTCAACACATGCACCCAAATCAAATAGAAAACAAAATTCATAAACACCCAAATATAAAGAGAAAGCCAAAACATTAGATGTAGATAATTAAAATAAAAGTATCACTTACAGGAAATGTAGAACTAAGAAATTTTGAAGATGGGTCGGAATGAAGGATTTTCGCAGTAGGGTAAACAGAATCCCAATTCACCTCTTCACCCAATTGAAAACATAAAATCAAAATAGAAGATACGTAACATTAAAATGAAAGTATAACTTACATATTACAAATGATAATCTAGGAAATTTTGAAGATGGAATGATTTGGACAGTAGGGTAAAGAGAATCCCACTTCTCTACTTAGGTTTAGGGCTCCAGTCGCTTGGAATGGGGGAGCCCGGGTCCTGTCTATTTCTGCGAAATCTTTCCCAAAAGTTATAAACCATTGGGAATGAAAACTTTTACCAACGGTTTTAAAAAACCATTGGTAAAGCCCTTCAAAAACTCACTTTTACCAACGGTTTTACAAAACTGTTGGTATATCTTCATCAAAAAAAACTTTTACCAATGGTTTTTTAAAACTATTGGTATATCTTCCCCACATACATAATTTTACCAACGGTTTTGCAAAAAACGTTGGTATAACTTCACCTCTACATACCTTTACCAACAGTTTTTGAAAAACCATTGGTATATGCTTCGTATACTCATATACACCAACGGTTTAAGCAAACCGTTGGTATATATCCGTTGGGAAAACCTATATTTCTAGTAGTGACTGGCATTTATCATCATATTGATCCCGGATTGATCATTTTTAATGAAAAAAAGCCAAGTGGGCACATCCACCCATGTGCTTCTGCTACGCCCAATACCTTTATTAAGAGCACATTTAATAATATATTTATAGCTATTAATGTATCTTATGGATAATGAATCTCAGATAATTGGTTTTAAAACTTGTAAGAATGGCTAAATATTACTTTTAGGTTTAATCATAATATCAGAAGTGCACCTTGCATTTATTTTAAAATTTTCCTCATGGGTACTAATTGATTTTTCATCCTTCTTATTTAGATAAAGAAATTCATTCTCCTTTTTTATGGAGGATATAAGAAAAAGAATTATGAAAAAATAACCCCTAATACACGTCCCACTACATTGATTCAATGTTTTTTTACTACATGGACTTGAAAAGAGTCCCTTAAATATCTGTATCATCATTCAAATGATTAACAATAAAAAAAATTCCATTCTGCAATCATTAGAAGAAATATAATATCTTTCCTAAGGAAATGATCAATTTACCAGTAATTATTTGATCCATGTATCCACTAAAATATGTTGTATGTTTCCTCATAAAATACTCAATAATATGTTTTTTCCTATTTTTCTCATTTAGAACCCCAACATGATTCATATCTTGAGAAAGCTTTATAAGCATAACAATAGGTTTTTGTATTACATCACCAATAACAATCATTTTCTTAGTAGGAAAATCATTTAAATGGATATCACATTCACAATTAAAAGGATTTTATTGGTTCCATCCATTAAATAAAATAAAAAATCATAGTGTGGGAAGAATAATCATACTGAGTAATCATATAATAATAAAAAATCAATCATAGGATATAGAAATCATGAATCATTTTTGATATATGACACCTTAGGTTCAACCTATGTCATCCATGGTCCTTCTCTATTCAAATACTTAAAAACTTTTCATAAAGAAAATATAAATTCACATAAGAATATCCCCTATGAGTATCTAGCTAGTAGTGTAGTCTTAGACCCACTCATCATGAATAAATAATGATCACGTTAATACCCAATTTGACTATTTTAGAGTTGTTACCCCTTGTAGAATCTATGTTATAGCCACATATACTTTTCTATATCCCTATAAGGATGTATTTTCCTGGAAAACAAAATAATATCTACTTACTAATGATTTTTGGTGTTATCCTATATAGATATATATTTATATCTTGGTTTTTAAAAATGTTCCCTAATCATAATCCCTAAAAAATAACTAAACCTTTCACTGATACCAATTGAAGAAACCCAAGTATAACATACCTAAACATTGTATCATTTTGGATGAATATTTACTAAATTTCATAGTAATACACACCCAAGGACCATAAAGGTTTAATTTATTTAGATTCTATAAACATAATGAACTTATCTCATAGCTGATCTTTAACATCTCCCACAATGTTGATATCTTATAGTACCCTTATTATGCACTAATTGCTATTTTTTTTTTATTATAACCCAAATAAAATAAAAACATAATAAAGGTTGAAGTTAGATGCTCAGTGATGGTAAACATAGTAGATATCAATCTATGATCACAAGTGAGCATAATATAAGCATAACAGTTTAAGATTATAATCATAACTTACAATGTTGATACCCAATCAGTCATAGAACCTAAATCATGAGATGTAGAATAAATATTTATCATGTAAAAATTAAAAAGTTATAAGAGTGAAGGAATAATCATTAATAAATCATTATCTATGAGAGAATATCATAATCCAAAGAACATGTCTTAAAAATTGTAAGTAACAATCATAAGCATGAAAAATAAAAATAATATTTTGGGAATTGTACATTTAAATTGGAATTTCCTAAATAGGATAAATCTAATAGTCTCTTATGAGTAACTCAAATCTATTTAACTCCATCATACCAAAGAAAGTCTGATCATGGGTTTGGTAACCCAAATCCATGACCCCGTAAAATATATTAAAAAAAAGTAAAGGCAAATAGACACACACATCATGGTCCATTGACCAATAATTAGAAAAACATGTAACACACAACGCCACCAAACATGAGGTGGTAAAACCAACACCACATGAAACACCAAATCCCATCCAGAAATAAAGATTTCACACGACCCAAAATTAAAAAAGTGGTCACAAAAATAAAACACTAATATTTCATTATCAATCTAGACACCACCGAGTGCCTGCCTATAAAATCCCGTGACAAGAAGTCCACACCACGCCTAATACCGTGTAAAATCCATATATTCATAAGGAGTTTTCATCCTACTATGAGGTTAATGAACTGATGAGAACATCAGCCTATATCTTGTAAAATAAAAGATCTCTTTACAGCCAACTGGTCTCCCTCCCAAAAAAATCCCGATGTGAATTTTCCCCCTTTCATCGTCATATAGAGATCCACCAACCCAATAGGGATCACCCCCATCCCGAGGTCACTAAAAATGCATCCCAAAGTCACCATCCCCATCCCGAGGCGGTCAATAGAGAATTGCGTATCATCGACAGCCTGTCACCACCATGCTCGTAGAAGGGTTTCACCGCCATCACCATCGGGCCGAAAATAGTTCCGACACTAGCACACTACACACCAACTGCATCCCAATCATCACGCCAACTGAAGGGAAAACTCCTCTCAAAGTCGTCTTGGGAAAATATCACCAACACCCACAACCTGAGGTCTAGGTCCATATCCCAAGGTCTTCTCGGCCCGCACCATACTGTCATTAGTAAATCATGTCGGTAGCACCTATCGACCAGATTGGCCCCCACCTTGTCTGAGAACGTTTCTAGAAAAAAGAGTTGGTCGATCGCTCATGACATCGCCCTGTTTTGTATATTTGTAGCCGCAAAATAGCAAACCATCCCGCCACCATCATATGTGCAGATTAAGAGCGGCTGATAGGATCCCAGAACAGTCGCGCCCCACAAGCCACATACATTGCCAGCACCCACCAAGATATGATAACTGGTGAATGCTTCTAGTTGAACGCAGAGCCACCATTGGCCACATCCAATCCATTGGAGAGATACATAATTTTATGACCACCCATCACGTAATGAAAAATATATATATATATGGGTAACTAAATCATAAAACATTCATTATACCATCATATCATAACCTATCTTGAAGAAATTGGTTATGAAAAAATAACATTATTACATAATCATAATCCGCCTAGGGAAAGGAAGTGGATGATATAATAAGAGCATTAATTATCTCATTATATATCAATTAACCTATGTGAAATAAATGAGTTTTTTGTAATCATGAAAAGATCATCATCATCATAAGCGATCTATAAAACTGGATGGCATAATAATATCATATCACCAGTGATACATAAAAATCCTTAAATTTTATTTTTCTAGATTAAAAATAAACTTAAAGGGTATTAAAATATTTCATTGAAAACATGAAAAATATCCTTTTATTTTAATACCTTTAAAAACTAAAAAATCCCAAAATAAAGGAAAAATTATTTTCTTTAAATATAACTATTTAAAATTTTAATGGAATCATCAATTTAAATAATAGTCATGATGGATTGAAAATCCATTTGTATGGCAAGTGTTAAAACAATGATTCCTTTTATAACTTCGGTAAAAAATCAAATATGTTATGTTCCGAAAATGTTATAAAATTTTCAATTAATTTTTTTTAAATAAATCTAAATATGGTTTAAATTTTATTTTAAAAATAAATAGATCATTAAACATAACATTCTTGAGAAATAATTAAAGATTATGGGCATAAAAAAAATTATGTTACCTAATGAGGAAATAAGGTCATTAATTTGTGGGAAATATCTATCAATCATTTTAAGTAACATAGAAAATAAAATTTAACTGTTACATGAAAGTTTTAGAAAAATAAATACAAAAATAAAATATATGGTATTTATAGGATAATATCGAAATTATTTCACACAATTAAATTTTAGAATATACAATCTTGACAAGAAATGTGATTATAACCTCAACCCTTACCACACAACAAGTCTTCCTTTATAAATATTAAAACCTCCTGTATAATAAATATTTATTTTGTTATAAATTTATTATAGAACTATATTTATATATAAATTACTATATATCATTCCTCTATAATTCCCAATTATCATTTTACTAAAACTTTCTTCATTGAAATGTTCATTCATGTAAAAATTGGTATGTTCTCCATTCATGTTTCAGATTGATGGTTACTGTAATTATATCTTGGTTATGGTTTTATCATAAAAAATATTAATAATAAAATAATTATCATATTTATACTTATATACACTTTTATAACCATTTATACAATATGGTGATGAAAAACTAATTATGCTACTTCTTGGAGACAGTAATCCATTTGTACACACGGGTGATATTTATCCTTTTCTGATGGATAGAAAAAAAAAGAAAGATAAAAAATAATTCACCATTATAGAATTATAAATATATCATAAATATAATATTTATTCTTTAAATCTATCCTTATTTCCATCCATGAAATGCCAAAGTGAAAAAGGAATCACATCACTTCGTGGAGGTGGTAGTCCACATGTATACATGAGAGACATTATTATTTTCCAACTAATGTGATGATAAAAAAGGTAGATAGGGTTTTATAATACTATAAATATTATAATTTAATAAATATATTTTATAAAACTTAAATAAATCATAATAACCAACCATTAAATATAGTGATGGAAAATGAATCATATCGCTACGTGGAAAAGGCGGTCTAAACATACACATGAAAAATGCATTCATTTACAATTTGATAGAAAGGAGGTGGGAAATGGTTGTACATAATAATAATAACATATCAGTATATTTATAATAATATATTCATTATGTTATGATAGATAAAACTTATTTATATACAGTATAAGAGGAAATAAACTTTGAAAGATTCGGGTAAGATGATTACCTCTTCTTTGAGATAACTCCTTTAGATTACACCATAAGACTTATAAGTATGGTCTTAGGGTAAGAACAAGTGCCCAAGAATAAAGTTAAAAAATATAGTAATGTTTTTTGGGTAGGTATTGGTGGAGATATAAGTCTCAATTACTTTTAATAAGGGTGGAGAATATGTTCCCATTTAAAATTGAGGGGAGGGACAAACATGAAATTACATAAACAATTTTAATAATACAAAGTAAATTTCTTCTAAAAGTGGAATAAAATGGACAAAAATTCAAAGTTAGGATAATATATGGTGTAAATAACTTCAAAAAATAATATTTATACATTTTTATGTGGCATGTTTACCCTTATCTCCTAGTTTAACCCTCAGGTAAACCCGTTTTGACCCTACCCATAGTAACACATTTTTAATTTTTTTAAAGTTCATTGGGAACAAAAATTAAGTTGAAATAATTTAATTATATTAATTATAATTATTAAAAAAATGGAATCTATTTTAAAATATTTAACTTCCATAAGTATAATACATTCATTTTAAAATATGCTCACAAAGCGTAACAAAAACCATTTTTAGAAAAATGTATTTTTAATCATAAAACAATGTTTACCTCCATTCCATGCCACATAAAAGCTATTAAAAGAATATTAATTTTTTTATTAAATATTTTATCTAAAAATTTAATTTACACCATTTTTCAATAATGTTTTTTATTTATTATGTTAAAAAAACATTACCTATATAAAAATATTTTCATGAAAAATAACAATGTTTTGACCTTTAAATGCTATAATTTTAATTTCTAAAAAATTTATAATAAATAAATTAATTTTATACATGAGTAAAAAATATTTTTATTTTTTTAATAATGTAAATTATTTTTTAAAATAATATAAACTAATAAATGAGTAAAACATACATGATAAATATTATGCATTAAAAAATATTTCAAAATAGTTTTTAGTATCAATAGTATTTCCTATGTAATTTAGAAATTATTTTTGATAATTATATTTTATTTAAATAAAATTTAATGTGTTTCATTTTATAATGTATAAAAACTATTTACATAAATTTAATGTTGTGTACAAAGAAAGCTATGAAATACTTCAGATTTATTAAAGTGAAATATATAATAAAATCTTGGGGGTGTTATAAGTTCTCCACAAACACTATTGAATAACCTAGAACAACATAATAGATATTTGTCACAATTCAAGAAATCTTGAACTAGATTCAAGAGAATGAAGGATTCTATCCTCACTAGTCAATTTTAAGTTTTGGTGGGGCCACCAATTAGAGAACATACACCTAGAAAAGTAGACATTCACCCTAAGTGTTTTCCCTTAAAACAAAAAATAAATTTATTATTGAGACGTTTTAGAGAGGAAAAATTTAAAAAACATGAAAAGTGAACTAAATTAGTTTAGTTCTCACACATTACAAAAGGAATTCCCACTGAACTAAGGAAAAAAACTTTCCAAAAGAAACACAGAACTAATATTCCAAATTAATGAATTACATTTCAAATAATTTAATCAAAATGCCCATTTAATTTTAGAGAATATTAGTTTAAGAAGTTTTTCGATATTATATTAAAAAATATTTTGAATATTGTTCAAAATAAAAGCTTCAAATTCTTAAAAATACTTCTTAATCTAAATAAAAACAAAAACACTTTCCATGTTTTCAAATGAAACAAAAAATTTCAAATTTTTTTTGAAATTTTTCCAAAAATAAAACCAATTTTCTTAAAATATTTTTCTAAATCCCCAATTTTATTTTTAATGACCAGGATTTTATAAAATCACCGTTTTTTCTAATAAAAAAGTTCAGAAATGCACAAAAGACAAAAGAAAACTAAAATCTATACAAAATGTCAACATATCACAAGGATTCCTAAAACATACCCCCATCACTGGGTATCATCCAAGGAAGACTAAATAATAAGAAAAATGTGTTGTGAAACCACGCTTGGATGGACCACATGGTTTAAATGACTATATGCTAGCCATAATAAAATTATTAATATGTCTTGAGGTTGGAATTTGGTTGCTGTTTATTCCTCAGACCACACAATCCAACCTCACACCAATGTCCCATATATCATTTTCAACCAAAAATATGATATAATACACAATCCTAATAAACCATTCCAATGAGGATCAATACATCATCTAAAATAATAAAAAAAGTATAAACTAAAAAATAAAATCCCATATCCCATGGAAACTCAAAAATCCAAATTGATGAGATCCTATGACCCTACCCCCCACATATATCACTTGAGTTTTAAGCTCTATATCACTATCATACCATGGAATAACCCAAATAACAAAAGTGATAATAAAGAAACTATGATCCAACCAAAGAACCTGGCCCCTCATACCATTTATGACAAACCGAATCTGGTTTCCATTAGAACTGACCATCAAACTGATCCACCACTGATATAAGGAGTATCCCCAATCCCCTTGGGATAATTAAGAGAATCACAATTATAAAATACAATCAATGGGGATTATCTATCCATAAAATTAAAGTTAAAGGATAATAGACATTCTCACAAAAATCCAACATGACCTATCCATAGGTAAGACACCAATTCCTAAATACATTATGAAAAAATAAAATGTATACTGACAAATATAATAATTTAAATATGTTAATAAAATTCAATCCCTCATCTTACCCTCTAAAATCTCTCACTAATAAAAAAAATACACTTAAAGTATACCCAGTCTCCCATATACATTATACAATCCAATACTAACCAGAACTAAAAGTAATAAAGCCTTAAATGGAAGGTGAATTAAATAAAATAAAGTAATAAATAATGTAAAATCCACATATCCATCAATTAACTAATAGTAGTTAATATCCAAGTCAAATCCTAAAACTGAAAAAGTAATAATTTAATAATGATCATAAAAATACTCAGTAGTCTACCACCCTCCTTCCACTTTCCAAAGTTTTAATTATAAATCCATTTTCAAGATATTTTGAAATAAAATAAGAAAATAGGTATTTCAAACACAATTTATAAAAAGCATCATATCCATTTCTATTTATAGATATTACTTTATACTTTCCTTAAATAAAAATAATCACATTAAATATATTTTCTTAACTTAAGCAATTTGAGAAACCAAAAAACCCATTTTAAAATCACTTGGAAAATCTATTCTAAAATAATTCATCATAAAATTGTTTCTAGAACCTATTCAATAATAATTTTAATGAAAAAAACCAAGAAAAATTAATAGAACAAGATATAATATAAGAACGACATGTCAAGAAGTATATAAATAAAGTAAGAAAGATATGGGTTCCACAACCATTACAAAAAAGAGGGAGAATAGTTGAACAAGTGTGAGAAATATCTTATGCCAATCACTAATAAATGTATTAGAATCATGAACTACTTACATAGTAACCAAATTAAAAGAATACTTAATTAGTGATAAGTACCTTAGATCAACCTACAATAACCCATATGTCTTGATAGTCTTATCAAATAAGTGGGGAACAAATCCCATCAACCTAAGAGTGTGAAGCTACCAAGGGAAACCATATCAGTGTACTCAGTAACCTAATAACTCTATATCTAGACACACAAGATAAACTAGAGTTTGTACTCATATGAGATTCTACCTTGTAACCTTATAATACCATGACCAATATGAGTGTGAGGGTGATAAATTGGACAATATTGAAGTAGGAATCACAAGCACAATGGAATCTCACCCCCACCTCTAATTCTATCTTAAATAATCTTCTCCAATCCACTGCATCCAATCACCATAATATATAAAATAAATAACCCCCGATTAGTGTGATAAATATAAGAGGCAATAATGAGAACCAAAAAAAATCTCACAAATAGTTTAACAGTACCAACCAAGATTTTAGAATAAACTATACTTGGAAATCCAAGCCATATTTTGAATTTCAAAACCAATTATTAAAAATAATTTAAAATATACAACTTTAAAATTCCACCCTTCGAAGTCTATTTATAAAATTTCTACAATTTTTATAAAATCCCTTAAAATCAGAAAACACATTCCTTCTATTCTTCACATGAACCTATTAAGGTCAAATAATTTCAAAACAAACTTTTTATATAAATTAATTTTTTAAATAATTTATTCATTCTTGGCCGTTCATGTTCCACTTGAAATGAAAACAAAAAATCACTAAGAACTCATTTTAAAATCCTAAAAAAATCTATTATACCCACATTAAATGCGAAGATACATAAATTAAATATCATGAATAAACATTAGGCATATTAAAATGAAATCATTTTTCCACACCACAATAAAATAGGGGAACCAAATACTTCTAATGAAAATAGTGATAAGATCCCATAAAAATGTACAATTTAACAACAGAATATTAAAATGTCATTTCCATAAAGCAAGAAATGAATGGTTCAAAAATTAAAATTAAATGTATGGGGGAAACCTACCTAAAAACATTAGTGACTGACCTATAATGTGTCGCCTTTTAGGATGAAGTCTCCCAAAAGTAAGAGAATGACCTTCCAAACCCTAGAATCACAAATCCGACCAAAAAAATAATGCTAGGTACCCTTAGTGTTTGTAAAACAATTATATGATGGTAGGGGAGTAAATAATGTGGAATATAAAAAAGGGTGGGAAGCATAGACTATACATTTTTAGTTTGACCAATAATATATAAGAAACCATGACGAATCACCAAAGAGGAGGGAGGTCCAAAGAGGGAAGGTCATGTATGGTATTCCTCATGTGGAGAGGGGTTATGTGATGAGGCATAAGAGGGAGAGGAAAATAGGATTAGGGTTTAAAAAAATTAATAGAAAAATAGTAAATTCATTAAATTTTTTTTTATA
The DNA here is from genome assembly GCA_963277665.1 of Viscum album. Taxonomy (NCBI): domain Eukaryota; kingdom Viridiplantae; phylum Streptophyta; class Magnoliopsida; order Santalales; family Viscaceae; genus Viscum; species Viscum album. Next base: position 1,433,648,687 of record OY728138.1, on the reverse strand, counting down.
GTTCATAGTTTTCCCACACATTTTACAAACAATGTGGCAACTTTGATGACCTCATTAAATGCCTAAAACAAGTATTTCAAGGTTACCCTCAGACCCTTATTAAATTTCCTAGTCATGATCTAACTAAGAAAATGAAATGATCCACTTAATAGACCTCTGAAATAGTAACCAAAAATTTTAATTACCATGAAACCCCTTAAATAATTTAATATTATAAAATTTATTTTCTAAAAATAGTATTAAATAAATAATATAATAAAAATTTCCTATGTTTTACATATTAAATATTGTCTCATTAAAGAATAATACAAAAATTGTCAGATTTTTGGGATACCCACATGAATTTGTACTACCAAGTATTTCTAGGTAGCCAAATTTAATATCCTTTACCCAATTATATATTGGTATCTTATACTTCATAAATTTTGGTGGATACTATAATCCATAAACCCAAACAAAAACATATATATTAAAATTTCAACTCCTAACAAATAAAAAACACAAACCAAATGGTACTTCAGTAGTAACTATACATGACTAAACTCTTAATATGAAAGTTTTAACACAAAACACCATCATCTGACTAAGATAGAATTACAAATATTGAAATATTTAATATTCACAAAAATTCATCCATAAAGAGGCACACAATTTTTGAAATCCACCGGTGCAATGCCCAATATATATATTTCCATGCACTACTCCCCAAGAAAAAAACGAAACCGTTTTTATCTTTATACATTTATCAATCCTCCTGATCCATACTAATCACTGATCACACCCCATGTGTGATTTTTTCTAACCTCTATTAAGGAATAATCTTGGATTGACCATTTAATTGTTCTCCAATAATACTACGATGTTACATATTTCCATAGAAGAAACAATTTCCATTATTATCTAAACCTCAAACCTATATTCTCAATATTATCTCATAAATCCACAAGTCAAATAATCACCATGAAAAAAACACCCACCTCTTCCCCATAGATTGAGAAATTTACTTGAAAATCTATGCGAACACCCACTCTTCTCCTCCATGGATGAGTTATCCATTAGGAACAATTTTAATGGACTCTTACCACTATCATTCTTAACTTCATTTTAACCCAAAAAGTTCATGATTTCATATGAACTGATTATATAACTAGACTCTTTCCCTCATGAGTTACGCCCCATAAAACTAAGGCTGATGTACCTAAACTATTGAAAATTCTCTCACTGTATTTCAATCAAATATAGCTAAAATCACCCTCAATGTTTCCTTTCTTATAGCTAGAGAAATATCACAAATGATAAGGCCACTGACATGTTAACCCACACATTGGAAATTATTCTAAAACTACTAAGTGTTTACTGATGCTATAATCATCTTAGAACTTACTCTTTAGGACCACTATGTAGAATCCCATCAAAAACCACTTGAAAAATCAACATGGATAGGAATCCAACTGATAATATCCACTAAACCTAACCTCGATTCCAAACACACTCCATCTAATTTTAATCACAGTAGTTAAAGACATCTCACATGATTTTCCTCATCTTTATAATGGGTATCCACATCCTCAAGTAATTCTATTCCTACTCCAAATGGTCTATCTGATACACCCCGCCTCTATTAAATAATAACCAAGGACTCTAATTCCCAAACCAACCTACCAAGTGACATTATATATTCATTTCACTATGGTATTGTATAGACATCACTAGAGAATATCTTTTTAAAGGTTCCATATAACTGATCACTAAAAAATAGTTTTTATATTTAAAACTATGGTATAACTAAGTATAATTCCACCAATAATATATATAGGAAAAATTAATATGTGTTTTTGTTAACATATTAAGTAACTAAACCCTCAATTATTAGAGAAATAAACAACACAAAAGAACACATATTTTATAGGAATATTACATTCCAAATATGATGCATGTATACATGCCTCATGAAACTATGGTCCAAGTGTCACAACAAAAAAACAATAGGCTCAAATAAACTCATCACATAATAATAATATCTCAAATATGATAGAATAAAAAAGAAAACTATCCCAAAGACCTAGTATCTTAGAATCCCTATTCAGAAGGTGTTCATAAATCACCTCTCTAAGTTCCATCACAATATTTGACATATTCTTATCACTGGTATACCATAAAACTAATAGTAAGAAAATTATAACAAATATCTGGTTACACTTTGTACTACCCTGATTAAAAATAACATAATAAAGAATAAAAAATGACCCTAATACTTGTATTAATTTTATTTGATGATTTTATATTAGATTATAAATATTAATGTGAAATCTAAATTATTTTTTTATAATGGTATTTTTTTTTTATTTTCAAGTGATGAAATAATTACCTTAAAATCTCATGCAATACTAACAGTTTAATTATTCAATTATAGAAGGATAAAATAAATGATATTAGAAAATTTAGAAGGAATATAATTTAAAAGAATTATTTAAAAAAAAAAATACTTTTTGGTAAAAATATAACATGTTATGGATATGTGAATTTATTAAATTATAATTCATTTGTTTTCTTTATGTTATTAAAGTTAAAGTAAATGAATAGTTCTTAAATTGAAAATAATGATATTATATTGTAAATAATATTTTATTAAATTATTTAAAATTCATAAAAATCTTATATCCATCCATTTTATTAGGTTATGGTGGAAAATATAATACATGGTTTATTTAAGGGTCAATTTTTATTTTATAGTAACTATATTTACCCTTAAAGATAAAATTATATTATTGTCATGGTAATTATGAAAAAGGATTAACACAAGTTAATAAAAAATATAATGGAAAAACCTTATATGAACTAGTATAAATTTTATTGGATGAGATTATTTTAACTTATCCTCACATTATATTTGAATATAATCAATTAGGAACCATTTTACCTTGAAAATTATTTTATATTAATTTAATATTTAAAGAAATTTGATGAGTGTCCCTCCCCCCTCTTATAAAGGGAACCTCTTCATGTAATTATTTCACACTTCAAAATAATTTTGGGTTAGAAAATCCATAATAAATTCTCTTCTTTACATCCCTATCCACATCCTAGAGTTATTATTTATTTCATAATATCACCATGATAGGTCTTAAGGTGTAAAAACAGTAGGTTGGATGAAGAGGAGGTATAGTTCTTAACTGAGTGTTACTATCTTATTTCTTCTTCCACCATCCTAAAATATGTATTAACGCTGATTATATAAAAAAATAATTATATCCCATATACTTTGATTATATTATGATAATTTCATAAACTATATTAATCTCCAACCTCCATCAAATGAGAAAATAATCCATCATTTGTGGGTATGGTGGACTACCGCTTCACGGACCGATGTGATTTAATTTCCATCACCACCTCTCATAGATGGATATAATGATATATTTAATGTATATATATTATATTAATTACATACTTAGAAATCTTGTATGATAATATAACACATATTATCCTTCCTTTTCATTCATTGTAAAATGGTAATGTCATTCGTGCGTACATATGGACTACCACCTCCCTGAAGATATGTGAATTTTTTATAACCAAATCACACTGATTATATATAAGTATATTTAAAGAAATAATATGATATTTATGATATTTTTATAATTATGTAAATATAAAATAATACTTTACTTCTTTCCATAATAATCATTAAAAAATGGAAACGTTAAACATTATTAGGTACAACTTACTATCTCCATGATTATAATGTTGCTCATTTTTCATAAATCTCATTCATGGATATTTTTAAAAGTTTAATTGATTCAAAAAATTGATAATTATTTCATGACTATTATAATAATGATGATGGAATATTTACCTCTTTGACCATATTCAATCTACCAAATTCATTTTGGACATATGATCCGAATATTATCAAAACTTACGACATGAACTTAAATGATTAATTAATTGAATATAACATTATAATAAGTGAAATAAAAGTAATAATAAAATGGAAAAATGGTTTATAATAAATTAAATAATAAAAATTATGTTATTATTCAAGAATTTATGGAATTTATGTGATGATTGTTTCTTGAGGAAAGGGACTTTCCTTTAAAAATCATTTTTTAAAGTTTTTCTTTCAACTCCTTTTATTCCATGTCCAAATGTCTAAAAATTATTTTTTTGATGTATTTATATGAAAATAAAATAAATATAAAGAACATTTTATGTCTATTTTTAATTTATTTATAATTCTTTCAAAATGAATCTTTTATGTTTTTTATAAATAACATTTTGAAAAAAATTAAAAATGAATGATCTATTTTAACATATATAGAATCAATGAATTTTCCTATCATAAAAATTATTATTTTAAGTTTAGATTCCGTTATAAAATTTCATGTTTTATTAAAAAATCTCTCTTTACCATTTTTTAGATTTTTTGTAATTAAAAATGGGTTTTTATAAGAATAGGGTAATATGATATCTGAAAGTGTTTGCATACGGGTTTAAAAGAGTTTTCCAAAGATTTTATAATAAAAAGGTGAATGAATAAAATATTTTATTTATGATATGGTACTTGAGAATTATATGTTAGAAACATGTGATCCAAATAAAACTTATTAAATGGGTTGATCCCTATTATATCTCAAGAGAAACGAGTGATCCTGATATAGATTATACAAAGGGTGATCCCCATTATAGATCTACAATGAATTGGATAATATTACATGTATTTAGAAGAAAGATATAGGAAGTTACTAGTGGGTTTATCCTATATAATTAACTCTGATTCAGTTATTTTTTACTTGACTTTAAAAAAAGTTATTAATATGATGCTCTATGTTTCCTAAAAGGGGTTTTATTTTCTTTATATTGGTTTTAAAGGTTTATTTTAGAAAAAAATGTGTGATTTTCATGTGGAAGTGATTTATTTAATTAACTAAACAATCATTCATATAATGGTAACATTTCTTGGGTTTTTGTGTTTTTCACTGAACTATTTGATTTCTTTCTTTTTATGTCCCCTGCTGAGTATTTTTTACTTATCAAAAAATTATAAAAAAATTCACAGTGTTTAAGGGTGGGTAAGGGAAATGAAGAATCCAAGTTGAAAGTCATAAATTTTTTTTAATAATAGGAAATCAATCAGGTTTTATTTTAAAAATTTTACATTATGAGAAAAATGGATAATGATTATAAGTGTCCAATTTGTAATATATGGGGTTTTTATGTTATATTTAGAATATAATTCTTTAAAACTCTGAAGTGAAAATATCCCCAAGAATCTAAGAAAAATAATTTATGACTAAAAACATAGGATTATGTAATGTTTAGGGATGATACATTATAGTTTGTATACGAGGAATGTTTTAAACAACTTTAGGGGATAATATGTTATTGAACCATATGTTAAAATCCATTTATACCCACAATGATTATTATATTAGGTAGAATTATAGTTATTATGGATAAGTTTAAATTATTAAAGAAAACATGGTTAAGGATATCATAGTTTTTGTCCTCTTCATAAGATGGTTTATTATTATTTTATTAATATACCCACACTGAATTTTCTGGTTTTAGTAAATAGTTTGATCTAGTAGGCACCAAATTAGTAATTAATGTGTAGGAAAATGTATTGGTTGTCTAAATAAGCAACCAAAAAGAATGATATCTTTAGTGAAAACTATTATGATTATTCTTAACCAACTATCATGAGTTATGATTAGAAACTTGAACATAGATGAGTTTCATAATGAATTAAATAATATAGAAAGAAAGTCTTATGGAATTTAAGTTGATAGATATCATATTGTTAAAAATATTTAATGACCTATTTGTCAAGAATGTGTGAAGAAACACCCATAAAAATGCATTAATATAAAGATAAGATGTTTTGTATTTGGTAAAGTATGGAATAATGGAATAATCTTCTAAGGAAAAAATGAGGCATCCTTTTTTCTCCATATTGGGGAATAAAATTATTCAAATAGTATCAATTGAATATTTTAAATTTGGGCAGTATGACCATTATTCAAATCAGTTTCCTAGGGGAAATCACAAAAACAAGGTAAAAAATACCATATAGATGAATGTTTAGAAATACATAATTTTATTATTATTAAAGATAAGGAAACTAAAAACTATATATAAAATGTATGGATTATATATTGGATTTTGTTTTGATATTTTTTATTCTTAGGGATTTATTCATATTTTGTTTGTAGTAATTTTTAGGAAATAAGATGGAAAATCATAGTTAAAAAAGTACCTTTAATGATTAAGGTATCAACCTATAAGGTTTCATGAGTTATAATGTAGTGGTATATTTATGGTTGATAATAATTTCAAATGATTACACACCTATTTTTGAGGTTTTATGTGATAGTAAAAATTTGGAATACAATTATTCAGTTTTGGTAGATGTTTGAGGTATATATAAACCTTAAGTTGAACATGTGAAAAAACATTTATTGAAAGAATTCTCTATTATTTTTGTGGTCATAAGTTTAAAGATATTTATTAGATTTTGGTTTTATATAATCTTTTATTATTAGGGTTATATTTTTTGGAATTTTATACTAATCATATAGTTTTATGGAAATAAAAACCTATAGGCCAGGTGAAAACCTATTGCATCCGACAAAGCCACTAGGTTTGAACCCACAACCAAAGGGAGATAAGAGTGAAATGCTTACCAATGGCCTATATGATTTATTTTTTATTATGAAATTGTTTTTTATATATAAATTATTTGATATAAAATGATTAAATTTATTTTGGGAACATACATTTTATTATATAGACAACCATGGGAATTAAGAGTGATTTGATGATTATGTGATTTTAAAAGAAGATCATTGTAATTTTGGGGAACATTATGTGATATTATGAGATTTTATTTTAGGAGTAAAGGATGAATTATCTATTGGAAGTATATATTATCTTAATGTGGCTATATGTTGATTAATGTTATTTATGGATAATATTATTAAATTTTAGTGATTATATGTTCAGGGCATATACAATTTGTTATGATATTTTAAGAGTGATTGATGTTCCTTATAGATAAATGTTAAATTTATTTTGGAAGAATATTTGGAAAAAATTATAATCATTGGGTTTCAATATTAGTCAATAATATTGTAAATAACTTTAAGGTTAGTAATTTACTGAATGGTATATGTGGAAATTTGTGTGTTATTTATGAGGATTTATATATTAATGTTGTTTTTCGTCATATAATGGTGTATTAATTTTCAGAATAATCTTACCTAATTATAATGAATTTTATTTTGGTTAATGTATAAATATAGATAAAATTTTATTTTATCATTTTTTAATTATGTAATCCATTAGAAGTTGATTTTAGTGCTTCAGGTATAAAAAAATTCATCTTGAATACTCATCATCTTAAGAAAGGGATGAGATTGTTTTAGAAATTGATTAAAGGATGAAATTATAATTAACATGTAACACCCCAAAATGATAAAGGGTTAAATGAATAAATGATATGACTCATGTCAACAATGTGCACCTTCCTATTTGGGAGCCTACCTATTTAGAACTCCATAGTTAAGCATGCTTGGTTTGGATTAGTGATCTGGATGAGTGACCTTTTGGGAAGTTTTTTAGGGTGTGTGTGAGTGAGGACAAAGGAAACTGGAGAGGACATGTGTTGGCTTGTGGGACCTATATCTCAACCCAGGCAGTACGCCACACTTAAGGTGGGTTTTCTCCTCTGAAACCAAATCTAACAACTGGGTCCCGGTGACAGCACAAACACCCCGCCTTAACATGGTCGTTGGGTTCTGGAATGCCAGGTACCACCAGTTTCCCCGCAGACACGTGGTCCCCACCCTGGGGCCCACCCATGTGCTCGAACTGAGTGAGGACAAAATACACTGGAGAGGACATGTGTTGGCTTGTGGGGACTATCATTAGTCAGATGACCCGTTCGAGCGCATGAGTGGGCCCCAGGGTGGGGACAACGTGTCTGCGGGGAAACTAGTGGTAGCTGGCATGCCAGAACCTGACAACCATGTTAAGGCGGGCTGTTTGTGGTGTCACCAGGACTCAGTTGTTAGATTTGGTATCAGAGGAGGAACCCCACCTTAAGTGTGGTGTACTGCCTTGGTTGAGATATAGGGCCCACAACGAGGACGTTGTGATCTAAGGTGGGGGGGGGGGGGGGTGATTGTAACACCCTAGAATGATAAAGGGTTAAAGGACTAAATGATATGACTCATTTCAACAAGGTGCACCTTCCATTTTGGGAGCCCACCTATTTAGAACTCCATAGTTAAGCATGCTCGGTTTGGAGTAGTGATCAGGATTGGTGACCTTCTAAAAAGTTTCTCAGAGTGTGTGTGACTGAGGAAAAAGCACACTGGAGAGGAAATGTATTGGTCTGTGGGGACTATAATTGGTTAGATGACCCGTTCTTACATGTGGGTGGGACCCAGGGTGGGGACCACGTGTCTACGGGGCAACTGGTGGTACCTGGCATGCCAGAACCTGATGACAATGTTAAGGCGGGGTGTTTGTGCTGTCACTGGGACCCAGTTGTTACATTTGGTATCAGAGGTGGTATGGGATACCACAAAGAATGTGCAGATCATCCTAGAGAGGATGAAGACTACACAGAGCAGATAGAAGACATATGCTGACAGGAGACAAAGACCTCTAGAGTTCGAGGATGGTGACCATGTCTTTCTACGGGTCTCACCTCGACGAGGTTTATGAAGATTTGGCTGATGCAACAAGTTATCTCTGAGATTCATCGGACCTTTTTAGGTCCCCAATAGAGTTGCCGAGGTGGCATACTACTTATCTCTTCTACCTCAGTTGCACCAGGTGCACGACGTCTTCCACGTATCCCAGCTGAGGAGATACGTGCACGACCCTTCACACATCATCGACCATGGAGAACTAGACGTCAATGATGGGGATATTTTTAGGGAGGTTCTAGTGGAGATTGAGGATTGACATGAGCGGGTCCTATGTGGATGGTCGATACCTCTGGTGCGTGTTTGCTCGCAGCACGGGAACCTCCAGAAGTGCACATGGGATCGGGAGGCTCATATGCATGCTCAGTACTACCACTTGTTCCCTTAGTTCGAGTTGTAGCTTACAAGGACGTAAAGACCTAAGGTGGGGAGAATGTAAAGACCCAGAATTTCCATGGATTTTTTTTAAATACATGGAAATTTTACGAGTCTGCGAAACTTGACAGCGCGTGATTCTAAGGCCCGGTGTGCCCGGAATCAATTTCTGAAGTTTTTTGGGTACGTTCAGTAAATGTACGAGTAGATTTTTATAAATTTTGAATCGGTACTCAGAATTGAAATCCAAGGGCACCATTGAACTCACAGTGCCAGTTTTCTCTTAATGATACTTTCACCTCAACCACAGTAGGTCGAGAATAAAATTTTGTTTTTTGGGTTTTTAGTGAAAGAATTAAATAAAAATAAATTTGTGTAGCGTTATTTTTATTTTTTTGGTTAAAGCCTCTATGTGGGAGTTGGAGGTGGGAACCACCACACATTAACCTCCAATGAGAGGTTATGGTGGTGGGGCCCACCCAAAACTAACCTCCACTTCATGCTAATTGTGGTGGGACCACCCAGGTTTTAAACCCCCTTGAAAACACCCCATTAATGGGGAAAAACCCTCAATTTTTCCATTAAGTGTAAGGGAGCCTCTTTAACTCCACTAACACTTAATGTGCCAAATCATCCTCATTAATTAATTGAGCCAACGCTTTCAAGTAATTAATTAAAAAATTTGAATTTTGTGCCAAAAATTAAATATTAGATAATCATAATCTATTATTTTGGTTGGCATTTGTCTTTTGGTGGAACTTGGGAGAAGAGAGAGAGAGCTTAGGGAGGAAATCTCTCGCCAACAAAGAACGAAGAACGCGTTATTCCAACGAAGAACACCGGCGAGGAGCGTATTCAAATTTCTTCCTCGGAACCTCCTTCGACATAGGACGTCTTCAACTACGATGAGCCAGCGCAGAAACCGAAGATTGAGGAAAACACCACCGTCCGTCCTTTCCAACGATCCGTCTTCTTTCCCACAACTCCATAAATGAACAACAAACAAAGGTAGGGGTTTTATTTGAATATGATATTATTTCTATATTAATTCCCTTCTAAAACAAAGTATCGTTGTGGATGTTTAAATTGCAGGTTGGGAACCTTCATTTGCGGGAAGATGTAGGGTATTTTCTTCTCTCTTCTATCTTGACAATTCTTTGAAAATCATGAAGGTTTTGAACCGCTTGCTATCACCCTGAATGCGGAGGGTGCGGTCCAAACAAACATGGCCCGACTCCCTCTGCCAATCTCTTTTGTAATGTTCTTTGGTATGGCGATAAAACGACGAGGCGATAGGCAACGACCGCGCTACTCACAGACTCCGCAACGTACACCGCTCTCGTGGCGCTTCGGCCGAACTGGCTCCCGGCCACCCTCCGGCCTCCTGACTGCCCAGCTGCCCGCTGGACACCCGCTACCCGGCTATTGCCTGCCACCCGCGTGCCTCGGCAAAACTGCGCCGGCCCACGCCTCCCGGTCCCGGCCGCTACCAGCCTCCCGTGCGCCCTGATAGAACCGCACCGACTTGCGCCACCTGGCTCCCAGCCACTATCGGCCTCCCGTGCACCCCCAGACGAACCGCGCCTACCCGTGCCTCCCAGATCCTGACTGCCCGCAGGCCACCCAGGCCGAGCCGCCCGAACCGTGCCCCTCGCGGTGCTCTGGGCCGAACCATCCCTGACCTCCCAGGATGAGCCGCTCGAACCACGCCCCCACGATGCTCTGGACTGAACCGACTCTGCACCTCCTAGGATGAGCCGCCTACATGGAACCCTCTGGGAAGAACCACCCTCACACCGACCCGCGGCCAGTTCGCGCCCTCGCGACCGGTCCGCGCTCTCGCGGCCCGCTGGGCTGGGCCCAGCGGTCCGACCCAAATCTAACAGGCTGACCCACCTAATGGGCCGGGCTAGACCCAATAGGTCAGGACGGTTTGACCCAAACCAAGTCAGCATAGACGGGGTCGGGCCGGGTCGGTCCGATCGGGTCGGACCGGACCCGGGCCCACTACCGACCCTTTACTTTCTTTTGGCCATATCTTAGGCACCAAACGTCCATTTGACAAACCATCCGTGACATTGGTAATCCTGGAGCATGGTGGTCCCTTATAGTATACCCCACTGGAGTTTGAGATATATTTGAGATATGGTCAGGTTGGATCTTGCACGAATCCAACCGGGCCCTCATGACTAAAAGGATAATAACTCATAGACCGGGCATCCGATTGACATGCCGTCTGTTGCGTTGAGACCTCTATGATGTGGCAGACCTTTGAGATACTACTACTTGGGTTTGACAGCTCTGACTACTGTTCTAGGATCCTACGTGGGTTTTATAGCTCTGACTACTGTTCCAGGATCCTACGTGGGTTCGACAGCTCTGACTACTCTTCCTGGATCCTACCTGGGTTCGACAGCTCTGACTACTGTTCTAGGATCCTAGGTGGGTTCGACAGCTCTAACTATTATTCTAGGATCCTACGTGGGTTCGATAGCTCTGACTACTGTTCCAGAATCCTACGTGGGTTTGATAGCTTTGACTACTGTTCCAGGATCCTACGTGGGTTTGATAGCTGTATTTTCTATTCCAGGATACTACAAGGGTTCGACAGAGTAGATGATTTAGTGGATACATCTAATCATCTCTATCTCTCTACATAGGTTGTATACCTATGCGATTTGAGTCATTAAATTTTGTGTTTACCTCATGATTGAGATGGATTACTTGATAACTTAGGTATAAGTATGTGAATATACTTAAGTGGGGTTAACTATTGTTTTCATACTCTGTGGTTTATCCTTGTTGGATTTTGTGAGACCTTGAGGGTATGTGGGTCCCTATTGCGTATCTTTATACTCACCCCTACACAGGATATGCCCACATCTCATTGTGTTGGATGCAGGCGAGGGACAACGCTGACCAAGGATGAGAGTACCAAGACTGGACGGTACCCAGAGGTGGAATTTATGGCGTGTTGATACACGGAGGAGACAAATGAACGTGTAGTGATGAGGAGGCGATCTGTATCTACCCTATAGGTAGGAACCTCGGATAACAACCCAATGGATATTTTTCTTTTCCTCAGTTATACTTGTACTTCTAGTTTCTTGTACTTTCCAGTTGGGCTTGTATTCTGTCACTTTTTACTTAATGTACTCACTTGTTGGTTATTTAGTTTACTCATGATCATATCTACTGTGTGTGTTTACAGGTTATAAAGGCAATGGCTTCCCAATTTTAGGGAATTACCCTTTGGTGTGAGTCGCCAGCCCCTGGCCTATGGAAGGTGGGATTGGGGTAGTCATGACATGGGCCCCAGGGGACGGGTCATGACAGAACAAGTAAATATATTTTCCATATGTTATTAGTATATATGGTAATGAAATACCTCAATAATAGGAAAATGATCTTGAAACAAAAAATATATCACTTTACCTTCATTTTAGATGAATCGATGGCCTATTTCAAAACACTTTGGTTTATGGTTTTGTGGCCGTTAAATTTATCATGATCATTCAATTTCTAGTGATCAAGGATCTCTGTCACTCTCTATCATTATTTAGGTACTAAAATTTTCTTCAATGTCACTTCCCACCATCTTTTACCAACTAGGAAACCTATTTATGTGTTATTCTATATGAGCTTAATACTTCCCTTTCTCTCTTATATAGAGGAAGTTTTATTAAACATTTTTACATCAGGGTATTTAAATAGAGGTGTTTTGAAATGTTAAACCTTTGATTACTAATCCCATCTAAAAATTGTGAGGATGAAATTTATTAAAGGTGGTTAGGATTTAATATCCTGATATTTTAAAATAATGTCTATGTCTAATACCACACAAGATATAGTACTCCGAGATTAAGTAGACCATGGAATATTATATGACTATTATAACGTAGCCAGTGAATTAGTGGTAATTAATAGAATTAACCAAATTATGAAACGTATATAAATTTTATAAATCAATTCAAATTTATTGATTAATTTGTAGGAAATAATCACTAAATTTTTAGTAAAGTAAATTTATTCCCCAAAAATATGTTTTTATAAAAAATGGTTATTATTTATTTTTGTGAGAAAATATTATAAATAATTTCTTTTAATTTTATAAATTTAATTTATAAAAATGAAATAATATTTGAAATCAGAATATTACAATTATCCTATGGTGAAATTTTTATATTTTTCTGAAACGTTTTGTTTTTTAATGAATAATGATAAATAGCGATTATTATTGAAAATTACATTTTCATTTCAATTAATTACAAAGAAAAATTCTATTTATGATTAGTTTTAAAATATCATAAATTAATTTTGAATTAAAATAATTCAATTATGGTTTTTGAAATTAATTATATATTTTAATTTATTAAAAAAAATTATACTTAAAAGCAAATTTTTTGCTAAAAAACCATTTTTGCGCCGCGTTTTATCAGTTTAATTTTAAATTAAAATTTTCCTCTTATTTGTTTTGAATATTGAAAGATAGATTCTATAGTTTGAATTAGTGGGGATATATTTGGTAAAAAGGTCAGTTTATTTTTAAACATTATGAATAATAAGCATGGTAATATTTATTACCAAGGTAATGGTAAATAAGGTAATTAAGCATTAAAACAATATTTTAAGGACTAGAAAATGACCATAAAACTTGGATTATTTTTATTAAATGATTATATCTCATAAAAAATTATCTAAAAGTCAAATATATTTTTTTTGTTTCCATTTGGACAATATTTTGACCTTTATAATATTTAAGTGACTATAAAACCAAAAATGTCACACATTTTTTTTATTGTGATCCAAAAAATTTGTGTATAAAAAAAAAGTTTTAAGAGTATTTTAATTTATTATATTCTGATTCAATGATTTTCTTGATGTTATTAAGTTCATGGTTAACAAATTGTTCTAAAATTTACATTATTGATATTTTATAGTAAATAATATTTTATAAAATTATTTAAAATTCCTAAAAATAATATATTTATCCAAATGATTGAGATATGGTTTCATATATCAACAATGGTTCATTTAAGGTCAAATTTTCCTTTTATATAAAGTATATAGACCCCTAAATAGTAAAAAAATCCATCATCATGGTTATCATTAAAGGGGGTTAACCCTAGTTAAAAAAAGATAAGTGTAAAAAACTAATCTAAACTTGTATAAATTTTATTGTATGAGAGTATTTAGAATAATTATAATATTATTTTTAAATAATGTAAATTTGAAACCATTTTAAAATAAAAATTAATTTATATTTATTTAATATTTTTTGATATTCTAAGAGCGCCCCTCCTCTCTCTTATAAAAGGAAATATCTTCTTCTCAGTCCTTTATGATTCGAAAGAATTTTTTTTCTAATAAATACCCAAATACATTATTTTAATTCATATACACTTTCTAGAATCCTTATTTTGGGGATAATACCAGCCATAGAGGTCTTAAGGTGTAAGGAAATGGAGGGTTTCAAAAGAAGATGTATAGTTCTTAACAGAGAATTGTTATTTTATTTCTTCTCCCACATCCTTCAAATATTACTTTACCATTATTATATAAAATAATAAGTATATATCATATAATTATATGTTATTATGATTACATAATAACTAATATCCATCTCCAACCTCTATTAAATGGGAAAGGAACCCACCGTTCATGTGTACGGTAGACTACCGCCTTACAGATCGATGTAATTCATTTTCCGTCACCACCTATGATTACTAATAATAATGATGGATGTAATGTATATATATTATATTCCTGAAATATTTATCATTATTTAAAGATAATATAACACTTATTTACTTACTTTTTATACACTAGAAAAATGATAATGTCGTTCATGCGTATGTGTGGATTACCATCTCCACGAAGCAATGTGATTCATTTTTCATCACCACATAATATGAAATATATATAAGTATATTTAATGAAATAATATGATATTTATTATATTATTATAATTCTTGAAATATAAAATAATACTCACCTTCTTCCCATATTGATCATAGAGTAATGAAAGCGTTACACATGCATACGTATGACCTACCATCTCTATGATTATAACGTAGTTCATTTTTTATAAACATATTTAATGGTTGGTTTTAAAAATATAATTTATAAACAAAAATTATAATTATTTCATGATTGTTATTATGAATATTATGTAATAATTTATTCTTTGACCACAATCATCAAATCAATTTTAATTTGGATATATGAGCGGAATATTTTCGAAACTTAAGATGCGATCTTAAATGATTAAGTAATAGTATATAAAAATGTATTAAGTGAAATAAAAGGAATAATAATCCTATAAAGTTTTCTCTATAAATTAAATAATTTATATAATTTTATTATTATGGAAGATAAGGTTTGCATGTGCCTAGCCGAGCTTGAGGTGAGAGACTTTATTTTAAAAATACCCTTATAAAGTTTCCCTTTAGAATATTTTTATTGCCTATTTATATTTCATAAAAATATTTTATATATTTATTTATATGGACATAAAAGAGTTATTAAGAACACTTTATTTCTATTTGGAATTTCTTTCAATGGTTTTCCAAAGTATAATGACCCAGGTTATTCATATATAAATTTCACATAATTTTAGATAAATATTCAATACTTTTCACAAACACATGACCGAGGACCATATTGGTTTAGTTTTATTATAGAATTGGTACAAAATATTCTTATATAGTAAAATATATTCAACATAACCTACAAAGATATTCCCTTTTTTATTCTTAATAAACATAACCTATATAAAACATTTCTTCATATCTCGAGGAAAGGAAACACAAGAAAGGGTGAGATCAAATTCTCAGTAAAGGTAAACATGGTAAATATCATTTTATGATCATATTAGAGCATAAAATAAGAATAATTTTAATAAATCATTACCCTATTTAAAAATTTCATATCAAACATATCATAGATCATAAACAAGTGTCATGGAATAAAGTATAATAATTCAAAAATATATGATTTATAAGAGTGTGAAATCATCATAATTAATGAACCATAAAATCAAGTCATAATAATATGGCACTAAAATATATAAAGAAACCATTTTATTTGTCAAGGTTAACTAACAATACTATCAAACATGTTGATCATGTCTCATTACTTATTTCTAATTTTGGATCAATCTCAAACACCTGTTTATTATTATGGATCAAGCCCATCAACTTTTCTTCCATTGTTATCTCATGAGATATAAATATTTATCCAATGCATTGGGGGAAGATATTGGTATTACACATCACATAATCCATAAATTTTTCTTCCAAAAAATCCTAAAATACTCATCATATCATTACCCATGAAAAGGAAATATCTTTCATAAAAATTTAATCATAGTATATCCCATTGAAATAAATAAGTTTCATAAACATATTTTCATCATAAAACTAAATGATTTAGAGAAAGAATAAAAATTATCCCTTTTATCATATCCCTATTAAATCCTAAGTAAGATCAAAAGATTTTATTTTAGATGGGAAATGATTTTGAAATATCAATTTGAATATTTCTTGATTAAAATATTATTTCCATTTTAAAAATCATTTTTCTAAATTGAAAATTAATTAAATATTTTCAAAATATATTTTATTGAAAGTAACATTGAAAACTTATAAAGGATGATTTATGTAAAATATTGGTCATATTGTCAGGAAATTCCATTTATGCTGTATATGTTATAACAATATTCTTACAAATTTTTGGTAAAAAGTAAAACACATCTTTCGGAAAATGGATAGAAGTATTATTTTACGCCATTTTTAAGAAAATTAAAAAATCGGTAAAAATTAATTTAAACAATATTTTGAAAATATTAGAAACATCATTTATAATTTTTTTAGAAAAAATTGATAATTAATAGTTTTTTTGACTGAATAGAGAAATAAATTCAGTTTTACTTAAAAACATATTTTTGATCTCTTAATTAAATAAAGATAAGAAAAGGAAATAAAGAAATTTATTTTCAATAAATATCCATAGGATAAGAAATTTCAATACTTTATTGAGTTATATAACAAAATATATCATCATCAGAAACTTAATCATAAAAAATCATGATAAACAATGAGTTTGTAAGATAAAGTTATTGCCACTTTGATGGAATATGAATCATAAGCGCCATGAAATAATAACATGAAGAAACATTATATATTATGATAATAAATAAATTAATTATATAACTAGCAAAAATTTAATTATATGCACCTTATAAAGGAATATAGGTCCATAACATAACATAAGTCCCAAAGATTGAAATTTTTGACAAAAAACCCTAACCACATTGTTAACTTTTAAACCATAAACCCTATAAAGAGAGATCCCAAAATGGATATTAAAATCCAAATATTTTTCAGGATAATAATCATAAAATTCATCCGTGGTCATCATATACACTACATAAAAGAAAAACATGGTGAATATGGCATGTGTCTCACAGAAAATAAAAGTTAGACAGAATTCATTACCTCAAGTCTCTACTTTCTTCATAAACATATGAACCTAAAATATAATTAATATAGTTATATTATAAATATATTAAATAACCATAATTATATATATCATACCAAATATTATTTATTTATGACTTTTTATTACCTATTTATAAATAATTCCTTGTTAAAATCATGTTTGGGGTAATAATTGCTTCGTTTTTCATCTATGTTTTGGTTTGGTATTTTGGGAACTTTTTTTGTGATCATGGTTATGTAATTTCTATAATATGAAACAAGATTTAAATATAATATATATTAATTATACATGTATTTATATTAATCCATTAATGTTAGATATAGAATAGAGTATACCATTCATGGAGACTGTAGGTCGTACATACACATGAAGGCTGTTTCCATTTTATGATCGATGGAAATAAATAAAGTTAAATAATAATTAAACTTTTAATAATAATTATTTTGTCATATATATCACATATGGTTAATAAATTTATCCTTATTACCTTCTATTTAAAGTGAATGTGAAAAACGAGTCACATCGCTTAGCGAGGTGGTAGTCTGTCGTACACACGAACAATGTTATCGTATCCCCATGGAATTGAAAGAAAAAAGGTATATGTAATATCATTATTATATATGAAAATTATTTTATAAATATCATATTTATAATTTAAATACATCATTATAATATTTCATGAGAGATAGTGATCATAAATGATCTACATCGATTCATGAGGCGGTAGTCCACCGTACACATGATCGACAGTTTTGTTTCCCATTTGAGGGAAGAGAATATGGATATAGGTTATTAAATAAGAATAATAAAATATCATTATAGGATTATATACTGGTTTTTTATATTGTATTTATTTTTACATGAATGAAGGTGGTAAGAGAAAAGGGAAAAAGAAAGAACTTAGTGAAGACTATTACTTTCATTTAGAGAATCCTCATCTGGATCTCTTATTAAGGACCTAGGTTTGGTATTATAGGAATAAAAAATTATCTATATTATGGATAAGGATTTTGTTGAGGGATATTTTTAGGTTTCTATCAATCCAAATGGATAATCATGTGTGAATAAGTGAGGGCAGTAAGTGCACTTCTATAATTGTGGAGGAGTGACATTTTTGTAAATACCCAAAACTATTCAATAATGGAACTCACTCTTACCTACAATTTATTAAAATTGAATAAATAATATATATTAAGGATGATATGGTTTATAAACTCCTCCAACACAGAAAATAACATATTTTTGAAATAAGACATTCCTTATCCATTAAATTTATTCACTTTTACTATTTTTTTCATCATGGAAGCTAGCCTTTTTATTTATTTTCCAAGGTAATTTTTACATTAATAACAAACATAAATGATACCAATTATATATTTTGGAACCAATTATTCTAAATATTTAATCCAATTATTAAATAAAAAATTATATATTTGTGAAAAATTAATTTTAACAAAAAATCATGTAACGTGCAAAACCTTATTTTAACCTTAACCATAGTAATTTTTATTTTTATTGTCTTTACTATTAAATATTACCAAAAACTAAGTTAACCTTATAACTAATATTAATTATTAAAATTAAAAAAATGTAATCCATTTTACCAAATTCAATTCATAGGAGTGGTATAATTTAATTTAAATTAAGCTTGTAATCATGATGAAAAATGTTTTTCCAAAGAAAAATTTATCATAAGTTTAAAACATTTTTATATAAAAATTAAACAAGAAATTGATTCCAATGAATTAAATTAGATTATGTATAGAGAAATAGACCCTAAAATCCTAGATATAGTGCGTACTACCATTACATTGTCATATAATACAAGGAATCACATCCCTAAGGATCGAATAGTTTAATAATCTTGGTAAACTAGATACATACTTGAGTCTTACATTACATTTGAATAAAACATTTACAACAATTTTTTTTATAATACATTTATTCCTAATATTATATTATTGCATATATGTCATTGTAAACTTTATAGAATCCCAGGGAAAGGAAACAAAATAAGGGTGATCTCAAATGCTTAGTAAGGGTTAAATATAATATAAGCAATAATTAATCAATAAGAATAATCAATATGGAAAGTTAAATAACTGAAAGCACATTCCATACATTAAAAAAACTAACAATAAAGTGTGTGAAAAATATAGTAAGGTAAATAATAGAACACACATTCTATTTAAATAACTACATAAGGCATAATAAATATCAAAAGGTGAATAAATGAACACACATACCATTTAATCAATAAACTAAGAAAGAAATGCATCCAAACTTTTTTTCATAGTAAAAATATTATGGGTAATAATAACTAAATTTTAATGAGTAAAATTATTTATTATTGGATCTCATGTTTCCCAGGCACATGATACCATTACCATTAAGATCTATTCCAAAGAAATATTAAAATTTATGGGTAGAAACTTATTTAACTAAGGCTGGCCAACCGATTCATCCCATGAGACTACCAATGCACCAAGATGCTATCATTAACCAGGTCCCAACTATGTCTTCAGATCCAAACCATTCCTCATATATGGAATAATCTATTTAATTCATAAATAACATGCCTTATAAAATATCTATATTGAGTAAAGGATACAAGTTTATCAATACTTCCCCAGCTAATCAAATAACTTTCAATGTAAAAACTATATGTTAAAATGTTATATAGTTTAGGAAATAATCATATCCATGTTAAATGATATTAATTTTTAGTTTAAATTTAATTTTCAATTATCATAAGAAAGTTAATAACTCAAGGTAAAGTTAATGACTTTGAAAATAATTCAAGGAAGTTAATATTAATACTATCTTTAGTAAAAATAATAATAATCCACAAATAGGAAGAATACAGATGGTATTAATATTATGTATACCTATTGAAGTAAGAATAAGAGTTTTTTCCATTGATGAAATAAAAATATATCTTCAAAAATATTCTTGAGGAAAATATCCTTTTCATTTTGAAAAACATCTTAAAAACCCTTTTCATGGAAAATAAATTTTTAAAAAACATTCTTCAAAAATATCATCATAAAATTGAAAATGAGGTTTAAATGAAATATTTTTGGTTAATTACATATATGTTTTAAAGAAAATTCATTTTTTACAGAAAAAATGTTAGAAAAGTTCCTTGTTTGGAAACTGACAAGAAGACTCCTTTGAAAAAATTTGTAAAGGAAAAGATGTGTAAAAATTTAATTAATAAGTAATTATGAAAATTTTAAAAACTTTTTAAACTCATTTTTAGATAACATAGTTACGAAAAAAACATATTTTTGATCAAATAGAGAAATGAAGTCGTGGTTTCATAAAAACATTTTCTATAGCATTTTATATACGAAAGAGTGAAAAAATGGTACTATTACTTAAAAGAGATCATGAATAACCATAGAATAATGAAATTGAAGAGTTTATTAAACGATCATCATATAATTTCTTTTAATCAAAATTAAATAATAAACAATATCAAATATAAAGATATCATGAAATAAAATCGTAAAATGATCATAACGTTTAAGTGAGAATTAATCAATTAATTTACTATGTGTATCAACTGTAAATAAACAAAAAATTGTTTAAATACAAAAATATACTATAAAAAGTCATTATAAACATAATAATATAATATTAATGACAAAAATTAAGTAGTATAACCCAATGAAAAGAAACTGAGATATAAAATTCACTACTACTTGGTAACTCTTAATTAAAATGCCCGCAAATGAAATAATTCAAATTTAAACTTATGTTCCCAGGAATAATGGAATTATTAAATATATTAAATGTTAAAGGGGTAATATATACATAATATAAAATCAATTATGTGCATAACATTACAATATGCCTCAATGAAATGATATTGAGACGAAATCCTTTACCTCACGCTTTCCTTTTGGTTGTACGTGATTAAACCTCTTATATAGTTGTTTTTAACATGTTATAAACTTATAATTTACCCATTTTAATATGTATGATATGATATATTATTATTTTATAACATATTATCATCCATTTGTTAATATTATTTTTTTATTTACATTGTTTCAATTGCTAATTGCATTGTTTTTTTGAGTATATTTTGATTTGTTATTTTTTGTTACTCTTAATTTTATCATGATTTAAAAATATACAGGATTTAAACCATGATTGAAATATAATATATATTTTTATTATATTTATATTTATATTAATCTATAAAATTTTTCAATAGGAAATTAAAAACACCATTCATAGAGATGGTAGGTTGTACGTACGCATGAATGCTGTTTCGATTTTCTTATCATTTTGAGAGAATAAAAATTAAATAATATATATATATATTATCATTAAAGTATTATTTTTATGTAATATATATCATATTTTGTTTATTAAACTCATCCTTAATTCATTTCATGTAAAGAATTAATGAATCACATCCCTTTGTGAGGCGGTAGTACACCGTACACACGAGGGATGTTATCATATTACAAAAAATAGAAACCATGAAGGTATTTGTGATATATTAATTCCATAATATTTATAACATAATAAATATTATAAATATAATATATAACCTACGAATCCATTTTTATTATCAAACTTGAAAGGTTGTAATGGAAGAATGAACGACATCGATTCGCGAAGCCGTAGTCCACTGTACACTTGAACGGTGATTGTGTATCTCATTTGATGGAAGTGTGTGAATTTATAGTTCATAAAAATAATATAAAAACATATATATTTAATATAATGAGGTTAATATATAATTATAATATAAAAATAATTGAAGGAGTTGGAGAAGTAAATAAAATAAAAACGCTATAAGAAAAACATTACCTCTTCTTCGGGTATCCTTCTTAGGTTTGCACTAATTACTTACAAAGATGAATTTTGGACCAATATAAATCTTATAGGATTATAATAGGTAATTTTGGGAGTTATTTGGTTTGGTATTAACTATAAAAAGTGGTTTGAGATGTATAAATAAGGGGGCGAGAGGGAGGCCTTTTATAAGTGGGGTGAGTGGAAAACATGTAAACTTTTGAAAGATGGAATTACACCCACATTTTTCCCACGTATATTAAAACCAATAATAAAAAAATTTATATAATAGAAGTTAAAAGGTCTAAATATTTACAAAAAATGTGCTTTGTAAAATTTTATATGTTATTTAGTCCCTTAAGTTTAATGTTTAGTTTCTTGGTAAACTCATTTTTCTCTCAATCACTGTAATTAATTTTAACTCCTTTCACTAATCATTTTTGTCAAAAATTAAGTTCGAATTATTATAATTTATAAATTTTTATGATTCCAAATATGGAATCTATTTTTAAAAATTAAAATCATATAAGTGTAAGAAATTAATTAAAAATTAATCTCGTAGATGGGATGAGAAAAGAAAACGTTTAAAGTGAAAATGTTCAAAAGCTTACTATGTTTTATAACTAAATTCAATATAAAAATGATTCAAATGTAATAAATTGGATTAATATACGTATAATTTATATAATTTTAAATTTAAACAAATTTGAAATTTAGTTTAACATATTAAATTATTTTTATGAAAAGGTAGTTTTAAATTAAAATCCAGTATTTTTTACTATTCATCAAAAAATGAAACTTCTCAAAAAAATACCAAACATTCACCCTAATATATCTTGAAAAATACTATTTTAAATATGAAGTTTATTTTTTCAAAAATAAAATTTATGAAAGTTTTAAAATTTATTTTTTAAAAATGTGTGCAATTATAAGTTAGAAAAACTACCTTTAGAAATATACAACCTTTTATGCATAAAAATGGATTTGTTCTAATCTAATGCCTACCAAATCTATTGGATGAATGAAATTTTTGTTGTTAGATATATATTTTAAAATTTTAATTTAGTTCATACACTAATATTAGTTAATTTACATTATTATGATAGAACTACTTTGGTGCATAAAAATAGTTTTTATTAAAACATTTTTTTTTCATATTTAATTGGTTTTTATTTTCATTTTTAATTTCTTAGTAACTAGTGAATTATTTTTATATTTGTTTAAATAATATATTATAATAAGTGATTTAATCCTATTTATAACCACCAATTTAATTTTTTGGAGTATAATTTTCATTTTAAATAATAATATTAATAGTATTCGGTAAAACTCAGTCTTATGTATAACCCAAACAACGAAGAAAGTCATTATTTCATTTAACTTAATCTAAAACAGTGTTTCATGCATTGGAAGATATATCATAGACTATATTTATTTAAAATAGTAAATATATTTCAAATAATCTAGATGTTATATTCCATTCTATGCTTGGTGTTGCGTGTTATACACGCTATTGAATAAAATGTAGTTCTTTTCAAATTTAAGGGTGTTACATTCTCCCAAACTTAAATTAATTGCATCCTTAAAATTTAAACATGGACTTTTAAGTAAAGGGTTTGGAATTTGGTTTTAACATTGTTGAAAAACCTACTTAATAAAATAGTTATTAAAATATCCTCTTAATAAAAGAGAATAATAAGTACAAAGGTAACTTGAAATAATACATAATTGGGTTTTTGAGTAGAAAAACACATGTGGATAATGAATATATGGATAGAAAATAAAAGAATAAATATATATATAGAGTATTTTAGGTAATTTATCATAAGAAATTGAGTTATAAATAGAAATTTTAGGGCAAAAAAACCATAAATCTAGGATGATCTAAAGGACCTTTGATTCATTAAAAATGAATATAAAAGGATAACATTTTTGTTTTGAGATCATTTTCCTAAATTTTAGTATTTATTTTACACTATAAAAATATAAGGAAATATACTTGATATATTTCTATTTCATAAACACAATTTCATCCTTTGTTATTTCTTTGATCAATTTTAAATTTATCCCTTTACTCTTAGAAATGAATACCCAGAAATGAATTTTTTCTACCTAATGCACTAAAATTATCTTTTAACAGATCACTAGATCTATAAAAGAGTGTAAATTATTTCTTACTATATCTAACTATTTTAAAAAACCAATATGGTTAGCGAAATTCATCCAATATAATGAATTAATATCTAAACCTCAAAATTAACACCAATTGTTCATCATTAATATTTATTTTTCAAATAGTTTACCTAAAAACAATGAAATATTAATTAGCCATGTCATTAATTAGGTAAGTGGTTGGAATTAAACCCTTATCATCCTTCGTCGATGGGTTCAAGGCCTACAGAATTTCTAGATACAATGGGTTGTCACCCACCATAAATGTCATCTTTTTTCTGAGATATATTAATATAATTCCAAAAATTAATTGTGATGGAAATCCCTGAAATTTAACCAAGAAATATCCATTTTTCTAAGGCTTTCAATATAAATTATTTTTCTTTACAAATTCTAATAATATTATTTTTATATCAACCCTAATGTCTATCAATACCTTTAATCTTATGTTTATAAAATGTAAATGGATTATTCCTTAAATAATTTTTTTTCCAAGATATCCTTAATCTCTGTAGAATCCCATGACATAAAACCTCAAAAGTGGTGTTTATGATTTTTAATATCTGATACATCTTAAACTCATAAACCCATGATGGTATTCATAGATCTAATATTAATTAAGGCACATGTTCTTCAAAAATTTAACACAATAATTACATGTTTCATTATTCTTATAACCACAAATAAATTGGTAAAATACTTATACAACTTAATTATTGAATCAAAATACATGAATACTTTATTTATTTTATTTCAACATTGGTCATTCCTTGGTTTAGTTTTTATCCTAGGTAATTCAGTATCATTATCTATTCAAATCCTTTATAATGGTTTTTAAAGAAAATGTGAATTATCCTAAGCATATCCCGTAGGAGTGTTAAAACCTGGTGTACAAGAAGACCCATTTTCATATACTAGGTTATGCTCATTTCATTCTATATGATCCCTTTTTAGAGTTATTACCCATAGGTACATCTGTTCCAAAACTACATCCACTTATATTATCTAGATAGGCATGTATTTCTATGAAACACCTCATAATATTTAACTTTCCAAAACGTTAGGATGTTCTCATATAATTATTCTCAAATTACATCATAGGGTTATATTATATTATATGTGTTTTCTTAAATCTAGTTCCCAATGTTTCTACTAAACATTATTTGATACCAACTAAAGTTGAATGACCCTATAAGACCTGAGCCAATGTATACTGCCATTATATTGGCATATGATATAGAAAATTAGAATATAAAGGAGAAAATAGTTTAGTTGTGTTGGTAAACTAGATACATATTTGATTCCTACATTACATTTGAATAAAAAAAGTATAACATAATTTTTTGTAGAATAACTTTATTCCCCTAGAATATTCTTGCATATCTGTTATAGTAAACTTCATGGAATCTTGGGGAAAGGAAAAAAATAAGGTTGATCTCAAATGTGTAGTATGGGTTAAATACAGAGGAAGCAATAATAAATCAATGAACACAATCAATATGTCAAGTTAAATAACTGAAAACACATTATATGCAATAAACAAACTAAAAAGAAAGTGTGTGAATAATATGGGAAGGTAAATAATTGTATAAACATTCCATTTAAATAACTAGATAAGGCATAATCAATATGGAAAAGGTAAATAACTGAACACACATTCCATTTAATGAATAGACTGAGAAATAAATGAATCTATAGATTTTTTCATAGTAAAAATATCATGGATAAAAATAAATGAATTTGAATAAAGGTAATGCTTTTTTATTAGAAATCATATTTCCTAGGCACATCAGAAGTTTATCGTCGAGATATATTCTCAAGATAGTTTAAACTTGATGGGTAGATACCGATTTAACTACGTCTTTCCAAATTATTTGTCCAAAGAGTCTACTGATGCATTAAGGGGCTATCATTAATCAAGTCACACTTATGTCTTCAGGTCTATAGAATTCCTCATATATCCAATAATTGATTTTATTCATAAATAGTGTTCCTTATAAAAAATATTCATTGATTAAAGGATATATATTTATCTGTAGTTCCCCAATAAATAAAATAAATTTTAATATAAAAAATGTAAAATGGTATAAATTTTAGGAAATATTAATATCCATGATATATGACTTTGATATTTAGGGGAAATTTAAATTCAATGATCACAAGAAAGTGAATAAATCAAGGGGAAGTTAATAACAACGAAAATGATTCAATGAAGTGAATGAAAATACTGTCCTTGCCTAAAATAATCATAATCCACCCATTGTAATATTATAGATGGTATCAAGATGATGTATACACATTGGAGTAAGAATAAGGGTTGTTTTCATCAATGAAATAAAAGGATATCTTTAAAAAAATCTTGAGGGAAATAAAATTTTCATTTTGAGAAAAAATTGGAAATAATTTTTCCTTGAAAATCACTTTTAAAAACAATTTCTTAAAAAATATATTCATAAAAGTGCAAAGGTAGTTTCAAATAAATATCTGGGGGTAATGTCATACATATTGTAAAGAACATTACTTTTATATGGTTAAATTGTTAGAAAAGATCCTTTTTTCAAAAAGTGATAAGATGATTTCTTTGTAAAAAAATTTTATAGAAAAAATGGATAAAAATATCTTTAATAATTCATTCTAAAATGGTTAATACATTTTTTAAAACATTTTTTGAAAACAAAGTTTTTTTGAGGAAACATATTTCTTACCGAAGAGAGAAATAATGATAGGTTTTCTAAGAAAAAATTTCTAAATAATTTTAAGTATAAAAGAGTGAAAAAGTTGTAATATTACTTGAAAAAAGATCATGTAGAACCTGAGTAGAAGAAAATGGATTTTTTTATTAATCAATGATAATAAAATTTCATTTAATTTAAATTCAATAACATACAATCTCGATTAGAATGAGATCATGATATAAATAATTAAAATGACTGTAACATTGAAGTAAGAATTAATCAATGAATCGATTATGTGTATCAGCAATAAAATAAAATAAAAAAATGATATAAAAAATAGTTATTCAAAAGTATTTATACACATAATCATATAATATTAACTAAAATTTGGATGTAATATATCTCAATATAAATAAATTGAGTTATGAAATTATTTACCACTTGGTAAATCTTAATTAAAATCCCCATAGATGAAAAAATTAAAATTAAAACCTAAAGTACCATGAATAATTATTTTTTTAGGATATTATATGTAAAATTGGAAGTATATACACCATATAAAATTAATTAGGTGAATAAAATTTAAAATGCTTCAATGAATTGAAATTGAGATGAAATACCTTGCCTCGCACTTTCTTTTTAGTCTTACACAATTTATCCTCCTATATAGTGGGTTTAAACATGTTATTATCTTATAAAATAACTATATTAATATTTATTATATCATATATGATTATTTTATAACATATTATCAGCCATTTGTTAATAATTTTTTATTTTTTTCATTGTTTCTAGGGTTTATTGCCTTGTCTATTGAGTATGTTTTTGAATTTTTATTTTCGGTTTCTCTTAATTTGATCATGATTTCATAATATCTCTACTTTAAACCAATATATGTATTATATATATATATTATAATTCATAAAATTTCGTGATAGGAAATGAAATACACTGTTCACAGAGACAATAGACGATATGTACACATGGACATTGTTTCCATTTTATTATCGTATTGAAAGAAAGAAAAGAAAAGAAAAGAAAATAATATATATATATATATATATATATATATTATTTCCATTATAATTTCTATTTCATATATGTCATATATGTTTATTGAACCCATCCTTAATACATTCCATGTAAATCATGAACGAATCCCATCACTTCGTGAGGTGGTAGTCCACCGTACACATGAACGACATTATCATATTCCCACAAGATGGAAAGAATAATGATATTTGTGATATAATAATGATATATGATTAAAAACAAAATAAATATAATTTATATAACATATAAACTGTAAATATATCATTAGTATCAACCTTGAAAGGTGGTAATTTAACAATGAATGACATCAGTTTGTAAGGTAGTAATCTTCCGTACACATGAATGATAGTTGAATATCCCATTTGATGGAAGTGTATAAAGTCATAGGTCATAACCTTACCATAAAAAATATCATTATATTTAACATACTAAGGTTATTATATAAGAAAGATATAAAAATAATTAAAGTAGTTGTAGAAGGAAATAAAATAAAAATTCTTTTTGAAAAACAATACCTCTGCTTCGAGTATCCTCCTTAGGTTTGAACTAATTACTTCTTAATTTAGTTTTATTACCAATATAAGTGTTATTGGATAAAGTTAGATAATTCTTGGAGTTATTTTGGAAGGTATTTACTCAACAAAAGTGGTTTTATAGGTGTGAAGAAGGGGGAGAGTGAGAGGTTTTTTATAAGTGGGGTGAGTGGCAAACATGTAAATTTTTAAAAGAGGGAATTAAACCCTTATTTTTTCCATGTAAAGTGTCTCCAATAATGAAACTATTTAGATAATATAAGGTATAAGGTCTAAATATGTCTTTCTAATGGGTTTTGGACAAGTTTATAGATCATTTTTTCCTATATGTTTAAGGTTTAGTCCCTTGGTAAACCTGTTTACCCTTTTATCACTATAATTAATTTATTATTAATTTACAAATAATTTTGGTAAAAATTTTAGTTGAAATTATTATAAAATATAATTTATTATGATTAAAAAAATTTAATCCATTTTTTTAAATTCTAATCATAGAAGATACAAAAAATATATTAAAATTAATCCTATAAATGGGATGATAAAAGCGAGTTTTTAAAGTTAAAATGTTCAAAATTGTACTATATTTTTATATCTAAATTCAATATAAAAATTATTATAATGACATAAATTGGATTAATAGATTTATAATTGATTTAATTTTACTTTAAAATCAATTTAAAAATCAATTTATCTTTATAAAGTATTTAGAATAATAGTTAGTTTTCTATTGAAATCCAGTATTTTCATTATTCCTCAAAAAATCAAAATTCTCAGAAAAATATGAGAGATTCACCCTATGATAATTCTTATAGTAATATTTTAAAAATTATGTTTGTTATATCAATTTTTTTTATAAAAGTATCAAAATGTAGTTTTAAAATAAGTGTGTCATTAAA
The DNA here is from genome assembly GCA_963277665.1 of Viscum album. Taxonomy (NCBI): domain Eukaryota; kingdom Viridiplantae; phylum Streptophyta; class Magnoliopsida; order Santalales; family Viscaceae; genus Viscum; species Viscum album. Next base: position 1,433,618,949 of record OY728138.1, on the reverse strand, counting down.
GGGTGGAAAATTTTCCTTCAGAAAAAATTCAACTTTTTATACGTAAAATTAGATTTGTTCTTATCTTATACCTATAAAATAGATTAGATTAATGTAAATTTTTTTTTATTTAATATATAATATATAAATTTCATTAATAACATTCAGTAATTGTAATTAATTTAGTTTATTAATATAAAACTACTTTAGTGTATAAAAATAGTTTTTATAAAAACATTCAATTTATATTTAATTGTGATTTATTTTCATTTATAATTTATTTATAACCAATGAATTCATTTTATATTTTTTAAACCATATATTTTAATAATTTATTGAATCTTATTTATAAATTATAATTTAATTTCTAGTTGATAATTTTTATTTTTAATAATAATATTAATTATATTCAGTAAGACTCTGTCTTGCGTGTAACCCAAGTTATCAAAAATTTCATTGTCATAAGTAATGAAAGAGAATTCAGTGTTGCATGAACTAAAAGATATATCATAGATTGTATTTATTTAAAATATTAAATGTATTATATATTCTCGAGATGTTATATTCCCTTCTAAACTTGGTGTTGTGTGTCATAAACCCTATTGAATAAAATGATTTAATTTTCGAATTTTGGGGTGTTAAATTCTCCCTAACTTAAATAAATCACCTCCTTACAACTTAAAATTGACCTTGGAAGTCAGGGGTTTAGAATTTTTAAATACAATTGTTGAAAATATAACATCATAAAAGATTTAATAAAATATTCTCTTAATAAGAGAGAATGAGAATTAAATATGTCACATGAAAGAACACATAAATAGGTTTTCAAGTAGGATAACATCATTGGGAAGTGAAGATATGGACTTGTAGGAAAAGCATAAAAACTTATTGAGAGTGATCGAGTTTATTAGTCATAAGAAAGTTAGTGATCAATAGAAATTTGAGGGCCTTAAAACCACAAATCTAAGATTTTATAATGGACTATTCGATTCATTAGATATGAATGTAATAGGATAACACTTTCATTTCGAAATCATTTTCCTAAGGATTAGTTTTTATTTTTATGTCTAAGAATATATAGAAATGTACTTAGTTGATATATTTCTATTTCATTAATATAATTTCATTATTTTGTTTTTCTTTGATCAATTTTAAATTTATCCCTTTACTCCATGAAATGAATACCCAAAAAATGAATTTTTATGCCTCAAGCACTAAAATTCACTTTTAACATATCATAAAATTCATAAAATAGTGAAAAGTGTTTATTCCCATCTCTAACTATTTTCAAAAACCAATATGCTTAGCACATATTATCCAATATGATAAATTAATTTCTAAACCTCAAATGTAACACCACTAGTTCATCATTAATATTTATTTTGAAAATAGTTTTCCTGAAAGAGATGACATATTAACCAGTACATTTCACATTAAAGTGGTTGGAGTTAAATCCTTACCATCCTTCAGTTGTGGATTCATTCCCTACGGTCTGGTCAGATATAATGGGTTGTCATCCAACATTCAATTTTTACCTTTTCTAAGCTATATTAATATAATTACCAAAATAAATACAATGGACATACTTGAAATTTAATCATTAAATATCATTTTACCAAAAAAATTCGATATAAATTATTTTTTCCCACAAAGTCCATTATATTTTTTATATAAACCCTAATGTTAATCAGCACCTCTAAACTTATGTTTATAAAATGTAAAGTAATTATTACTCAGATAAGTTTTCCAATAGAATATAAACTTTTGATAAATTCTCTAAAATATCGTTAATCATGATAGACTCCCATTATATAAAAAATAGGTGTTTATGATTTTGAACATATGATAAATATTAAACTCATAAACCCGTGATGGTATTCATAACTATTAAGTTAATAAAGACATATGTTCCTTTAAAATTTAATATAATAGTTAGATGTTTCATGATTATTATTACCAAAATTCAATTTTTAAAATACTTATACAATTTAATTATTGATACAAAATACCCAAATACTTCATCTATTTTATTTCAACATTGGTCCTTCCTTGGTCTAGGGTTTATACTAGGTCATTCACTGTCATTATCTATTCAAATAATGTATAATGGCTTGTAAATAAAATCTCAATTATCCAAGTATATTACCAAGGTGTATCAAAACAACTGCACAATAAATCCCATTTTCATTTACTAGGTTACACATAAGTCTAGCCCGCAGTTTCCTTTTCATATTTATTAACCCTAGGTACATCTGTTCCAGAACCATGCCCACTTTTAGTATCTAGTCAAGGTTGTATTACTAGGAAACACCACTTAGTCTCTATCTTAAAAAACTTTAGGATGCTATCCTATAATTATTCTCAAATTCGATTATAGTTTTATTTTCTACAATCAATGTTTTCCTAAATCTAGTTCTCAATGTTTCTGCTAAACATTATTTGATACCAACTATAGTGACCCAGACCCTAGAAGCCTAGATATGGTGTTTTCTTCCATTATATTGGCATACGATACAAGGAAGTAAAAATTGAAGGACTAAATAGTTTTTCAGTCTTGGTAAAATATATATACACTTGAGTATTACATTAAATTTGAATAAAAAATTACAACATAATGTTTTTTTGAGAAAAACTTAATTCCCCATATAATATTATTGAATATATATTATAGTAAACTTCATGGAATCCTGGGTAAAGGAAAAAAATAAGGGTGAGATCAAATGCTCTATAAGTGTTAAATAAAATGGAGTAAATAATGAATCAATGAGCATAATAAATAAGGAAAGTTAAATAACTGAAAATACATTTCATGTAATCAATACAATGAGAAGAAAGTACATCAAATTTTTGGAAAGGTAAATAACTATACACACTTTACATTTAAATAAATAGATATGGAATAGTCAATATATAAATGTAAATAACTAAACACACGTGCCATTTAATCAATAGACTCAGAAATAAATGCATCCATAGATTTTTATATAGTGAAAATGTCATGGAAAATAATAACTGAATCTGAATGAAGGTAGTGCTTAATTATAGGACATCATAATTCCCAAGAACATGATATATTTACCATCAAGATCTGTTATCAATAAAATTTAAAACTAATATGTAGAAACCCATTTAACTAAGAATATCCAACTGATTCATCCCTTTAGACTACCGATGCCTCGAGGGGATATCCTTAACTGGGCTCCGCCCATGTGTTTAAGTCAAAATCATTCCTAATTTATTTAATAATCAATTTAGTTAATAAACAACGTGCCTAATCAAATATCTTTTTTGAGTAAAAAATACATATTTATAAATATTTCCCTTATTAATCTTGTAATATTCAAATTAAACAATGTATAAAAAATGGTATATAGTTTAGGAAATAATTATATCCATGATAAATATTATGGATATTTAGGTGATATTTAATGTTTACTAATAAGAGGAAAGTGAATAAATAAATGGGATATTAATGACTTTGAAAATTATTCAAGTGAATTTTAATACTATTCTTGGTCAAAATAATCCTAAGTCATTAATAATAAGGATGGTATCAATATGACTATACCCATTGGAGTAAGAATAAGGGATGTTGTCGTTGATGAAATAAAAAGACATATATAAAAAAATTCTTGAGGAAAATATATTTTTAATAATTAAATACATTTTGAAAATAATTTTCTCCAAAAATCAATTTAAAAACATTTTCTTTAAGAATATTTTTATAAACATGCAAAGTAATTTTCAAAAAATGTCATTGGGTAATTCTATACATGATGTAAAGAACATTCCTTTTGTATGGTAAAAAGGTTAGAAAAGTGACTTATTCAGAAAGTGACAAGAAGATTCCTTTGAAAATAATTTTAAAAGAAAAAATGTATAAATTGTTTTTAATATTTTGTTATAAAATGGTTAAATATATATTTGAAAATATTTTTATAAAACATAGTTTTTGAGAGGAAATTGATTTCTCACTGAATAGAGAAATGAAGTCGGGTTTTCTTAAAAACATTTTATAAATACTTTTAAGTACCAAAGAGTAGAAAATGTTAGTATTACTTGGAAAAAGGATGCGAATAACCTGATGAGAAGGAAGGTGAATGTTTTATTAAACAATAATCATGAAATTTATTGTAATATAAATATAAGAATAAACAATCTCGATTATAATAAGAACGTTAAATAAACCCTTAAAATGATCGTAATGTTGAAGTGAGAATTAATCAATGAATAAATTATGTGTATCAATAATAAATACAAATAAATAAAGTGGAAATATAGTAATACAAAGTCAAAATTCATTATATACCTAATCAAATAATATTAATGACAATGAGGAAGTAATATAACATAATGAAAAGAAATTGATTTAGGAAATTCTTTACCACTTAGTAACTCTTAATTAAAATCCACATAGATGAAATAATTAGAATTGAAACATAAATTACAATAAATAATAAATTATTCATTATATTACAGTACCAAGGGGTAGTATATAAACTATATAAAATCAATTAGGTTCATAACATACAATATGACTCAATGAAATGATGTTGAGACGAAATCCCTTACCTCATGCCACCCTTTTGGTCGTACATGCTTTAGAATCCAATATAGTGGTTTTAAACATGTTATTAACTTATACCAGAACAATATTAATATTTATTATATCATATATTATTCTTTTATGGGATATTATCATCTGTTTATTAATAATATTTTATTATTTTCATTGTTTTGAGTGTTAATTTCCTTGTTTTTTGAGTATGTTTTGTCTTGTTATTTTTTGTTCCTATTACTTTGATCATGATTTAATAATATCTAAAATATAAACCATGATTTTAATTTCATGTATATTTATTTAGATTAATCCATAAAATCTAGTTATATGAAATGAAATACACCATTAATGGAGATGATAGGATATATGTACACATGAACACTATTTCCATTTTATTTCCATATTAAAAGAAATAAAATTAAATATTATATATATATATATTATCATTACTGTGTCATTTTATTTCATATATATCACATATTTTTATTAAAAATATCCTTAATATGTTCCATATATATCATTAATGAATTACATCACTTCACGAGTCAATAGTCCTTAGTACACACGAGCGATGCTATCGTATTCCCAAAAAATGGAAAGAATGAAAGTATGTGTTATATAATAATTTTAGAAGCCTAATAAAATACTAAATATCATACATATAATATATAAACTACACATCCATCATTATTCTCAACCTTGAAATGTAACACCCCAAGCTTCCACGATACGTTTCCTTTTGAATAATGCAATGTCGTGCATTGTACGCAACTTCGAGATTCTAACACACCACAACCAATCAAACTAGCCGTTATGAATAGTAATATCTAATTTTTGAAATTTTATAAATTTTATCTTTCTAAATGGACTTCTTTTTTGGATTCTTAATATCGAAATTAGCTTAGAGTGAAATTTTGGTACTTTTCAGATAACTTTCATTTTTTGATGAATAGTGAAAATTACTAAATTTTAATTAAAAACAACTTTTTTAATCGAAATAATTAATAGTGATAAATTATTAATTTGAGTGGTTTTAAAGTATATTTAGAATATATTTTTACCATTTAATACAATGTTTGTCATTGGATGTAATTTCACATTTAAACCAGACATAAACAAGTGTCAATCTTTTGATAGTTATTATCTCTTAAAAACACGCTATAGGTTTTGACGACGGGAATTAATTTTTAAATTAATTAATGCAACTGATATGTTTTGAATTTTGTAAAATAGACGTAATTTTTGAATTCATAATATCAAATATATCTTAGGCCTAATTTTTGGTATTTTTCTGGAAACTTTCATTTTTTTGATGAATAGTGAAACCACTAAGTGGTAGTTAAAAAACTGATTTTTTCATAAATATTAATTTTACCATTTTGTGAGTGGAATTTCAAAAATCCAAGAGACACGATTAATATCAAGGAGTAAAATTTGATTCATTAAGTTGAAAATAATTTTTGGTGAATAGTAACTTTTTACTTTTATTTACCACGGTTAAAAGTAAATAGGGTAATTAAGGGTAAAAATGATATTAATATTACCCTAAAACATGTCCTAATTATATTGTACAAGTTTATATTGACCAAACACAACCTTAGGAATAAAATATTATCATTTAGGTCCACTTGGATTAGATTATGACATTTATTATTATTTAATTCAAAGAAGAGTTAAAAGAGTTAAAATCAAAGTTTATTTACTAAAATTTTTTTAATATAGGGTTAAACATAAGATAAATTCGATTATAAATATTCATTAGAAATATAAAAAGATTTCAAACATAATGATATTTTATTTATAATTTTTAGGCATTAAATAATTTAATTTATTTATGACAGGATGATGATGCAGTAATTACCAAAATAGCGAAAAATTAAAATAATTGATATTATAAATGCCCAAATAAATATAATTGGAGACTTTTATTGAATTAAACTAATTTTATAGGATAATATGACATATTAGGATTGATTTAACTGACTTCTGTCGAAGTAATCATTCTGTTATGAGTATCACAAAAATCAATTATTGAATAGTGTCAAAATTGACATAAAAGAGTTTTTAAAACAAATATTATATTATAAATTGATATTAAATTCCTAAAAAAATAAGTTTCGTCCAAAATACTTATATAATTATAGGTGTATCATTAATGGATCACTTGGGGGGTTTTTTGGATGTATATAGTAATTTTATTAACCATATAATATAAAAATACAAAGAGACATTGTAAAAGTGAAACTAATTAACTAAGAGTTAATACTTAACGATAAGGTTAATATAATGACCCAAAACTGTCTAAATTCTATTGGTTTAGTGTTTTTATACCTATCCCTACCTTAAAATTTAAATAATACACTTTTGATCCATTAGAAACCGAATATGAATTTATTATAAAATAATATTTCTAACTTTTCCAAAGGTGCCCCTCACCCCTCTTATAAAAGGGCACTCCCCCTTCTCATTACTTCACACCTTAAAAGCCTTTTGGTTCGGCCAAAACCCACCCAAATACTCTCTCAACTACCCTCACTACAACCTAGAGTCCTTTGTTTGATTAGAAATCCAACCTATAGAGCCCTTTTGATCAAATCAAAAGGAAGAACCCGAAGAAGAGGTATGTTTTCACCACCCTTTTTCAAATTCTTTTCTTCTTCAAATTATTATTTCTTTCTTATTCCCATTATAAAATAATGAATCCAGTATCTCCTATATACTATAATATTATTATAAATTTTTTACAACCATATTCTGTATTCTATCCATACTTTGAATGACATGTCACCATACGTGCGTGCGTACGACTTACCGTCTCCACATCGTGGTGTAATTGTCATTCAATAAATTATTAATTGGATGGGTATAATAATGATGTTAAATTCATATAAATAATAAATATAACATGATAATTATTCTTTCTATATGATATACCATCCAATTGTATATTATTTTAACATCAAAAGAATGATATTGTCTCTCGTGCGTACGTACGGACTACCGTCTCCACGAAAGCGATAAGATTCATTATCCATCATATCCATTCAAGTATAATTATCATTTGATGATTTAAAAATAATGTTTAAGGACTTTATATAATTCTGGATATGAATAAGATACAACCTATCCATAACAAACACGACTTACGTAACAAAGAATATAAAGGAAAATGAGTAAGTTAACACCCAAAATGACGATAATACTAAGACATTATTAACAAATAAATGTTAAAAGATCATATATGATATCATATTAATGTAAATGATTCTTGTATAATTAAATAACAATTATTTCACCATTATACAGGAGGTTAACTTACCTTCGACCAAGGAAAAAGTACAAAGTAATGGGTTTCTCATCTCACTTTTAAATCTGTGAGATTTCCATTATTCACCGCTTATTTATTGCATGTGGTGTGTGTATTTCCCATGTTTGTATTCATTGTGTAATATACTTTAATTCATGTATATTTACATCATCATTGTATGATCCTTCTTTCATGTGTGTATGTTTCGTATGTTACCAAATTGGTAAGGGAATTACAAATTTCAATTTCCACTCATTCAGCTTTGTGCATACTTCATTGATTATTTTATTCCAAGATTATGTGTGGAATAATTATTCATTTGCTTATGTCATAATTTCCAATCCCCTTTCTATGTATATACTTTTGATACACATAATCACTCCATTGATAAATTCTCAAGCGATCGGTATGAAATTGATAAGAGTAATTTTTAACTCAATCTCTATTTGTTGAGTTAAATATCCAATTCATTGGTGTTGTTCTTACAAGAATATGTGTGATTGTCCTTTGATTGTTTTACACAGAATATCCAATCATATTGAGTGTATTTATATTTTTCACACATAATTATGTCATTGATTTATCCTTAACCTAAGGATATGGCCTTTATGAGAGATTTCATCTCAATTTATATTCCATTGAGACTCCTTTATTGTTATACACCAAATCACTTTTATATGGTTTATATAATGTACTTTGACATAATATATCATGAATCCCTTTATTCTTATGATATTACAAAGTTTTTTTCCTCAATTATTTGTATTCAAGTGTCTCTCTTTTGGTTAGGAATTCTAACTAAAATATCATTTTAAAATGTTTTAAAGATTTATTTTTCTAAATCTTTCTCATTAATGTCCATGTTTTAGAAATGGTTTTAAAGATTTATTTATATGGACATTAAAGTTTTCAAATAAAAATTACTTTTAAAAGTTTCAAAGTGGTATGGGACACTTTGATTCTAAAATCTATTTTAAATGGATTCTTGACAAATTGTGTGACTTTTAAATGATTTCAAGAAAAAGGGGGATATTTCACTCTAATTGTTTTGATGATTATTTTCATCTATGTCAATATACTTCATCATTCTAGATTGAGGTTATTATGATATATTACAATCTTTCATATTGTATCGAATGAGTTATGATTGACTGTGGATGTGCTATTTTTATACCATTCATGGTTTGTGGATAAAGTATTGACATTTCCTATGCTAGTTTTAATACGAATGTTTATGTTATGTTTAGAACTTTTCATATAAGGAATGCATTGGACTTAGTAAGTGACAGGTGGTGCCTGCTATAGCTCCTCGATGCATCGGTAGGTCTCATGAGACAAACTAGTGTCTTGGCACAAGGCCTTGGAAAAATCTTATTTGTAGTCTTGGCACGAGGCCTTGTCTATGTGGTTATGATAGTCTGGCATTATGCATTCCATCATTATGAAAGTGGTTATTGATATTGCATGTGATTGTTCGACTAGTATAATATCCATGTGAATAAGTAAATGACATTATTTCATTTTATCTTTGCCATATTATACTAAAGTTGAAGTTTAAAAATTTTTTGTTTTAGTTATAAATTTCTTTAAGTGTTTATGCTTATCTATGAAAGCTTCTGCTATATTGTTATCCTTACTGAGCATCTGATCTCACCCCTTTCAATGTTTTATTTTTCCCAGGATGTGAAGAAGTAATTTATGAATGACCTGCAGGGATAGTTTGAGGGGATATGAATACAAGATGTTGTTGTAGTTTTTTTACCTTATGATGTAATGTAAGTCTTATGAATATATCTAGTGTTTCCAAGATTACTAAACTAATCGGTCTTTTGAGACTTGATCCTTTGTGATCATGCCAATGTTATGTAATAATGCAGCAACTCAGGGTATCTAGGGTTGGGGTGTTACAGTTGGTATCAGAGGGAGGTTAGTACAAACCTTGGAAGCTAGATTTAGATAAACTCTGATTAGAGCACGTAGACCTAAGATGAACTTTGAGGATTAGTATAAAATAACTCCCTAGAATTTTGGTATTGTAGAGATTTTGTGAGTTTTCCGAACAATACATCCCTGTCTGGATACAAGCAGGTATAGGTGACTCTGGCACAGATGTACCTAGGGGTAAAACCCTAAAACACCACTTTGAGCTAGACTCGAACGAGAACTGGTGCACGATAACGAGCCTTGTTGCACTCTTGGTTACGACACTCCCGGGGGATATGCTTGGGATAATTTAAATTTTCTTTACTAACCGATTTGAAGTATTAAATATATAAGATAAGAGTAAATGACCTTGGTTAGTCCTAATGTGTTTAAAATTGATAATGTGGTGACATGCTAATCTCTAAATGTTTTTATGACTACTGTTACTCACACAATGCTTTCTGGTTTTAGTCAATGAATGGATTCCAAGGAAGTCATAGTGACTTTGAGAATTATGTACAAGGTGGGAACGATGGTGGAAACGAGCAAAAAATGGAATTTTGATAGGAATAAAATATATCGTCTTTATGCCAAATCAATTTTCCAAAAATATGATCCACAATATATATATTAACCAATTCCCAGACTCAACAAAGAAGAGAAAGGTGATGAATGATAAGATCTCCAACAGTGGAGACCATGGATAAAGGAATACTCATTTTCCATCATGCAGGAAATGTGGAAGGAGACACCCATGAAAGTGTCTCAATGGGACAAATAAATGCTTTACGTGCGGGAAGGAAAGACATAAAGTGAAGAATTGCCGAAGAAAAATGAAGAGTACTATGAAAGAAGATAAAAATGGTCTCAAGAGTCCATTTACAGTCATTTACCGTAAATGTAGGGGACCTGGACATTACCTGAGTGAATGCCCTATTCTATAGGATATTTTCTTGGACAAAGAAGAAGATATGTTGAAATAAATGGTTAGAGAAATGTTTAAAAAGTATTAGTGCTTCTTGTTGATGGGTTTACTTTGGAATAATTGTCTCTTGTATTTTTAAACCCTACAGTTTTCTATGTGAGAATGATATTTGAGGAAGAATTATCTTTTCTCTTGTGGATATAGTTATAAATAACCATTTGGTTTTATATGATCATTGGGTTTGAGGCAATTATAAGTTATTATAATTTGGGATGAAAATTCAAGGTATGAGATAAGATTTGTTGTTAAATTATGTTATGGTTATTTTGAGGAATTTATCTCATTTTGGTAATGTTATAAAATATAGTTTTTGAAAAAGGACAACACGGAGACCATGTGACAACCCGTCGCATCGGAAAAAGCTGTGGGAATCGAACCCACAACCAAAGTGCGATTGGGATTTATTTCCTACCACTGGACTACGTGAAGTCCCTGGTTAGTGTGACTATTATTTTTAGTTAAATGATTTTATTGATCATTAATAATTTGATTTGGGGTCTTATGTCTTATCAAATGAATACCCTTAGTATAGGAAAATGATTTGGTAATTAAGTGATAAATGTTATTTTTGAAGTTGTTCACTTTATTGTATGGAAAATAGAATAGTATGGGATTTCATTTGAGGAGTAATGGTGGATTTTTATCTATGTTTTTATTGTGGATTTATAGTGATTTGGGTTGTTTATGGAAATGATTAGGTTAATTACTTTTAAGTATGTGACTTTAAGAGTAATTAATGTCATTTGGAGATAAAATTTAACATGGAAGACTACATTCTTATAAGTTTTGAGTTTCAATATTAGTTTGGATTATATTAAAGGATTTTAAGGACAATTGATTATTGAATGGTATTTATTTAACTCTGGGGTATTGATGGTTTAATTTTAGAAATTAAGATTAGTGTTTTTTTCTCTAATGGAATATCCATTTACGGGGTCATCAAATATTATAATAACCATTTTGGTTTTGATTAATCTCTAAAGACAAGGTAAATATATAGTTTATCCTACGTGGATCATGTATTTCTATAGAAGTTTATTCTAGCTCTTCCATTGTGACCAAGTCTTCTTCAATACTCATTGTTCAAAAAAAATGAGTTAGTGGTAAAAAGTTATTAATGAATGAAACACTACTTAAAAAGTAAGTATATATCTTTATGTTATTATTCAATATCATAAATGAATTCCTCATCCTTATGTAATGTAATTTAAAACAAAAAAATGTTGTCCGTTTAATTTTCCTACTAGGAGACTAAGGACCGTTTGTCCCAACACAAGTTTGTGATTTTCTTATTGTTAACTTTCTCCTGATCATATTTTCTATCCCTCTCTATCAGAACTGAACACTTAGTGTCACATACAAGGCATAGTTTAAAGGTATTTTTTTCATTTAATTTACATCCTTTATTTTTTTGGGGGTTTCCCTAGGTTTTAGGGAGGAATAGATGAGTATTCATGAATTGGGCCAAACCGTGAGCCCAATTCCAGATTAAAAAATAAATTTTTGTATCTTTTATAACTTTTTTATTTTTCAATATTTTTCATCCATTCAAATTTATAATTGACCTCCCCTAACCTATTAACACCACCAAGGTAATTTGGAGCTTTTAGAAATCCATAACCAGGGGTTATTTGGGTTTTTGTCTAAGGGGTTGGGCCTGTCCGAAAGCCCAATTCCTGTTTTAAAAATAAAATTTGATTTTGTTATAACTTATTCCATATTTGGGCGTTTTTGGTGATTCCAAGTCCCACTAAAGACCAAGTAACCCATCCGCGCATATCAACTCTCTCCCACCCATTTTGAGCTCTGTAGGATCGCGATGTTGTGCCGATATTCATAGGGTTCCTCAAATCGCCCAGATTTGAAGAGGTAAAGTATTTCTTTCATAACTCTCTCAATTATCAATCTTTTTCCTCCATTACAGTACCTAAATGAGATAATACATCTTGTTAGAACGTACCCTAAATTTGGGCTCTTTTAAATTTCAGATACTGCAGTTCTGGAGTGATTACTTCAAGATACTTTAAGTAAATGAGCCCTTTTCTTTCCTCTTTCAAATTACTTTGGGTTTAACTCATTGTTCTTAGGGTTTTTTCGGTTATAATTGAGTTTACTAATGTACAGAAACTAGGATTTCGAACCTAGGGTTTAACTTTGGGCTTTCTTGGCCAATTTGTGTGGTTTTAGGTTTGATCTAGTTCTCTCTTGGTGCGGAGGGGGTGCGATTTGATTTCGCACGGAGATTCAAGGGGTTTTGTTAATTTGGTAGGTGATTCCATTGTGTGTGCAATTTTTGTGAATTAACTTTCTGTTTTCATGGTACTCTAATGTTTACTTTACTTGAATGTTTCTGTAAAAATTGGTTTTAGTTGCATTTATAATGAAAATGAATTTAAGTTCCAATTTTTGGTGAAATTGAGGGGTTTCCATTCAATTTTTTTATTAGTCTATTTTGGGATGCCCCATAACTGAATTTTTGGTTTCATTAAAGGGGTTTGAACTGAAATTTTTTTATAATAACTTACAAGTGTTATCATAGTGTGAAAGGTGGATATCTTAAAGAGCTTTGGGTGAAAAACAATGTGATGTTTTGAGAAGTTGTTTTATTGGAAATAAAATTATTTTATTGTATGTTTTAAATGGTATAAAATGTGTGTAGCTACTGTAAAATTTGTTTGTGACCAGTAGTGATATTTTATATGAAAAAGTATGTGTGTTGTTTTCTGAAATTGTTTGAGCACAAAAAGGGGAAGCCTGGGTACTTAGGTGGGGCAGATTTGTACTAGTACGGCTAGTGGATCAGATGGGTTTTGTCCCTGTTCCACTTAGCATATGGATAACGACAACTCTAACTAAACTATTTGGATGATGATTGTGGACCACTAGGTTATGGGTATGTTCCCTACTAGTGGCTCGTGCACGAGAACTGATTTTTCTATGGTTACTCTACACCGAGGTACGAGGTACATATGGCCCGAGACAACCTAGTGCTTAGGGGTGTTCCTGATTTGGATGCTCATAGGATTTGTGGTATATACCCTTGTTGTGGGTTGTTTTTGGAAGTACATTACAGTAGCTCACATGTCTATTTAATGTGCTAACATTCTGAAATTCTCGGATTGAAAACTGTTTTAATTTGAAAGTTGCATTTCTTTGAATTTTAACACTGTTTCACCTTGTGTATTAAAATTGCTTGTTTTGTTCACATTGTATTGCATACTCTTTGGAATCAACTGGTGGTATCCTATTGGGATTAGGCTCACACCCTACTTACACCCCTTGGGTGTAAGTAGACCTGCTCATGCTTGACTCAGGTAAAGGGAAGGCTAAGGGTGATGGCGGTTCGGGATGTTAGTCCCCATCGTTGGGGTGGAGTTGCGGGGACGGCTTGCGGGTGATGATCCCCTTGTCATGTGGAGTCCATGGGGATGTCTTTATGTTGTCATTATTTGTTTTTAGACCACTTGTAGTGTCTTTAAACTTATGTATTCAGATCTGGTTTTTTTTAAGAATTGTTTAGCATGAAAATTTCAGATTTTAATAATTGATTGTTTTTTTATGATTTATGCTGTTATACTCGGGTAAATCGTTCCGAAACCAGATTTGTTTGATACCCGGGCACTTGTGCCAGCCTGTGGGGATAGGGAACGCCCTTCGGGCCTTTCCACGGGCCGAGTTTGGTGCCGTTAATGGTGGCGACCAGATCTGGTTCGTGACAAAATGGTATCAGAGGAGGTTAATGTTTTTGGGTTATATTGTTATTTTGAGATGAGTCGGGATAGACAGGAGCTAGGACTGTCGGGGCTCGGGGTATTGGTTGTGAGTAGGGTGCCTGGCCTGCACCTCTCATGGCAGACCTTGAGTCACCAGAGGATGTTGGAATTTACTGATTGACTTCACTTCCAGGTGAGACGTGTGGGCTGCAGACCACATGTGGACATCAGGCGGATGTGGAGTAGTTGTTTCTTTTATTACAAGAATGTGTTTAGTTTGTTTATATTTGATGTATTTGATTACAATTTTCAGAATTGTGGTATTGACTATTTTTTTTGTGACTGTTTCATTTTGTAGCAACATGCCTCCCCGGAAAGCTCCCACGCACCCACAGGAGGAAGCTGGAGAGAGTTCTCCCATGCCGATTGATCAGAGGCTTGTGGAAGCTGTTGTTCGGGCTATCCAAGCTTTGGGATAGGGACCAGCTCATGCTCCTATTCCTGTTAGGGAAGAGGATATAGGTCCTAGAAAAGATAAAGCACAAGAGTTTCTGAAAAACAAGCCTCCTACCTTCCGAGGTAGCGCAGAACCCCAAGAAGCAGAAGAATGGCTCGAGAAGATCGAGCGTATGTTTGAGTTCCTGGAAACACCCGAGGAGCTCAGGGTGAAGTGTGCCTCCTTTCTATTGGAGGGTCCCAGCCGTAAATGGTGGGAGTCAGTGCTTCAGTCTGGGAAGAATGACCAGATGCGCTGGGGAGATTTCAAGGCTGTCTTCAATGAACAGTATTGCCCTGAGGTGTTGGCTTATGCCAGGTCTAGAGAGTTCATGGAACTTGTTTAGGGGAATCTATCTGTGATGGAGTATGCCAACTGTTTCGCTGAATTGGTTCGGTATGCTCCAGAAATTGTCTCTAATGAGCAAGCGAAGGCCCAAAGGTTTGAGAATGTCTTGCGACCAGAGATATACTCCCAGGTGTTCTTGTTTAAGCTGAGGACCTATTCTGAGGTTGTTGATCGAGAATGCATGGTGGAGATTGATAGGAAAGGTAGGGCTGGTTTCTATGGTTCAGTATCAGCAGTGGGTAGTGGCAGCTCCTCAGAGAAGAAAAGGAAGCGGGAGGATCATGTGAATAAAGGAGGGGGCAGTTCAGGCCACTCTTCCAGGCAGTTTTCTTCTACGGATTCTGATGCGAGATCGGTCGTGTGCCACCAATGTGGGAGGCCTGGGCATATTCGACCAGCATGTCCTCTTCCTCCGAAGCCTTGTTACCAGTGTGGAGGTATAGGGAATTTGAAGCGCTTCTGCGGTGTGGCACGTCCACTCCCATGTGGGGCAGGGTCAGTGGCTTCAAGAGGAGTGCCAACACAGTCCGAACCGTCGAGGACTGGGGGATCTCGATTTGGTGGTCATGGTGGTAGGGCTAGATCATCTTCTGGGCAGAGCCAGTTCAGGGCACAACCATAGACTAGCGGTTGTCCTCAGGAAGATACTAGATATCTCCATGCAGTGGATCAGTCACCAGCAGGATCAGAGGCGGGACCGTCGACAGTTCGAGGTACCGTTCTGATCGCATCTTCTATAGCTACTGCTCTTTTTGATACTGGTGCCTCTATTTCATTCATTTCTGGATGTTTTGTGGACATTCTGAATTTGCCAACTGAGTTGATGTCTTTTGCGATGGAGTTGGTGACACCATTGTGAAAGAAGAAGGAGCAGGGCTTCAGGTGCCCCTCATGTGCACTTTCTGTGTCAGGGGTCGAGATGGAGTGGGACCTCTTGGTCTTAGATATGGACCTTTTTGATGTCATACTCGGTATGGATTGGCTAGTACACTTCCAGGCACACATCGATTGCTACAGACGGCGTGTGAGTTTCACAGCACCTGATGGGAGTCGTCAGGTTTTTCATGGAGAATGGGATCCACGATCAAGTCGCGCAGGGCCTCCACTCCCAGAGTTGGGAAGTGTTATATTCCAGTTATCTTTGATTGTGCTATAGGATGGTCTTTCCCCTGAAGGTGCACTACCTCATGTAGTGAATGAGTTTCCCGAGGTATTCCCTGATGATTTTTCTGGTTTTCCCCCGGAGCGGGATGTGGAGTTTTCGATTGATCTGGTGCCGGGAACACAACCGATATCTCTTCCCTCCTATCGCATGGCCCCCACCAAGTTGAGGGAATTAATGATACAGCTGGATGACTTAGAATCCAAAGGATTCATTTGCCCGAGCGTCTCTCCTTGGGACACTCCTGTGTTGTTTGCAAAAAAGGTTGATGGATCCCTCCGGTTGTGCATTGACTACCGGAAGCTGAATAAGGTAACAATTAAAAACAAATACCCTTTGCCCAGAATAGATGATTTGTTTGATTAGTTGAAGGGGGCAAAGTGGTTCTCAAAGATAGACCTGCGTTCAGGGTATCATCAACTCAGGGTGAAGGAGTCAGATATCCCTAAGACAGCCTTTCGAAGCAGGTATGACCACTTTGAGTATTTGGTCATGCCCTTCGGATTGACCAATGATCCAGCGGTATTTATGGCACTTATGAATAGGGTGTTCCATCAGTATCTCGATTACTTTGTTGTGGTGTTCGTGGATGACATTCTGTTATACTCTAGCTCTGAGGAGGAACACGAACATCACTTGAGGATCGTTTTGGGTACATTACGAGATCACCACCTCTATGCAAAGTTGTCAAAGTTCACTTTCTGGATCAGAGAGGTGAGATTTCTGGGGCATGTGATCTCAGAGCATGGAGTTTCAGTGGACCCTGAGAAAATTAGTGCAGTCATGTCATGGGAGAAACCGAAGAATGTGTTTGAGATCAGGAGTTTTCTTGGCTTGGCCGGTTATTACAGGCGATTCGTTCGGGATTTCTCTCGGCTTGCTTCACCGATGACTTCCCTCACCCGGAAAGGGGTGAAGTTTGTATGGGGTCCAGAATGTCAGGCATCATTCGAGGAGCTGAAGAGGCGGCTGACTACTGCCCCCGTGCTGATTTTTCCAGAGGCTGGAAAGGGATATGTGGTCTATTGTGATGCTTCAGGTGTGGGTCTTGGGTGCGTGCTTATGCAAGATGATCATGTGGTCGCGTATGGCTCTCGCCAACTTCGACCACATGAAAAGAACTACCCAACCCATGACTTGGAGTTGGCAGCGGTGATGAATGCTTTGAAGACTTGGCGTCACTACCTCTTTGGGGAGAAGTTTGTGGTATACTCTGATCACAAAAGCTTGGCTTATATCTTCTCGCAGAAGGACCTCAACTTGAGGCAATGTCGCTGGATCGAGTACTTGCAGGGGTTTGACTTTGACATTGTCTATACCCCAGGCAAGGGTAATGTAGTGGCCGACGCTTTGAGCCGAAGAGTTCCAGTGCAGGCTTTGAGGAAGTCTAGTGATGAGTGGGCATTGGTGGGTCTCTTTTCTCAGATGCATGTGGAGACCAGGGAATACAGTGGAGGGGCATTCTTGGAAAGTGTCCAGTTGACTCCTTCTCTATTGGAGTTGATTCAGCAAGAACAGCCCAGTGATGATCTTTGTCAGCGTTCTCAGCAGTTCCTTCATAGTGGGGAGACATCCTCTGATTGGTCGTCGTCTCCCGAGGGCATCTTGTGCTTCAAGGGCCGTTTAGTAGTGACATTACCTCTACGGAAGGTGGTGATGCAAGATAGCCACCAGTCTCAGTGGGCTGTCCATCCGGGTGCCACTAAGATGTATTATGATGTTCGTCGGCAGTTTTGGTGGCCTGGTATGAGACGGGACATATCAGACTTTGTTTCGAGATGCTACACATGTCAGCAGGTGAAAGCAGAGCACCAAAGGCCATCCGGTTTGCTCCAACCACTACCCATTCCTACCTGGAAGTGGGAAGAGGTTGCCATGGACTTCATTGTTGGCTTACCTCGTACACCTCGGGGTAGGAATGCTATTTGGGTGGTGATTGATCGTCTGACCAAATCAGCCCACTTCATTCCGATTAAAGATACAACTAAAGTAGATGAGTTGGGCCATTTGTATCTTCAAGAAGTGGTGAGACTCCATTGTTTACCATTAGCTGTTGTCTCGGATAGAGACCCCCACTTCACTTCTCGATTTTGGGAAGGCCTTCAGAAGTCCTTGGGGTCTCAGATTAAGATGAGCACATCATACCACCCACAGACGGATGGTCAGACAGAGCGGGCGAATCAGATATTGGAGGACATGCTTCATGCATGTGTCCTAGACTTTGGAGGTTCTTGGGATAGCCATTTGGGATTGGTAGAGTTTGCTTATAATAATAGTTACCAATCCACAATTCGAATGGCCCCTTTTGAGGCGCTCTATGGTCGGCCTTGTCGGTCCCCCCTATGTTGGGCTGAGGTAGGAGAGACTTCACTATTGGGGCCGAGCCTTCTGTAGGAGACTTCTGAGAAGGTCAAGTTGATCAATCAGCACTTATTGATAGCTAAGAGTCGTCATAAATCTTATGCTGACCGGAGGCGTCGAGACCTAGAGTTTTCTGTGGGTGACAGGGTATTCTTAAAAGTGGCCCCTCGTCTGGGCCATCGTCGATTGGGTAAGCAAGGTAAGCTAATGCCATAGTATGTAGGACCCTTTGATATCACCGAGCGTATTGGTAAGGTGGCATACAGGTTGGCCTTACCTTCTCAGTTGACGTCTATCCACGATGTCTTCCACGTCTCTCAGTTGAAGAAATACAATCCGGATCCATCCCATGTGTTGAGTTAGGAAGAACTAGAGATAGAGCCTGACTTGTCTATCGTTGAGAGACCGATGAAAATAGTGGAATCCCAAGAGAAGATACTTCGAGGAAAGTCTATTCCTTTAGTCCGGGTTTTATGGCAGCATGGGAATGATACACATGAGACATGGGAGCGAAAGTCATGGGTCGAGGAAGAGTACCCATTCTTGTTTTCCAACCGAGATTCATGTTGACTTTCCGGGGCGGAAAGTCCTTAATGGTGGGGAGAATTGTCACATAAAAGGCATATTTTAAAGGTATTTTTTTCATTTAATTTACATCCTTTCTTTTTTGGGGGGTTTCCCTTGGTTTTAGGGAGGAATAGATGAGTATTCATGAATTGGGCCAAACCGTGAGCCCAATTCCAGATTAAAAAATAAATTTTGTATCTTTTACAACTTTTTCATTTTTCAACATTTTTCATC
This sequence comes from Viscum album, assembly GCA_963277665.1. NCBI lineage: Eukaryota > Viridiplantae > Streptophyta > Magnoliopsida > Santalales > Viscaceae > Viscum > Viscum album. The sequence goes on along the minus strand of OY728138.1, from coordinate 1,433,599,313 downwards.
CATTCAAATTTCAAATTGACCTCCCCTAACCTATTAACACCACCAAGGTAATTTGGAGCTTTTAGAAATCCATAACCAGGGGTTATTTGGGTTTTTGTCTAAGGGGTTGGGCCTGGCCGAAATCCCAATTCCTGTTTTAAAAATAAAATTTGATTTTGTTATAACTTATTCAATATTTGGTCTTTTTCGGTGATTCCAAGTCCCACTCAAGCCCAAGTAACCCAGACGCGCGTCTCAACTCTCTCCCACCCATTTGGAGCTCTGTAGAATCGCGATGTTGTGCCGATCGTCATAGGGTTCCTCAGATCGCCCAGATTTAAAGAGGTAAAGTATTTCTTTCATAACTCTCTCAATTCTCAATATTTTTCCTCCATTCTAGATCCTAAATGAGATAATACATCGTGTTCGAACGTACCCTAAATTTGGGCTCTTTTAAATTTCAGATACTGGAGTTTTGGAGTGATTACTTCAAGATACTTCAAGTAAATGAGCCCTTTTCTTTCCTCTTTCAAATTACTTTGGGTTTAAATCATTGTTCTTAGGGTTTTTTCGGTTATAATTGAGTTTACTAATGTACAGAAACTAGGATTTAGAACCTAGGGTTTAACTTTGGGCTTTCTTGGCCAATTTGTGTGGTTTTAGGTTTGATCTAGTTCTCTCTTGGTGCGGCGGGGGTGCGATTTGATTTCGCACGGAGATTCAAGGGGTTTTGTTAATTTGGTAGGTGATTCCATTGTGAGTGCAATTTTTGTGAATTAGCTTTCTGTTTTCATGGTACTCTAATGTTACTTCACTTGAATGTTTCTGTAAAATTTGGTTTTAGTTGCATTTATAATGAAAATGAATTTAAGTTCCAATTTTTGGTGAAATTGAGGGGTTTCCATTCAATTTTTTTATTAGTCTATTTTGGGATGCCCCATAACTGAATTTTTGGTTTCATTAAAAGGTTTTTAACTGAAATTTTGTTTTAATAACTTACAAGTGTTATCATAGTGTGAAAGGTGGATATCTTAAAGAGCTTTGGGTAAAAAACAATGTGATGTTTTGAGAAGTTGTTTTATTGGAAATAAAATTATTTTATTGTGTGTTTTAAATGGTATAAAATGTGTGTAGCTACTGTAAATTTTTTTTGTGACCAGTAGTGATATTTTATATGAAAAAGTATGTGTGTTGTTTGCTGAAATTGTTTGAGCACAAAAAGGGGAACCCCGGGTACTTAGGTGGGGCGGATTTGTACTAGTACGGCTAGTGGATCAGATGGGTTTTGTCCCTGTTCCACTTAGCATATGGATAACGACAACTCTAACTAAACTATTTGGATGATGATTGGGGACCACTAGGTTATGGGTATGTTCCCTACTAGTGGCTCGTGCACGAGAACTGATTTTTCTATGGTTACTCTACACCGAGGTACGAGGTACATAGAGCCCGAGACAACCTAGTGCTTAGGGGTGTTCCTGATTTTGATGCTCATAGGATTTGTGGTATATACCCTTGTTGTGGGTTGTTTTTGGCAGTACATTACAGTAGCTCACATGTCTATTTAATGTGCTAACATTCTGAAATTCTTGAATTGAAAAATGTTTTAATTTGAAAGTTGCATTTCTTTGAATTTTAACACTGTTTCACCTTGTGTATTAAAATTGCTTGTTTTGTTCACATTGTATTGCATACTCTTTGGAATCAACTGGTGGTATCCTATTGGGCTTAGGCTCACACCCTACTTACACCCCTTGGGTGTAAGTAGACCTGCTCATGCTTGACTTAGGTAAAGGGAAGGCTAAGGGTGATGGCGGTTCGGGATGTTAGTCCCCATCGTTGGGGAGGAGTTGCGGGGACGGCTTGCGGGTGATGATCCCCTTGTCATGTGGAGTCCATGGGGATGTCTTTATGTTGTCATTATTTGTTTTTAGACCACTTGTAGTGTCTTTAAACTTATGTATTCAGATCTGGTTTTGTTAAGAATTGTTTAGCATGAAAATTTCAGATTTTAATAATTGATTGTTTTTTTATGATTTATGCTGTCATACTCGGGTAAATCGTTCCCAAACCAGATTGTTTTGATACCCGGGCACTTGTGACAGCCCGTGGGGATAGGGAATGCCCTTCGGGCCTTGCCACGGGCCGGGTTTGGTGCCGTTAATGGTGGCAACCAGATCCGGTTCGTGACACTTAGTTTATCATCCATGTCCATGTTTTCTTATATGGAATCCTAGTATGGGTTATCTTGGGTGACCTTTATACCTCTCTTCCTTTCTTTTAATGTGATAGTTTTATTGAATCTTTTTCCAATGTGGGACATTCCATTATATTCTCAAGCCCAATTTTAAAAAAATTGTGAGGACTCAATTTATTGAAGGAGGGGAGAATGTAACACCCCAAGCTTCTATGGTACGTTTCCTTTTGAATAATGTAATGGCGTGCATTGTACGCAAATTCGAGATTCTAACACACCACAACAAATCAAACTAGCCGTTATGAATAGTAATATCTACTTTTTGAAATTTTAGAAATTTTATCTTTTTAAATGGACTTCATTTTTGGATTCTTAATATCGAAATTAGCTTAGGGTGATATTTTGGTACTTTTCAGAAAACTTTCATATTTTGATGAATATTGAAAATTACTAAATTTTAACTAAAACAACTTTTTTAATCGAAATAATTAATAGCGATAAATTATTAATTTGAGTGATTTTAAAGTATATTTAGAATATATTTTTACAATTTAATACAATGTTAGTCATTGGATGTAATTTTACATTTAAACCAGACATAAACAAGTGTCAGTCTTTTGATAGTTATAATCTCTTAAAAACACGCTATATATTTTGACGACGGGAATTAATTTTTAAATTAATTAATGCAACTGATATGTTTTTAATTTGTTAAAATAGATGTCATTTTTTAATTCATAATATCAAATATATCTTAGGCCTAATTTTTGGTATTTTTCTGGAAACTTTCATTTTTTTGATGAATATTGAAACTACTAAATGGTAGTTAAAAAACTGAATTTTTCATAAAACATAATTTCACCGCTTCTGTGAGTGGAATTTTGAAAATCTGAGAGACACGGTTAATATCAAGGAGTAAAATTTGGTTCATTGAGATGAAAATAATTTTTGGTGAATAGTAACTTTTTACTTTTATTTACCATGGTTAAAAGTAAATAGGGTAATTAAGGGTAAAAATTATATTAATATTACCCTAACACATGTCCTAATTCTATTGGACAAGTTTATATCGACCAAAACAACCTTAGGAATAAAATATTATCATTTAGGTCCACTTGGATTAGATTAGGACATTTATTATTATTTAATTCAAAGAAGAGTTAAAAGAGTTAAAATCAAAGTATATTTACTAAAACATTTTTAATATAGGGTTACACATAAGATAAATTAGATTATAAATATTAATTAGAAATATAAAAAGATTTCCAACATAATGATATTTTATTTATAATTTTTAGACATTAAATAATTTAATTTATTTATGACACAATGATGATGCAGTAATTACCATAATAGTGAAAAATTAAAATAATTGATACTATAAATACCCAAATAAATATAATTGGAGACTTTTACTAAATTACACTAATTTTCTAGGATAATATGACATATTAGGATTTATTTAATTGACCTTTTTTGAAGTAATCATTATGTTATGAGTTTCACAAAAATCAATTATTGAATAGTATCAAAATGGACATAAAAGAGTTTTTAAAACAAATATTATATTATAAGTTGATATTAAATTCTGAAAAATCTAAGGTTCTGCAAAGAGACTTATATAATGATAGTTGTATCATTAATGGACCACTTTGGTTTCACTTAGATGTATATAGTATGTTTATTAACCATATAATATAAAAATAAAAAGAGACATTGTAAAAGTGTAACTAATTAACTACGAGTTAATACTTAAAGATAAGGTTAATATAATGACCCAAACCTGTCTAAATTATATTTTTTGAGTGGTTTTCGACCTATACTGACTTTAACCTTTAAATAATACAGTTTTGAGCCATTAGAAACCAAATATAAATTTATTATAATATAATATTTCTAGCTTTTTCAATGGTGCCCCTCAGCCCTCTTATAAAAGGGCACTCCCCATTCTCATTAATTCACACCGTCAAAGACTTTTGGTTCTGATAAAACCTGCCCAAATACTCTCTCAACTTCACTCAATACAACCTAGAGGCCTTAGTTTGATTAGAAAGACAACCTAAGGATCCCTTTTGATCAAATCAAAAGGAAAAACCTGAAGAAGAGTTAATGTTTTCACCACCCTTTTTCAAATTATTTTCTTCTTCAACTTCTTCTTTACTTGTTATCCATTCTAAAATAATGAATACAGTATCTCCTATATACTATAATATTATTATAAATATGGTACAACCATATTCAGTGTTCTATCCATCCTTTGAATGACATGTCACCATACATGCGTACACACGGCTTAACGTCTCCACGTCGTGGTGTAATTGTCATTAAATAAATTATTATTTGGATGGGTATAATAATGATGTTTAATTCATGTAAATAATAAATATAACATGATAATTATTCTGTCTATATGATATAACATCCAATTATATATTATTTTAACATCAAAAGAATGATATTGTCGCTTGTGCGTACGTACGGACTACCGTCTCCACGAAAGCGATGAGATTCATTCTCCATCATATCCATTCAAGTATAATTGTCATTTGATGATTTAAAAATAATTTTTAAGGACTTGATATAATTATGGATATGAATAAGATACAACCTATCCATAAAAAAACATGGCTTACGTAACAAAGAATATAAAGGAAAATGAGTAAGTTAACACCCGAAATGACGATAATACAAAGACATTATTAACAAATAAATGTTAAAAGATCATATATGATATCATATTAATGTAAATTATTCTTGTATAATTCAATAAAAATTATTTCACCATTATACAGGAGGTTAACATACCGTCGACCAAGGAAAAAGTACAAAGTAAGGGGTTTCTCATCTCACTTTTAAATCCGTGAGATTTCCATTATTCACCGCTTATTTATTGCATGTGGTGTGTGTATTGCCCATGTTTGTATTCATTGTGTAATATACTTTAATTAATTTATATTTACATCATCATTGTATGATCCTTCTGTCATGGGTGTATGTTTCATATGTTACCAAATTGGTAAGGGAATTACAAATTTTAATTTCCACTAATTCAGCTTTGTGCATACTTCATTGATTATTTTATTCCAAGATTATATGTGGAATAATTATTCATTTGCTTATGTCATAATTTCCACTCCCCTTTCTGTGGATATAATTTTGATACACATAATCACTCCATTTATAATTTCTCAAGCGATCGGTATGAACTTGATAAGAGTAATTTTTAACTCAATCTCTATTTGTTGAGTTAAATATCCAATTCATTGGTGTCGTTCTTACAATAATATGTGTTATTGTCCTTTGATTGTCTTAAACTGAATATCCAATCATATTGAGTGTATCTATATTTTTCACACATAATTATTTCATTGATTTTTCCTAAACCTAAGGATATGACCTTTATGAGATATTTCATCTCAATTTACATTCCATTGAGACTCCTTTATTGTTATACACCAAATCACTTTTATATGGTGTATATAATGTACTTTGACATAATATATCATGAATCCATTTATTCTCATGATATTAAAAAGTTTTTATTTCCTCAATTATTTGTATTCAAGTGTCTCTCTTTTGGTTAGGAACTCTAACTAAAATATCATTTTAAAATGTTTTAAAGATTGATTATTCTAAATCTTTCTCATTAATGTCCATGTTTTAGAAATGGTTTTAAAGATTTATTTATATGGACATTAAAGTTTTCAAATCAAAATTCCTTTTAAAAGTTTCAAAGTGGTATAGAAAAATTTGATTCTAAAATCTATTTTAAATGGATTCTTGACAAATAGTGTGACTTTTAAATGATTTCAAGAAAAAAGGGGATATTTCACTCTAATTGTTTTGATGATTATTTTCATCTATGTCAATATCCTTCATCATTCTCGATTGAGGTTATTATGATACAATACAATCTTTCATATTGTATCTAATGAGTTATGTTTGACTGTGGATGTGCTATTTTTATACCATTCCTGGTTTGTGGATAAAGTATTGACATTTCATATGCTAGTTTTAATATGAATATTTATGTTATGTTTATAACTTTTCATATGAGGAATGCATTGGACTTCGTAATTGATGGGTGGAGCCCGCCATAGCTCCTCTATGCATCAGTAGGTCTCATGAGACAAACTAGTGTCTTGGCACAAGGCCTTGACAAAATCTTATTTGTAGTCTTGGCACGAGGCCTTGGCTATGCGGTTATAATAGTCTGGCTTTATGCATTCTATCATTATGAAAGTGGTTATTGATATTGCATGTGATTGTTTGACTAGTATAATATCCATGTGAATAAGTAAATGGAATTATTTCTTTTTATCTTTGACATATTATGCTGAAGTTCAAGTTTAAAAGGCTTTTGTTTTAGTTATAAATTTCTTTAAGTGTTTATGCTTATATATGAAATCTTCTGCTATATTGTTTTCCTTACTGAGAATCTGAACTCACCCATTTCACTGTTTTATTTTTCCCAGGATGTGAAGAAGTAATTTATGAATAACCTGTAGGGATAGTGTGAGGGGATATGAAGACAAGATGTTGTAGTTTTTTTACCTTATGATGTAATGTAAGTCTTATGAATATATCTAGTGTTTCCAAGACTACTAAACTAATTGGTCATTCGAGACTTGATCCTTTGTGATTATGCCAATGTTATGTAATAATACACCGACTCTGGGTATCTAGGGTCAGGGCGTTACATGAAAGGTGGTAATGGAAGAACGAACGACATAAGTTAACTAGGTGGTAGTTTGTCATACACGCGGACGAAGATTACGTATCCCATTTGATAGAAGTGTGTAATGTGGTAGGTAATAACATTAAAATAAAAAAATATAATTTTATTGAAAATATTATGGTTATTATATAATAATTATATAAAAATAATTTAAGGATGTGGATAAGTAAATGAAATAAAGATGCTTTTAGAAAAACATTACCTCTTCTTTGGGTATCATCCTTAGGTTTGCACTAATTCCTTGTAAGTTGGATTTATTCACAATATAATGATTATATGATGAGGGGAGATAATTTGTGGAGTTATTTGGGTAGGTATTTTTCCAACCAATGTGTTTTGAGAGGTGTGAATTAGGGGGAGAGTTGGAGGCCTTTTATAAGTGGAGTGAGTGGAAAACATTTAAATTTTTGAAAGAGTGAATTTCGACCACATTTCTTAGTCTATATTTTCCTAAATAATAAAACAATTTATATAATATAAGGTATAAGTTCTTAATATATAGTAAAAATAGGTTTTTGAAAAGTTTCTAGTTCTTTTTACCCTTCGAAGTTAAAGTTTAGTTCATTGGTAAACTCATTTTTCATTTAATCACTATAATTAATTTTAACTGCTTTAATAAATCAACTTGATATAAAATTAAGTTGAAATTACTATAAATTATAAACTATTATTATTCCAAATATGTAATCCATTTTTTCAAATCAAAATTACATAAGTGGAATAAATTAAATAAAAATTAATACCGGAGACAGGATGAGAAAAGCGAGTTTTTAATGTTAAAATTCTTAAAAGTTAACTATGTTTTTATATTCATATTCAATATAAAAATAATTAAAATTAACTAAATTATATTGATAGATTTATAATTGATCTAATTTTACTATAAAACACGATTTAAAATTTATTTTAACTTTGTAAATTATTTGGATGAAAAGGTAGTTTTCAATTAAAATCCAGTATTTTTCACTATTTATCAAAAAATGAAACTTCTCATAAATATTTAAAAAAATAACCCTAAAATAATTTTAAAAATAATATTTTATAAATTAATATTTTTTAAAAATAAAATCTTTAAAAGCGTCAAAATTTATTTTTCAAACAAGTGCACCATTAAAATACAGAAAAACATCATTTAGTAAAATATAGTTTTTATGGGTAAAATTAGATTTTTCTTGTCTTATGCCTATAAAATATATTTGGAAAATGTTAAAACATTTTATTGAAAAAAATAATATATAAATTTCATTAATAACATCCACTAATATTAACTAATTTAACTTATTAACATAAAACTGCTTGGGCACATAAAAATAGTTTTTATAAAAACATTTCCTCTATATTTAATTGTTTTTTATTTTTATTTCCAATTAATTGATAACCAACTAGTTAATTTTATATTTACTTAAACCATATATTTTCATAAGTTAGTTATTCATATTCATAAACTCTATTTTAATGGCTATGAGATAATTTTCATGTTGAATAATAATGTTAATAGTATTGAGTAAAACTTAGCCTTGCAAAATGAAATATATCAAAGAATGTTGTTATTATGTGTAACACAAGCTACATCAGTGTTTCATGAATGGAAAGATGTATCATAGATAATATTTATTTAAAATAGTAAATATATTATTACGTCACATGATTTTATATTCACTTCTAGGCTTGGTGTTGCATGTCGTATACGCTATTGAATAAAATGTTAATCTTTTTGATTTTTTGTGTGTTACATTCTCCCCACATTAAATAAATTTCATCCTTAAAATTTAAACAATACATTGGAAGCTAGGGGTTGGAAATTGTTAAATACCGTTGTTTAAAAACCCACATCTTAGAAAACTTAATAAAATATCCTCTTAAAAATGGAGAATGGGAAGTAAAAAATGTCACTTGAAATAAGTTATAAATAGGTTTTCAAATATAGTAGAACATCAGTAGAAGGTAAAGATATAGACATGGAAGAAACAAATATTTGTAGAGAGTTATTGATGTCATTGATCATAATAAATCTAGTTATCAATGGAAAATTGAGGGCCTTAAAACCATAAATCTGTTGTAATCTAAATGGCCATTCAATTCATAAGATATTAATATAATAAGATAACATTTTTGTTTAGAGATCCTTTACCTAAAGTATAGTATTTATTTTACTATCTATGAATATAAGGAAATATAATTACATGATATATTTTTATTTCATAAACAAATTTTTTTCATTTGTTTTGGATTTGATAAATTTTAAATTTATCCCTTTATTCTAAGAAATAAATACCCAAAACTGAATTTTTTAACCATGGAGCACTAAAATTCACTTTTAATGGATCATAAGATCCATGAAAGAGGGAAAATTATTTTTTCTTATCGATATATATTTTTTAAAACAAATATGGTTAGAACATGTTAGCCAATATAAAGAATTAATCTTCAAACCTCAAAATTAACATCACTAGTTCATCATTAATATTTATTTTTCAAATAGTTTACCTAAGAAATATGATATATTAACTAGGAAATTCTATATTTTAGTGGTTTATGTTAAACCATTATCATCCCTCATCTATGGGTTCAAGATATATGGCCTTGTCGGATATTATAGGTGGTCACCCAACATATAAGTTGTCCTTTTTATAAGCTATATTAATATAATTACCAAAATAAACATGATGGATATAATTTAAATTTAACCATTAAATATCATTTTTTACTATGGTTTTAAATATAAATTATTTCCCCCACAAAGTTTAATAATCTTATTTGTATATCAACCATAATGTTTATTAGTACCTTTAAACTTATGTTTATAAAATGTAAATGAACTATTCCTAAAATTTCTTTTCCACTAGAATATAAAATTACTATAAATTCTTTCAAATGTTCGTAGTCCTAATATAATTCTATCACATAAAGCCTAAAAAGATGTGTTTAATACCTTGAACATATGATCAATCTTAAAATAATAAACTCATGATGGTATTCATAACTCTTAATTTAATTAAGACACATATGATTCTAAAATTTATCATAACCCTTAGATGTTTCATGATTCTTATAATTGAAATGCAATCAGTAAAATAATTCTATAATTTCATTTTGAAATTAAAATACATGAATACTTTGTTCATTTTATTTTAATAAAGGTCCTTCCTTGGTCTATGGTTTATCCTAGATCATTTATTTTCATTATCTATTCAAATACTTTATAGAGGGATGTAAATAGAATGAGTATTATCCTAATAATATCCCTCAAGAGTGTCAAACTAGGTGCGTAGTATAACCTATTGTCATGTACTGGGATACACTTGAGGGAATCCCAACATGTCCTTTTCATAGTTATTACTCTTTGGTATATTTGTGACAGAACCACATCATATTGTAGTATCAATACATGGATGTATTACTAGGAAACACCACATAATATCTATCTTACAAAAAACTTTAGAATGTTATCATGTAATTATTCTCAAATTATATCATAGAGTTATATTCTAAAATCTTTGTTTTCTTAAATTTAGTTCTCAATGTTTTTACTATACTTAGTTTGACACTAAATGTTGCAACCCGAACCCCAGAAGTATGGAGAAAGTTCTTGATACCATTACATTAGTATCCGATACAAGGAATCAAATCCCAAAGGACTAATTAGTTTATTAGTCTTGGTAAACAAGATTAATACTTGAGTCTTACATTACATTTGAATACAAAAATTATAACTTAGTTTTTTTGAGAATAAATTTATTCCCCTAGTATATTCTTACATATCTATTATAGTAAAATTCATAGAATCCGAGGAAAAGGAAAAAAATAAGGGCGAACTCAAATTCTTAGTAAGGGTAAAATAAAGTTGAAAAATTATGAATAAATAAGCATAATAAATTTAAGAAGGTAAATAACTAAAAAAGCATTCCTTGTACATAATAAAATGATAAGAAAGTGTGTAAAAAATATGGAAATATAAATAACTATACACATATGTCATTTAAATAACTATATAAGGCATAATCAATATGAAAAGGAAAATAACTGAACACGCATACCATTTAATCAACATAATGAGAAAGAAATACATCTATAGATTTTTTCATATTGAAAATATCATGGATAATAATAATTGAAAATGAATGAAGTAAATTATTAATTATTAGATGTATAGTTTCCTAGGAAAATTATACCTTTAAAATTAAGATATATTCTCAAGATAGTTAAGAAATAATGGGTAGAAACCCACTTAACTATGGATAGAAAACAAATTCATCCCGTGATACTACTGATGCATTTAGGGGATATCATTAACTGGGCTCCACCCATGTCTTAAGGTTTAAATAATTCTTCATATATTGAATAATCAATTTAATTCATAAAAAATGTGACTTATCAAATATCAGCATTGAGTAAAGGATACAAATTTATCAATATTTTCCTAATCAATCAAAAAATTTAATGTAAACACTATAAGTAAAAATGGTATATGTTTTAGGAAATAATAATATCCATGATAAATGATATGGATATTTAGGTGAAATTTAATGTTCAATGATCACATCAAAGTGAATAACTCAAGGGGAAGTTAATGACTTTGAAAATTATTCATGGAAGTGAATTTCAACACTATACTTTTACAAAATAATCATAAGAAATCAAAAATAAGAAAAAATATGATATCAATTCTATGTATATCCATTAAAGTAATAATAAGGGTTGTTGTCATTGATTAAATAAAAGAGATCTCTAAAAATATTCTTTTGGAAAATATCATTTTCATTTTGAAAAATATTTTGAAAATAATTTTATATGAAAATAAATTTAAAAAAACTTTTCCTTAATAATATATTTATAAACTTACAAATGAAGTTTAAAATAAATTTTGGGGGTACATTCTGTACGTGCTGTAATGAAAACTCCTTCTATAAGGTAAAATTGTTAGAAAAGTTACTTGTTCGGTAAGAGAAAAATATATTCATTTGGAAAAAACATTAAAAGAAAAAATAGGTAAAAATGTATTTAATAATTTATTTTTAAAAGGTAAAAATCATTTTTTAATTTTTTTATAGAACATATGTTTGAGAGAAAAAATATTTCTCACTAAAGAGAGAAATGAAGTTGGGTTTTACTAAAATATTTTTCTAAAGAATATTAAGTTCCAAAGAGTGTAAGAATGTTACTATTACTTGAAAAAATAATAAAAAACCAGATTATATTAAAATGAAAGGTTTTATTAAACAATGATAAAATAATTTTCTTTAATGAATATTCTAGATTAAAGAATCCGGATTAGAATTAGATCAAGTAGGAAACCCTTAGAATGATCATAACATTGAAGTGATAATTAATCTATGAATCTATTATGCGTATCAACTATAAATATATATAATAAAAATTTAAATACATAAATATATAGTAAAAATTCATTATACACATAATCATATAATATTAATGACAACAAGGAAGTAATATAACCCAATGAAAAGAAATTGAGTTATAAAATTATTTACCACTGGTAAATATTATATCTAATACCTATAAATGAAATAATTTTGTCACAAACCGTCCACTAGGACCTGTGCCATGACTACCCCAAGCCTGCATCCCAAAGGCCAGTGGCTAGAGACTAGTCCTGAAGGCATTATCCATAAAGTGGGAGGCATTTTCTGAGTACCTGTACACACGCACACGCACAACCCCATACCTCAATGATGAAAAGAGAAAAACATGCATGCTGCTAATACAACCATTGAGAGTAAACAATACAAATCTGGAAGTAAAGGGGTCCAAAATACAAACCCAAAAAAGCTATAAACAAGAGGTTACAAAAGTCCCTAGAAACCCATTTGTAGAAAACCTTATCTAAAGAGTAGGTGAAGAGTAGCTGCCTGAAGTTTTAGGAGTATGCCTTGCCTGTCTGTCCTCACCGGGAAATTCCTGGTCCTAGACCTCCAAGGTCTCTGTTAAAACATTGGTCATATTCAAAAGACATGATATATATAGTTGAAGAGAATGTAAGGGTGAGTAACACAATACTCAGTAGGGTCCCAAAACCACAATGAAAGGTCCACAAAGAAAAGTATACATGAATTTTTGGAAAAATCACACAAGTATAACCTAATGTATTGAAAGTAAGACTGTAAGTACAAATGATGAACATCTTGTACTACTAAGGGAATCATCCTCGATGTATCACTGTGCCCTGTTGTGCCACTGAAGTCCGCTCTTCACTGAGGTCTGTTGGGCCACTAAGGCACACTTGTCACTGAGGTCTGTTGGGACACTGAGGTCTATTTGTCATTGAGTTCTATTGGGCCACTGTGTTCCACTCGTCTGCTAGACCACTGAGGTCCACTCGTCTTCTAGTCCACTAATGTCCGCTCATCACTGAGGTCTGCTGGGACACTAAGGTCCCCTCATCTGCGAGGCCACTAAGGTCCAATCATCCACTGTACCACTAGAGGTTTCTCTTCACTGAGGTCTATTGGGTCACTATGGTCTGCTCATCTACTGGGACACTAATGTCCACTTGTATTCTTAGATACTATGGTCCGCTCATCACTAAGGTCTACAAGGACACTAAGGCCCGCTTGTCTGCTAGGCCACTGAGGTCCCATTTTCTGCTATGCCACTAAGATCCACTAGTCTGCTAGGCCATTGAGATCCTCTCATCATTGATGTCTACTGCACCACTAAAGTCTGCTCATCTGTTGGGCCACTGAGGTCCACTCATCACCTCCTTCTCATCACAGACCGCTACTGGATTCCCGCTCACATCACACTTTATTCCAGGAGGATCTAATCCTCAAGCCATTATTCATATTCCAACTTATACCAAAAATCACATGGAGTATTCCAAAAGGACTATCTTGGCATGAGGGTTCCAACTCTGAAAACATCTTTTCAATCAGACCTAAAGTTTGGAAGTTATGCACGTATTACTGAAAAGGGGGATGGTGGGGTCTAGGTTCGGTCTGACCCAGATCGGTCGACCTGACTTGGGTCTGTCCCGACTGGGATCCAACCCGATCCGAGTTAGACCTGACCCACTGGGCCGCCCGCCTGCTCCAACTTGGCCAGCTGTGAGTGGGATGGCTTGCTCTACCCGAGACGCGATGACCTCCATGTCTCCCTCTACCCTGCGGGTCGCCGTAGGGTCCACCTCTATGGTCCAACTAGATCACGACCCCCTAACTGTGTGGCACGGTATGACTCACTACATCTTCTCCTTCTACTGCTGGCCATTGCGAGCGGCCATTACTGCAAGCCTCATCCACCCCTGTAGTGTGCCACCTCCCACATGAGGTGGCCACTGCTGATACCGATGTGGCCGTGAATCCTTCCATGGGCTACCAGACCCGGTCCAGTGGTTTGTTTTCTTATCCTTGAGTTCCTTCAAGAACCCCAAGTCATCTTCATAACTACTGCATAATCCATGTTGTCTTGTCATTGATCCGTAAGTCTAGTCATGAAGAACACAAGAACGCCCCCAATGGAGGGATCCATACCTTGTTCGTGTCAGGTTGATCCTTCTACATTTGATTAAAAAAACAAGTTTGGAAGAGATTTAAGAATCTAACATGGATAAATCTGATTCAAACCCCGAGATTAGAATCCTTTCCACATAGGAGATCAATGCATGGGCCACCTGTTCGTGGGTTGACCCGTGTTCTTCACTCAAATCCATGAATGGGGAAAAAGGAAATTCACTTAGAATCAAACCCATACCATGAGGTTGGATCATTCATTGGCGAAGATCTCACCATCTTCATTAATTATTACTCAATCCATTATTGGTGGAGGATTTCCAATCATTTCTCGCCAATGAAAAATCTCCAAAGCTTCATAGAAATACTGGATCGTGCCAATGATCTCATATTCAGTTAACCCATTAAATAGAGAAAATGCGTTTTATCATTTCTATTATGTTGTTTCATTTATGAAACACAGTTTTTGTTATCCTTGGGTTGCAACATCATTACATTGAAATAAAATTTAAGAATGAAATAAAACAATTTTTTATTTTTCCTTAAGAATTTTTTAATATATGTTTTCATTAAAAAGTCTAAAAAATAACTTTTTCCCTTGACTTGTACTGGTCGAGGTTAAGTGTTTCCTTAGGTAAGGTTGTTGTTTTGGATACAACGGTACCCTGGAATTTTTAATATGAGAACCTGTTTAGAATTTATCAAAACCGTATATGTGTGCTATTTTAAATAAACCTAAAATAATTTTAAACACTTATTTCGGGCTCACCGGGCCTCAGAATCCAGTGCCATCTGAGCACCTAGTCTCGAAATAATCCCATATCATTTGAAAAAAATCATATGAAATTTATGAAACAATAAAAATTAATTTATAAACATAAATTATAATTAATAATTAATTATTCATGATGTTGAATGTAAAAGTGGTATTATATACACCATATAAAAGTAATTAAGTTCATAACATTACAATTTGTTTCAATGAAATGAAATTGAGACGAAGTCCCTTACCTAATGCTTTATTTTTGTTCATACACAATTTGACCTCCTATATAGTGGTTTTAAACAAGTTTTTAAATTATAAAAGGACCATATTAATATTTATTATATCATATATGATTCTTTTATATTATCTTATCAGCCATCTTTTAATAATATTTTATTATTTTCTTTATTTTAAGTGTTAATTGCCTTATTTTTCGAGTATGTTTTGACTTATTATTTTCAGTTCCTATTACATGGATAATGATTTAACCATCTAAAGAATTTAAAACATTATGTAAATATCATTTATATTTATTATATATTTATTTATTATAATCCATAAAATTTGGTGATAGGAAATGAAATACACAGTTCATGGAGATGGTAGACCGTACGTACACATGAATGCTGTTTCTATTTTATTATTATATTGAAATAAAAATAAAAATATATATATATATATATTACAATTAAAATATTATATTTATGTCATATATATCACATATGTTTATTAAAATCATCCTTAATATGTTCCATGTAAATTGTGAATGAATCACATTACTTCACGATACGGTAGTCCGATGTACACACGAGGGATATAATGTGTGATATAATAATTAAATAATATAAATAACATAATAAATATAACATGTATCACATTTAATTTATATATCCATCATTATTCAAACCTTTATAGGTAGTAATGGAATAATTAACAACATTGGTTCGCGAGGCGGTAGTCCACTCTACACATGAAAAATGATTATGTATCCCATTTGATAAATGTTTCTGATGTTGTAGGTCATAAAGTTAAAATTAAAAAATATAAATATGTTTAAGATACATAGGTAATTGTATAATAATTATAGAAAAACTATTTAAGTAGGTAGGGAAGGAAATAAACTAAAAATGATTTGAAACAAATGTTATGTATTCTTCGTGTATCCTCATTTGGTTTACCCTAATGCATTATAAGTTTGATTTCAGACTAGGATAAGGATTCTAGGATTAGGGGATGGAATTTGGTGAGTGATTTGGTAAGTTAATGGTTGAAACAAAGTGGTTTTATAGGTTTGAAGAAGGAGGAGAGTGGGATGACTTTGATAAGTTGGGTTAGTGGCAAACATTTAAATATTTGAAAGAGGGAATTCCAGTAACATTGTTTCCATGTAAAGTGGCTCCAATAATAAACCAATTTTGATCCAATAATGTTTAAGTTCTAAATATGGATAGAAAATGTGTATTGGAGAAGTTTATAGGTCATTTGGACCCTAAAGTTTAAAGTTTAGTCCCTTGGTAAACTCATTTCTCTCTTAATCACTGAAATTAATTTTAATTGATTTTGCTAATCATTTTAGTCAAAAATTAAGTTAAAATTATTGGAAATTACAAATTATTATGGTTAAAAATATGTAATCCATTTGTCTAAATTTAAATAACATAAGTGGAAGAAATTAATTTAAAATGAATCCTGCATAAAGGATGAGAAATGCGTGTTTTCAAAGTGAAAATATTCAAAAGCTTTTTGTTTTTTTGTATCTAACTTAGATATAAAAATGACTCCAATGAATTAAATTGGAATAATAGATTCATAATTGTTATAAATTCACATTAAAACAAATTTAAAATGTAATTTAAAATTATCAATTATTTGGACGAAAAGGTTGTTTTTAATTAAAATCCCGTATTTTTCATTAATCATCAAAAAATGAAACATCTCAAAAAATACCAAAAATTAACTATATGGTAATTTGGACATTAATATTTAAAAATTGAATTTTATTTTTCAAATTAAATTTATAAAATCATAAAAATTTAGTTTTAAAATAAGTGTTCCATTAATGGTGGTAAAACCACCTTAAAAAAATACAACTTTTTATACATAAAATTTGATTTATTATTATATCTTGCTCATAAAATCTATTGGGTGAATGAAATTTTTTTTATTGAATATATAATATTTAAATTTCTTTAATATTATAGACTAATAGTAATTAATTTAATTTATTAGGATAAAATGACTTTGGCACATGAAAATGTTTTTTATTAAAACATTTCCTTTATATTTAATAGGTTTTTATTTCGATTTACAAATAATTAGTAACCATTTAATTACTTTTATATATGTGTTAAAAATATATTTTAAAATTTTATTTAATCATATTCCTAATCTCCAATTTAATAACTTAGTGATAATTATCATTTTAATTAGTAATTTTAATACCATTCAGTGAAACTCAGTCTTGCGTGTAACACAAGATATTGAAGAATGTCCTTTTCTCATGTAACAAAATATAACTCGATGTTTAATTCATTTAAATCTATATAAAATATTTTATCTATTTAAAGTGGTAAATATGTTCTAAGGTCTCAGGATATTATATTTCTTTCTATTCTTGGTGTTGCATGTTATACACACAATTGAATAAAATGTTATTATTATCAAATTCCCAGGTGTTAAATGAATCATAATATAATTGAGTTAATTTTTATTTTAGTTCCATCATGAAATAACTTTGAAGTTTTTTATTTATTAAAATGAAAAAACAATTTGTAATAAAACCAAGTATTTTTCACTATTCACTAGAAAATTTATCTTTTCAGAAAATTATCAAAAATCAAATCTATGATAATTTTTACATGAATAATTTAGAAATGAAGTTAATTTTTGTAAATTAATTTTCTTAATGTATATAAAATAAATTTTAAAATAAGGGCACAAAATGATACCATACTTATTTTTTGAAAAAATACAGGTTTTAAGAGTAAAATAAGTTTTATTTTTATCTCATTCTTAGAAAACACATAAGATGAATATTAAAATAATTTATTGAATATATAAAATTTTAATTTTATTAAAATAATTCACTAAAAGTGATTTATTTAATTTATTGAGATAAAATTTTTTTCACATAAAAATAGTTACTTTAGAACAAATATTTCCTTTATTTTCAAACAGTTTTTATTTTCATTTTTATTAAATTAGTGACCAAATATTTCATTTTATATATGTCTATAAACCACATATTTTCATAATTTTTTTTAATCCTATCCATTTACTCCTTTCTAATTAAAAGGCAATAATTAAATAATAATATTTTAGTAGTATGTCATGTTTTGTTTAAACTCAGTGTTAGATGTAATGCAATCTATCAAAGAATTTAAATTTATTTGAGAATTAAAAAATATATTTTATAAAATATTAGGGTGTTACATTCTACCCCACTTAAAATGAAATTCTACCTTGAAATCCCGTCACCCTATTAAAAAAATTGAGGATATTTCTACCTTATTATACCCTCACGTTCTCATGCAGCTTCTATAAGATGGCGGTTTCACCACAAAAAATTGTTCTGATGAGTGGTATTATTTCTAACCACTTTATTTCTATGATCTGGAATCTCTACTAGATTTCTCTCATAAAAAAGATCTTTCTATAGTTTTATAACCTATGGGATCAATATATGTGATAGTTGAGGTATATACTTCACCAGGAGAGATACATGTAACACATTATGAACTGGAGAGATGTTTGGTGTAAGTAATTAGTGATAAGCTACCATCTTTACTAAATCAATAATCTCAAAAGAGCCAATATACTTATGAATCATATTTCCTTTCTTCCCAAAAATACTAACCTTATTCTATGGTAAAATTCACAGAAAAATGCTATCCCTAAATTTTAATTCTATATCACACTTATGATTGTCAACATAGCTTGACTTTCTACTGCCCTTATATACTACTGAGTGACTCTGATATTCACTTTTATTTCTTCAGCCAGATTGAGTCCCAATATATTTCTTTCTCCAACTTCATTCCATCATGCTAGAGCTCTACATTTATTTCTATATAGGTCTTCATAAGGATCTATCTAAATACTCCATTGAAAGATATTGTTATAAGAAAACTAAAATAGAGGATGATGTGGATCCCAACCTCCTTTGAAATCAATAGAACATGATATCATCATATTCTATAAGCTTTCAATTATTCTCTCAGAATAACCATACGTCTGAGGATGATATGCATTATTGAAGATTAAATTTATATCAATAAATTATTAAAGGCTTTGCTAGAACTTCAAGGTAAACTCAGATCCTGAATAGTTACAATTGACCGTGGTACACCATACAGTATTAAAAATTACTCAATTTGTATCCTAGAATCCTGATCTAGAGATAAATTTTCTCCAATAGTGATGAAGTTTATTGAATTTTAAGGCAATTTACTATGATCCATATATAATTTTGGACTTTAGGTTTTTTGGGGGAGACCAATGAAAAAATACATGGTGATGTTTCTCTATTTCCATTATGGTATGGGAAATGGTTGTAACATCCCCTAAAAATTTTATCTCTCAAACTTAATTTACTAATATACCAAGCTCGAATATACAAACTCTGAAATATCTATCATAATTTTATCATACTAGAAATGTTATTTCAAATATCTACACATCTAAATACTTCCAGGATGAATAGAGAATAAAGAACTATGAAAATAAACTTACATCACCTTATTTAAATTATGTATGGAAAGAACAAACACATTGTTCCTAAACCTTTTCATTCCATCACAATATTAGTTAAACTCATGAATATTTATCACCTTCTTTTATATTTCAACATATTACTTATATGACTCTTTAATATTCACTTGGATAGATGTATGAAGACTCATTTGGGAAAGATTAGATTTCATCCCTTCCTTCAAGATCTTGAGATCCATAATTCTCAAATCCTGAAATATTGGTTCTTTTTAGATCCTCATTATGGATAAGCTAGCAATATTATTTTTACTCTAAGAAACAAACATATAGTTCACCTTCCTTGTGTGTTAATGTATTGAGCAGTCATAATCTTTAATCATATCCAACCATATTCTCTTGTGTATATTCATCTATTTTTGTCTGAACATATACTTTAATATTTTATTATTAGTATATGTATCACAACTTTCATCGTAAATATAACACCCCCATATCTTTAATGAAAAAATTACTCTAATTAACTCTAAATCATGAGTTGGGTGACATTTCTCATGAACCATCAATTTCACATTATGAATAAGCTATGACCATAATATTTTGCATTAGAACACATCCTGATACCTTCTTTGATGCTTCACTATAGATTACAAACCCTTATCCACAACATGGTAATGTAAGAATAGGTTCACCTACTAACCTTCTATTTGGTTTCTTGAAACATTCCTCACATTAATCTATCCAAGAGAACTTGTATCCCTTCAAAGTTAACTTGGTTTAGGAATTAGAATGATGTAATAAATGTTCCAAAAATCATCGATAATATCCCTCTAAACCAAGAATTGTTTTTTGATTTCAATCATAGTGTTTGTTATAATCAAACATTTAATAACAACATTCCTTGATGAATCCATATATATATCATCTCTTGAGATTATATGAACCTAAAATCAATCCTTTTTTAGCCAAAATTCACACTTTTTAAAATTTTTCATAAAGTTTCTTCTTTCTTAGGCTCTTTAGTACAATTCATAAGTGATCTTCATAATCTTCTTTTCACTTTGAATATATAATAATATCATATTTAAATAGTAGAAAAAAATGATCAAGGTAATATTTAATGACTCTATTCATAAAATACATGAATATAGTAGGAGCATTTGTAAGACCAAATGCCATAACTATATTCACATAATCTCCATTCTGTTCATGGAATGATGTCTTAGTTATATCCTCCTTTATGACCTTTAATTGATGATATCTAGAGTGAAGTTCAATCTTGGAAAAGTGTTAAGCTGCACATAGTTGTGCATACAAGTCATCAATATGGGGTAAAGGATACCGGTTCTTGGTAATGACCTTATTAGGTTCTCTATAATAATTAAAAATTCACATTGATCCATAATTATTTTTAAAAAAGAAATTACTTCACCCAAGTTGAAACAATTGGCCAATTGAATCAATTTTCAAGATTTTTTTATATCTGATTCTTCAATTCTAGAAACTCGATCCAGACCATTTTATAGGGAGTCTTCCAAATGGGTTCTACACTAGGTATGAGTTCTATTGAGAACTAAACTTCAAGATTTGATAGAATACTAGAAAAATATTCCAGAAATATATAAAAAACTCTATAAAAATAGGCACGTCTATAATGCCAGGTTTTTCCCCAACCATCTAAGACAAATATCCTTCATATAATGGAATTAAGACCCACAAGGTATAAGAAATTACTTTTGGATGTTTTTATTCATCCTCACACTAATAAATAATAATAGGTACATTTAAAATATTAAATGAAACTTCTATTCCTTAGAAATAAATATGGAATACATATAAAGAAATAAAATACATGCCTGAAATCACATAAAAATCAAATAATATAAGAATCACAAGATGTGAAGGATGTGAATTCCCACAAACTTAAATTGGAGAGGAACTATAGACATGTGATGTGACCATCATACAATTATCAGTTTTTAACACTAACTCAATATCTAATCCTTGAACTGGTAATTCAATAACCATTGAAAATTACATATATTTAAAAGAGTTAGTAGATAAAGAATAAAATAAAACATTATCAATTCTAGAGTGGTTGATAAGTATACCTTTATCCATGTCATTATCATAACCCAATTCAGTGTTCATGAATGTATGGGATTTCCCTTTATCTTTGGGCTTAGGTGGCTATTGACAATGATCATAAAAAACATTCTAATTTTTATACTGGTTTGAATTATTCCCATACTTCTTCTTCTTGAATAATTGAAGAGTGGGTAGTTTATTAGTTGGAATCCTTTTCATCTCTATTCCTTTAATTTTACCAATCATCACATTTCGATATTCACATGCTTTATGTCCCACCCTTCCATATTTAAAGAATCTCCCAGTTACATTCAAAAAATTCCCTTGATGTTTATTACAAATGTTTATCGAATATAAATGGCTAGAATTTATTTACACCGTTTAATTTATTTGATTTTTCATGAGTCTTTATCTTCATTTTCATATCAAAACCTTGGGAATGGTGTGAATCTATAATTTCCATTTCTAACTTGAGTACACATTAGAAAATTTCATCATAGCTACTAAAGTATCTTATGGATAATACATTTAGAAAAATTAGTTTTAAGCCACTAAAGAATCGATCAATTTTGATTTCAGAGGGGATAATTAAACAAAAGGCATACCTTTCAATCCTTGTAAAATTAGCCTCCTAGGTACCAATAGATTCATTATCCTTTTTCTTAAAGTAAAGAAACCTTATCTATAATTGTACATATAATACCAGTGAAGTGATTGTTTTAAAATATCCTCTTAAAATCATCCTATTCTATAGAGTCAATTTATTCCTCTTTCCTTGTATTTTTAATAAGGTTCCACCATTGATCCACTTATCCTACAAAACAATAAATAGTTAGTACAAAATTGTCACCTTATATGAACTATATAATAGAAAATATCATCTCAATGGTGTTGATCCATCACTTAGATAATTTTTTAATGAAGAACCTACTAAAATAGGGTGGATTCGGTCTCATGAAAGATTCAAAAAAACATTGCTCCCTACGTTGATCATTTGGAAGAACAACATGATTCATGACATGATAAAGTTATGTGAGCATTAAAACAATGTTCTATATCTTAGATCTTATAGAATTTAGTTTCTCATAAGGAAAATAATTTCATTTTCCAACACCTTCAACATTGGCACAGTTCCATCAGGTTCCATCCATTGACTGAAACAAAAAATCATAGTGTAAGAAACACTAATCATAGTAGAAAACACATAGTTTTAAAAAATAATTTAATCATTATATAATTCAAGACACATTATTTTAAATATATGATACCTTAGTTTTAATT
The DNA here is from genome assembly GCA_963277665.1 of Viscum album. Classification (NCBI taxonomy): domain Eukaryota; kingdom Viridiplantae; phylum Streptophyta; class Magnoliopsida; order Santalales; family Viscaceae; genus Viscum; species Viscum album. The sequence continues at coordinate 1,433,576,088 of OY728138.1, read as the reverse complement.
ATTGTAATCCATGATCATCATATATTAAAATCCTTTATGATGGGTTATAAAGAAAACAAGAGTTAACTGAAGCATATCCCCAATGATTGTCAAACCAAGTGTGCAGTAAGGCTCATTGTCTTGTACTAGGTAACAGTTAAGTCTATCCTGATGTGAGTTTTTAGAGTTATTACCCCTAGGTATATCTATTCCAAAACCATGTCAACTTTTCGTATCAATAAAAGTATGTATTTCTAGGTAAACCACATAAAATATTATTTATCAAAACTTTATGTTATTATCTTATTCTTAGGATTATCTTAATGGTTTTTAATAAGATTTTCTCATCCTAGTTTTTTAATTTTAACTAAACCAATCCTCTAAAACCAACTATAATGGCCCAGGCTTTTCATACATAAATATCACATCCTTTTTTATGAATATTCATTAAATTTTAAAAACACACACCCAAGAACCATAATAGTTTAGTGAATTTGGAGAATAAGTGAACAATATTCTTATTTTGTGAAATATCTTTAATATATTCCACAAATATATTCCCCTTTTTTACTCTTCATAAACAAACCCTACTTAAAATATTTCTTTATAACCTGGGGAAATAAAACATAATAAAGGGTGATATCATATGAAATATCAGATTAAACACAGGATATATCATTATATGATCATATTAAAGCATAAGATAAGCATAAGGGTCTGAGATTCTGAATATAACTTAAATATTTTATACCTAATCTATCATAGATCATAAACACAAGTCTTGACATAAATCATTATCATTCCAAAATACATGATTCATAATAGTATTAAATAATCATAATTCAATAAAAATAATCTCATGTCATAAATTTGTGGTAGTAAAATTGGTATAAAAACCATTTCATTATTCAAGGTTAACTACCATAACCAAAAAAAATATTGGATAATGCCTCCTCACGTATTTCCCATTTTGGATCATGCCCATTGGCCTATTCCACATTATGGATCAAACCCATCAACTTGCTTCCCATTCTTATCTCATGAGATATATTGATTTAATTAATGAATTATAAGGAGATATAGGTCCCAAAAATAACAAAATCCATAAATTTTTGGGACACAAAATCATAAAACATTCATCATATCATAACACTTAAAAAAGAAACAGGTTTCATGAAAATTTCATTATTGTATAACTTATGGAAATAAACGGGTTTCAAAATATTATTTTCATCAAAAACATAAACCATTTAGAGAAGGAATAAGAATTTTATTCTTGGATTATATTCCCATTAAATCATATATAATATCAAAATATATCATCATGGATGGAAAATGATTTGTAAAATATTACTTGAAAATTTTCTCGATAAAAACATCCTTTCCACTTCAAAAATCATTTTTCAAACTAAAAAATCATGAAATATTTTAAAAATAATTTTATTTAAAAATAACCATGGAAATATATAAAATAGTATTTAATGTTTTGATTGGTCATGTTAGTGGGAAATTCTATTGATATCATACATGTTAAAACAAGATTCCTTTCACAATTTTAGTAAAGAGTTAAAAGCGCCTCATTCAGAAAATGAAAAAAAAGATTAATTTTAAACCATTTAAAAAGTTAAAAAAGTGAAATATTTAATTTAAATAGTATTATTTGAATATTGAAAAAATCCTTTAACAAAAAATTGGAAAACATGGATATGGAGTAAAAAGGTTTTTCGACCGAACAGACAAATATTGTTAGTTCTCCTTAAAAACATACTCTTGATCTGTTGAGTACATAAAGAGAGAAAAATGAAAGAAATTTTTTTATTATAAATATATAATCATAGAAGATGAGAATTCAATTTTTTCATGATATATATATCATAAGATATCATTATTAAAAAATTAATCATAAATAATGTGATTGTAACATAAAATTATTACCACTTTGGTAACATTTCAATCATATGTACCATGAAATAATTACATGATAAAATATTATATATCAGGAGGTCAAATAAATTCGTGATATAACATATAAAATGGTTAGCATACACACCTCAGAAAGAAAGATAGGTGTATAAAATAACATAAGTCCTAAAGAAGGTAATTTGAGATAAAAATTCCTTACCACTTTAATAAATTTGAAACGAAAAACCCTTGAAAGAGAGATACTAAAATGGATACTTAAATCCCCATAAATTTCATGAGAATCATAAAAAAAGAAATTTAAGGTATGTATATTCTCCACATAAAATAATCATGTGGTTAATATGGCATGTGTCACATAGAAAATAAAAGTGATATGTAAATCACTTACCTCAAGTATTGAAACTCTTTAAACACATTTAAATCACATTTATAATAAATAATGGGTTATTATTAATATATTACAGAACCATACTTATATATATAATTCTATATATTATTTTCTTTTGACATCTTTACCCATTTGTTAGTGATTCCTTGTTAAAATCACATTTTGGGTAATAACTACTTAATTTTTCATGTATATTTTGGTTTTTTTTATTTTCATCCGTTAACATTGATCATGGTTACATAATTTACAAAATTTTAAAGATGATATAAATTTAATATATATAAATTATATATTTATTTATAGTAATTCATTAAATTTAGATATAGAAAATGAGTTACACTCACTGTTCATGGGGATATTAGGTCATATGTACACATGAATGATGTTTCCATTATTCAATAGATGGAATAAAATAAAGGTAAATAATAATTCACCATTATAGAATCATTTTTGTGGTAATATATATAATATATAATCATTAAATTTAACTTTTTTTTTCTTTCCAATTAAAGTGTATGTAAGAAAAGAGTGACAACGCTTCGTGAGGTGGTAGTCCTCCACACACACTAGCGATGTTGTTATATACCCACATAATAGAACATAAGAAGTTATATGTAATATAAAGATTAAATAATCATAATTATGTCACAAATATCATATATATTCTTTAAATACATCATTATAACAATCCTTGAGGGGTGGTGATGGAAGGAAAACTACATTTGTTTGCGAGGCAGTAGTCTATCATTCAAATGATTGACAATTTCATTTCCCATTTGAGGGAAGAGAAGATAGATATAGGTTATTACATAAAAATAATAAAATATAATTATATGTTAGACACTATTTTTATTATATGGGAATTATTTGGATAGTAATGAATTTGGTAAGTGAATAAGAAAAACAAATCTTAGTGGAGAAAATTACCTTTTCTTAGAGAAACCACATTTGGATTTCTTATTAAGGACTCTAGGGTTAGGATTTTGGGAATTCCAGAAGCCCTAGAAAGTGAATAAAGATTTTATGTAGGTATTTTTTAGGGTTTTATTGATTCAAATATCTTATCACATGTGAATAAGTGATGGGATTTAGTGCCCTTTTATAACTGATGAGGAGTGTATTTTTTGTAAACACCCAAAAATTATTCAATAATGGGTAGTCAATACCCCCAAAAGTTCCTCAAAAAATGATAAATAATGTATTAAAGTTATTATATAGTAAATATACCCCCTAAACACAAAAAAAAGTTTTGAAAATTTTATTCATTATTCTTTATGTTTACTCACTTTTACCAATTTAGTTTTCAGCACCATAACTAGATTTTCTTTTTATTTACATAGGTAATTTATACATTAAGCCTAAAAATAAAAGATACATAATTTATAATTTGAACCCAATGATTTTAAATATTAAATCCCTTTTATAAAATAAAAAATCCAACTTTTTTTTGAAAATTAATTCTAACACAGGCGCATGTAATGTGAAAAAACCCGTTTTAATCTTAGCCTCAATAATTAAATAATTATTGTCTTTACTATTAATTATGAGCAGAAATTAAGTTTAAATTTTTAAATAATATTAAATATTATTAAAATATATAATCATTTTTAATAAATTAAATTGAAAGGATTGGAATAATTTAATTTAAAATTAAACTCGCAAGCGTAACGAAAACGTTTTCGAAAGAAAAAGTTCTCATTAATTTAAAAATGTTTTTATATAAAATTTAAATCTAATATTTATTCAAATTACCTAAATTGGATTAATAATAATGTAATTTAACTAATTTTTTTTCTTTTAAAACAATATTTAAAAAAATTCGTTGTTTTCAAATGCCTTAAATTAATAGACAATTCTTAATAAAACCCAATAGATTTTACTATTCATAGAAAAATTAATCATTTCAGAAAAGTCTAAAAATATTAATCTAAGATATGTTTTCTATAAATTATTTAAAAGAATAAGTTATTTTGTTCATATATATATTTTTAAATCGGCAAAAATAATTTTAAAATAAGTGGAAAAAATGAAATAAATCTTTTTAAAAAAAATATATATTTTAAAAGTAAAATAAAATTCATTATTATTGCATACATACAAAAAACATAAGTTCATTCTTAAATTTTTTTATTGAATATATTATATAATAATTTCATTAAAATCATTCAACAAAAGTTATTTATTTGATTTATTGAGATAAAATGTGTTTGTAAACATAAAAATACTTTTCTTTGAGAAAAAGAATCCATTTATTTTAAAATGGTTTATATTTTCATTTTTAATTAATTGGTAACTAAAAAATTCATTGTATATATGTGTGTGTGTGTGTAAGACATATATTTTCATAAATTAGTTAATTTTACTCATTCTTACCATTCTAATTTATATGTAATAATTAAATAATAATATTAGCACGCCATGTTTTGTTTAAACATGGTGTTGCATATAATTCAAGGTATTGAAGAATTTAAGTTTATTTAAGAAGAAAAATATATATCATCAAATAGCATGGTGTTAAAAAAAGGAAAATTTTTACATGTTTTATGTTATATGTTTTGAAAAAAAGAATAAAGGAATGTTCTATTTTATTATATATTCTGTGAACTTATTTTCTCACTGAAACCACCATCATTTTATGTTTGGATTCATTTATAAGATTTAATATTTTCTTTAACGAAAACCCCATTTCCTTTTTTGGGTATTTTTGTTATGGAGAATTGGATTTTTTATAGTAATAGATATTTTGGTATCCGAAAGTGTTTTTTATATGGGGTTATAATATTTTTTCCAAAGGTTTTATGATAAAAATGTGTAAGAATAACATGTTTTATTCATGATATGGTACTTGAGCTTTATATATGAGAAATGGGTGAGTTGATATAACTTATATGATGAATTGATCTCCATTATATCTCATGATATGTGGGTGATCCTGGTATAGTTTTTATAAAGGGTGAGCCCCATAATTGTTCTTAAATTCATTGGGTGATGTTTTTTGTCTTTAGAGTAAAGAAGTGGGGTGTTACTGTAGTGTTTATCATATGAATTTAAATTGGATATAGTTATTTCTGACATTTATTTTAATTGAGTTGTAAACATGATGCTCTAAGTTTCCCAAATGGGTTCTTATTTTCTTGATATGGGTTTTAATGGTTTTATTTGAGAAAAAAATATGTTTGTATTTTTCATGTGGAAATGATTTATTTAATTTGATCAAAGAACATTTAGATAAAGGTAAACTTTCTTAGGTTTTCATGTTTTTCAATGGACAAAATGATGTATTTATTTTTTAAATTCCTTAATGAAATTTTATGCTCATCCCATGTTTTAAAATTATTCTCATAGTGTTTAATGATGGAAAAAGAAAAAGAAGAAGGCATGTTGAATGTCGTGAATATTTTTCATGAAAAGAAAAGAAATAATTTTTTATTTTAATTTTTTTATATTATGGGAAAAATGAATATTGAGTAAAAGTGTCCTCATTGTAATATATGAGGTTTTAATGTGAGATTTATAACCTGATTCCTTAAAACTCTTAACCAAATAGATTATTGATAATGTAATAAAATGAATTCATGGATAAAAACTCATGATTAAGTAATGATTCTATAGTGACCCAATATTTTTTCACATATTATTGCATGATTTTCAACATAAAAATATTTTTAATACAAATTGAATATTGAAAAGGACTAGTTTCTTTGGGAAACTAGGTACATAATACATAAAAAATAAGACTAAAATAAAACTTTCAGTTTATTCTCCATAGTGATCTCCAAAATTCCTTTGAGATCCTAAAAATATATTGGATAACATGGGGAATACTTAAAATAAAGGGGTGAGATATAAAGCTCAGAAAGGAAATAAACATGATAAGGAAACATAACATGTGAATCAATGATATAACATGATATAATAAAAGAGAAGGTACATGAGTAATCACATGAAAGAATAAAATAAACAACATGGTATAAAAAGCTCATAGTAATATAGGAAATGTGAAAGCGATATATAATATGAGATAAAAATGTTTCAAGGATAACTACCTATGTGATATCACATGGTGGACAAAGTCCCATGATAGATTAGGTTTACTCTCTAATCTTATACTTGATGGATCATGAGAATAAATCATTACCCAATGCATTGGAGTTATATCTTGGTGAACCCATCATAACATGTTCATGATTCATTCATTCCATATAAGGGAAGCTAGTCATAAAGCATAACAAAATAATTACCCATGGAAAGAAAATGGGTTTTATAATCTTATCTCATATCATACTAAAAGTAAATTTCGCAATGAATGGATTTTAGAAATGAACATAAGGTATGAATTACACCATCAAAATATTGGAGATTAAGCTAAGCATAAATTATGGGGGACACATATATAGAATTTAGAAGAATTCCATAATATTAAAGGTTGTTTTCTTTGATAAATAAAAATACCTTTAAAATATTAAAAAACATTCTTGAGAAAAAAAGCCTCTCCAATTTGAAAATCACTTTTTGAAAACTAAAATTCCCAAAATATTTTAGAGATCCATTTATTTTAATATATCATTGAGAACTTATGAATGATTCTTGAAAGAAAATAATAGTCATGATGGCAGAAAATACTGTTCATGTCGTACATGTTAAAAAACAATTTTTTTATATTTTCAGTAAGAATTAAAAATTATATTGTTTAAAAAATGAAAAGAAGATTAATTTTAAAACATTTTGAAAAAAATCATGCATGGTTAAAATGAATTTTTAAATCATAGTAGAATAGTAAAAAAATTAAAAACATTTTTTGAAGATATGGATATAAAAGAAAAAGAATTTTAGACCAAAGAGAGTAATGAAGTCACATCTTCTAAACACAATTTATCAATAATTTCAAGTAAAAAATGGAGGAAATGTAACTACATGAGAAATTTAAATAGTAATTTATTTAAAGTAAGGATTTATTTTATATTTATTATTAAAATTGTACCAATAGTTTGATATAAATAAAATATGACAATTTAATCTGTTATAAAATTTTTATAATAATTAAGGTTAAAAAATTTTTATATAAAAACTATTATTATTATTTTTAATATAATATATTAAAATATATTATGTTTTCTTTTAATAAAATTTATAAACTTTAAATATATATAATTATTACAAAAAACACACTTTTATATGTGTTAAAAAAGATTTTAATTATTTCTTAAAAAAACAAATATATATATATATATATATATAAAATTTACAGATTTTGTCTAATATATATATATATATATTAATATAAAATAAAAAAGAATATATATATATATATATATATTAGCTACATGATTTTGTTTTAAGAAAAAAATGATGATGTAAAAAAAGTAGTTTTTGATTTTTAAAAAATGATAGAATAATTCAAAGAGAATTGTTGAGTTGGTAATAATTGATTGTAATAATGAATTGGAAAAAAAGGGAAAAACTTGAGTTGATAAGCCTTTAAAAAGAAAAACGAAATTTATGTACAATTAAAAAAAGAAAACGTTAAACGAGTCCAGAAAAGAAGAATAAAATGATTTTAAAAATGATAATACTATAAAATAATAAAAATAATGATTTGAAATAATTAAGAAAAGAGTATGAAATAGGAAAACTCATAGAATATATAGAAAGATATAAACAAAATGAATAAAAAATCACAAAATAAAATGTAGCCAAAAAAGGGGGTCTAAATTTGGAGTAGTCATAAAACAGATTTTCATTCGACGATAAAATGTTTGGAAATTATTTCAAATTTTTATCTCTTATTGTCTCCCTTTTTACTATTTTTCATATGAAATTATTATTACTCTAAGTGTATACTATTATTTTATGTGTGATTCTGCATCTTCATACCCCGACATATCATGCATAGATAAATACGGCCATTAGCTGGCTCATATGTGGCATTCAATGCATTTTGAGACCGTATACACACTTATTTTATTTTTCATGCAATTATAGCTTTTAAAAAGAAATATTATTTCTTGTATGGTAATCTCCACAAGTTATTTTGGAAATATTTTCAAATAAGGTTTATAATATTTTATAAGTAAAATTATTTTCTTAGAAAGAAAGCACTTATATGTATGAGATTTCGAAAATGTTATGGGTTTGAATTAAAAAAGTATGAACCGTGAAAAAGATATTTTAATTAAAACTATAATTAGTTATGATGAATGATATGATATGGGGAGTGAACCCATAAGTTTAAGGGAACTTGGTTCCACAAGAGTTGTGTTTAGTGGCCATATGTATGGTTTTTATTTATGGTCTGCCGAGTATTCAGGATAATAAACTAGAAAAACTATTATTTCCAAAAGGGGAATTCCAAGTGATTTTAAAAATATAATCATTTTATGAAATCTACTTCTAAAAAACTACATGGATTTTTCAATGACATGTATTTAATATTTTCATGCCAAAGAGTGTTTCATGCCATATATATATTTTAAAGGATTTTCATAAATATTTTCAAATCACCTTACTGGGAAAATATAACACTCACCCTACGTTTCTAACTCATTTTTTACATTTTTAGTAGATTTATCAGTGAAGTATTTTTTCTATAAGGACAAAGCACACTAAAAAGTATTTTATTTATTTAATTCTTATTTGTGTATTTTGTTGTAATGTAAGTCATGTATTATTAGTTTCTAATTCTCCAAAATGTATACCGGCAAAAGATCTTGATATATAATTCAAATGTTGTGTATTTCTTATGTTGCACTTTTAAAAAAAATAAACATCATTTATATGGGATGAGTCTAATAGCTCTGGCTTGGGTCATTATAGTTGGTATCAGAACAACAGTCTAGATAATTTTGGAAAATTATAATGAAATTAATAATTTTAAGTACACCTCCACTATAAATTTATTTTTCATGTGTGTATGAACGAATTGTGAGGGCACAATTCAGTTAAGGGGGAAGAATGTCATGCCCTAATAAATTTAAATATTAATTTATTTTAAGTAAGGATTTATTTAATACTTATAATTAAAATTGTAACGTTAGTTAGAAATAAATAAAATAGGACAATTATAATTTGTTTTAAATTTTTTATAATAATTAAGGGTGAAACATTTTTATATGAATTTATTTTATTTTTAAGATAATAGATGAAAATATATTATGTTTTCTATTTAGAAAATTTATAAACTATAAATATATATAATTATTACAAAAAAAAATACTTTTATATACCTGTTAAAAAACAATTTTAATTATTTCTTCAAAAAAAAAATTTATATACACATATAAAATTTAAACATTTTGTAAAATATATATATATATTAATATAAAATATAAATTAATATATATATATATATATATATATATATATAAATATATTAGCTACATAATTTGTTTTAAGAAAAAAATGATGATGTTAAAAAAAGTGGTTTTCGATTTGTTAAAGAAATGATAAAATAATTTAAAGAGAATTATTAAGTTGGTAATAATTGATTGTATAATTAATTGGAAAAAAAAGTGAAAAATATGATTTGAAAAGTCTTTAAGTAAAAAAACTGATGTACAATTTAAAAAAAGAAAGCGTAAAATAAGTCAAACAAAAAAAAGAGAACAAAATGATTTAAAAAAATGACCAAAATATATAATGATTACAATAACGATGAATTTGAAAAAATTAAGAAAAGAATCTGAAATAGAGAAATTCATAGCATATTTAGGGAGATTGAAACTAATTGAATAAAAATCAAAAGACTAAATGTTGGGAAAAGGGTGTCCAACATGCTAAAGTAAAAAAACAAATGGGAATGAATACCCGTGAATTTTGTGTGTGGGTATTTTTTTAAAAGAAACTTAGCGTATCTAAAAGCTTATGACAACTTAATTTTTTTATAAGTATACGAGACTCATAGATAACCCTTCCTCCTTGATTTGATGTCCGGAGCCAAACCCATTCTTTGGTTCAAGATCATAAGCAAGCATCAGATTCCCCTTCGGTTTCCAAAAACAAGTAAGGGAATTCTCTTTTTAATTTCAAACATAGTTTTAAAGAGTTTTAAATTGATTTCTCAACATATTATATATATATATATACATACATATGTATATACTTATATATGTTCGATTTTATTTACAATATGGTGTTATTAGATATATAACAAAAAAGATTATGTTTTAATACCATATTTTAAAACACATGTTTTGAACAAGGTTACCTAGAATTTTATCAACCAATGTTACACACACACAAAAATATATATTATATATATATATATAAATATATGTGAATAAACTCACTCAATTTTCAAAACATGATATTTTTAGAAGTTATAAACTAAGGGTTATGAACTAGATCGAGCCTTTATAATGTTATTATAAAAGGGTTTACAACATTTTGTTTAACACATGTATTTATAAAAATGTGTATATATATACTTCTGTATATACATATATACATGTTCTGGCCAAATTTCCAACAGTCTTAAAACAAATTTTCATTCTACAATTATATTTTTCAAAATTCTACAAAATATTTATCTCCTTTAGTCTCCCATTTTATTATTTTTCATATGAAATTATTATCATTATAATTGTATACAATTATTTTATGTGTGATTCTACATCTTTATACCCCGAAATGTCATGCATATCCAATTACCTAGATCAGATGTAACATTCAATTCATTTTGAGGTCGTGCATGCATTTATTTTATTTTTCATGCGATTATAGCTTTTAAAAGAAAATATTTATCCTTATATAAGAATCTCCCCAAGTTCTTTTGGAAATATTTTTCAAATAAGGTTTATGATATGATATAAGTAAAATTATTTTTTTAGAAAGAAGGCAATTATATGTATGATATTTTCGAAATGTCATACATGTAGGCAAAAGGGGGTCCAACATGATAAAGTAAAAAAATCAAATGGGTATGAATACCCATGAATTTTTTTGTGGGTCTTTTTTTAAAACAGTCATTGCTTATCTAAAAAGCATAAATCAACTTAATTTTTTTTAAATAATTGAGACTCATGTAGAACCCTTCCTCAATGATATAAAGTCTCGAGCCAAACCCCTTCTTTTGTACAAGTTCATAAGAAAGCACCAGATTCCCCTTCGGTTTCAAAAACCAAGGGAACTATCTCTTTTATTTAAAACTTTGTGTTAAAGAGTTTTAAATTAATTTTTGAACCAATTATATGTATATATATATTTACATATGTATATACTTATTTATGTTCTGTTTTATTTACAATCCACTGTGATTAGATGTATAACCAAGAATATTATGTTTTAAAACCTTGTTTTTAAACCCATGTTTTGAAAAAGGTTAGATCAAATTTCCTCAACCAATGAAATACAAACACACACACACACACATATGTTATATATATATATATATGTGTGTGAATATATGTATAAACTCACTCAATTTTTAAAACATGATATTTTTAGATGATATAAATTAAGGGTTGTGAACTAGATAGAGCCTTTATAATGTTATTATTAAAGGGTTTAGAATATTCTGTTTAATATAAGTATATATATATATATAATTGTGTATATACTTATATATAAATTTTCATCCCAAATTTTTAGTAGTCATAAAACACATTTTAATTCAACAATTAAATATTTGGAAATTATTCAAAATATTCATCTTCTATAGTCTTTCTTTTTATTATTTTGCATATGAAATTGTTATCATTATAAGTGTATATTATTATTTTTTGTGTGATTCTGAATCTATATACACATACATGTCACACATAGATATATATGGGTATTACATAGCCCATATGTGACATTCAATTCATTTTGAGACCATTCAGAAACTTATTTTATTTTCCATGCAATTATAGTTTTTAAAAAGAAATATTATTTCTTGTATGGGAATATCCTCAAGTTGTTTTGGAAATCTTTTTCATGTAAGGTTTATAACATTATATGAGTAAAATTATTTTCTTAGAAATAAAGTAATTATATGTATGAGATTTCTGAAATGTTTTGGGTTTGAACTGAGAAAGGAAGAACTGTGGAAAAAAATTGTTTTTATTAAAACTGACACTAGTTATGATGAATAATAAGTATATGGGGAGTGAACCCCTATGTTTTTTGGAAGATGGTTCCATATGAGTTATTTCTAGTGGCCACATTTATGGTTTTTATTTATGGTATGCTGAGTATTCAAGATAATCCACCAGAAAACTATTATTTCCAAAAAGGGAATTCCCAAGTGATTTTACAAATATAATTATTTAATAAAATATATTTCTAAAAAATTATTTTGATTTTTCAATGACATGTATTTAATATTTTAATACTAAAGAGTATTTCAAGTAATATATATTATTTAAAGGATGTTCAATTTTTTTCAAAACCCCTTACTGGTAAAATATAATGCTCACCCCACGTTTTCAACTCATTTTTACAGGTTTAATAGATTTACTAGTAAAGTATTTTTTGTGTGTGGAGGAAGGTAACTAAAGATATTTTATTTATTTAATTTCAATTTTTTTTGTTTGTTGTAATGTAAGTCATGTATTATTTGTTTTTAAGTCTGCAAAATATAAACTGATAAAAGATCCTGATATATAATTGACATGTTGTGTATTTCTTATGTTTCACTTTTATAAAAAAATACATAGCATTTATAAGGACTGAGTTTGGTAGATCAGGATCAGGTCATTATAGTTGGTAGTAGAGCAACAATCTGGACATTTTTGGAAAATATGAATGAAACTAAAATTCGAAGTACATCTCCATTGCAAAATTCTTCTTTCTTGTTTGTATGTACGAATTGTGAGGGAGAATTTTAGTTAATGGGGGGAGAATGTAAATCTCTGAAATATTTAAATAGTAATTTATTTTAAGTAAGGATTTATTTAATTTTTCTATTTAAAATAGTACCATTAGTTTGAAATAAATAAAATATAAAAATTATATATTTGTTTTAAATTTTTTATAATAATTAAGGGTATAAATTTTTACATGAAAACTATTATTATTATTTTTAAGATATTATATGAAAATATATTATTTTTTCATTTTATAAAATTTATTAACTATAAATATAATAATTATTTCAAACAAAACACTTTTATATATGTATTAAAAAAACAAAAAAAAAACGATTTTATATACATAAATAAAATTTCTGAGTTTTCTATAACATATATATTAATAAAAAATAAAAATGGATATATATATATATATATATTAGCTACATGATTGGTTTTATGAAAAAAATGATGATGTTAATAAAAAGTGGTTTTTGATTTGTTAAAAAAATAATAGAATGATTTAAATGGAATTGTTGAGTTGATAATAATTGATTGTAATAACAAATTGGAAAAAATAAAAAGGGGAAAATTTGATTTGATATATCTTTAATAAAAAAATTAAATTGGTGTACAATTAAAAAAGAATGAAAGCGTGGAACGAGTTAAATAAAAAAAGAAATTATTTTTGTAATGTAAGTCTTTTAATATTGGTTTCTAATTCTTCAAAACTGAGATTGGTAAAAGATCCTGATATTTAATTCAAATGTTGTGTATTTCTAATGTTTTACTTTTATAAAAAATACACATCATTTATAATTGTTGAGTTTGGTAGCTCAGGCTCGGGTCGTTATAGTTTTGTATCAAAGCAACAGTCTAGATAATTTTGGAAAATTAGAATGAAATTAGTAATTTTAAGTACGCCTCCATTGTAAAATTATTTTTCCTATATGTAAGAACAAATTGAAAGGGCACAATAAAGTTAAGGGCGGGGGGATGTAAGGCCCTAATAAATTTAAATAGAAATTTGTTTTAAGTAAAGATTTATTTAATATTTATAATTGAAAATGTACTATTAGTTTGAAATAAATAAAATAAGACAATTATAATTTGTTTTAAAAATTTTATAATAATTTAGGGTAAATCATTTTTATATGAATACTATTATTATTATTTTTAAGATAATATATGAAAATATATTATGTTTTCAATTTATAAAATTTATAAACTATAAATATATATAAATATTACAAAACACACACTTATATATGTGTTAAAAAATAATTTTAATTATTTCTTAAAAAAACAAATTTATATACATATATAAAATTTCCACATTTTTTCATATATATATATATTTATATAAAATATATATATATATATATATATATATATATATATATATTATCTATATGTTTTTTTAAGAAAACAAATGATGACGTTAAAAAAAGTGGTTTTAGATTTGTAAAAAAAAGGATAGAATGATTTAAAGAGAATTGTTGAGTTGGTAATAATTGATTGTAATAATGAATTAGAAAAAATAGGAAAAAAATTCTTTGATATGTCTTTAAGAAAAAAACGAAATTGAAAAACCCAAGTTTTGAAACAAAGAAGATTATGTTTTAATACCATGTTTTAAAAGACGTGTTTTGAAAACTGTTAGCTCCAATTTTCTCAACTAATGTCACACACAAACACATGTTATATATATATATATATGAATATATATCTATAAACTCACTCAAGTTTTAAAAAATGATATTTTTAAAAGTTATAAACTATGGATGTTGAACTAGATCGAGCCTTTATAATGTTATTATAAAAGTGTTTACAATATTTTTTTAACATGTGTATTTATAAAATTGTATATATATATATACTTGTATATAAAAAAATATACATGTTCTGCCCAAATTTCCACGAGTTATAAAACAAATTTTTATTCAGTAATTAAATGTTTGGAAATTCTTCCAAATATTCGTCTCTTATAGTCTCAATTTTTATTAGATGTATAACTAAGAAGATTATGTTTTAATACTATGTTTTAAAACCCATGTTTTGAAAAAATTTAGCTAAGAAAATTCTCAACCAATGTTAGACACACACACACACATATATGTTATATATATGAATATATGTGTATAAACTCACTCAATTTTCAAAACATGATATTTTTAGAAGTTATAAACTAAGGGTTGTGAACTAGATCAAGCCTTTATAATATTATTATAAAAGGGTTTACAATTTTTTGTTTAACAAATTCATTTATAAATAAATAAATATATATATATATACTTATGTATATACATATATACATGTTCTTCCCAAATATCTTGTAGTGATAAAACAAATTTTCATTCCACAATTAAATGTTTGGAAATTCTTCCAAATACTCATCTCTTATAGTCTCCATTTTTATTATTTTTCATATGAAATTATTATCCCTCTAAGTGTATACAATTATGTTATATGTGATTATACATCTGTATATCCCTAAATTTCATGCATAGATACATATGGCCATTACCTAGCTTATATGTGGCATTCAATGAATTTTGAGACTGCACATAAACTTATTTTATTTCTCATAAAATTATATCTTCTAAAAGGAAATATTATTTCTTATATGAGAATATACTCAAGTTGTTTTGGAAATATTTTTTAAATAAGGTTTATGACTTGTAATAAGTAAAATTATTTTCTTAGAAATAAATTTATTATATGTATGCGATTTTAGAAATGTTTTGGGTTTGAACTAAGAAAGGAAGAATTGTGGGAAAAAATGTTTTTATTAAAACTGACACTAGTTATGATGAATGATATGATATGGGGAGTGAACCCATAAGTTTAAGGGAACTTGGTGCCATATTAGTTATATATAGTGGCTGCATGTATGGTTTTTATTTATGGTCTATCGAGTGTCTGAGAAAATCCACCAGAAAAACTATTATTTTCAAAAGGGTAATTCCTAAGTGATTTTGTAAATATAATTATTTTATTAAATCTATTAATAAAAAATTATATGTATTTTTCAAGGACATGTATTCAATATTTTCATACTTTAGATTATTTCATGTAATATATATTCTTTAAAGGATTTTTATAAATGTGTTCAAAACCCCTTACTCGGTAAATATATTTCTCACCATACATTTTCAACTCAATTTTAAAAGTTTGGTAGATATAACACTAAAGTATTTTTTGTGTGTGAAGGAATCACACTAAATATTATTTTATTTATTTAATTTGAATTTGTGCAGTTTGTTATAATCTAAGTCTTGTATTATTGGTCTCTAACTCTCCAAAACATAGACCAGTAAAATATCCTAATATGTAATTCAAATGTTGTGTATTTCTTATATTTAACTTTAATAAACAAGTACGAAACATTTATAAGGGTTGAGTCAGGTAGCTTGGTATTGGGTTATTATTGTTGGTATTAGAGTAATAGTCTAGATAATTTTGGAAAATTACAACAAAATTAATAATTTTATGTATGCTTTCATTGTAAAATTCTTTTCTCTGTGTGTAAGAATGAATTTCAAAGGAGAAATTCAGTTAAGGGGGAAAAATATAATGCCCCAATAAATTTAAATACTAATTTATTATAAGTAATGATTTATTTTATATTTATAATTCAAATTGTACCATTAGTTTGAAATAAATAAAATTGGACAATTATAATTTGTTTTAAATTTTTTAAAATAATTAAGGGTAAAAAATTTTTGTATGAAAACTATTATTATTATTTTTAAGATTATATATGAAAATATATTATGTTTTCGTTTTATAAAATTTATAAACTATAAATATATATAATTATTACAAAAAACATACTTTTATATATGTGTTAAAAAGGGTTTTTAATTAATTATTCTAAAAAATAAATTTATATACATATATAATATTTAAAATTTTTTTCTAATACATACATTAATATAAAATATAAACAAATATATATATATATATATATATATTAGCTATATGATTTGTTTTACAAAAAAATAATGATGTAAAAAAAAGTGGTTTTTGATTTGTTAAAAAAAGATAGAATAATTTAAAGAGAATTGTTGATTTGGTAAGAATTGATTGTAATAATTAATTGGAAAAAACAAAATGGGGAAAATATAACTTGATAAGCCTTAAAAAAAAATAATTTTTTTATAGAATTTAAAAAAAGATAGCATGAAACGAGTCAAACAAAAAAAGAAGAATAAAATAATTTTAAAAAATGATAATAATATATAATGATATAAATAATGGTTGATTTGAAAAAATTAAGAAAATAATCCAAAATAGGGATATCCATAGCGTATATAGGGAGATAGAAACTAATTGAATAAAAAAACACATGACTAAATGTAGGAAAAAAGGGGGTCTAACACAATAAAATAAAACAAAAACAAACAAGAATGAATACCTATGAATTTTTTTTTGGGTATTTAAAAAAAATATTATCTTAGAGGCTTACGACACCTTAATTTTTTTTATAAATATATAAGACTCAAGGAGAACCCTTCCTTCAAAATTTTATGTCCTCGTCCAAGCCTCTTCTTTGGTACAAGTTCATAAGCAAACAACTGATTCCCCATCGGTTTCCAAAAATAAGTAAGGGAATTCCCTCTTTAATTTCAAACTTAGTTTGAAAGAGTTTTAAATTAATTTCTCAACCTATGATATATATATACACACACACACACACACATATATATATATGTATATACTTTTATAAGTTCAGTTTTATTTACAAATCGATGTTATTAGATGTATAGGTAAGAAAATTATGTTTTAAAATATTGTTTTCATACCCATGTTTTGAAAAAGGTTAGCTCAATTTTTCTCAACCAATGTTAGACACACAAACACACAAATATATATGTTATATATATATATTTGTGTGCGTATAAACTCACTCAATTTTAAAAACATGATATTTTTAGAAGTTATAAACTAAGGGTTGTGAACTAGATCGAGCCTTTATAATGTTATTATAAGAGTTTACAATATTTTATTTGACAATTGTTTTTAAAAAAATGTATATATATACGAGTGTATATACAAATATATATGTTGTGACCAAATTTATTGTAGTCATAAAACAAATTTTCATTTATCAATTAAGTGTTTTGAAAATTCTTCCGAATATTCATCTCCTATAGTCTCCATATTTATTAGATGTATAACTAAGAAGATTATGTTTTAATACCTTGTTATAAAACCCGTGTTCTAAAAAATGTTAGCTCAAATTTTCTCAACCAATTTTATACACACAAACACATATGTTATATATATATATATGAATATATGTATATAAACTCACTCAATTTTCAAATCATGATATTTTTAGAAGTTATAAACTAAGGTTTGTCAACTAGATCAAGCCTTTATAATGTTAATATAAAAGGGTTTACAATATTTTTTAAGACATGTATTTTTGAAAATTTATATATGCATATATACTTGTGTATATACATATATACATGTTCTGCCCAAATTTCCAGTAGTCATAAAATAACTTTTCATTCAAAGATTAAATTTTTGGAAATTCTTCCTAGTCTCACATTTTATTATTTTTCATATGAAATTTTTATCCTTCTAAGTGTATACAATTATTTTATGTGTGATTATACATCTGCATATCCCGGAATGTCATGTCTATATAGATATGGCCATTACCTAGCACATATGTGACGTTAAATGCATTTTGTGACCGTACTGACACTTATTTTATTTTTCATGCAATTATAGCTTTTAAAAGGAAATATTATTTCTTGTATGGGAATCTGGTCAAGTTGTTTTGGAAATATTTTTCAAGTAAGGATTTTCATATGTTATATGTAATATTATTTTCTTTGAAATAAAGTAATTATATGTATGCGATTTTAGAAATGTTTTGGGTTTGAACTGAGAAAGGAAGAACCGTGAAAAAATGTTTTTATTAAAATTCGCAGTAGTTATGATGAATGATTAGATATAGGGAGCAAAACCATATGTTTAAGAGAACGTGGTTCCATATAAGTTATGTCTAATGGCCACATGTCTGGTTTTTATTTGCGGTCTGCCAAGTATCTGTGATAATCCATAACAAAAACTAATATTTTCTAAAGTGTAATTCTCAATTAATTTTTCAAATATAATAATTTTAATAAATATATTTCTAAAAAATTATATGGATTGCTAAATGATATATATTAAATATTTTCATACTATTTATTATTTCAATCATTATATATTATTTACAGGTTTAGTAGATTTATCACCGAAATATTTTTTGCATGTGGAGGAAGGGCAAAGAAGATTATTTTATTTATTTAATTTCAATTTGTGCTGTTTGTTGTAATGTAAGTCTTGTATTATTTGTTTCCTATTTTTCAAAACCAAGACCGATAATTGATCCAGATATGTAATTGAAATGTCATGTTTTTTCTTATGTTTCACTTTTATCCAAATGTATACAATATTTATATGGGATGAATCTGGTAGCTTGGGATCATGTTTCAATAGTTAGTATCACAGTAACAGTCTAGATAATTTTGGAAAATTTGAAAAAAATAATAATTTTATTATGCTCCCATTGCAAAATTCTTTTTCTTGTGTGTAAGAATGAATTTCGAGGAAGCAATTCAGTTAAGGGGGAAAGAATGTAATTCCCCAATAAATTTAAATAGTAATTTATTTTACGTAAGGATTTATTTAATATTTATAATTAAAATTGTACCATTAGTGTGAAATAAATAAAATTTGAAAATTAAAAATTGTTTTAAAATTTTTATAATAATTAAGGGTATTTATATGAAAACTATTATTTTTATTTTTAAGATAATATAAGAAAATATATTATGTTTTTAGTTTATAAAACTTATAAACTATAAATATATAAAATTATTACAAAAAAATACTTTTATATATGTGTTAAATAATGATTTTAATTATTTATTAAAAAAAAGTTTATATACATATATAAAATTTACACATTTTTTATAATATATATATTAATATAAAATAAAAATGAATATAAATATATATATATGAGTACAAGATTTGTTTTATAAAAAAAATGATGATGTTAAAAAGTAGTTTTCGATTTGTTGCAAAAATAATGGAATAACTTAAAGAAAATTGTTGAGTTGGTAATAATTTATTATAATTATGAATTGGAAAAAGTGAAAATTTTATTTTATAAGACTATATAAATAAAAAATATTGTACAATTTAAAAAAAGAAAGCATGAAACAAGTCAAACAAAAAAATGAGAAAAAAATGATTTTAAAAAATGATATTAATATATAGTGATAGAAATAATGATGGATTTTACAAAATTAAGAAAATAATACAAAATAGGGAAACCTGTGGAATTTTTAGGGAGATAGAAACCAGTTGAATTAAAAACACAAGACTAAATGTAGAAAAAAGGGGGTCTAACACGCTAAAGTAAAAAAAAGGAATGAATACTTGTGATTTTTTTGTGTATATTAAAGAAAACTAAGATTATCTATGAAGCTTCTGAAAATTCATTTTTTTGATAATTACACAAGACTCATGTAGAACCCTTACTTCATGATTTGGAGTCCCAAGCCAGACCCCTTTTTTGGTTCAAGTTCATAAGCAAGCAGCAGATTCCCCTTCGGTTTCCAAAAACAAGTAAGAGAATTTTCTTTTTAATTTCAAATGTTGTTTGAAAGAGGTTTAAATTAATTTATCAACATATGATATATATATACATACATATATACATATTTATATACTTATATAAGTTCAGTTTTATTTACAATATGGTGTTATTAGATGTATAACCAAGAAGATTATGTTTTAAAACCTTGTTTTCAAACATATGTTTTGAAAAAGGTTAGCTAGAATTTTATCAACCAATGTTACACACACACACATGTTTTATATATATGAATATATGTGTATACACTCACTCAATTTTCAAAACATGATATTTTTCGAAGTAATAAACTAAGGGTTGTGAACTAGATCCAGACTTTATAATATTATTATAAAAGTGTTTACAATATTTTGTTTAACAAATTTATCTATAAATATATGTATATATATAAATGTGTATTTACATATATACACATTCATCCCAAATATATTGTAGTGATAAAACAAATTTTCATTCAATAATTAAATGTTTGGGAATTCTTCCAAATATTCATCTCCTATAGTCTCCATTTTTATTATTTTTCATATAAAATTATTATCATTATAAGTGTATTAAATTATTTCATATGTGATTCTACATTTTTATATCCCGACATGTCATGCATAGATACATATGGCCATTACCTAGCTCATATGTGACATTCAACGAATTCTGCGACCGTGCAGACACTTATTTTATTTTTCATGAAATTATATCTTTTAAAAGGAAATATTATTTCTTGTATGAGAATATACTCAAGTTGTTTTGGAAATATTTTTCAAATAAGGTTTATTAATTGTAAAAAGTAAAATTATTTTCTTAGAAATAAATTAAATATATGTATGACATTTTAGAAATGTTTTGGGTTTGAACTAAGAAAGGAAGAACTGTGGAATTTTTTATTATTAAAACTGACACTAGTTATGATGAATTATATGATATGGGGAGTGAACCCATAAGTTTAAGGGAACTTGGTTCCATATTAGTTATGTATAGTGGCCACATGTATGGTTTTTATTTATGGTCTATCGAGTGTCTGAGATAATCCACCAGAAAAACTATTATTTTCAAAAGGGTAATTCCTAAGTGATTTTGTAAATATAATTATTTTATTAAATCTATTTATAAGAAATTATATGTATTTTTCAATGACAAGTATTAAATATTTTCAAACTATAGATTATTTCAAGTATTATATACTCTTTAAAGGATTTTTATAAATGTTTTCAAAAACCCCTTACTGGGTAAATATAATGCTCACAATACATTTTCAACTCAATTTTAAAGGTTTAGTAGATATATCACTAATGTTTTTTTTGTGTGTGAAGGAAGCACACCAAATATTATTTTATTTATATAATTTCAATTTTTACAATTTTTTGTAATCTAAGTCATGTATTATTGGTCTCTAACTCTCCAAAACCAAGACCAGTAAAATATCCTGATATGTAATTCAAATGTTGTGTATTTCTTATGTTAAAATTTAAATAAACATGTACACAACATTTATAAGATTTGAGTCTCGAAGCTTGGTATTGGGTTGTTATACTTGGTATTTGAGTAACAGTCTAGATAATTTTGGAAAACTAAAACGGAATTGATAATTTTAAGTATGCCTCCATTATAGAATTCTTTTTTCTGTGTGTAAGAATGAATTGCGAAGGATCAATTCAGTTAAGGGGGGAAAATATAATTCCCCAATAAATTGAAATAGTAATTTATTTTAAGTAATGATTTATTTTAGATTTGTAATTAAAATTGTAGCATTAGTGTGAAATAAATAAAAATGACAATTAATTTTTTTTTAAATTTTTTAAAATAATTAAGGGTAAGAAAATTTTGTATGAAAACTATCATTATTATTTTTAAGATTATATATGAAAATATATTATGTTTTCGTTTTATACAACTTATAAACTATAAATATATAAAATTATTACAAAAAAAGTACTTTTATATATGTGTTAAAAACGAATTTTAATTAATTCCTCTAAAAAACAAATTTATATACATATATATTATTTACACATTTTTTCTAATACATATATTAATATAAAATAAAACTGAATATATATATATATTAGCTAGATGATTTGTTTTACAAAAAAATAATGATGTAAAAAAGTGGTTTTTGATTTGTTAAAATAAGATAGAATAATTTAAAGAGAATTTATGATTTGGTAATAATTGATTATAATAATTAATTGGAAAAAACAAAAAGGGGAAAATATTATTTGATAAGACTTTAAAAAATGATTTTTTTAGAATTTAAAAAAAGAAAGCGTGAAATGAGTCAAACAAAAAAAAGGAGAATAAAATGATTTAAAAAAATGATAATAATATATAATGATAGAAATAATTTTGGATTTGAAAAAATTAAGAAAAGAATCCAAAATAGGGATACCCATAGCTTATATAGAGAGATATAAACTAACTGATTATAAAAACACAGGACTAAATGTAGGATGAAAGGGGGTCCAATACACTAAAATAAAACAAAAATAAACAAGAATGTATACCTGTGAATTTTTTTTAGGTATTCAAAGAAAAACAAAGATTATATAAGAGGCTTACAACACCTTAATTTTTTTAAAAAATATAGAAGACTCATGGAGAACAATTCCTTCATAATTTTTAGTCCTGATCCAAACCCCTTCTTTGGTTCAAGTTCATAAGCAAACAATATATTCCCCTTCAGTTTCCAAAAATAAGTAAGGTAATTCCATCTTTAATTTTAAACATATTTTGAAAGAGTTTTAAATTAATTTCTCAACCTATGATATATATATATACACATATGTATATACATTTATAAGTTTAGTTTTATTTACAATTTTATGTTATTAGATGTATAACTAAGAAAATTATGTTTTGAAACATTGTTTTCATACCCATGTTTTGAAAAAGGCTAGCTCAATTTTTCTCAACCAATGTTAGACACACACACACAAATATATATGTTATATATATATATATGAATATATGTGTATAAACTCACTTAATTTTAAAAACATGATATTTTTAGAAGTTATAAACTAAGGGTTGTGAACTAGATCGAGCCTTTATAATGTAATTATAAAAGAGTTTATAATATTTTATTTAACACGTGTATTTATAAAAATGTATATATATATACTTGTTTATATACAAATATAAATGTTATGACCAAATTTATAGTAGTCATAAAACAAATTTTCATTCAGCAATTAAGTGTATGGAAATTCTTCCAAATATTCATCTTTTATAGTCTCCATTTTTATTAGATGTATAACTAAGAAGATTATGTTTTAATACTATGTTATAAAAACCATTTTAAGAAAAATGTTAGCTCAAATTTTCTCAAACAATTTTACACACACACACACACATGTTATATATATATATATGAATATATGTATATAAACTCACTCAATTTTCAAAACATGATATTTTTAGAAGTTATAAACTAAGGGCTGTGAACAAGTTCGAGCCTTTATAATGTTATTATAAAAGGGTTTACAATATTTTTTAAGACATGTATTTATGAAAATATATATATTTATATATACTTGTTTATATACATATATACATGTTCTGCCCAAATTTCTAGTAGTGATAAAACAACTTTTCATTCAATAATTAAATGTTTGAAAATTATTCCCAGTCTCCCTTTTAATTATTTTTCATATGAAATTTTTATTATTCTAAGTGTATACAATTATTTTATGTGTAATTCTACATATTCATATCCCAAAATGTCATTTATATATAGATATGGCGATTAGCTTGCTCATATGTGACGTTCAATGCATTTTGTAACCATGCTGAAACTTATTTTATTTTTCATGCAAATATAGCTTTTAAAAGGAATTATTATTTCTTGTATGAGAATCTCATCAAGTTGTTTTGGAAATATTTTTCAAGTATGGTTTATGATATGTTATATGTAATATAATTTTCTTAGAAATAAAGTAATTGTATGTATGCGATTTTAGAAATATTTTGGGTTTGAACTAAGAAAGGAAAAACCTTGAAAAAAATGTTTTTATTAAAATTGGCAGTAGTTAAGATGAATGATTAGATATACGGAGTGAACCCATAAGTTTAAGGGAATGTGGTTGCATATAAGTTATGTCTAATGGCCACATGTAAGGTTTTTATTTGCAGTCTTCCGAGTATCGGGGATAATCCACAACAAAAACAATTATTTTCAAAAGGGGAATTCCAAACTAATTTTGCAAATATAATCATTTTAATAAATATATTTATAAAAAATTATATGGATTTTTATATGATATTTATTCCACATATTCATACTATTTATTATTTCAATCAATATATATTCTTTAAAAGATTTTCATAAATGTTTTCAAAACCTCTTACTGGGTAAATATAATGTGCAGCCTATGTTTTCAACTCAATTTTACAGGTTTAGTAGATTTATCACTGAAATATTTTTTGTGTGTGGAGGAAGTGCAATGAAGATTATTTTATTTATTTAATTTCAACTTGTGCAGTTTGTTGTAATGTAAGTCTTGTATTATTGGTTTCATATTTTCCAAAACCGAGATTGATAAAAGATCCAGATATATAATTAAAATGTCATGTATTTCATTATGTTTCACATTTATCCAAATGTACACAACATTTATATGGGATGAACCTGGTAGCTTGGGATCATGTTTCTATAGTTGGTATCAGAGTAACAGTCTAGATAATTTTGGAAAATTAGAAAAAATTAATAATTTTATTATGCCCCCATTGAAAAATTCTTTTTCTTGTGTGTAAGAACAAATTGCGAGGGAGAAATTCAGTTAATGGGGAAAGAATTTAATGCCCCAATAAATTTAAATAGTAATTTATTTTAAGTAAGGATTTTTTTAATATTTATAATTAAAATTGTACCATTAGTTTGAAATAAATAAAATTTTACAATTAAAAATTGTTTTAAAATTTTTATAATAATTAAGGGTAAAACATATTTATATGAAAATTATTATTTTTATTTTTAAGATAATATATGAAAATATATTATGTTTTCATTTTATAAAACATATAAACTATAAATATATAAAATTATTACAAAAAATACTTTATATATGTATTAAAAACGATTTTAATTATTTGTTAAAAAAACAAATTTAGATACATATATAAAATTTACAGATTTTGTCTAATATATATATTAATATAAAATAAAAATGAATATATTTATATATGAGTACATGATTTGTTTTACGAAAAAAATGATGATGTTAAAAAAGTAGTTTTCGATTTGTTATAAAAACAATAGAATAAATTAAAGAAAATTGTTGAGTTGGAAATAATTTATTGTAATAATAAATTAGAAAAAAGTGAAAAATTTAATTTTATAAGACTTTATAAATAAAAATTATTGTACAATTTTAAAAAAAGAAAGCATGAAATGAGTCAAACAATAAAAAGGAGAATAAAATGATTTAAAAAAAATGATAATAATATATAGTGATAGAAATAATGATGGATTTTACAAAATAAAAAAAATAATACGAAATAGAGAAAAATGTGGAATTTATAGGGAGATAGAAACTAGTTGAATAAAAAACCCAAGATTAAATATAGAAAAAAGGTGGTCTAACACGATAAAGTAAAAAAAAGGACTGAATACTTGAATTTTTTTTGTGGGTATTAAAGAAAACTAAGATTATCTATGAAGCTTATGAAAATTTATTTATTTTTATAAAAACACGAGACTCATGTAGAACCCTTACTTCGTGATTTGGAGTCCCATGCCAGACCCCTTCTTTAGTTTAAGTTCATAAGAAAGCAGCAGATTCCCCTTCAGTTTTCAAAAACAAGTAAAATAATTATCTCTTTAATTTCAAATTTAGTTTGAAAGGGGTTTAAATTAATTTATCAACCTATGATATATATATATATTCATATATACATATTTATATACTTATATAAGTTCAGTTTTATTTACAATCCGGTGTTATTAGATGTATAACCAAGAAGATTATGTTTTAAAACCTTTCTTTCAAACTCATGTTTTGAAAAAGGTTAACTAGAATTTTATCAACCAATTTTACACACACACACACCCATGTTTTATATATATGAATATATGTGTATAAACTCACTCAATTTTCAAAACATGATATTTTTAGAAGTTATAAACTAAGGGTTGTAAACTAGATCAAGCATATATAATATTATTATAAAATGGTTTACAATATTTTTTTAACAAATTAATTTATAAATAAATAAATATATATATATACTTGTGTGTAAAAATATATACACATTCTTCCCAAATTTCGTGTTGTGATAAAACAAATTTTCATTAAACAATTAAATGTTTAGAAATTCTTTCAAGTATTCTTCTCCTATAGTCTCCATTTTTATTATTTAACATATGAAATTATTATCATTCTAAGTGTATAAAATTATTTTATATGCGATTCTACATCTGTATATCCTGACATGTTATGCATAGATATATATGGCCGTTACCTTGTTCATATGTGACATTCAATGAATTTTGAGACCACGCAGACACTTATTTTATTTTTCATGTAATTATATATTTTAAAATGATATATTATTTCTTATATGAAAATATACTCAAGTTGTTTGAAAAATATTTTTCAAATAAGGTTTATGACTTGTAATAAGTAAAATTATTTTCTTAGAAATAAATTAATTATATGTATGAGATTTCAGAAATATTTTGGGTTTTAACTAAGAAAGGAAGAACTGCGGAAACAAATGTTTTTATTAAAACTGACACTAGTTATGATGAATGATATGATATGGGGAGTGAACCCATAAGTTTAAGGGAACTTGGTTCCATATTATTTATGTATAGTGTCTGCATATATGGTTTTTATTTATGTTCTATCGAGTATCTGAGATAATCCACTGGAAAAACTATTATTTTTAAAAGGGTAATTCCTAAATGATTTTGAAAATATAATTATTTTATTAAATCTATTTATAAAGAATTATATGTATTTTTTAATGACATGTATTTAATATTTTTATACAATAGATTATTTAAAGTAATATATATTCTTTAAAGGATTTTTATAAATGTTTTTAGAACCCCTTTACTGGGTAAATATAATGCTCACCATACATTTTCAACTCAATTTTAAATGTTTAGTAGATATATCACCAAAGCATTTTTTGTGAAGGAATCACACCAAATATTATTTTATTTGTTTAATTTGAATTTTTGGAGTTTGTTGTAATCTAAGTCTTGTATTGTTGGTCTCTATCTCTCCAAAACCAAGATTAGTAAAACATACTGATATGTAATTAAAATGTTGTTTATCTTATGTTTCACTTTAATAAAACAATTTCACAACATTTATAAGGGTTGATTCTGGTAGCTTGGTATTGGGTTGTAATAGTTGGTATCAGAGTAACAGTCTAGATAATTTTGGAAAATTAAAACGAAATTAATAATTTTAAGTATGTCTCCATTGTAAAATTCTTTTTTCTGTGTGTAAGAATGAATTGCGAAGGAGCAATTCAGTTAATGGGGGAAAAATATAATGCTCCAATAAATTTAAATAGTAATTTATTTTAAGTAATTATTTATTTTATATTTGTAATTAAAAATTGTACCATTAGTTTGAAATAAATAAAATATAACAGTTATAATTTGTTTTAAATTTTTTAAAATAATTAAGGGTAAAACATTTTTGTAAGAAAACTAGTATTATTATTTTTAATATTATATATGAAAATATATTATGCTTTCATTTTATAAAATTTATAAACTATAAATATATATAATTATTACAAAAAACCTACTTTTATATATGTTTTTAAAAAGGATTTTAATTAATTCTTCTAAAAAAATTTATATACATATATAATATTTACACATTTTTTCTAATACATATATTAATATAAAATATAAATGAATATATATATATATATATTAGCTACATAATTAGTTTTACAAAAAAATAATGATGTAAAAAAAGTGGTTTTTGATATCATAAAAAAAGATAGAATAATTTAAAGAGAATTGTTGGTTTGGTAATAATTTATTTTAATAATTAATTCGAAAAAAAAGGAAAATATAATTTGATAAGCCATTAAAAAAATGAAATTTTTGTATAATTTTAAAAAAGAAAGCATGAAACGAGTCAAAAAAGGAGAATAAAACAATTTTAAAAAATGATAATAATATATAATGATAAAAATAATGGTGGATTTGAAAAAGTTAAGAAAATAATCCAAAATAGGGATACCCATAGAGTATATAGGGATATAGAAACTAATTGAATAAAGAAACACATGACTAAATGTAGGAAAAAAGGGGGTCCAACACACTAAAACAAAACAAAAACAAACAAGAATGAATACCTGTAAAATTTTTTTGTGGGTATTAAAAAAAAACAAAGATTATCTAAGAGGCTTACAACAACTTATTTTTTTTAATAAATATAGAAGACTCATGGAGAACCCTTCCTTCATAATTTGAAGTCCTGAGCCAAACCCCTTCTTTGGTTCAAGTTCATAAGAAAGCAATAGATTCCCCTTCGGTTTCTAAAAAATAAGTTAGGGAATTCCCTCTTTAATTTCAAACTTAGTTTGAAAGAGTTTTAAATTAATTTCTCAACCTATGATATATAGACACACACACACAGACATATTTATATACTTTTATAAGTTCTGTTTCATTTACAATTCGATGTTATTAGATGTATAAACAAGAAAATTATGTTTTAAAACATTGTTTTCATACCCATGTTTTGAAAAAGGTTAGCTCAATTTTTCTCAACCAATGTTAGACACACACACACACATAAATATATATGTTATATATATATATATATATGAATATAATTCTATAAAATCACTCAATTTGAAAAACATGATATTTTTAAAAGTTATAATCTAAGGGTTGTGAACTAGATCGAGCCTTTATAATGTTATTATAAAGGAGTTTACAATATTTTATTTAACACATGTATTTATAAACATGTATATATATATAATTGTGTATATACAAATATACATGTTATGACCAAATTTACAGTAGTCATAAAACAAATTTTCATTCAGTAATTATGTTTTTGGAAATTCTTCCAAATATTCATCTACTGTAGTCTATATCTTTATTAGATGTATAACTACAGAAGATTATGTTTTAATACCATGTTATAAAACCCGTGTTCTGAAAAATGTTAGCTCAAATTTTCTCAACCAATTTTATACACACACAAACATATGTTTTATATATATATATATGAATATATGTATATAAACTCACTCAATTTTCAAAACATGATATTTTTAGAAGTTGTAAACTAAGGGTTGTGAACTTGATCGAGCATTTATAATGTTATTATAAAAGGATTTAAAATAATTTTTAAGACACATATTTATGAAAATTTATATATGTATATATACTTGTGTATATACATATATACATGTTCTGCCCAAATTTCCAGTAGTCATAAAACAACTTTTCTTTCAAAAATTAAATATTTGGAAATTCTTCCTAGTCTCCCTTTTTATTATTTTTCATATGAAATTTTTATCATTATAAGTGTATACAATTATTTTATGTGTGATTCTACATCTACATATCCTGGCATGTCATGTGTATATAGATATGGCCATTACCTAGCTCATATGTGACGTTCAATGCATTTTTTGACCGTGCTGACACTTATTTTATTTTTCATACAATTATAGCTTTTAGAAGGAAATATTATTTCTTGTATGGGAACCTCCTAAAGTTGTTTTTGAAAAAATTTTCAAGTAAGGTTTATGATATGTTATATGTAATATTATTTTCTTAGAAATAAAGTAATTATATGTACGCGATTTTAGAAATGTTTTGGGATTGAACTGAGAAAGGAAGAACCGTGAAAAAAATGTTTTTATTAAAATTGGCAGTAGTTATAATGAATGATTAGATATAGGGAGAGAACCCATAAGTTTAAGGGAACATAGTTCTATATAAGTTATGTCTAATGTCCACATGTATTGTTTTTATTTGCAGTCTGCTGAGTATCTTGGATAATCCACAACAAAAACTATTATTTTCAAAAGGGAAATTCCTAACTATTTTGTAAATATAATCATTTTAATAAATATATTTATAAAAAATTATATGGATTTTTAAATGATATGTATTCAATATTTTCATACTATTTATTATTTCAATCAATATATATTCTTTAAAGGATTTTCATAAATGTTTTCAAAACCTCTTACTGGGTAAATATAATACTTAACCTACGTTTTCAACTCAATTTTACAGGTTTAGTCGATTTATCATTGAAATATTTTTTTCTGTGTGGAGGAAGTGAAATAAAGATTATTTTATTTATTTAATTTCAATTTGTGCTATTTGTTGTAATTTAAGTCTTGTATTATTGGTTTCCTATTTTCCAAAACTGAGACCGATAAAAGATCAAGATATCTAATTGAAATGTCGTGTATTTTCTTATGTTTCACTTTTATCTAAATGTACACAACATTTATATGGGATTAATCCAGTATCTTGGGCTCATGTTTCTATAGTTGGCATCAGAGTAACAGTCTAGATAATTTTGTAAAATTAGAAAAAATTAACAATTTTATTACACTCCCATTTCAAAATTATTTTTCCTATGTTTAAGAACGAATTTTAAAGGAGAAATTCTGTTAAGGGGGAAAGAATGTAATGTCCCAATAAATTTAAATAGTAATATATTTTAAGTAAGGATTTATTTAATATTTATAATTAAAATTGTACCATTAGTTTGAAATAAATAAAATTTGACAATTAAAAATTATTTTAAAATTTTTATAATCATTAAGGGTTAAACATATTTATATAAAAACTATTATTTTTATTTTTTAGATAATATATGAAAATATATGATTTTTTCATTTTATAAAACTTGTAAACTGTAAATATATAAAGTTATTACAAAAAAATACTTTTATATATGTGTTAAAAAATAATTTTAATTATTTCTTAAAAAAGAAAATTTATATACATATATAAAATTTACACATTTTGTCTAATATATATATTAATATAAAATAAAAATGAATATATATATATGTGTGTGTGTGTGTGTGTGTGTGTACATGTTTTTTTTATGAAACAAATGATGATGTTAAAAAAGTAGTTTTTGATTTTCTACAAAAACAATAGAATAAATTAAAGAAAATTGTTGAGTTGGTAATAATTTATTGTAATGATGAATTATAAAAAAGTAAAAAATTTAATTTTATAAGAGTTTATAAATAAATATTGTTGTAAAATTTAAAAAAAACAAAGCATGAAACGAGTCAAAAAAACGAAGAATAAAATGATTTTAAAAAATGATAATAATATATAGTGATAAAAATAATGATGGATTTTACAAAATTAAGAAAATAATATGAAATAGGGAAACCTGTGGAATTTATAGTGAGATAGAAACCACTTGAATAATAAACACAGGACTAAATGTAGAAAAAGGGGGTCCAACATGCTAAAGTAAAAAAAAGGAATGAATACTTGTGAATTTTTTTGTGGGTATTAAAGAAAACTAAGATTATCTATGAAGATTATGAAACATTATTTTTTATAAATACACAAGACTCATGTAGAACCCTTACTTCATGATTTGTAGTCCCAAGCCAGACCGCTTCTTTGGTTCAAGTTCACAAGCAAGCAGCAGATTCCCCTTTGGTTTCTAAAAAGAAATAATAGAATCCTCTCTTTCATTTAAATTGTAGTTTGAAAGAGGTTTAAATTAATTTATCAACATATGATATATATATACAAATAAACATATTTATATACTTATATAAGTTCAGTTTTATTCACAATCCAGTGTTATTAGATGTATAACCAAGAAGATTATGTTTTAAAACCTTGTTTTCAAACCAATGTTTTAAAAAATGTTAGCTAGAATTTTATCAACCAATGTTACACACACACACACATGTTTTATATATATGAATATATGTGTATAAACTCACTAAATTTTCAAAACATGATATTTTTATAATTTATAAACTAAGGGTTGTGAACTTGATCGAGCCTTTATAATGTTATTATAAAAGGGTTTAAAATATTTTGTTTAACACATGTATATATATATACTTGTGTATATACATATATACAGGTTCTTCCCAAATTTTTAGTTGTCATAAAACAAATTTTCCTTCAACAAATAAATGTTTGGAAATTCTTTCAAATATTCATCTTCTATTATCCCCCTTTTTATCATTTTGCATATGACATTATTATCAGGATAAGTGAATATAATTAGTTTATGTGTGATTTTGCATCCTCATACACTATCATGTCATGGATAGAAAGATATGGCCATTAACTAGCTCATACGTGACATTCAATGCATTTTGAGATCTCACACACACTTATTTTATTTTTCATGCAATTATAGCTTTTAAAAGAAAATATTATTTCTTGTGTGATAATCTCCTCAAGTTGTTTTGGAAATATATTTCAAATAAGGTTTATGACA
Organism: Viscum album; assembly: GCA_963277665.1. Taxonomy (NCBI): domain Eukaryota; kingdom Viridiplantae; phylum Streptophyta; class Magnoliopsida; order Santalales; family Viscaceae; genus Viscum; species Viscum album. Next base: position 1,433,542,923 of record OY728138.1, on the reverse strand, counting down.
TGTTATAAGTTAAATTATTTTCATAGAAAGAAATTAATTATATGAATGATATTTTGGATATGTTTTGGGTTTGAAATGAGAAAGGTAGAATAATGGTTTTTTTAATTAAAACTGGCACTAGTTATGATGAATGATATGATATGGGGAGTGGACCCATATGTTTAAGAGAACTTGGTTCCACTAGAGTTATGTCTAGTAGACACATTTATGGTTTTAATTTATGGTCTGCCGAGTATCTTGAATAGTCCACCCGAAAAACTATTATTTTCAAAAGGGGAATTCCCAAATGATTTTACAAATATAATTATTTTATGAAATCTATTTTTCAAAATTTATCTGGATTTTTCAATGAAATGTATTTAAAATTTTCATACCAAATATTATTTCAAGTAATATATATTCTTTAAAGGATTTTCATAAATGATTTCAAAACCCCTTATTGGAAAAATATAATTCTCACCCTATATTTTCAACTCATTTTTACAGGTTTAGTAAATTTATCAGTGAATTATTTTTTTTTCTGTGTGAAAGAAGCACACTGAAGATTCTTTTATTTATTTAATTTCAATTTGTGTAGTTTTTTGTAATGTAAGTCATGTATTATTGGTTTCTAATTCTATGAAACATATACCAGTAAAATATCCTGATATGTAATTCAAATGTTGTGTATTTCTTATGTTTCACTTTTATAAAAAAATATACAACATTTATAAGGGTTGGGTCTAGTAGCTCGGGCTCGGGTTGTTATAGGAAAATGAAACTATTACTTAAAAAATTTAATGAATAACTATAGGATAATAAAATTAGTTTTTTTATTAGATATTGATCAAATAATTCTATATAATAAAAATTGATGCATAAATAATCCTGATAAAAATGAGATTCAAATATAAACCCCTTTTTGCTTTTATAAATTCTGAATCACAACATCCTTTGAATGAGGTAGATAAATTTTAACATGAAATATAATTAAGTATGAATTATTCATGATATAATATGTATAGATCGAGTATATACACCATTTAAATGAAATAAGGTGTATGAAAGAACATGTGTATTAAAGACGGACGTTTTGAGATGAAACCCTTATAAAGTGTGTATTATTTAATTAATAGTTATCCAATGAAGTGATTTTTGGTAAAAAATATAAATCCAAACAAAGAATATTTTAAATAGTATATATTTTATTAAAAGGTAATTTCACACATAATCTTGGCATAATATAATCATCAAAGTATATGTATAACCCAATGAATGGAAATTAATTTTAGAAACCCCTCACCTTGAGCCTGAATCATCATGTCCATTTCTTATCATCATAAAATATAAACATATTTTAATTATTTAATTTATCAATTTTTTTACAATTTTAATATTCATTTTATTTTACTTGTTACCGCGACTTATTCAATTACATAATCATTTAATTTGACTTCATATGTTTTAAGGTTAAATGGTTCATATATCCAAAATAACATTTGGGAGTTGAAAAATATCATAATATTGTTATTTATCATATATAAAATGGTAATAATGACACAAAATAAAATTTTTATATAGAAATTATACTTTTAAAACCATCCATGAAATATGTTTATGAAAAATGAACCACATTACAATCATGGAGATGGTAGGTCATTTGTACAAGTTAGTAACATCTCCATTTTTAAACAATCTTGATGGAAGGAATTAAGTGTTATATTAAATTTCAAGTATGATAATCATATCATAATATCATATTTTTTCATTAAATATCCTTACACACACCATACATGTGTATCAGTGGTATAAATGAATAACATTGCTTCACGAGGCGGTAGTCTATTGTGCACACAAACACCGTTATCATTTATTCAATGGATGGTAAGGTAAAAAATTATATGATATAATTATTTTATATAATGATTAATATATCATTAATATCATATATCAATATCAATTTAATCATTATTACCTTCCATGTCAAGAGTAAGTGAAAAACAAATCACATCACTTCGTGATGCCGTAGTCCGCTGTACACATGAGCGATGTTATCGTATTCCATACAGAATGGAAAGTAAGAAGGCGTATGAGATATTGTGATTAAATAATTATAATTATATCATAAATATCACATATAAACATTAAATACATCTTTATATCCATCCATGAGAATCAGTGAAATAAACAAATTACATCGATTCACGAAGTATTATTCCTCCGTACACATGACTAACAATTTCTTTTTCCATTTGAGGGAGAAGATGATTGTTATAGGTCATGTTTTTTGGGGCCACATCTTGTTGAAGTTGTCTTTAAGATTTTAAAATAATTTTTTTCAATTTTTTATTTTTTATTTACAAAAAAATCCATTCACTTTGTAAGTTTTTGTGATCAGTCAAAGTGGTACCGAACTGATAATATCAGAAACATTTTTGATAAGAAAATCCATTAGTTTTGGTTTTTTATTTTGGAAATTTTTTCTGGGTGAAATGGTATTTGAAAATTACCTTGAGTCGAGGATAAAGTTTTGATCATAATGGAAATTTTATTATAGTTTGGATATCTTAATAGATAATGTGACGATGCTTTACCAATTTGTAAGATTTATATATAATAAGGTGTCTTGTGAATTTTTTATCCAAGATTTATGAAATAAAGGAGGAGAAAAGGTTTTTTAAGACAGAAAATGATATTCCAATAATAATGGTCCTAACTTCTCAAGGAAGTCATGACACAAGTAGGTGTTTGTGGATGTAGAAAGGTAATGATGCTGAAGTCATCTAGTCACAATTTATCAGTGTGAGAATCACCAGGCGTAGAAATTAATTGAAGGATGATAGGCTTGATGTTTTTGATGCCAGAAGTTTTTATAAACTAATGATCAACCAATCCTTTGGACGACTTGATACATTAAACTATCCAATACAGTAGATGAAAAAGTCCAAAGAAACATTCATAAATTACAGAGAAAGTAGTTCTTACTGACAATGGTCGATCAGACATAGTGCCCATCGATCCATCAGAGGAGTTCTAAAACTGATCCATCAGACACAATGTTTGTATCAAAAGGGCATCACACGTGGAGTTCTATTAGTGGAATTTAAGAATGTTAGAGTTTTTGGGACCGATGAAAAATGAAATCAAGGACTGATTAATAAAATTATAATAAAAAATATAGTCAAAAATTTTTGTAGATTAAAAGAAAAGTTGATTGTCTTTAATTTTTTCAACAGTTATAAAAAATTTAGTAATTCCAATCCATAAAATAGAATCAGAGATCGATTCATCATACTTAGGATGTCAACAATAATTCATCGGAAACTAGACTTCATCTAACATGGTATGATGAAGTTTTAACCAATTTAAGAAGTATGGATTTTTTTAAAGCTGCCAAAGTTTTATTGAGGGGTTTAAGAATATCTAGAAGTTGCAACTATGTTTATGAGAAGAAACATAAGTCTAAAAAATTTGAAATAGTGTTTTAACCGGTGTTTTCAGTTAGTATAGAGCTATGGAATGAGAATACATTCATCTTTAAAATGATATGGTGTAATGGAATGAGGATTTTTCAATTTTAAAAATGTTTCATCATAATGAAAAACAATATTATAATTAAATATTTAACAACTAAAGAATTATGTGAAAGTTTTTGAGTAGTATGAAGTTGTAAGATGATTCAAGAAGTTTTGAGAAGAATCAAGAAGAGTTGAGAAGCTGTTAAAGAGTCAGTGATGAATTTGAAATTAAAGTAAAATTTTTTTATAGAAATTTGGTTGAGAGGGAAAGTGAAAGTGGTTTCCTGCCCATTTCATTTCAAGGTGCCAAAAAATATAAGGAAGTATATTGTGCAATTTGATGAAAATTTCCTTATTCACATGCGAGATAGAGAATGAGGGCACTAAAATTTTGTGGCTAAGGTGTTTCCAGAAAGATTTTTACTAAGGAAGTCTTATGGAAAGAAGAATAGGAAGGAATATGATACTATATGGGATCGATCCATCAGACTGAGATTTATGGGGAAAGAAAGAAGTGGTTATAAAATTTTGTTGATTATTTTTCTAATCTATTTTCTAGACTAAAGAATTGAACTGAAAAATCATATTGATCCACAGGTCCAAGATTTAATATAAAGTATAGAAGATCTTTTTATATATTATTTTGGGTAGGAAAGTGAAGAATTTTTGTTTTTAATATTTACAAAAGTTTAATTTGATAAGGAAGCACAATAACATGTTTTGAACCAACTATTGAAAGTTTCTAAACTTGTTACAAACTCATGTTTATATCTTTCATACTAGTGGAAGAACATACACTGTTTTATTGATCATATTTCTACACAAGTGTAAGTGTATTTCCTACTTGTTTTATCTACACAAAGGATTGTTTTTTAGTTTATTGTTTGTAATTTGATTATTTTAAAATCATTCCAAGGATTATATACGCTTAATGAGTATTTAAACATGTAAATACTTGTGTTCTTATGGATGTGTGAATGTCTTTTTCGTAAATTGAGAATTCTTTAATAAGAGGGAACTGTTATTATAAAAGAAAGAAAACATAAAATAAAATGATATCATTGATTCAAACCCCCATCCCAGTGATACATTGATCCTGGTTGGGCTATTTTAATTGGCATTAGAGTGAAAGTTCCCTTCATTTACACTTTGATAATGTTTTTGAATAGAGGTTATTATGGAGATTATAAATTGTGTGAAACGTAAGAGTATTCTAGTCTTCTATAGAAAGGACTATCATATCTAGAAAGATTTATTTTTTCTATATCTTATTTCTCTTAGGTATGATGTTTTAGAAGCTAAAATAGATGGATTTCCTCCTCTTAATGACATATTTTCTCTTAAATATGTGGAAAATAAGAATCAAGAAAATAATGGTAGATCTATGAATAATTTACTCTCATTAATTTCTAAACGTGTGTTTCTAAGAGTAAAAGAAGTTTATAATGAAAAATGTATCCGAGAAAAGTTTAAAAAAATTTATGAAGGTAACATAAAGGTGAATAAAGAAAATTTACAAAAATAGAGACTGGAGTATAAAGAATTCAAAATGGGTGAGTTTGAATCTACTGGTGACTTCTTAACAGGGGTAAATTATATTATTACCTTTTTAATATGTATTGGTTAGAATATAAACAATTCACTCATTATTGAAAAGATCTTATAAATTCTTCATAATAAGTATGATTCCCATGTTTCATCTTTGGAAGGTAGAGATCCTAAAACAATATCGTTGGATGACTTTAATAGTACAATCATTAATTATGAAATGAGAATGGATATATTCAAGTAAGGGAAAAAAATTATCAATAAATGTCTCTAAATGATACCAATCAAGGGAATCCTAAGAAGAATTCTAAAGATAAAGAAGCTGGCGATACTGAATCTGAAAATGAGTTTAGTAATAATCTTGAGGAATTTTTATTCGTGTTTTCTAAAAATGTGAAAAGAGGTTTAGGAAAGTATAAAGGGAAACTAAAATTGATTTTTTATTGTGGATCCATTTGGAAATTTGATACCAATTTTCCTAAAATATTGAATGAATAAGATAGTGATGAGGATTTTATAATGTTAAGAAGATATTGGAATAAATTGGATGATATATCAAAATAGTATTCCAAGGGAAAGGATAAAATGTCCTCCAAATCTAAAAAGAGATTTTTTTTGTCTAAAGATGATGAAGATGAAGGTAGTTAAGTGGAAGATGAAATGTTTTATAAAGCTTATAGAGAAAATATGTACATAACTACATTTAACAATGAAGAGTTTTTAATCAATAGTTCTGAAGAAGAAGATATTGAGCTAGAATTTCATATGAAGAGAGAGTTTAATGAATGTATCATAAAGATTGTAAGACTTGAAAAATAAATCAATAAGTTGAAGAAGGAAAGTCCTAAAATAAACAATCAAGAATGTATTCCTAAAGAGAAATCTAAGTTTTCTAAAGAGGTTGATTATATGAAGAAACCTCTTGAGATGGAAAATAATCATAATGGACATCTTGGAGTAAAGCTAAAATCAATGGAAGAAGAGTTAAAACTTTTTCGACAAAAACTTTCTAAAGATGAGCAGGGAGTTACAAGGTTCAAGAAATCTATCTTTGAAGTTGGTGAAAGTTCTGAGAAGAGAGAAACTGAGAAGGATCTATAAAATTTACCTTTAAATTTTGAGAATAAAATTGGATGTTTTATAAGAATAAAAATGTTTAGAAAATCACATATGTGGCATAATCCAATATAGATGGAAATTCAGAAGTTTCTAAAATTTATGTTTCCGAAAAAATGTTTCTACCATTTACAATTAGAATAAATTTTGGAAGAAATATCTTTTGAAGAAGAATATTCTAGGTGATAATAGAAATATTTTGTCTTAAAAAAGGTCTAGTTATAAAGATAAGAAAGTTGTTGAGAAACATGATCACAATTCTAGGATGTATAAGGATTAGAAAGGTAAATATTTTTTCTTTGGTCACTAATAGTATTATGGTGGTTTGGGAATACAAAAGATATGTTTTGTTTCAATCACACCACAACTATTCTATGAGTTATAAAAAAAAAGTTTAAGGAGGAGTTAATACTTTCAAAGGGAGAAATATGAGAAAAATGTTTTGAAAGAAGAAAATAGGTTCCAACCTTTGGAAACTATTTTTGAAAGATATGAACAACATGTAAATATTATATAATTGTGTCCTATTTTTTTACCATCACAACAACATTTTTTTACAAAAAATTCTCAAAATCTGGATGTGAATAAAGATAAATGGAAAGAGAAAGATCTTTTTGTAGAAACCATTCTCAAAGATACCAAAGGAGAACGAACCTGGATTATGGATTATGGATGCTACTCATATATGGCATAATATTTGAAGCTTTTTAAGAATGTAAAATACTTTAAGGAAGAAACAATGACATTTTTCAATGATGAATCTCTCAGAATCAAAGGTGTTGTATATACTATTATTGGGTAGGAAAAGTTAAAATCTAGAAAATCTATGTTTGTTGATGGGTTGAAGCACAATATGTTGAGTGTTTCATAACATTGAGATAAAGTTAATTAATATATTTTTATAAATGATAGTTTTTTGTGAATAGAGAGGAATATATAATTTTTTTTACTGAAGAACAACTCATTAAAGGATTTTTTTTTCAAGTTGGTGAAGTTAAGAATTCATGTTATATAAGCATGATGGAAGAAAATAATTTGTGATATAAAAGTCTGGTACATATGTGTCAGAGAAACATGATAAAGTTATCAAAGTGAGACAATATACCTGTTATTCTTGATATTTCAAGAATAAGGGATTAATACTACATAATTTGTCAAAAAGCGAAGATTGCAAACTATGTGCATAGAAATGTTGATATTTGTTCAAACTGACCCCTCTAACTTATTCATTTTGATATCTGTGGGCCAATGAGAAAACAATAAAATATCAAAGATAAGTAAATAAATTATTTAAGTGATGATTTTACTCACATTACTTGGGTTATATATTTGAAACAAAAATTATAAGCTCTACATATGTTTAAAAGTTTCAGGAGAAGAGATGAGAAGGAATGTGAGTATTCTATAAAAAGTTGAGAACTAATAATAGTTTTGAATACATGAATAAAGAGTAAATAATTTATATTGAAAAACATATAATTCGGAACAAGTTCATTTCACCATACACACCACAAAAAATATAATTTCTAGATATAAGAATAGATGTTTGATTGAAATGGGGAATACTCTATTACATGAAATATTTCTTTCTCGTTAATTTTGGAGACAATCTATGAGAAAAAATATTTATATTCAGAACTGATGCTTCTATAATAAAATTTCTGATATGAATCCTTATGAACTTTTTTATGGTAAAACTACAAGTTTGAAACACTTAAGGGTTTTTTTAGAGTCCTTGCATCATAAAAAGGTGGAAACCTTTAAATTTTTGATCAGAGAGTTTAAGATGGAATATTTCATAGCTGTGCTATGGATGGAAGATGATATGGATGTTTCAATAAAGATTCATGAATAATAGTTGAATTGAAAAATATGGGGTTCTTCACAATCAAACATAGACGAGGAAGATAAAAAAGGATAAAATAATTGTTGTTAAGAAACATAAGAATAATTATAACAATTTTTATGATACATAGGGGGATGAATCAAACATATCTATTTCTAGGGGTGAGGAAAAATTTTTCACATATCATCCTAGGTTGAGGAGATAGGTGGAAGCTCAAAAAATTATTGGTGATCAAATAAAAAGGTTCAAAAAATAGGAACATAAAAAGTCATTACCCATAATTCTTTGTATTCAAAAGTTGATTCAAAATATGTTAATGAAGTATTTGAGCATCCAAAATGGATTTAGGCTATGAATTAAGAGTTAGATCAGATTTAGAAGAATGATACTTAAGAACTTCTCCCCAAACCAAATAAAAAATGTTATTAGTAAAAAGTGGGTGTTTCGAAAGAAGATAAATCAATATGGTGAAGTGATAATAAACAAAACAAGATTAGTTTTCATATGATACTAGAAAATTGAAGGCATTTATCTTGATGTGACTTTTTCTCTAGTGGAGAGGTTAGAAACAATTATAATATTTCTTAAAATTATTGCACGAGGTTATAAAATTTTATATATCGATGTGAAGTTATAATTTATGAATGGAGAACTTGTTGAAGAAGTTTATATTGAACAACCATATAGATGTTTTTATTGGGAATGATGAAATATAGTTTTTCAAATTGATTAAATATTTTTATGGGATGAAGTAAGATTCAAGATCATGGTATACCAAATTGGATTCATGCTTAAGGAAGTTGGACTTTAAGAAATAAAGGGTTGATAGTAATATTTACATCAAAGAAAGTAAAGAGATTCTCCTAATTATTATTATATGTGTTGATGATATTATATTTTATAGGAATGATGAAAGAACTTTTGGAAGATTTGCTAAATAGATAAAGAAGTTTCTTTAAATGTACGTGCTTGGTGAAATGAAAAACATTCTTGGGTTACAAATATCACAAAAGGAGAAGCACATATTTATTTGTAAAAAAAGTTAAGATATGAAACCTCTTAAGAAGTTTGTAATAGAAAATTTGAAACCTTTTTCCAAACCAATTTCAGTGGGAACCATGTTGACTAAATATAGACAAGGAAAGGAAGTTGACTCTAAAAAGTTTTAGAAGTTGATTGGAAGTTTGTTATATCTGACTCCCTCAGGACCATACATTGTTTATGCTATTAAATTATATAAGAGATTAAAAAGTGATCTTAAATAATCACATCTATTGGTTGGGAAAATAATTCTTTAATATATCAAAGGCACAATATAATTTAGAATCAGGTATAATTTCACAGCAATAATTGATTTTTTTGATGTATATATGCTGAGTGGATAGGAAGTGTAGATGATAAAAGATCAAAACATGGTGGAGTTTTATTTCTAGGGTAAACTTGTGTATATTTAAATACTAAGAAACACAATTCAATAACTCTTAGAATGGATGAAAAAGTGTATTTTTCTTCCACTAAATCTTCAAACCAACTTATGTGGATGAAAAATCATTTGGAAGAGTTACTTGTTAATGTGATGTTATATATGCTCTTCGGTTGTGATAATCAAACTACTGTAAAACTTACAAGAAATATAGTAAAATATTCTCTTTAAAACATATTTATATTAAATATAATTTTATCAAAGAGAATGTTGAGAATAATGAACTCAAGGTTGAGTATATTCCTACATCATAATAAGCTACTAATATTTTTTAAAAAAATTACCAAAGGAGCCATTTAATAAACAAAAGTTGAACATGGGTATCCATCCTCTTTCTCTCCATGGTTGAGGTGTGTGTTTATATTCCCTTTCTAATCTATTATATGGATAGCGTTTTCAAGGAGAAGAATAATGATGTTTCAGAAATCTATCCCATGGTATTTGAAAAATCATTTAATAAAGAATATACATTGGGGGTTGTGGGTAAGCTGTAAACTTAGTATGTTTGTGTGTGAACTATTCTAACAATTTTTTTAAGTGTTTTTAAGAAATTTTTTTATAAGAAGAAAAAAATTTGTGAAGGGGAAGAAAGGATTAAAAGTTTCAAGTTTATGAATGAAGTTTCTTAAGTCACTAATTATGGAAAGCATGTTTTTTGTCAATTATTATCATTTCCTACGATGAGTTCATTCCTATAGTATTAGAATTGTTTATTAGTGATCCATAACTTTAGGTTATAAATATTGGTGATTTATTAACCTTGGTTGACAACAAAATCCAAAGGTGGAGATTATTATGACTGATTTGGTTGGAAGTTAATTTTCATATGTAGAAATAAGTTTGTGCTGACTGTTTTTTATTTTTATTGCTTTAAGAAAAATCCATTCACTTTTTTAGTTTTGGTAATATTTCAATGTGGTATCAGACTTATAATATCAAATTTATTTTTGATATGATAGTCCATCTATTTTAGTTTTCTATTATAGAATTGTTTTCTTTGTGAAAAGGATTTTCAAACTCACCTTGGGTGTAAAATAAAGTTGTGATTAGAATGGAAAATGTAACACCCCATTTTTTTTCAAATAAATTTAATATTGAATGCAGGAAACACTAAGTCTATACAAAACACCACTTTGTTATAACCTAACAAGTAAACATAATTTTACCACCTCTATGTTTTGAATTCTGTAAAACTGGCATACACTGTTGTTCTTATTAAGATATTTAGAGTCTCATAAGATCAACTTACATTTTTGGTGAATAGTAACTTGATTCTTATGAATAGTAAGATACCATTATGAATAGTAATATAAATATTATGAATAGTAACCACACCCATGAAAGTATAGATAAAATTTTAAATGCCTTATAAATAAAATAGAGTATTTTAGGAATTAATAATTATGTGTTGGAATTTTTATGTTTAATAAATATTTAATTAAAAATATAAATTAATAAATTAATAAATTTTTCATAAAAATTATTCCTAAATAAATATTTTGTTATCCTATGATTTTAGGATAATTTTTTGAGACTTCAGTTAATTTTTGAATGTATTATAAAATTATTTTTAAATTTAAAATATGTATTTCTCAAATAAATAATGATTTTATTTAAAAATTATATTTGTATTATTAATAAAATTATTTTGATAAAATTGAATTCAGTTTTTAATTATACATGTCAAAAATTGGTTATGGGGAATATTTGGTATTAATATGAAATACTCAAATTTTTGGTGACTAGTAAAATATGATAATTTACGAAAAATGATAATTTAGTGAACATATGCATCATTCTTTAGTCATGGCTGATGTAAATGGATATTTTTTAGAAATCACATGCACATATTACTATTTTTGGTCACATGAATCAATACTATTGCTTGTATTGACAAAAATAATAAAATAATGAATAAGATAATAAAAAATGACTCCTCTTTTGCATTATAACCCCCTCACCCCTCTTCTATTCACTCCTCTCATGCCTATTTCCTAGTCAAAATTCTACCCAAATATCTCTCTAAGCTTCTACCCCACTTCCAACATACCTTGTTCTCCTAAAAATACCAAATAATCTACTCTAAAGAGGCTCTCAAAGAAGATTAATTCAAGAGGTAAATTTCTCTTTTCAATTCTTTTACTTTTTTTCAAGTTCCTTTGTTTTCTTTTCTATAATCACATCCCCTTATCCAAATGCTATGAAAAATCCAGTACCCTGAATTTAATTTAATTTTTTTATGATTATTTAATAAGTTATTATCATATCTTCTTTACCCTTCTTTTATTCTAGTATTAAAAACACAATTCGAGATGTGCTAATTTACCGCATTCAAGGACAATGAGTTTTAAATTTAAATAACCGTATTCAATTGTGATCATGAAACCATTTTTATGGTTTAACCAGACCATAATATATGTAATATGTATTATTTAAGGTTATTTAATATTTTTCACATGATATTAATTTATAAATCAAAATGCATTCATTGTGATAAAAAACCGCCAATCAACCAAAACAGCTATCATTAATGTTTTATATAATGATTCATATTCACTAAAAATAACCAAATTAATTTCATAACCATGTAATATTATGTCTATTAACTAATATCATAAATATTCAATTATGTAAAACCATTCTCATCTTACATGTTTATCCATACATAAATATAAGCAAACTCATCAAGAAAACCAAGGAAGAAAATGCTCCCAAACGATGAAATTGAATCACTTAACCCATAAAAAATTCCATGAATGAAACTAATAATCTTATAATAAATCAATTAAATGTAGAATAGGTTCTGTAATAATTAATTAATGAACCTAAATTTTATTATTTAGGCCATTAAGATCAAGTTAGGAACATCTTTGGACTTAAGGTAAGGGTTTTCTAAACTCACTTTCATTTTCATGAGATATGCCTTACTCACCACTAATTATTGTATGTGGTGTATGTGTACTACCTGTTTATGTATAATATCATTAATATATATATATTAATGGTATTAAATGATTCATTTTATGTTTTTTAATATTTGGGCATATGATTCAATTGATTTCAAAGTGGTAAGGATTTTCCACCTGAACCTCAATTTTCACTTGAGTTACTTTTATTATCCGATTTCCTCAAATAAATTTTTAGGTATTGTTATTTACTCATAATAAATTATGTGTGAGTTTTATATATATGTTTGACAACTATAATCCTTCTTTATTTTATGGGTAGTTACACTTTTTATAAGGATCATTCAAAAATTATTCCTGAAATACAAGCCCGATTCAAGGGAATTTCTCAAATTTATTAGATATTTTCAAGGTCACTCTATAATATGTTTTTAGAAAAAAAATTATATTTATAAAATACCTCATGATATATTTAAAATATTACCTTACTTCATTTCTAGTTTTATACAAATACATTTCTAAAAGAACTCTTATTTTCAATGTAAAAGAGTATTTATTTCAAGAATCACTCAATGATTTTATAAGAGTATCTTCATCAATTTCAAAACTATTTTTAATTATTATGTGTTATTGGGATTAATATTTTATAATATAATCTACTATATTTAATTTTATGGTTTTTTATTAGTTTGACTGTGGATATACTATCTTAAAACTATTCACCAATTTACTTTGAATGGTTAGTGTTTTGATTATTATTCTGGGAAAGTTATTTACATTTCATATGTTAGTTTCAATATGAGTGTATATGTTTTTTATGTTTATACCTATTTATATAAAAAATTAATTTTACTTATTATGTGATGGGTGGGTCCCTATATAGCCCCTCGATGCATTGGTGGATCTCATGAGACAAATAGATATGGACTTAGGTGAGGCCTTACCCATTTTTACATATGGTTTTGGTTGAGGCCATAATAATTTTTAGATGTCTTGGATGAGGTTTTGATGGTATGTTTTAGAATATCTGACATATGAATTTCTCACATTATGAAGCTATAAATTCACAATTCATGGGGTTATTTAACTTCTATAATACCCATGATTATGTTTTATTATGACAATATTTACTCAGCTTAAATTCCTACCATAACATGTTCAACTTTATTGTTTTTAAAGGAATGTGTTTTTAATTATTCACCATGACTAATGGTTATTTTTATGATATCTTCCACTATATTTTCACCCTTACTGAGAATCTGAGCTCACCCATTCTTAGGTTTCATTTTTTTTCTCAGGACAATAAGTGGTATATTATGGTTGAATTGTAGGAATAATCTTAGAGTGGGGGATGTTCCCAATGGAAATTTTATGTTGTATTTATTTTCAAGTTGTAATCTTGAACTTATGTATGTATCTAGATTTCCAAATCTACTAAACTATTAGTTCTTTCAGGATATTACTTTCTTGTAATCATGCCAATGTAATGTAATAAGGCACCGACTATGACAAACTGGGGTCGGGTCTTTACCGTTGGTATTAGAGAATTTTTAGTAGAAAATTGAAAACTAGATTTAAAAAACATATATTAGGGAACAAAACCACAAGATAGACTTTGAGGATAAACATACAAGAATATCCAAGAATTTTGGTAAGTAATAGATTATGTAGATCATTCTGAGAAATACATCCCTATCTGGATACTAGAAGTGGACGTGGTTATGGAATAGATGTACCTAGGAGTGAAAACTATGACAAAGAGTTTCGGACTTGACCCAGGGTATCCTAGTACACAACAATGGGCCTTACTGCGCACCTAGTTTGACACTTCCATGGATATGATTAGGATAATTCACATTTTCATTATAAGACTTAATGAATGATTTAAATGTAAAATTTTCCTCAAAGAAACCATATTTATGATTATGGTACTAGCCATGCATAATATTTCAATTAATGATAAGTATTTTTCTTATTGAGATTATAAATTATGATTCATAACCTAATATAGTGTATGACATTATTTAGAAATGGTTCATAGTGGAAGGAATGGAAACCGCATGAACGAACATATCCCATATAGGGATTTCCATCCTATGTAAGATAATGATGTTGGCTCTAGAGCTACGACTGGTGCAGAGCAACTTAAAATAATACTAGAATAACTTACTCAGGTTATGAATAATAACCTTACCTGTATGTAGCATCAGGATCCATAACATGAAATAGATATATTATACCAATTTATTCGAAAACAACCTCCATAATTTAATTGGACTACAAACACATTCATATAAGAATAGAGGATAAGTTTCTTAGAAAAGATATTTATCACCTTGGGAAGTAACAAAAGGGAGAAGATATGTTAGGCAGTCCCCATTATGGAATATAAATGTGCTTTATCTGCTGATTTTATTATCTAAACCATGATTTACTTTGATATAATCCTCACTATGTATTGGATTTTGAATCATGATGTGAAAATATATTCCAAGAAGAATAAGGTTACCATTTTTAAGAATGATGTAGAATATCCTATCCTTAGAGCAGACACATCATCATCTGTCTCTTATCTAGATCCACCCCTAGTAGATTTACTCAATTAAATTATTGGAGAGGATGAGAATAAAATATCTATGGATGAGGAAAGAAATATTCAAATTGATGATGTACATATTGTGAAAGAATATATATTGATGTTTTTTTGGAGGATTTTCTTGGACATCCTTCAGAGCACAAAGTTGAATTCTCCATTAATTTAATTCCTAGTTCAAGATCTATATCAAAGACTCCCTATAGAATGGATATTTTAAAATTAGTAGAACTGAAGAAATAACAAGAGGAATTGAGTGATAAAGAATTTATTTTCTTTAGTTTTTCTCTATGGGGATCCCCTTTTATTTTCATTAATAAAAAGTCAGATTTATGAGGATGTACATTTACAACAATAATATCAACTCTATAACAATGAAAAAAAAGTACCCCTACCTCGCATTGATGATTAATTTGATCAACTTCATGAAGCCCAATATTTTTCAAATATTGATCTTCGATATGGATATCATTAGTTGCATGGGAGGAAGGAAGATATCCTGAAGGCAAAAATTCAAACCGGGTATGGGCATTATGAGTTTATAGTAATACCTTTTGGACTAACTAATGCACCCTTTGTTTTCATGGATATAGTGAATAGAGTTTTCAAATAACATCTTGATGAATTTTTTGTGGTATTTATTGATGATATCTTGTAATACAAAAAATCTACGAAGATCATTAAAATCACATGCACACTATTTTTAAGACACTTAGAAGAAATGAATTATATGGGATGTTTATCAAGTGTGAATTTTGGAATCAATTAGTTTAATTTTTTGGTCATATTATCTCTAAGGATGGAAAATATGTTGTTCCTGCGAAGACAATGGATGAGAAAGAATGGCCTACCCTAACGAACATAACCAAGGTAAGTAGTTTTATTGGTTTAGTAGGTTATTAAATGTGTTTTGTTCATAAGTATGCCTGTTTATCCAAACCAATTACCAAGCTTACATGTAAATTGGTTAAGTTTTTATGCACAAAAGAATGTGAGGAATGTTTTGAAGAATTGAAGATGAGATTATTGAATGATCTAATCCTGAATCTACCATTAGGGAATAGTGGATTTGTGATCTATAATGATCCATGAAAGAAAGGACTTGGTTTTCAACTTATGTTGAATGATAGAGTTATTGTATATACATCAAGGTAGTTAAATATTCATGAACAAAACTATCCTACTCATGATCTTTAGTTACCTGCTGTAATATTTTCTTTGAAAATATTGCGACATTATCTCTATGGGGAAAGATGTAAGATATATACAGATCATAAAAGTTGGAATATATCTTTTCATAGAAAGAACTTAACCTGAGGAAAAGGTGATAGCTTGAAATACTCAAGTATTATGATTTTTCTATACACTACCACCCAGGAAATGAAAAAAAGGTAGCTGATGCACTGAGCAAGAAGGATCAGGGGGTCCTAAACAAAATGAGGATTGAAAGGGATACTATGTTTATGGATATAGTAAAGATAGATATGGGAATTATCAGACATGGTGTAACATCACTACTTTTTTACTTATGTTTCCCATCCATCATTGTTGTAAAGAATTAAAACTTATCAGTTTGAGGATGAGAATCTTCAAATGAAAATTAAAGGTGTGAATGTTGTAAAGTTGGCTAACTTCATGTGTGAATATGGAATTCTGAAATTTGGGAATAGGATATGTGTTCCCTCCATACCAGAGCTTAAAGGGGGTTATTAGATGATTCTCATATATTTAATTTCTCTATACACCCTGATATCACTAAAATGTATAGAGATTTGAAGGAACATTTATGGTGGGAAAACATGAAGTTGGAAATTGCTAATTATGTATCCAGATGTTTAGTCTATTAATAAATGAAGTCTGAAAGACAACATCTAAGAGGAGTCATGAAAGCTCTACAAATTCTTACATGGAAATGGGATGACATTATGATGGATTTTTTCATTTTAGTTCCCAAAACACCAAGGAAGAATGATGTGATATGGGTAATTATTGATCGAATTACAAAATCTGCACATTTCCTCTATTTAATGGTGGATTTTCCATTGGAGAAACTAGAAAAATTCTATAAAAATGAAGTTGTGAGACTTCATAGGGAACCTATCTCAATTGTTTCCTATCATGATCCATGATTTACATCGAAATTCTGGGAAAGTCTCTAAAAAGCTTTGGATACTGAGCTTCGATTGAGTACTGCTTATCACCCTCAAATGGATGGCAATCAAAGAGGATGGTCCAAGCCTTAGAGGACATGTTGAGATCATGTTCACATGACTTTCAAGGTATGTGGTATCAATACTTACCTTCATTAGAGTTTTCCTACAATAATATTTTCTATTCATGTATTCAAATAGAACAATATGAGGCATTGTATAGAAAGAGATTTCGTACACCAACTTGTTGGGATGAAGTTGGAGAAAGGAAGCTTGTGGGACTAGAGCTTGTGAAGGAGACAACATTAAAGGTAAAGACTATTCAAACCCATATCAAAGTAACTCCAAGAAGGAAAAAGTTCTATTATGATAATCAAATGAAGGGTTTGTAATTTCATGTGGGAGATCACATTTTCTTAGAAGTATCTCCATGGAAGGGTGTTATAAGATTTTTAAAGAAAAGGAAACTTATACCTAGGTAAATTGGACATTATGAAATCCAAGAGAGAATTGGAGTTATTTAATATCGGCTAGCTATGCCACCTAGCCTGTCTAGAGTATACAATGTATTCCATGTGTAATTGTTGAGGAAGTATATATCAGACCCAATGCATGTCCTCACTTATGAAGGAATAAAATTGAAACCAGACCTATCATATTGTGAAGATCCTATATAGATTATAGACATGAAAGAATAGGTGTTAAGGAATTAGACAACTCTATTGGAAAATATACTTTGTAAAAATCATAAAATCTAGGAGTCAACATGGGAGCCTGAGGAACTTATGAAGAAGACCTACCCAAATCATTTTATGAGGTAACATTATATGAATTTCAAGGAGAAACTTTTTGTAAGGAGGGGAGAATATAACACCCCAAGATTTTTCAAATAAATTTAATATTCATTGCATGAAACACTAAGTCTCTAAAAAACACCTCTTTGTTATAACCTAGCCAGTAAACATAATTTTACCACCCCTGTGTTTTGAATTTCAAAAAATTTACATACACGATTACGTTTATTAAGATATTTAGAGTATGATAAGATTAACTTATATATTTTTTGTGAATATTAACTTGATCCTTATGAATAGTAATGTACCATTACGAATAGTAACATGACCCTTATGAATAGTAACCACGCCCATGAAAGTATAAATAAAATTTATATTTCTTATAAATAAAATAGAGTATTTTAGGACTTAATAATTATGTGTTGGAATTTTTGTGAGTAATAAATATTTAATTAAAATTTTATGTTAATAAATTAATAAAATTACATTTTATAAAAAATATTCTAAAATAAATAATTTTTTGTCGTATGATTTTAGGATAATTTTATGAGACCTTAGTTAATTTTTGAACGTATTAGAAAATCCGTTTTAAATTTAAAATCTATATATTTCATGTAAATAATGAATTTATTAAAAAATTATATTTATCTTATTTATAAAATTATTTTGATAAAATTGAGTTCATTTTTGAATTATACATGTCGAAAAATGGTTAGGGTGAATTTTTAGGATATTTTAGAAATACTCAAATTTTTGGTGAATAGTGAAATATGATAATTTATGAAAAATGATAATTAAGTGAATTTTTGCATAATTATTGAGTCATGGCTGATTTAAATCACCATTTTTCTAACACACATGCATATATTACTATTCTTGGTCACAAGAATCAATACTATTTCTTATATTGAGCAAAATAATAAGATAATGAATAAGATAATAAAAAATCATCGCTCTCCTTTACTATAAACCCTCCCTCGCTCCCTCTTCTATTAACTCCTCTCAAGTCTTGTTCCTATTATAAATTATGACCAAATACCTCCCTAAGATCTTACCCCACGTCTATCACCCCTTGTTCTTATAAAAAGATCAAATCCTCTCCTCTAAAGAGGCTCTCAAGAATGATTAATTCAAGAGGTAAATTCCTCTTTTCAATTATTTTAATTTCTTTTATTTTATATCCTCACCTATCCTAATCAAAATGAAATGAAAAATACATCACCTTAAATTTAATTTAATTTTTTAATGATGATGGAATAATTTATTATCATCTCTTCTTTACCCTTATTTTATGCTTGTTGTAAAAACACAATCCGAGATGTGCTAATTTACCACATTCAAGGATGATGAGTTTTATATTTCTATTACCATATTCAATTCTGGTCATGAAACCATTTTAATGATTAAAAAAGACAATAATATATATAATATGTCTTATTTAAGGTTCTGGAATCTTTTTTACACATGATATTAATTTATAAAGTAAAATGCATTCATTGCGATCAAAAACTGCAAATCAAGAAAAACAACTATCATTAACGTTTTATATAATGATTCATATTCACTCCAAATAAACAAATGAATTTCATAACCATGTAATATTATGGTTGTTCACTAATAACATACAACTTCAATTATAGACGTCCATTCTCATATTACATGTTTATCCATACATAAATATAAGTAAACAGATCAAGAATACCAAGGGAAAAAATACTCCCAAATAATGAAATTGAATCTATTAACCCATAAAAAAGGCCATGAATGGACCTAATAAGGTTATAATAAATCAATTAAATTTATATTAGGTTTTGGAATTATTAATTAATTAACCAAAATTATATTATTCAGGTCATTAAGATCAAGTGAGGAACACCATCAGACTAAAGGTAAGGGTTTTCTAAAATCACTTTCATTTCTATGAGATATGCCTTACTCACAAATAATTCTTATGTGTGGTGTATGTCTATTTCTAGTTTATGTATCATATAATTAATTTATTTACATTCATATTTTTGAATTTATCATTTGATGATTATTTATTTTTTTGTCATATGATTCAATTGATTTTAAATTGGTAAGGGTTTTCTACTCGAACCTCCATTTTCATTCCAGTTACTTTTATTGTCTACTTAACTCAATGAAATTATCATGTATTATTATTTAATCCTTAAAAATTATATGTGAGTGTTTTATATATGTTTACCAACTATAATCCTTCTTTATTTTATGGGGAGTTTCTCATTTTAAAAGGATCCTTCAATAATTATTCCTGAAATACAAGCCTGATTTAAGGGAATTTGTAAAACTATTACCTATTTTCAAGGGAAATATATAATCTATTTTAGCAACCATTATATTTATAAAATCACTCATGTTATTATTAAAATACTATATTACTTTATTTTGGTTTTTATAAAGAGACTTATCCAAAATATCTCTTCCTTTCAAAGTAAAAGAGTATTTATCTCAAGAATTACTCAATGATTTTATAAGAGTATATTCATATATTTCAACACCCTTGTTGATTATTATGTATTATTGGGATTAATATTTTATTATATTATATACTATATTTAATTAAATGTTTTATTATTAGTTTTAATATGGAGGTTTTTTCTTAAAACCATTCACCAATTTACTCTGAATGGTTAGTGTTTATGCTTATTGTTTGGGTAAAGTTATTTACATTTCATATGATAGTTTAAATATTATTGTATATGTTGTTTATGTTTATCCAAATTCATTGGAGGGATGAATTAGAATTATTATGTGATGTAAGGGTACCTCTATATCCCCTCAATGCATCGGTAGGTCTTAGGAGACAAATAGATTTGGATGTGGATGAGGCCTTACCCATTTTTATTTATGGTTTTGGACGAGGCCTTAATAATTTTTTTATTTCTTGGACAATGCCTTGATAGTATGTTTTAAAATGTATATCATATGCATTTACCTCATTATGAAGCTAAAAAATCATAGTTCATGTAGTTATTTTACTAGAAGAATACCCATGACTATGTTTTATTATGGAAAAATTTACTCCACTCATATTCCAGCCATAATGTGTTGAAGTTTATTATTTTTAAATGCATGTGTTTTTTATTATTCTCCATGCCGAATATTTATGTTTATTATGTCTTCCACTTTATTGTTTACCCTTACTAAGAATATGAGCTCACCCCTTCTTATGTTTCATTTTTTTCAGGACATGAAGAGGTATATTATGATTGAATTCCATGGATAATATTTGAGTGGTGGATGTTCCTAATGGAACCTTTATATTGTATTTATTTTCAAGTAGTAATGTTGAAATTATGTATGTATCTTATTTCCAAAGATAATAAACTACTCATTCCTTCAAGATTCATACTCCTTGTTTATATGCCTATGTAATTAAATAACGCACCAATTACAGGCAACCGGGGTCAGGGAGTCAA
Organism: Viscum album; assembly: GCA_963277665.1. NCBI lineage: Eukaryota > Viridiplantae > Streptophyta > Magnoliopsida > Santalales > Viscaceae > Viscum > Viscum album. Next base: position 1,433,521,550 of record OY728138.1, on the reverse strand, counting down.
AGAAAATATATCATATTCTGCATATATTGATATATTATATGATGATACTTTACTGATTTGAAAGTATTCAATAACATAAGTTATCTGGAAAACTTTTGAACCAAGCTTTGTGAAATAAAGGAATAGAAAAATTTTTGTATGTCAAACAACGCTATTATGATCCTAGTGTTCCTAACATCAGGAAGAAAATTATACAAGTAGGAATGTGTGGAAGAAGAAAGGTTTTTAATTTTAAGTCTTCCTGTCCCAGTATATCAGTGTGAGAATCACTGGAAGGAAATTTTATTAAATTATAATAAGTATGAAGTTGATGAAGTTAGAAGTCCTTATAAGGTGCTGAATGACCAATTCATCGGATTATCCATTACATAATACTATCTAATCCATTGGATGAACAAATAAAAATGATCAATATTTAGTTATAGAGAAACTAGTTGCTACTCACACTCGTCCATCAGATGTAGCATTCCACTGATCCATCAGAAAAGTTTTAAAACTGATCCATCAGATAAAATTTTTTTATCAAAAGGGAATCAGATGCAGAGTTATACCAGAGGAAGACAAGATAGTTGGAATTGTTGGGACCAATGAGAAATGTGATTATAGACTGATCAATTAGATGATAATCAATAATGTATTCATCCATTTTAATAGATCAAAATAAATTTTTGTTATATTTAATTAGGTCAATAGTTTTTTTGTATAAGAAGTGAAGTACTTTCATTATAAAGAATCAGATATCAATTAATCAGAGACATGATGAAATCGATAAGTCATCAAACACTGGACTTCATCGAACTCTGTGTGAGTAAGATTAAACCAATTAAAGAAAATAATATTTTTTTTGAAGCTACCAATGTTTTTTCAATGGGTTTAAGAATATTTATAAGTTTCAATGATATTCCTGAGAAAAAACATAATCCTAATGAAGTTGAAACAATGTTTTTAATAGGTATTTTTCAGTTAGTACGAAGATATGGAATTATAATTCATTTATATTTTGAATGGCATGGAGAAAAATATGAGGATTTTTTAGTTATACATATGTTTCTTCATAATTAATAACAATTTAAAAATGAGATATTTATCAGAATAAATAATTTTGTGGAATTTTGATATAGGATGGAGTTGTGAGAATATTCTAGAAGTTTCATGAAGAGTTAAGATGAGTTGAGAAGCACTAAAAGAGTTAAAGATGAAGTCAAAATGAGAGTCAAATTCACGATTATCGAAATTTGGTTGTGTGGGAAAATGAAATTGGTTTTGCGCAAATTCTATTTTTGGGTGACTATAAATACAAAGAAGTAAATTTTACTTTATGATGAGGATTTCACTATACACGTGTGGGAGAGAGAGTGAGTGTACAGAACGTTTTGTGCATAAGGAAGTTTCTTGACAGAGTTTTCCTGAGTAAGTTTTCGATATAGAAGAAGAGGAAGGAAGAGGTTACCAGATCATATTGAGCCATAAGATTGAGATTTATAGGGAAAGAATGAAGAATTTTATAATTTTTTCTAGAGTTTATTTTCTTATCATCAAAGTTACTTTTTTATTAAGAGGAAAAAAACAAAACAGATAAACAAACAAACATCATTTGAAATAAGAAGCCTAAGGAGGTCTGAAATAGTTCAAGCCAAGGGAATCCCCTCTAATCAAATTGACCCCTCCGGGCTTCAAAGTGGAAAACCATACAAACAGATCGGGTCAGGACCAAGAACATCCATAGAATCAAGGTGATCCACCACTTGGTTAACTCATGCCAGGAGTGATTGATTTTGGTTCTGTTAGAGAGCATATCTTTTCACATTCTGATAATGTAGAAAATAAACCATGGTGGAGAGCATATATAAATTGGGGCATCATGGAGAATTTATGAATCTGTTGCAACCTCAACAAGATGAAGACCCTTCTGATGAAAAAGTGTAATCCCCATGAGCATGGCCTTTGATTCGGCCTAGAGAGAGGAGACATTGACTAACTAGGAGGAGAAGGCCAGAAGGATTGAACCCCATAAGTCCCGAACCACCCCACCCCCGTATAGCACACCCATTGAGAAGGACCCATCAGTATTGAGTTTAAGGACCCAAGAGGGGGGAGACCAGAAAACCCATATATCATTATTGATATTCTCAATTAGTTGGCCTCCATGAGGGCTGTAAACTAGCTAGCTTAAGGTGGGTACACCTTGCCAGTTACTGAGGAGATGGGCCAGATGAGTAATGATGATTTTCATCCTGAAGATAACGGACTTACCCGAAGCACGAGTCTCCTCATATCTGATTTTATTCCTGGCTTACCATATCGACCAGTACCCAGCATGGAGAATCAAAGAATGAGCCATATTATCCAGTCTTTTGACTCCCAATCCATGGAACCATTTGTCCATGAATGGGAGGGCCCCTAGATAAGGATCACGATACCCTGTATAATCCTAGAATAAGCACCAGACTACATCCTCCCATTCACCCAAGAAGAAGATATGATCAGTCATTTCCTCTTTAGAGACTGTGCAGCATGAGCACCGAGACGAAAACGGGATACTGCAGTGCTTAATATTATCGTCGGTGGGAATGTCTTGATGCCTTATCCTCTATAAGAGGAATTTATATTTCTAGGGAACTGTTTTTATCTATAAAAGATCATTCCAGCCGTTCAGAGCCTCCGAGATTCTCCTAATACAATGAAAATCCAGAGCAAAAAAAATCCCCAAGGAGGAAGGAGTGAAAAAACACCAGTCAGGGTTCTAAGATATGGCTATTAGATTAAAGAGGGCCTTTTGCTCCACATCCAACACCATGTTGATAAGGCCCAGGTACAAGCTAGATTCCCAAAAGGAAATAGAAGGAGTAGGGCATACAGGGAATCCAAAAACTCTCCTCTCCTAGTTATGATATTAGAAAGAAATGTCACCCCTACCTATGACCCATTTTGAGTGGAAGAGAATTACATAGAGGAATTACAAAATTTTAATCCATAATAGAGATCCCCTTCCTTCCACTGAGGACTGGTAAAGAAACAGAGTATGCATAGTCTTCCACCATAGTATACTTTGATCCACAATTTCCCAATCAAGTTTATCCAACATGCTACTGAGAGTGTCAGCCAAATTACGCACATTAATGCCACCTTCCCTAGCAGGCCTAGCCACTTTACTCCAAGAGGCCCAATGTTTTTTCCCTTATGTAAGAGGACCCCAGATGAAACTAGCTAGAATATTTTCAATGCTGGAGATAACACCCTTTGGAGCCATAACCACATATAGAACATGAACTAGAGTGGCCAAAAGCACACTATTAATGAGAACAATACGTCTACCAAGGGATAAGTACTTGTTTTTCTAGTTGTGGATGTGATCCATTATCTTATTGGTAAGGAAATATAAGTCCTGAATCTAAAGTCTAATAGGGGAAATTGGATCCCTGAGGTAGTGTATAGGAAAACATCCTCTTTGCATAGAAATTTTAGTTTGAACATCAAAAATCTGACTTGGAGAGCATTTGTTTGAGATGTAGAATAAACTTTTCTCTTTATTTATAAGTTGACCACTCTAGTGGTAGTACTGCTCCAGAAGCATGTTCAAACCACAAATAGACTTTTTCCTAGCTTTAATAAACACAAGATTATTTTCAACGAACATAATATGAGAAATGGTCGTTGCCCTAATACTCATTCGGTATGCAATAATATCACCATTATTGATGCTTCTAAGAATGAACCTACTAAAGATCTGTTGGGTGAGGATAAATATGGTTGGAGTCAAAGGATCACCTTAACGGAGGTCTCATATGGCCTTAATGAAACCACAGGACGTCCATAGAAAAGAGACCTCCATCCACAGAGAGATGAAACATCTAAAAAGAAGGTCAATATTCCTGGAAGAAAAGACCATACTATCCAATACCTAATTGATGAAGCCCCAATCCACACGATCATAATATTTGTTCATATCCAACATGAGAGCTACATTTGAACCTTGGGTTTTAAAGTTAATATCCCCTATAAGTTCACGAGCAAGGGTAATGGCCCCTTGGATAGATCGACCCCTCACAAAACCATGCTTCTCCTTAGAGATCCACCTAGGAAGATAAGTAGAAAATATAGCATTAATCACACCATCAAGGACTTTGTAAAGGAAGTTGAACATGCTCACCAGTCTGTACTACATGATAGAGGAGCTCCAGTTTTTAGGAATAAGAACCATGGTGGTAGCACAAGAAACCCTCAGAAGGTTACCTCCCCTAAAGAAGTCCTGGATCCCTACAATGATATCCGCCTTCACCGCCTCCCATGAGGCTCTATAGAATGAACTCAGTAAGCCATCAGGTCCCAGAGCACTGTTTGGATGGAGTTTCATCATGTCTGTGATAATTTTCTTTTTATCCGGTAAATAACTCAACCTCTCATTTTTCTAACCAGAGAAACATTTGGGAATACCATCAAAGAACCCATTGTCTCTTTCTAGGAACCCACTGAGAATACAAACATTAGGTCCAACCAATAGATCCTTGAAGTAGAAGTGGGCCATTTCTCCCACAATATTCCAATCATCCATGTAAGAACCTTCTTCCAAAAGAATATTAGGCTTGGTAGGTATCTTTCTTTCTTTAATGCATGCATGAAAAACAAAGTATTTATATCCCCTTATCTGAGCCATTTGATTATTGAGGCTTCCCTAGCCTGCTGTTTCTTATCCAAAAGAAATTCAGCCAGATATTCCTTTTTGTTAGAAATCTCCTCAAAATATTGGTCATCCCAAATTTTTTCCAACCTCACTTTAAGACTTTAAACCGCCCGAAGGGCTCTATCAACCTCACTATCAACCCAAGGGATATATTTTTCCCACGAAAGGAGATGAATCTTCATGTATCTCAGTTTATCATGAAGGGAAATCCAAGAGTTATCCTATCCCAGATAATTCCAAATATCCTGAACCAGCTCTGGATAACCTGGCTTGGTCACCAACTATTGCAAAAAAAAGAACCTCTCCCAATGGTCCTGCCCAGATGAAATCAAAACCAAGTAGGGGGAATGGTTAGAGATACCTTTGATCAAGTGATGCACTTTTGAGGTAGAGAACTTAAATATAGATTCCATGTTGGCCAAAAATCTATCCAAATGGATCCACGAGTGGTGAGATCCCCTTCGATTGTTACACCAGGTAAAATCGTCACCTGAGTATCCCAGATTAGACAAACATTTCCTAGCCATGAACAGATTAAACTATCTACTAGAGTTCATTTGAAAATTACCATGGCCATTCCTTTCCTCTGGGGATGCAACAATATTAAATCCCCCTCCAACAAACCATGTTAAGTTGCCCAGGATAAAAACTTTTAAATCACTCAAGATATTTTCCCTTTGAAAGGGATCACATCTCCCATAAACACATGTCCTGAAGAAGAATCTGTCTCCAGAAGTCACCTTGGTAGTAATGCATTGATCCCTAACTCTCACCATTTCCAAAAAAGTATTATTGTTCCCAAACATCCAAATGTGACTGTTATTTGGAGCATCATTCAGGGAGCCAGGCATCTTGATCCTCCACATAATATCCTGGATCTTGGAAGGTTTTTTCTTGTGTTCAATAATGGACACAACCACAAACTTATGTTCCCTTATTGTTGAGGCAATGCAATCTGTCTTCACTCGGGTACCAAGGCCATGGGCATTCCATAAAATGATTGGAATAATTGGAAGGAAAGCGCTATAGATTTGGCCCCAGAACTAATAGCCCATTGGAAATTTGAGAAGGACATCTCCTTGAGTAACCTTGCTTGCGAACAAGTACAAACTCACTCACTGGTAAACTTCCTCACACCAACCGAGTATGTAGATCTAGCAGGGAAATATTTAGACACACAATTGGGCTTGAAAACAGGTAAGGGAGGATCCTATAAAGCCAAGGGGAAACTTGTATTGGATTCCAACTCCTGATCCAAACCTATACCTTGGGTAGGAAAGTGAACAATTATGTTTTAAAGAATTAAAAATGTGTAATTTGATAATGTAGCAAAGTAACATGTTTGGAACCAATTGGTGAAGGTTTATAAACTAGTTACAAACACATGTTTATATCTTTCAAGATAGAATAATCACATGAACTCTTTTATTGATCATAGTGATACACAAGTGTGAAGGTATTTCTTACTTTTTGTATCCCACACAAGGATATTATTATAGTGGATTGTGTGGTATTGGATTATTTCCATACCAGGACAAGGATTATATACCCTTTTTGAGTAGTGAAACTTGTAAATAATTGTGTTACTATGGATGTTTGGAGGTTTTATTTTAATAGAAGTGATAATTAATTAATAGGAGGAGAATTTTGTTATAAAATAAAGATAACATAAAAGAAAAATATATCACAGATTCACCCCTCCCCCTCTCAGTGATACATCGATCCTGGTTAGTACATTTCAAAAGAACTTAACATAAAAATATATTTTATGTGAAATGTACATTAATTATTATATATTCATGGATTAATAATATTTTAAGGATGTAAAAGAATAAATAAAACAATACTATGGGTTAAGGACTTTACCTCTTCTTCGAACAACTTCTTTAGGATTACAGCTAATGCCTTTAAAGAATGTATTTATGATAAAAAAAGGATTTTAGGATGAGGGGAGGTATGTATGGAATTTATTTTTGTATTCCTTGTATGATCCAATGGGTTTTGTAAGTGTAAATAGGAGAGAAGAGGGGTGGCCTTTTAAAAGTGGGGGAGAGGACACACTTGGAATGTTTTAAATGAAATAATTAAATACTTGTTTTTCTCATGACACAAGACTGAAAAATATACCATTTTTGAACCTTACAAGAAATAATTTCAAAATATAAACATAAAATTAGAATTAGACTTGTTTTGGGTCATTTAAAATTTTTATCTTTTTAGTTTAACCACCAATAAATTCATTTCTCTACCTTAATTGTTGTAAATAATTTTTATTGCTTCATTATTCATTATGGTAAAAAATTATGTTTAAACTATTTGATAATATATATTATTATTATTCTAAGAATATAATCCATTTTTACCAATATAATTCATATAAGTGGAAGATTTTAATTTAAAAATAATCTTGTAGACACGATAAAAAAATGTCTTTCCAAAGAAAAACTTTTCATAAGTAGGTAAATATTTAATATCAAAATTAAACATGAAATTTATTTTAATGAATTAAATTGTATTAATAAATATATCATTAAACTAATTTTACTATTAAACCCATTTAAATTTTTTTTATCCCCATCAATTGTTTAAATGAAAAGACAATTTTGAATAAAACTAGTATTTTTCATTATTCAATGAAATATTAATCATTTTAGAACAATAAAAAAACTGACCCAAAGATAATTTGGACACGTTGATTCTAAAAATGAATTTATTTTTTAAATAAATTTTATAAAATTGGTAAAAAATAATTTTATTATTTTTTCGCAAAAGAAATGTTGATTGTTTTTTTGAGAAAAAATATATTCAAAGAAAATAGTGAGTTTTCAAAAAACTAAGTACTTATTTTCTAATATATTTTATTTATCTAATAAAATTTCACTTAATTTTATAAATGTAATTATTCCAATTCATATCACCATGTTTAATGTATATATTATAATGGCATTGTTTTGATAATAATATTAATATTAATTCACAGTTCTTTAAACTCGATGTTGCTTGTAATTCATGCTATCATAGAAACAATGATTATTTAAAAAGAAAAATATCATAAAGTATTAGGGTTTTATATTCTCATATAAAATAAGTGTTTTGTGCCATATATTCTATTGAACATAATTTTCATTTTTTTAAAAAATATTAGGGTGTTACAATTTAAGGTCGGGTCCTTATATTTTCACTCAATGTGAGGTTCCCTATAACGTCTCGACTGCCACCTCATGTTTTTAGCACAACCATATCACACATGGATAGTTACCATATCGCATCTCAACCACCAACTTATTAAGAAATGTGATGTCCAAAATCACATCTCTACCACCACCTTATCACTCACGGTGAGGTCTCACAAAACATCTCTTCATCATAAATCATATCAAAATCAGTGCACATGGACACAGTAAAAAGAATTCCATCCCTACCTATTGAAATACTCACCCTTACAGACATTTCCAGGTCCTAGATCTCTACAAGACTCTCATATAATCAACTCATCAAATACTTAGCTAGCGCCACATGTTAATTTCTTAAAGCACAATTTTATCACACAAGCCAAAATGTCGAACCAATAATCATTCACATATTTCCCATAAGAGCATGAATTAGGTTCACTAAATCTAACCCAATCTCTAGTCATCGATGTCAAACTAAACTCATCACCCCACATCAACCCCAAAAACATCAAGCTTTACCTACCCTTTTCTTTTAGAGACCAAGTCTAAGTCCCCTTCTTATACCCACTTAATAACCAAGTCCTACTATCCAAGGTATACCTCAATTTCACTCGCAATTAGACTCATGGTTACCCATTGAGGTATATTCATAGAAATTTCCACAAACCTCACTTGGGTTCCATATCACATCACCCAAAGGAGATCCCTCAAACCCATATTCTAGAGGAAGTCCTCCCTAACACACTACACCTATCCCTAGATGACTATCACACTCGTATCACCTACTAAGGATCTCCTCCTCCCTTAGGTGGGTATTCCCATTCATGTTTGAGATGTACATCCATCTAACCCATCTACCTTATTCCTAAGACCATCATGACTATTTTATTAGATAGATAAATATAAAATAGACTATCCATTACTCATCTATTCACCAAGACATACCCAAAACATCTTGTAAAATAAACTAGAATCCTCTCCTCTTGAAGATGTAACTGCTGAGAAATTTGATTTCTACAAAATAAATAGAGAACCTACTCTAATCCAAAGGAGATTAATGACCCCATATATTTATCCAGGTTTTTTCAATTTGAAAAACTTTTGAATATTTCCTATGATATGTTGAATTTATTATTTCACATGTAATACAAAAATAAAATGAACCAAAATATATTTTATGATGAACAAATAATACAATAAAATATTACAATTAAAACATTATTATAATCCAATGTAACTCCACGACCCTAGAAACACATAGCCAATTTATTATTTTATTACATTGGTGTGATTATAAGAAATAAAATCTCAAAGGAATGAATAGTTTAGTAGTTTTGAAAAACAAGATACATACATAAGTTCAACATTACAACTTGAAAGGAAAAATAATAATGTATTTCCATTATAAATATCCATAACTCCTATATTATCCTTAACAGTCATGTATAATATTCACATCCACAACCCTAAAAAAACACAAGGGGTGAGCTCAGATGCTCAGAAAGGGTAATTGATATAGTGGAATTAATCGTAAACACAAACAATAGGCATGTTGAGAAGAAAAAAATCAAAGATTTAAACATATACTTGCACATAATATGGTATAAATAAAAGGTGAATGAATAATTCTATAATAAAACATAACCATAGATATTATACTAGAAGAATAATCACATGGACTATCAATTACTAGTTTCATATTGAAGTAAATACATAATGATGGATATCTAAAACACTAATTCAAGGTTTCAAGCCAAGAATCTATCAATGCTTCATACCAAAATATATTATTTTCATGGACACATGCCAAGAATCTATTATTGTCAAGGCTTCATTCCATGAATCTATTAAATGGGTAAAGCCTCAACAAAAGCCTTATCTAGTTTATCTCATGAGACCTATCGATGCATCGAGGGGATATAGAGGGACCCATAAATCACTTACTAAGTCCAATACATTCCTTATATAAATAGGGTTAAACATAAACAACATATCCATTTGAAATGTAAATAACTTTCCCTAATCTATAAACATAATCACTAACCATTCTACGTAATATGATGAATGGAAAAAAGATCGAACATTCAAATTCATAATAATAATAATAAACCATTAAATAAAATATGATATATGATATCATAAAATATTATTCTCAATTAAACATAAGAATCAATAAGAGTTTTGTAATAGATGAAAATATTCATATAAAATCATCCAGTAATTCTTAAGATAAATACTATTTCACTTTGAAAAACAGAATTATTTTAGAAAAATATTTGTATAAAACTAGAATTAAAATAATATATTTTCTCAAAATAAAATGATTGATTTCATAAAAGTAATGTTGGTTTGAAACAGATTATATAGTGTACTTGAAGATAGGTAAAAGTTCAAAAAGTTCCCTTGAATCGGGGGAGGGGGGATCGCTGTCTCATTAGAGAGCTAGGTCCTTCCGGCCTTTCTCCAAACTGGAGTTTCTTTCTCCTTTCCCGAAGGCTTCAATTAACCCTATGGTTCCTGACCTGACTGATGGATCTCTGAATCTTCCTCTTTCATTATCTGAGTTCATGGAGTCTTCGTCATTTCTGAATCTCACACTGGTGGATTGTTTCAAGAACAGAAGACCTTTGGTGGATGACTTTGATTGATTTGTTTTTGGATCATAGGATCTTCGCGAACATGCGGTTGTGGGTTTACTAGATAGTAAGAATATTATGATTAGATTTAAGTCGGAGACAGACATTATTCAGGCATGGGCTAGGGCACCTCACATATTCAAAGGAAATCGTTTTATGCTTTTGCGATGGTCCTTCGATCTTCATATGAACCGAGATTCTTCTTCCATCGCTATTTGTGTAAGCTTTCCTAAACTACCATTACCATTTCAAAACCCTTATGTTATTCGTCTTTTGGGTAACATGGTTGGAAGATACCTTTGTTCTGATTGTCTCACAGAGGCGGTTTTCCATCCGGTAAATCCATGGGTGTGTGTTGAAATGGATGCATCACACGTCCCTTTTTAGTATATTTGGATTACGATTGGGGAGGAGTATAGATAAAAACAGAGGGTTGTCTATGAAAGTTGGATGAATTTTGTGGTTTTTGCAAGCACTTGGGACATCCGATTGAAGTTCTCCGAGTGAGGGGGCCTCTTACAGTGGGATGGAGGCTAGTACAAGCACCGAGGAGGGTATAAGGCACAATGAACTGGGCAAAGATTTGAGGGTGGGTCTGGATTCGGCGATGAAGGGGGTTGCTGAAGGAGGGAGGGGCTCTCAGATGAACACTTCAGTTGGGGAAGACCTTGGCTCTGGTTCTCATGTTATTGTCTTTGAGGAAGATCAAAAAATTTGAAATACCAGCATTGGGATGAATCTGGATAAGGAGAGGGTTTTCCAGACTTCTAATGTTGTGGGTCCAGAACAGGTTGAAAAGGATCAGAGATGCAGTTCTGTGGAGGTGGTTACCACAGCCAGACCGAAGAATCCTAAAGGCCTAGATTGTTGGGATAAACCTTTTATGGCTTTGAATAACTGGTTTGAAGTCCTTAAAGAGAATAATGTGCTTGAGGGTCTGGAGGAGGAGGTCGTTAGAGGGGGTGAGAGTGATGTTGTGCTTGTGGAGAATAGGTAGGAGGATCACTTGTAGCAGGAACTAGTTGCAGGTCCGGTGGAAGATAATGCTGAGCATGATCTTTCTGTGAATTTTATTGGGGGGGATAAGAATCTTGAGGTCCTTCTATTTGAGGGTAAGTGGAAGGAGGGAGCTGTTATATCTGGGGAGTAATTTCCCCTTCGGGAGGAGTGACAACCCTTATTGGAAATCAATTCTTTTGAATAGAGGTTGGAAAACTTGGCTGGAGGTCATGATGCTGGGTTGAAGGAACAGTCTGGGGTGGGAAAGGAGTGCTCTAGGGGAGGGAAGGAGAACTGGAGTACTCCTAACAGGTGTTCATTTAGAGATATTTTTCAAGATGGGAATTAGAAGGGGTCAATAGGTGTTCTACCGTTATCTGCAACCTCAACAAGGAGGCCAATGAAAGATTACTCATATCTCCCGAGTCCAATGAGAACAAGGTCTGCTTCCAAAAGGAATAGTTAGGTGGTCCTTACTGTCAAAAAGGGTAGTGGGGTTATGAAGGAAAAATCAATTATGACTAATCTGGACCTACTTAGAAATTGGGTTCAATGTTCCAATTTTTGGAGAAATCCGGAATGTGAATCAGCTACGGGAGAAGACGAATCCTGTATGGGATACAGGGATGACTGTGGTTACTATGATGTTTAAATCTGTGTTGTTTTGAGTTGTTTGTTGTTTTGGTTCTTTTGAAATTGCTTGGCGTTGTATGTTCGGTACCGGACACCCTTAAACTGACTTTTATAAAATTAAAAAATGATTGGTTGCTGCTAACCCGAATAAAAATAGAGGTTTTGGTAGAAACCCATACCACTTTGTAATCAATCGAATCATATGCACCAAAATTAATAATCATAAAATTATACATTAAATAACATAAAAATAAAGAGATTTATGATATGATACATAAATTGGAATTATACATACACAACACACAATAAATATTGGTGAGTATGGAATATCTCAAAAAATGGAAGTGAGTTGAGAAAACCCTTACAACTTTGTTATCAATTAAATCGAATGGAAAAAAACTAACAACAATCCAATGAATAATTTAATACCATGAAGATAAATAGATTCATGATATTATATTTTAAATTTCAGTATACATAGAGTAAATATAAGAAATAAGTGGTGAATAATGGAAATCTAACAGAAATAAAAATGAGATGAGAAACCCCTTACCTTATGTACGAACGTGTTCTGCAGTTGAACTTAAGGTTCTAAAATATAAAATTAGACCCATTAATATTTAATTAATAAGATAATAGAATTTTTTATAATTTATCATAATTTTTTTAATTTCATTTATATCCTTTTGATAAGTTATAATATTGAATTTCGTCATTCCTAAGTGTTCGTTTCTTGATTTTCATGATCTGTTCGCTTGATTATAAGTATGGAAGTCCATGTGAAATAGTTATATTCTCTAGGATTTAATTTATATATTATTAATGAAAATATATAAGTTTAAATGGTTATATATATCATTTGGTTACATGTTATAAGGATTAATCCTTAGATATTTCATTTAGTGACAATCATTTATATTTTTACGGTGGTTTTTCAATCACAAAAAACTAGTTTTGATCTATTATTTAGTATCATGTACAAATGATGGTTCTAGAATCATTAAATAATATATAATAAATATTTTAGAATATTTTTCAACCAAAAAAATGGTTTCAATACCGTACTGAAATGGTAAATGTACGAATGAATGTTCATTATCCACAAAGGTTGTAAATCGGGACCTCCAAGATAATGATTTAGTTTTTAAAATAAAAGTGATCGAGTAAAGAGATTGATTATGAATATTACATTAAAATAAAATAATTCTACTATATAGGTGACACTGGAGTTATCATGATAATTTTGGATATAGGAGGTGAGGAGAAGATAACAAAATAAAACAAATTGAAAATGAAATTTAAAGAAAAAGGAAAAGGGTTTTGCGCTTGAAATATCCTCCTTGAGAACCTCGTTAAGGGAAGGGTTTATGGTATTTTGGAAATAACAAGAGCTTATAGAAATGGGGAGATACTAGGGAAGATTATTTGGGTAGAAAATTGAGAATATTTAAGTCTTAGAGGAGTGACGAGAAGAGGGAGTGAGTGTTGGTTTTTATAGTGGAGGAGAGGAGTGATTTTTGAATATCTTATTCATTATTTTTTTATTTTTCTCAAGAAAAGTAATAGTGTTTGATTCTTGTGACAAAAAATAGTAATAGATTCATGTGAGTTCAAACCATGTGTTCTTACATATTCTATGATGTCATTAATAGTGTATTTAACTTATAATATACATATAGGGTAAATTACTGTATTTCACTATTCACTAAAAATCAAATATTTCAAATAAAATCCCAATAATTTACTATAACCATTTTTCGACATGTAGAATTAAAAAAATGGACTCTATTTGATCAAAATATTTTTCTAAATATGATAAATTTAATTTTTAATTAAAATTATCATTCATCAGAAAAATATAGTCTTTTAAATTAAAAATGATTTTATAACACCATGAAAATTAACTAAAGTCTCATTCAATTATCCTAAAATCATTGGAAAATAAAATATTGATTTATTAATACATTTTATGGAAAGCAATTTTCTTTTAAATAAATTTATTTATTATAAAATTTTAATTAAATATTTATTACTCATACAAATACCAACATTTAATTATTAATTTTTAAAATATCCACTCTCATTTATAAGGTGCCTCAATTTTATTTATACTTACATGGGTGAGGTTACAGTTCATAATGTTAATATTACTATTCATATTGGTACATTACTATTTATAGGGGTCAAGTTACTATTCACCAAAAATGTATGTTGATCCTATCAAACTCTAAGTATCTTACTGATCGTAAGCATGTATGTCTATTTTTTGAAATTCAAATCACAAAAGTGAAGCAATTACATTTAATCGTTAGGTTATAATTACCTCAAATGAGTAATTATAATAACAAAGTGTTGTTTTGCAGAGACTTAATGTTATATTCATATAAGCTATATAATGAACTTAAATTATTTATGAAGAAACATACCATAAAATCATGGGGTGTAATTTTAATAGTTAATATATTCATAACATAATTTAGTATTTATCAAAGTAATTATAATAGTCAATATATATATATATATATTGTTCTTAAAATATTTAATAAATAATATTTGGATAAAAATGAATTCTTTAATAAAAACAACCATCTTAATATATTCATATAAAATCACTCTTTTATACAAAATTATATTGTAAAATATTGTTTTTTTATAACATTAATTTAAAATTATTTTAGAAGCTATAAATTTGAAATATAATTATTTATAAGTATAATTATTAATTAAAACACTAAATTTTAAATTATTTGTTTTCATAACTTAATGTATTTATTATTATAAAACAAATTACAAGGTTGTTATATTATTCTTCACTCAATAGAATTGTGTCCTCTCAATTCGTTTCACAGACTAAAATGAATTCTGAATTTCCTTCTTTAGAATTAAGAAACACTGGGACTGATAAAATTCTAGTCTCTATAGTTTAGAAGAAAACCTATAATCTCCAAAGATGTCTAGATAATTTCTCCATAATCTTAAGCATGATTTCTATTTACCTTTAAATCCTTCATAATGGTTTGTACATAAAATTTGAATTATCCTAAGCATATCCCCTTGGAGTGTCAAACCAGGTGTATAGTAAGGCCCATTGTCATGTACTAGGTTACCCCAGTTAGTCTTAGAACACCTTGTTGGAGTTCTTACTCCTAGGTACATCTATGCCCAAACCATGTACACTTGTAGTATCCTGATAGTAAGACCCACATAATATCTACCTCACCAAAATTATTGGATGTTATTATATGATTATCCTCGATATCTGTCTTAGGGTTATGATCCCTAAACTATGTTTTCTAAATTCAGTTCCCATAGTTTCTACTAAGCTTCCTCTCATACCAATTATAACACCCCGACCCCAAAATCCCAGAACCAGTGCATTATTTTAAAACATTAGTATGATTACAAGGAATAAAATATCAAAGGAACATATAGTTTAATAGTTTTGTAAAACTAGATACATATATAAGTTCAACATTACAACATGAAAGGAAAAAAAATTCATTTCCATTGGAAACATCCATGACTCCTAGATTATCCCGACGAGTCATTCATAATATTCATCTTCACAAACTGGAATAAATAAAACATAATAAAGGGGCGAGCATATATGATTATAAGGGTATGCAATAGAGTGTAATTAATCATAAATGTAAACACTAGGCATGTTGAGAAGCAAAAAACCCATGCCTTTAAACATATACTTGAGCATAATATGGAATAAATAAAAGTTGAATGAATAATGCCACAATAAAAAATAAACATGGATATTATACTAGTCAAATAACCACATGGAATATCAATTAATATTTTCTTAATGAGTGAAATGAATAACGATGTATATCTAAAACATACCTTTAAGGATTCATTTCAAGAATCTATCATGGCTTCATGCCTAGAATCCATTGAATGGGTAAGGCCTCCGCAAATATCATAGTTTGTCTCATGAGACCTATATATGCATCAATGGGATATATAGGGACTCACCTTTTACTTACTAAGTCCAATACATTCCTCATATTACTAGGTATAAACATAAACAACATCTACATCTGAAATGTAAATTACATTCCCCAATCTGTAAACAAAATCACTAACCATTCTGAGTAGTATGGTGAATGGTATCAAGATTTCACATACATAGTAAAACTAATCATAAAACATTCAATAAAATATGATATATTATATTTAAAAAAATTATTCATAATTAAACATAAGAATCAACAAGAGTGTGGAAATAGATTAAAATATGCGTGTAAAATCATCGAGTAATTCTTAAGATAAATACTCTTTTCCTTTGAAAAGAATAATTATTTTAGAAAAATATTTTCAAAAAACTAGAAGTAAAATAAGATAGTTTTTATAATGAAATAAGTTATTTTGTACAAATAATGGTGGCTTAAAATATATTGTATCATGTACTTGAGAATAAGTAAGAATTCGAAATGTTCCCTTGAATCAGACATGTTTATCATGATTTTTTTTTTCAAAATAACCTTTTAAAACATGTAAATTACCATAAAATAAATAAATATTATAATTGGTACACATATATATAACATTAGAACATAATTTTTTAGGAGTACATAAAAATAAAGAAGAATTTTTTGAGGTTAGTAGAGAATAAGAGTAACCTGAATGAAAATGGAGGTTCGGGTAGAAAACCCTTACCATTTTTTAATCAATCGAATCATATGCCCCAAAATTAATAATCATAAAATGATACAATAAATACCATGAAAATAAAGAGATTAATTATATGATACATAAATGGTAAATATACATACACCACACACCAAAAATAGTGGCGAGTAAGGCATATCTCACAAAAATGGAAGTGAGTAGAGAAAACCCTTACTACTTTGAAATCAATTTAAACGTATGAAAAAAATAACAAAAATTAAATGAATAATTTAATAACATGAATATAAATAGATTCATGATATTATATATCAAATTTCAGCATAAATACACTACATAAAATAAATAATTTGTGAATAATGGTAATCTCAAGGAAATAAAATCTATATGAGAAACCCCTTACCTTAAGTTTGAATGTGTTCTGCACTTGACCTTAAGGTCCTAAAATATTAAATTAGACACATTCATAATTTAATTCAGAATCTATTATAAATTTATATACTTTATTTTAACTTTATTAAGTTCATTTATGTCCTTTTTATATGTTATAATATTGAATTCTATTGTTCCGAAGTGTTCATTTCATGATATTCATGATTGATTCGCTTGATTACAGGTATCAATGTTCTTATGGAATGGATATAATTATATAATATAGATTTTATATATTATTAATTAATATAAATAAGTTTAAATGGTTATATATTTCATTTGGTTACATGGTATTAGGATGAATCCTTAGACAAGTCATTTAGTTATAATTATTACGATTTTTACGGCGGGTTTTTGATCACAACGAACTAGATTTGTTCTATTATTTAGTATCATGAAAAAATGATAGTTAAAGAATAATTAAATACGATATAATATGTATTTTATAATATGTTTTAACCATAATTTTTTTTCATGACCATACTAAAAGGATAAATCAATGAACGAAGGTTCGACATCCACAAAGGTTGTAAATCGACACCTCTCAGACGATGATTTCATTTTTAAAATAAAAGAGCGAGAGTAAAAATATAGATGATGAATCTTCCATTAACAAGATATCATTATAGTATATCAGTGAAGATGGAGTTATGATGATTATTTAGAAAAATTATGTGAGGATAATATAAGAAACTAAAACAAATTGAATATGAAATTAAAAGAAAAAGAAAGAGGGTTTACCTCTTAAAATATCCTCCTTGAAAACCTCCTTAAGGGAAGGGGTTTTGGTCTTTTGGAAAGAACAAGAGCTCTTGGGAATGGGGAGATACTAGGGAAGAGTATTTGGGTAGAAATTTGAGAAGATTCAAGGCTTAGAGAAGTGAGGATAAAATGGAGTGAGGGGTGTTTTTATAGTGGATGAGAGGAGTGATTTTTGAATATCTTATTCATTATTTAATTATTTTGCTCAAGAAAATCAATAGTGTTTGATTATTGTGAAAAAATAGTAATAGGTGAATTTTAGTTCTAAACAAGTGTTATTACATCATCCATGATGTCAGTAATAGTGTATTTAACTTATAATATATATATATATATATACAATTAATTATCTTATATCACTATTCACTAAAAAATCAAATATTTCAAAAAAATACCTAAAATTTTCCATTACTATTTTTCGACATGTAGAATTAAAAAATGGACTCAATTATATAAAAATAATTTTATAAAAATGGGAAATTGAATTTCTAAATAAAATCATCATTAACTCAAAAAATATAGTATTTTAAATTAAAACTGATTTTATAACCCTGTGAAAATTAACTAAGGTCTCATTAAGTTGTCCTAAAATCATAGAAAAAAAATATTGATTTAGGAATACATTTTATGAAAATTAAATTTCTTTTAAATAAATTTATTAATTATAAAAAATTAATTAAATATTTATTACTCATAAAAATACCGACAATTAACAATTAATTTTTAAAATATTCATCATCATCTCTTAAATATTTATCAAGCATGAATAGTTATACAGCCAGGAAGGAACCAAAAAGAACCAAATGGATCCAAATTCAACAATCCCTAAGGAGGCCTAAAGTATTGGATGACAAGTTCATCCTCTATAATTAGATTAACCCCCTTTGGATTTAGCAAAAGGATACTTAGGAATCCTGTGACTATGGGGCCTTGATCCGCCACTGCCATGGAAGCGAGATGGTCTGCAACCCTGTTTCCCTCCATCCACATATGGACCATCATAATGTTGTAGCCAATGATGAATCTGAATTTTCTGATGTTGTAGTCTATCAACTAAGGAGTAGATCCTTTTCTATGCATAGATTCATGGATAATCATGGAATCAATTTTAAATTGGGAAAGAGAGATATTCTCCTGGACACATAGTTGCATACCTATAAGCATAGCTTTGGATTCTACTTGGATCAAGATCCCTTTTCCATAGTAAGTTTGAAAAGAAAGAAGGATGGTTCCTCTGTAGTCACGAATAACACTTCAACCACGAATGACCCCCTCTATGAATGAGCCATCTACATTGAGTTTGAAACTAGAAACTGGTGGTTTCCACCAAAGTAACTGCCTTTGATCCCCAAAATTTATAGGAAGACCAGTAAACGCACTAACCTGCAGACATCTTAGGGAGGGCTCATCGCACAACTTAATTATTCCACTTACCATATCAACAAGGATGGATTTGTTTCTCATGATGATGGATATTCCATTGGATGGCATACCATAATACCTAGCCTTATTTCTGGACATCCAAATACACCAACAACCTGTATTCAAAATGACAGAGCTTGCAATTTTTTCCAAGCCTGTATTCCCACCATGAAACCATTACTCCATGAAATTAGTGCCAATAAGGATTTGGTAGGAAAGAGCAGTGAAATCCCCAAAAAATTTCCACTCTGCTAAGGCCCATTATCCCACAATAAAGATATGGTTCACTGTTTCATAAGGGTAAAATTACTATTCACCAAAAATGTAAGTTGATCCTATTAGACTCTAAATATATTACTGATCAAAACTATATACATCAATTTTTTTAAATTCAAATCATTGAATTGGAAAAATCAAGTTTAATGGCTACGTTATAACTACATTGATTAAGTAATTATAATAAAAAAGTGTTGTTTTGCAGAGACTCTGTGTTGTGTGCATATAATATATCCAACGAATTGAAATTATTTATGAAGAAACATACCATAATATCTTAGGGTGTCATATTAATTGTGAATATGTTCATAACATAATTTAGTATTTATCAAAATAATTATAATATTAGATATATATATTGTTCTTAAAATATTTAATTAAATATTATTTTGATAAAAATGAATTCTATTATAAAAATAATCAAATACATATATTCATAGTAAAATATTATTTGACACAAAATTATGATGTAAAATAGTATTTTTTTTATAACATTAATTTAAAATTAATTTGATAGCCATAAATTTAAAATATAATTTTTATAAGTATTATTATCAATTAAAACACTTAATTATAAATTGTTATTTTTCATAACATAATGTATTTAAAATTAAAAAACAAATTACTAGGGTGTTACATATAATATAAAACAGCATCAATAAAACAAAAATAATTAATAAAAAATATGTAAATAAACATTGCATGAACATGAAATAATTATCCTTCTATTTTTCATTGAAGATCATTCCTCTAATTATAACAATGAAAAAAAGGTAAAACATTAGAAATAAAATACATATTTCTTGAATTCTCTAAATGAATATGCATATTGATTCTAGAGATGTATGTGAGGCTATATATTGGAATGAAATATGACTATTTATACATAATTTTTCTGGACATATGGTCGTTTGAAATATGGGCATTTAATATATGGACTTTTGATATATTTTTTATTTATATATTGGTATATAATAAGTATATTGGAGTTTTGTAATTTTAGTAAATTTAAAATTATGAAATCCACACATAATAAATAATCTTAGGTTGAAATAAAAAGAAAATATTTAATTAAAATATTATATTACAATATATATATATATTAATTCATTATGTATAATCATTTTTAAATTATGATTTGATTTTTTTATAAAATATAATATTCTAATACATATGGATTGATATCATTGAATTATTAAAAGATAAAAAATGGTATTTGATTAAATTCATTTAAGAACTGATACTTTTTATAGAATTGATCTTCATTATTTTTTATTTTTTAAATTAATAAATGAAATTGGTCAGTATTTATAAATAATTTTAATTTAATTGATCATTTATACATATTTTATAAAATAAAGTACCATTTATCCAGTGATTATTATTTGATAGGGAGTAAGAATAATTCAATTTTTGGGAATAAAAGTATTTGTTTCTAAAAACCATTTTAATGAGTTATACATTCATTATTATAGAATTATTTTTATCAATTTTATAATTTTAATCCAATAAAAATGATGTTATATTTGTAATCATAATATCCAAATTAGGTAATACAATCAATTTCATTTTGAGGCATCAATTTTTTTTAAAATGAGGTATAACGGTTTAACTAATGTGTAAGGATCTAAAATGAAAAAAAGTATTTATAAATGATTGGATGATGGAATTATTGACTTCCAAATATCCAATATTAATTATTAGTCTATTTTGGATCCAATTTCAAAAAAAATATTATATCCATTATTCATTAAGAAATGGGTATTTGTGAAAATATCACTCATGATCACCTATAACAGGACCCCCAAAACACCCACCTCATCCCACAATTTATTTTATTTTATATAGAATAAATGAAACAATTTATTTCTTTAAAACCGTATCCTATATTTGGGAACTTTTAGTCATAACAAGGATTCCCAAATCACTGATTTCTAAGAAAGTATCTAAGGGAAGATTGAAGTCTTCAACTTTAGTCTTACCATATTTTTAATAATTTTTTTGTCTTCTTTATTCATATTTATTTAATCTGATTTATAACATTAATATATTTTTTTAAATCTCTGTTCTTTATTAAAATTTATGTTATTAGTATTTAATAAAATTTTCTTTCACATTTAGTTGTTGTAACATATTTTTTTGGTTGGTTTTACTACCAATGGAGATAATGATATAATTTTTAAATCGTGAATGAGTAAGGAAGATTAAATACTCGTTATAAGATATAATAATAATGAATTTATATTTAATTCATAATTATGAAATGGTAATATATACACACATTAATAACATCAATTAATTTTATTGAAGATGAATTTAGAAAAATATAGATTTCTAAGCATTCCATGAAAACCATCACCATAAGTTACTTGAAATGACCACGTGATTATAAAAATTTAACCAATAATTATATTAGTTATTCATGAAAATTAAGGAGGTGATGAACCCATAAATAAGGTGCAAGGAATTGTGCTGCCATATTGAGGGTAGTAACGAGTAAACATGACAATTAACTAGAGGATATTAATTATAAAATGTAATGATTAATAAATTTGAAATAAGAAATAAGAAATTAATTTTAATAATTAAAATAAATATAGATATGTTTAAATATAGATGAAAAAAATTCTATATTAATTATATAAGAAGTTAGAGCGTGTCTGACCAAAAAGAAGTTTGTGGTAATAGATTCTCATCTCAATTTCCCTTTATTATGATATACATTATATTCATCACCAATTTATTTTTTTATAGTGTATATAAAAACCATGGATGTATTTTATCATAATAAAAAATATATTTAATAGGTTTAAAAATATATATCAGGTCCACTATTTTATGGGGTTTTGATTCAGAAGTTAATAAACATGAAATAATTTCATTCCAAATTCACTTTGAAATTGAGATTGTTTATGAATAAATTTTCATTAGGATAAATTTTATATTCTTTCACTCTGAAATAACATCTATTTTCATCTCCCCTATTTACTTTACGTTTATATATATATTCTTCCCATTTATCCATCTCTTGGTTTAAAATTGAAAGGAATGTTTTCAAGTAAGTGGTTCCAACCATACATCATCCTTTCAGTCATGGATGTTTATCCTTCATGACTATATTATTTATATTGTTTTTTAGATATACTTATATATAATTTTATGATTTATTATGGTAATTTTCTATTTACTTTGTATTTATTTTTTTAAATGAATCTCTTTTAAATGTGGCTACATGGGTCAATTTAAATTTATTTACTAAAATATTAATGGAATATCATTTAAACAAGTTTTTTAGAAGATCCTTTTTTTCCACAATTTTATCCAATTTTCTATATGAATATTACTTTCAAATATTTATTGGTTTTTGAATGTAATTTATATTTTCATTATTTATTAAATTATTTCCATTAAATTTAACTTTATTAAAAATGTTAAGGATATTTCTTCAACTTTTTTAAATTAATTTTTAATGATCTTGTAATGTTTTTTAATATATTTCAATGCCCTTTAACATTTATTATGCTTAGTTGGAAATATTTTCTAATGATAAAATCCACCTTCCTTCATTGGATGTCTTATGATTGTGTTTTTGTGAAATGATCCTAAATGATGTATGTTTCTCATGGTTTATTTAGAATTGATATGATTATGAATGTTTTTATGTTCATATGAAATACATATATTCATAGTTTATCATCATGTGATGGGTGGGTTTGATATTTCCCTCCAATGATTTAGGTAATATTTTATATATCATGAAACCAAGATGAGGCACGAGTGGTTAACCAAAGTCCAAAATCCTTTGAGGTGGAGGTGGTTAGACTAGGTAGACTATTATGGTTTGACGGTTATCCTTATATTTTATGATATGAATGAACTGGTGGTTAACTATAATAGATGTCATGATTTTTATGGTTATGTTTATAAAAAATTATTATGTTATTCAATGTATCTATGTCAAGTTATCATGACTGATTATTATCCACTCAAGTTTCTAGTCTATTAGGAATTATTTTTTAGGTTATGACAAAGGCCACTTGTCATAAATCATGTATTATGTTCTATGTTTTATTTGGGAGTATTTAATTATGTTATGTTTAGGCACCATGATTATATTCTCATACCCACATGTTCATAATATACTCACTTATCATCTTCACGTGATATGTATTTTTTCACCCCTTAATCAACCTCTAAGCTCAACTATTCTTATATTTCCATCCCTAGGTAGTGAAGATGAATATTATGTGTAATTTTTCAAAAAGAGTATCTTCTGTAAATATTATTTTAGGGAGATTCTGAAGAATATTATTAAAACTAGTTTGTTATGTATCTATTATCCAAACACACTAATCATATAGGTTATGTGGTGTGATTTATTTTGAGATATAATTTTAATTCTTATATAATGATATATTATTTGTGTATGCTATACTTAGGTTTCTTTAGCTGGTATAAATGTGGGGTTTAATTAATTTATTGGATTCGGTAATGAAAAATAAGTGGATTAACCTAAAATAGACTATGTAGAACCAATAATAATAAACGATAAACCAGAACTGTTATAGGTTTAAATAAAGGATCCACAATTTAAGACATATTATGATTTAATTCCCTCATCATATGATTTGTTACTATATTTATTGTTACATAATACAAATTCTAACCATCTAGGTTATAATAAGGGATACATGATAGAATCATTAAATTGGGGTGGTGACAAGTATGCTAAATATTGAAAAAAAATATATTTGAACTTAGTTATATGAATTCCATTATATCTTGAAAATCCTCTAGGACTATTAAATTATATCCTCAATGGGTAGATACTGAATTGTTAGGAAAAACTTTTTGAGTTACTATGACTTAATTATAAGTCTAAAAATCTTCCTCAATTGATGATTGGGGGAATTTTATTTATTCAATTTTTATTATTCTCCCTTTAGTAAAATTTAATATTAGTTTGAGAATATATTAGATATCTCTACATATATCCCATATCAATTACCAAAATAGTGAAACCATATTTTATATCCTGAATCAGCCCATGATTTTATATCATTTCAAGGGTTTTAGTTAACTCCCCATGGAAATTAATTCCATTATTTGGATCTTAATAAAAAATAATGTAAGTTATTTATCTCATATGATAGTTGAAAATAAAAAATTTAAGATATTTTGATTTCTAATTAATAAATTAATGTTTTTTCTAAATAGTTATCAGGACTCTACCCAGATTAATAGGCTGAGTTTTCCATAGAACTTATACCTGGTGATATGACTACATCAAATATTCCTTATAAAATGGAAAAGATTATATAGAAGTAATTTAAGAAGAAAATACATGAAAATATGGATAAAGGTTCTATATTCCCAAATGCTCCAATATGGGGTGTACCAAATATCTTTATTAAGAAGAAAAGATGATCAATATGACTATGTATTTATTATGAGGAATTCATGATGATCACAATCTATAAAAAGTACGATTTTTTCCAAATTTATAACTTCTTTAATCATCTTTGAGGGCATTCATACTTATAAAATATTTAACTTTGACATGGATATAATTTATTTAGGGTGAAAGGATAGTATGTATACATGACAAAATTTTTGACTAGACATGGACACAATGAATTCATAGTGATTCTATTCATACTTAAAAATAACCATATCTTATTGGATATTATTAAAGGTGTCTTTATAATTACCTCAATAAATTTTTCATAATATTTATAGATGATATTATCATATATACCATGATCAAGGAAGAACATGAATATCATTTAAAGATTGTTTCGAAGACCTTGATAAAGGAGAAAATGTTTTCTATATTTATAAAGTGAGAATCATAACTATAGAAAGTGTCATTATTGGGTCACATAAACACAGGTGAGGGTACATTTGTGGACCCTTCAAAGATGGAGGTAATTTAATAATTTTCCAAACCAACCACTATAAAAGTGATATATCATTTTTAAGGATCGGCTAGATATGATTGATGTTTTTTAGAAATTTCTCATGACTATAAAAATAAATAACCAAGTTAAATAGGATGGGATTCATGTTCCTTTAGGAATATGAATGTGAAGTAAATTTAAAGGATCTCAAGAGATGGTTTTCACTACTCTACTACTCACATTACCCTATAACGTAGAATGGTCTGTGATATAAAGTGAATCATTAAAAAAGTGATTGTTATGTGTTCTCAAGAAAAATGATATGGTTATAGAATATTTCTAACCTTAGTTAAAGTTTATTGAGAAAATTAATTGACACATATTTTAGAGTTATGAATTATAATATTTTCACTAATGATATGGATGCAATACCACTATGGTGAAAAGTTTGAAATATATACTAATTATATGGTATTAATATATATATTCACATAGAAGGGATTAAACATGTGACTAAGGAGATGGTTGTTGTTGATCTAGTACTATGAATTCAAATTACATTACTGCCATGGTAAGAAAAACAAGGTGGATAATTCTCTAGGAATGAATGATCAAGTTAGTTTATACATGATGAGGATTGAAAGACACACAATTACCATGTATTTACAAAGGATAAACATTTAATCTTATAATAATGGGAGAAATACTATATATTCCCATCATTTTCCCAAAAATACATCCGTATGAATATTAAGGAGGTGGAGAAGGAGGATATAGAGCTATAAAAGAAGATAAACAAAATCTATATAATAACCTTGAAAATGATTGAATTATATGATTTAATAAATGAATACTTAGGTGATAAATACAAGAATTGAAGAATAATTTATTGGATGATTCACATAGATAATCATTATATATCAATCCTTGAAGCACAATGATTTATAGAGATCTTAAGAATCGTTTATTGTGAAAAAACATGAAGAGGGAGATTTATATTTATGTATCTTGATGTTTGGTCTTCAAAAATGTTAAGGTTAATAATTAGAATTCTAAGGGGGTGATGAAAATAATACCTACATAAATATTAAAATAGGATAATATCATGATGGATTTCATCATTGGACTACCAAAGACTTTTGAAGGACATAAATCTATTTGTGTTATAATTGGTCACCATATGGTTTTAGAAAAATTCATTACTATTTGAGATGATTTCACATATAGTAATATTTCTATGATATATGTTAAGGAAGTGTTATGGAATAATGGAATGTCACTTTCCATTTTATCAGATTGAGGTATGAGGTTTTATCAATGTTCTAGATAAGTATTTAACAATCATTGGATATGGAGTTGATCTTTTTTACTAATTATCTTCCATAGACCTATGGTTAAAATAAATGGACCATTTAAACCATATAATATATGCTGAAAACCATTTAAATTTATTTCAATAGAGGATGGGATTAGAAAAATCACCCACTAGAGTTCTCATATAATAATAGTTTCCACTATATCATTCAAATCGAACTGTATAAATCTCTATATGGGAAGTGGTATAAAATGATAACATGTTGGGACAACATTATAGAGTGTAATATTATAGGGCCAGATCATTCTCCATAAATTTTATAGAATATTCAAACAATTTATCAGTATGTTGACACTAAACGAAGTTGATCTAAGATCTATTCTAATAATCATCTGTAATATTTGGAGTATGATGATAAATACGAGTTATTCTTTCTAATATCACTATAGAATATGGTAGCAAAATTTAGGAATAATGGATAGTTTATCCCTAGAAACCATGACCCTTTCGATATCCTTCAATTTTTGTGTATGTTTTCCCATCACATAACACTCCCACCCAACCTCTTTTAGTTGAAATATGGGTTCTATTTATTTGTTTTGTGAAATTATAAACTTGAACCTTCATATGTATAGAACATGGAGGGGGTAAAAATGGAACATGATCTCTCTTATGAGGATCAATTGATACAAATTTTGTATCATAAATATATTATAATGTGAAATAAAACAATTTATCTTTTTATATTTTACTGGAGTAATCCCATGTTTGAGGATGCAATAAGGGATCTTGGGGATATAAAAATACCTATATAACCTGATTTATTTTCATTCAAGTAATAAAATTTTGTGGGAAAAATTATTTTATGGGTGGTAGAATGTTACAATCCATATTTTAGTCCATTGGTTTATTAAATAACTTGTTTTACATGAATCGTTGAACTAAAATGAACCATGATATATTTTATTGAGGTAACAAATTGAAATGCAAGATAAAAATTAATACATTATGATAATTTATCATGAAAAAATATTAATATAACTAAAATAAGAATTATACCCAAATTAAATAAAAATACCATGGACATGAAATCAGTATCCTCATGGGTTTTATTAAAACCTATATCTCCAATTATAAATATGAATAGAAGAAAAAAATTATAAATATGATAATTTTTTTGAAAAATAAAGTAAATGAATAAGATTAATGATTCCTAATACATGTTTAAAGTTATATATTTGAATGTAACACTACTACTAGACATATTCTCATTGGATATACGAACATTGGACATACATTTGATATAAGGTCATTAGACACATAGTCATTGGAAATATTTCAGTTAGATAGATGATTGTTGTATGTACTGATATCTAATATATAAATTGATGTTTTATAATTCTTATTAAATTAAAAAAAATATACTTTAAACATAATAAATTAGTTATAAATGAATATGAATATATTCAGTCCAAGATAAAAAATTCTTGTAAGGTTAGGGATTTCTTGAGAGAGGACTTAGACTATTGGATTGATGAGAAAGATATAATTATTTTTAATAAGTATTATGATGGGGAAATCTATGTATAAGATTACATTTAAATACAAGAATGAATTCTCTACAAGATAAAATATGAATTTAGACATAATTATAAACATATTTTAAAAGATATCCTAGGGAGATGATCTCCCTTTTATGTTGACATTGTTAGTTTTTTATTTAGTTTTCATTTTTCTAGTTGTAGTGTTAGTTATGTTGATGGATCTGAGTTGTAAAATTGTTATTAAGTTTTTGGAAGCTTTAAAATAGTTTTTACAACATATTCATAAGTTTTTTTAAATTTCATACTCCCTAATTATAGGTCTACACACTATAATCTAATGTTTGCAAATATTTGGATTTGATCAAGTTGGAATGTCATTTTTCTGGATTCAAAGGATTCCAATCAAGATGTATCTTAGAAATTTGCTGGGAAATTAAATTTTTTAGTATTATTAGTCATGTATTTCTTTCATTAAGTTATTTGTATCCACCAAATTTTATGTTGGTGAAATATTATTTCACTTTAAGTTTTAATATTGTACTCTATTTTTTGTTTAATTTTTTTAGGTAATGTGAATTGGGTTTCTAAATTTCACTAAAGATCACTCCTAGAGATATTATATTAAATATTTTTTTTTAAAAAAATTTAAGGGAAGATTCTAATACAGATATATTAATAACATTAAGTGGTTAGAAGTTAAATAAACCGATGTGAATAAATTATTTTTAAAAAATTCAAATTTTATTAATTTTTTTATCAATACTTCATAATTTTTATATTAATTTGTTAAATTGATAACTATTGAAGAATTATTTTTGTTAAATACATTGTTTATATTTAATCAAATAAATTTTCTCTTATATAATGATTATTTTTGTAATTAAGAATAGATTTATTTTTGGGCAAAAAAATATTTTTTTCTAATAACAGTTTTTATTTTTTATACATATATTGTTTTGAATTGAATTTTCATTACTTTTAGAATTTGAAAACTATGAAATGGGTTATATATTTGAAATCCATATTTCTAAATTATGTAGTGATTTCAATTCCATTTTTAGTAATAATATTATGTTACCAAGGTAAAAATTTAGTTACTACAGTAAAGGTAAAACATGGTTTTGTTGTTTAACTAAGTTGTAAAGACCTAAAATATCCCAAAAAATAACCATTAATTGAGTAGAGGAAATAATAATTGACTCAAATTACCATATATAATTTATTAATCTAATATGGATCTACTTTATTTCAAAAGTAACATTTCTTATTCATTAAGGAATTAGTATTTTTTAAAAATCCAGTCATGATGACCTATAAAAGAACCCAAACTACAAACAACTTGACCCACACCTATCTACGTATTTAATATTTAATCACTAAAAAAATTATCTACCTAAAAAATCAATTCTAATTTTGGGACCCTCTCGTCAAAAGGAGTTCAAAATCCACAATTTCTATAAGGATATTTAAGAGATGATTCAAGTCTTCAATGAAACTATTATCCAATAATTAATAATTTATATTTATATTTTTTATACACCTTATGCTAAATATATTTTATCACTTTAGTAAAAAAATTATTTTAATAATTAATAGTATTTAAAAGTTACATTATTACTATAAAAATCATGAACTAACCTGAATCACCCATCGATAAAGGCATCTAAGTTGGACCTCAACATGCCATGAATGGTATTCTCAATACCTAGTAGTCGTTGGATGGTTCCTAGGAATCACAAACAACCCATTGGGAAATATTTCACCGTAATTTTTTTTACAAAATATCCAATAAATAAAATAATAGATACAAGAACCAATAAGATATGGAATAATTATAAATAATAAAGAGAGAAACATAAACCAAATTAAAAAATATTTAAGGAAGTGATATCACTAAAAAACCATCATCTTTCAGCATGTGGGTTTCCCATCCCATATGTTACAGTTGACATACCATGTATATCTATCACAAATTACAACTACCTCAAATTGGTGCCTCTATTTTTCCTAAAAAATGGAAAACAATTCTTTATATTATCCCAGACATATGTAGGTTGTGAGAAAAACTAGCCGAATCAGATCCCATTAAGTGTATTCATAAGTAGTCTATATTATATAAACCAAATGTGATAAATTTTAAATAAAAATGTGAATGATAATAATTTTCATATTTGATTGAAAACCTATATTTTAAACTTTTATCAAAATAGGGATGTCCAACAAATTATAGGAAAATAAGTTTATCTGGTGTGCATTTATAAAACATCATCAGACAAAACACATATGAAATATTTTTTAAAATAACAACACCATTTTAATAGATTTAATGGTTATGTTAATTCCAATACTAAGGATACTTAAACTTCTCAATGTTCATGGATACAAAGTGTTGACATTACCCAAGTGACACGAGCATAGGGTGTGGGATTCAACCCCAAAACGTGTCCCCTACATCATCAATGTTTATTTAGTGTTTTCATTATCAATTCTATTTCAAGGTAGAGCTATACATGCCCAGTTTTCTTATCCTCGACTACCAACCTGATTTTTTGGTTCCCATGGGATTAAATTCAAATTTTAATCATGGGCTATCAAAAATATTTCATTAATATCATTTATCATTTCAAAATTTCCTTAGATTCAAGCTTCTATGAGAAATATCAATTCAATTTCAAGAAATAATCATTGAGGTTTCTTCCAAAACTCTTTCCATTTAAAAGATATATTTTCAGGTAAATCATAACATGCTATTCCATCTTAATTTAAATACTAGGATTTTTTAAATCTATTCAAAACCATCATTTTAATTGAAAATATTTTTTTACATCGAAAACAAGAAATTTATATGGTTTATATATATATTATGACATTTAATAATCAACACCAAAATATCATGTTTCATTCATCAAGAAATATTTTTAGAAACCACTTTAAAGAAAATAAAGAAACAAGGGTTATATTTTAAATAGATGTTGAATAAAATCAACTCCATAAATTTTCAAAACATTTATAATTGGAAATAAAATTCACTAATTTGAAAGATGGAGGGAAGAAAGAATCCCAGAAACCAAAAATTCTAACCATGATTAACGATTTAACAATTATACAAGGTTGTAATGGATAATAAAAATGAAGGAACATGAGGAGATAATAGATTCTGACCATAAAAACGTAAAACTCATGGATTAGGTGCCACACTGACGAACAAAACTTCAATTTTACGTGAATTGAGTTTGGGAGAGACAATAACATCCAAGAGGTATCCATAAATCTCATAGATCAAAATATGGTTATAGGAAAAATAAAGAAGAATAAAACCTGGGTGTTAGAGAAAAAATTATGATATTAACATTATGTTTCCTAGACACATTAGTGTTACTAGCTAGTCAATGAGACTCTTCCTAGTAAATAGTGGACAACCTAAAAAAATTTTTTGTTGGAAGAACATATGTATACCAGAATTTCTTTCTAATGCCTGGTGGCTGGTTATTGGTGAGTATATACACACCTGTAGCCTGGATTATCCTAGGCTAATCCACTACTATGCTGGTGGTCCTCACTATCTTACTTGTGGACCTCTTTTTATCTATTTAGCTATTTCATCAAGTCTAAACTTACACCACTCTCTCAAGTTGACTCCCATAACCCCTCAATGATTGAAAAAAAACTAAAACAACTAGATATCAATAGGTAGAGAGTGATAAAAAAAGGGGATAGATTTACCTAAAAATAATAGTGATATGTGATAAATCTCCCCTCCATATTTATTTCTTCAACTAGAAATCCAAGATGAATCGGTTTGGCCCCCAAAGAGTGATTATATAGCTCTCTCATCATAAACTCTTGTTTCCATTTATCATGACTATTATGCTACCATTGAACTTAGACCGACAATATATATTTTCTATGATGAATATTTACCTAAGAGTCAATTATTTGAAATGGTTTCTTGGTCAAAGATATATTATCTTCTAAGTCAATTTCTTTCCAATTCACAATATAAGATTGGTTTGGTAGAAAATTTTTTAGTTGAGACATATGGAAAACAATGTGGATCAAAGTGAATTTAGATGGTAAAGACAAACACTATTACACCTTTCCAACACATTCAATGATCTCAAAAGGTCCCACATACCATGGATCCAATATCCCTTTCTTCACATGATCTCTATGACTCAATATAACATAGGTTCTGGAAACAACAAAAGTGTGTGATGGGTAGTGCCCAACATTGGTTTTTGTCAGGATTGATGAAAAATAAAATATCTACATGATGATAAACACTGTGATCTATGTAATTGGATCAATAAAATCATACAAGGGTAATCACACCAGAACTAGAGGGAGGACAATCACATATTATTAATAATTAATTTAATTAATTAAATAATTACCTTGATGAAATTATTTACTTGTTGATGGATCTAGAAATATATATGTGATGCTCCATCATTGCATTGTTGGAATCAAGTATATATTCCCTCTAGAGGTGATCAACATGTGTTTAATGAATCTACAGATGTTGCTGAAGGAATCACTGGGTGCTAGCATGATAGATCCTTACATTTGCGTCATCCACCTTTTAACACATTAAGAACCACTTCCAAATAGTTCTCCTAGATATGGTGGAGGAATATTTATCTTTATTATCGGGATCATTCTTGGAGAAGGGATCTCTACAGGGCTTCAGAGAGTTATCTAATTCTTTTGTTCACAACCCAAACAAATGAATTTATCTTATTGAGAAAATAACATAACTGGGTTTATATATCACTAGGGTTAAGATAAAATAATTTCACAAGTGACCTCAATTATTTATTTAATCCAAGAGAAAAACTATGACAAAAAAAAATATTGTTATTATTTCTCAACATGCTCATAAATTGAAAATTGAAAATTAAATATTATTTAAACAAATAATATTAAATATTTATTATTTTCTCACAGGTCCTAAAATCTTGGTCCCTCACTCTTCCATAATATTTATAAGACCTTGAATAATTTATATTTATTTATTAAATAAAAATCACTACATT
This sequence comes from Viscum album, assembly GCA_963277665.1. NCBI lineage: Eukaryota > Viridiplantae > Streptophyta > Magnoliopsida > Santalales > Viscaceae > Viscum > Viscum album. The sequence goes on along the minus strand of OY728138.1, from coordinate 1,433,488,103 downwards.
ATTTAATAATAAATTAATACATATTATATTCATTAAATATGAAATAAATATTTATTAAATATTATGCTCACATTATATTCTCTTGAATAACTGGTGATGAGAAAAACGAGATCAATCAAACATGAATAAATATTAAACCACATGAGGGAATAATATTTATTCAAGTTTTTAAATAATAAATAATAATATATTATTTAATTGAGATTCTGAATACACTTAGTGTGTGACCCTCTATCCATATTTCTTAGTGGAATTAGGTGAAATAGCCTAATATACATGGTTAGCATCTAGAAACATGCCAAGACACCCATAGAGAAAGAATTTAATGACACAATGACATGATACCTCATAAGTATGATTACTATGTAACATAATCCCTCTATCACAATATCTCAAATCAAGTCGGTTGCATGCCACTTCCATCAACCTATGTGCTTGATGTCTCTTTCTTTGAATTTATAGAACTAGAACTTTCCTACAGAACACTATGGCCATGAATTTATTTAGGATATATAATTTTAATCATAGGGCCTAATATATTAACTTCCATTAAAGAACATAAGGGACAAAAATTTTCACATATTATTGATTAAGGCAATATTACTCGTGACGTAGACAACTTATCCTACGTCACCGTGAACATCTATCATCACAGTTTTCATCAATACATCAAGGTACATGAATCATAACAATAATTAATAATAATATTATAATATAAGGGCCAATAAACACATCCATATATTGGAACATCCAATGAAACATATAAATGTGGATTTTCAAATTGTGGGTCATGTTCTCATAATATTCTACTGGATATTACCAAGGGCATACACCATGAGAAGGCACCTCAAAGTCCTATGAGTCACCACAACTAATTGCCTATATAATTTTGTCCCTCAAAATATATCATCTAGATATAGAACATATATTTAATAATAGTGTCGTAGTCCTTCCAGGTTCTCATCACAGTAGAAAACTACTATGAACTTTTAATGTGGAAGATACTCTTGGGACATTATCACAAACTATGTTATGTATAAGTACAATCATGATGTGCTAAAAAGTTTATTAATATTAAAAAATATGAATAAATTTTATCATAAAGTACATAGAAGTTTGTTATAGGGAACTAATACCAATAGAATCCTACTTAAAATTGAGAAAACTGTTAAAAACCATCAATCTACTAGCTCTCACATGATACTCATGCTTCTAACGAGATAGGCCTCTGGTCAAGTGGTCCTCTACGTAATATCCAAGAGTAATATTCTCACTCCAAGTTCACCCTTCTGATAAAAATTCTCCAAGAGGTGACACTTTCAGAGTATGTCCTCTGTCTATTGGTGAGAAATTAGCTCTTTTGCAAGAACCAACACAGTAGTATTATCACAATATAATGTGATAGTGTCTTTAGTGTTAGTTACCACATCAAGATTCTTGAAAAATTTTTAAATCCAAATGGTTTCCTTGGATACATCATAAGATTCAACATATTTAGAATCTGCTTAAGAATTAGCGACTACTAGCTGGTTTGAAGTCTTCCAGCCCACAACTCCTCCATTGAGAGAGAAAAAATGGCCTTACTATGACTTTAGATCCTTCTGATCTCTCTAAAAACTAGCATCAGTATAACTCTTAATGAACAGTTTTTAGTCTCCTCCATACACCATGAATAGATCTTTAGTTCTTCTCAGACACTTAATAATAGCGTGAATAGTAGACCAATGCTATTCTCATGGATCTACTTGATATCTTCCTACCATGATCAATGCATATTATACATCAAGTCTACTACATAACATGACATACATGATTGATCCTATCACCTAAGAGTATGGGATATTACACATTATCACTTTCTTATGTTGTGTCTAAGGACACATTTTTTATAAAGATATAACTACATAACACTAGAACTAATACCATATTTGATCATTCCATACTAAATATATTTAGTATCTGGTCAACATCTGTACTTTAAATTAGTCCAAGAAGCCTCTTAAATCAATCATGAATGATATCAATTCTTAGATTATAGGTTGCGTCTCCTAATTCCCTCACAGAGAAACACTTGTTTAACCTATACTTAATAGACTGTAATACTCGTATGTCATTTAAAATAAGTAATATATCATCAACATACACTAATAGGATAACGAACACATTCCCACTAAACCTATTATAAACACAAGACTTACACTCATTCATTATGAAACCAAATTAGTTAATGAATTCATAAAATCAAATGTTTGATGAATTGGATGCTTTATTCAATCCATAAATGGATCTATGCATATTGAAAATTATTTTGGCATCACCTAGAGTCACAAACCCTTATTGTTGTTTCATATAGACATCTTTTAGAAGGTTCACATTAAAAAATGCATCTTTAACATCCATTTTACAAATCTCATAGTCATGGTAAGATGATATATCAAGTATAATTTTGATGGATTTAAACATGGAAACTAGTGAAAAGGTTTCATCGTTGTTAATTCATTAACATTGTTTAAACCCTTTAGCCACTATCCTTACATTATAGTTATTTAATTTACCTTACATGTCCATTTTCCTCTTGAATACCCATTTTTGCATCCAACAGGCTTTACATCAATTGGTGCATCATTTGAAACCCAAACTTGGTTATAATACATGGAATCCATTTTAGAATTCATAGATTCTTTCTATCTTATAGCTTTTGAGCTATCTATTACCTTCTTGTATGAGAGATGTTCATCATTCTCAACCAATAATGAGTCACCATCATTGATGAGTAGAAAAACATATCTCTCTGGTTCTCTTAACTCTCTTACACTCCTATGCACTACTTGTGTTTCAGGAACTACTTCTTCTATGGAGACCTATGGAATTTGTTCATGTACCAACTCTTGTGTATCTTCATTATCGAATTCATTGAAGTTAATCTTTCTCCCACTATCATTTTTAAGGATGTTCTCCCTCTCATGAAATATGGCTAGTCTAGCGACAATCACTTTCTTGAATGAGGGGTTGTATAGGTAGTATCCATTTGTTTCCTTGGGATACATTATTAATATAAATTTTATTCCCTAAGGTGTTAGTGTTTTTCTTGATAAGGCCTTATCGAATTCCTCACACCCCATACATGTGTATGCAACAAAACGGGTTTCTATCCCCTTTACATATCAAAGGGAATTCCATTTTCTGCTTTAGTTGGAACTCAGTTTAATGTGTATGAAGCAGTTTTTAATGCATGTCCCCAAATTTTTTATAGAAGATCTATATGACTCATTATTGAACTTAACATGTCTAAAAAGATATAGCTCCTTCTTTAACTAACACTATTACACTTTGGTGTATAAGGTGGAGTGATTTGAGATAGAATCCCAAACTCCTGCAAAAAGTCGATAAAATCTTCATTAATATATTCACCACCTTGATCTGATCAAAGATTCATTATCTTCTTACCATGTTTATTATTTAATTAATTCTTTAATTCCACGAATTTATCAAAAAGACTTGGACTTGTACCTTATTAAGTAGATATATCCATATCTACTCAAGTCATTAGTAAAAGATATGAAGTGAGAATATCCACCTATAGATTCTACTGGAAATGGTCCACACACATCAGTTTGTAACAATCCTAGAGGCTATGTGACCCCTTCACATTATCCACCAAATGGTGGTTTGGTCATTTTCCGTTGTAAACAAGCATGCCACATATCAAGTGGTTTTGGCTTAGATGAGTCCAAATAACCATTTCGATAGAGCTTTTTCAAACGCTTCTTTTTCCATGACCAAGATCGTGATGCCAAAGCTGGGTGTTATATGAGTCATGTGAACAAGACTTGTTATCAATTGTCAAAACTTGGTTATTGTAATTTAATACATAAATATCGTTATTTAAATGTGTTATACCATAACAAATGTTGTCCTTCTAAGTGAAAGAACTTTTTATTTCCAAACATGAAAATTAACCCATCTGCATATAGAAATGATATAAAATTTTTGTTCTTGGTAACTTTAGGTACATAATAATTTTTTTAAAACAAAAATCATTTATGTTGGAAATGAAAGGTGGTATTCACCAATGGTAAAGTAGCCTGCCTCACTCTACCGGCAGATCTCAGATCCACCTCTCCTCTAACAATCATTCAAAATCTACTCGTTTTCTACATTTGGATACATATGTAAGCACCAAAAGATGTATCTAATACCAAATGTGTACATATTGAAAGATTAATCTCGATAAAGAATTAACCTTGTGCATCCCCATACTTTTGGGTACAGTTCCTCTTACAGTGGCTTGACTTGCCACATGCAAAACATACTTCCTCCGTTTCTTTTCCCCACCTCTTGATCTTTCTCTTCAAGGAAGGATGGTGCTTGGGTGCTTTAGAATATTTATAGGTCATGGGACCCTTCTCATTATTCTTCATCTTCATTTCCACCACACGGACTGAGGGTTTATGATGCTGTCACGACCTGTCCCTCAGGGCCCGTGTCGTAACTACCTCAAGCCCACCTTCCATAGGGCTGGGGCTAGAAACTAGAACCAAAGGCGTATATCCCTAAACTGGGAAGGCATTGCCTTTATAACTATAAACAAACACATAATAGTACACAACTGGAAATAAAACACTAGGTAAAAACTATATACAAAATGTGTGCTGGAAAGTAAAAGGGACCAGAAATACAAGCCCAACTGTAAAGTACAAGTACAATTGAAAAAGGTACAAACAACTGAAAGGTAAAGAGCAGCTCTTGGATCGTCCTCCGGGGTTCCTACCTGAAGGGTAGGTACAAATGGACACCTCAGCACTCCACATCCATTAGACTCCTCTGTGTACCGACTCACCGTAAGGTCCACCTCTGGGTACCATCTAGTCCTGGCGCTCTCGGCCTCCGTTAGCATTGTCCATCGTCTGCATCCAACACAACGAGGTATGGGCATAGCCCGTGCAGGGGTGAGTATAACGATACTGAGTAGTGACCCCGAGACCCTCAAGGTCTCACAAAATCCAACAGGGATAAAACACAAAGTACGAAAACAATAGATAACCATTATTTAGGTATATGCCAATACATATACCTAAGTTATCTAGTAACCCATATTAATCATGAGGAAAACAGAAAAGTCAAAGACTCACCTCAAACCAAGATTTTTATTATCTAAACCATGGATGGTGGCATACTCATCCTCTATCGAGTACAGTGGGCCTTCTGTGTCACATAGAGGTACTTTCCACTATCCTTGGACTGTTGAGGCACTCCTCCTGTCGAGTGTCGTGGGTCTGCTGCGTCACACAGAGGTGCTCCCCACCGTGGGTCTGCCGTGTCAGATAGAGGCACTCCCTTTAATAGCCTATAAAGGTTCTCCTCTGGTCGAGACTGCGGATCTTCCGTGCTCACACAGATGCGCTCCTCCGCCATGGGTTTGTCGCGTCACACAGAGGCGCTCCCCACTAGGCTAGTTGAGTCACTCTGAGTCGAATCGGTCAAGCAGTCTTCAGGTTTCATCCAGCTACTAGGTCTCTGTACTCTATCTGCTCATCTCCAGAAGGATCAACTCCATGAGCTACTAGTCGATACTCCAAGTATCATGAAGTCTCACGTAGAAGTATCTCAAAGGACCGCCACATCATATGGGTCTCAACGTAACAGACAACATGTCAATCGGATGCCCGGTCTGTGAGTTATTAGCCTTTTAGTCCTGGGGGCCCGGTTGGATTCGTGTATGAACCAAGCCGAACTTATCTCAACTATACCCCTAAACTCTAGTGGGGTATACTCAAAAGGACCATCTCTCATCAAGATTAGCAGCGCCGCTGACGGCTCATCAAACAGACGTCTGGTGTCACAGATATGACCAAAGTAAGAAAAGGGTCAGTAGTGGGCCCAGGTCTGGTCCGACCTGGTCGGACTGACTCGGCCCAACACAGTCTGGGCCGACTTAGATAGGGTCATCCCAGATAGACCCGATGGTTTTGACCCAACCCATTGGGCGGTTCAACCCGCTAAGTTAGGCCCGATTCGTTGGGCCCCGCCCAGCAGACTGCGAGGACGGTTCGGCCCGGATGCCGCCACATAGGTGACTTGGCCTGAAGGCCAGGGCCTGTTCGGCCAAGGCCGTGAGGGGCGCGACTCATGAGGTTAGTGGCTGGGAGGCCAGCGGGCAGGCCACACGGGGCACGGGCAGGCCGGCTGGATGCCGGGTAGGCTGTAGTGGCGCGCGGTGGCGCGCGGGGGTGCCGGGCAGGGTGTGGGGGCACTGAGAAGGTCACCGGCAGGGTCGGGAAGGCCGCGGTAGTGCACGGGTAGTGATCGAGGGTGCCTGGATGGACTCCAGTATAGTTGAGTAGGCGATGCAGGGCGTGGCGGCACGGGGGCAGGCGGCGCGGGGAACGGTGGTGCAAGAACAGACGTTGGGGGGCGCAGCGGCACACAGGCAGGCAACACAAGAAGCGGTGATGCGCAGGCGCGACGGCGCCCGGGTAGGCGGCGCAGGGCGCAGCGACGTGCGGGCAGGCAGCGCGAGGCAGGCCCGAGTGTGCGGGGCAGCACGCGGGTAAGACGTGGTTCACACGGCGGGGCGCGGCGGTGATCGGCCGGAAGTATAGGTGCACTGTAGGGGCAGTGTGATTCATAGAGGCCTTGGGTAGCGCAGCCTTTGTCATCGTCGCCATCGTCGCCTCATCGTTTTTCTGAAGAAACAACACAACAAGAACACCGGAGGAGTTGGGCTATGTCAGTTTGTCCCGCAACCTCCGCATTTAGAGATGACATCATTTGTCTCATCATAATGAAGATCAACAATTGAAGACAACACTTTGTATCAATTTTTCATTTTATGATGAGAGGACGAAAAGGAAAGCATCAACATGCAATAACCCCCTTCCTTATTATTTTCAATTCATCATTCATTGACGTTTGAAGTCAGGGGTAGAGGACGAAATAATTCTTCATTCGTCAAGTCCGCCACGCTCTCCGAATCCCGAGTTGAGTCAGCCACAGAAGGCCCTCCACGTCGGTAGGATTCGAGGAAAGAAGTCGAAGAAGAAATCTGGCATTCTTCGCTAGGAGCACCTTTTTCCAAAGCTCCTCTCAATTCCACTAAAAGAGAAATGCCAATGAAATAATATTAGATTAGTCATCTAATATTACGTTGGCACACCAATTCAAAAAGGAGAATTAAAAACCCATCTCCACCAAATTAAATGTACGAGTGTTGTCTCATTAATTTGGAGGATGCCAAGTGGCTCTCCTTAATAAAACACTTGTGTTGGTGCAATTAATTGTGCAGGGAGGTCAAGAGGCTCTCCCTCATTAATGAGGGAGAGTGGGGAAGTTTCATCCTCCACCATCAATAGGGGTAGGTTGGTCCCCACCCCTATCATTAATAGGGAGGTTATGCGGAACCGGTGGTCCCCACCTCAATTATCCTCTCATGGGAGGTTATGCTCCAGTGGGCCCCACCACCATAACCTGTCATGGGAAGTAAGGGTGTGGCGGTCCCACCACCAACTCCCAAGAGGAGGTTTTAACCAACACACTCAACACATTAGAGCTTAAAAATAAAATAAAGTGTTGTACTTTATTTTATTATTCTTTTATAAAAAGACAAAAACTAACTTTTATTTTGAATCGTCTGTCGTCGAGGTGAAAGTCTTCTTAAGAGAATACTGGCACAACGAGTTCAATGGTGCCCTCAGATTTTAGTTCTGAGCACCGATACAAAAGTTATAAAAACCCGCTCGTACGTTTACTGAACGTACCCAAAAAAAACTTTAGAAATTGATTCCGAGCACATCGGGCCTCAGAATCAAGCGCTGTAAATTTTCATGGACTTGTGAAAATCCCATGTATTTAAGAAAAAAAAAATCAATGGAATTTTCAGGTCTTTAAATTCTCCCCACCTTAGGGCTTTACGTCCTCGTAAGCTACAACTCACACTAAGGGAACAAATGGGGATACTGAGCATGCATCTGAGCCTCCCACTCCCATGTGCTCTTCTTGAGGTTCCTGTGCTGCCAACGAATGCGCACCATAGGTATCGACCATCCACATAGGACCCTCTCCTATTGATCCTCATTCTCCACTGGAACCTCTGTGAAATTCACCTCATCGTCGATGTCCAGCTCCCCATGGTCGATGATGTGAGAAGGGTCATGCACGTATATCCTCACCTGAGATACATGGAAGACTTCATGCACCCGGTGCAACTGAGGTGGAAGAGCTAGGCGGTAATCCACCTCTCCTACTCTACTGAGGACTTGGAAAGGTCTGATAAACCTTAGAGATAACTTTCCGCCTCAACCAAATCTCCGTAGACCTCGTTGAGGTGAGACCCATACGAAGACGTGGTCACCATCCTCGAGGTCTAGAGGTCTCTATCTCTTGTCAGCATATGACTTCTGTCTGCTATGTGCAGTCTTCATCCACTCTTGGATGATCTGCACCTTCTCTGTGGTAGCCCGTACCATCTCTGGTCCCACTAGTGCAGCCTCCCCAGGGTCCATCCAGCACATGGGTGATCTGAAGGTCGCCCGTATAACGCCTTGAAAGGTTCCATCCCTATGGTGGAGTGATAGAAATTGTTGTAGGAAAACTCCACCAATGGTAAGTGATCCTCCTAGTTGTGACCGAAGTCAAGGACGCATGCACATAGCATTTCCTCGAGGGTCTAAATGGCCCTCTTAGTCTAACCATATATTTGAGGATGGAAGGTGGTGCTCAAACGTAGCTGTGTTTCGAAAGTCTCCTGCAACCCCTTCCATAGTCAGGAAGTAAACCATGCGTCACAGTCGGAGACTATAGAAGTAGGTACTCCATGAAAACACACAATATCCTATACATAGAGGTGTCCCAATCTCTCTACTGAGCCCTGCTCTCTGATCGGTAGGAAGTGGGTCGACTTGGTGAGTCGATCGATGATCACCCAAATCAAATCATGACTTTTGGATGTACGTGGAAGACCCATCATGAAGTCCATGGATATCCCATCCCACTTCCACTTTGATACCTCTAAGGGATAAACCAAGCCTGCTGGTACCTGGTGATTCACCTTCACTTGCTGATAATTGAGGCATCGTAAGACAAACTCAGCTACTGCCTTCTTCATAACTAGCCACCAGTGTAGTCGTCGGAGGTCCTGTCACGACCCATCCCCTGGGGCCTCTGTTGTAACTACCCTAAGACGACATTCCATAGGCCAGGGGCTGGCGACTAGCCCCAAAGGCGTAAATCCCTATAATTGGGGAAAAACTGCCTTTATTAAATATAAACACACACAACTAGAGTACAAGCGGAATCGAACACTTGGATCGAGGAGCGATCCAGTCTGGGAGATATTTGCCTTTAAGCGAAGATGGGGCCCAACCCGTCAGGCCTAGTGGGATGGCGGGTCGGCCCGATCCGGTCTAGCAGGTCTGACCCGGCTGGGGTTCGGCTTGGCCCGGTGGGACGCGGCCCACCCGCGGACCTGACCCCGCGTGCACGGGCCGGTCTAGTTCACCTCACCTACGGTGCCGCCTCCTCCTCTGTCCGGCCGGCCGTAGCTAACCGGTTCGGTCCAGCGCATGCGGCCCACGGATGCGGACCACAGTTCTCCTCATGTGGTGCCTACGGGCGCCGTGGTTCTCTAGCCCTGCTGACACACGACCGACCAATTTTCCCAGCTGAGCGACCTGCAGACGCGGGCCGCGTCCTCCTCCACATGACGCCTTATGCACCGCGTTCCTCTAATAGGCCGGCCGGATTGGCTGGTTGGTCGTCCCACAGACCGAGCGGCCTGAGTGGTCATTGCTCCCTCCATGCGGCTGGCGTGCGACCACTGATGCTGCCACCGCCTCTGGTCACCGCCGCCGCCGCCCGACAACCCACCTTCTGTGGACCACCAGATTCGCTCCGGTGGTCAGATTTTGGATCCATCTGCGCTGGGGGTCCTCTCGAGATGCCGCCCTTAGTGCTGGTCCCTCCATATTTCGTTTTCGCCACTTTGGCCTGTTGCTTAGGAAGAATGAAACAAACAGATCTTCGAAGCGGGTCAAGCCTTGTCTGGGTTGGCCTGTGCCCTCCGCGTTAGTAGTTTATGAATGATCTATAAAGGGATACAATTGCTAAGCCATATCTAACTTGGATCTAAACCCCGATAAATTTCTTCCCTTACCCGCAAAAACGATCGAACCGCGGTTCAGCATATTTGTTGGCTGGTCTGATTTTGTCATTTAGAAATAAGAAAGAAGAACGTCAATATCAAGGTAGGTAAATCCCCCTACCTCATTAGTTGTTCATTGACGACGTCGCGGGAAGAAGGTGGAGTTGATGTCGATCGTCGCATCCGCCTCGCACTTCAGATCCGAGTTCATGCGTTGAATATTCATCGGGATCCGATCTCCGTCGAATGATCGTTCTTCACTGGGGAAACCTTCGTTGGAGAACCGTTATTCGTCAACCAAGACTTTCCAAAAATTGTCACCTTTTCTCCAACGGATGATGTTTTCCCCCCAACTTAACTCCCAAAGACTTAATTAGCACATTAAGTTGTGTTAGGCTTTTATTATAATTAAAGATCCTTAAATGGGTGGTTACACATCTTGTTTAACCACACATTTAATGATCCTCATTAGATGAGGAGTTTCAAGTTTCAAGTGGTCCCCACACCATTTGAGTTTTGAAATTCAAAATTCAAATAAAAAATAAAATAATTATTTTATTTTATTTTTATCTCACAAAAACTCGAAAAAACAAACTTTCACCCTGACTCGACTGCGATCGAGGTGAAGGTCTCCTTAAGAGAATACTGGTGATATGAGTTCAACGGTGTCCTCATATTTCAATTATGAGCACCTGATCAAAAGTTATATTTTCCCGCTCGCACGTTTACTAAACGTACCCGAAAAAAACTTCAGAAATTGATTCTAGGGACCTCGGGCCTCAGAATCAAACGCTGTTAAAAACTGTGAACTAGTAAAATTCCCATGTATTTAAATAAAAATCCACAGAATTTTCGGGTTTTTACATTCTCCCCACCTCAGGGATTTACGTCCCCATAAGCTACAATACATACTAAGGGAACAAAAGGGGGTACTTAGCACGCATTAGAGCCTCCCGCTCCCATGTGCTCTCCTAGAGGTTTCCGTGCTTCCAACGAACGTGCACCAGAGGAATCGACCGTCCACGTAGGACCCGCTCTTGTAGATCCTCAATCTCCACTGGAACCTCCATGAATGTATCCTCATCATTGATGTACAGCTCCTCATGCTCGATGACATGGGACGGGTCGTGCACGTACCTCTCGAGATGAGATATGTGGAAGACGTCGTGCACCCGGTACAACTGAGGTGGAAGATCCAAGTGGTAAGACACCTCACCTACCCTACTGAGGACCTAAAAAGGTCTGATGAATCATAGAGATAACTTTCCACCTTGGACAAATCTCCATAGACCTCGTCAAGGTGAGACCTGTAGGAAGACGTGGTCGCCATCCTCGAACTTCAGTCGTCTCCGTCTCCAATTAGCATAGGACTTCTGTCTACTATGTGTAGTCTTCATCCACTCCTGGATGATCTACCCCTTCTCCATCATAGCATGCAGCATCTATGGTCCTATAAGTGCTGAATCTCCTAGGTTATTCTAGCACATAGGCGATCTACATGGTCGTCCGTAAAGTTCCTCATAAGGTGCCATCCCGATGGTAGAGTGGTAGCTATTGTTATATGAAAACTCTACCAAGGGTAATTGATCCTCCCAGCTGCGACCGAAGTTGAGGACGCATGCACGAATCATGTCCTCAAGACTCTGAATGGTCCCCTCATTCTGAACATACATCTGAGGATTGAAGGCGGTGCTCATGTGAAGCTGCATCCTGATAGCCTCCTACAATCCCTTCCATAGCCGAGAAGTGAATAGAGCATCTCGATTGGAGACGATCGTCGATGGAACACCATGAAGCCGTACGATCTCCTGTACGTAGAGGCATCCCAAGATCTTTACCGAGCCCTGCTATCTAATTGGTAGGAAGTGGGCTGACATGGTGAGTCCATCGATAACCACCCAGATAGAGTCATGTCCCCTAGACGAATGTGGAAGACCCATCACGAAGTCCATGGATATCTCATCCCTCTTCCACTTTGGGACCTCTAAGGGATGAACCAAGTCTGCTGGAACCTGGTGCTCTACCTTCACTTGCTGACAAGTGAGGCGTCGTGAGAAAAACTTTGCTACTACCTTATTCATACCTGGCCACCAGTGTTGTCATTAGATGTCCTGATATATCTCCGATACTCCGGGATATACCGCTAGAAGAGATGTGTGGAACTCCTGCAACACTTCCTCCTAAAGTGAAACTGGTACCATGGTGCATCCTCTGAAGAGGATGATGTGCTCCCCACCTTCAGAAAATCCATCAGGTGCCTGCCCTATGGATATCTGAGCACGTCCTGTCTCGCAGTCAGCGTTCCCACACTGCGCCTCCCTAACTCACTGAAGAAGTGGAGGAGTGACTGTAAGAGACTGTATATAGGCTGCTCCATCCCTATCCACAAAGGATATTTGTAAGGAAGCCAACTGCTATGTCGCCTCTCCTAGAATATAGAAACCAGTCCTCCTGCTGAGCGCATCTACAACAACATTCCCTTTCCTAGGAGTATATACTATTTCAAAGTAATAGTCCTAGAGAAACTCAAGCCATCACCACTCTCTCAGGTTTAGGTCCTTTTGTGAGAAGATGTTCTTGAGACTCTGGTGGTCAGAGTTGACTGTAAAACACTCACCTATAAGATAGTGCTACCACATCTTCAAGGTGAAGTCCACTGTTCCTAACTCCAGGTCATGGGTAGTAGAGTTCTACTCGTGTTGTTGCAACTGCCGAAAACCATACGCAATCATTGCTTGCTCCTGCATCAGGACACAGTTGAGTCCAGTCCCTGATGCGTCGCAGTAAACTACATACCCAATACCCTCCTCTGGTAGTCTCGAGATGGGTGCACTAGTCAACCTCTACCTCAGCTCCTAAAATCTCTACTGTCATATCTCTGAACACAATAAGGGTTTCCCCTTCTTCATCAATGCTGAAAGTAGTGCTACAACTCTAGAGAAGTCTGCCACAAAGGTAAGTCTGGTCGACTCATGAGTGATCGACTACAACCTCTTATGCATCATTCCATTCTGTGCTGCTTGGGTTTTCCTTTTCGCCGACCAATGAAAACCCCATCCCAACATTGTAGATGAACCACAACCTTTTTTCCTAATACAGTCAATCTGTGTATGAACTGTGGTTACCCAGTCCATACCCAAACTAACATCGTAAGGACTCAACGCTGCCACCAAAAGGTTCCAACCGAAACTATCACCTCAAGGGTCAGATCACACCGTCAGTGTATGTGTGATTATCGAGTTTCCTCCCAATGGTATCTATAGACATGAGGGTCAAGTCAACAGATTAACCAAAAACTCTAGGTCTGGGACAAGATTTGTGGAAGGATGGAATGGTTCGTATCTATGCCTATTGATACGACAACTAGTAGTACACACAGATCGTACCTCGAATCATTCCTAGAGACCTTGGGTCACGCTCTGTGACCACATGCAACTACTCTATTCCCTTGAACTCCAGCTCTTTAAGCTTGACAGGGACTACAAAGCCGAGTGATTGTAACATGTTGAAATGTTCACCACCTCATACTGCTCTCCTAGCTCTACTTCCACATCTTCTGCCCTGCAGATTCAACTATCCTTAATACTTTCTCTTCTCAAAACATTTTACAAGCTCAAGTCTCTGAGACTGGTGCCAGTTTCATGCTTTCCAGTTGCTAACATTCACTGGTTGTATCCACTCAGCAAATGAACATTCAACCACAAAGGTTCTCTCTAGAACCCTAACATAGGTAGGAATTCATAGAGGAAAAAATTTTGGATCAGATATCCTTAAACACACCTCCCTCAGAGGTCCGAGCTCTAATGTACTGACTGTATCATATTCATCGAGTTCCAGAAAAGACCAGTATGCCTCTATGAATACTTAGCTACCGACACGTCAACCTACCGATGCTGTATAAGCTCTAGAAAAATCTTAGCCACCTCCTCAAGACATTCCTCAGCCACCTGTGGGTCGGGCTCACCTCGAAACTTGAGGGATATCTGGTGCATAAACACATGTAAGGCACTAATCCTACAAGTGTCCTCTACTGGTACCACCGGTAGTGTCTGCTGATCAACATGCAGTGATATAGTTGGCACACTTCCTGAAGGTACCATCTCGGAAAATGGTCCAATTACCGAACCCTCATCACTTTACAGACCATCCTCATGGTCAATCACTAAAAAATATTAGTAGCTAAGATCAACATATGCTCTACTAGTGTCTCAAATGGGCAAAAAACTCCTGTAATTGCCTCCATCCAGTCCTCTGCTGCCTTAGAATCAGTCTCACCTAGAAACCTTGGAGGCATATGCTGTTGGAACTCATGCAATGTGCTCAGTCGGCATGCACTATCGTCCAATGCGGCTGGTGGCACCTGTTTCCCAATGGGTGGTGGTGCTGCTCGTACACCACCTGAAGGTGCCAACATAGTAAGAGGACCCTAAACTGGAGCATCATTGCTTAGTGGGCCATCGTCGTGTACTATCTCAGAAACCCTAGATGATTGTCTATGTAGCGGCATCCTGATAAAGAACATATGCACCATAGTCTATAAGTTATACCTGGTGAGCTGACTCAAATATTTCACAAAGAAGACTCTTGAAAACACACTCGCAATCAGTGTGTTCATTCACTGAGTCGGAAATCATAAGTCTGGGTCCTGGTGTATGGATACGTCGGCCGCCGCACCAACACTGGACTCCCTGGACTATAAACCATACTCAATAATCTTAACACTATTTCTTTATAGTAAGATAGATCAGAGTCCTATGTTCTGTGGTAGAACCGACCCCTTTGATAGAAATTTGACACGACCCATCCCCCAAGGCCTGTGTCATAACTACCACAAGCCCGCCATACATAGGCCAGGGGCTGGGGACTAGCACCAAAGGCGTAAATCCCTATAACTGGGAAGGCATGGACATTATTAAACGTAAACACACACAACCAAAATACAAGAGGAAGAAAACACTAAGTAAACTATGTATAATAAAAGATGTGAAGGAAAGTAAAAGGGGCTAAAAATACAATCCCAACAATAAAGAACAAGGAAAAGACAAAATAGGTACAACTAAAAGAAAAACAGCTGGAAGGTGTCTTGCAGCTCATGGATCATCCACCATGGATCCTACCTTAAGGGTAGGTACATATAGCCTCCTCAGCGCTCCACGTCTGTCCGTATCCTCCGGATACCGTCTCGTCATGAGGTCCACCTCCAGGTACCAACTAGTCCTTGCACACTCCACCTCGGTCAGCGTTGTTTGTCGTCTTCTTCCAACACAATGAGGTGCGGGCATAACCCTTGTAGGAGTGAGTATAATGATACTCAGTAGGGACCCCAAGACCCTCAAGGTCTCACAAAATACACTAAGGATAAATCAATTTAGTAAGATACAATCACGAAGTATCAACCATCCCTACTTAGGTATATACCCATACATATACCTAAATTACCAATCTCAGTCTGGATCCAACACTCGAGCCCAAGCACAACCCATTCCAAAAATGATGTAAAGACAAACATCTTAATGATATCGACTGAAAGCCAAGACTCAACTCACACAGGTATACATCTTTTGTAGAGTGATAGTGATGATCAGATAAAGTCACTGATTCATCTAAGCTATCAGAACCACACAGGATATAGGACCAGCTAAGCTGTCGTACCCACACAAGATACATGACCAGCTATACTAGAGTAATAGAGATGATCTGATTGATCTAAACTGTCAGACCCACACAGGATAAAGGACCATTTAAGCTGTCGGACCCACATAGGATATAGGACCAGTTATTCTGTTAGACACACATAGGATACAAGAACCGAAGTCAGAACTGTCGGACCAACAGAGGCTCCCGGTACAGTAGTCATCGCTGTCAAATGCACGGAGGATTCTGGTATAGTAGTCGTTGCTATCAAACCCAAGGAGGATTTCGATACAGAAGTCATTCCTGTCGAACCCACAGAGGATTTTAGTACAGTAGTCATCACTATTGAACCCATGGAGGATTCCGGTACAGTAGTCATCACTATCGAACCCATAGAGGATTCTGGTATAGTAGTCATCGCTGTCGAAGCCAGCCCTAGGGTTCCTGAACACAACACGCTTAATTCCAGGAGGATTCACTCCTCGAGCCAAGTGTCGTCACATAAACTACCATGAAGTCTCAAGTTTACGTATACTGTAGTTCTGTATCATCATAAGGAACCCAACGCGATAGACGACGCATCAATCAGAAGCCCGGTCTGAGAGTTATTGACATTTCTATTCCAGGGGCCTGGTTGGATTTTACGCTCGATCCAACCCATCCGTTTTCCAAATTTGTCGAAAAATCACTTAGAGTATTGCATAAGGACAGCGTCGTCGCGAGGTTCCCAATTCCACAGACGATGCGTCAATCGGATGCGCGGTCTAGGAGAAATTTTTCTTTAAGAGAAGACGGGGCCTGACCCGTCAGGCCCAGTGGGCTGGAAGGTCAGCCCGATCTGATCCAGTGGGTCTGACCCAGCTGGCGGTCGGTCCGGACTAGTGGGGCGCAACCCACCCATGGATCCGGCCCGCGTGTGAGGGCCGGTCCGATTCGGCTCGCCCGACATCGCCGCCTCCTCCTCTGCCCGACTGGTCGTAGCCGGCCGGTTCGATCCAGTGCACGCAACCCTTAGATGCGGGCCGCAGTTCTCATCCCGCGGTGCCTGTAGGCACCATAGTTCTTCAACCTGGCCGGCACACGACCATCCGGTTTGCCCAGCTGAGCGTCCCTTGGACACGGGCTGTGTCCTCCTTCACGCAGCGCCTTGTGCACCACATTCCTCCAGTGGGCTGGCTGGATCGACCAGCCAGTCGTCCCGTAGACCGGGCGGCCCGAGAGGCCGTTGATCCCTCCATGTGGCCGGCGCACGACCGCCACTACTGCCGCCGTCTCCATTCGCAGGTGCCGCTGCTCGGTGACCCACATTATTTGGACCAATAGATTTGCTCTGGTGTTCGGATTTTGGACCCGTCTGCGCCGGGGGTCCTCCCAGGATGCCGCCCTCAGCGCTGGTCCCTCCGAATTACATTGTCGCCACTTTGGCCCATCGCTCACGAAGAACACAACAAAGCAAATCTACAGAGGGGTTCGGGCCTTTTTCGGGGTGGCCGGCGCCCTCTGCGTTAGTAGTTTATGAATGATCTATAAAGGGCTGCAATTGCTAAGCCAGATCTAACCCAGATCTAAACCACGATAAATTTCTCCCCTTCCCTGCAAGAATGATTGAACCGCGGTTCAGCCTGTTCGTTGGCTTGTCTGTGTTCGTCATTTAGAAATAAGAATGAAGAACGTCAATATCAAGGTAGGTAAATACCCCTACATTGTTCTTTGTTTGTTGACGACATTGTGGGAAGAAGGTGGAGTTGACATCGATCGTCGCACCTGCCTGACACTTCAGATCCGAGTTCATGCGTCAGAGATTCGTCGGGATCCGATCTCCATCGAAGGACCGTTCTTCACTGGGGGAAACCATCGTTGGAGAACCGTTCTTCATCAACCAAGCCTTTCCAACAATTCTCACCTTTTCTCCAATGAATGATGTTCCCCCAACTTAACTCCCAAAGACTTAATTAACACATTAAGTTGAGTTAGGCTTTTAACATATTTAAATATCATTAAATGGGTGGTTACACCTCTTGTGTAACCACAAATTTAATGATCCTCATTAGACGAGGAGTTTCAAGTGTCAGGTGGTCCCAACACCATTGGAGTTTTGAAATTCAAAATTCAAAATTCAAATAAAATAATAATTTTATTTTATTTATATCCCATGAAACCTCAGAAAAAACCAACTTTTACCCCGACTCAACTGCGATCGAGGAGAAGGTCTCCTTAAATGAATACCAGTACTACGAGTTCAACGGTGTCCTCATATTTCAATTCTGAGCACCGGTTCAAAAGATAGATTTTCTAGCTCGCACGTTTACTGAACATACCCATACAAAACATCAAAAATTGATTCTGGGCACACCAAGCCTCGGAATCAAGCGCCGTCAGAATCTTTGGACTCAAAAAATTCCCATTTATTAAAAAAAATCCCACAAAATTTTTGGGTCTTTAGAAGTCTTAATACATCATCGCCACACCTCAATGTACCGCTAGAGGAGATGTGTGGAACTCCCTCAACACTTCCTCCTGATGTGCTACTAGAACCATAGTATGTCCTCTGAAGAGGATGACGTGCTCCCCACCTTCAAAAAATTGATCAAGTGCCTGCCCTATGGATATCTGAGAACATCACATCTCGTAGTCAGTGTCCCCATGCTGTGTCTCTCTAACTTGATGATGAAGTGGGAGAGTGATCGTAAGAGACTGAAGGAAAGATTCTCCATCTCTATCCACCAAGGATATCTATAAAGAAGCCAGCTACTCTGTCACCTCTCCTAGCAGCTGTATACCAGATCTCTTTCTGAGAGAATCTTCTATAATGTTCCCCTTCCCAGGAGTATAGAAAATATCGAAGTCATAGTCTTGGAGGAACTCGAGCCATCATCGTTGTCTCAGGTTTAGGTCCTTCTTAGAGAAGATATACCTGAGACTCTTGTGATCAGAGTACACGGTGAAACATTCACCCATCAGATAGTGCTGCCACATCTTCAAGGTGAATACCATTGCTGCTAACTCCATATCATGGGGGGCGTAGTTCTGCTCATGCTGCCTCAACTGCTAAAAACCATATGTGATCACCGATTTCTCCTGCATCAGGACACACCTGAGTCTAGTCCCAGATGCGTCACAGTAGACTTCATACCCTACGCCTTCCTCTGGAAGTCTCAAGATAGGGGCACTAGTAAGCCTCCACCTCAGCTCTTGAATGCTCTGCTGGCATCTCTATGACCACATGAATGATTTTCCCTTCTTCTTCAAGGATGATAGTGGTGATGAAACTCTGGAGAAGTCTGGAACAAATCTCCAATAGTATCCTTCCAAGCCCAGGAAACTCCGTACCTCTGTCACACTCCTGGGTGGCTCCCAAGTAAGTACCGCCTCAAACTTCGCTGGATCCACTGCAACTCCAGCCTCCGAGATGATGTGTCCTATGAAATAAACCTCTCGAATCTAGAACTGGCACTTAGAGAGCTTACTGTAAAGCTGGTGATCTCAGAGTGTGTCCAGTACTACCCAAAAATAGTAGGCATTCATATCCTCAGTAGTCGAGTAGATCGAAATGTCGTCGATGAAGACTATGACAAAGTGATCGAGGTTTGGATGGAAGATCCTGTTCATGAGACTCATGAACACTACTAGAGCGTTGGTTACACCGAAGGGCATAACCAAGAACTTGTAGTGGACATAAAAAAATTCGATGGCCATCTTCTGCACATCCTCGTCTCAAAATATGAGCGGGTGATAGCCTCATCTGAGGCCTATCTTCGAGAACCAAAGAGCTCCCATTAGTTAATCAAAGAGGTCATCAATCCTTGGAAGTGGGTACTTGTTCTTCACAGTCACCTGGTTTAGGTGACTGTAGTTGAAAAAGATCCTCATGCCCCCATCCACCTTCTTGGCGAACAGAATCGGGGCTGCCCAGGGAGAAACACTGGGCCAAATTAATCAGTTTCTCTACAAGTCCTCTAGTTGTACCCACAGCTCACAAATCTCTGAGGGAGCCATCCAATACGCTGGAGTAGATATCAGTGTCGTCCCGAGGTACATGTCAATGTAGATGTCCACCTCTCTAAGAGGTGGTAGTCCTGGAATATCATCAGGGAAAACATCTACGTACTAATCCACCACTACAAGATAATTCGGACTCTCCACATCTACTGCTCTGAGGGTAAGGCAAGCAAACTTGTGAGTTATTGTCGGCACCCTCCTCTGAGTAAGTCCGTCCTCTGCTGCAAAGGTTCCATTATTGTCGGTTAAGGTAAACCTGGTCCCATCCATGCAGACACACAAAAATATTCACCTAATACAGTCAATCTGAGCATGGACTGTAGATAACCAGTCTATACCCAAGATGACGTCGTAAGGCCTCGATGATGCTACTAGGAGATCCCAGCCGAAGCTCTCTCCTCATAGAGTAAGCTCACACTTCCGGCACCAGTGCGTAATCATCGAGTCAGCTTCCATAGGAGTCTATAGACGTAAGGATCGAGCCAACGACTCTGTTGGAATCTCCGAGCTCTGAATGAGGGCAGTGGTAATGAAAGAGTGACTAGAACCTCTGTCTATAAGAACTCCATCTAAGGTGGAGTAGACATAGATCATACCTCAAATCATCTTTGGAGCTCCATGGTTGTATGCTTCAGCTGCCTGAAGTTGAGCTCTCCCCTGTCCACCTACTCCCTACGGTGGGGGTAGGCCTCTTGGTGGTGGTGACGGTAGCACCTCGTAACGTCATCCCCTGCCAGCTACTCAACCAGCTCCTCTTCCACGTCTACCTGACCCCTGTGGACCACCTCGATTGAATCTATACCTCTGCCTGGGAGGACCCTCAACTGTCTTCTGATCATCAGAGTGGTGGGTCGGATAGTCACACTCCATTTGACCAAGCCCACTGCATGAGTAACACCACCTGCTACCGGCATGTGTGTCTCTACTATGTGTGCCCCGTATAGCCGATCCTGAGTCGTGCGGTCATCCACTGATAGTTCTAGTCCTCTTTGACCTCTACAATATCTGTCTACTGCTAGCTATAGAAGACTCTTCTGCATGTTGGCTAGTGGTTGGTCTTACTGCTAGTGACTGCTCAACAAGAAAACTCTCTACTAAGAGGGCTCTCTCTAACACCCCTCTCTGATTCAGGATGCTAAGTGAGATCACTAAAGCTCTGATCTCCCACCTGATTCCCTGCTCGAAGGTCCGGGACCTAAAGAATGAGTCTCGTACCATATCAGTGGAGTAGCATGAGAGGTCAGTGAACCTCACTGAGTACTGCGCCACCATCATGCTACCCTGCCGTAGATGCAGTAGCTCCTGCATCTGCACCGCTCGAAGGGTGGCTGGGACAAACTCTGCCCAGAACAGGCTCACGAAGTTTGCCCAAAGAAGTGTCGGCTCGTAATGAACCTGGAGCATCAGGCTCCACCATCAGTCTGCTGCTGCCTGAAGGAGGCTTGCAGTAAGGATCACCATAAAGTCTTCTGGTGTCCCTACTAGTTAGAAGACTCTCACCACTACCTGCAGCCAATCCTCAGCTTCCTGTGGGTCTGTCTCTCCCCTAATCCTGGGAAGCCTCTTGCCCTGGAACTCGTGAAATATGATCAAGCGGCGTGCATCATATGCTACTAGGGCTAGTGGCATCGGGGGCCTAGTAGGGAGTAGTACCGCTGGTGCCTCCGCTGGTAAAGGGCCCAGCACCGAGGCCTCATGCTCGGTGGGCTATCAGTACATACTACTCTCGGGGCTCTAACTGGTCATCTGAGGGGAGGCATCCTGAAAGCAACGGTTGTGACACGGTCAAAATACTATACTTGGTGAGCTAACCTAGTTGAGATAACTTAAAAACTTTTTAGAAAACACACACGCATTCAATGTTTTCGTGTACTGAGTCAGAAAAAAGAGATCAGGGTCCTAGTGTATGGATACATCGGCTGCCCGCACCAACACTGGACTCCCTGAACTGAAAACCACACTTAGTACCCTTAACACTATTGCTTCACAGAAAATAAATATCAGAGTCCTAAGTTCTGCAGTAGAACCGACTCATATGATACAAATTTGTCCTGAACCGTCCCCCGGGGCCCGTGTCGTAACTACCCCAAGCCCGCCATCCATAGTCCAGGGGCTGGCAGCTAGCACCAAAGGCGTATATCCCTAAACTGGGAAGGTATTTCCTTTATAACTATAAATAGACACATCAGAGTACACAAATGGAAATAAAACACTAAGTAAAAACAGTATATAAAAAGTGTGCTGGAAAGTAAAATTGGCCAGAAATACAAGCCCAACTATAAAGTACAAGTACAACTGAAAAAGGGACAAACAACTGAAAGGTAAAGAGTAGCTTCTGGATCGTCTTCCAGGGTTCCTACCTGAAGGGTATGTATAGATGGCCACCTCAGCACTCAACGTCCGTCAGACTCCTCTGTGTACCGACTCATCATAAGGTCCACCTGCGGGTACTGTCCAGTCCTGGCACTCTTTGCCTCCGTCAGAGCTGTCTGTCGTCTGCATCCAACACAACGAGGTGTAGACATAGACCGTGCAAGGGTGAGTATAACGATACTTAGTAGGGACCCTGAGACCATCAAGGTCTTACAAAATCCAACAAGGATACAACACAATGTACAAAAACAATGGATAACCATTACTTAGGTATATGCCCATACATATACCAATGTTTTCTAGTAACCCATATCAATCATGAGGAAAACAAAAAAAGTCAAAGACTCAGCTCAAACCAGGATTTTTTATTATCAAAACCATGGCTGGTGGCGTACTCTTCCTCTATCGAGTACAGTGGGCCTTCCACGTCACACAGAGGTGATTCCCACTATCCTTGGACTGTTGTGGCACTCCTCCTGTCGAGTGTCATGGGTCTGCTGCATCACACAGAGGTTCTCCCCACGGTGGGTCTACCGTGTCACACAGAGGTGCTCCCCCTAATAGCCTAAAAGGTACTCCTCCTGTCAAGTACCACGGGTCTGTCGTGCTCACACAAAGGCGCTCTTCCACCATGGGTCTACCGCGTCACACAGAGGCGATCCCCACTGGGCTAGTCGAGTCACTCCGAGTCGAATTGGTCAAGCAGTCATCAGGTCTCATCCAGTTACTAGGTCTTCGTACTCTGTCTGCTTGTCACCGGAAGGATCTACTCAAAAAGATATTGTTCGATACTCTAAGTGTCACAAAGTCTCATGTAGAAGTATCTTAAAGGACTACCATATCATAGGGGTCTCAACGTAATAGATAGCATGTCAATCAGATGCCTGGTCTGTGAGTTATTAGCCTTTTAGTCCTAGGGGCCTGGTTGAATTCGTGTACAAACCAACCCGACCATATCTCAACTATACCTCAAACTCCAATGGGGTATACTCAAGGAGATTCTCTCTCATCGATATTACTAGTGTCACCAAAGGTTTGTCAAACAGACGTCCGTTTTCACAGATATGGCCAAAGTAAGAAAAGGGTCGGTAGTGGGCCCAGGTCCAGTTCGACCTGGTCGGACCGACTCAGCCCAACCCAGTCTGGACCTACCCAGTTTGGGTAAACTCGAACAAACCCGATGGGTTTGACCCAACCCGTTGGGCTGGCCAACCTGCTAAGTTAGGCCTGGTCCGCTAGGCCCGTCCCAGTAGACTGCAAGGGCGGTTCGGCCTGGATGCCGCCACACAGGCAACTCGGTCCGAAGGCCGGGGCCGATTTGGCCAATGCCGCGGGATGCGCAACTCGAGAGTTTGGCGGCTAGGAGGCCAACGAGGATGATGAGTGGGGCGCGGGCAGGCCAGATGGATGCCAGGCAGGCCGTGGGGGCGTCGGGCATGCCGCGATGGCACGCGGGCAGCACGCGAGGGCACCGGGCAGGGCGCGGGGGCATCAGGCATGTCTCCAGTGAGGCCGGGCAGGCGGCGATGGCACACGGGGCTCCTGGTCAGAAGCCGACGGAGTTGGGTAGAGCGCGGGGCATGCAGGTAGGTGGGGAGAGGTGCGACGGTGCGGGGAGCAGTGGCACGCGGACAGACGGCGTGGGGCGCGGTGGTGCGCAGGCAGACGGCGGGGTGCGCAGGGGCACGCGAGCAGGCGGTGCAAGGCATGGTGGCGTGGGTGCAGGCAGTGGGGGGTGCGGCGGTGAGCGGCTAGGCGGAGAGGGGTGCGCCTCTGCGCGGGAAAGCAGCACGGGGCACAACAGCGTGCAAGTGGGCAGCGCGGGGCGCGACGGTGCACGGGCCAGTAGCCTGGGGCGCAGCGGCGCGGAGGCCGGCGACGTGGGGCACGGCGGCGCGCGGGTGGTCAACACGGGGCGCAGCGGCGCGGGGTTGGAAAGAATGCGCGGGACAACACGTGGGTAAGGCGCGGTTCACGCGGTGGGGCGCGATAGTGTTAGGCCAAAAGTATAGGTGCGCCCCGAGGGTGGTGCGATTTGCAGTGGCCGCGGTTAACATAGCCTTCGTTGTCGTCGCCATCGTCGCCTCGTCGTTCTTCTGAAGAAACAACAAAACAAGAACAACGAAGGATTTGGGCCATGTCAATTTGGCCCGCACCCTCTGCATTTAGAGATGATATCATTTGGCTCATCAGAATTAAGCTCAACAATTAATGACCACACTTTGTATCAATTTTTCATTCGATGACCAGAGGAAGAAAAGAAAGCATCAACATGCAATAACCCTACCTTATTATTCGTTGTTCATCATTCGTTGACGTTTGAAGTCGCAGGTAGAGGATGAAAGAATTCATCGTTCTTTTCATCTTTCACACTCTCTGAATCCTGAGTTGAGTCAACCATGGAAGGTGCTTGACGTCGGTAGGATTCGAGGAAAGAAGTCGAATAAGAAGTTCGGCGTTCTTCGCGTTCTTCACTGAGAGCACTTTTCTCCCAAGCTCTTCTCAATTCCACCAAAAGAGAAATTCCAAAAAAATATTATTATATTAGTTGTCTAATGTTACGTTGGCACACCAATTTAAAAAAGGAGAATTAAAAACCAATATCCACCAAACTAAATGCACGAGTGTTGTCTCATTAATTTGGAGGATGCCAAGTGGATCTACTTAATAAACACATGTGTTGGCGCAATTAATTACACAGGGAGGTTAAGAGGCTCTCCCTCATTAATGAGCGAGAGTGGGGAGGTTTCATCCTCCACCATCAATAGGGGTCATGTGGTCCCCACCCCTATCATTAATAGGGAGGTTATGCGGCTCAGGTGGTCCCCACCTCAATTATCCTCCCATGGGAGATTATGCTTGGGTGGGCCCCACAACCATAACCTTTCATGGGAGGTTAGGGTGTGGTGGTCCCACCACTAACTCCCAAGGGGAGGTTTTAACAAACACAATCAATACATGACATCTTAAAAATAAAATAAATTGTTGTACTTTATTTTATTATTTTTTATAAAAAGCCAAAAACTAACTTTTATTCCTGATTGTCTGCCGTCATGGTGAAAGTCTTCTTAAGCGAATACCTACACTGCGAGTTCAACAGTGCCCTCAGATTTTAGATCTGAGCACTGGATTAAAGGTTATAAAAACCCACTCGTATGTTTACTGAACGTACCAGAACAAAACTTCAGAAATTGATTCCGGGCACACCGGGCCTCAAAATCAAGCGCTGTAAATTTTCACAGACTCATAAAAATCCCATGTATTTAAGGAAAAAAATCCACAGAATTTCTGGGTCTTTACAGATGCACCATGTCTTTATCCACTTAGTGACTTAAATTAAGAAGTTATGAAATAGTCTTATAATTATTTATCGTATTGTAATTAATAGTAAAACAAGAGAAGGTATTGGGAAGTGATGAAAGTATGAGATCTATATGAAAATCTTCTAGGAATTTAATCCCAAAGATTCCCATACATTCAATGTATCCAATAAGATTGAATACATGAGGTCCAACTGGCATATACTCTCCAAGATTATTTTTAAAAAATCATTGGAGTTCCAGTACCTCTCTTGTCTCACCTTCTCATGATAGAGTTCACAAAGGAGAGACATCATGCTATACGCATCCATGTCCTCATGTTTCTTCAAAAACCTATTGAACATGGTTGATAGCCTGAAACATTGAACATGTATGGAATCATTCAAATGCTTCTCACCATGTTTTAACTATTCGTCACTAGCCTCATTTCCAAGTGCTTTAGGCAATGTATCTTCCAATCCATACAATTTCATTTCACGACGAAGGATGACTCATAGGTGCCTTTACTATTATTGGAAATTTGTGTCGGTGAGAAGGTTCTCCTTATCATGTATGGATATTAATGATATGTTTGATTTTATTTTAATGCTATTTATACAAAATAAGATAAAAAGAATTTTATTACTTAATTTGATAAAATTTAGACAAATTATTAAATATTATATTTATTAGTCTCCCACTATTTTATTGAAACCTAATATCCCTCACAATTGGCATTAGAATATCATCTTTCTTGGATATTCAAGATTTAAGGATCCATATTCCCCTTCTAATTACCCCATCTTTGGTTGGTCAAGAAACTTGAATGGTTTTATGTAGGCATTCCAAATGCCAATTGTATTAACTCATAGTTCCTTGATATGCTGAGTGAAATCCCCAATCCTGAAACCCTTAATCATATTTCCTCAACAATTTCCTCTCAGTTACACCAAGCTCTGCTTTAGCAGTCAACCCAAAACTTCAGTTTGGAATTCCCCTATAATTGAAATAAACCCAAATTTGATGGGTCACGCACTTTGAACTATGTATCAATTTTAAATGAAGCAGCGAAAGGCTATACCAGATTAATATTCTCTTGAGGGATTTTATCTTTTTATGAATAAATTTTTAAGTATTATCTTTATCACATGCTAGTTAATATTAAGTGGATTTATAGAAGTTATTAACCATGTATTAGAAAATATTTATACATAATCCAATATATTTTGGTTCTATATTGCATGATCATTAATTTCATTAAATTATGTGATCATGAATAAACATCCATAATAAAATGACCATGAAACTTGATAGAAATAAAATAATAAAGTGGTATGATCATGAGCCTATACTAATGGTTAGTTATTTCTTGAGGTTGACACACCAACCACTGACCTAGGGGAAAAAATCCTTGAACCAATTAATGTTCATGTTATAGATTTCCACCTATCCACCAGTGTATCTCTCTTAGATTGGTTTCAACTCAAATCGAAACTTGAACCACATCCACTAGCTTGGGATTCCCATCCATTACATATGGTTTTACTCAAATCCAGGTGAGGAAAACAATGGGTTTACATAAAAGAAACTAGGCCATCAATTTAATTTAATTATAAATTCAATGAAACAAATCAAATACAAAGGTCTGGTCTATGATCATAATCACCCACATGCATGAAATAAATTACACATTTAATAAAACTAGTATTAAATTATTAATAATTCTTATTTAAGATAAATTGCACTCAAATAAATTATTTATTATATTTAATTAATAAATTATTTTATCTTAATTCTCATCCTAATTTACTTTATATTCTCTTCCATACGAATTCTAAAAAATTTAATAAATTTATTTAAAATTAACTTTGTACATAAATGTACCTTGGAGGCAACATAATGAATACACGTTTGATTCTACTCAACATTTATTATTCTTGTATGCTTTTTTACTCTTGTTTTATATGGCATACATGACTTATCATGTACTTTCATGACATTTACTACATAGATTATTACAAAAATTACATGATTTTTTGGTCATGTGTTATGCTTCAATTCACGTATAGTAACAACTTTTAATATAACTAATACATGATATGAAGATATAAACATTACACAAATATTAATTAAAAATTTATATATTTTAGTAAATTAAAACTATCAATTTGCATGTCCTATATTTACAACCACATAGAAGTACATGTCTCAAGGTTTACTTAGTATGATAAATAAAATATAAATATGCTTAATTTTGTATAACTACATTGTGTGTATAGGTGAGCTACATGGAGTGTACATATCTCACCATCTATCTGAGGAATATGCTTAGGTACTAAAAATGTAAATTGTGCCTCAAAAACTAGAGAAAAAAATATTTCCAATGGTTTACATGATGTGTGATATCCAAATTACACTATTACCAGCCAGGAAGGCCTTGTATGAAACACATGACCCGTTTGTGACTCAAAGAGACTACACGCTGTGTACGTGGGATACATGGTGTATACTTCAACAGGACATGTTCCAGACTAGAACAATCAACACATGGTGTAAGAATTAACTATACCACATGTAATCAATGCATACATGTGAATTAATTTCAAAATTGACATCTAATGAATTAAACACAACTACACGATGTGTAACTCTAGTTACACAACACATACTACTGTGTTATTCATACAGAATCCTTGAAACCACCAGATGAGATCTTAAATTTATTTTTATTCATAAAATTAACAATATTTATTAGATCTATGAGAAAAAAGAAGTAAGAAGTAGATCTCTCAATTCATATTAAAAGAACAATTAAACTGGAATTGAAAAACAAATTAAAAATGCATAAATCGCCAATAATTTTTAAATAATTATAAATAATTAAGTAACCCCTTTGATACAACTTATAGGTTTTGGGGGTAGCGGAATCATGCACTGGGTGGTTCCCAAAATTTATTTTTTTCATGATCGATGACCAATCTGAGATCTAAACAATGATAAACACCATAATCTATAGAATTTGTTCAATGAAATCAGGCTAATCACACCAAAACAAGAAAGAGGATCATTACATATTAATTATAATTAAATTAAATTAATTAAAGAATTTCCTTAATAGATTTTTTTATTTTTTGATGGAAATGGAAACAAATCTATGATGAACCATCATTGAATTGTAAAAATCAAGTGCAGATTCCCTCTAGTGGTGATCCACACATGTTCCACGAATCTTCAGACATCGTCGAAGGAATCTCTGGGTGATAGTATGACCGATCCTTACTCTTGCATCGTCTACCTCTAATCACTTCAAGAACTGATTCCAAAGTGTTCTCCTTGATTTGGTGGAGGAATATTGGTCTCTATTCTTGAGAGCATTGTTGGAGAAGGGAGCTCTCTGGGGCTTAAGATAATTCTCCAATTCCATTATGCACAACCCAAACAAATGAATTACTCTTATTGAGAAATTAACATAATTGGGTTTATATATCGCTAGGGTTAAAATAAAATAATTTCAAAAGTTCTTTTAATTATTTATTTAATCCTACTGAAAACCCCATGTCAAATAATAATAATAATATTATTATTTCTCAACATACACTTAGCTTGAAAATAAAATTTAAATATTACTTAATCAAATAATATTCAATATTTATTATTTCTTACCATACCTAAAACACATGTACATCATTCCTACATAATATTTATTTCACATTGAATAATTTCTATTTATTTATTAAATAAATATCACTGCATTATTCTTTAATAAATAAATATTATATTTCCTAAATAAAAAATAAATATTTATTAACTATTCTTCTCCCATTAAATTCTATCGAATAATTGATGAATTAATAAATTCAATCAATAAAACATGAATAATTATTAAACCACATGAGGGAATAATATTTATTCAACTTGTTAAATAATAAATAATAATATATTATTGAACTAAGATTATGGATACATTTAGTGTGTGACCCTCTAGGCCTCTTTCTCAATGGCATTAGGTGAAGATTCCTAATGTCCATGATTAGTGTCTAACAACACACTAAGGAACACATAGAGAAATAATTTAATACCACAATAACTTTATAACTCATATAAACGCTTTCAATATAATACAATCTCTTCATCACAATATCTCAAATCAAGCAGGTTGCATGCCGGTGCCATCAATTTATGTGCTTGATGTCTCTTTCTTTGACTTTTCATAAATATATCTTTCCTAAAAAACACCATGGACTTAAATTTATTTCTTCTATATAATTCCCATAAAATTTTCAATGATATTAACTTCCATTAAAGAATAGAAGGAATAAATCCTTTAATTATTTAGAAATTCAATATTACTCATGATGCACCCAACATATCCTACCTCACTACAAACATCTATCATCACAGTTTTCATCAATAGATCAAAGTACAAGACTCATAATACTCATTAATAATAATATTAAAGTCTAATTAACAATAAACACATCAAAAAATTGGAACATCCAATTAAACATATAAATGTTTATTTTCTACTGGCAGGTCCCATTCTCATAATATCTTATTGGATATTACCAAGGGCGTACACCATGAGAAGGTGCCTGAAAGACCTATGAGTCTCCACCCCTGATATCCTATATCATTTATTTCCATAAAAGGATATCATCTAGATATACGAAATATCTTTAAGAATAGTTTCATAACACTTTTGGGTTCTCATCACAGTAAGAAACTTCTATGACCTTTTAGTGCGATAACTACTCTAGGGAAATTATCACATACTGTGTTATGTAGAAGAATGATCATGATGTGATAAGTAGTTTATTAATATTCAAAACTATGAATACAAGTTATTATAAATTAAACATAATTTGGTTTTAGGGCACTAAATCCAACACATAGATGAGATGTTTAAGAATACCATATTACCAACTGAAATTTCTAATAGAAGATGATAAAGATACACATATGATTTAAACATTCTTTATATTGTCTCCATATGCTGATTAATAATCTGAAACATCATTATAATTTCCTAGAACAAACATGGTCTGACCAAGGAAGACTCACCAATATCTGACCTATAAAATTTTTAGTTGTAGTGTTAGCCATACAAGCCTATAAAATGTATTATTTTTAAAGATTATTGATAATACATATTAAAAGAAAATTCGACCAGTATCATATGACTATCTCAAGACCCTAAAAATTAAATAATATTATTATATATAATTTCAACAAGAATCAAAATTTCCTACAATGTTTCCATATCCATCTAATTATGACATGTTTTAATCAATTTAACCTAAGATACCATCACCTTCCAAAGGACTTTCCAAAACAAAGATGTGAAACACGGATAGTTATTTTTGATAACAGTCAATGGAACCCCATTAATCTTAATGATATATTCCACATACAAATTCCCCAATTCTTTCAACATAGTGGTATCACAAATAGGTATTAAGTAAGCCAACTTGGTTAACTAATCAATTACCACAAAAATAGAGTTCTTACCCCAAGGAGTCCATAGAAAACTAATAATGAAACCTGTTGAAATCATATTACACTAATATTTTGGAATGGGGAGAGGATGATGTAATCCAGGTAGCTTTTAATTCTCATCATTAATCTATTCTAAAATATAGATTTGAAACATGAAGTACGAAATATCTCATTTTATACTAGGAAACTGGACCAATCACACCATTTCATAAAAAATATTTTTGGTTCATGGGTGGATGAGCCATTAGTAATGATGAAATTAACAAAAAATATCTTTTATTGAGAAATAAGGAACAAAATAATTTTTTTGTAAGTAAAGAATTCCTTTTGAAGAGTGAATCTATTCACTGATTATCTCCCCACCATATAAAGAGTCTATAATATTCTATAACTCACTAACCTATTGATTCTCTTGGAGGATTATTTCAAGAATAGATGATTCCAATTTAACACTTTCCAAAACATTACCAAAATCTTCCTCTTTGACCCCCAATTACAAATTTGTAAAGATTCCCACAAAACTCTATTCATCCTTTACTTTCTTCACCATATGTGAAGGAAAAGCAAATCTAATAGAATCAAAAACAACATTACCCATTCCTAAATCATAGGGAATCTCAAAATCGAATGACTTTAGGTATTTTGGACATTGAATCTACCATATATTCAAATTCATCTTGGTGAATATGTAACTCAAACACTTACGATCTGAGTAGATGA
The DNA here is from genome assembly GCA_963277665.1 of Viscum album. Taxonomy (NCBI): domain Eukaryota; kingdom Viridiplantae; phylum Streptophyta; class Magnoliopsida; order Santalales; family Viscaceae; genus Viscum; species Viscum album. The sequence goes on along the minus strand of OY728138.1, from coordinate 1,433,456,444 downwards.
TACACTATTTTCTAAGCAGGTATTGGCACATACTCTGAAGGTAATGGATGAAAACTATGTGTTCTAAATCAGGGGTAGGATAAATATTCTCATGATTTTGAACATGATGAGAGTCATAAGATACCATACAAACTCCTCATAAAATAAGTTTTTTGAAACCTACACCTGAGGCATCATAATAAACCATATAACCTTTCTAGCCTCTGGTAGAGGAAAAATTGGTGTTGAGTTCAAACGATGCTTTCATTTATCAATGAATTCCTAAAACATCAAGTTGCAAAATAAAATCACCTCATTTTATATGATATCTATCAAAGATGATTCATGTATTCATAATTCCTTCATGAACCTCCAATAATCTCCTATCAGTCCTCATAAAATTTTGGTCTTGGAAAAATTCGGCATTTCCTCCCATGATATGATTTCCTTCAACATTTTAGGATCAACTAAGATGGAATTTTCTGAGATAGTTTTCCCTAAAATGTCACTTCCAAAATATAGAATTTATATTGTGATAATTTTTGGTATAGGCATTGATTGCTTAGGATCTCCAGAACCTGCCTCAATTGATCCACATGATCTTCTTCAGATATTAAGTAAAAATTAATTTTATCCTTCAATACCAAAACTAAATAGTCAGGGTATTTTTGAGAGAAAAATTCATCAATTTAATAAAGACCATTTAATAATTACTCAATTCCATGAGTACTTAACTATGGAGTTTTATTAAATTAGGATAAAAAATAAAGGTGTTCCTTGTTAATAAGGGTTAAAAAATGTTTTCCTTTTATGTTTCACTTTTTGCGGGGTGTTTCACTCCCACCCAATGAAGAATAATTCCCTCATTATGGACCATAGATTTAAAAACTAGGTAGTTCCTCTAAAATTCAAGACGAGCATCAAATATGACACCATTTATCACAAATTGATCTACTTGGGCCATGAACCTTGTCAAATAACCCCTTGGGTATCCTATAATTCCTTGGACTCCTTCATATAAAACCATATCCAATTAGCCACTAGTGTCACTTTTTAAGATAATGATTGTCTCTATAGGAAATATAATGATGTTTTATGATATAAATCATCGGTTATATTGGCCTATTATGAAACAAGACATCACCAAATTCATGTATCATTGTTATAATTTCCAACATATTAAGGCAAAGAGTCAACATACTTATTACTTGTTTTAGCCTCTCCCAATTACATTATGGAATTAGAAGTATATTTTAATGGATTTAATTATTGTTTTACCATATAATCCATATTTTAAGTATTCTATATGGTTGGTAATAGAATTGGTTAACCAATTCATCTCACATCATACCTATTCGGAAAACCACAATGGTGGAGGAACTAAGGAAGTTGTATGTTCATGAGATTGTTAGGTTTCATGTGATTATCATGGATATTATCTTATATAGTTATCATCATTTCACATATAAGTTTTGGAAGGAACTCTAAGAGGTGGTGAAATATCTGGGTAAATTGACCACAACATATCATCCTCAAAAAATTAGAAAAATAGAGAAAGCAATTCACATTCACAAGGACTTGCTCTATGCCTATATTCTAGGAATTGGAGGTTCTTGTGACATTCATATAGGACATGTTAAATTTCCTTATAATAATAGTTATTAATTTTCCATACTGATGATTTTTTTTGAATATTTATATGACCAACCTTGTAACTCAGTATTGTGCTGGTTGGAGGTTGGGAATTCTTCCTTGGTTGGATCAAGTTTTGTTCACGAAATTATAATGATGATTTATATAATTCATCAACATATGGAGACATCTCAAAGCCGGTAAAAATCATGTATAGACCTTCACCATCATGCTATAGAGTTTTTAGTTGGCAATCTAGTATTCATAAAAGTATCACCTTGGTTGGTCACTGATTTCTTGGGAAGTAAGGGAAGCTGGCTCTGAGGCACATGAGGCCATCCAAGATTTTGGAATGGGAGGGAAAGGTGGAATACCTTTTGAATTTATCATCTTCTATGAATCGAATCCATATTTATTTTTCATTTTTATCAATGTAAGATTTATCAACATAACCTATCTCATGTTTTGAATTTAGTAGACATTTACTTATAAAAAGTTATGTTGGTGGTCGAACAACTATTTATAATTGTTTACTCTAAAGGAAGAGTTTCTTCACTATAAATTTATAACATTGATCTTAGTTTAGTGGTAGTATGGATCATATGTTCATGATAGGTGGGAATATGAGTATATGATGATATAACTATAGCCTCATCAATTTAGTGTCCAACCTCCATTAACTTACCTTTATAGGGGAAGAAAGAAATATGGTGGGGAGATTTATAAAATCACTATATTCTTTTCTAGGAATGAATTTTTTCTTGTTTGGTATTTACTCTATAACGATTGATCTCTAGTAGTTTTAGTATCTGTTATGTACTTTAGGTTTCAAGGGAGTTAACTCGTGTGCATGGCGTAAGTGTGGATTGGATCCCATAGCTAGAACATTTATAGGAGGTCAACCGGTATATAGATGAGGACCACCTTATATCTTGTGGATAGTTCTAGGATAATATATCCTACATGAAGTATATAGGATAAATGATGATTATCCACTATCCAGTTAGTAGTAATTAAGGATTTCAAATATTCTTCATATAGCCACCAACAAGATTGTGAAGCTGATATATCCAGGAAATGTAAGGAAAATATTTTAATTTGTTCCATGAGGCCCCATTTTGTTATTACTTCCTATTCCTTCAAGAATAATTTTATCCATGATATTCTAATATCCCTATTGGATGTTCTTGTCTCTTCCACAATCAAATCTTAGATAATTTATATTTTATTCATATTTGTGATTTTTTTATTAGTAAGACATATCTTTATTTGGATATAATTGATTATCTCCCCTTGTTATAATATTTTAGTAAACAATGAAAATATTAGAGAATTGTTAAATCATCATAAGTGTTTATGGCCTCAAATAGTAATTATTTATTCTTTTGTATCATTTTGTAGATCCACTTTTTGATTTTTAATATTTTGAGAATTGAGGTAAGTTGATTCATATGATTTACTTATTAAATCGAACCCTTATTGATTTCTTATTTTGTTTTTTTTTTCAAAAAAATATTTTTGAAGCATGAAATGTATCCTTCTCCAAGTGAATCTTGAATTTCATGATAATTTATGAATACCATTAAAATGTACATATTTTTTTTATAATTTTTTTTCCAATTGAAATTTCTATTTTATAGATCTTTTGTTGATATTTTTATTATAATTAAGATTGAATTACATGTTGAGATGTCCAAAAATCTGAACTATGTGGAATGAAAGATTTTTTGACAGAACCCTTGATGATGTTTTCTTGAAATTGAATTGTTATGGAATGTGAAATATTGGATATGTTCCTATTGTGAAATGATTTATGGGATTGATGAAAGATGTTTGCTAGCCCATGATTTATGTTTGAATTAAATCCCATGGGATCAAGTAATTTTAGTGTGTAGTCCAAAGAAAGAATTATTTCCATGTATAGCTATACGTAGCAATGAAATTTACAATTAAATATCTAAAAAAACATTTATGAGGTAGAGATAAAATTTTATGGGTGGACTCTATCCCTTATCCCATAATCCTAGGAAAATGTGCACACCATGTTTTTAGGATCACTGGGATTTTATGGGTTCTATAAGCCTCGATCTAAATTACCCTGGAACTCTATTATCATAGTTATAGGATTTATTAAAATAATTTATTGCATATTTTTACATTAGATGTCATATAAATAAATTCTAGGTAAATATATATTCTTAAAAAGTGTTGGATTACCCTATTTTGATAAATATTTGAAATATAGGTTTTGATTCAAAAATTGAAATGATTATCATACATTTTTTTAAATTTAAACATATTTTGTTTTCTAACAAGGAACACTTATGAAACAATTGGTAGGATTCTATTTATCATATTTTCTCTCACCCTATATATACATTTCGGTGTTTGTCGACTTTGTTTTTATAGTTATAGGAAAAGGGTAGGCACCACATGGAGGTGGTGTGTATTTTTGATAAAGATAAAGGTGATATAGATGATATTATGTGGTGTGATCAACCTATATATTTCATGTAGATAGATTGTTAGTGATGTTGTTTTATTGAATGTTTTTGTACTATGGTTTATGTTTACCACTTTATTCCCCATAAATGGAATATATTATGCTGGTTATTTTTCCTATTATTTTATTTAATAATTTTTAGATAGTATATTATAGAAATCTAATTACTAAAGGGTTGATCATGATGAATTTATGAGATTCACCAAATTGTGGGGATTGGGAACACACTACTACAAATATGGATTTTATTAGCGCTAAAAATAGCCATTAACAGTGCTATAAAAAGTTCTGATAATGCTGGAGAAGATAAAGGGGGGTTCCCCTTTATCAGCGCTCCAAAAAGCGCTGATAAAGACCCCTTTTATCAGCGCTTTTTTTAGCACTGATAAAAATAAAAAAATTAGAAAATATAAAAAATAATACCAATCTCATGGGGGGGGGAGAGTTTTACAGCGCTTGATCCCCCCTTTATCAGCGCTTTCCCGCACATCCAGTGCCCACCCGCACCGCCTACACCCTTTATCAGCGCTAGCCCTTTAAATCACCCTTGTGCGCGCGCCCTTTCCTCCACCTAGATTTGATCTTGAGACCTCCCACATGCGCACCTAAAGCCTTTGCCACTACCCTATATTGATTTGTTCTCTTATTCATGATATATCTATTTATTTATATATATATTTCGTTATATTTATTCGTACAATAATATATATTTATATTAATATATATAGTTATAATAATATATATACATAGTTATATTAATATATATATAGTTATTTTAATATATATAGTTATATTAATATATATATATATAGTTATATTAATATATATATAGTTATATTAATATATAGTAGTTATATAAATTTTCATATATTGGTATTTTAAATAAAATGGATATTAGTTATTTTTTAGATAAAGCTATATTAAAAAAATTTAATTTTTAGGTGTGAATATATAAAAAATATGTACATATAGTTATATATTTGATTATAAATAGCTGTGCATTATAAAAAAAATAAAATTTTAAAGACATAATATCAATATGAATGTAATACCTTGGAATAAATTCAGTCCCCACCAAAAAAATCCAATAATACCCACCTAAACGAGGATAAAGATCCACAAAATGTTAAAAAATATGGGTACCCCGACTAAAAACTCAGTTTTAGAAACCTTCTATGCCTCTTTTGGCCTTGAAAAACGCTTGACCAAGGGCCTCCCAGTCACAGTGATGTAAATCTCATCGCAGGATTCGATTTGATATGTGGCAGAGCTCAAACGGACACCTGGATCAAAAGTTATGGTTTTTTGAAGTTTGAGTTGCTTTTTTAACATTTTTTGGATCTTTTTTTTAATTTTTTAATTTTTTAAATTTTTATTAAATGACTATTACTCCATAATAATTATCAAATTATTAATTAAAATATTTTTTTAATTTTTTATGAATCCATCTTCACTAAATATCTTATATATTAAGTATATTAAGTGTAAATGTACATTTATAACTATCTAAAATATATTTAAAAATTATATATTATATTTATATCAATATAACTATATAACTATATTTATATATTAATATATTTTTTAATTTTTTTTGAAGAAGACCCTTTATCAGCGCTTTTAAAAAAATCACTGATAAAGGCCCCCCTTTATCTGTGCTACTAAACAAGAACTGATAAGGGGGGGGGGGGGGGGTCCCTTTATCAGCGCTAAAAAAAGCACTGATAAAGGGGTACTTTTATCATCGCTTTTTTTAGAGCTGATAAAGGCACCCTTTATCAGCGCTTTTTTGAGCGCTGATAAAGGGCCCCTCCCTTATCAGCACTTTTTCTTTAGTGCTGATAAAGGGGTGGCACTGGCCTTACCCAGTTTTGTGGTAGTGACACTTTTCTGGCTACATTATAGACCACAATTTGTGACATGACCCGTAGGCCATTATTAATACACACGAGCCAGTTATTAGTGCCTATGAATCATGAAAAAACCTTTGAGAATGATTCATCCAAAAAATGTTTCCAAAAAACCATTAAATAATGTTATAGAAGAAAACACCAATAGGTTACACACCAAGTAATGTGAATAAAGAGGAAAACATAAACTAAGTAAACAAAAGGTCATGATAATGACATCACTAAAAACCTTTCTCTATGAACCACATTGGCCACTTACCACACACATCACCAATGTAATCCCATGTCCATTTATCATAAATACCCACCACCTATAAGTGGTTACTTTCATTTTCTATAACCTAGTAATACAATTTTTGAATATACCCAAAAGGCATATGTATGGTCTAAGAAAATAGTCCCGATAGGATCCCACCAATTGTTTCATAAGTAGTATATTTTAAATAAACCAAATATATTTATGTTTTGAAAAATAAGGAAGGTTAATAATTTTTACAATTTTAATCAAAACCTAAATTTCAAACATTTACCCAAACTAGGATATCCAAAATGTTTCATGAAAATAAGACTATCCAACATGCATTTATAAAACATCTTCTAAAAAACATGCAAGGAATATTTTTATAAAATCCTAGAACCATGGAAATGGAGTTCCCATGTAAGTTAGGTTAAGGCTCAAGGTTCTAAAACTCCTTAGTGATCATCACTAACTTCTACATAAATTATCCTAGGGCTATAGGCCTAGGGGTTGGAGTATACCCTTTTAAGTGTCTTCATACCTAATAAATGTTTAGTTTGTGATTTCATAAACTATTCTATTGTTAGATAGATCTATAATTTAATTTCATGCTTATCCTGGACTACCAGCTTAAATTAAAAACACTCATTAGCTTCACTTCATAGTTTAATCCTATACTATCAATTTCATTCATTGTTAACATAAATCATTTATCAATAATTTCATATTCTATATTCCATAATAAATGTTAATTCAATTTCAAGAAAAATTCACCAGGGGTTTTTTGGAACCTATGTCATTAAAAATAGTTCATTTTTGTGGAATTCTAAACATTCCATTCCATCTCAATTTTATTACCAAGATCAGTGAAATCTCTTTAAAAACATTATTTCATTTGAAAATGATATTTTACTTCAAAACTACTTTCTTTTTGAAATTTTCATGAATTACCATTCAATTAAAGAATCATTGAAAAAATATCATTTTTCTTGATTGATAAATAATATTTTGAAACAAAATTCTAAAAAATAAAGAAACAAGGGTCTTAATTATTTGGTATATCACATAAAAAAACCGAAATCACTTCTCAAAACATGAACAATTAGAAAGGGGATCCACCAACTAGGAATTATTAGGCATGAAAGATCCCAAGAAATAAGAAATTCTTAGGAATATTAAAAATTTAACAGTTATCTAAGGTTTTTAGGGATGATAAAAATCAAGGAATAAGATAAGAGGGGGTATTTTAACCAAAACAAGGTAATACTTGCGGATTGGGAACCTCCAAGATGAATAATTGTTTGATCATCCAAGAATTGAGTTTGGGAGAGCCAAGAATGTACGTGAGGGATACTTGAATCATATGGATCAAATTATGGTAAAATAAGAAGGTAAGAATAATAAAATATTTGTCTTAGGAAAACATTACAACATTCTCCTTATGTTTCTTAGCCATATTAGCATCATTGGGGAGCCAGTGGGTACCCATCGACTAGATGATGTGCCTCCGGTTGTCCTACATTGAATAACTTATGAAATGGTGGTTTCATAAAAAAATATTTCAACCTCGAAGTTCCTTGGAATTATTTATTACTAGTAATAACCCATCTGATGGACTTATTATATACTAGATTATCCCATTCCCTTCCACTATAAAATCAGTGGTCCCTCATTATTGTGTTTATGGACCTCTTATAACATTTTTATCTATAGAATCAAGTCTAAAATTACACCACACTCTAGAGACCCCTTCCCTGACCCATCAAGGATAAAAAACTAGAAAACTAGAGTTTAATAGGAAGAAAGAGAGTAGAACATAATAAGATGGTGGTCATACATGTTAAAAATAGTAGGATGCAATAATAAAATAACAAGTTCTTACTCATTTAGTGGTTATTATATATTCCTATTTGGGTTAATTTTACCACCTACATAAACAATGTTATAATGATTATATCATGAAATGGATAAGTTAGTTTTTTTAATAATATATAATAATTTTTAATTTATGATGTATAAATAAATTTTAAATAGTAATTAATATAACTATATACATTTATAAAATCTATTCATTTTATTGAATCAAAATTTATAAAGAAGATCATTTTTAAGATTTATATGGGAACTGTCACCATATATTATATGAAATAAACTTCAGACTCTATAAATATATCAAAAAATAATAATAAATCTTTTTTATAATTATTGTCATTATAAACACATGATCAATTAGCAAGGCTAGAAACACTATAAAGAGGCTAGCATGAAACAAATAGAAAAAATAACACCCAAATATTAATTTTAACCATGAATGATTTGTAAATGTGTAAAAAAATTATAAATGAATGGTAAAAAGTAAAATAAATAAAATTATCCGTAATATATAGTTGAATAAAAAACATAAATTTAATATATAGGGAGATAGAGAACATCAAACCAAACAGTAGTCTGATTTAAGTCTTTGTCATCTTAATTTCCATTTTATTTTGATATGATTCATATCCAAAAATTATTTTATTTTTTATGGTGTATATACTTTCTATGTATGAGTTTTTTATATTTCAAATGAATCTAAATGGACTAACAAATCCATATTTGGTTCCCTATTTGAGTGAATTTGGAATTAGATGTTACCGAAGATATTAGTATTTATATCCAAATATCACATTGAAAATGATATTATTTATGACTAAATTTCCATTAGGGTAAATGGTATATTCTTTATCTATATAAAAACATATATATTATATTCCTATTTTTATTTCAAGGGTTTACATATCTTTTTACTATTTCAACATCCTTTAATTCACAATTTAACTAAAAGGTTTCATGCAAGTGGAGATGACCTTATCTCATATTTTAGATTGGTAATTATTATTTTGACATCTTAAACACCATAAAACTGGGGCTGGTAGTTATATTTCATTATTAATATATAATACAAAAGTTCACATAGGTTCTAATAGCTTAGTAGTCTTAGAATACTAGACACACACACACACACACACACATATTTCAATTAAAACATAAGACGGAACATGAACATTTTATGTGAAAATTATTATCCCTTATATCATATCCCTAATAATTATAAATATTTTTTTTCTAGGTTTCAAAAGGAAATGAAAAAAATAAATTCCCACTCAAATTATCAATAAGAGTAACATAATATGAAATCTATCATAACAAAAACATGGAATAAGTGATATGGATGGACCAAATAAGAAACTTGAATCCATAATCAATTGAAACTAAAGTAATTCTATATCCATAAAAAAATTAAAGCATGGATAACAATAATAATTTATCTCAAACTCATTGAATGCATAATGTCGAATATCACAAAATGCTATCAAGGCCTTATGCCAAAACCATATGATGACATGGGGAGAGGTATATACTAAAACCCAAGTTGTTTTGTATCATGATACATTTTGATGCATCATAGGGATATATAATTATAGTCCTTACCCTTCAAATGATTAGCTCCAATTCATTCACTATAAGAGTCAATAAGAACTTTTATATCATTCCCTAAAGAACATGTGGATGAATAAAACCAAGTATACCTATATAAATGGAAATATGGTAAAAATTTACTTCCCAATTCAATAGAATAATGTGTATTTATTGTATAAAATCCCATTTTCAACTTAGAAGTTGCGGGGTATCATCAAAGTGATAGTAAGTACCCTTCTCAATGAAATAGAGTACATATTACTTTTATTGTGATTGGCTATCCATGAAAGATAATATTTGATAACAATAGTTTTCATTAGTATGATACCAAGGAAATTGTATAAAAAATCCATCATCGTGATTTATAAAAAGAGTTTGAATATACAAAATCATATCCTCTACGAGTGTCTAACATGGAATATAGTCTTTGGGCCACTTGTTTTGCATCAAAGTGATGATTATGTAAATGTTTTACCATACCTTTTTGGGTGATTTCCCCAAGTTTAATATATGCCACAACATCATCCACTTTTAATTATCCAATATGGGATGTATTTTCTAGCAAAATATACAAAATTTTATTTATCGAAAACATAGGATGGGTTTTTCACCATAAATATGATTTAGTATTACAATGGTTTTGTTTGCAATTTAATCAAATGAAAATGAGGGAGGGATAACAATATAGACTTAAAATCCCTTATATTTAATGAGTAATAATGTAAGCTATATTCCATGGTAATGTATGAACCATTAAAAAATTAATTATTGGTGAATATAACATGAGTCAAATAGAATGAATATTGATACATAAAAACCCACTTATGGATTGGGTAGTAATTCAATAAAGTCCTCTTCAAAGAGAGGGATTTAAATTGATCATAAAATACACTGAATTTAGTCATTTAATGATATAAAATCTCAAATATTCATTATGTAAAAAACAAAAATAAAATTAGGTATATAATAATAAAAATATATCAAAGAGAGAAATTTGAGAAAAAAAACCATTAAATCTTGTCTTGACTTCCCTAAGCATACTTTAACCTCCTGTATAAAAAAATTGACATCACAATCACATAATTTAATCCCTTAATCATATCCATTTTCATTTTTTTATTTTCATAAATTTCCATTTTTATACGAATTCTACCTATTTCGACATCGGGTGTTAATCATTTTATCGTTTATACTAATTTCATAATATTCATAATCGTATTATTTCTTCTTAAACAATAATAATTGATAAATTATTAAATATATTTTTAGGTATGTTTTATAATAATTTATGTTTTTTCAAAGTATTTCCTTGAGTGTTTTACTCTTTAATCGTAATGATGAAATAAATAACAAGCATATTAAGTCGATTCTTGATGATCGAAGTGTGTTTTCTTAATTATATAATTAAATATTATAATAAAATATCTAGAGGAGAAAAAACCATTATTTGTAAACTTATATTGTAATTAACCATGATTTTAATATATTGTTTCCTCGAATTAAATCATTGCGATCAATCAATTATTCCATAAGCAGTGTTGGAAAAAAGCCATGAAATATTTAAGTAAAATATAAATATTAAATTAAACCATTGAAGCATATTTATTTCATTATCAGGTATGAATAAGAGTAAAAAATATATGTTATAATTTTGTAATAAAAATAAATAATAATTTTAATACTAATTCAATTAAATACCCAAGACAACAAAGAAAATAATTTTATGCCAAAAAATATATTTTTCTAAAATTGTTATTTTATTTCATGAAATTAGATATTTGTGATTAAATAATAATAAAATATTTTTATAGTACGAATAAAATTTTTCCAATAAAACAATAATAAATGATAGTAAAGAAGAATAAATAATTTTCAACATTTAAAAAATCTATTTTAAAAAATGATCAGTTTTTCTTAATATTTTGGGATTTTATTTAAATATTTAATTATAAACTTTTATTTTAAAAAATGATTTTTTGAATTTTTAATTTCCATATTATATTATGTTTTTTTAATATTTTATGAAAATGATTAATTTTAGGTGAATATTTAAAAATAATGTTCTAATAAATAACATAAAATTTTGATATTATTAGTATATAAGCTTGAATTTGAAATTTATGAATCCATTTTATAAGTAAAAATATTTATTTTATAATATTACTTATAATTTAATTTTTTTTAATTTATTAATTCCTATTTGTCATTTTAGATCTGAAGTTATGTTTTTGAAAATAGATATTTTTAATAAATAATTTTTTTTTATTTTAAAATAAATTTTACCACACATAAAAATTGAATAAAAAAAATTAAAATTTAGAATCATTAGGTCAAAATTATGTATTAGGTACCATTTTACATTTTTTTTTCATAAAGTATAAATTCCCTAGGTAAAACTAGATACCATAGTGAAAACCAAAATGGTAAAAATGAGCAACCTATTAGGAAAAAGGACTAGAAAGTTTAAATCACGTTTTTAATTGATTGGTGTAAGTGTTTCTTGACCTTATCTCTCCCCTTATCCCTTATTTCTCATTATTTGATCCTCTTTCCATGAAATTTACTTTACATTATTGATTTTTTTGGGAATTTATAAAAACATTACTACTTTTCACTTAGAGATGGGAAACCCTCCCCTCACATTCCATCACATAGAAACCTATTAATACTAGAAAAAAATCTTATAAAAACACTTCTAAAGACTATTATAAACCTTTATAAAGTTATGGTATTAAAAAACCATTACTCAAATTTTTAATACACTTTACAAAGGAGATAATCCAACAAGTGACGTATATGTTCATAACCACTATTTTCTTTTAGTTTTTATGTTCATTTATACTTCCAAAAATTTTATTTCTCCAAGTTAAAATGGTTTCATCATTAAAATTACTATAATGTCTTGTTATTATAGTTATGGTATAATCATTAACCACCCTTCCCTCTTCCATTAAGAAAAATGAAAATGTGAATCTTGTGTTGTGCATACTAACACCTCCATGATGAAATGTGTTTTTTAATCATAAAATTAGAATGATGATCATAATATATAATTTAAGATTTAATTATTATAATTATTATATATTTTGTATTATGGAATTATAATCCCTATCCCCACATTCCCCCGTTCCATGGAAAACGTAATCATCAAGCTTTTATACTTGTGGACTACCACCTAAATTGGACGATTGATTTCTATTTTTCATTTCAAAAAATACACACATGGTAGGTTAGGAGAATGATTTTAAATAATAAATATCATTTTAATGATATCATTATAGTTTTATCATGACAAATTGGAGAAACTATTAATGATATGATCATGAAACAATTTCATAAATTCAATAATTTAAAACTTTCATACTAAGATGAAAATGATTAAGTCATGTTGTGTAATAATTTCATATTCACTACCAATTTTTACAAAAAATTAATAATTATGACATATAAAAAATACTAAATTGTAAATTATGACATTATATTTCCGGTGTAGTGATATTGAAACTAAATCACCTCATAGTCATCCAAAATCATGGTATACTCACGATTGGGTCAGTTTGACCACAAAATTGAACAATGATATAGAATTATATCATGAATGATTATAAAAAATGTATTACCAATATAATATTTTTTGAATATTTATATAATTATTATTCTTTGTTTTTTAAATCATACATCAAATATGTAACTCATTAATTATGAAAAATCCCACCGTAGATTGACAATCACTAAAAAATGTCTCTTATAAATTTCAACTTCTAGGATTAACACTAAATTATATATGAAAAGAAATTCAAATAAAAATATGTCATAAATTATAGTAAATCTAATGAAATTTGAATTATTATCTTTTTAATATCTATGAATATCAATGCTGCTTCTATGAAACTACTCTATATAATCAAAATTATAAACACTAGATGTGGGAAAAGAGGCATTATCTAACTAATACAAATATAGATAATGAATATAGATGTAAATTAAAAATATTTATACATAATAATATGATTTTAAAATTAATTATTAGGATATTTATGCTTTTTGATAAAGAATCATAGAGTTCCTATAACTAAGAAGGGAAACAAGGTAAGGGTTTCTTTGTCTAAAATTTAAATCCCTTGATACATGTTTATGATATACACCATGTTTACTTTTAAATGGTTTAAATATAAAACTATTTTTATTTTGTATAATGAACCTATTATATTTCATGATATTAAATTTTCTATTTAATGTAATATATCTCATTTGGTTTTTATTCAAATGTTACAAAATGATATAAGGGGTTTCTCGCGACTCAAATCATTCCCATGGATCATAAAAACTCTTCTTTTACCATTATCTTTAAAGATTGATCAAATATAACAAATTATGATGTTATGATATATTAACAACTTATTTTCCACGGAAATTATGTTTAACCCCAAAATCCTCTTCCTTGATTAATTTATTATTTAATTAAATTTTTTTTGTTAAGAATAATTCCCATTACTTTTAATGGATTTATCTTATATATAAATGTTTTTAATTTATCCAATGTTTTTTTATCTTCAATTATCCTTTAATTCACTACTATTGATTTTTTATAAAAGGTTCATTTATCTATTTAATAATATGCATTTTTCTATATATTCATTAAAAAAATTCAAATAATTTTTCATCCATTCAAAATAAAATGTATTATATTACATTCCTAATTTATTTTTATGGACTTTATGTATTTTCATGGATATTTTTTTTAACTCTTTGTATTACATTTTTATAATGTTTTTTATTTACTATAATATTTTTAAAGTAATATACACATTAATGTTTTAAATAGGCCTGTGAAAACTTATATATTTTCAAATCTATTTACCCTATAGGGATTTAATTCATGAATTCATGTTTTGATCACCCTATATATATTGTTATGATATAATATATTATAGAAAATTATATTTTTTATATCTTATGATATTTTAATTTTATGTTCTATGATGTTTATGTAATATAAATGAAACCCATTCTTTTTTCCAATGATTCATTAAGATTTTTTTATAATTTATTTTAAGTGGAAATTATATTTACATATGATGATATGTAGGGTCCTATATCACCATCAAATTCATTGGTTAAGGTTTATTATCAAATGATATGATGAAATATTTCATTAATGAGATATTGGAAGCTTTTTCCAAATGTCTATGTTGTGAATGAGATACAAGAAGAATTGTTCACAAATTTTTTGTTTGAATGAGATTCATTAATATTTGTCCACTAGTTGTTGTGTGAATGAAATATGAGAATATTTTTTTCATAGGATTTGATATTATTATAGTTTTCCCCCATTTACATGTTGTTTATCAGGTTATTACACATTTTAAGGATGAAATTCATGTAAGAAATCTTGTTTTTATATTTTGACCATTGGTGCTTTTCTACATAAATTTTAGGTTTTTTTATTCAACATTAGAAAAACTTTATGGGGTTCATAGGACTCCAAAACATATATATTTAAAATATTAAATAACATAAAGAATCTTCACACATTATTTAAGGATTAGTGGTTTTTATATTGATTGAAACTGAGGATGGAATATCCAGGATCATGGTAAAATCCAGAATACATGTCTTTCTTTAGGGATGCTATATGTTTGGTTGACATCAAACATCCCATTGATGTGAATTAATTGGTAATTGTGTTAAATAAATTAAATAATAAATTTATTTAATTTATTAAATTCAAAAACTCTACCCCACCTCTATAAATAATCTATAATGGAAAACCCCCATGGCTAGTCACATAACATTGAGAGATTAAAGAGGATAAAACGATCTACCATTGTCATTGAAAATATTGGGATCATGTATTAGTAATGAATAATCTAATAGATTCATTGGATGAATGAATAAAGAGACAAAACTATCTATTACATCACTAGTGAGTGTTCTATTCACCAATGATCGATCCCTTATTGAGGAAGAGATTTCCATTTTGTAGATTTCTGCCATTATGTTCTTATTTGTTGAGAATGTATTGAATATATTCTTAATTTCTTGAATCTCATTTCTCATATGACCTAATAATTTTCTTAGCATTCTTGATCCCAATCATCTGTTTTCATTATTTAATTTTATTTCCCCTTTTGGGTTCTTTGATTAAGATTAGTTTTCAGGATTTTAATGGAAAATGATAATATCACATTCTTATTTTTCCTCACTTATATTTTTTCTTTTCATTATTTATCTTTGGACCATGGGGTTAGCGATTCTACATTTTTAAACTGATTCAAGCATGATCGTACCTCCAAATTCATGATAGTTTTGTTTAAATCCTTAGGATCAATGGTTTTAGGATTAATTGAGGTGAAAATATGCATTGTAGATTATGGTTATGTGTATCGAGACCCTATTTGGAAATACAAGACATGATGGGATATGATCGGGTGACAAGAATTCCACTTTTCATCAATAACTGGTTGGGAATCGATGATCAGTGGAGTTTACCTTTGATTTTAGTTGTTTGGTTGAGCCTACAATGAGATTTTTGGTGGGACTATATGAATCCGTGAGGATTTGAGAGGAATATTGAGTTTCTATAGAAATGTGAACTACACTCCATGTTATCAATAGGAACAAATTTAATTTTTCTCAATTTCTTATGGTAGATATAGTTATAATTCAACTAAAATATCCAATTTTCATAAATAATTTGTTGGGAATCAATAGTGGAAGGAGTTTCCCTTTGATTTTAGTGTTTTGGTTGAGCCTATAGTGATATTTTTAGTGGGACCAGTGCAAGTAGGGAGGATTTGGGAGGAAGATGAAGTTTCTATAGAAATATGTACTATACTCCATGTTATCCATAGTAACACATTTAATGTTTCTCAATTTTTTATGATAGCTATGGTTACAATCCAACTAAAATATCACATTCCTTGTGTATGGGCCCACATGAAATATGATATAACCCAGGTAGATGAGTCATGTGTGGGGAGAACATTTCCATAACCTCAGGTGATTAAAAACAACAATCCCTTTAGGGACATGTAGTATAGAGGAGTATTTCCCTCAATAACTTGTACAAGGAAGAAAATTACTAGGTATGTGGGTGGTACTAGACACCATGTTCCTTGATTCAAAAACCATATACTTCTCCATAATCTGATAACTTTAAAATATCCTTATTCAGGGATCAGTTTTAGGCCCATTAGAATCCCATTCTAAGTATAATTCCATGAAGGAAATTATGGTTCTTATTATAGAGGCATGAATGATATGATGTGAGGTGATATGAGTGGGATTCTTCATCCAGTGATTCTTAGTTGATGAAAGTGATCATGGTTGATCATCAAAGTCATGACGAGGTCAGTACTCCCCTGAATTAGTAGAGGCCTCCCATATCTTATGTACATGTAGATTTGGTACCCCCATACCCTAGAGGGAGTGGTTCCTCTGTGTATGGGGTGGTACACACCCGTTATTAATCTCTGATGGGGAGAATCTTCTCTATAAGAGTTTCTTTCCTCTTATTTATTATGAAGTAGTGAAGTGAGGTCCCTCTATTTATATATTTATGAGGTTGTGTGGGGTGATATATGTTGTATATGAAATATTTGGAGCTGAAATAAGACACTTTATCCTTAGATGGCCAGGGATATTGAGATTATTTTCTTTTGTCATGGTGATTCATTATATGAAAATCAAATTTTGGGTTTCTTTTACCTTTTTGAATTATGGGTTCAACTT
Organism: Viscum album; assembly: GCA_963277665.1. Classification (NCBI taxonomy): domain Eukaryota; kingdom Viridiplantae; phylum Streptophyta; class Magnoliopsida; order Santalales; family Viscaceae; genus Viscum; species Viscum album. Next base: position 1,433,438,989 of record OY728138.1, on the reverse strand, counting down.
ACAATTTTATTCTTTGAATTCCCTATTGGTTATAATATAATCCTACTGAGTATGTTTTCAATCATCCCTAAATGGGAATTTCCCACACATGATGTGACTTATGTTGAGGATATTGATATTGGCGGTGACCTTGGTGGGCCTAGTATCAATGGAGTATAGTAGTATGTCAAGGCATTGACCAATTTAGAAGGCAAGAATCTGTAATCTTATGCCTTTATATCCTCTATATTTCCATTTTTAGTTGTATATAGATTAGGATATACTTTCCTACTTATTGGATGGGTATTTATTTCTTTATTTTACAATTTTATATATTTATCTATCACATTTATTTATTTCCTAGAAGTTACTAAATGCATTACATATAGACTAGAGGTTTTAGATTATTATATAGTTTCCTTATTTCAAGAATCTAGGTGTGCTCATTAGTAATGGTGCATTTGGAAAAGTCATCCCACTTAAAAGGTATCCCAACTCAATGCTTGTCTCTATCCCCTGACCTATTAGAGAGGGGATTAGGGGGTAACACTTGGCATATTTTTATCCCAATAGGGGTCCCCATCAGGTTGGGTCTCAATTGAGTGGTATCTGAGTGGGTTTATCCTAAGGATTATATTTTTAGTCACTCATTATATAGGGATTGCTTTGTTGAATTTGGGAAACAATGGTGAAGTGTCTGGAGATTGAATTTAGGATAGGGAACCCAATGGTGGTGTGATTACTGATGTATCCATACAATAGGACTCTGACTACATACTAGTAGACTCAACATTCTAAGAAACAATCATTGAAAAAAACTATAAATGCATCATATAGGATTTTGTCATTTGGATTTCATGTAATTATTATGTTAAATCCTTAAATTTGGGCATCTAATTCTTGTATGTGTTATTAAATTTCAGGATTCATTTATCATGAAAACTAGCTAGTATTTTGTGTTTGGATCATGATGATGACTAGTTGAGCGAAGAAGCCTTAATATAGGGACTTATTCTTGAGATGTTACATCTAGGAGAGTATAGAATAGTTCTTCTACTTTATGAGTAGTGTGTGGACCCATATTTGGTGTTTCAGGTAGATGGCCATCTGTATTTTGCGGAACGAATTGATCCAACCGATCATTCAATTGATTTATCTAGGCTTACCACATTGCATTATTTTCAAAAATAGTGGCCACTCAGGTTTCATAGAGATACAGATCCTTAGCCAGCAATGGATTAAATCAATTCTCTAGTATGATTTTTACATCTTGTACATACTCCAACCGTAAAAATTTTTGTGCTCACAATAAGCCTTCTTTATGAAGAATTATGATGCTAGTAGGGACTAATTACTTAGACCCATGATGAGGTGACACTCTCATGGATACACTTTGTACAGTTGTTCCACGACTAATATAATCTTTTAAAATTATGATATGTTGTTGAGCCCTCTGGAAGATTGTTGATTTCATGTCTATGATTGATGTTTTAATAATCACAAATCATCACATACCATTAATGCTTAATCTGGTTTGATTTCTCATAAACTTAATTACAATCTGTGAATGAATCTGTTATCATGTTTTTGTCTATTCTTATTGACTTAAAAAGTATTTTGGAAGTCTTCTGGATTCAACAAACATCGGAAGCACCGATCCAATATCAACAGACATCGGAAGCACCGATTCAATATCAACAAACATCGGAAGCACCGATCCAATATCAAAGGACAACGGTCACACCGATCCGATATCAAACTGACTCACCGATCAGATGACAGACCGATGCTGATCAAACTGACTCACCGATCAGATGACAGACCGATGCTGATCAAACTGACTCACCGATCAAATGATAGACCGATGCTGATCAAACTGACTCACCGATCAAATGACAGACCGATGCTGATCAAACTGACTCACCGATCAGATGACAAACCGATGCTGATCAAACTGACTCACCGATCAGATGACAGACCGATGCTCATCAAACTGACTCACCGATCAGATGACAGACCGATGCTGATCAAACTGACTCACCAATCAGATGACAGACCGATGCTGATCAAACTGACTCACCGATCAGATGACAGACCGATGCTGATCAAACTGACTAACCGATCAGATGACTCACCGATGCAAATGACTCACCGATGATGATCTATCTGAGTCACCGATCATTACTCACTAATGCTGATGACCTACCGATAACTTGATTCTTCAATAGTCATAAACAACTGTTTGAATTTCTTTATCTTTATCTTTATTTTATCTAACCAACGGTCATATTAGGTATATTTTAATGCTCTGTCAATTAATTAGTAAAGGTTTTCGGATGTCAGGAAACCGTACCTCGTACCTACGGAAAGGAAACTTTTTCTGTCTTCCGAAGCACGTGACATAAATACAAGAAGACTCTGCTGAAGAAGACAGTGGACAGAAGAACACAAGAATAATATAGAGGAAAGAAAGAAGAGGAAGAACCAAGCAAGACAAATCCTCATACACAATCAAGCCGACACAAGAAGAGTTTTGTGCATACAAAAGAACATTGAAGAACTTCATCGACTACATCTCACTGCCTTTGAACCTGAAGCATACGACACTCTTCTTCTCAAAAAAAAATGAGAAGAGGACTCAGAATAAATTCTGACCAAATACAAAAGAGTCCAGAGCTACACTGAAATCACTAGAGCCATTTCTAAAATCTACATCTCTGCTCTGTGATACATTTGTTTTACATCTTGAGCAGTGTGTGTTATCTGCTGTATTAAACACACACACACTGACTCCTGTTCTTTCACTGGAGGATCTGTAAATCCTCAGCAAACTTTTTACACTTCATTTCCCACTGTGGATAGTGGTAGAGGTCGTGTGAGACCTGGACAGCTTTAAGCTGTTGTTTGTTTCCCCACGCAGAACTGTGGTAGAGGTCTTGTGATCTAGACAGTGTGTTCACTATTGTTAACCCCGATCCAGGGTGTGGATAATTTTTATATAAACTTTTGAGAGGACTAATTCTCAGCTTGAGACTGAACCTCTTGGTTAATTCTCTGTGTTTGTAGCTACATACTATATCCATACTACATATTTATTTCATATTCCACTGCTATTACTTTGAAATATAATTTGTCTTCAAAGCTACTTTCATAGTTAAACTCGCAAGTGTTTATATTTATTATAAACCAGTAAATTAGTTTCAAAAGTTAATTTAATCATATGATTAAGTTAACTGAGAACTAATCAATCTTTGAGAAACAAATTGAACCTTTATAATCTTTATAAATTCACTACAGTTTAATCTAATATTAAAATAGGGGGATTTTAATAAACATTTTTTTTAACAGAAAATTTTAATTGGAACTCAATTAACCCCCCTCTTTAGTATCCACTCCGACCAACATTTGGTATCAGAGGTTGGAAAATATTTTCTAAAGTACCCTGGTTTTCAACTGTGATTTTAGTTGTATTTTAAAGTTCTTAAAATTTATGTTATTTCTAAATTTTTATCTCTTTAAAATTATTTTTGTGATATCATGGATAATAGACTTGAGGGCGCTGCTACTAACCGGCCACCTTTCTTTAATGGAAACAACTATGCTCAGTGGAAACTTAAAATGAAAATTTATCTAGAAAGCATGAGTTTTGATATTTGGACTGCTATTGAATCTGAATACAAAATTCCCACTACTGATAGATCTACTTGGGATGAACCTACAAAGACTGCTTACAATAATAATTGTAAAGCTATGAATGCCTTGTACTGTGCTCTAGAAGATGAGGAATTTAATTGAATTTCTGCATGTAAAACTGCATATGAAATTTGGGATACCGTAGTTGTTTCTCATGAGGGAACAACTAATGTTAAGGAGATGAGATTGAATACCTATACTATTAAGTATGATAATTTTAAGATGAATCTTGATGAACCCATTTCTGATATGTATCTCAGGTTCAATGAAATTTTCAACACAATGACTTCTATGGGAAAGGATGTTCCAGCAAAGGAACAAATCAGGAGAATTTTGAGATGTCTACCTGAAAGATAGAGAGGAACCTCTGTCTCCATTAGAGAATCGTGTGACATTGGAGAACTGCATGTCAAGGAACTAATTGGTAAGTTGATGATGTATGAAGAAGAACTCAAGGTAAACAAAGAAGAAGATGATGAACCTAAAAGGAAGTCTATTGCCTTCAAGACTACAACCTCAAAGAATAAGGATAAGGAAAAGCCTCAAGCTATCAATGAAAGTTAAAGCGGTGAGGAAAGTGAGAATGATTCTGACAGTGATGCTGAGATGGCTCACATTGCTAGAAGATTTAAGAAATTCTATAGGAAGAAGAAGTTTTTCAGAAAGTCAAACTACAAAGGAAAGTATAATAACAAAGGACACTGGAAAAAGGATTGGAAGAAGTCTGATAAATCAGATGAAGTTGTCTGTTATGAATGCAAAAGAAAAGGGCAAATAAAAGAAGACTGTCCAAAGCTGAAATACAGAATGAAGTATGAATACAAGGATAACAAGTACAAGAAAGCCATGAAGGCTACTTGGAGTGCTTCAGAAGACAACATAAGTGAAGCTGAATCTTCATACTCTGAAAGGAATCGACCCAACATGTGTTTCATGACAAACACTTCTGAGGTAACATCAGAAACTCCTGCTTTAAATTCATATTATTCTGGAGATGATTCTGAATGTGATAACATGTCTAAATCTGAACTGTTTGAATATTGTGATATGCTTGAAGAAACCTGTAATGAGCTTAAAGATAAATATAAAGGTTTAAAGAAACAGTACGCTTTAAGTGTTAAGAATAAATCTGATCTGGATATAGAAGTAGAAAAGAATGCTCAGTTGCTTAAAGAGAATACTGAACTAAAATTGTCTAATGAGCAACTCAGAAAAGACTTAGAGAATTTCACAAATGGAAAGAATACTCTAACAAAAATTCTAGGAAAGCAAGTTGCACCTAGATATACTACTGGTATAGGATACCAACCTGGACAAAGAAAAGTTTCCAAAACTAGATTCATTCCTAAATCTGGACAGCAAATAGTTAATTCTGGAACTTCATATGCCTCAACCAGTTATATTCATAGTTATGGATCTAATAAGGTTTATCTTTCAAAGAATGTTAATTCTACAAATTATATGAGACCCATTAGACAAATATGGATACCTAAAGTATCATTGGCTAACATGTCTGGACCCAAGAAGATCTGGGTACCAAAATCATCTTCCATCTAAATCTGTTTTGTAGGAGACCTGCTTGAAGAGCTGTCACAAGAAGATATGGTACTTAGACAGTGGATGTTCAAGACATATGTCAGGAGACTTTTCATGTTTCAAGAGCTTAGTAAAATTTGATGGAGGCTTTGTCACTTTTGGTGATAATTCAAAAGGAAAAATCATCGGCTTAGGCCAGATTGGTAACACTGATTCAATCTTGGTTTCTGAAGTATTATTTGTCTATGGACTTAAATATAACTTGTTAAGCATTTCTCAGTTGTGTGATGATGGTTTTTATGTGAAATTTAAAAATGATTCTTGCAATGTTTTTAACTCAAAAAATGTTTTAGTATTTTCTGCTTTAAGAAATGAAAATGTTTATGCTGTTGATTTAGATTCTTTAGCTAAGCAGAATATTCCTTGTTTAAATGATTTTCATAAAGAGTCTTGGATTTGGAATAGAAGATTAGGACACTGCAATGTACACTCTCTTAGAAAACTTTCTAGGAAGAACTTAGTTAGAGACTTACCCAAACATGAATTTCCAGTAGACAAAGTTTGTAATCCCTATCAAAAAGGAAAGCAACATAAAGTTTTTTTAAATAAAAGAAAGAAGTGTCAACTTCTCAACCTCTCGAGTTGGTTCACATGGATTTATTTGGACCTTCTAGAGTTTCTAGTTTGAATGGGAAGCACTATGTTTATGTTCTTGTAGATGACTTTTCTAGATATACTTGGGTATATTTTCTAGCTCACAAAAGTGAAGTTTGTTCTTACTTTGTTAAATACTCCAAGTCTGTAGAAAATCTTAGTGGACTCAAGATTAAGACCCTGAGAAGTGATCATGGTCGTGAGTTTGAAAATCATGAGTTTGATTCTTACTGCTCACACAATGGCTATAGTCACAATTTCTCTTCCCCTAGGACACCCCAACAAAACGGTGTAGTAGAGAGAAGGAATATAACCCTGTAAGAAATATCTAGAACTATGCTCAATGAATATGAACTGCCTATTTACTTTTGGGCTGAAGCTGTAAATACAGCTTGTTATGTCATTAATAGAGTCTTGATCAGACCAGTTCTTAAGAGGACCCCTTATGAGCTGTGGAACCATAGGAAACCTAAGGTTAACTACTTCAAAGTTTTTGGCTGCAATGTCTTCATTATCAATACTAAAGACAATCTTGACAAATTTGCATCCAAGAGTGATGAAGGAATTTTCCTAGGTTACTCTATCTCTAGTAAATCCTATAGATTTTTTAATAAAAGAACCAAATGTGTGGAATAATCTGTTCACATCAAATTTGATGAAACTGATCCACATGAACCTAAAATCTCTCTTGAAGATGATCTCTCTGGTTTGAATCTCAATGATAAAGACAATGGACCCATAGTTAAAACATCCAGCTCTAGAAATTTTCCAGAACCTGCTTCTGTTGAACCTCAATCTGTAGATGAATCTGAAATCTCTAGACCTATCTTTTCAAGACCATCTAGGACTCTAAAGAACCATCCTTTAGATGCTGTTGTAGGAAATCTAGATAGAGGAACACAGACTAGAGCTTCTCTAAGAAATCAGGTTGCACATCAAGCTTTTCTTTCACAGTTAGAACCTAAAAATATCAATGATGCTATCAATGATGAATTTTGGGTAATGTCTATGCAAGAAGAACTAAATCAATTTGAAAGAAACAAAGTCTGGAAATTAGTAGAAAGATCTAAGGACATTTTGACCATAGGCACAAAATGGGTGTTTAGAAACAAAGTTGATGAATCTGGAAACATCATTAGAAATAAAGTTAGGCTAGTTGCACAAGGTTACAATCAAGAAGAATGAATTGGCTATGAGGAAACCTTTTCACCTGTAGCTAGATTAGAGGCTATTAGGATCTTACTTGCCTATGCATCACATCTGAATTTCAAGCTATATCAAATGGATGTCAAAAGTGCATTTCTAAATGGTTTTATTGTTGAAGATGTTTTTGTAGAACAACCACCTGGTTTTTAAATCCTCATTTTCCAAATCATGTTTTTAAACTTTCTAAGGCTTTATATGGTTTAAAACAAGCTCCAAGAGCTTGGTATGACATGCTTTCAAACTTTCTTATCTCAAAAGGATTTACAAAAGGAGTAGCTGATCCCACTCTTTTTATAAAAAGGATTTCAAAAGATGTATTAATAGTACAAATCTATGTTGATGATATTATTTTTGGATCTTCTAAAAATTCCTTATGTACTGATTTTTCAAATATTATGCAAAATGAATTTGAAATGAGCTTAATGGGAGAGCTTAAGTATTTTCTTGGTTTTCAAATTTTTCAAACTAAAGATGGAATTATTTTAAATCAAAGTAAATATACAAAGGATCTTTTAAAACGTTTTGGATTGGATAGTATTAAGGAAAGTGATACACCTATGAGTACTACCTGTAAATTGGATACAGATGAAGCTGGGAAACCAGTGGATCAAACCAATTATAGAGGTATGATTGGGAGCTTACTTTATCTTACAGCTAGTCGACCAGAAATTATGTTCAGTGTATGTATGTGTGCTAGATTTCAAGCTAATCCTAAAGAATCACACTTACTGGCTGTTTAAAGGATTTTTAAGTATCTTAAGTATACTGTAAATTTAGGTTTGTTTTATCCAAAAGGACAATCATTTAACCTAACTAGCTATTCAGATGCTGACTTTGCTGGATGTAAGTTAGATAGGAAGAGAACATCTGGAACATGTCATTTGCTTGGAAAATCCCTAGTATCATGGTGTAGTAAGAAACAAAACTCAGTTGCATTGTCTACTGCCGAGGCAGAATACATAGCTGCTGGTAGTTGCTGTGCACAAATTCTGTGGATGAAACACACTTTATTGGATTATGGATTTGATCTTAAACATGTTTCAATTAACTGTGACAATACTAGTGCAATCAATATATCTAAGAACCCTGTGTCTCACTCTAGAACTAAGCACATTGATGTCAGACATCACTTTCTAAGAGATCATTATCAAAAAGGTGATATTTCTTTAAAATTTATTAGTTCTGAACATCAATTAGCTGATATCTTCACAAAGCTTTTATGCTCTGAAAGAATGAAATTTATTAAACAAGAGTTGTGTATGACTGATCTGTGAAACTGATCTGTGAAACCGATCTGTGAAACTGATCTGTGAAATCGATCTGTGAAACTGATCTGTGAAACTGATCTGTGAAACCGATCTGTAAAACTGATATGTGAAACTGATCTGTGAAACTGATCTGTGAAACCGATCTGTGAAACTGATATGTGAAATCGATCTGTGAAACTGATATGTGAAATTGATCTATGAAACCGATCTGTGAAACTGATCTGTGCAACCGATCTGTCATACCGATCTTTTTTTTATTATATAGTAATTAATTAGTAAATTTCTTTTATACTTTTTATGGGAACCCTAAATGATAAATTAAATGATATGCGACTATTTATCTTCCCTAAACCTTTGACCTTTCATTTCCTGCCGAACCTTTCAACCTCTCTTCCCCTCTACTTCGAAGCTTCAAACTCCTACCTTCCCAAAATCCTCGAATGGCTAAGAAAAAGAGACCGAGCAAAGGACCGGATATCCATATACCTTCAAAGCGTGCTCGAGGCGAGTCGAGTAGTACCTCTCAACGATCAGTAAATCCGAACATGGAAACTTGGATTGTTGCTGTAGAAAGAGAAGTCAGCTCTGTGTGGATTTTGTCAAGTAAGTCACTGTTGCTGCAAGTTCTTGAATCGCAAGGATGGATAGACTGGTTTTCTGACAACTCTCGAATAGACTACCCGAAGCTGGTACATGAGTTCTATATGAATATGGAAATAACTTTAGATGGAGTGGAGGCTGCCAGGATGTCGTCTGTGGTAAAAGGAAAGAAAATATCCTTCTCATCTAAGCAGTGGGCTGAGTGCTTGAATGTACCTCATGAAGGTCGGTATGAGGATTATGCTGGGAATATTCCTCCAACATCTGATTACTTCTCTTACGAATTAGCTCTAGAGCTTCTGACTGGAAACAGAGAGTCACGGAGAATCACAGCTTCAGAATTAGATGGTGAATGTAGACTTCTTTTCAAGTTTATTCAGCACCAACTTTGCCCTAGGAGAGGAGATTTTTCTGCTGTAAAGTACCAGGATGTTTTCCTGTTGTTTCTTCTGAAAACACATGAGAAGATCAATTTGTGTAGATATGTGATGGTGCACATAGATGGAATGGTAAAACCATCCAAGAAAGCCACTGCCTTGTTCTATTCAAAGATGATATCTACCATGCTCAAGAATCTAGAATGTATTGATAAAGATGATGAAGTTGATGAAACAGATCATACCTTCTGTCTCAACAAAGAGATCTGCAAGAGGATGAAAATAAATTGGAATCCATGGAAGAAGTGCTGGGTTGCAGATGAAGATAAATTGTATGAAGCCTACAATCCCATAGATCATGGCAAGAGGCAAAAGGATTTGAGAGACCCTGGCTTGAAACCAGATGAGGAACCAGTTTATTCTGATGATGATGAGCAAGAAGAAGGAAAGGATGAGGCCACCAAAGCCCAAGAGCAAGAAGAAGCTGCGACTGAGGAAGGAAGTATGTCATCTCCTGATGATAGGAGTGATCCTGACACTGCTAGTCCCAAGAGAAGAATAGAATTTGGACCTTCTAGTCCACCCTTAGCCCTACCAGAATCAGAACCCATTCTTGGTGATGAAGAAGATTCTGATACTGAAGAATATCACAGTGAAGCTTCTGAGAAGAGTGATGATGGACGTGCTGATGATGCTGAGGCTGCTGTTGATGGTGATAACAGACCAGTGGATGGTCTTTCTGAAGATCAAATAGAATCACCTCAGTCAGAACAAGAAATACATATCAGTGGCAAGGTGGATTCACCAAAAATCAGTGGAACAGCAAGCTATGAGAAACCAAAATACACCCTGTGTGCTGCTGTTTGGGATGACTACCCTGGTTATGCTATGTTGGGATTAGAATATTCTGAAGAAGAAGAAGCAATGCCAGAATCTGCTGCAGCTGTGAAGATGAACCTCCCAAGAGAAGCAAGGTATGTTCCTACTGTTGATCCTACAAATGTTAATTTACCTAGTTCTGGAATCTCTCAAGCTGATCTTAATAAGTTTAAGATTGAATTGCTAACCTCTGTGAGAACCACAGTTAGAGAAGAAATTTCCAATGCTCTTACTCAAGTGTCTCTACAAGTTTCTGAAAATTCATTGGAAGCCTTCTCACAAAGAGTATCTAATGTTGTGAAGCCAGACCTGGCCAATACTGGTGAACTTATTGGCAGGCACATAGCCTTTTTGAATCAGACTATGAAGGATCTTCACACCGGCTTGGTATCTCTATCCAGAAAATTCCGATCAACCATCTCTGGTATGATGGAAGTTTTGAGAAATTTGATTGAACATCTCAACAAGTCTGACCTGAGGAAGTTGAAAGCTGAGTTAACTCACATAGTTGGCCAAGCCAGTATAGGCAAGGTAACCAAGATCACTACCCATGAGCTAGAAGCTCTAAGAGAAGTTGTGCATGATGAGTTAGCTGCTGTTAAACAAATTCTTGATTTAGAATCTTTGAGGAAGATGAAAGAGCTCTGTGATAAGAGTCATAGGATGGCATTGGTGTATTCAGCAGATGCTAAGAAAGCTCTGCAAGAGATCAAAGAGAAAGTTGATAATTACTTTTCCAAGATTTATACAAAGCATGAAATGGCTGCAAACTTCAAGGTGTTGGCAGAGAATATGAAATTACCTCCAGTCACTCAGGCCTTCAAAACTCAAGTTCATCAGTTGCAAGATTTTACCCCTTCCTTGGCCCAGTTCATGGATAATAAAGATGATTTTGAAAAAGCTATGAATTATGGGGAAGAAGTCATTTAGGACTTCATTCATCTTTCGAAGCCCTATTTGAATGCCCCGACCACTGCAATAGTAGTTCCTACTTCTGAACCTCTCAGTGACTCTGAAGTAGCTCCAAATCAGCTATCTGTTTCTCAAGCTCTATCTCAGTTAAGACCAGTCCCTCAGCAAGCGTCTCAACCAGCTCTTGTTTCTCAACAACAACTCTCTGTGGCACCTGCTCCTACACCTGCCCGAGTTGTCCTACCACCACTTCAGATTCACCAAGTCCGTCCTGCCTCCTAGCCTTCAAACTTACCCACTATTGATCCCAAAGACAAAGGCAAATCCCCTTTGTATCCCAACAAATAGTTGTGTATTGTTTTTGATAGGGTGAACAATGTGATGCTTGTAATATTCTATACTTTATCCTTTTTTTCCTCTCTACTCTATGCTGACTGCTTTTACTTTCACTTTCACTTATATGTTTTCCCTCCTTTTTGATTATCCCAAAGGGGGAGAAGAAAACGAATGATATATGGGAGAAGAGAGATATATGGGGGAGAAAAGATGTATATCTCTAAGGTGAGGAGAAAGATCTATATATATATGAGAGATGTATCTATCTCAGGGGGAGAAATCTGTATAATATATATGAGAAATCTGTATAATATATATGGGAAATTTAAATTAAGGGGGAGATTTATATATCTATTTATATTTATTTTCTTTATGGTTTAATTCTCATTATGTTTTTATTTATGATAAAGATTTGTGATTATCAAAAAGGGGGAGACTGTTGATCCCTCTGGAAGATTGTTGATTTCATGTCTATGATTGATGTTTTAATAATCACAAATCATCACATACCATTAATGCTTAATCTGGTTTGATTTCTCATAAACTTAATTACAATCTGTGAATGAATCTATTATCATGTTTTTGTTTATGCTTATTGACTTAAAAAGTATTTTGGAAGTCTTCTTGATTCAACAAACATCTGAAGCACCGATCCAATATCAACAGACATCGGAAGCACCGATTCAATATCAACAAACATCGGAAGCACCGATCCAATATCAAAGGACAACGGTCGCACCGATCCGATATCAAACTGACTCACCGATCAGATGACAGACCGATGCTGATCAAACTGACTCACCGATCAGATGACAGACCGATGCTGATCAAACTGACTCACCGATCAAATGACAGACCGATGCTAATCAAACTGACTCACCGATCACATGACAGAACGATGCTGATCAAACTGACTCACCGATCAGATGACAGACCAATTCTGATCAAACTGACTCACCGATCAGATGATAGACTGATGCTGACCAAACTGACTCACCGATCAGATGATAGACTGATGCTGATCAAACTGACTCACTGATCAGATGACAGACCAATGCTGATCAAACTGACCCACCGATCAGATGACAAACCGATGCTGATCAAACTGACTCACCGATCAGATGACTCACCGATGCAAATGACTCACCGATGCTGATATATCTGAGTCACCGATCATTACTCACTAATGCTGATGACCTACCGATCACTTGATTCTTCAATAGTCATAAACAACTTTTTGAATTTATTTATCTTTATCTTTATTTTATCTAACCAACGGTCATATTAGTTATATTTTAATGCTCTGTAAATTAATTAATAAAGGTTTTCGGATGTCAGGAAACCGTACCTCGTACCTGCGGAAAGGAAACTTTTTCTGTCTTCTGAAGCACGTGACATAAATACAAGAAGACTCTGCTGAAGAAGACAGTGGACAGAATAACACAAGAAGAATATAGAGGAAAGAAAGAAGAGGAAGAACCAAGCAAGACAGAACCTCATACACAATCAAGCCTACTCAAGAAGAGTTCTGTGCATACAAAAGAACATTGAAGAACTTCCTCGACTACATCTAACTGCCTTTGAACCTGAAGCATACGACACTCTTCTTCTCAAACAAAAACGAGAAGAGGACTCAGAATAAATTCTGACCAAATACAAAAGAGTCCAGAGCTACACTGAAATCACTAGAGCCATTTCTAAACTCTACATCTCTGCTCTGTGATACATTTGTTTTACATCTTGAGCAGTGTGTGTTATCTACTATATTAAACACACACACTGACTCTTGTACTTTCACTGGAGGATCTGTAAATCCTCAGCAAACCTTTTTACACTTCATTTCCCACTGTGGATAGTCGTAGAGGTCGTGTGAGACCAGGACAACTCTAAGCTGTTGTTTGTTTCTCCACGCAGAATTGTGGTAGAGGTCTTGTGACCTGGACAATGTGTTCACTGTTGTTAACCCTGATCCAGGGTGTGGATCATTTTTATATAAACTTTTGAGAGGACTAAGTCTCGGCTTGAGACTGAACCTCTTGGTTAATTCTCTATGTTTGTAGCTACATACTATATCCATACTACATATTTATTTCATATTCCGCTGCTATTACTTTGAAATATAATTTGTCTTCAAAGCTACTTTGATAGTTAAACTCGCAAGTGTTTATATTTATTATAAACCAGTAAATTAGTTTCAAAAGTTAATTTAATCATATGATTAAGTTAACTGAGAACTAATCAATCTTTGAGAAACAAATTGAACCTTTATAATCTGTATAAATTCACTACAGTTTAATCTAATATTAAAATAGGGGGATTTTAATAAACATTGTTTTTAACAAAAAATTTTAATTGGAACTCAATTCACCCCCCTCTTGAGTATCCACTCCGACCAACAGTGTAGATCTAGTGGATTATAGAGTTAAAGAAATGTGATATGACAGTTTCATAGAATATATCAAGGTTTAATGACCTCAAATTATAATCTCTCAATATGGGGAGAGATTGATACTTTTGGGTATATAAGTTTGACCCGAGACTCCATAGGGGCATCCAAGCTACTGTGATACCTTTTTTCATTCTCATATATGCTCAAGTGTTGTAGTAGACCTTGTTGATATAGAGTTTTCTAGTAGAGTTACTTTGGGTAAATAGAGTATGAAGTGGGCCTCATGGAGATAATTTCTCTACAACAACTACCAGTCATCAACCATCAAGTTCCTGATGAAGGAGGCATATTCAACCACAAAATAAGACTTGGGGATTTACAGTGCAAAGACCAAAAAGGTGGTATAGTCAACCTAGAGATGGTATATGTTATGCTTGTGAAGGTATAGGTGACATGGATCATTATTTACCAACCCAACATAATACAGATGATGTGAATACAGTAGAAGAACCACTTTAAGAGAGGTTGCATCACATCAAAGGATCTCCCAGGTGTGGTAAAGGTGTTATCCATAGAACTGGGGATGACAGAGAGGAAGGTGAAGCCCTATAAGGATGACCTACTGGTGGAGAAATATGATATAACCTACTTCCACCACCTCCACTAGGTGGCCCATTCCAAGCTCATAGGGTAGGTGGAAGAGGAAGTTCCCAATTTAAAGATACGAAGGGATATTACTCGATTGTACATTAGATGATTCACAGTATGATCTGTGTCATGTATACCATATCTCAAGTACTTTTGGACATAGGCGTGAGTAATTCTTTCATTTCCATTTCTGATTTTTAGGAGTTAGAGATTCTTGTAATGTTTATGGACTATCTGTCGTGGATAGAGTGTATAAATGTGTGTGAATGTTCTATTTAGAACATTTTTAGTAGTGAGCGTTTGTGCTAATTGGAAAATGTTGGACATGAGACGTATTATATGTTGTGATAAATCCATTTGATTTAATTACAGGTATATATTGGTTGTCCATAGTGAATTCCAAGATTGACTACCAATTCAAGAGAGTTATATTCTTATGGGATTATTGTATGAGGTTATTTTTGACTTTTGAGAAGGAAATATTAGTATAATGAGTGGGTATTAAGAAGCGTGAAACACCAACCTATCTCAAGTCAGTTGGAGATTTTCGCCCATCCAAAAATGGGATCCGTAGACATATAGATTCTTGTAGTAGTGGAAGATTACATGTAAATATTTTCTGAATATGTTTTGGGACTACCTCTTAGGTTCTATATTGAATTATACATTAAATTTCACATTAGTACCATGCCAATATCTTCAGAATCATATTAAATGGATCCTACTATGATTTAGGAGCTATGGGTGTAGTTAAAAGACATCCTTGAGAATTAATTTATGAGTTCTATTTTTCCCCCTTGGTAGATTCAATATTGTTAATTTAAAGACTAGATTAGACCTTGAGTTCATGAATTTATAACTATCACATGAATCAAGTGATAATTAATAAAATGTACCCATTAACGAGGAAGGACAACCACTTTGACTAGTTGAAAGGCACAAGATAGTTCTCAAAGATTGATCTTAGGTCCTATTACCATTATTTGAGGGTTTATGTGGTCAATATTCCAAAGAAGAAATCACGATACAACTATATGAATTATGAGTTACTGGCGATGTTAATCGGTGTGAAGAAAAGGGAAAGTTGTATTCATGGAACTAATGAATTGGATTTTCCAAATATCTTGGACTAGTTTATGTCCATCTTTATTAAGGATATTACCATTTACTATGTATATAAGGAGGAGTATACTGAGTTTGGGAAGATAATACTAGACTTACTATGAGATCACTAATTAAATTATTAACACTTTAAGTGTTAGATTTATATTTGAGAGGTTTAATTTTTGGGGAGTGTCATTACTAAACATCTTATAGTAGTGGACCTGGAAAAGATTAAATTAGTGATCACTTTGGAACCACTAAATATAGTTTCAAAGGTGCATATATTACTCGTTTTAGTATATTATTATAAGAGTTTCATGGAAGTTGATTCTTGGATTTCATCCCTGTTGACTTCCCTGACAAAAAAGGTAAGTCCTTTTGGTAGGTTGATCCATTTTTGAGATCATTTGAAAAGTAGAGGAAAAGCATGACTAGTACTGTTGTGTTGATGCAATCAAAGGAGTGTTTTATGTGCATAGTGTTTTTAAATTTATCTGGAGGATATATTGGATGTGTGTTAATGTAGAGGGGGTATGTGATTACATATTGGACATGGTAGTTGAGATACCATGAGTAGAACTAATCAACCCATTAGTTGGAATTAGTAGTGTTATTCTTAACCTTGAAGATAAGGAGTTATTATCTTTTGGGAGAGTGCTTCATTATTTCTTTAAAACAATAGAGTATCAAGTACATATTTTCCTAGAGACACATAAACCTGAGATAGACATGTTAGTTGATAATACTAAGGAATTATGAAATTGATAATTTCTATTCTCTAGGGAAGGGAAAAGAACAATAATAAGCTATTTTAATCCTTTGCTAATGTGATCATCGATAATGAACATAATATGGGTAAATCAAGAGTACATCATGGCACAAAAAATTATAAATCATAGTTTTGGATCATGTGAAGAATAGAAATCATAGGAAAAATAAAGTAGATAATAAATCTATGATTAATATTTAATCAAAGGGACTAATCTAAAAATAATGACACCTACCTTGATTATGGATTGATCATCAGTAAAGAATTCATCCACTAGAGATGGAAAAGATGATTCACTACATTTCACATTTGTCTCATGATCCACCTCAATCTATTTATCTTCAATCCATGTCTTCAGGTATTATAATACCAATAAAGAACACTCCTCCTCCTCTCAAATCCTCATAGGGTTATGCAGATAACCCATGAGATTTCCCATAACTTGGTATTTTAAGTGGAGAAATCATATTAGGGACATTTAATAAAATAAATAAATAAATAAATAATTTATTTTATTAAAAACACCCACCAATGGCTATCTCATCTAAATGTATAACCTCGAAAAATATTAAGTCCCACATAGGGTAAACCTCAAATTCTAGAATCAATAGTGGTATCAGATTCTCCATTCAAGGTCCCAAACAATATAAAAACCATTTGAATCGAAATGATGCACACATGAGTTTTAAAATATATTAATATTTTTAATATATTGATTTCAGGGTCCTGAGAAACCCATACACCATTTCGACTATAAGGAAAAATACATATACATGCATAGATATATTCAAATGAATAATCGAGTAAAACTAGAGTTATCACATCTATTTTTATGAAAAAACCAATGTCTCGGCTTATTTTTCTCTAAAAACTAATTTTACTGCATAAATAGCTCTTACGGTGTAAAACATTAGGCAAATTTTTTTATAGAATAAATCATTCTTAAATATTATGACCCAACATATTTATTTCATAAAATATGAATATGTTGCAAATGTTTTCTACATAGGGATATGAATGCTAGAATCCATTTTATTCCTCCTACTACACTTCTAGACTCTTGAAAATGCTATCATGAAAACTTCAAGCATAATCAAAAGGAACAAAAATATGGTGTAACTCAAACCTGGGTTCTATATAGTCCCCACCCTTACACTTTCCATCCTAGAAAAGTAAAACACCGTTGTTTCATTAGAAGTGGTCATTCCATTTATCCTATATTGCCTTTTCACACTCCTATGTAAGTTCCTAAATTTGACCATGTTGACATAAAACCCATACCAACCCAATGTTTTTACCATAAAAGAGCTTATTTTCCAATCCATAATATATGCTATGACATGAATCAACATAGTATTTAATTTAAGATCAACATGGTCCCATTGAATATCATGGTTAGGATCAGGATGGTACTTCATCAATTGAGATACATGAAGCACATTATGCAACAAACTGAACCTTGTTGGTAAGGCCAAAAAATAAACCACATCCCCCACTCATTCCAGTATCTCAAAATGTCCAATGTACTGAGGATACAACTTTTCTTTCATACGAAAATAATGTTGACCTAACCTTGGAGAGATCTCAAGAAAACATTGTTAGTTACCTAATACGATAACTCTCACTAATGAATATCTGGATAAGATTTTTAATGACCCTGACCCATCACCATTCATTTTCTAGTCATCTAAATATTCTCTGTTTTTATTTAATAAGTCCATTACATATAATTAAAGTCTCACATGTTTCCTCCAAAAATATTTGGGAACAAAAAGGATGATCATTCAATGATTTGGAAGAATACATATTTATTGAGTCGTGATAACTATTATTTTATGAGAACTCAACTAATGTTATACAAAACTCCAATGAGCCTCTGAATTATATCATGAAAGATATCAACATTTGTTACAATGTTTGGATCATCTGTTTATATTTTCAATTCGTTTGAGGTTGATAAGATGTGTTCAATGTCAATTTTGACAAATTTCTTACTATAAGGATTTTTAAAACAAAGATGAAAACATAGTGTCTCAGTCAAACATGATGGAAGTAATTACAATTTCATGCATCTTTACAACTTATCGAATGTAAATTTTGGAAAAATCCACATTTGTAATGGATTTATGAATTGTGATGAATTCAGATGACTTCATGTGATAATCCATGATCACCCATATGGAATCATTTTCCAATCCATTATTGGTAGTCATACGAAAATGTCATGACCTGAACTGGTAGGATCTGACTCGTGACTACCCCATGCCCACCTCTAATAGGCTAGAGGATAAAAACCAATTCCAAGTAGGCATATCCCATTGATGGGAGGCATTAGCCTAAAGTACCTATACACGCTCACACATCTCCAAGCCACACAATGCTTAAATGTAAAACAACTGAATATAATGCATGCATACAACTAAGATCCCACAATAGAGTACAAAAGTTAATGTACTATAAACAGAAAAGGTCAAAATACATTCCCAACACAAAGAGTCTTTACCCAAGTCCAGCTGAAACTAAAATAAGTTCAACATACTCCATGGGTGAGGACTAAGTCCAGGTATCCTCCTGGTAAACAGTTTGGTATGCCTAACTCCAGCTATAATGAACCATCTCATTGTCCTCCTAGGACACCGTAAAAATGGATGATGTCTATGAAAGACACGATACATGTGAAAAAATACTATGCAAGGGTGAGTATCACAATACTCAGTAGGATAACCTCAAAACAACAAACACAAAGCACCAAGTACAGTCATCTCAATACTAGATATAAAAATCAAGTAGAAAAATGAATGGAAAAAAACCCAGATATACTCTTGAAAGATACCTCACCACCAGAAGGTTGTAACCAACCACCAACAATATGATTCTGTTCGAATCATGATCATTTCAAGAGAACTCATTTCTCAAGCCATGATATCATCAGAGACACTCGATGAAGATGTCAATCTCATTTGGTCCCTTCCCAAAGAGAATGCACTAGTCTGAGAAGACTATAATACATAGAGAGGGGGTCACACCTAGAATATTTTGAGGTCACCAAGAATATAATATGGATCAAACTAATACATAGGGGATCATATTCCAAAAATTCCATAAACCCTACCAATATGACCTGCTAGATGGAGGATCAACACCCTGCTCAAGTTGGTTACACAGATTCCACAAAATCCACTAGGGATGATAAACGATCTCACTCTAATCTTATGGAGGGACACCAAAAATGTATCTAAGACTAAACCATTAGAGGGGATTACAATACAGTGATGTCGATGAAATTCCACACTGTACCCTTGAGGAAAGAACCAAGGGAACAAAATCAACCTATGCTGGTCCAAACCTTGAAAAATAAAGGCCTCCCATCCAAATAAGGTACCCCATAGCTGTATTGAGTTGACTTTCAAGAAATCAGGGTCACGTAGCCACTCAAAAGACGTTATTTGGATGCTCAGTTTAGGAGTTTTGAATGTTTGAACCTATCGATTGAGAAGCTGCTCGCAGACCTGTCGAGGACCGCAGACCGACTGTCACGGTCAGTCCTCATTCCACGTACACTGACCGCCCATGTACAAACACTTTGTTCAATACACCTGTCGCACCAACCAACAACTATGGTTGACTACCCATGGACCAGCCACACGGTCTGCGTACCCACGATAGCTTGAGCATTCACGAATCCACATTCAACCATCATATTCAATCATAATATGGCCCTACCCTGGTGGTACTATATTTGACCCACTAGCCCGACCCAGATCTGACCCTCTTGGTCCGACCCAGATCTCACCCGTTGGCCCGACCCGGATCCAACCTCATCCACTACATTCACCATGTTTCCTACCCAGATGACCAATGTCACATGAATCCCCCACCCGCTCTACCTGCCCATGGCCCCAACTACCTCTATAGGCCACTTGCAACGTCGTGCACTGCCTACCGCCTCCCCGCTCCACCATCTGCACCGACTACTGCAGACCCCGCTTCTGCGAGCCGCCAAACCTCCACCGAAACCTAAAAAAGAAAATTATCATAGGTTCATGATCCTTGAAGTACTATTTATACTGTTCTAGTCTTGTTTTTCAAATCTTCAAAAATCTAGGGGTCCGATTGGGTTCAGAACCACCATACAACGTCGAACCAGGAACTGTAAGGTTCCAATAATGAAGAACACAAAGAATTGGAGAAAAAGGCACAAGAACAAAGGTTTATCATCCCTATACAAGAGTTCTTGGCCATCGATCAAGAACAATGTATTTGGGTTAGAAAACCAGATCAAATAAATTCTGTATAATAAATCCCATCTCACAAAATGCATGATCTGTGAATCAATTTGTTCATTGATTTATTCAAATTCTTCATAGAAATAAATAATGAGGAATAAAATAATTAAATCACATGCCCTACCTAGAGATTTGATTTATTGTTGACGAAGAGTTGTTGTGTTGTCACCACAGAATAGATCCTCTAACTCTGCTGGCATTATAATCCATGATCCGATTCTGATCCATAGTTATCTTCCAAGAATACTATCTTCTAACAACATCTAGGTCCCCAGGGTTTAGCAGCCAATCTAAAGACTAATTCCATAGTTGTGTACTTATAGAGGAGAAAGTTTCTACTCTGAAGAAAAATAAAATAAATTTTCTTTTAATTTATTTTTTCAATTTCGAGCCCCTGATAACTTTTTCACAGATGTCCCATGACGACCAATGTTAGGTCACACCTAGGGTAAATATGTTATTCTGAACTCAAATGTGACCTCATATTTCTGATCTAGGAACCCATTTAAGAGCTATTCTACTTTTTTAGGAAAACCACATGCCCTTAGTTTTATAATATTTTAATTTTTTTTCTCACATTTCTTCTGAGCACACTGGGCCTTAGAATCATACAGCATCTCAGATCTTGATTTTAAAAATAATCTATATAATATCTAAAAATAATACATATAAAATCAAAGATGTTAAATTCTCCCCACTTTGGGTATTTACATCCTTGAAAATTCAAAATAAGGGTTACTAAAATATATGGGGGTACTAAGCATAAATCTAAGCCTCCTTCTCCCATGTTCCCTCCTAGAAAATCCCATACTGCCAGTGAATGCACATCAAAGGAATCAATCTTCCACAAATGATCCTATCCTACCAATACTTGATATTTATAGGATACTTAGTAATGGTAGCTCAATCCTTGACGTCCAACTCACCCTAAACGATAACATGTGATGGGTCATACACGTACCTCCTCAGTTGCGACACATGTAAAATGTCATGTACCCAGTCTAGTTGCATAGTTAGAGCCAAGCAGTACACCACCTCTCTATCTCAACATAGTATCCGGAAAGGGATGATGAACCTTGGAGATATCTTGCGGCCCCTTCCGAATATTCATAATCCCCATAAAGGTGAAACATGAAAGAATACATGGTATCCTTCCTCGATGTTTAAAGGCCTTCATTACCTATCGACATCAGACTTATGATGGCTCTGTGCAGTCTTCATCCACTCTTGGATGATTTTAACCTTCTATGTAGTATCTCACACCAAATTTGGATCCATGAGTGATGACTCTCATGGGCCAGTCGAGCAAAGTGGTGACCTACATGGTTTCCCATAGAAAGCCTCGAATGGTTCCATACCAATGGTGGAATGATAAATATTATTGTATAAAAACTCCACCAGTGGTAGGTGATCCTCTCAACTATTGACAAAGTATGACTTGCAAGCTCACAGTGTGTCCTCCATATCCTAAAAAGTCCGCTCAGTCTGGCCATCAGTCTGTGGGTGAAACGTTGTGATAAAGTATAACTAGTTCCAAAATTCTTTCTATAATCCTTTCCAAAAAATGGGATGTAATGAAATCATCACTATCAAAAACAATCATCAGTGGAACACTATAGAGTCAAAATATCTCCTGAATGTAGTGTTATTCCAAGATCTCTACTGAACTCTTATGTTGTATGGCTAGGTAGTGGGATGACATGACGAGTTATTAAATGATCACCCAAATAGCATCATGTCTCTCAGATATAGGTGGTAAAACTATCACAAAGTCCATCGATAACCCATACCACTTCAATCATAGAACCTCAAGGGGTTGAGTTAAAGCCTCTAGAACATGGTGCCCAGCCTTCACTTGCTGACAAGTAAGGCATCGAGAAAAAAGCTTCGCAACTCCTTTCTTCATCTCTGACCACAAAAACTGATGTTGGAGGACCTGATACATCTTCACCACACCTGTATGTACTACTAATTGGGATGTATGAAACTCTCTCAGAACCATATTTCACAATGACAATAGTAATACTGTGAATCTTATGAAAAGGAAAATGTTCTCCCCACCTTTTGAATATCCATCAGGAGTGGGCCCTGTGGATATCTGAGCATGAAGTGTCTCAAAGTCGGTATCCCTAATATTTTTTCCCTGACTTGCTATATGTGTATAGGGGTGAAAACCATTGACTGGAGGGAAGCTGTTCCATTTTTATCCAAAAAGGATAACTATAATGAGGCCGACTTCTCCATTACCTCATTCCGAAACTATGTGCTAGATCTTCTACAGAGAGAATATGCCACCACATTTCCCTTCCCAGAAGTATAGAAAATATCAAAGTCATAGTCCTAGAGGAACTCTATCAATTGATTCCATCTAAAGTTCATATCCTTTTGAGAGAAGATATAATTGATTCTAATGTGGTTAGAGGAGAGACACAAATGGTCACCCATTAGATAGTTTCGCCACATCTTCAAAGAGAAGACTACCGTTGCTAACTCAAGGTTGTGGGTCATGTAGTTTTTCTCATGTGGCCTCAACTAGTATAAACCATAGGCAATAACTAATTTCCTCTAAAATAGGACACAACCAAGACCAATTCTTGATGCATCACAGAACACCACATTATCAACCCCTTCCTATAGTAATCTCATGACGGGACAACTCGTCAACCTCAACCTCTGCTCCTGAATGTACTACTGACACTTTTTCTTTCACACAAAAGGATTCCCATTTCATGTAAAATTTTTGAATGGTGATTCCACTATAGAGAAGTTGGGTACAAACCTCTAATAGTACCCAAAAAAATCTAGGTAAATTTTGAACCTTAATAACACTCTTGGGTGGCTCCCAAAAAAGAACTACCTCAACCTTCACTAAATCCACTATAACTCCTACCTCTGATGTGATGTGTCCCAAAAAATGGATCTCTCGAATACAAAACTGACACTTAGAGAGATTCTCGTAAAGTACGTTCTCTCAGAGTGTGTCTAGGACCATCCTCAGGTGTCTTGAACAATTCTCCTCAAACACTGAATACACTATGATTTCATCAATAAAGACTACCATGAACCTGTCTAAAAAAGGTTGAAGGATCTGATTTATGAGTCCCATGAACACTTGTAAGGTGTTTGCTATGCCAAACGACATCACCAAAGTACTCATAGTGACCATAGAGACATATGAATGTTGTCTTTGTTATATCCTCATCCCATACTCATAGCTAGTGATAGTTAGATCTGAGGCCAACCTTCAGGAACCACTGCACCCCCTTCAATTGATTAAAGAGGTCGCTCATCCTCTATAGTAGGTATTTGTTCTTCATAATCCCTTGGTTCAAGCCTTGGTAATGAAACATAAAATCATGATCCCATTTTCCTTCTTGGAAATCAAAACTAGGGCTTCCCAGGATGAAAAATGGGTCTTTTGAAGATCATCCTTCGAAAGTCCTCCAACTGCACCCTCAGCTCTGTAGGAGCCATATGATATGCAGGTGTAGATATCAGTGTCTTCCCAGGGTGTAGATCAAGGAATAATTATTTTGAAAATGGGGAGGTAAACCTAGAACATCTTCATGAAATATGTACTCATACTCCACCACCACTGCAGAAGACTGAGGACTCATAACATTAACTACACTGAGGGTCAGGCTAGCCAAATGATGAGTAATCGTCTTCACCCTCCTATGCGTGAACACATCCTGTGCTGCATGAGTTTACTTTTCTATAACAAAGGAAAACATGGATACATCACTGTAGACACCCCACACCCTTCACCTAAAATATTCAATCTGATCATGAACTGTAGATAACCAGTCCATACCAAGAATGACATTGTAAGGCCTCAAAGCCTCTACCCAGAGATCCTAACTGAAACTCTCACCTCCAAGAGTGAGGTCACACTTTCGACACAGTTTCTTGATCATTGAGTCTCCTCTAGTAGGAGTATCCAAGCACTACTAGAAAATTGGCTTTTTCCAGCACCCAATATTTACTAGTTCTAGCTAAAAACACTGTTAAATAACCCCTTTGTCAGTGCTAAAGAAAGCACAGTTAAAGGGGGTCTTTAACATCGTTTTTATCGCCGTTAAAGGGTGTATTTAACAGTGCTAAAAAATTGCGGATAAAATTATACTTCAAAACATTATATTTCATTAAAAATAATATATTAACATATATTTATATTTATATTACTATAAACATAAATACAAATATAATATATATTTTTTAAAATATATTTTTCATAAGGTAAATTAGAATTTACACTTAATATATAATATATTTAGTATAAATAACTTATAAAATAATTTAAAAAACACTTTTAATTAATAATTTTATTATTATTACCAAGAAATATTCATTTAATATCAATTTGAAGGTAAAAAAATCAAAAAATCAATAAAACATCTAATATAAGTTGAAAATGTAACACGAACATCAAACAACAATAATTTTTTATCTGAGTGTCTGTTTGGGAACGACCACATGTAAAATTGAATCCTATGATTATCCCTACACCTTTATTGAAACATTTAAACCTCTATCAAAATTTTAATAGCCAAAAAAGGACTAGAAGGCCTCTAAAACTGTGTTTTTAGTCAGCATACCCTGATTTTGTTTAACATTTGATATATTTTTAGGCTCATTTATGGGGTCTTTCTGCTCTTTTTTGGTGGCGACTGAATTTATTCTTAGGTCTTAGCTTTATTTTAATATTAGGGTTTTTAATTTTTATCATTTTTTATAATTTACTATTACATATAATCAAATATATAACAATATATACATATTTTTATATATATTAAGAATAAAAAATTTAATTTTATAAATTAAAAATTAAGTATATCTACAAATAAAATATATTTATTAATATATAAACATATATAAAAATATATGTAAAAAAAATGTAATGAAATATATATAACAAGGTAGATAGATCATAAAATATGAAACAAAATAGTATAGGGGAGTGGAAAAATCATTGATATATATGATGGAGGTATAGGGTTCAAAACTAACTGGAGGCATGGGTGCACATGGGAGAGTGGGATTATCTAAAGCACTGATAATGGGGTGGAGGAAGTGCTGATAGGGGGGGGGGGTTGGGAAGCACTAATGAAGGGGGGTGGGTGGGGAATGGAATTTTTTGTATACCCTTTATTAGCGGGGCCTTTATCAACACTTTTTTAGTGCTATAAAATTACCCCTTTAATAGTGCTAAAAAACACTGAAAAAGGGGCCTTTAAGAGTGCTAAAAAAGAACTATTAAATGACCCATTTAATAGTTTTTTAGTGCTGTTAAAGGGGACTTTGGGAAAAAACTTTTTTAGTGCTTATAAAAGCTTCGGGCATTTAACCACTCTCAAATTATCATCTTTTTTGGTGATGATAAATGCCTATTCTAGCACTGTTAAATGATATTTTTTAGTAGTGAAGTGTAAGGGTTGAGTCAATAGTTCAATCAAAATCTCTGAGTGTCAAACAAGATTTGTGGAAAGAAAAGAATAATTATCACCTGTATCTATCAAAAATTTAGAGAAGGAAGAAAATACACAAATCATAATTCATATCATCCCTAGAGCCTCGGGGTCATACGCCTACATAGCCTATAACTAGCCTCATCCCTATCCATAAGATCTTTGAGCCTGACGTGGACCACCTGGGGGAGGTGGTAGTAATAGGTGAAAATGATGAAAACTTCTTACTAATCTGTCCGAACCTCTGCCACGTTCAACACCCTACAGACCACCCCTCTTCTATCTATTTATCTTTCTTGGTTCTCCCTCGATTGTCTCCTGACCAGCTATATGACAGGTTGGGAAATCTCATGAAAGATGTCCCTTACATTCGCAAGGAAAACACTGCCTATCCCTTGGCTGATTAGAGACACACTAAGAGCCAATCACCACTAACCCTGAGTCTTGGGATCACCTCCAGAAGCACCTGAACTGCTTGGATCCCTCTGAATATAATTAGATACCTTCTTCTGAGGTCTCAGCTACTGGGTGACCACTCCTAGATCCAAATATGGGTGTCTACTTTTCCATAAAACTTTCTACCAATAGGGCTCGCTCAAGTAACCCATCATATGTGGATATGGTAAGAGATACCACTAATGCCCGAATGTCCCTTTGTAAGACCTGCTCAAATGTCGAAGCCCTAAAGAAATTTACCCATACCAAATCCAAAGTGTAACATGAGATATTAGTAAACCTCACTCAATGCCCCGCCATGGTCATACTGTCCTTCTGTTGATGCATAATCTCATGTATACATACTAATCACAACATGGCTAGATAGATATCCTCACTGAAGATATGCTTAATGTTTTTCCAGGAGAGAGTTGTCTCATTATGTGACTGAGTCACCAATCACCACCATTACCTAGTAGATCCTTGAAGGAGACACTCAATGAAGACTTAAAACTGGTCTGTAGGTGTCCTCACATTGCAGAAAATGTGAGTGACTTCCTCTATCCAGTCCTCAGGAACCAAGGGGTCTAGCTCACCTAAAAACCTGAGAGGTCACTGCCTCAGAAACTCATGCAGCACACTCAGTATACATGCATCTTCAGATAGTAATTCTAGTTATATCTTTTTCTCAATGGATGGTGGTATTGCTAATAAACCACCCAGAGGTGCTATCTACAATACAATATCCTACACCGATGCATCATCATTAGGCGGATCATCCTCATGATCATACGGTGGTATCCTAGCTGGCTATCTATATAGAGGCATCCTGAAATAAAATAAGATTGTTGGACTCCTCATGTTTTAATCATGTTTTAATGACCCCAAATCCTATTAACCTTGTTTAATTTATTTCCAATCATGTGTAGATATGGTTGGATACACTATACTATAATGTTTAAAACACATGGTATAAACTTTCAAGAGATCCTAATTTCTATAAATCATGTTTGAATATTGTGAACTATATTTAATTTTGTTACATAATGTTTTTATTATATTAATTCTTAAGTCTAATTAATTCTATGAATATTATTTATTAATACATCTTTACACATATTTGACTATGTCTGAGAAATAGTATGTCTGACACCGATTCTGGATTTTGGAAAAGTGCCATACATTGTAACCCAGACACTGTAACAAAGACATCATGACCCAGACACTATAACCCAGACACTATGACCCTGACACCGTACACCTAACACTGTGAATCAAGCAATGTTAAAAGTTTTGATAAAGGATACAAGACACCGCTACCTAAGATATCGTGATTTTGACAGTCCATCTGTGCTACTTATTCTTGATATCAATGCTACTGTGGCATCATGATTGTATCACCGCTCAAAGGCAAAGAAGAAGACAATGTTTTCTGGTGACACCATTTCCAAACATGTCACAAGACAGTATGAGTTACTATAAGGTACCGAGACGGGCAACGGAAGCCAGTGGGCTGGGAAATTAAAATTTTTTCATCACCGAAGTGACTTTACGATGTCAACTCTGGTGAGCTATTCCGGTATGGTCTGAGGACCATGCGTTGATTAGTTAAATCACAAAATAAATAGAACATGTAACTGGTTCATATCTGACCTGTGAAAGTCCACTGTAGGACGCCGATGATCATTCTCGAAGACTCTAATGTCAAAGACCTCTAGATCATCCACACATGCCTCTCGAATCCACTCACATGTCGTTCACCGAGATCAGGGTGCTAGCGCAATTCTTCGATGCTCACTTCAGTGTAGCGACGATCACCAAAAGGGAAGAAGCTTCAATCTGAGATGAATGAACTTGAAGATCTTCTTTTATCTGAGTGACTCTCTCTCTAGACTCCAGGAGGAGATAGAAGCTCTCAATCTCAACACATGAATAATACTTATGGGAGATCCTCTCTCTCACTTATGTAGGGAGTGTTTAAAACACACGGTATGGATTCCAAACCCTTGTGTAAAAGACATCTGCTATATAAGTGTTTATGACAAATAAAATAATTCCATAAATAATATTTATAATTTATCACTTATTTGTAATATATAAATATATTATGTGATAAATTTGAGTCTTTAACTTGACTCACTCCTCCCACTAATATTAAACAAACCTAGGATATTAAAATCCATACCAATAATATTAATACTTGTATTAACTATATAACTTGTAAAAATATGTTACAAACAAATTGAACTAATTATTCTAAACATGAATAATTAATGAATTTATTTATTCTTTGGTGATCCATAGAACTTGGATATTACTCAGAATATTTGGTGGGGCCCACCATGTTAAATATTCCTATTCCCAGAATAGAGAAGATTCTCAAGGCCCTATTGTGTGTAACCCTCTAGGCCCTTACCTCAATAGTAGTGAATAATATCCACCGACCTAGTGCAGGGTCTAGAAACCCATCAAGGCCCCTATAGAGATAAGGTAAAGACAAAGAAACGATTGCCTTCCTACGAACACTGTCTATGTAATATAATCTCTTCGTCATCGATATCTCAATAAAGCAGAATGGATACTAGTGTCATCATTATTTATTTTGATTTATTTTGTTTTTTTATTTTTCTAGACGGTCTTACCTTCCACTACTATGGCCATGTATTTAATGAAGGTGCTACCATCCTAATCAACCAAGCCTAATATATCTCTTCCTAAACTCAGAAGAGACAAATACATTCTCGATCATTCAATCAGTGCCATGCCATTAATGACGTACCCGATAAAACTACCTCGCCATGACTTTGTCGCTATGGTTTTTGCCTTGCATCAAATGTACGTAATTAAATGAAATCCATTGACAATGATCTCAAGTCTAAAGACCATTACACATGTCTATAGATAGGAACAACCAATGAATCCTAAAATATGTGGTGTTCTTATTATGTGGGTTTTTCCTCATGATCTCAACTATTAGAGATCATCAAGTGCGAAATTCACAAGAAGTCTCAATTATTATGAACCCCCAGCACCTGATGGTCACACATCATCTGTGTCCTTTCAGAATGATTTAACTGGACCATAGGGTGTTTCTTTAATATTAATGTCATGGCATCTTAGGGTTCTCATTATAGCCAGGGATCTACTATGACCCTTTGATGCGATAGGTAATCTAAGGACATTTATATAAAGAAAGTGGATGAAAAAGTATCGTCACTATTAGGTCAAGATAAACACATGTATTATAACAAACTGAATACATGTATCGGTAATCAAAGTACAAAACAAGTTGGGTATAGGGCAGCCACTTTCAACACTCCCACTTGCACTAGAGCCAACTGCTAACAGGTTTCAATCTGCTAGCTCTCACATGTGTATCATTCTTCTGTTGAGAAATGGATTTAGTCAGGGGGTCTGCCACGTTTTCCTCTGTGGATACTGTGCTATCTTTCACTTCACCTCTTTGAGTAAAATACCTCAAGAGATGAAACATCCGAAGAATATGATTTTTTCTTTGGTGAGAGTTGGGCTCCTTGGAAAGCACCACTGTAGGTGTATTATCACAATATACTGTTACAGGGTCTGCACTGCTAAGTAAAACACCAATTTCCAAGATAAAGTTGAGTATCCAGACTGCTTCCTTTGCTACATAAGAAGCTGCAGTATATTCAGACTCTACTTTAGAATCAGCAACTATAGCTTGCTTCGAGCTTCTCCAGCTCACTGCACCACCATTCAAGCAAAAGATGTAGCCTGACTGCGATTTCATATCATCATGATCTTTCTAGAAACTGGAATCAGCGTATCCCCTCACAACTAGTTCTTAATCTCCTCCATACACCAGGAACTTATTCTTAGTATTCCTCAAGTACTTTAGGATAGTTTTTAAAGATTTACATTGCAGCTCTCCTGGATTGGCTTGATATCTACCCACCATGCTTAAAGCAAAGGTGAAATCAAACCTAGTACATAGCATGAAATACATGATAGCACCCACTGTCGAAGAATAAGGGACTCTACTCATTCTTTCAATCTCCTCCTATGTTTGTGGACACATTTTCTTGTAGAGATTTACCCCATGTGACACAGGTAACAATCATTTCATGGATTGTTCCATACTGTACCTTTTGAGTACCTTGTCAATATATGTACTTTGACTTATCCCAAGTGGCCTTTGAGATCTATCTTAATAGATCTTGATCCCTAGAATGTAGGCTACTTCACATAAGTCTTTCATGGAGAAGAATCCATTTAACCAAGTCTTAACTGACTGTATGATTTGAACCTCATTCCCCATAATTAATATTTCATCAACATATAATACTAGGAAAATGATGGCATTCCATTCAACATTTTTATAGACATAGGGCTCACTTTCATTTTTGATAAAACCAAAATATCTTATGGCCTCATCAAAATGAAAATTACTTGATCTTGATGCCTATCTCAATACATTAATGGATCTTTACATATTTCATACTTTATGGGCATTCTTTAACAGGACAAACCCTTCAGGTTGAGTCATATAGCCATCTTCAACCAACTTCCCATTTAGAAAATCAGTTTTGACATCCATTTTCCAAATTTCATAATCATGAAAGGCTGCTATTGCAAGCAATATTCTAACGGATTTAAGCATTGCTACTAGTGAGAAGGTTTCATCATAGTCAATGCCTTAACGTTTCCTGAAACCCTTTACAACTAGTCTTGATTTAAAGGTATTAACCTCACCATCCATGTCTAGCTTCTTCTTGAATACCCATTTTTATCCAATGGGTTTTACATTAGTTTAAGGGTCTAAAAATCCAAACATGATTTTTGTACATGGATTCCATCTCAGAATTCATGGCTTCTTGCCATTTAGCAACTTCTTTTTCTTCTACAGCTTATTTGTAGGTTAGAGGTTCATCATCCTCAAGGACTAATGCATCAACTAACTCGGTGATAAGAAAACCATAACACTATAATTCTCTAACCTCTCGTGTTGACCTACACAATATCTGTGTCTTAGGAACAACTTCTTTTTCCAATTTTTCTTGTGCAAATTGTTCCTCTACCAACTATTGTGCATATAGAGCATTAACTTCATCGAAGTCAATATTTCTTCCACTATTTCCAATAGAAATGTGTTCCCTTTTGAGAAATTTGGTGTATCTTGTCATAATGACTTTTCTATCTAAAGGTTTATATAGGTAGTATCCTATAGCCTCCTTAGGATAAACTATAAAGATGCACTTAGTGCTTCTGGATGCTAATTTGTCACTTAGTAGAGTCTTGAAAAATTTATCGCACCTCCATACACGCATGTGTGTTAGATTGGGTTTCTTTCCACACCATAACTGATATGGAATCCCATCTGCATCTTTAGTTGTTACTCGGTTAAGGGTATATGCTACTGTCTTCAAGGCATATCCCCAAAAGGATAATGGAAGAGTTGCATGACTCATCATTGATCTGACCATGTCAAGAAATGTCATATTCCTCCTTTCACTAACACCGTTCTATTGTGGTGTATTAGGAAGAGTGAGTTGGGATATTATCCTGCACTCCTTAAAGTGATCAATGAAAGCTTGGTTAAGATATTCTCTACCTCGGTTTGAGCGAAGTGATTTTACCTTCTTACCAAGTTGGTTTTATACTTCATTTTGGTATTCCTTAAATATACGAAAAGAATATGACTTATACCTCATTATGTAGATATATCCTTACCTATTATAGTCATCGATAAAAGTAATTAAGTATAGAAAACCACCCCTTGCTTCTACTGGAAATGGACCACATACATCAGTATGTATTAATTCCAGCACTGCATTGGCTCTTTCTCCCTTTCCTAAGAAAGGTTATTTGGTCATATTTCCTTGTAAACAAGCTTAGCATACATCTAAGGGTTCTAACTGTACTAATTCTAGATAACCTTCTTGATGCAATCTTCATAATCGATTCTCGTTTACATGACCATGTCTGAAGTGCCATTGGCAGGTGTTATTTGAGTCATGTTGGCTATTTTTTTCATTGATTTCCATTACCAAGTTTTCTATTTCCAACATATATAAACTATTGTTAAGATGATCTATACCATAACATATGTTATCCCTATAAAGGAGAAAGAATTTATTTCCAAACTTGAAATAAAAACCCATAGTGTCTACACTCAACACAGAGATAATGTTTCGGGTAATAAAAGGTACATAATAGCAATTGTTTAAAACTAGAACCAAACCAGTTGGCAAGGTTATGTGATCGTCTCCCACTACCAAGGCTACCAAAATTACACCATTTTCAGCTCGGAGATCCACTTGAACTTTTACAATCTTCTTGAACCTACTTGGTTCATATATATGAATAAAAATGTGTGATCCACATGCCATATCCAATACCCAACTTGTAGATAAAGATAGATTGCATTCAATGAAAAAATACCAGATGTATAAGTATTAGTTTTCTTCTTCTTCCCAGCTCTGCAATTCTTCATCCAGTGGCCTTTCTTGCCACATCCAAAGCAGACAACTTCCTTCTCATTCCTTTGCTTCTGAATCTTTGGATTCTTTGTAGGATGATGCATTGGTGTCTTTGGCCTTGACATGGCCTTAGACCCCTTTGCCTTGCCCTTATTTTTCCTATCCACCATAAGGATAGATGAATTGGTATTTTTCATATCCTTATCAGCTTGGTGAACTAAATCCAAAAGGTCCGAGAGTGACTTTTTCATATCATTCATATTATAACTGACAATAAAAGTTGAGAATCTTGACGAAAAAGTGAAAAAATGAGATCCACTGCTATTTATTGGTTTAGTTTGAACCCAAGGGCTTTAGACCGCTCAATATACCCAATCATCTTGTGTACTTGATGACTGTCTTGGTGCCCTTCGCTAGCCTGTACTTATAAAGCACACTTGAGATCTCATACCTTTCTTGTATGCCCCTCTCCTCATAAAGTTCTTGGATATGCGAAAGCATCTTGTAGGCATCCTCATCCCCATGCATTTTTTGCAATTGGATGGACATGGATGACAACATGATGCATTGTACATCAAGTGCATCTTCTACATGATTTCTTCATTTATCTTTTTCCACTTTACTTTCTATCTGAAGAGGCTCAGCATGAATTATGGATTCTAGCACATATAACTTCATATCTTGGCATAGTACTATGCACAAGCGCCTATAACACTCCTGGAAGTTATTGATGGTCAGGATATTTTCTTTATCCAAGATCAATCGAAGTGATAAAGTACTTGTTGTGTTGGTGATTTCCATTTTTAATCTATATAAGATAAACATTTAGTAGTTAGTACTTTGTCTTGATTACCTTATGGAATTTATGATTAACAAATTATTATATCATTTTATTATCTCCAACTATTTTAGCAAACCTTAATATCCCTCACTATTAGATTCAGAATACTCTATCACTTGAGTATTATAGTGGAAAAGATCCTCAAAACCTCCCTAGTAGTCTACAAGCTAGGGCTACGCCATTACATGGAGGGTTTCAATGCAGGCACTAGACTGGCCAACCACTTGTTCTTGTTGTTCCTTGTGTTATTGAGTAAAGTCCAAGATTTTGGAATCTGAACTTGATTCCCTCAACATCATTCCTCTAAAGTGACAGCAAGTTAGCTAATGATAATCCTTGACTACTCAATTTAGTTTAGTCGACCCATTTCTCTCATGAAAACGTCTCGGTAGTAAGAGGAACTCTCAACTATGGCTGAAGAGCACCCAAACAGCCAGTTTTGTTTAGATGTGAGAAATGGAAGGCTTTTAGACTTAATATATCTTTGAGGGATTTTTATATTTACTGACAAATATAATCTTTTTCTATTTATTATGTTAAAACGAGGTTTTCACGCTCACAACTGAATGTGCAATATAATATAATCTGTCACATCTTTATGAATTTTATCTTGTTTACTATTCCATGTGATCATGCAATAATTATGCAGACGCATAAAATAATACACTATGCATAAAGTAAATCATTCAATCTGACCGGTCATGAGCATTCTGTAATGATCGATCCATAACGGATCAATCTTGACCTAAGGGAAACCATACTTGAGTCTTGACTTGACTCACATCACAGCTTTCCCATTGCAATGCGCTCGGCTTTTGTCTGGTTTACCAACTCATCTTGGTGGGTCTGCATCTTGGATCGTCATCATTTAATTACTAATTTACTCACATGTAGGTGAGGGGGTCTAGGGGTACAAAATACATCTCGTGCATTGGACATGCATGCCCTTATACATATTTTAATTAAAAGAGACAATTCACAGGACATCATTTATCTAATTAATTATTACAATCATCACATACATTGAATAAATAATAAAATAAATAAATAAATACCATACATGAACAGTCCGGTCGCTTGCTAAAGACCGGTCATTAAATATTAAGCGTGATTAAAATTAAACTGTAAATAAATTTACACAGTACGGGGGGTACTAATAAATTAAATGAATTTAAATAAATTCATTTTATTTATTTTTGTCAATTCCAATAATTAATTTAATTTCAATTCCAAAATTAAATTAAACCATCAATTTAATTTGACTATAAATTAAAAATAAACTATTAATTTAATTTTAATTCTAAAATTAAATTAAACTAATAATTTAATTTTAATTGTATTAAAATTAATGTTTTGAATAAAATTATTTAAACCCCCAAAGTAATTCTAATTAATTTAATTTAAACAACTAAATTAATTAAAATTAATTTAAAACTGGGTTACCTCTAGCCAGGAAGTCCGGCAGGACTGCGAACCGCAGCAAGGTGTCGTCCTAGAGCAGGGCCAATTATGGAATTACTGCAGCTTGACCACGGCATGACCGTGGCGTGACTGTAGTGTGACTGTGGCGTGACCATAGTGTGACCACGACGTGACCGTGACGTGACCACTGTGTGACCACGGTGTGACCGCGGTATGACCGCATCATGACCGTGGTGTGACCACTCGGTCTAGCGACTACCGCGGTGAAAACAACTCCCGGTGAGGTATGAAGGGAGCGAGAGGAGGCTGAGAAGCATACCAGCAAGCCGCATGGCCGACAGCCCGCAGCTCCAGCGAGCTGGTGAGGCGGCGGCCCAGACTGACATGGCCTGGACTGGCACGACTGGTGCGGTTCTCGGTCGGTGCGAGGGGGAGGTCCGACCACGGGCCGTGCGGCGCGACCGGGTGGTCCGGATCAGGCCAAGGGAGGTGGTCCGACAGACTCCGGGTGAGGCGGCACGAGGCGGAGGTCTGGCCTGAGGGGGTCCGACGGGAAGGGGAGCGGCGTGGCCCGCCTGGCTGCTAGGGTTTCACCCTCAAAGGGGAGCCACCCCACATGGAAGAAGACCCTCTTTTGGGACTTCTAATTTTTTTTATTTGTCCTTAGACAAAATAAAAACCCCTTTTGTTAATTTTTTTTAAAAAGGAAGAAGACCCCAAAATGGGGTCTTGGTCGTCCCTTTTTTATTTAAATTTTATAAATTAAAAAAAGGATTTGACTTGACCCCAATTCATGAAAATAATATTTTATTTGAGAAAAATAAAATATATCATTTTATAATATCATTTTATTTTTCTCCTAAAAATTAAATTACTGGATTAGTTCTGGCTACAGGATTCCGGCCATACCGTGGCCAAATTTTGGTATTTTGAAGAACATATTAATAAAAATAAAAAATGTGTTCTAAAAATTTAATCCGAATATAATTTAAACCGATGAGACGATCCGATTAAAATTTTCAAATGGCCATAACTTGACCATTCAGAAATGGATCGACACGCGGTCAATTGCGTTGGAACTAATTTAACCCCTTATACTTAAATTTTATGCAATTTAATCTTTATTTTGACTCTAAAAAATCATGCGTCCATATGATACCACTGTGAGGTATCAGGATGGGGAGTGGAAGCCGGTGGGTTTGGAAATTAATTTTTTTGCATCACCGGAGCAACGTTACAATGTCAAATCTCATGAGCTATTCCAGTATGGTCTGAGGACCACATGTTGATAAGTCAGAGCAAAAAATAAGTAGAACATGTACCTGGTTTAGATTTGATGTGTGAAAGTCTGCTATAGGATTCCAGCGATCATTACTCAAAGACTCCAACATCGAAGCCCTCTAGATCGTCCACACACGCCTCTCGAATCCTCTCACACACTGTTTGTCGAGATCCGGGTGCTAGAGTGGATCTTCAACGCTTACTTCAGTGTAGCGATGATCACCGCAAGGCAGTAAGCTTTAATGTCTACATACTTGATACTAAGAAACATCCTAAAAAACTTGCATCCAAGAGTAATGAAATAATATTTCTAGGATATTAAATCTCTAGTAGACTATATTGTTTTTAACAAAAGAACTAAATGTGTAGAGGAATCTATCCATGTCAAGTGTTATGAGATATATCCACATGAACCTAAGACCTATCTAGAGAATCTTGAGGATGATATGTCAAATCTATACATTAATACTACACCCTCTAACTATCCTATAAAAGAATCTGTGAACACTTTAAGTTCTATAAATTCTATAGATTCAAGCCATAATGAAACAAAACCAAGTGATAAACCTTAAATAACTAGCCCTACCATTCCTAGACCAACGAGAACCCCTAATAACCACCCCATAGATTCTGTAGTAGGAGATTTAAATAATGGAACACAAACTAGTGTTTCTCTTAGAAATCAGGTTGAATATCAATATTTCTTGTCAAAACTTGACCCTAAAAACATCAATTATGCTATCAATAATGAATTTTGGTTCATGGATATGCAAGAAGAAATTAATTAGTTTGAAATGAAAAATGTTTAGAAACTTGTTGATTGACCCAAAGATATTTTTTACCATACTCACTAAGTGGGTGTTTCAAAATAATGTAGATAAAGCTGGTAACATAGTTAGAAACAAAGCTAGATTAGTCACACAAGGATATAGTCAATAAGAAGGAATTGACTATGAGGAGACCTCTCCACAAGTATCTATACTTGAAACCATTATAATCATACTCTTATATGTAACATATATGAATTTCAAACTATACCAAATGGATGTCAAGAGTGCATTATTAAATGGGTATATAGTTGAGGATTTATTTATTGAAAAACCCCTGGTTTCACAAATAATCACTTTCTAAATCATGTTTTTAAATTATCAAAAACTTTGTATGATTTAAAACAAGCTCCAAGATCTTGGTATGAAAAATTAATTACTTTTTTATTTCTAACGGTTTTACAAAAGTTATAGTTGATCCTACACTTTTTATAAAATGAGTTTCCAATTATGTTTTAGTAGTTTAAATTTATGTATATGATATTATATTTAGATCTTCAAAAAAATTATTTATGTATTGATTTATCTAAAATGATGCAAAATGAATTTGAAATGAGTTTAATGGGTGAACTAAAATTCTTTCTTGGATTTCAAATCTTCCAAAATAAAGATGATATTATTTTAAATCAAATAAAATATACTAAATATCTTCTAAAACCTTTAGTCCTAGGAAAAACTAAAATTAGTCATAATCCAATGAGCACTACTTGAAATTTGGATCTTGAGGAAGATGGAAAATCTGTCGATCAAAACAATTACAGAGGAATGATTGGAATCTTACTCTACTTAACTGCTAGATGACCTGATATTATGTTTAGTTTATGTATGTGTGATCACTTTCAAGAAAACCCTAAATAGTCTCATTTAAATGATATTAAATGGGTTTTCAAATAACTGAGATATATACCCAATATAGGACTATTCTATCCTAGAGGAAAATCATTTGAGTTAGTTATCTTTTCTGATGTTGATTTTGGTGGTTGTAATTTAGATAGAAAAATCACTTCTTAAACATGTCACATTTTTGGAAAGTTTCTAGTGTCGTAGTGTAGTAAGAAAAAAAAATTCTATTTCATTATCTATTACCGAAGCTGAATATATAGCTATTGGTAGTTGTTGTGCACAAATATTGTGGATAAAATACACACTACTAGAATGTGGATATCAATTCAAGAATGTACCTATAAATTGTGATAATATAAGTGCTATTAAAATTTTAAAGAATATTGCTTCAGACACTATGAGAAAGCATATTGATTTAAGTATTCACTTTTTGAGAGATCATTATCAAAAAGGTAATATCACTTTGGAATTCATTGGCACTGAATATGATCTTGCAGATATATTCAATAATCCATTAAATTATGAAAGGATAAGTTACATCATACATGAATTAGGAATGATAAATCTTATGTAAAAACTTTATGGTCTCAAAGTTACTATTTCACAGCTCACGGTTTCATGATTTATGGTTTCACAAGTCACTATATTATAATTACTCTCTCACTTTCATGGTTTCACAAGTAATTGTCTCATGTTTATGGTATCACAGTTATTGTCTATCAGTTACTGTCTTGCAATTACTGTATCAAATGATACAGTCACACTGTTTGAAGTCACACCATAAGGATAAAACTGTGACAATCTGTTCTGCTCTCACCATGATAATCTATTCCGGTATCACTGTGACAACCTGTTCTGGTCTCACAACAAGGACTTAGTTTTTATATATTTTTTTAATTTTACTTCTCTTATCGCTGTGTTGATTATTTTCTTTCTTTTATACCTTTATTTTGAATTTTCAACTCTTGAAATCCCTAAATGAAAAAACCTAATATCTTTTACCCTTTTATTCACTCGGTCTCACTTCTCTCAAAACCGAAACTTCTCTCCTTCAAACCATGTGTCCTTATTTAGTCCTTCATCTCTCTTAAGCACAAGTTGAATGACCATAATGAAGCACCCATCTTTATTAACCCCTGAGAATTGAAGATCTCATAATAATATGAAAAGGGAACCAAAAGTAACACTCGAAAGACAATTGAATCTGAATCTTGTTGATAGAATAGTAGTACCAGAAAATTAAGTCTATTAGAAGTGGTTGTTGACAAGTAAGTCACTAGTTTTTTAGGTACTTGAAGAGTAGGGATGGATGAACTGGTTCAGAAAATAGACATGGATGATTTATCCAAAATTTGTTTCTTAGTTTTATTAGTATGTCCAGTTTTCTTTTGATACTGAACATGGTTTTTTGTAAGAAGCTATATTAATTGTCAAAGGTGTACTTTTTCCTCGAGGTTATAGGATGGATACATAGGGAAACCTCATAAAGAAATATTTTAGAACTATCAAAGGGGTCCTCCTCATCCTAGTGATGTTTTTTAGAAGAGGCCCTAGGAAGTCTGACTGGAAACAAAAAAAGCTGTTCCTAAGGAGCACTTAGATGAAGAACCTGCTATTGAGGAAGTGGCTGTTGTTGAGTAACTTTTAGAGGAATAAGCTAATCCTAAAATTATCCAATCTACTGAGGAAATAGTGGAACAAGCCTTTAATATATCTAGAAATGTTATGGGTGAGCCTATTAGAGTTGAAAATTTAGAAACAGTTCAAGGGACTGAATCACTTAGTCCTATAAGAAATGCCCCTATTGAGTGGGATCAACACCCTAGTATAGAAAGTGTTGAAGTTCCCAATCCTGTTGATCAAAGCATTATGGATACCTGGTATAAGTTTCCTAGAAAATTTGATGTGGAAAATATCTAGGAGACCTAGATTAAAGGCATATAACATTCCAATGTGTTTCAATTGAAACCAATTTCTGCTCTAGAAGTCATCTATGCTGAGGATCCTGAACATGTCTTAGCTTTTGTTCATGAACCTAAACAAGAACCTTATGTTTATATGATTCCCGGTGATATGAAATATTTTGGAGATACATTATTGGTATGATTTGAAAATATCATGGACTCACAACCTACTCCCATGGAAAACATAGTGAAAGAGATGTTTCCTTTCAGTTAGAGAAAATAATATAGAAAATTCAACCAAAAATGATTCATGAAATACAATAAGTTATAATAGAGAGAAAGAAGTTGCGTGATGAGGTGAAGTATCTCAGATCTATGGTCGAAGATATGAAAAAAGTGTTACAAACTACAAAAGTTCCTACTGCTCATCATGTTGAGGATGTTAGTGATTAGATTCCACAGAAAGTTGAATCTTTGATTCAACCAACCTTGACTTCAATTTATGAAAAAGTGACAGATATAAACATCAAGATAGTCAATGAGATGAGTGATATTGCTGTTGGTCCTAAAAAGATGACTAATGAGTACAAGGGATGTCTATATAATGTTCTAAATCAGCTTAAGTCTCTCACTTTAGTTGTTATAGCTTCTAATACCATGAGATGGTCATCTCAACCTCTAGACAATGATCTGCTCATAACTGTTTTTAGAGAAGAACTTCAGTCAGTGTTAAGTGGTTTTGAAAAGGAATGTTTATCATTGGTTGTCAAGAATAGTGAAAGAGTACTTGAATTTGTGAAGATTTACTCAAGCATTTCCAATGATGCTCAGGAAGAAATTACTAAGAAAGTTGATTTCTACTTTAATAGGATTTTTTCTAAGCATGATATGACCAATCATTTCAAATATCTTGTAGAGAATTTGAAAATTCTTTCTGTCACTCAAGCCTTCAATACTCAAGTCCAAAAGCTGAAATATTTCACTCCTATGTTGGACAAGTTCATGGGGGAAAAAGATGATTTTGGGAAGGTAATGCAGTATGGTTGCGAGATCATTACTAATTTTATAAATTTGTTGAAGCCTTATCTTCATGTGCAAAGCACTGCCATTATGGCTCCTACAGCTACACCTTTGTGACCTGGCTCAACCCCTTCCTCATACACTATTTTTTCTTCTACCGCCATGTCTATATATCAGGCTCTGAGCAAGATCATTCCTATTATCCTTGACAAAAAATTTCCTCAGTATTCAACCAAACGCACTCTGGCGCCTTCTATTTTTGAAGGGATACCTTTTCCTTCTCTGAAATTTGGGTCAATCCCTTCCTTAACCTCTACTTCTACTCCTAGGGATCCTTCTGATACTGCTTCCAAGGGAAAAGAGAAGGATACTAGTGTCAAAGATTAGTAAAAAATGTATTTTGATAAGGATGTTTTTTAATTTTTCCTAATTCTTATATTGACACATATCTTTCCATCTAGTTCAATATGAGATGTTGTTTTCTATTCTCTTATTTACCTTCATTACATGTTTATTTTTTCTTTTTCATATATTGTTTTTGATAATACCAAAAGGGGGAGAAAAAATACTAAGAACATACGACTAACTCTTATAATATGAAATCATCAAAAAGGGGGAGATTGTTGGACTTCTCATGTTTTAACCATGATTTAATGATCCCAAATCTAGTTAACCTTGTTTAATCTATCTCAAATCATGTGTAGAGATGGTTGGTTACCCTATGATTTAATGTTTATAACTCATTGTATAAACTTTCAAAAGCTCCTCATTCTTATAAATCATGTTTGAATCATGTTGGAATATTATAAACTATATTTAATTTTTTTCTATAATGTTTTATTATATTAATTTTTTAGGCTTAATTCATTATGCGAATATTATTTCCTAAGACAAATTTACACATATTTGGATAAGTCTGAGAAACTATAAGTCTTTCACCAGTTCTGTATTTTGGAAAAGTCTCAAACATTGCAACCCAGACACCATGGCCCAGACACCATGACCCAGATACCGTAACCCAGACACCTTGACCCAGACACCGTGACCCAGACACCGTGACCCTAAAACCGTACTCATGAAACTGTGACTCAAGCACTATTAAATGTTTTGAAAATGGATACAAGACACTGTTACCTAAGAAATTTTGATTCTAACACTACATTTGTTTTACCAGTTCATGATCTCAATGAAAATGTGTCATCATGAATGTATCACCGCACAAAGGAAAAGAAGAAGACACCATTTCATGATGAAACTGTTACCAAACATGTCACATAATAGTATGAGGTATGAGGTGTAGAAATCATGCATCATATTGACTCCAATACATGAACCCAGAAATAAAGACAAGAACACAAGCCTCATAAAAAAGAAAAGCAATAGAAAAGCGAACTGATGCATGCAATAACATACCACTAAAGAGAACGCAAAGCAATCTCGATTCCAAAAAAGCATGAACTACCATATATCAGATCCAAAAACTTATTTGCATTATCAACTAAAAGAAGAACACAATCAATATATGTCACATCATCAAACTGAAAACCAGAGTACCATACATGTGATACACTATTTTTCACAAGAGGACTCGATACTTGCATCTGCTTCATCTTACAAGTCTAGAACTTAATAGAATAACACTAAGAGAATTTTTAATCCTTTAGAATTATCTTTTCTCTATTGTGTACTAATTTTATATTTCGAGTTGTTTGTGTGTGTCTGTATTAAAACACATATTGTATCCTTTATTAAACTAAAGGATACAAGATATCCTTCCTCTCATATCTTCTTACATATGTTTACTCTCATGGATAATTGTGGAAGAGGTCCTTGTGTGACTTGGTATTTTATACCCACAAAGAACAGTGGATGATGTTATGTGAACTAGAAAGTCCTATGTAATGTTTTTTACCCATATCTGGGTGTGGATCGAGTTTATTAATATAAACTACTTCATGGAAGGTGATCAACAAGTGAAGAAGATTAGGTCTTGGATTGAGACTGAACCACTTGTTTTATCCATTGTGTGTCTTAATTTAGTTTTTCTGTACATTACTATATATTTTAAAAAACTAGATTTTACTTTTATAGTTATTCTTGGATA
The DNA here is from genome assembly GCA_963277665.1 of Viscum album. Taxonomy (NCBI): domain Eukaryota; kingdom Viridiplantae; phylum Streptophyta; class Magnoliopsida; order Santalales; family Viscaceae; genus Viscum; species Viscum album. The sequence goes on along the minus strand of OY728138.1, from coordinate 1,433,395,750 downwards.
GAATTTATAACTATTTGACTTAATAGAATAGAATCAAAATATGTATTAATAACTTACATTGATTTTACTTTGAAATAATCAATCTTCTGAGAAGTTATTTGATCAGTCAAACTATTATAACTGTATTACCTTTTTTAATTGACATGTATTCATTTTTATTTGGGAATATTTTTAAGTGATGTTTTTGATGGAAATTTTTATTGATACACAATCCAGCCCCCTCTTGAGTACTCTACTCCGACCAACAAAGATGTAAAATGGTCAAACGAGTACATATGAGGAGTTAAATCAAGAAATACCTAGGAGAAAACATTCCTATATGATGTATGTTATATTAATTTTCATGTAACCAGTGTTCTAAAGTACTATTTTGAAAATTAGGTGATTAGTCTCCTAGTTTATGGATACGTTGGCCACCATGTAATTACCAGAGTCCTTGACCTGAAAGCTTAACTCAAAACACTTAAAAATGTTTCCCCAAAATAATATCACAGACTCATAGTCCTAAAGTAGAACCAAATGACTCTGATACAACTCTTTCATGATCAAAACCACTAGGTTATGACCTGTGACAACCCCAATCCCTCCTCCAATAGATCAAGGGATGGAAACTGATTCTGACTGGGCATATCCCACATATGGGAGGCATTATCCTAAATTACCTAGACACACACACACACACACATCTCCAAGCCACATAATGATGAAATTTAAAACAATTGAATACAATGAAGGCATATAAATAAGATCCCACAACATAGTATGGTAGTGAAAGTAATTTAAACAGAAAAGGGCCAAATATAATCCCACCACAAAGAGTCTGCACATAAGTCCAACTAAAACTACAAGAAGTTCAACCTTCTCTAAGGGAGAGGAATAAGTCATGGTACACTTCAAGTAAAAACCTTTGTATTCCCATATCTAGATATGATACAATCGCTCCCTATAATCCTAGGACACTATCAAAAGGGACACCAACTGAACAATACATTACATGTGCGGGAAAAGCCTGTGTATGGGTGAGTTTAACAATACTAAGTAGGATACCCTAAAAAATAAAAAAGAAAAGCACCAAGTATAGTCTTATGAATACAATATATAACAATAAATTATAAAAAATAATAGAATTACCAAGATATACTAAGGAAAAACAGCTCCCCACTAGGAGTACATAATTAACTACTAGCCACAGGATTCTACTCAAAGCATGCCCATTCTGATAGAAATCACTCATATAGAAATGCTATCAACATATAAACTTGATGAATAGATCTATCTCATTTTGGACACACCCAAAGAGAATGCACTGGTCTAAGAAAACTATGATACATAAAGAGGGGGTTATTACAAGAACCATTGGGGGACACCACAGATGTAATCTGGATCAAACTGCTACGTAGAAGATCTTATGGCAACAATTCCACAAATCCTACTAATTAAGCCTGCCATATGGAGGATCAATGCTCTGCTCAAGGAGGTCACAATGACTCCAAAAACACTACTAGAGATGATAGAGGATCAAACTTCAGTCTCATAGAGGGACATCAAAACTCTATCTGATACTCGAACATTAGAGGGGATTACGATCCACTGATGTAGATGTAATGCAGCAATATACCCTTGAGAAAAGGACCAGGGGAACACTCTCAAGCTATATTATTCCAATATAAGAAATTTAGGAGCCTCCAATTCGAAGAAGTTACCCAATACATTCCTTGTGTTGACCGTCTTAAAATTTGGGTCACGCTGACATCGATGACATGTGGTTTGGATGCTCCGTTTAGGATTTATGACCGTTTGAGACTACTGGTCAGTGTACTCACATTAGATCAAGGTGCCATGGCTCTATAGTGAACCATCATAGTAAAACACAATGGGGATCCATCCCATGTTCCCTAGATCTTATCCACCAGCTTGACTAGGATCTGACCTATTGGGCCTATCCAAGTTTGACCCCTTGGCCTGACTCGGATCTGACCGCGTCCATCGCATCCACAACATTGGCCACCCAACTGACCAACACCAAGAGGCTCCACCTTCTAGAGACACCATACACCTCTTCTATCCATTGGAACTATTGTTCTCTACCGTATGTTGCTTCCTATAGTAGCCACCACTACCTCCACTTCTGTGAGCCACCAAAACTCCACTGAAACCCAAAAATGAAAATGATAATAAATCCGAGATCCTTGAACCCTGATATTCAATGATATAGTATTGGTTGTCCAATCATCACAAATATATTGGTCCTATTAGGTTTGGAACATCCCAAAAATGTTGAACTAGTAACCGAGGGGTTCCAACGATGAAGAATGTGAAAAAAGGGGTAATAAAGGCACAAAAATAATGGGTTGTCATCATTTTCCAAGCATTCCTGACCAATGATTGAGAATATAGGGTTAGGGTTAGAAAACAAGATCAAATAAATCCCATCTCACAAAATGAACAATCCATGAATCAATCCATTCATCAAATGATTCAAATTCATCATAGAAATGATGAACGGGGAATAAACCAATTAAATTACATGCCCTTCCTGGAGTTTGGTTTGATCATTGATGAAGAGTGGTTGTGTTATCGCCGCTGACAAGATCCTCTAACTCTGTTGGCGTGACGATCCACGATCCCATACTGATTTATTATTATATTCCAAGACTTCTCTCTTTCAATAACACCTAGGTATCCTTGATTTAGTGGATAACCTTGAGAAAAAAGATACAAACATATACTTATAGAGGATCAAGTAGCTCCATTGAAGAAAAATAAAATAACATTTTCTTTTAATTTATTTTATCAATTTCACGCTCCCCAATAATTGTTTTCATGGAAAAACTGTGCCGACCATTGTTAGCTTGCACCAAGGTTAAGAAAACTATTCTGAACTCAACGATGCCCTATGATTTTTGATATGGGTACCTGTTTGATTGTTATTCGAATTTTTCTGGAAAACTATGCGTGCGTGAAATTATAATATTTTATTTTTTATCACATTTATTTTAGGCACACCAAGCCTCAGAATCACACCCTGTCTTAGTGGTTGGTCTAAAAAATAATCTATATAATATATAAAAATAATACATATAAAATTAAAGATGTTATAGAAAAAATCCAAAACTATCTACTCCCATTTTCACAAGGGAATTGGTAAATAATGCAACATACTTATTTGTCGTTGGTGCTCTACCTTGACCATTTAATAATCAAGGAATATTTTAAAAAACTCTTCCACTATATTCATTATGTCATCCCACCAAAAGTGTGATCTCAACATTTTATACATATTTTGGATGCTAGGATGAACAAACCATCTCAAATGGTGGTAGGTTAAAATTATTTATTCTGGTAAGCCAATGTTACCATGATCTGGTCTCTAAAATATAACACTGAACTCCCATCCATCTTTCATCCCTCAATTGTCTCCCAAGAATTGAGTTTTGACCTCTTAGATATACCTTTTGAATCAGATATTTGAGGAATTATAACCTTCTCGAATAAATCTGAAACAACTGATATCCAAAATAAAACCACAACATCACCTTACTCTGCATGTCTTAGATGCATATAATCTATAAAAAAAATTTAGTGTCACTAATCCAAAGTCTCATTAGACAAATTATTATAAAAATTCCGTCTTAATTGATTTTATAATGAATTACATTTTCCTTGTGTATACATTATGTCAATGTAAAACATCCATAGATACTAAATCCATCTATGTTTTATTAGATTCAAATCATTTTAGGAGATAATATGTTTCAAAATCTTATGTAACATAAACACCATTAATTTCTCACCAAAATGATAATGACACCAAATATTTAAATCATGAACTATGGAATCTAATTCCATATCATGTTTTGGTAAGTTTTTATCATGCACCCATCATTTTCATGATCCATATACGACATCATGACCACCCTATATGAGAACAAATCCTAACACAAATCCTGATACATCATAATAAACCATATAACCTTGTATTGAATCAAGAAATGTGAGGATATGTGCTTATGTAAGTCAAACCATAGTCTATTGGGTAGATTTATAGAACTTATAATTCCATTATAAATGAATAAATTTTATTTTAAAAGTTCTCATTGGTGATAAAATACAAGGAAAATAATGATAACATAATTGATAATATCATACAATTCTAAGAAAACTGTGTTTCTCAAAACCATTCTTCACTGATTGCAAAAGTATGATAGCTTTTATCCTTTTAGGATCTTCAAAAACATACCTTTTACAAATAACAAATCCAAGTAAATGTATCTTCTAAATCAAAAAATCACACTTTGAAATCTTTTATTAATGTTGATATTCTCATAGGATTCCCAACATCATAGAAAAGTGATTCTTAGGATCAGTTTTTTCCTAGAATAAACGAAAATATCATAAAAAACACTACTAAAATGGAATCAAGATAGATATGAAAGATATAATTCATCAATTAAATAAACAATTCTGGTGCATTTATTATACCAAAAGTCATAACCATATATTCATAATGACAATATCATCTCCTAAAAGATATCTTTAGAATATCCTATTTTTAAACTCCAATTTGGTGATACCCAAATCATAATCCAATCTTATAGACCATGATGATACCTATAATAGATCAAATAAATCATAAATTAATGGAAGAGGATACATATTATCAATGTTAACTTGGTTAAGTGTATGATAATGTAAAAGAATCCTAATATTTCCATCCACCTTCTTCACAAAAAGAACTAGTGCTGCCCACAGAGACCTGATCGATTGAATGAACCATTTTTTTACGACTCTTCTAGTAGGACCTTTAATTCTATAAATCCCTTTATTTATATCCTATATTAAAGAAGTAAAATATTACTATTCATTGGTATAAGATAACTCCTAAATTATACTACTCTTTCAAGTGGAAACCTTAAGAAATGTTTTGTAAATACAATAGAAAATTGGTCAATGAAGGTTAGAAAATTTCTATTTATAATTTCATCCATAGACGATAACATAACTAATTACAAATAATAATATATAGTCTATATAATTGATACTAGAGGTCTTATAATTCTTTCTTACATATATAAATCTTCATTAAAGAGGTGAATAACACCATCAGAAGATGTGAAACTAACATGCCTGGTATAATATTCAATATGGTACATGAATAATGTCAACCCATCCATACACAATATGAAATACTAGATATCTATATCAATAATATATAAATCCTAATACAATTTGACTTCATCAATATTTATCGCACATGCTACATAGTTAAAGACTGGAAACTCTTTTTATCCCGGAGCTGTTTCCAGTTTCAATATAAAAGGAATCATCTCAACATGTAACACCATATGACCAATAAAATGAGCAAAAATAAATGAGTGGGATGAATCTTTATAAAAGGAAGATTTCATAAGGGTATAAATCAAAATAATCATTCCTCAAACCATCGAAGGACAAGATTAATCATCTTTTCAGAGCTATAAAGATTCATAATTTCTCCTCTATGATCATTTATTACCTGATGATATTTCACAAAATATGGAGTCATGGTGTTTCTAGAATAACCTTGTCTCACTTAGTTTATATTGGGTGTTTGAGGAAGGTTTACCAATCTCATAGTCTTATTATGATACCCTTTACCACCTTGGATGTATCTATGCCTCTTCTACTTATTCCAAATGTTTGAGTTCCCACCACTTCATACGGTGATAAAAAACATCCTCTAAATGAATTTCCTAAAAAATATCTTTTAGAAACCATTTCTCTATTTAATATTTCTATATAGTCTTTAATAAAAATAAAAACTATCATAGAGAGAAACTATGATCAAAATATATAAAAATATATATACTCTTTCAAGGATGCACTAGTAGAAAATTCCAAAGAAAAGTGGACTATATTCATAAACGTAGCTAAAAATTCATTCACTGATAGATTCTCCAACGTTAGACTAAAAACTTTAGTTGACATTGCTATCCTGATGGCGAGGGTATATAAGTTTTTGTTGAATTACTAAAAATCATCCCAAAATAGTCTTTGGTTGGTTTTATATTGGACAACTAGATCCCATGGTTACCGTGAAAAATAATCCAACATATATGTTTCCCACTTTACCTTTAGTTCCACCAGTGTACCAAGAAAATAATTTTTTTTTTCATTCTGTAGTTCCACACTTTTGGTTTTTTAGGTTTGGAATCCCCTAAAAATAGGTGGATTTTATTTTTGAAATTATCAAAAATGATTCAATAGCCTTGTTTTATTAATTAGAAATACGTTTTTAATGTTTTTAAAATATTTTATGATACATTATACATGTTTCTGGTTCACCTTTGGCTTGGGTAAAACCACATTTTCTACTACCTATTCATACTGATCTCTATAGTGTCTACCTGATGCCATTCTATATAACCAAAAAAAAAATATCACTTAGTTCACTATATCATAAACTAAATACATAAAAAATAGTAAATTAACATAAGAAATAGTCAATCATCATTCTTTGAAAAATAAACCATTTTAATAATTTTAAGAAAAATCTTTTGAATAGAGGATGAATAATAAATTCCAAATGGGAAGTCTCAATAAAATTTATGGTATAAAACAAACATAATCTAAACCAATAAAGATGAGAATAAAACACATCTAGAAGTGTCCTAAATAATTTTGTACCCAGACACCCTGTTAACTTGAATGTCATCATAAAAAGGTTAGATACATCTTTTTATGCTATATATTTGATGTCATGACCTTCATATCTTCTTGATACCATGCCATGATACATAAAAATACATACTGAAATCATTGGTAACATCCCACAAAATCTCATTGGATTGAGAGGAGAAAATAATGGTACTATCATTAGGTGAAGCCCCCAAGGCACCAATGAATAACAATAAATTTCATGGGCTTAAGGGTACAAGTGGGGGATGATTTTTTTTATAAAAGAAAATTACATCACAACACACAACATAAACATCTAATCACTATATGATGCATAAAAAAATAACCAATATTTATCCAACAGTACAACAATAGTAAAGTGTTAGTAGAAATGATAGATAATAATCCCAAAGACAATAAGACTCAACGAAATAATGTCACAAACCAAAGTACCATCAGAAAAAGCTTCATGCTCTAACAAAACCCACTAATCCCAACGTATCAAATCACTTCACTAGAAAAATATGAAACCTATCTATTTCTTATATATTGATGTACAACATCTGAAAACATATGAATATTCCCAATTAGGGGGTGAGAATAAACTCAGAAAGATTTCCCCAAACACTTTACAACCTACACAACTAGGACAAAATAATTTAACATAATTTATATAAAACATTTGGAAAATATTAATCAATAAATATAAATCCCCAAGAGAAAATTAAGTGAGAAAAATAGTAAATAATTTTATTACCATTAGTTCATGATTGGAATAACCTTTCCAAGGTTCACACACACACACATCCATATAAACATGAACATATACACAATAAAATCAACCTTGGTGTTAGCATTGAAGGCGGTACTCAATTAATGTAACCCATCTAACTCTGATAGAGGCACTTCTGACCATACTCATCTCCTTTAAACAACACACCGATGCAACTATACGAATTTCCATGCCATTTTTTTCAAAAATAAATTCTTCCCTAAAACCATTTCATAAAAAAAATAGGTTTTAAAAATAAATTCATAATTTTAAAATCATTATTTTAAAATTATGACTAAATAGGGGTTTCAAAAATAAATAAAATTTTCTAAAGTAGAAGTCAAAATAGTTTCCTCCAAAAAATCATGCATAAATAACAAAAAAATAAAATAAAAACATTTTTACAAAACTAAGTATTTTAGTTCTAGAATTGCAGGGAGAGTGAGAAGCTACCAGTCATGAATTAAATTGATTGGAACAATGGATTTATGATGGAACCCCAAATCTTACTTAATTTTGTTCCTCTAAAAAACCCCATTAAGATCTCAAAGAACATTTTTAATCACATAGATCTAGGTATTCCAATATTGGCCTATGGTTTCATTCAAGAAAAAACATGGATATCCGAATTGATATGTAATAATGAGACACAAACTATTATTTCCACAATCACACGCTGGAAGAACCATTGGTAATAGGGTTTAGATGTCAAAGGTCTATAGAATTCACCAATGAGTTTTCTTGGAAATCAAGGGGAATAAAAAACCATGTAGGAGGAAATAAAAATATTATCCACACTAAAACTATATGGGCCTAGAAAATTGTTTGATATAGATTGGGAATTTATGTCGTGAATCCATCGAGGTGTAAATTACACAGAAAATCCAGACATGCCGGTTTAGTTTTCTAAAATAATTTATTTTAAGGTGTATATAGTTATTACGGTATAAAAACATCATCCAAATAAGTTTTAAAATGTAAATGATTATTAGGGATTATAACATAACATATTTACATTGAAATATATATTTAATTCATAAATTATTCCTTCACAAGGCTTTAGTATCATAACTCTAGTTTATTCATCTTCTTAGACTTCTAGACCCTTACAAATGATAACCCAACAACTCCAATCATAATCTAAAGGAAAAAATGTTGTAATACCTTAAAATAGAGGTACTAAAGGTAATATTGATACTGAATAACTATATACTCATGGAAAAAATAATTCGAGTGAAAACCAAAACTACATATAATACTATTCAAAGTAAGAAATTTATTTTTCCAATGTTTTTAGGTATATATCACTCTAGAAATGATATCAAAATTCATGAAAATCCAAAACATGTACTTGGATATTTTCCTTAGTAGGTAAAAATTAAAAATGTGATGAAATTATATATATTTTTTATGGATAATATAATGATTTGATATTTTAATATATGATTTCCTCTAATTATTTCTTCGTGTTAGACAGCTTTCTCTATAATAAAATTTTAACTTAAATGAAGACCACAAAATATTTTTGTAAAATATAAATATTAAATATGTCCATTAAAACCTATACATAAGATAAGTTGGTATCAATAGGGGAAACCAAAATATGAAATATGTGTATAATGAAAACAAATAACGCTTTTAATTATAATTAAATGTAACAGATAAAAAAACATAGAAAATAATTTTATGCTTAAGAATATTTTTTTTAAATTGATATTTTATTTAAAGACACTACGTATATTATAAACAAGTAATCATAAAATATATTGATAATATTAATAACAAATAACCAATAAATTATTTAGTAAATGATTTAAAAAAATAAAGAATAGTTAAAATTTTAAAAATCCATTTTCCAATATGGTTAGCTTTTTGATATATTTTGGTATTTTATTTAAATATTGAATCTTAATATTTTAAAAAACTTATTTAGAAAAATGAATATATGTTTTGGATATATCATGGGATTATTATCTTAAGATGAATTTTGGTATTTTTATAAAAAGATAAATTTTTGGGTGAATAAAGAAAAATACCATTTTTCCAAATAACAAGACTTTATGAAATTTTTAGCATATAAGTATGAATCAGAAATTCATGATTTTTTTTATAAAAAATACGTATTTAATATCTGAATTTATTATTTAAAAAATGTTGGTTTAAATATATAAACATATATTTTATATTTTAGAATGTAAGTTATATTTTTACAAAAACTTTTTTTCATATATTAAACATTTTGTATTTTAAATTTATTCTTATAAATATTAAAAATTGATTTTTTTTTCAAAATTGGAATCATTAGGTCTAAATTTTATAATAAGGAAAATAATACCTTTTTCTCATAAATAATTAATTACCTAGGTAAATGCTAGTTACCATGGTGAAAACCAAAATTGAAAAAATTGAGTAACCTCAGAGGTAAAGGTCCTAACATGTTTAAAACTTGTTTTCAATTGGGTGGTTGAAGTGTGAATTAACCTTATATATTACTCAATCTATTATTAATAAATTGTTTTCCAGTTTTAACAAGATTGAATACTGATTATTGAAAGGTGTTGGGTATTTACTTAAATGCTACTATTTTTAACTTATAAATGGGTCATTTATCTTCTCACATCCCATCACACCAAAAAACACTATTCTCAGAAAAAATCTTCCCAAACCTCTCTTAAATATTCATAAAAACCATAAATAGTTTTATAATGTTTAAAAGTCCATGAATAAAAGTTTTAATCTCTTTCTCTAATGAGATAATCAATGATGTGAGGTATAAGTTCCTAACCTCTTTTTTTTATTTCTTAATGTGCTTTTATTATTCCTAAAATTTAATTTATCCATTATAAAATAATAACATTAGTTTTATTAATATATTTTAATGTTACTAAAATTAAGGTGAAAAACAATAATCATCCTCCCATTTTCCAATAGGAAAAATAAAAATTAGAATTCAATATTGTGCGAACTACCACCTCCACGATGTAACAAGTTCCATTTTCCTTCACCACCTTACAAGGATGGTCATATTATAGAATTTAGTATATAATAATAATTATTAATATATATTTTTTTTAATTTTAAAAAATATTATCCCTTAACATATTCTATAGAAAATGATATTGTCAACCATGCACACATATAGACTACTGACTCCATAGCATTATTAATTTACCTTTTTCAGTTCATCCCCACCTTACATGTACGTGCATAACAATGTTTTTAAAGGATAAATATTTTATATATGATATGATTATAGTCAGGTTATACAATAATTTATAACCTATTAATGATATGATCAATAAATGATTGTTTTGAATACTAACATTTAAAACAAGTTTACTAAGGGGAAAATATTTTATTCAAATTATGTAACCTTTTCAATCTATGAATTATTCTTCAATATAATTTGTAATTATGATATATCAAACTAATGAAAATTAAATTATATCATTATGATAATTTTTAAATATTTTACTACTAAATCACCACATAATAATCAAGAATCAAGGTATTCTAATGATTGGGCCGGTTTGACCACATACTTGAACAATGATAAAAAATTATTTCATAGATGATTATAAAGACATAATTATGTGTATAATATAATTTAAATATGTATATAATGATTTTTTAGTTATCTAAAGGATACATAAAATATTTGACTAACTAATTAAGAAACCACTATTCATGGGTTGAAAATCACTGAAAAATGATTATTGTAAATTTCATCTTCTAAAAAAAAGACAAAACCTTTCATCCAAGGAAATTAGAAAATCACAAATAATTATAATTCATACATTAAAGTAACTTTAATAAAATTATATTTTTGAATTTAGTATGAAAAATTCATAAAAACAGCATTCATATAAAACTACTACAAATAGTCATAACTATAAACACATGATATTGAAAATAGAAAAAAATAATGTACAAGTTGTAATGATTATTTATGAAAATGAATAATATTTTTATGTTTTTAAATGGTTATAAAATTAGTTATTAATATATTTATGTTTATTATACCATATCTTAGAGTGCATCCGACTAAATAGGAAAACCTTGTAAGGATTTCTTTGTCTAACATTTGAACCCTTGAGACATGTTTTACGCTATATAACATGTTTCCTTATAAATGGTGTAAATATTGTCATATTTTTATTTTATATCATGATAATATTATATTTAATGTTATTTAATTTTGTATTTAATGTTATACCTCTCATATGATTTTTATTTAAAAGTTACAAGGGCTATAAGGGGGTATTCATGACTCAAATCATTTCTTTTGGTTATAATAACTCTTCTTTGACCACAGCCTTTCAAGATTGATCTATTATAACATTTTTTGATGTAATATTGTTTTTATAAATTCTTTTATATTAAATTATGTTTCATACCATTGTTTTATTCCTTTATTATTCTTTTGATTGGTTAAAAATACATTTTTTAAGAATAATTTACATCACATTTATTATATTTTTATTCAATATCTATGTTTTTTACTTCTTGCCAATGATCTCACTTACCTAAGGGAAATATAATTCATTTTTATCTCAAATTATACTTTTTTAACTTTATTCAATTTAATTAAAAAATTCATTATCTTTTAATGATGATGGGTTTTCAATAAAGACATTTCAAAATATCCAAAATGTTTTTCGTACTTTCGAAATAAAATGTCTTATATTCCAGTACATTTTTTTTGATATCGATTATCTATTTTAATATATATATATATTTGAACACTGTATATTAATTTTTACAGAATAATTCCCTTTCGCTTCATTTTTTTGAATGTAATTTGTACTTTGATGTTTTAAAAGGGTTTGTGAAAACTTTTATATTTTTAGATATATTTACCTGAAAGGGGATTTCTTTCATGAAGTATGGTTTTAATCACGTTGTATATGTTATTTTTATATTATTTTTTGTTAAAAATTATTTTTATTATTTCCTATGATGTTTTATAAATATGTTATGTGATGTTTCTGGAATGTTTAAAAACCCCATTCTTTTTTCATGGGTTAAAAAATATATGTTTATGAATAATTTTAAGTAGAACTCATATGTTTAGATGATGAAAGTAAATGCATTGTTTGTGGTTTAATATCCAATTAAATATTGAAATTTTGTGTGAATGAGATGCGGGAATCTTTTTTAACAATTGTTTTGTGTAAATAAGATGTAGAAAGAGTTGTTCACATGTTTTTTGTGTGCATGAGATACATGAATCTTGGTTCAAAATTTATTGTGTGAATATGATATGAGAATCATTGTTCACAATATTTTACATTCTTATGGTTGTTCATTGTTTACAGTTTGTTAAAAAAGTTATGAAAAAATTTCATGATTGATTTCATTTTAATGAAACAACATGCTTTATTGATTATGTCTAATTTTTAAACTATTATATAGTTTTATATCATGCTCCCATGTTTTTTTATTATTGAATTGTATTTATGTCCAAGATACCAATTTTAAACACCCTTAATGTTATAATTATGATATTATGTTTCTCTATCCTGTTTTACAATTATCATCTATGGTATTATGATCTCTTATTAAGATACTTATGTCTTCTTTATGTTCTCATTCATTTTTTTACACATTTTGATATATTTTTTCTTTATTGAGAGTATGAGCTCACAAATTTCTTATATTTTTCATTATAATAGTTATATAGTAAAGCATATTTTTTTTGGAATTATATAATGTATTTTAAAGGATTTTGAGTATTGAGAAAAGATTTTAGAGAAATATTCTTATGTAGAAAATATATAAGACACTAAAAATTTTGATCCTTGGGTTGTGTGACTATTTTTAATATGTATTGTCTTAATAATAAGTTTATTTTACATTATAAGTAATTTTTAATTTGGGTAACTTTAAATATCATATTATACTAGTAATTATGTTCTCATAGTGATACAAGATAAATGACACTATTAAAATAGTTGGCTAAAAAGACCCAAACATGAACCTACCATTATTAATGTATGATTAAAAGTTGGTTTTTAATGTAATATCATTATAAGAAAATAATAAATATCTAATTTAAATTTTTTATTGTGATATATCATGATATTAAAGAATTATAATGTGAATAATATTTATATAAAGTAATTAATTTGAATAAATAGATCATTTTCCTCTAAATAATCCTATTTTAAACGGTCGTATTAACGATTATCATTTTTTAATCATATGACTCATAAGTTTTTAAATTTCAAATTCCCTAACATTAAATATATAATAAAATTAATGTTTATCCTTTAATCCTATCCTTATATCCATCCATGAATAGTGTTAATGAAGAATGGAATACATCATTCTATAGAGGTGGTATTCTATACATACCCATGGATGATGATTTATTTTTCATAGAATGAATGGAAATAATAAAAAGGTTTATTGTTCTAAAATATAAAATATGTCATAAATATAATACTTATATATCAAAATTCATATTAGAAACATCCTTTTATGGCCGTGAATGAACTTGAAATAGATTACAGTTTGATGGAGGTAGTCCACACAATGCCAAAATGATTTTTATTGTTATTTTTATTAAGGTAAATTGGAAATGTAGTTTTTTATTATACCAGCATTAAAATAACATTACAGCATAGTAATGATACTTATTTTATTTTTTTAAGATGGTGTAATTTATTTTTATGGATAATAAGTTCATATAAAGATATAGAAATAATAAGGGAGGAGTCAGAGAGTTATACATCAATTCTTGGATTATCTCCATTACAATGGGAGGGTCCATCTGAATATTTAATTGGAAATATTATTCTAAGAGAACTAATGAATAGAATTTTTTTTCTCCAAATAACCTTCAACATCAATGATGCATTATTGGATCATGTCCTCTAATAGCTAAATTGTATACTAGGACTGACCATTATTCTAATGGTAGTATGCTGTACTCAGAAGTACCTATGAACCAAGAGCCTTCAACATAAACATCCATAACCACGATGTAATCTAAGAATATTTTTCCAACAAAATATAATAGGGATTTCCATGAAGGAGCATATTCTCTGGACATATAGCCACCCAATATCATATACTGAGCTATCTCTAATATGAAAGAAATGGATGAACTTCGTTAGCTTGTCCATGATCACCCATACTACATCACAACCTCTAGCTGAACTAGGTAACCACATAAAATATCTATAGTGATGTCATCCCATTTCTACTCTAGAATGTTTAAGGGATGTAAAATACTACCAGGATACTGGGTTTCTTCCTTCACCTACTGACAGGTGGAAAATCGAGTAAAAAACCCAATATTAGCCTCTTTATATCCAGCCACTAATACTGGTAGTGTAGGTCATGATACATATTGTTATGTTTAGGGTACACTATTCATTTAGAGCAGTTTCATTTCTACTTCATGTTCTCCCAAAAATCTGTAGGAACCTAGACCTACCTGTGAATGCATAATATCTCATCCCCTTCAATAACACAATCAGGCAGCGGGTCCTCACATGAAATACTCTCCCTTAAGTCCAATCATTTAGGATCATAAATATGTCTCATCTTGACTCGATCCATAAGTAAATAAGTCACTGATAGATCTGTGATTATAGGATTACCATGATACTTCTAAATCTCTAAATGCACATCATAGAAGAGTGTCATCAGTTTTCATTCACTGCTGGTCTTCTAAATCGTTTTTGTTTGAGTCTTCCAGCTTAGGATATCAATAAATACATTTCCCTTCCTAGGAAAACAAAATTTCTACAAATTTATATAATTAAGTTATTCAACAGATATTTTTTTGTATGAGATTTAAATCACAACAGGTTAATATTTAATTGAAGCTTTTTGGTCTATCGATACTATGAACTACTCTCCCAAAAATTAATTCCTCCAACAATGAAAGACATCAACATATACAAAAATATCGAGATCATTCCTATGTTTGATTACTCATAGGGCATCAACTACTAAGAGCCCTATACAATTAATCATTCTCGTTAAATAAAAATGGCTCCTAGGAAAATACCTATCATGTCATAGTATGTTGTATGAATTCTAAAAATATCAGGTAGAATAAATATCATTGTTGAGGTAAGTCTTCATTTCAATTACTAAATTGGTTTTCACAAGATTTATACGATGATAATTTGGCACCCTTCTTTGTCAAGATCATAAGAGGTGTATCAAAGAAAAAAAATCCTAAATAAAGAACCTAAAATATCCATCTATCCCTAAAAAACTCTTTATATCAAAGTCTTTCTTGGGTTTCTCAGAATAAACAATGAATCTAACCTTATCTAGGTCCATGATACTCCTACCCCTAAGATAATGTAACCCAAGAAGTGAACAACATCCATCCACAAGTAGAATTTTGTAAGCTTAGAATTTAACTTATACTATATTAGTGAAGTCAATAAAATATCAAGGTGTTCACAATGATTGTGTTCAGTTTTATAATACATCAATATATAATCCATGAAAACCATAATGAAATAATCCAAGTATGGGTGAAAAATCCAATTCATCAGAGCCATAAAAACTTTCGAGACATTTTTGAGACTGAAAGACATGAAAAAATACTTATAAAATTCATATCAACTATAGATAGTAGTATTACGTATATAAAAAGTCACAAACCATACTTGGTAGTATCTTGAAATCAAATTATTTTTCGAGAAAACCCTAGTTCTTTAGATTTGGTAAGAGAGGTTTTTTATATATGGCAGTGTATATTGGTTCTTAACCATATGATGTTTAAATTTCAGATAATTTTTACAATGCCTGAGGTTCTCTTCCACCTTGTTGAAAAAAATCATGGGTGAACATCATGGTGAAGTACTAGGTGATATTAATCCCTTACCTTCTAGGACCTCCAAAATCCTTTTGAATTCAGGATGCTCTGTAGAATCCATCCAATAAGGTAGGATAAATACCATTTTTTCTCATAGTACTAGCTCAACAGTGAAATATACTTATCTCTTAGAAGGTATCCTAAAATATTGATCAGAAAAAATGTTTATGTAATGATGAAATATTGGAAGAAATATATCTTATGTTCTACTTTTCCAGTGAGATAAAAACTCACAATCTAGGATGTTACTCCACCCAGCCCATGTTGCTCAAGTCCAGTGAAACTCTCCTGGACATCCCATTCTCCATTGTTAATATAATTACCACCCCTAGAAATGTTAAGTACATCATCCAATGATACAATTTGACATTATCATAGTAATGACATGACCGATCCATCTTGAGAATGATATAAAATCATGTCATCTCAAAGATAAAGAGTTTCCATACAAATTTATAGCCACATATCTTAAATGCGAAATCCTTTTATTAGGGTGAACTTTCTTTTCTCACTCCCAATGGGGTATCAAGATTCATTAAAAAAACGAATTATTTAATTTAAATCCCTAAACTTTCTATTATAGTCATAGATATAAGATAATATGAATCACATGTGTCAAATAAAGGAGACACTAAATTATAGGCTACTAAAGCTGTAACTTGAATTGTATATGGGTTAACACTATGATCCTCAGTTGCATGTTGTACAACATTTATCGGGACCAATTTGTGGTGCCATGTTCCTACCTAACTACACTAAGTAGGTACACTGTAATGGTGATGCATATCAAAAGTCTGGCTTCCTCAACCTCTCCACCACCTCATCCCGAACTTCTAGTTGTACTATAGCTCCCTTCTTGACATAGAGCTACGAATCCAACTTTAGAACCTGGGGTCAAAGGTAATCCTATATCATTGACCACTAGAGGAGAGGCCTTGTAAACCTACTCAAGGTGACCCATACTACCACAATATTGACCCTTAATTTAGTATTTTCTAAAATGGGGAATCATGTCTTCCAACTTCCCATAGTGATGAAATATCACCTTGATACCTAAGTACACACTCAGATGACTATTTACTCCAAGAAAAATCAAATAAAAATTATTTCTACCACAAAAGGACTATTTCCCTATATAGTAACTGAACTACCATTCCTCAAACAATCATCTTCCCTTAAGTTATTCTCATAGATGAGTTCCTAGTCCACTATTCCATGTTCAATAGAAAAATAAAAACATTCACCTGAGAATAGATGGACTGCCAAAGTCTGTCCTCAAACTTCCTTACTCTAATCAACACATCATTAGAAATATTTGATATGAAATGTTGATGCTCAGTATGTCAATTTGAATAGTCCATGATAGAAATGGAACTCAATTGTAGGTGTATAAATGCTCATGATTATTTAGATCTAAGTGTTTACTAGAAGAAGTCATTATGGAAGGTAGACTGTAAATCCATCTAAACTACATCCTGATGATGATATTCGTGGGTAATAACATACAATAACCTCTTCGAATACCCTATTATCAGGTAAGCTTCGAGCTTAAGCATATTTTTCATAGGTATCTATAGTTGATTAAAAATTTCTAAAATGGAATTTAGTTATGACTTAACAGTCTGGGGGACTCTATCCCAATAGAATGTAGGTGGATATTGCGGCTGAAATTCTCATGTAAAATCTTCTATATTAGGGTTATTTCATAAAGCTCCCTATATGGTCTATAGGAATTATAGGAAACCTTATCAAAACAGATCATTAGTTCCCATTTAAGGTATAATAAGAGGTTCTATAAGTGGCATTATAGTAGGTAATACTTGTGGTGTAGGTCCCAACACATCTATAGTATGGTTATATCCACCATCTTGGTGTTCGAAAAGAGGCCCACATGGATGTAAATATCAATAATTCCAAACACATTCCTCAAAACGAGTTTCAATAATATAAAAGGACTTAGAAAAAAATAGGACATGTAAAAATAATTCTTATATATGATTCGATACACATCAGCTTGCTCCTTAAGGGAGGTCCAAGTAATTAGAATATGATAAAGAAAAATGAGAAATTCTCCCAACACCCACTACTATGGTAAGGTTTTGGTCAAAGCCTCTTATCTTATATGAAAAATCTTCGATATATGAAGTGTGAATTGCATGTTATAGAGGGAAACACCCTTTAAGATGAAATTGTCATCCTCAATTAATGAAAACCATTTCATTCAAGAATTTAAATTCAGTTTATATATATATATATATATCATGTTATAGTTATATGAGAACCACTCCCAATTTATAAATTATTACTCTTTATAAGATTCAATTAGCAATTTAGTTAACTGCACCCAATACCATAAGTTTCATCTAATCATAACAAGTAAAAGTACTAAAAAAAGGTTTAATTATATATGACACCATTCCCAATTTATGATGGCCTATACTATTTATAAATAGTAATTGGAATCTATTTAATTACAATTGGAAATGTTTTAGCCTATGTAACCAATGGTTCATGGATAAAGTATATCTTAATTGGTTAGATAAGTTTCCTCCATCAATATATATGTGAAAATACTATTTAAAATGATAAATAAACATTAATTAAACAAGTATTTATCTTTTTTTAATAAATACTATCCAAATCAAAGAAATATTTTTCAAGGAAATACAACATGTTAATTCAAATGCACATAATAACGTTAATATAGAAAGAAAAATGCATGACATTTAAATCCCAAGTGCTTATAATGATGCATGTAACAGTACATACTTTCCATACAAGACCCATGGTAATAGTAAATCCATAATGAAAGCAAATACCAAAAATCATGCATGTCAAATAATGATGAAATCAATAATACCGTAACATGAAAAAATAGTACAGAAAGTCCCATTGAAGGTAAATTTTCTTTTTTCCCTATATATGGTTTAGATACTCCTAGGCACATGATCATTACAAAATTTCAACACATCTTAGTATCCTTTCTTCTATTGCAAAATAGTAAGGAAAAGAAAAGAAACCTATAATACCACTTGTCATATTTCGATCCTGATCCACTGAAAAATTACATGACTGATGGCCCATATGGCCTCAACCATTCCTCCCCTTTCACCATAGGTTGTCAACTAGTAGTGAGGGTCTATACTGGTTTTATAGGGAGAATATGCCTTCTTTTATCAATGTAACATAATAATTTTATAATAAATACATAAATTTATGGAACATAATAAATTAATAATAGTATAATTAAAATCATATAGATATAATAAACTGAGAGGAATAAACTATAAATAGAACTATATATAGTAGCACGTACAAAATTATTCCATGATGCTGTACAAAATAGGGATTACAAGAGAAACAAGAAATCATGGATACATCATATAAATTATATAATAATGATAAAATACCAAATGACATACTAAATAGAATTACAAACACTAACTCAGTCCTCATCTCCCACAACATATCCTAGCATAGAAAATCATGCATCTGATGTATGTCTCTTTCTCTTTTTCAATCCAACATCAATGAAGTATTCTTGGGTACCAATTGGTGAAATGAAGAGGGTGTGAGTAAAACATAGTATACCCCCCAAAAAATTATATATAAATATATAGTATATGAATATATCATGAATTAGTGTGTAATAAATAAGGGAAAAATTAGTAAAAAAATACCCTTGTCAACCCGGGTTCCCCACGAGACACACGTACGATTCTACCTACATAAGATTATTGGGTAATGTTTCAAATCATTTATTTACAATTAATAAGGATAATCATATCCAAAAATTCATAATAATGTATAGGGAACTTCATTTCCATTATTTAGGAATAATTATTAGAGAATTTCATTTCATTTTAATTCAAAAAATTAGGTCTATAAATTCTTTGTAAATCCTGACAAACATCATGTCCTTCTAGTTAAGCATAAATAGTATAGATTTTCATTTCATTAAATTATTGATAAACTATAAGGACGTCTATTTACATAAATTTGGATCAAACAATAATTAAAATAATTTTAATAAGTACCAAATGATCAACAAGGAATGTTGTGTCCATTTATTCAAGATAACTAACAGTAATGTATTGACAAAAAATTCTATTAAACATTTTGTAAAATTATATCTATTACATAAGATAATAATGATGTAATAACATCCATTTAATTTAATCAATTCATTTCATTTAAGTCACATGAATTAATATTTCTCAAAATCAATCATAGGCCTAAGATCACCCCACCCCAAGGGGGGAGTTTGTTTCGAGGTAAATTACCTCTAATGGAGTATTTTGGTTCCCCAGGGCTAACCAATTTAAGGAATAAAAATATAATTAACTAATATCACATTTTATAGGTGATGAAAGGAATGTTTAGTGTGAAATATAATATATTTATATAATTAAAACACCCAATATTTTAGGAAAAAGGTATAGACTACCTACCTTAGATGGTTAGAGGACTCCTTGTCCAATATCAACCATTAATTTCTATTGGAATGAGAAAAAAAAGAAATGGATGAAAACCATAAAACCGAGATCATTAGATAACATGGATATAACACTAAATATGGAGATATAAATGAGGGAAATAATCAAAAGGAACTATATAATTACCAATGGTTATCAATGTGATGAACAACACATGAATCAGACACCAAACGAAGGAGTCTAAAGAAACCAAAGATGATGAGAAGAGGGAGAGATACCATGGTTGGAGAATATATTTTGTGTGAAATGTAATAGAATGAAATTAAAAAGAAACAAATTTAATTTATAGCATATGAAAAATGCAAAACATATCTTTAACAATGCATGAAATATATTTCATTAAATTTAATCCATTCGATAGCTTGTAAAACATACAGATCTGAGTAGAAATGAACTATAATATAGTATACCACTATTTTCTAGATTTTAAATAATAATGAATGATTATTACTAACTATAATTTAAAAATTAGGGTTATATATTTATTTTTTACAAAATAGGGATCATTTGAATGAAAAATAAATTTTGGCTAAAAAACTATATTTATCCAAAAGTCTATTTTTTCACACATTGTACACATAATTTTAAATTATGTTTTTAAAATTTTTAAAATTTATTTGGTAAAATTAACTAAATTTTTTAATTTATAATAACAAAATTATCTTAGGGTTAATTTTTTGAAATTTTCATTTCTTTCTGAATAGTGAAAATACCGAATTTTAATTCAAAACTAACATTTAATTTAAATATTTTAAAATGATGACTATATTTTAAAATTGTTTTAAGTTAAAATTAGTTCAATTTTATATAATTAAATTCATTTTAGTTCATTGTAATAAATTTTATATTAAATTTTGCTATAAAATATTTTGTAAACTTTTGATCATTGTCGCATTGAAAACCCGCTTTCTCATCATGTATGTGAGATTAATTTATGTGTAAAATTTCCACTCATATAAATGTAATTTTGTGAAATTTTTTTCATATTTTTAATAAGAATAATTTATATTTTCTAATATGGTAAAATTATTTAAAAAAAATTAATTGTCAAAATAGTAAAAATTAATTATCGTGGTTTAAGTAAAAATTAATTTATTAGGGGGTTAAAATAAAAAATTAGTGTTAAAATTAACCAAAAATTTGTTTAAAATCTATTTTATATACATATTTATACCATATAATGTATAATTATCAATAATACTTACTTTTTTACACTTTTGGCATATGAAAATCATGGGTACACCTTTTTCTTTTAAAACATTACAAGTGTGCCACTCACCTCACTTATAAAAGGCCACCCACTCTCTTCTATTATTCACAACATAAAACCCATTCAGTTTTTCCAAAACAAATACCAAAATAACTTTCCAACTTTCCTTCCCTCAACCCAGAGGAATTATTTTTTTTAGAAAGTAAACCTTGGAATTCTTTGGTGTAAAACAAAAGAGGATACCTGAATAAGTGGTAATGTTTTTCAATGAGCACTTCTATTTTATTTCTTCCTCCACATCCATAAATTATTATTGAAACATTATGATATAAAAAACTTTTTAAATGGAATATAATGAGATTTTTTAATGTTAATTTAATTACATATAACCACCCAAACATTCAAAAAATGGTTTATGGAATCATCATTCATGTGTACGACGAACTACCACTTCACAAACTGATATCATTCATTTTTCCATTAACACCTATAACGTTTTTTTATGATTGATATAAATTATATATATGATATTTAAAAAATAATCATACATATAAAGTAATTACATCTTATATAACTTTTTTTACTCAGCATTCCATAGAAGATATGATGACATCACTCATGTGTACGACGGACTACTACCACACGAAACGACATGATTCATCTTTCACTAAAGCTTTAAATATAATTTATTAAGGATAAAGTTAATAATATATGCTATATAAAATAAATAATTATTATATAAAAGAAATAGTTATCATTCTAAAAATATAATATAATTTTTTTTCACACTCTTTCACTCAATGAAATATGATAACGTTGTTTGTGTACATGTGGACTACCGCCTTCATGAAACGATGTGACTCTATTTGAATCATCACACCACATGGATGATATATATATAAGTATATTTAAAGAAATAATATGGTATTTATGATACTATGATTATTAGGTTTGTATAAAATATTACATGCCTTATTTCTATAATGATCATTGAAAAATGAAAATGTTACTCATGTGTACATATGGACTACCATATCCATGATCATAGCATACATAATTTTTCATAAATGTATTTTATGATTGGTTTTAAAATTAAAATATATGTAAAAATATGATAATTATTTCATAATAATTATTAGGGAGATGATTAAAATTCCTAATATTTATAAGGACTAGAAATTTCATTATAAATCACAACTGAGAAAACAAGAAATTAAAACAAAAAAAAAGAAAAAAAATGAAATATTATTAACAAACATTTGATAAGATGTAATAAAAGGATAATATATTATATTATAATTATTAATATGGTTTTGGTATAAGTTAATAACATGTTTAAAACCACCATACATGAGGTTAAATAATTTTTTAAAAAAAAGAAGCGTGAGTTAAGAGACATCATCTCAATATCCCTTCATTAGGGAATATTTTAATGTTACACACATAATTTATTTATATAGTTTATATAATAACAATTTTAAATGTAATATCATGAATAAATCATACTTCATGGTATTTTGAGTCTCAATTTGAATTATTTTATCCAAGGGGATTTGACTAGAAAATTACCATGTGATAGAGAATTTCTTAAATAAATTTCTTTTCATTAGGTTATATTACTTTTATAGCATCTTGAATATTCTAAGATTATTTATGAAATGAATCTTGATTATATATAGTTTTATTTAGACCTATTTTATATGGATTTATATTTGATACACATAATATATTCATTGATTAATTATCACTTCTATGTTATGATCATTATAAGGGTTTATTTCAAAATCACATTTTAATAAAGATTTTTTATTCTTGATTTTTTGTGGGTGGAAATTATTTTAATATTTCCTAATATAAATATTTCATTTTTTTCTCCTCCAGGTATTCATTATATTTTTCTCTAAAATTAAATCTTTTTTTTCACTCTTTTGTACATTAAATAATTGAAGAAATGTTTTTTAAAAGATCAGAATTTATTTATCTCTTTAGTAGGAAATGATTTTTCATCAATTACCATGTTTTATAAAAATGTTTTAAATTAATTATTATAAGCCTTTCAAAAAAAAATTAAACATTTTTTACGCATTTTTATTATTTACAAAATATTTTTTATGGAATATCATTATTTTTGTTTAAAAAACCCTTATTTTCTTTTACTAAAAAGTGAATAGAATATTTATTTGAATGTGTATGACATTAATGGAATTTAAATCCATCATTACCACTGATAAATTTTAAATATTAATTTATTAGTTTCAAATAATATTTAATTTTTTTTTTCAAAATGTTTTGTTAACTTTTCTTTTTAAAAGATGATTTTCAAAATGGAAAGATGGTTTTCCTCGAGAATGTTTTAATGGTATTTTTTGGTTATTTATATTTTTCAACACTTACAACCCTGTATTCATACTTCAATGTGCTTATTTTTTATTAATACCAACATTTTTCATTATATGTGTTGTTTATGATCATTTTGACAAAGAAAATTAATAACATTCAATTTCTCAGTTCATTTTTGTAGTCATTAATTTTTTTAGGTATTCAATTTCGATTGATTATTGGACATTAAATTTCCAGTAAATATTCACATTATTTATCATGGATATGTTTATTTTTTAAACCTTATCTCATTTCTATATATATTATTGTACTTTAGAACATTATTTAATTGACTAATGAAATATTGATAATATAAATTCTCTCATCAATACAAATATTTAATGTCAAGGATCTTTGTTCATGAACTAAGTTAATCATTCAATATATGAGGAATGATTTGGACATATAGACAAGGGTGGGGGCTAGTTATAGATATCCCATAGATGCATCAATATTCTTATGAGGTGAATCAACAATGCTAGCATGAAATCAGTTGGCCAAACCAAATGAATTTTCACCCAGTAGTTTTAAATTATATTATAGATAGACATTGATGGTATATATATCACTTTCTAGAGATATAATGACTGATAATTAAGAATTTATATTATTGAGATTTTGGTTAATATTATTATTATCTATGATATTTTTGTTGGGATATTATCTCTGGATGCATTTCATTATTTTTTATTGACTAAATAGAATATTTTTTTAGTTATTTAACTTTCCATATTGACTATTCCTAATCTTATAATGATAATAAATATATTTAAATGGAATATGTGTTCAATTATTTACAATTAATTTTTTTTAATATTATTGATTCATGAATGCTTTTGTTGTACTTAACCCTTACCGAGTATTTGATATCAACATTATTTTTTTATTTTATCAGGAATCCATAAAGTGTACTATTTTTTATGCGAAAGGATATGTTTGAGGTAATAATGTCATTCTGGAATAAAATTATATTGTAATATGTATTTTGAAATGTAATGTAAGACTCAAGTATTTATCTAGTTTACCAAGACTACTAAACTATTTGGTCTTTTGAGATGTGATTCCATGTATCTTATGTCAATATAATAAAGAAGGTACTAAATGTATATTAATAGGGTTCGGATCACTAAATTTGGTATCAAAGGAAGTTTATTATAAAACATGGGAACAAGATTTAGAAAAACAAATATTAGGGATCATAACATTTTGAGATAATTTAAGGATAAGTATATAATAACAACATAATGTTTTGGTAGTGTAGATATTATATGTTTTTTTGGAAATCAATACCATTATCGATACTACAATTAGTTACAGTTCTAGAAAAAATTTACCTAGGGGTAATAAATCTGAAAAGGGTGTATTGAGATTGACCAGATCATCACCTGGTGCACAAAAATGGGACTTACCGTGTATGTTTAACACTCCCGGTTGATATTCCTAGGGTAATTCAAATTTTCTTTATAGGACATTATGAAGGATTTGAATAGATAATGAAAATGAATAAACCAGGTTAAACCTAAGGTGTAAATGCTTAAAAATTACGTGTCATGATTTTGAAATCTTATATATGATTATCTAGTTTTCCAACTTATATTATTATTGTGCACACTAGATTTTTTGGTATTAGTCAATGGTTGAAACCTAAATAAATCATGATAACATTGAATTTAAAAGAAAATGTGGTGACTGTGAGAAACCAAACAGGATTATGATAGGATTTATAGTTATCATCATTATTCCTATTCCATTTTACAAATAATATGATTAAAAAAATATCATAACCAACTCCCATACTCACCATTGAAGAGAATTATAGAGTTAACATAGATCTAGATAGGTAGAGGTCATAGACAAAAGAGGGATCAATTTCATTCATGGCAAAAATGTAGAAGGGGGGACCTAGAAAATTGTCTCAATGGAATGTTAAAATGATTTATGTGTGTAAAGAATGTACATAAATGAAAGAATTTCCAATGTAAAATGAAGAGTATGATTGAAGGAAATAAATCTCATAAAAAGGATCCATTTATAGTGCATTATCTTAAATACAATATACTTTGGAATTACTATAGTCATGTACTCTTATAAAGGGTAACCTCTATATGAAGTAAATACCTATGATGAAATAAAATAGTTAATGAATTTATGTATTGAGATTCCAGAATTAAATCCTGGAATTATTTTTATTAGTGGTATTTTCCGTAAAAGCATAATGAAACATCTATAGTTTATGTTAAATTTCAGAATCATATATGTCTTCATTAACTTAAGTGTTATTGATAATATCTTGGGTTTATGAGTTTAGGTTTGATCATTAGTTCAAAGTCTTAAACACCCCTTTTAAAAAAAATTAGTTGGAATTTAACATGATTAATTATTGTTTTGGAAACAATTTATTAGAATACAAACCATTGGTTTATTATATGTTTTAGTAAAAAATTTATTTGGGGAATAACGCCTGAAAATTTTATAGACATGAGTTTAAAGTTATTGAAAACCTTTACGGATTATATGATTTTTAATGACACTATAATAATATTTAAATATTATTCTTATACTTTGTTAAAAAAATTAATTCATATTGAAAACCTTAGTAAAAATGTTATTTAATGATTAATTATATTTTAAGGATTTCATTAATATTTTTTGTGAGAATTATAGGAGTTATATTAATATAGTTTATCAAATGGATAAACTATATGTTGGGTTACAACCCATCACATCCAGAAAGGCCACGAACCCATAACCAAAGGACGATAATTGTTTAAAACCCACCACTAGACTATGTGATGTCCTAGTTAATATTTCATGGTTTTTTGTTAAATTATATGAAAAATAAATATTACTGATGTACTAGTGGTTTTACTTTTTATGTTTAGATATTAATTTATTATATTGGATAACTAATTCTCACCGTATCGGTTTTGGAATCTAGTTATTGAAAAACAAAATATATTTCACTCTTTTTTGGATCTTATGATTCATTAAAATTGATTTTTAGTTATTTTGGTATAAAAAATTCATTTTTTGAGATTCCTTTCTTGGATTGAGGTCCGAATTAAAAATTGATCAAAGCATAACCAATCAATTAAATTATTCTTATAAAATTGAAACATCTCAAGTAGGTATATTTCATTATATTGTTAGATAGAAAAATAATACCCCAACATTTGGAAAAAGGATCTTTGAATAAAAATAATATCATATTAAATTTATATATAGTGAATTATATGGTATTTTAAATCATCAAAAATTTATAGTTTTGAGGCCCTTTACATTCCAATGCTCGTTCAATTTCCTATGATCAATAATCTCAATAACTCTCTATAATTATTTATACTTTCCTTTATTGTCCGTATCTTCATTTTCCATCAAAATTATCCTACATAGAATCCTATTATTTTGTTATTCCATATTACCATTTTACTCCCCTTTCTCACTTTTTAAGAGTATATATTTTTAATCATTTTACGAAGTTGGTTTTTCATCATTACTATCTTCAAATTTCAAACTATTAATTACTAATATCAAGTTAAAATTTTAATGATGTAATTAATTTAAGGTGAAGGAGAATTTAAACCCCAAAAAATAAAAAATAAAAAATTGTATTTGATAGAGAATGCAACAAGAAACACAGATATTAGACAACCTATGAAATATATTTCTTTAAATTTAATCCCTATGATATCTTGAAGAACATACAACCACATGATGAAATAAATTGTAATATATTATACCATTATAAAATAGACATTAAATCATAAGGTATTAATAATACTAAATTAATTATGAAAATTATGGTTATCTAATCATTAGATATAAAATCAAAATCATTTGGAATAAAAATAAAATGTTTTCTAAAAATTAGTAATTTTACAAAAGATGGTTTTTTCTACCTTTGTGCACATTACTTAAAATTATTTTTTACAAATTATAGAAAATTTTGATAAAAAAACTTAATTTTATAAATTATAATATCAAAATTATATAAAAGTGAATGTTTGGGATTTGTTATGAAAATATACATTTTTTGAGGAATAGTTATGTATACTAAATTTAAATTAAAATATGCAATTTCATGTAACTAATTTATAATTTCAAATTACATTTCGGTTTATTTAAAATTAAAAATAGTTAAATTTTATATTTAAAAATAAATTTTATTTCACAGTAATACTTTTTATATTTAATATTTATATAAAATCATTGTAAACTTTTAAACATTTTCTCTTTAAAAACCCACTTTCTCATCACGTCTACGAGATTAAGTTAAAATCATTTTTTTCACTTATGTGGATTAAATTTTAAAAAGTGGATTCCATATTTTTAATCAGTATATTTTTTTAATAAGGTAGAGATAACTTTTTTTCAAAATTAATAGTGAAAATAATAAAAATTAATTTATGTGGTTGTGGAGAAAATAGATTTTCCAGGGGGGGTTAAAAATAATTAGGGTTTAAATGTCCTAAAATTATTTCTAATTTATTTTTATGGCCATATTTTGACTATATGATATCTATGTTTAATAAATTGTCCATTTGCAACCCTTGTAGCTTTTGAATAATGTGGGTACACATTTTTTATTTCAAAAAATTACAAGTGTGTCACTCACCTCACATATAAAAGGTCACCCACACTCCGATATTATTCACAACATAAAACCATTTTTTATCATCCAATACCTATATAAATAATTTTGAAAATTCCATCCCCAAGTTCTATAGGCTTTTTTGGGGTATGAATCTATCCTTGGAATGATTTGGTGAAAACCTAAGGAAGATTCCCAATGAAGAGGTTCGATGAGAAATTGTATTTTATTTATTCATCCACCTAATTAAAATATTAATTAAATATGATTATATAATAACCTAAGTATACTAAATATACATATATTTAGTTATCTTATGTTCATGACCTATCATAACCCCCCACTTACATTAAATGTGTTATGAAATCATTATTTGCATGTATGGTAAACTACTACCTCACGAAACGATCCCATATTTTTTTTCCATTTCCACATTCGGTTTGGTATGATGATGGATATAAAGTATATATATAAGGTATTTATAATATAATTATACCTTTAGATTAATTATATCATATATAATTTTTTTCCTTTCCATTTCATAGGTGATAAGATAACGTCACTCTTGTATACGACGAACTACCGGTGCACGAAGCGATGTGGTTCATGTTTCCCTAACTATTTACATATAATTTATTAAGGAAAATGATATTATGATATTGAATAAATATTTTTTGTTAAGAAAATATAATATACCTCATTTTCATTCTTAACTTTTCACTCAATTAAACTTTACAATGTTGTTCTTCTATGAGGGGACTACCACCTTCATGAAACGATGCCACTCTCTTTTCATCACAAAAACAAATTAACGAAATTTATAAGTTTTTTTGGAGAAATAATATGATATATATGATAATATTATCATTTTATAAGGATAAAATAATAATTATCTTCTTTCTATAATGATCATTGAAAAATAAAAATCTTACTCATGTGTACGTGCGACCTTCTGTCTCTATGATCATAATGTACTTAATTTTTCTTAACTATAATTCATGATTGGTTTTAATGGTAAAATGGTTGTAAAAATGTAATAAATATTTCATGATTATTTTTATTTATATGATTAATCATTATAATATGAACAAGAACCAGAACTTCAGTAACAAATAACTTTATCGAAAACATGTAAATTAACATCCAAAACAATGAAAAAAATTAATGATTATTAACCAATGGGTGGTAAGATGTTATAAAATAATCATATATGATGTTATAAATATTTATTTGGTTTTTTATAAGTTTATAACTTGTTTAAATCCACTGTACAAGAGGTTATAACATGTTTAACCAAAAAGAAACATGAGGTAATGAACGTCATCTCAATTTCTCTTCATTGCAGAATATTATAGTTTTATGAACCTAATTTATTTTATATTGTATGTAACACCCATGTGTATTATGAAATATTTAAATAAGTTTTCAATAGCTTGTTTTTCACGCAATTGTGAGTTTAAAAAACTATGAGATGCCCTTAATATAAAGTTATCGTTATAACCTAGCTGTTCTGTTGGCAGGAATAAATATAACTACCTTTTACAAAAAATCTATGATAAATGTAAATCAATTATTTTTCATATTAGTTGTTTGAGTGAATGAAATTAATAAGATATGTATGTTATTAAAATCGTATTTTTGATTTTCATCAAATAGATATTAAACGAATATTTTTTCCTTTTAATAGACAACTCTTTTAGACTCATTAATAATATTAATATTACAGTGTAAAACGTTTTTTGGAAGAAGAACATAAAAATTTAATTTGGTTAAAATTCAGATATTTTTATGATAAAAATCATAATTTGATGAATAGTAAAAATACACTAAATTTTAATTAAAAACAACTTTTTTCATCGAGATAATTTATATGGTTAAATTATAATATTTAATGGGTTTAAAGTAAAAATAGAATATATTTTTACCATTTACTATAATGTATGTAATTATCATTAATTTTACTTTGAATTCATAGGTAAAAACATTTCAATATTTTGCAATGTTTTAACTTTTAAAACCCGTTTTCTCAATAGTAGGGTTGATTTTAAATTAAATACTGCCACTTATGTGTGTTGAATTTGAAAAACTGGATTCCATATTTGTAATCAGTAGGTCCAAATTGTGTTAATGGGGTAATTTTAATTTTTAGGCATTATGAATTGTAACTACGGTGAATTTTATTTACCATAGTTAAAGGTAAATCGGGTAATTAAGGATAAATATAATATTATAAAATTACCCTAACACTTGTCTTAATATAATAGGACGATTATATTTTTCCTTAAATCATACTTGGGTCGAAATGGAGTCTATTGGAACCCACTTGGATGTGATTAAGACCTTTAATTTATTTTATTTAAATAATGTGAAATATGTATCACTCAAACTTTAATAATTAAAGAATTTTTAATAGCTAATACATTAATGATGTATAAATTATTTATTTAGTGAAAAATCAATAATATAGTTTTTATTAAAATAATAATACCCATCAAAAGGCACAAACACCAAACCCAAACTTATTGGTCGAGTATATCTATACCTTAATCATCCAAGGGTCGACTTGTGGACCATTTCAAGCCTTATAAAACAGATTATTAGATTTATATTATATTATTTCAAATGGTGTCAAAGTTGTCACCTTCATACTTTAAAAAAGATAGCATTTTAAAAGTTGGTTGTTTTAGAATAAAAATTCGACTAAAATTATTATTATGAAATCTATTAGATTTATATTCATCATATTATTTTATTTTTAATTTTTATGAAAGAAATAAGTTTATTAAATAATTATACAAAAATGTTGTAGTAATTATTTTATTAAGAGAAATATCAAATAAATGGTTTTAAAAATATTAAAATAAACACTATATGAACTAATTATTGTTATAGACGAATTTTATAGATAAATATGACATTTTAATAATCTATTAAATATTTTAGTTCGAACATATCTTCTGTTTGGATATTATTTAAACTCAAATAAATTAATAGTGTCAAAATTGACAAAATTGATATTTTATATTATTAAATTGTTTAAAAATAACAAAAATATTTAAAAATTATAAATTGAAAATTATATGGTCTAAAATTTCATAAAGTATCCAATTATGGAAAATTAACAGCACATAAGTATGTATTCATAACAATTTAAAATTTAGAATATTTTTACCACAAACAAAATTAAATAGATTAAATAATGATAAATCAAAATGAAAAGGTTTAAAATAAAATAAAAACATATCTAAATTTTATGGGATGATCATATTACCACTTTATCTTATCTCAGCATCTAATTGGAGTTACTTTGGAAGTTTTTATGTTGGATTTTAGTTTATTATAAATTAATATTTTGAGGTTTTCAAAAAAGTGCCCCTCTACTCTCTTATAAAAAGGGCACCTCCTCCCTCTTCTCTTAACTCTATTTTGATTTTTCAAACTAGGCCAAACCCTAAAAATTTACCTTATAAAATTACCTAGATACATACTAGAGGTCTTGGTCTTCTTAAAAGACAAACTTTAGTGCCCTAGGAGGAGGTTTAGAAGAGGCACGTTGAAGAAGAGGTAACATCCTTTACCGATTCATTCAAACTTATTTCTTCTTCTACTTCCTCTATATGAGTTGTTTCATTTTTTAATAACTACAATATCAATTTTATACTGATATGTTATTATGAATATGAAACAAACATATTCCATCTTATATCCATCCTATAAAAAAATAAAATCACCACGTGTGCGTACGTACGGCCTACCATCTCCACGCCGTGGTGTAATATGTTTTTCATCACCAACATGCTTGGATGAGTATAATGATAGAAGAAATAACTATATAAGATTATTATAAAGAGATATTGATTCTGAAATATTATACACCATAAACATTAATACAATTCCACAATCATGAGAATGATATCATCGCTCGTGCGTATGTACGGCCTACCGTCTCCACGATGTGATGTGATTCATTCTACATGATCTTAATTGAAGAATTATTATATAAATTGAATGAATAAATATGATATATATTACACTAATACCATTATTTATATGATATAGATATATCCTAAAAAGAGGAATGAGAATTTATTTGGAAAAACATGTATAAGAACATAAAGTAGTTAACACCCAAATAACAAACAACAACGAAATGTTACTAATAAAAATTTAATAATATGACCATATATGATATCATAATAGTGACTACGATTCTAGAATAAGTCAATGACATTATTTAAATCATTATAGAGGAATTTCGGATAAGTACCAAGCATATCAGACCTATGGTAAGGGAAAATCTCGCAATCTTATTTTTATCCGAGATTGATTATACTTTAGTATTCACTAGGGAATACTTATCTCACACATTCATGTTTCCTCAATATGTAATATTATTTATATCCTCCTAAAAATTTTTAAATACAATTTTACCAATTGATGAATTAATTAGTATAAGATATGAAATGAATCTTTTTTCGTTTTCAGTACGTGATACTTTTTGACTTTTCCAGCCATAGTACGAGATGAATGTTTTTACCTTATACGACATGAACATATTTTTTATGATTTTAGAGAACATTATTTTCATGAAGCTTATTTTACATGATTTTAAGTTTATTTTCAATTAAATTCATTTATTTTAAAATTTCATTACATGTTGAGAACAAAAAAAATTTTTGAAGAAGAAATGATATTTTGCTCAAGAACTAAGTTCAAGTGTTTTATAAAAATTATTTTCCATCTAATATTATATAGGGTTATGTTTCTACCCTTATTATTACATTGATTTGATTATGTTTTTATGGAATTATTTTTATGAAGTCCTTTTTTCTTATATGGATTATGTTATGAAGGTATGATGTTTATGAATCCAATTCTATTACATGGGTTATGCTATGATGTATGATTTATGATTTTTTGGCACACATAAGAATGGTTTCATTATATGATAGGTGAGACCTATATCTTCCTCTAATGCATTGGGTGAAGATTTTTATCTCATGACATAGACATGGCTATAATGGAAAGTAAATCCGGTTCAGTATTACATGGCTGGAACAAGGAGTGAACTCGGTTCAGTAATGGACTTTGTCCTCTATGGTGGTCTTGGTGATGAACCATGACTAATATGAACTGATTTTATATTCTTATGTGTGTTTGCCACAAATTTGCAAGTCTTATATTCTGATTTTTGTGATTACATTGCAGTTCTATGATTTATCCCCTCACATAATATTATGACCTCTTATACAGGATAATATTTTCAAAAGTTATGATATTAAGAATATGATATGATTGACATTTCATTTGATTACCCTTACTAAGAATTTGAGATCACCCTTTTGTGTGTTTATTTTCCCCAAGTCAGGAAGAACGTTATTAAATATGATATGCCAAAAAGGAGTCTAGATATGATCAAATAAACGGGAGACAACGTAGATGCTTTATGAACCATTTGTTTATGATTCTGAGTTTCTAAAGCCACTATACCTATATGGTCCTGTCATGGTTTTGATATATGTTGAAGTAAATATACTTCAATTATAAATTATTAACAATTTATGTAATGTATGGGTCATTATAGTTGGTATTAGAGGAAAGGTATAGTTAACATTTGGAATCTAGTATGTGAACGCCTTAGTAAAAACCCTAAGGATTTGTCTAAGAATAAGTCACAATCCTAGTGTTTTAGAAATGTCCGTGCATAAACTATGATAATACTTAATGTGTGAAATTTTCGTCATGATTATGTGGTTTTCCTAATGTAATAAGTGTTGCTCACACTATGCTTCTTGGTTTTAGTCAATGGATGGAACCCAAAAGAACCATGTTAATGCTGAATGCGATAGGAAATGCAATTATTGTCCCCCCATGAGTAACCTAACGTTATGGGAGTTGGAATAAAAAATCATATAGCCATGATCACACAAATTTATCAATCTATGGATCATGCAGGACTTCCAAACGAGAAAAGGAAGGATCAACATTCTGTTGAAACCTTCATGAGGCAGTGTCCACCTTCATTCAGAGGGTCTTCTGATCTATTAGTGGCTGAACAATGGATCAATACAACTAAAAATATATATTCAGTTCTACAATGTTTTGAACATGATAAAGTCAACTTAGAAGTAAATTGTTTGGAAGCTGAAGCTAATCAATGGTGGAATCTTATCAAGAATATAAGGCAAATAGATTAAGTTGAGTCCATGGAATGGGACGAGTTCAGGAACTTATTTTTTAATAAGTACTTACCTCGTATTCTTCGAACAAAGATGGCGAAGGAGTTTCTTGAACTAAACAAAAAGGATGATGAATCTACGGGTACCTACAAAGAAACTTTTAAAAGACTTGCATGGTACGCTTATGGAATTATTATCCAACCTAAGAGTAAGATCGCTCGATTATTTAGTGGCTTAAAACCAAGTCTTTGAAGGGCGTTAGCCATAAGGGACTTCAATATCTACGGGGAAATTGTTCGATGTGCTCTCAAGGTTGAGATGGATATTGGAGTAACCCATCAGTCATATGGGTTTGATAAGAAGAGGAAAATGGAATTCAAAGAAAAATATAAAGACCACACTGAAAATAAAATGAGTTTTCCCTTATACTCAATGTTTGGAAAGAAATATGGAGGGAATTTCCTTAAAGGGAAAAGTAAATGTTTTAAATGTGGAAAAGAAGGTCATCGGGCGATTGAATTCTATTGTGATGGGAAAATAATGTATAATGATGTGAACTGAGAAAAGGTTAAACAGAATGCACCTCCTACACTTCAATGTTACAAGTGCAAGGAAATGGGGAATTGTTCCAATCAATACCCTAATCCAAGGGTTGTTGATGATGATCGACATCAACAAACTCTTAAGGCCAAAGAAAAAGGAAAGTCACATGAAATTTCTATCAGCGATGTGAAGTATGATAAAAAAGTGGTGAAAGGTACACTTTCCATCCATTCTAAAGTAGAAAATGTTTTATTTGATTCTAGATCCACCCACTCTTTTATTTATAAAGAACTAGTACATCACCTGTGCATACGCACGATGTCATAAATAAAATATGAACTAAAAAATGCATTATAAATATGAGAAGTGATCAATGGAAATTAAAAAATAATGTATTGAAATTATAAATTTATTCATATAAAGGAAGTATGAAAATCTTATTTCTAGATACATGAAATAGGTAAATAGTGAAAATTTCATGATAAGAGAACTTGAAATTGGAAAGAGACATTAGTTTTCATTTTCATGTCACCTTTGAAATAGAACTATGGAATGTTATTTAATCATGATAAGAGAACATAAATACACTTTAAGTAACAGATACATGTTTGAAAACAATTATAGGAACCATGATTTTTAACAACATCGGGTGTGTGGATCAGATTACAATTCATGTCATCAGAATGTGCAGTCAACAGCCTCCCAGTACTACCATGTTTCATTGATGTAGAGTAGAAGTTTGTCATGTTTTTTGATAGTTATATTGATCCTTGCAATATATAATTAGACATTAATGTGAGTAAATGAGACATATTACTATGAACAAAACCTGTGTAATGTAGTGAAGTGAAAAAAAAGTCATAAAAATGGATTCTCTATTTACAGTAGTTATCTATGAAAAGAAACTAGATAAAAATTCAATGAAAACAATTATTAATATGAAAATGAAAAATCACTACTAATTGAAATAATTGAAAAATCGGTACTAATTGAATGAAATGGTGATTAATCTGGCCAGCTTGTCACCCCCCTCAATTTTCCAGCACCTCCTCCTACCCCCTACTCAGCTCCACCCTTCCCCTTTTCACTCCTCTACTTGTCTCCCACCCAATCCCAGCAGCTCCCCCTCCAACCTCAACCTCCCCCCTACCCAGCCCCTTCCCCCACCACTCCCCCTGCCCAACCTCTTCCCCCAGTAGCCCCCTCCCCCACCTTTCCCTCCCCTACCCTCCCCCTACCCAACCTCTTCCCCTAGCAGACCCTCCCCCTTCCCTCATCCTCCCCTCCCCTCCCCTCCCCTCCCCCCCTCTAACCTACCTAACTCCTCCCCTCCCCTCCCCTGCCCACTAACCAAAATTTTTTCCGACCCTTTCCTCCCCCCTCGTCGTCCCCCCTACTCCTCCCTCCCCTGCCTAGTACTCTGTGCTAAATTGTCACCTATAAAAAAGAACATTTTGAGCATAAAAAAATGCCCGATGTAAGGATAATCTCATGAATTGAACTGAAACATAACAAAAAAATGCACCCAACTTAGGAACTGAACTAAAACAGAACATAACATGAAATCAACACATGAACTGAACAGAAATAGAGCAGAAAACATACCCAAATCAAATCCATAAGGTCTAGCTAAGTGGTAGCAGTCCTACAGGGTCATAAATACATGTTCATTAATTAAATGTAGCACATAGTACTGAACAATTTATAAGTTCTTACCTTTTAATAACAATAACACACCGCAATACCTTCTTTGAAATATGAAATATGCATAAGAGAATATCACAAATAACTTCACAGGATTGGTTTTTATAGTAAAAAAATCAAGTCTAAGATAGAAAATATTCATGTGTTGTGTAATGTAATTCATATAAACCATCCAATGAGCCAATAAAAACGTAATGCATAACATTACATAAGAATGCACTTTGAAAATCTTCATGGAGTTCCTTACAATACACCCCACCCCAAGTTTTAATTGAACCTCCACACATAAGTTAAAATTAGGGAATCCTAAAATTAATGGATAACTAAACATCTTTCACTATCAATGATCAAAAAACCTGTATATTACAAACACCACATATTGTAGAATGCTATAAAAATCGATTCACTGCTCAATTAATTAAGAAAATATCTAATTCTCAAAGAAATGATTCCAATTCACTAAAAACAACATAAAATATCAATTATAGTTTACACGATAACGAAATCATAGAAATAAGAGAATAATATGCAAGGCACATATATTTTATATAAATGCTAAAATTACCTTGTGTTTAAAGATTGGCACAGAGTCATCCCATGCTCCCAAACTGAAATCGAACAATAATGATGGAAAATTTATTAAGCAGCAGACTAAACAGATTGGTTAATCATTTGCACAACACTTCGTCAATTAGTTGATTCAATTATATTTTCCCACAAACAACATTCATAAATTAGAAAAGATAATAAAAGGTAAATGTTAAAGTAAAAAAAATGATGATAAATTCCATATGTTTAATAAATTTTAACCCTTTTCTTTAATTACTTTGAAACAGTTTGTTATCAATTTATATTGCTGATTGGATCATTGTAGTAACAAACATGGAATGTTATCAGATACCCACAACATTATCAACATGCACCATAATTCTAAGGTAGAGAGGGATATATGCAATACCTTCACTGCTGAAATAGCTTCTACAGCACCTGTAGCTCCAAGAAGGTGGCCAGTCATAAACCTTGTAAAATTAACCTTTATCTGGAAACATGAAACATGGATTAAAAAAATTAATTTAAAGAAAAAAAGGGTCAAAAGTGGAGCAGAGTGCACTTAAATTGTGTAGCATACACAGTAATTTGATAATGATAGAACTTTCATCTTACCCCAGGATTCTAGACAAAGGAGTTAATTAAATATGCATATTTTATCAGGTTGAAAGACATTGAATCAGCATGAAATGTTCTATTTCCAAATCCTAGAGTCGTGCAATTGAATAGCCTTGCAACCACCTAAGTGAAATGCTGGTTATAGCGCAGTAGAAATCAATGAATATAAACATCTTCAATCAACAAATATAAGTAGAGCAAGTTTTGAAATAACATGAACTGGATATATGCATACATGAAATGATGGGATGGAGAGGGGTCATTCCAAGTGAGGATCAATTCTTCTATTATGCCCCCGGTCTGAAGAATAGTGTAACTGAAATAAGCTTCTATCATACCCCCATTCTAAAGAAACCTGTAGAAAAAAAACTCAGTCCGATGATTTTATTTCTTAAGCCTAGTCAATTGGAATCATTTCTTTCAATCAAAACCTGTTATGACACCCTTTCACCAAAAACAATTTTATCCCTACCTTAATGCCTGAAAAGTGGTTGATCGTAATTTTTTTTACTATTACGGAATTTTGAATACTTATTAATAACATGATCTATTCATTGATATAACATTCAGTTTGCATATTTTTAGTTATAAATGAAATTGCACCAAATATTTACTCTGATATTAATGATGATAACGAATGAAAGTGTTCAATTGATTGGAATGACATACCATGCCGCAATTGCGAAGAAGTCTTTCTTCATGATGATGGGGGTGAAATAAAGTCAGTGATTCAAGATACATAACAGAAATATATGATGGAAAAATTGTAGATGTCCAGTAATTGTAAAATAATGTGAGTATTGAAATATAGTTGATTGAAATGATACAATTTTAAATATGCAGGAATTTTGTCAAATAACATTTACATAATGTGGGTAATATCACAACAGTAATGAATTGACAACTATAAATTCTAAAATTTAAAAAAAGAAAAAACTGGATAGGTATGAATTTACAAAGATAAACAAATTCATTAAGATGATTGAAAATAGGAAATTATGTTCCAACCAAACACGTTTAGCATTTTTTATAATAGAATATGTAAAATTAAAAATAATAATTAGAAAAAGAATGAATACATTCAAATAATCAGAATTTTAGAGTTAGTAAGAGTACCATGCAACTAAAATCTACTTCAACAAAAATAGACATTCCCACATACATGGATGTGGGAAAATGAAATAGGTATGTTATACCAATATGATAAGAGTCAACGTCACAGTGATGTAGTTGAAGACAATTAGTGGCATTAAGACCTCCTGCAAGTAAATTTTTCTTCAAAATAAACAGAAATACACACATATAGTGATGTATGAAAATAATAATTGTAAGCTATAACCTCATAAAAAGAGGCAAGATCAATATATTGAATTTGTAAGATAGTTAGAGGCAGTATGTCTGCATGCAATTGAAATATCCTTCAACATAAATATAATTACAAACATTCATGAACATGGGAAATCAAAAATTATATGGTATACCAGCATAGAAAGAAGCTGGATCACTGTATTAAAGGTGAACACATTTAGAAGCTGCAAGACTACCTGCACCTAAAATCTATTTCAACATACACAGAATTACACACATACATGGATGTGGGAAATTATAAATCCTAAGGTATACCTGTATGATAAGAGGCAAGATAATAGTAATGAAGTTAAATATATATAAAGGCAGTAAGACTGCCTGAAACTGAAAACTGCTTCAACAGAAATAGAAATACAGACATACATGTAAATGGGAAAATGAATATTGTATGGTATACCTGTATGGAAAGAGGCAAGATTACTACTGAACATTTTCAAATGGTAAACTACACCTTTAATAGGGTGATTTAATAAATTAAAAGCAGGAAGTATAAATCCCTTAGTTAATAGGGTTGATAAGTCTTGTAAAAGAAAATGGTCTAGTTTTGAAATACGTGGTTGACATTTGATAAGTAAGACTGGTAGAAGAAAAAAATGACAGGAACATTAGAAATAGTTCCACAGCTCATGCATCCCCTCACAGCTTGTCTGTTTGATGAAGTTTTTTATCTCTAAAATGAAGATACAATAATCCATGTTGCATTAAAAGCATTAAAGACACCCTGAATTAATATTTATTACATTGAATGTAAATAAATTTTAAAAAACTGTTATTTAATATAAATATAATAGTGTATTTTGATTATGAAAACAATGATGTTATATACAATTAACTTTATAAAGAAACAACAATAATCAGTGTACATCTTGCGATTTTTGTATTGTTTTTTAGCACATATCACTGAATGTTCAATTTATGCATATTTGATTTAATTCAATGGTAATGTAGAATACAAATAGAAATACTCTAATTGAAATTAATATTTTATATGATTACATAGAACAAAATATAAGAAACAAACTGCTGAAATTGTATTACCTTCCATATCGGGTGAAATCATCAGTCATTCTTTTCTGTTTTGTCTTTTAATTTCTCCATCATTTGGATTTACAGATTTTTTTTCCAGGCATGTTCTACCCACACTATCATGTGGTAAATGATGAGAATGATCCAAAACATCTTCACTAACAAATTCAGACAGTAGTTTTTTCTGCATATAGAATGTAGTTAAAAAGAATAGTGGTTATCATCGCAACTGTATTAAAGGTTTAAAATAATGGATTGTTAAACAGAACATATGGAAGATAAAATATATATACCTGAATTATTGATAAAACTGTAGATGATGTATCAAATCCAGAGCCAACATTTCCACGGAGTTGAAATGATTCAACACTGTGATGATCCTATAATGGAACGATAAAAGGAATAGTCTATTTACATGAAATTTATAGGTAGGGAAAAGTAATTGAAGATAATGGAATATATTGTACTCGAATTTCCTTATACCCACTACATACATTTGTACATCCACTACTTTTATGATCCTATATAAAAATAATAATAGGATTAACAGTTCGCAGTTTTTCCATATTAATGAAATTTGGAATATATAATAGATAGAACCTGATTTTCTGTGAATCTGTCATTAATGTTGCTGATGTATTTTTCCTTATCACTGATGAATATTACCTTGTATGCCTTTTGTTCTGTTGAACGGTGGAAATTTTGAATATTAAAATTTGATACTTCAATTGACAACAGAACCTTTTTTGATTTGAAAACATTTAATTCTGTTGGAAATCCGCACTCATCATTATCGTAATTTGAAAATGAAAGTTACTATTAGTTAAATTTAAGAGAACATATATTGGAAACATGATATTTTATTTTTTAGTAATAACTGTATCAAAGATTCTCTCAAATCAGTAGTTGTCTTGCTTACAAATTGCATTACTTGTTTATCAAATAGGACCACTGAGAAGGAGTTAGTGTTATCTGTCACAAGAAGCTGCACTCTAAATCTATTGATTTATAAATGTAATTTCTAAGGGCTTACAGATTAGTAAAATTAGTCAGTACAATTAATATTTGAAAAGCCTAAATATATTTTAAGAAAGAGAATAAATAAGAACCTTAGAGTAGTGCAATTTGGAGAGATTTTGCAACTTTTGCACCAAATATTTCCATCAACATTGTGAACTTTTTTCATACAAGAATTGCATGATTCATAGAACTAGTTGTTAGTGGTTTGAATTATTTGTACTGTGACTGAAATTAAGCATTTTGCAGGCTGTGGAACATTGGGAATATAGTAGGTAACTAAATTTCACAATACATGACTGGGTACGTACAATATAATAAAGTTTATTATTGATGATATAATTTGACCATATATTACATTCCTCTTCACAATTCTTCACTTTAGAAATGTTTTTTTTATTTTTCCAATGAAGCATTGATGAAGAAGAAGAAGTTGGGTATGTTGTTGCTGGACTACAACTATCTGATGCCATTACAAACCCACATCTGAATAAAAAAAATATAAGTCAAATGTGAAAGACAATCTGTAGATTAATGATATAGTATACACTGGACATCAGATATAAAATTCACATTTC
The DNA here is from genome assembly GCA_963277665.1 of Viscum album. NCBI lineage: Eukaryota > Viridiplantae > Streptophyta > Magnoliopsida > Santalales > Viscaceae > Viscum > Viscum album. The sequence goes on along the minus strand of OY728138.1, from coordinate 1,433,353,215 downwards.
CATTAAGCATTTAGAGCACCTCTGTCTGAACTTTTCTACATCATCCAAATCAAGGTTGAAAATGATTTTTGTCATGTTAATGGAAGTTGTTATTATAACAGTGCCTGAAAGAAGTTTTCAAACCAATTCCGAGGGAGATCTACTTTATAACTGAAAATAGTAATAAACAATTGAAAGGGAATTAACACATTTTCTTAATTAAAAGTTTTCTATACAATTTCATCACTCTGACCAGCTGTAGTATTATAATAGTTGATGACCCAACATTGTCTTCCAAGTAACATGACATCTGATTTGCATATTCACCCCATAAACTACATTTAACGTATAACCGACTATAAAAAATAAGTAAAGTGTATTGTTAAATGTAAATAGCTGCTTAGATATACTAAAAGTCCATAATTACTAACCTTTCATTCTCTAAGACAATTTGCATCTTACAATTTGAAATCCCCAATGTTTCAAGAGGATGTGACCAATGTAAGTGTCCAATTATTTCTTAAATAGAAAATAATGAATAAAATTTTATGTACTACAACATAAAGTTCGATGATAGTATTTCATTAAATTATGCAATGATATATAGAGGAACTTTATATACATTTTAAAATTGTTACAGAAACCTCAATAAACCTATACCTATTAAATATTGTTCTAGAACCCTTCTCTGTATTATGACTTCAAAAGAAGTAAATTCGAAACTGAAATGTGGCAGCGGTGCATCACAAGGCCGAACATGCGTTGTTGATGTGAATAGTATTTGACAAGCATGTCTACTTCCTAAGTAACTACCTTGATTAGAAGCTATTTGAAAGTTTTGTATAAAATAGAAAATTCCTCCACGCAACAAATTTTTGAACATAGGGATAATTTGATGACCAGTAACAGTACACTGTATCTTTTTTCCCTTCAGAAAGAATTTTCTAGGATTGTTAATAATTGGAAAACAGAAATTTCTAGTTGACAATGATTTGGGTAGTTAAAATGAAAAGAAAAATACAACACAAAGAAGAACAACGTTGTAAATTTAAAATGACAAGTCACCTGTTGATCTCCAAGAATCATATCAATTACAACAACATCAGTGGAGTATCTGGATGGTGTGTTGCACAACAAATTCAAAATACACACTTGTATCTTAAATGTCTCATCAGTCTCCGGTGTGATCTCATTCAAAGGTGTAATAGATCGCGACATGTTGTAAAATCTGTACTATTTGAATGTGTATACAAAGAGATCATATTTAGAAAAATGATACTGATGAAATCATAGATAAATAAGCCGAACAAACCCAACATTGAAAATTTAACATTTAATTTTAAATATACCTAACATAATCTATCAAATATTTCCTTGTAGACAATATTTTGTGTCGATTCAGAGGTTATGGGATTATTATCACTAAGTACTATTTTCAAACCTAACGGTGGTGTGACTCTAGATACAACAACATATAGTTGGCCATGAAAGAACAAAGGTTTTTGAAGATACAACCCAACCGAAGATAGTGATTGTCCCCAAATTTTGTTAATAGTATATCATAAGAAAAAATAAAAGGATATTGTATTCTTTGTAGTTTGAATGATCATCGACAATCAGAGTGTGTCATATTTAATCTTGGAATGAATGCAAGATATCCAAAATTACAACCACATAAAATTCTTTCTCTAATGACATGGTCACCCAAGTGTGTAACAGTTAAGCGAGTACCATAACATAATCCAACAGACTGATCTACATTTCGAAGAAACATTATGGGCACCCCAATTATGAGGGTAACATTATAAGAAGTCATCCCTGAAACATTAATACAATTTAACATATCATATGTGTAAATGTTTTGTTGCTTTTCTGTATCAAAACATGCATCACAAACTGAATCAGAGCTAAAATAACCTTTTCCTTTAGAGTATGTGAGAGATATCATGTGCTCATTTACTTCTTCAACAATATCATGAGTTGGAGCTAATATGGCATGGTCTTTAAGATAATTCACATCAGTATAGTTAGAAATAAAATTGGGATATGTATATTCAACAACAGCAGAAATCGGATATGTAGTCCAAGAAATAAGATATGACAATGGAATTGGAATTAAAGATTCACCATCATTTGGCTCTCCAATGCGACCTTCACCAATATCTAAAGTCTATTTAGCAATGTCTTGACCTTCATCTAAAATTGTAGAAGGATTGGAATGCAATCTCATGTTCTTTGTTAGTGTTAGAACATGACAATGTTTCCACAAGTATAAAGATTCTATACTTGCAGACACTATTTCATTTCTGTTTTCACCTGGTACCACAAGTAGTATTTGCCTAAAATCACCACCCAAGACTACTGTTATACCACCAAATGATTAGTTTGAAGCATTTTCACTTTTTACTGACATTATATCTTTTAATGTATGGTCAAGAGCTTCAAAACAGTACTTATGAATCACAGGTGCCTCATCTGAAATAATTAGCTTTGTTAACTATAGAAGATCTGCGAAATCACTCCCTTGTAGAATATTGTAGATAGAGTTATCAGAAATAGATATCGGAATTCAAAATTTGGAATGTGCAGTCCTCCCACCAGGTTGTAGTAATGATGCAATTCCACTGGATGCAACTGCTAGACTGATATTACCTTCCAATCATAATAGAGATGTCAGTACTTTAAAAAGGAAGGCATTACCTGTACCTACATGCCCATGTAAGAAAAAGAAACCACCAGCACATGTAGTTAATGAAGACATAATGACCGACATCATGTCTCTCTGTTCATCAGTAAGATTACTCTGTAAAGTCAGATACTCATTCCGAAGGTTGTCTCTATTATAATTAAGTTCATCTGATACCAACTGATTCCATTGAGAAACAATATCTGAATCTGGAACCATCATTGGTGGATAGGAATGAAGAGATTTACCATTCCTCTAAATAAGGTTTTCTATATCATGAAAAGCATACATCTTTTTTTAATCATCTGTGAGTTTGAAATCTAAATGAAATTAAAGAATACTATTATATAATTATTAGAGTTTTTTTCTAATTAAATTATAGTTTCCAAAATGAACAATTAAATAGCTAAGAATCTATAGAATCAACAGTTAGATTATATACCTGGAATTTACAGACTCTGTTGTTACGCATAATGAATGTCTTCACTGAGCATGTTCCAGGTTTCATGCCACACTATGTCTAGCCGAGACATATTGTTTGAGAACAAAATGCTAGAAAAAAAGTCTACGCATAGACTTCCCTATAGCCCAAGTAGATACCTCTTTTACTGCTTCAATAAATTCCTTGTCATCAGCAAGTAGTCCCAATGCAGAACACACCTCCCAAAAAGTCCCATGAGTAATGTTTTTCACACTTGTAATACTATCAAAAGAAGTTTCACCTCGGATCTTTGTGAGCATTAATCATAGGTAATATATCTATCCAGTTGTTGGTGGCACATATTAAAGTCTACCAATACTGAATTCCTTCTTTCTTAGATACCATTTTTTTCTTTTTGTTGGAATACAAATCTTGTTGGAAATTCTGTATATGTGAGACATCTACCTTCCGGGTAAGCAACATTATATTGAAACCACACCGTAAGCATTGACTTAGAAATGTTACCCTTACTCAAGACATCCTCAATATGATCGGTGTCATTGTACATAACACTATTTTGTCCTGGTAAATGGAAATGGAGCCTTTCTACTGGAGGATATCTATAGTGGATATCATAAGATAATATCCTCTAAGAAGCCTCAAAAGGAGAGATATATTGACAATCATAATACATATTATTCTCATCACCATTATTTCCTGACTACTCTTTATTGTTGGTTTGATACATTGTTGTTGTTACATGATCATTACCTTTGCTAATATACTTAAACAAATATTTGATGGAAGTTGATTGATTGCAAACATCAATATTCAGATGAGCTTGATACTTAATTAGCAAGAAAGGATAATATGGTACAACAAAACGATTATCCAACGGGATTCCATTTTTCATGATAGTGCTTCCATCATTTCTGTGTTGGTATAGAACATACCCATCGTTATCAACTGTTGTACTATCAACAAATTTTTTTGGAACAAATTTACTACATTTTTCATTCTTCATACAAGGTGAGTTGCAATTTGCATCACCACAAGGTCCATGTATCATAAACTTTTTAACAGCTTCATGTAGATTTGGGAAGTCACCTTTATTTGGAACTTCAGTAGAAACAATCTTGTCAATGCACACATGAGTACTGATTTTGTTTTCCCGACATAAAAACAGTAAAATGTGTGCATGAGGCAGTCCACATTTTTGAAATTCCACTGTACGAACAACTACACAGAAAATACTTATGTTAGTGATGGTGTTCATTAATTGATACAATAAATAAAAAAATGAATTTATCGACAACTCCTTTGTAGAAAGATAGTTACCTGCTTGTGACTTCCCAAAGAAACACACATCTCATAAATCTTTCATTAACTGATAAAACTTAATATTTATAATTCTGGATACAATGCGTGGACAGTATGATGGATGAAGATTGTATTGTGAAACAAATCTACTGATTTTAAACCACAGTGTATTGCATGTAAATGTTAAAAATAAATATGGATATCCTGCACAATTACATATTGACATAGCATATTTTTAATTTTCAAGCATATACATAGGACCACCAGTAAATGAATATGGTAAAATAATTCACTTCCTGCATGTGTACCCATCACGGTCACCTCGAAGAAAAGCTTCTTGTAACCCATTGTACAACTCAACCCTCAAGAGTTTTTGATTGAAGAGAATAAAGGAAAGTCTCTGAGACTCTATCATTGTATAACTGTCAATAGTAAATTGTTGCAGTAGTATTCTTGAATGTTGTAATGTTGACATATCATTGAAATGACTCTGTAAGTGATAGGAGAAGTATTCTCGCATTGTAACCTTTTAAAGCATCATACTTGTACCCAAAAATGTAGAATGATGAAATATGTTGTCAACACATCCATCCTGACCACTTGTGATAATTAGTTGATATTTCAGTGGAATATACAAGGGATGAAGCTCATCAATCAGCTGCAATTCACCAGTTTTGGTTTGAATGATAATATCTCTTTCACAGTTGAGATCTTCAATGTCACCGACGATAAGCATAGAAATCTCAGAATTGGTAGGCAAGTTGTATGTCGCTGCATTTGTTTATCTTCTCTTAAGTAGTCACAAATTAAAATTTGGAATTTCTTGAAAATCAAAAACATCCCTTTCACTTCTAAAATGTCGAGCTAAAGAAATTTTTTCATGAAGCATATTTTTTAGGTTGACAACAATATTAAAATCGATTGTAGTGTTTGAATTCGCTCCGTCATATCTGCAAAGTAAATGAAATTGATAAAGAAGTGAAAATATCACCATCATGTCAATCTGTTAACTTATGATTGTAAATATTACATGTTTTTTTAAATCCTGTTTTCAGACTCATTAGCAGTACCATACACATACAACTGGGAAAACCTTGGTGGTTGTCCCTCAGGAGGACACAAACTACCTATGCGATGGTAGTTTTGTCCATTCAATCTGAATATATTCGGAGCTCTGCCATTATTGAGTGACCTGTTGACCTTCTCTCCCATTGATGTAAATGAAAACATATAATTGTAAATATGAATATTTTCCTGGAATGATCTAGCCTCCGTGGAGTTGCGATTGAAGACTAACGTTATAAGGTACTGAGTACATGACGAGATTTATTCCAAATAAATTTTACCGAGCGAGCAGCATAGAGTATATCGTGGGTTCCCATTGGTACTGATTTTTTTTCTCTCTCATTATACCAAAAGATAGACCCATAGTATTGACATAAATTAGAAGGATTTCCACTTTTCAAATAATCTGTAAGTGAATAATGATTAAATTGAGGGTGTTAATAAAATAGTCACTACAAACTTCATAAGGTGTCATGAACTGAATAGTACTGTACTGATTGGTAAAAATAATATAGTTACCTGCATTTTCTACTAGTTGTAGTAGTTGTGTTATTTCTAAAACAGTATTCACTAAAGTTATTAATATAATGAATCTGAATTAAATGTAAATTTAGCATTGAACGTGTAGTAACTGAAACCTGAAAAGTCTACTGCATGATTACTTTCAACATGACATTCAACAATTGTTATTTTACCCCTTTCTGATGTAACATGAATCAAGGTAGTAGACACCTCTAGTTGTTGGGTAAAATCTTCATTTTAACTTCTATGGAATTCGAAAATCATGTAGATATATATTATACATTCAAATAAATAGGGAAGCTTCATTACACTTCACAACACACCTGTTTCGGGACAATTAGCTTCCTTGCCCGTAGTTGAAGAAGGGAAACATTCTCTGTTGTAAACAGAGAATGAAACACAATACATTCCGTGAAAATGGAAAAACATTTGAAGGAATAATTTGTGCTCACTCTGATAAACAGGTAGGCGATGGGCAACTGACACTGATTGTCTTAGTCGTTAGAACTAGCATAAGTAATGATGATTAAATTTACTCTTTAATATATTGGAGATGTAAACTGAAAGTTGTTCACATGAATACATTGACAGAATCCTCACCAATGGGGACATAATTCTCATCATTGGATTCAGATATATGATTTCTCTTGCTACATCTTGCATATTTTGTTGACAAAGTTGCACATCCATGATGCTCTATCAATGATATATAATATTTTAGTAACTAATCAATGTCACAACATAGTAAAAGTAATATTCTTAGTCAATTTATTGTCATTTTGGAATGAAAGTCACCATTAAAAGATACAGGTGTCAATGATATGCGTGCTCCTCTTTTGGTGGTGCAGATCCATTATAGTGGTTCAGATGTTTTAGCACAACAAATGTTAGTATATCACATAGGTCAATATACAGTACATTTACAAAAATGTACTAAATAAAACATATGTATTTCAGAAATGAAAAGAAGCAAAACTGATCTCAAGTACATTTAATTTTGTACTGTTACATTTTATATTGCTTATTCTAATAGATATTGGTGATGAAGTTCTACATTCCTGAGGAACTTTCATTTTAATAGTAGAATAATAAAATTAGTAAACTTCATTTAGAGTAAACATATTGATGGTATTTGAAAATTTTGGAAAATTGAAATTGAAGTCACAAGTGGTATTTAGAGGCGGCAAAGGTTTGCATGATACTCTATTCAAATTGCAATTCAGTTATACTACTTCATATGTTCCAGTAGAAAATATGTGATGGTAGTCTGTAGATTTATTTCTTGAACATGTATGAACTTATAAAAGAGTATCTAACAATATGGAATTATTGGAAGAAGTTACAGCAGTAAATAATCAATGTCAGGACACAGTAAAAGTAATGTTCTTTGTCGATATACTGAGAGTTTGAAATGGAGGTCAGCATTGAAAGAAACAACTGAATAGGTGGTACATGTACACAATTGTTGGTAATTAAAGGAATGTATTTCAATAATGAAAAGAAGAAAAACTGATCTCATGTACAGTTCATAACACCAGCTGTCACCAGTTATATTGTTTATTCTTACAGATATTGGTGTTGAAGATCCAAATTATTCAGGCACTGCTAATTATATAGTAGAATAAATAAAGTAGTCAATGTTATTTAAAATAAACATATCTACAGTATTTAACAATTTTCTAAAAATAAAATTGAACTAACCATTGGTAGATAAAGGTGATAGTGGTATGCGTGAACCTCTGTTCAGATTGGAATTGAGTTGTATTGCGCCATACATTCCAGTAGGAAACAAGTGATGGTAGGTTGTAGATGAACTGCCTGGACATGTATGAACTTCAAAAATAGTAGCTAACATTATGGACATGTTGAAATAAGGTACATCAATTATCTAACTTTTTGTTGTTCTCTCATACGTAGTCTCCTTTGAAACCTTGCATGTCTCGATGATGATGGTGTTTGCATATTTTTATCAGTTTTCTTTTTATTGAAATGTAAAATTTCGGAAGGTATCCATATTTTGTTTATGGGTAGATAGATTTAATTAAACATACAATGGGAATACAATTGTATATATTACATAACAATATTCTAACATATAGTACTTTTTTTAATTGAAATGTCTAGCAGGTAAGGCACGCTAGGTAGTGAAGGAATAGTGTTAAAAAAATTCTTGATGAATAAATATAGGACATATTAACTACAGACACATCGATAAAAAGTGAGTAATTTTTTGTAAATGCAATAATGTTGTGATCTGTGTTTTTAGAGAAAATGCGAATTGTTTTACCAAATAAATAATTTAGGACGGAATAAATTTTAGTACTGTTGATGATCTTTCCGTATGTTGTACATGGAGAAAAGATACTCCGATGTATAAAAGGGCGGTATTCCACCTGTTATAGAAAACATATTTATAATCTAGGGTTAGTAGCAATATACACATAATAATATTTTATTTACAGTTTGATTTAAAGAATACAGGCAGTGGGTTTTCCTTTTTTGTTGGTGTCTCATAGCAGAAACATCAACTAACTTTATATTTCATGGACCACAATTGTTTGATGATGATGATATTGTAAATGGAATGTGAATAAAATGGAGGTGGTGTTCTATGGAAGTAGATGCTTATAGAGTTAGAAGTAGTCCTGCCATATAGGGAAGTGTCCTGGTGTAGAATATGACACCTGTTGCTGTAGCTGATCGAAATACATGGACAACTTGTCTCTGCGGCTGTCGGAGGGGATGAATAGTACGAAAATGTATGCGTGCGTTCAAAAGAATATGCAGACATGTAGATGTAGGTAGAATGTTACTGAAGGTGATGCATCTTATAGATTCCCTGATACCAGAAGATGAAGTGATGAAAGGAACTATGATGTGATATGCGAGAAAAAATAGTGGAAGATACTTGAATGAAAGACCAGTCAATCGTGAACCTTAAGGAATCGCAGTTGATACCGTAGGCTTTATCGAGTTATTTAGGATGCATGGTGGAAACTAGAAGCTCTTTGAAGGTCAGAAGGTAGTGGAGGGATGAGACTGGAGGTATTTTGGTTGAGCGGTGTTGCACGGGAGAATCCTTAAATAGGAGGGCGAGTATGAGTTCTCGCGCGAGGGAATGCTTTCGCAGTCGTGGGAGGGATGAAATGGAAAGGATGGTTTTCAATTTGAGGCGGCATGGAGAGTTTAGAAGGTGACACATAGGCTTGGAGAAGCCAATTTTAGCATATATAATAGATTTTCTAAGGGTATCTCCATACTACCTCAACAATTAGATGTTGAGTTAGTTGTGACAACTCATAATGGCACAACGGTTGCATCAAAAGTTTATAATTCTTCTCCAATTGACGTTTGTGGGAAAGTGATTCCTACAAATCTTATGATCCATACTATAGTGGAATTTGATGTGATTTTTGGCATGGATTGGATTTACTTATATGGAGCTCATATCAATTTCCAATGAAGGGAAGTCACCTTTCATATTCCAGATCAATATATGATCATCTATCGTTACAAGGATGAATATAACCTTCCAGTGGAAATTTCTTCCATATTATGGGTCTTTATTCCAATAAATGAAGGTTATTTATCTCAAATGGTTGGAGAGAAACTCATAATTAAGAATATGCCCATTTTATGGGAGTTTGATAATGTCTTTCTAGAAAAATTTCCAGGTCATCCACCAAATCATGAAGTTGAGTTTTCAATAGAACTCATACTGGGTTCTATTCCCATTTCAAAGACACCTTTTAGAAAGGACCCAATTGAATTGCTGGAATTGAAGAAGAAACTCCAAGAGAATCTTGATAAGGGATTCATATACCCTAGTGCATCACCTTGGGGAGCACCTGTTTTGTTTTTTAAGAAGAAAGATGGATCAATGAGACTCTGCATTGATTATCAAGAACATAACAGTATCACTATCAAAGAAAAATATCCTCTCCCATTTATTGATGACTTATTTGACCAACTACGCAAAGCTCAATACTTTTCCAAGATTGATCTTTATTCAGGGTATCATCAATTAAGGGTCAAAAAGGATGATATACCAAAGGTGACTTTTTAAACAATGTATGGAAACTATGAATTTATAGTGATGCCATTTAGTCTTACTAATTCCCCTACTATCTTCATTGATCTAATGAATAGAGTCTTTAGAGACTATCTTGATCAGTTTGTGGTAGTCTTTATAGATGATATTCTTGTTTATTCTAATAGAAAGGAAGAACATGAAGATCACTTAAGAATTGTATTGAAGACCCTGAGAAAAGAGAATCTTCACACCAAAATTATCAAGTGTGAATTTTAGCTACAAAAAGTTTCATTTTTGGGTCACATAATCTCAAGATAGGGGATATATGTGGATCCATAAAAAATAGAGGTTATCGAAATATGGTCGAGACCAACAATAATAACTAAGATCCGAAGTTTTCTTAGTTTGGATGGATATTATATATGTTTTGTGAAATATTTTTCATGATTATTTAATCCACTCACCAGGTTGACTCAAAAACGAGTTAAGTTCATTTTGACAGAGGAGTGTGAAGAGAATTTCGAGGAGTAAAAAAGAAGGTTATCTAGTGCACCTGTTCTCACACTACCTTGTAGTGGAGAAAGATTTGTGATCTATAGTGATTCATCCAATAAGGGTTTGGGGTGTGTTCTCATACAAAATGATATGGTGATAGGTTATGCCTCATGACAGTTGAAAATCCATGAGAAAAATTATCCAACTCATGATTTTGAGTTAGTCGCGGTAATATTTTCATTAAAAATATGGAGGCATTATCTTTATAGTGAAAGGTGTGATATTTTTACTGATCATAAAAGTTTGAAGTATATTTTCACACAAAAGGAGATGAATATGCACCAAAGAAGATGGTTGGAGTTGATTAAAGATTAAAACTGCTACATACATGACCACCCTAGGAAAGAAAACAAGGTGGAAAATGCATTAATCTGACAAGACCATGCCATATTATCCATGATGAGGATCACGAAGGATCCAATATTTATGGATTTACAAAGGATGGATCTTGAAATTATAATGGAAGGGAAATTTTTTTATCTTTCTCAAATGAATGTTCAACCATCTATACATGTGAAGATTAAAGAAGCACAGAAAGAAGATGTATAGTTACAAAATAATGTGAGAAATGTTCCTGAATTAAACATTTATTGTGATAAAATAATATGGTTCAGGAATCGGTTTTGTGTTCCTCCCATAAAATAATCAAAGAATGAAATATTGGATGAGGCTCATAGTTATTCATTCTCTGTTCACCCTGGAAGCATGAATATGTATAGGGACCTGAAAGAGTACTTGTGGTGGGATGGAATGAAAAGGGATGTTGCTAAATATGTCTCTCGATGCTTGATTTTTCAGTAAGTTAAGGTTTAAAGATAGACGTCTAAGGGGATGTTGCAACTATTACCTATGCAAGAATAGAAATGGGAAAACATCACAATGGACTTTGTCACTAGACTTCACAAAACATCCAAAGGAAATAATGCTATATGGGTTATAGTTGATCATCTTATGAAGTCGGCACACTTCATTTCTATTAGAGAGGATTTCTCTCTTGATCAGCTTGCCAGGATATATGTAAAAGAAGTGGTAAGATTGTATGGAGTAGCACTTTCCATTATATCTGATTGGGATTCGAGGTTTACCTCGAAGTTCTGGCGAAGTCTTCAGCATGCTCTAGAAACAGAGTTGAGCTTCAGCACTGGTTATCATCCTCAAACAGATGGTCAGTCTTAAAGGACAATTCAAACTCTAGAAGACATGTTGAGAGCTTGTTCTATGGATTTAAAATATTGTTGGGATCAAAACCTACCATTGGGGGAATTTTCTTACAACAATAGATTTCACTCCAGTATTTAAATGGCTCCTTATGAAGCCATATATGGAAAAAAGTGCAAAAATCCAACTTACTGGGATGATGTTTAGGAAAGAAATCTATTAGGACCTGATCTTGTTAATGAAATGGTAGAAAATGTAAGATATAATCAACAACATATAAGAGTAGCTCAGAGTTGAAAAAAACGTTATATTGACAATCGAAGAAAAGACCTAGAGATTGAAGTGGGAGATAAGGTGTTCTTACAAATAACTCCATGGAAGAGAGTAATGAGTTTTGGAAAGAAGGGAAAGATGAGCCCTAGGTATATTGGTCCTTTGTAATTCTGGATCGTGTTGGGAAGGTAGCTTACCAATTGGCTCTCCCACCGAATCTCTCTCAAGTTCATGATGTGTTCCATGTATCCCTCCTCAGAAAGTACATTCTTGATCCTTCACATGTACTAAGCTCAGAAGTCATACCGATGGAGAAATATATTTCTTATGAAGAATGAGTAATAGAGATTCTGGATTATAGTGAAAAGGTTCTATGAAACAAGACCACTCGATTGGTTAATGTTTTATGGAGGAACTACCAATTAGAAGAAACTACATGGGAACTTGAAAATATGATGAGGGAAAGGTATCATCATTTGTTTATTTCCAAGTGACAAATTTTGAGGGTGAAATTCAGTTTAAGGGGGATATAATTTAACACCCATGTGTTTTATGAAATATTTAAATAATTTTTTAGTAGTTGTTTTGCACACAATCATGAGTTTAAAAAAACTGTGAGATTCCCTTAATATAAAGTTAACGTTATAACCTAGCCATTATGTTAGAAAGAATGAATATAACTAACTTATAAAAAAAATCTATGATAAATGTAAATCAATTATTTTTCATATTATGTTTTTGAGTGAATGAAATTAATAAGATATGTATGTTATTAAAGTGGTATTTTTGATATTCATCAAATAGATATTAAAATAATGTTTTTCCACATTTTAATAGAAAAACCTTTTAGAAACATTAATAATTTTAACGTAATAATGTAAAAATTTTCTTTGGAAGAGGAATATAAAAATTTACTTTGGTTAAAATTCTTATATTTTTCTGATAAACTTCATAATTTGATGAATAGTAAAAATACGCTAAATTTTAAATAATTTTTTTTAATAGAGATGATTTATATGGTTAAATTATAATATTTAATGGTTTTAAAGTACAAATAGAATATATTTTTAACATTTCACATAATTTATGTCAATATTATTAATTTTACTTTGAATTCATAGGTAAAATCATTTCAATCTTTTGCAATTTTTTAACTTTTGAACCCCGTTTTCTTAATAGTGGGATTAATATTAAATTAAATAATGCCACTTCTGTGTATTGAATTTTGAAATATGGATTCCATATTTGTAATCTGTAGGTCCAAATTATGTTAATAGGCAACTTTTTATTTTTAGGCATTATGAATAGTAATTACGGTAAATTTTATTTACCATAGTTAAAGGTAAAGCGAGTAATTAAGGGTAAATATAATATTATAAAATTATCATAAAACTTTTCATAATATAATTGGATGATTATATTTTTCCCTAAATCATACTTGGTTCGAAATGGAATCTATTAGAACCTACTTAGATGTGATTAAGATCTTTAATTTAATTTATTTAAAGAAAGTAAAATATGTCTTACTCAAACTTCAATAATTAAAGTATTTTTAATATAAGGTTATATAGAATATAAATTGAATTATAAATACTCATTTTAAAAATAAAATGTTTTTATTTGTTATGTTAGTTTATTTGTAATTTTTAAGAAATATTTAATTTTTTAATAGCTTATACATTAACGATGCAGAAATTATTTATTTAGTGAAAATCAATAATATAGTTTTTATTAAAATAATAATACCCATCTAAAGGCCCAAACTCCTATCCAAAACTTATTGGTCGAGTATATCTATACCTTAATCATTCAAGGGTCGACTTTTAGACCATTTCGAGCCTTATAAAAAATATTATGACATTTATATTATTTTATTTTAAATGATGTCAAAGTTGTCACCTTCATACATTAATAAATATAACATTTTAAAGGATAGTTGTTTTAGAAGATAAATTATACTAAAATTATTATTATAAAATCTATTATATTTATCGTCATCATAGTATTTTATTTTTAATTTTTATGCAGAAAATAAGTATATTAAATAATTATACAAAAATGTTGTAGTAATTATTTTATTAAGAAAAATATCAAATACATGGTTTTAAAAATATTAAAATAAACACTATATGAACTAATTAATGTGCTCCAAAAATTTTATAATTAAATATGACATGTTATAAATCTATTAAACATTTTGGTTCGAACATATCTTCTGTTTGGATTTTATTTAAATTCAAATAAATGAATAGTGTTAAAATTGACACTATTGATATTTTAAATTAATAAATTAATTAAAAATCCCAAAAATATTTAAAAATTATAAATTGAAATTTATATGGTATAAAATGTAATAATGTATCCAATTATGGACAATTCACAACACATAAGTATGTATTCATAACAATTTAAAATTTAGAATATTATTACCACAAATAAAATTAAATAGATTAAATAAGGATAAATCAAAATGATATGGTTTAAAATAAAATCAAAACATGTCTAAATTTGATTGGTTGATGAAATTAAAACTATATATTATCTAATATTATAATTTTAGTCACTTTTGAATTTTTTATGTCAGATTTGAGATTATTGTAAATTAATATTTTGAGGTTTCCAAAAGTGCTCCTCTACTCTCTTATAAAAAGGGAACCTACTCCCTCTTCTCTTTACTGAATTTTGAGCTTTCAAACTCAAAAAAACCCTTAAAATTTAACTTATAAAATTACCTATAAACATACTATAGGTCCTGGTATTTTTAAAAGACCAATATTAGTTCCCCAAGAGGAGGTTTAGAAGAGGCACATCGAAGAAGAGGTAACATTCTTTACTGATTCTTTCAAACATCTTTCCTCTTCTACTTTCTCTATATGAGTTGTTTAATTTTTTAATAACTCCGGTATCACTTGTATACTGATATTTTATTATGAATATGAAAGAAACATATTCCATATTCTATCCATCATATAAAAAAAATGAAATCACCATGCGTGCATACGTACGACCTACCGTCTTCACGCCGTGGTGTAATCTGTTTTTCATCACGAACATGCTTGGATGAGTATAATGATGGAATAAATAACTATATATTATAATTAAAAAGTTATATTTATTCTGAAATATTATACACCATACACTTCAATAAAATTACAAAATAATGAGAATGAAATCATCGCTCGCGCGTACGTACGGCCTACCGTCTCCACGATGTGATGCGATTCGTTATACATGATATTCATTGAAGAATGATTATATAATTTGAGTAAATAAATATGATATATATTATAAAAATACCATTCTTTAAATGATATAGCTATAACCTAAAAAGAGGAAAAAGAATTTATTCGACAAAACATGCATAAGAACATAAAGCAGTTAAGAACCGAATAACAAGTAACAATGAAATGTTACTAATAAACAGATAAGAATATGACCATATATGATATCATAACAATGACTATGATTATTTAATAAGTCAATGACATTATTAAAATCATTATACAATAAGTTTGAATTTGTATAAAGCATATCAGACCTAAGGTAAGGGAAAATCATGCAATCTCATTTTTACCTGAGATTGTTTATACTTTATTATTTATTGGGGAATATTTATCATCCAAATCCGTGTTTCCACAATATGTAATTTATTTCTATCCTCCTAAAATTTTTTAAATCTAATTTAACCAATTGGACAATTTTTAGTATACGATATGAAAGGAATATTTTGACGTTTTTAGTATAAGACGCTTTTTGACTTTTCCGGCCATAGTACGAGAATAATGTTTATTTACCTTATACGGCATGAACAAATTTTTTATGATTTCAGAGAAAATTATTTCTAGGAATCTTAATTTACAATTTTTTATGTTTATTTTCAGTTAAATTATTTTATTTTCAAATTTCATGACATGTTGAGAATAGAAAATGTTTTTGAATAAGAAAGGATATTTTACTTAAGAACTAAGTTCAAGTATTTTATCAAAATTATTTTCCATCTAAGATGATATAGGGTTATGTTTCTATCCCTATTATTACATTTATTTGGTTATGTTACAATGGAATTAATTTTATGATGTCCTTTTATCTTATATGGATTATGTTTTGATGGCATGATGTTTAAGAATCTCATTCCATTACCTAGGTTATGATATGATGTTTGATTTATGATTTTGTGGAACACATAAGAATTGTTTCATTATGAGATGGGTGGGAGATATATCTCCCTCCAATGAATTGGGTAAAGATTTTTATCTCATGAGATAGAAATGGCCGGAACTACAAGTTAATATGGTTCAGAATTAAAGGGCTGGAATGAGGAGTGATCTTGGTTCAGTAATGGAATTTGTCCACTATGATGGTCTTGGCGATGAGCCTTGAATAATATGAAATGATTTTCAATGCATATGTGTGTATTCCACAAAGTTTCATGTCTTATGTTATGATTTTTGGGATTACTTTGTAGTTCTATGATTTACCATATGACATAATATTATGACCTGTTATGCCGGATAAGATTTTCAAACATTATGATCTTAAGAATATGATATGATTGAAATTTCATTTGATTACCCTTACTGAGCATTTGAGCTCACCTTTATGAATTTTTATTTTCCCCAGATTAGGAAAAAGGGTATTAAATATGATATGCCAAAAATGAGTCCAGTTATGATCTAATAAATGAAAGAAAACATAGATGCTTTATGAACCGGTGTTCATGTTTCCCAGTTTCTAAAGACACTATACCTATACGGTCCTATCATGGTTTTGTTATATGTTGTAATAGATATACTTCAATTCTGAAGTATTAACAATGTATATAATGTATGGATCGTTATATGGTATATATAATTCTCTATTTAATTGTTATATAATTAATCCTTAATAATTTATGGTAATTTTATTTTCAATTTTATGTTTTTCATCTAAGTTGATTTGACTATAAAATTTTTAAGTGGTAAAGAATTTTATAACTCAATTTATTTTCATTAGGATATATTACTTTTTTTCATCTTTGATATTTGAAGATTTTATGTGAACTAAATCTTGATTATATTATGTTTTATTCCTACTTGTTTTTTCTGGGTATATATTTGATACACAATGTATATTTATTAATTAATTCTGACTTCAAATCTATTATCATTGTAAGGCTTTACATCACAATCTCATTATGATCAAGATTTTTTATTCATGAATTTTATTTGAAGGAAATTATTGGACCACTTCATAATAAAAAATTTCATTTTATGATCCTCTTTTCATTCATATTAATTTCAATTAATAATACCACATTTCCCCCTATTTGCTACTAAAAACAATTGAGTAATTTTTTTAGAAAGTATAACTTTATTTTTCTCCTTGGTTAGAGATCCTTTTTCATCAGTACCCATGTTTTCTAAAAGTATTTTTGAGAATTTTTTTTATTTTATTTAAAATGAATTATAAAAGGGGTTTTTACCCTTTTTTAGTTATTATTTTTTTTTGAAAGGAAACTTTACGCCGCTTTCAAAACAACGAATGTTTTTATTTTTCCAAAAAATTGAAAGAAATATTTCTTTTAATGTGTATGGAATGAATGAAATTTCTAGATATCATAACAACATAAATGTTATGCATATTCCTTTATAAGTTTAAACAATTATTATCCATGAAAAGTTTTTTGAATTTTTTTTTTGAAATTTTAGTTTTAAATGATGATTTTTAAAATGAAAAAGATATTTTCCTCAAAAATGGTTTTGAAGATATTTTTATGGTATTTTCTATTCATAAACGAAAAAACATTATTCTTAATCTAATGGGTATTTTTTTATTGATAATATCATTATTATTTCCATGTGGAGTTTATGATCATTTTGATCAAGGAATGTTTTGACATTCACTCTATTGATTAATTTTTGTTGTCATTAAAGTTTCCTTAAAATATCATGTTTCCTGTGATCATTGGACAATAAATTTCCTCTAGATATCAATATTATTTATCATGTAATGTTTTATTATTAAACTATTTCTCATTTAAACATATGGTGTACTACTTAGAACATTATTTGATTGACTGAGGAAACATTGATAATTAATATTCTTTCTTTAGTATGGATATTTAATAGTAAGGCATTGTTCATGAAATCAGATGATTATTAAATATATGAGGAATTTATTAGATATTCAGACTTCTGTGGGGCCTAGTAATAGATATACCCTTGATACATCAGTAGTATCATGAGGAAAATCTATAATGATGGCATTATATAACTTGACCAAACCAAATGAGTTTATACCCAGTATATTTAAATGGTATAGAGGATAGATATTGATGGTGAAGATATCATATTCTTGAGACATGAAATCCAATAATTAAGCATTGACATCATTAAGAATTTAGTAAGTATTATTATTATATATGTTTTTCTATGGATTCATTTAATTATAAGTTAATCTTAAAAAGATTTATTTTTTATTTTTTGTTTTCAAATGTAATGTAAGACACAAATATGTATCTAGTTTTACAAAACTACAATACTATTAATATATTCAAGATTTGATTCATTCTATCTTATTGAAAGGTAATAAAGTAAGCACCATATCCGGGTTACAGGGGTCTAGGTTTCTACATGAAAGGAGGAAAAAAAATGAAGAAGTAATGTTAAATTCTCAAGGGAAAAAGGTAATTTCACTCACTTTTAAAGGGCACATAGTTAGAATGAATCATTTGAAAAACCATGTGCCAAATATGTTCCAATAAAATGTAGAACATGCCCTCACATGTAGAAGAGAATGGTTTGAAAAAAATTGTTCATCCCATGCATGCTTATAGTCCAAAGCCTCCCCCACCTCGCACAGTTAGGCGCACAATTAAAACAACTACACACCAACCACAGAAAAAATACATAGAATTTACTGTAGGTTTTGAATTTCCATGAAACATATCTCTAATATTTTAAAAAATCACAAATTTGTACAAATATGTTCTACTTAAGAGACACATTTTTACTACTAACTGTGTGTAACACCCTGAGAATTTGTGAAATTTATTTATTTCAAAAAAAATTGATCTTTTATATATTTTTCATTTCCTAAAATATAAAGATTATCTTTTATTACACACAAAACGTAGTTTCGATTTCAATATATGTAAAATTATGTTTATTGTTTTTTACATTCAATAACAAGTCTTGCCTGCGGTACATGCAACGCCGAGTTTTAATAAAGAATGCCAAAAAATTAATATTATTATTTAAAGAATGCCATTATTATCTAGCAAATAAATTAGTAGAATAAATATTAATAACTAAATTTTAACTATTATGCATATTTTTTTATATAAAAAATGATCAAAAAGTAATGAAAATATCAATAATGTCTTTATATGATTTTGAAATATAATTTTCTCAAAAACAGTTATTTTAATTTATTTTTATGAATATTAATATAATTAATTTTATAAAAAAATATAAAATGAATTTTATAAAATTAAATTAAATTTTTAAATCATCATTTCAAAATTATATTGTGGTTAATTTTCTAAAATTTTCTAAAATGATTATTTTTTTTGATAAATAGTGAAAAATCTAGTATTTTAATTAAAAATAAAATTTTCATTTAATTTAATTATATATTTAAATTTTATTTTAAATTGGTTTTAATGTAAACTTATTTTAATTTTATAACTATTAATGCAAGTTAGGTCATTTAAATATTTTTTTATATTTAATTTTGATATTAGAACTTTGTAGACTTTTGATCATTGTCTCTTTGAAAAATCACTTTCTCATCACGTCCCCATGACTAGTTTTAAATTAAATTATACCAATTATGTATATTTAATTTAGAAAAAATAATTACAAATATTTAATAATAATAATTTATATTATCTAACAATGTCAAATTTATTTTTTACCTCAGTAATTAGTGAAAACAGATAAATTATTTAACGCTATAGGGGTAAAAATGAGTTTACAGGGGGTTAAACATAAAATATAAATGAAAAACTGAAATATAAACTTATAAAACACCAATTTTATGGATTTATTTAAAATTTATCCCTTATATTATCCATTATGGTCCCTTATTGGAGCCTTTTTCTAGGTGAAAATGTTGTTACACTTAAGTCATTTTAAAATATTACAAGTGTACGACTCAGCTACCTTATTAATGGACTCCCACTATCCTCTTTTATTAATTCATAAAACCCATTTTTATCAAGAAATAAATACCCAAATTACTACCCAACTTTACTACTCTCTTCATAGACTCCTTAGTTTTGGAGAAATCCCAACCTAGAATGGATTTTAGTGAAAACTTATGAAGGATACCCGAAGAAGATGGAATGTTCTTCAACGAGATGTTTTATTTTATTTCTTCTTAAAACTCCTTAAATTATTAATAAACTACAATGATATAATAACATTATTATATTACATATAATTATATTTTATTATTTTAGGGTATTTTCCTACATAAATTTCTTCTTCTTTCAAATGGCTTATGAAATCGTCATTCATGTGTATGGCAGATTATTACCTCACGAACCGATATCATTTGTTTTTCCATTACCACCTTTCACTATTCTGTATGATTATGGATTTAAATTATATATATATATATTATAGTTATAAAACAATTATACCTATGGTTTATTTATTCCCAATAGATCATTTTTTACTTTCCATTCCATAGGGGATATGATAACGTCGCTCGTGTGTACGGCGGACTACCACCTCACAAAGTGAAGTGATATGTTTTCACTAATTCTTTACATGGAATATAATAAGGATAAATATTTTTGATATAAATGAAATAATTGTGACATTAATGAAATATTTGTCTTTTTTAAAAGATAATATATCATTTTATTTCTTAAGTTTTTACTCACTAAAGGATGATAATATTGTTCGTATACATGTTGACTACCACCTTCACGAAGTGATTTCACTCTCTTTTCATCACCAAAACACATGGATGATATGTATAAGTACATTTAATGAATAAAAATTTTATTTAATATATTATGATAATTCTATAAATATAAAATATTTCTTACCTTCTTTCTGTAATGATTATTTAAAAATATAAACGTTAATCAGTCAAACGTACGACTTATGATTTCAATGTGCGCAACCTATTATATTTCTCATAACCATATTTCATTATTTGTATTAAAAATATAATTTCATTATACGTATTAAAATTATTTCATGATTATTATTCAGGATACAATGTAACCATGATCAAATTAATGGGTCCAAAAACAACAAATCAAAACCTATATGAAAAACAATGCGATTATTACCGAAATCTTGATTTTGATAAGGAATATTTAATAAACAGGTAGTAAATGGTCATAAATGAATAATATATGGTATGATATATGTACTTATGTTTCTATAACAGATCTATAAAAAATAATATTTATTATATATGAGGGTCAAATGTGCATGAAGCATGTAGAGACCCACGGTAAGGGTTTTCTCGTCGCACGTTTATTTCAGCGAGATATCTGCCATATTCACAAATTATTTTTGTGGTTTGGTATATATACAGACCAAGAATTTATTTCATTATTAATTTTCATGAAATTGTTTTGGATTTAAAAATCAACATGTGCTTCTCTCTTTCAATGGGTCTTGATCGGGATATTAAAAAATTCTTAAAGGATTTCCATCTCACTATTATTTTCTATGATACAAAATCCTTATTCACCATGAGATTATTTTATAAAGCGTATATAATGACCATTAATTTATTTTATGATTATTATTCATAAAATTATAGTTTATTACATATAAATTCTAGGATTCCACTTTCATTATGTTTATGGTTTCAAAGTTACTAATGTGGTAAGTGATTTTTGTCTCAATTTTCCTTCATTGAGACATAAGTTATGTTTTGCATCTATAATCCTTTATAAAGCACATATACTTCTCATTTGATAACTTATATCATGAATATAATTCATTTCATGATATTAAATGTTTAATTTAATGTTATTATTTGATTAGAATTATGATTCCAATGTTACTAATATAGTAAGAGTTTTATGTTGCAAATCTCATCATTTATCGAGATTATATATGATTATTCTTTCAATGATGAAATATTATAATCTAACTCTCAATAATTTTCTAGAATTTTCTTATCCTCTAATAATTAATGATATTTTCAAGTAATAGTACCATGTTTATAATCATTGTTTCTTAAAATAGTTACACTAATATAAAATTGACCTATAGCCACAAACCTATAAACACGATTTAATTGATCCATGAAGATAGGTTGAGATATATACATGATTATATAAAAAAGTCGCATTTGAAAATACATACCCATGGGAGAAGCTTGACCATGGAGACAGGATTTTTAAAATCTTTTTACTCATTTCGGATTTTTTGTCCTACCCAACCACATTCCCAACCCTCTCTCGAAACCCTTATCCCTTGGCCAATCGTCACCCTACAAAATCCTCCCTCAGCCAATCATTGCTAGATTCTAAATTTGTTGTTCCTCTATCCCTTATGTCATCCCTATCACCTCTTTCATCTTTTGTTCCTCATATCCTCCATCCCCTTCACCACACATTCTTCCTCTATTTGTTGTGTCGGCCAAACTTTTTACTCCTACAATAGAACACACTGAGTGTTGCGACCAAGACCCTCCACTTGTAGGACCCACACGAGCTGACCCCTACCCTTTATATGAACCATACTACCACTCCTCGGAGTAATACTTATTCATTTATTCATGATTTTTGTTATAGCATCCTTATTTCTGCTGAATGATCCTTTTATTAGTCATAAGTTCTATTTTATTTTTATTTGTTCATATTTTATTCATTTTTTTGTTTAGTCCTTTCTTTATCTTAAAGTATCAATAACTTTAAATTGTATTTTATTTTTTTTGTTTAATTTTATTTTCTGAAATTTTTTCATCGTCTATTTTATTGAACCCTAATGATCTATTTGGGATTTATAAAAATAGACACATCAAACATGTTCAGAGAAATTATTTGATGTGGTGAATATTTTTTGTCTCTACACTAGTTATGTTGTTCACATTTTTGTCCAACCCATGTTGTTTCTTTCCATCTATAATGAGATGAGTAGCGAGATTTTGTATTTTTATTAACTTTTGTTGGTTTTTATCCCCATACAAAATATTAATGATTATTAGAAAGTTAAAATTTAAAAAATAGAACATGATCTTCCAATAAATATGGTTAGTGTTCTATCCCATCATGATAATTTCATAAATGATGTATTAAAGTTCTTCGGGTTTATGATTTTCACCCATTTATATTCTAAGAATAATTGATGAAATCAAAGTTTGAGGAAATATATAAAACATAAAGAACTAATGTAAGATCATTTATGAAATACTTATCTATGTTTTTCCAATATTTTTATGTTTTGGAGGCAGGGGAAGGTTGAGATGGAAGACAAACAGTGATATTAACATTATATTTTAAACTCGAGGTCAGTTAATATTTCATAATAACAGTGGCAGTTCATTCTTTCACATAGACTCTTAAAATGTTTTATTGTTCATCATAAAAGGGATAGCTGAATTGGATCTCCTTTATTAGCCATGAATTATAAACCACTGGAAAAGTTTTTGAAATAATTTCCTATATATTAGACTATATAATGGAATAAAAAACAAGAAACCATACAATTGTAAGTTCAATCATTTTAAATAATGTCTTATTCATAAGGGGAATATATATTTTAGCAATAAACAATCAAATGAGTACATTAATTTAGCTAAAAGACAAAATATTTTCCTTAGTATAACAAAGAAATGAAATATTCCTTCCTTATAGAACTATGAAATTCACATCCTATGGGACTGAGAGTTCACAATAAATTGGTATTAGAATATTTTTATCACATTTTCACTCAAGGATAATAAAATCACTTATAATTATGTGTTTAAAAATTGAAAAAAATAAAAAATTAATAGTTTAATCAAGTACATAATTTCTAGGTTGAGTAACTAAAATAATGTTGTGGCGGGATTAAAGCATTTAATATCCAAATAATTACATCCCGATAATAATGTTTTTGTGAACCACACAATATAATGATCAATCCCTATACCTGACTACCATAGACCTAAGACATGTTCCTTGAAATGTCAATGATTAGTGATGAAAACCATGGGTTTTTTCACATCATTTCAGAGAATATTATCCACCAAACCAAAAATTTATCTGAATGATAGATACAAAATAAATTTTTTGATAATTCATATATAGATATAATAATCACCAAAAGATTCTAATGATAAAGAAAATCCCCCCATCATGGATTACATACTTCAATAACCACAACCATTTCATTATAGAAAAATATAAATTATTCAATACCTATGAAAAATATATTTAACTAAACAACATATGGTATATCTATTGAGTGTGTACATATAGGGTGGAGTATAATAATCCAGTAGTATATTCCAAGAACCACAACCATTTCATTTATTTTTGATAGTTTTCTAAGTCTTTTGAATAGTTATGTTTTACACTAAGCCACGTTATAGTATTAATTTTCTGTGGAATGAATTTTTTTGAGATCTCATAATTTATTATCATTTAATTTTTTTCAATTATTAGGATACATGAATGTATTAAATGTAATTGAAAATATTAAAAATGGTTTTGTAAGTAAATGAGGTGTTTTTTATTTATGAATAATTATTAGGGATTAATTTTTTAATAGACATGAATATATTTTTTATGCCCATTCTTGAATATTAATTTTACTTATTATTTTTTATAAATTTTTAACTCTTAAAATATTTTTTACACTTTTTATTTGTTAACAATGTCCATATTCATAGGCTATGTTATTTTAGTACTAATATTGTTTTCATTGATTAGCCCTTTTCTGTGGACTTTTCCCCTGAAATCTTATTCTATTATAGAATAATGTAATGATATTTTAATATATAAATGTGGTTTAAAAATGTTTTTTTATGTTGATTCATGTTATTTTCAAGTTATATTTATTTTAAATTCACCCTTTACATGAAGGTTAGTAAATGTAATTCATTATTTTTATTTTTTCCAGTCAGTTGAAAAAATTATTATATAATATTTGGTTATTAGTTTAATATTTTATTTTCTATGACTTATTTAAAATTCCCATCCTTACATTTTTATATTTAGGTAAATTTATAGTTGTGGGTGCCCGTTATTTTTTTGAATTTTCATTTATATTCGACCAACGATACAACACAAATGGTAAATGATCCATCTCCCCAATTAAAACAATTTAAATGAATGACTAATCACTATAAACCCAATATAATAACTCATTTCATTTACATGGTGAAAAATTTATCTCCCTAAGTATCATTCCCAGTAACACGATTCCCCATATGAAAACATAGTCCCAAAACATACCAATCCTAGAAGACATTCATAAATTCGATCCATCTGTAGATGGAAGAGGGGATGAGGGAGTTGGCCTCCACCGTATTGAGCAACAAACAACCTGATGGAATCTTAAGAGAGGTTCCAAAAAAATAATAAATTCCTTCTTTCTCTAATTGAAAAAACTACACAAACTATAAATAGAAATTTTGTTACTTCCAAAAATATTTTATGGGAAAGGATAGTTCTATAACACCCCTATCCGTTGAACTAGAACTATGATGGACTACCACAATTGTTTTTTTGGTATCTTGATATGTCCTAAAAAACATAGTTCTCTCCACCAATAACCAAAACCACTGGTTGGGTTTTCAATAAACAAAACCAACTCGAAAACACCCACATAATCCCCCAAAAGATATATTGAAGATCCTTCAGTCATATTTAATCCTAAAGTGTTTCCTCACCCATCTGTAAGGATGGATGAAATATAACACAAGTACCGATTCAGCAACACTTAAAATCTATTGGTAATCACAACTTAACCACCAAGATACTTTTCATCCCAGATAATTTTCCATGCACAAATTCATTAAACAATTTCATATATTGATTTCATATGCACATTGCAACCTCCAAATCACTCAATGATTTTTTTTCATGTTCTTACCACATCAAAACTAGTAAACTAACCAACAACCCTAACACCTCCCTCTCCACACTTTATAAACACTATTAATCACTTGAATAATGTGAGTTTATGCTCTTCCATGTTATTATGATTAATTGAATGTGAAATGTGATAGTTATTACAATATTATAGAGACTGCCTCTAAAAAATAAACAGATCACACATTACAATGTTGACTAACCCTATCATATATACAATGATGTACATTCATAAGTTAATATATGTATTTCCAATTTTTTAATTTCATACACCTTCAGTTGATTTCACTGGTCTAAATCAGTTCATCTCCCACTTAGGGCTTCACCATACTATCTCTAAACTATTCTCATATGAAATTTTACTCTCACCCAAATGACTACAAACACCAGATGAGGACTCACACCTTGTAATGTACATTATGTTATTCAATTACCAACATAATCTATATGGTATTTTATTAATATTTTACTAATATATCAATTATATGTTGTGGATGTTATTTTACCCATTCATACAGACATATGGTAAGATTTTTTGAGAAATTATGTGATTTATAAAACAACAATATCAATATTTTAAATTACTTATATAATTTCATCATATACCTACTTAATTTTCAACATTATTTTATCTTTACATAATTGATTAGGTTATTAATCATATTTTATGAATATTGTAACACTTATAATTCTCAGTCTAATATTATTTAAAGAAATAAAAAGATAACAAACCTTAGAAATATCCACTTTAATTGTCTCTATACATCCATTTTTCAAAATGGAGATAACCCTTATGAATTTACCTAATTAACCTTATAAAATTAGTGAAATAACCTAAAAAATTCTACAATCAACCAAATGTAATTGGGGAAAATGGACTTATAAAATTATAAAATGAACCTTATGAAGTCATTATAACACGATGATTTATCCCCTATTCAACATTATGAAATCTAGGATGTGCCTTTTGATTTAGACATATGAGAAATTCATATTCTTGTACAACCTTAAAATCAACAACTATAATCCATAATTTATCCAACACACCACCAAACATCTCATTAGATAACCTCATATGGCTATTGTGAGCTATTTTGTACATTACTTCAA
The DNA here is from genome assembly GCA_963277665.1 of Viscum album. NCBI lineage: Eukaryota > Viridiplantae > Streptophyta > Magnoliopsida > Santalales > Viscaceae > Viscum > Viscum album. The sequence goes on along the minus strand of OY728138.1, from coordinate 1,433,326,055 downwards.
AAAACATATTTAAAAAAAAATTGACCACTCATATGGAGGTTTTTTCAAAAATTATCTCTATTTGGAATTGATGAAAAATCCTAAAAATATTAACCTCTTATTTATTAAATAAAATATAAAAACGTTATGTGATCAAAAACCCAATTTAATACTATTTCCTATAGATAGTGCACTAATGATTCAAAACACATAAACTATATTCCCACATAAGTCAATGTTTATGTGGAAAACAAGAGTTAAATGGTTTTGTAATGATTTAGTGTTAATTCATATAAAATAGTTCTATTTTAGAAAAATTTTCTATTACAAGAGTGAATATTTTACCTAATGGTATGTAATAATTTATTTCATCAATCATTTACTTCTATATTTAAAAATTATTCAAATAAATGTCTTTAAATTTTTATTTATATTTCTTTATTGTTGTTATAATGATTCTATTTAAAAACATTTCATGAAAATATGAGTTTATAGGTTAATTTTATTTAATTGTTTCTTCCTACATGGTAATATTTTTTTAAAAAATTCTGACTATTAAAATATAGATAGTAAAAAATCATCCCCAATATACTTTTGAGATTACAGACTCTAGGGATCTTCTCATAATGAAAAAATTGATGCTTTAAACTCTGATAATATTTTGGAATGTTATCTTTATTAGAATTATTTTAACATTATCAGTAATGATAATGATGTGACTACTAATGAATATACTGAGTAATGACCTAGGGATAATCATATTTTTCACACTAGGAAAATTTGAAATGTTTCATCTTCCTTTTTAACTCCAGGTAGCAAGACTAATACTATTTTTTAAAAACAATAAGCAATTTATCAAAACTAATATTGATTTATTACTTAGCTAGTTAAATCATATGGTATGAAATAATTTGAACTGTTGATTATTTTTTGTATATGTAGTATTATTTGAGTATTAAATAAACCTTGATTTTATATTTAAATTTAATTGACTTAATTGAGAGTTACAATTACTCTTGGTTTTATCTTTTAATTTTGTTGTATCTAGACACCTTTTAATATCACAATAAGAAAAAGAGTTATAAACCACTTTTCTATAAGTATCCCCTATTATCATCCATTTATTTATTTTCAAGGACCAACAGCCTTCAAATATTCTTATGAATATCACTATGTGTGTGAGTAAATGAATTCCATTGTATATATCCAATATATTTTATGCACAAATCTTTGCTAAGAAAAATTTAAGACGTTTCTAATTGTTAAAAATGAATTCATTTAGGTAAGGTGAATATTAAATATAGAAAATTATATGGGAAATTGACTTATAAAAATATCATATGAGTTTTATCAAAGAAATATAAAAATAGATCTTGGGTTCAAGGAACTAAGGAAGAGTTATAATGGAATGTTCCATATGTTAAAATTTTAATTCAACTAAAAATCTATTTGTTACACTCATGGAACTAATTTTTTTTCTTGAATTGATGTTAGATAAGTGTATTTAATTCATGTATAAATCATGATGAATTTTTCAATGTAAAGAACTATGAAAATATTCCACACTCATGGAAGTAATTGTTTTTCTTGATATAAGATAATAATATGAGAGATATCTAAGAATGTGCCAAGAACATAAAACATCACATCATAAGAATAAGTCACAAATAACAATTAAGTCATCATAACACAATGTTACTATGATAAAAATCCTTTCACCATATAAGGTATATCATGGGACATAAACATTACCTAATTTATAAAAGGTCTATATAATTTAGGCACCACTTATCAAATTTATATCACATATATACGTTAGTGTTCTACATAAATCATTCAACATAAGAATTTTTTTAATTAATTTTAATCCCATGATTATGTATTGTGGGATACATAAATTCATGTACCAAATAAATTAAGGATATGTGTATCTATTTGAATACCCTTGAGTGGAAATGGGGATGGGTATTCACTACAAAACTATTTGGCATGAAAAAATGACAGTATAATTTCGACAGTAAAACAAGAGTACATAATAATTCATTGAAGGGTTTAATATGAGTGAAATGTGGTATCTCATTGATTGGATACCATAAGGATAGTAAAAGAGACATGTGAAAAACTTTTTGAATATGAAAAAAATGAAAAATGGAGTAATGAAAATATATTTCTTATATAAAGAGGAGGATAGAACCTATTACCATGAGAGGGAGCTTCTAAAAGCATGGTATAAGCTTATTAACGGATTAGGAACACTTTTTTTGGTATGTACAGTTGGATAGTTAGAGTAAATTAACTATAAAAGTTCTTCTATTGAATAGAATTTCTAAAATGGGTGGGTATTTATAGCCAAATGGGTGAATTGTTTATTAATTTTTAAACATAGGTTTACAAATCTATATGATAAAATAATCGAAACCATGAACCTTAATCAAGGGTTTGCCTATGGTCTCTCCCAAATAAGAGTATTTTTCACTATTTTAGTATTCCAAAAATCAAACTTCTTAACATAATTCCCTTGATAAAGTAGAAGTGAATCATGTTTGTAGAGAATCATTTCTACAACCTTAAAATAAAATATTTGTTTTGTAAAATTCATTAAGTGTTTATATAATTAATAAAATAACTTAAAATAGAATTATTTTAAAGGGTAAATAAATTTTGCGTCATGAATTACCTTTATACTATTTATTATATCACTTTTGGGCTATTATGATGTCATAATATTACCATATATTTACATCGTACTTTATTTTTACCAAAAATTTGAATTTCTGACAAAATTTTGCAAATTTCACCATTGGGATATTTCAACATGTTGATTTAAAAAATAATATTGATTTTATCAAAATAAATTTATAAATATTATTATTTTTTGTTTTAAAATAGAAATTCATATTTACTATAAATTAAAAATTTTTATGACATTAAACAATTTCCAACCCTTCAAAAAATTTCACTCGACATCATTAAATTATATTATCATTTATATTTAAATAATTTTTTATTTAATAATAATATTTTATTTTAATGATATTTATTTAAAAAATTATTGAACTTATCGAAATAAAATATTAATTAAAACTGTGTATTTCCCCCAAATTACATTTTTGAATTTATTCATATCAAAATCCAATTTTCTCCAACTCACAAAAAAATATAATAATGAAATGGGATAAATATAATCATTATTTTATTAAAAATAAAAATATAAAAATTAAAAATATTGTGGTCTAGAAACATAAACCCTCATTAGACCAAAATATTCCTTAATATAAAGATGTGCGATTATGGTGTTTTCATAGTGTAGTTCGGAAGAATCATGGTTTGGGTCGTGATCCTGATAAGATTGAACTTATCCCATAAATGGTTTCTTTCATGATTCAGTTATTGAATTTTAGATTAGGTTTTTTCAAGGGAAAATCCATTTGGTTCCATGTCCCTTAGAATCTTCGATATATGGCCATCATAAGGAGGGATCCTACCATTCATGGAAAACACTCCTTTTGTATGTGAGAATTAGACTTTATTATAACAATTTTTATATATTAATATTATTAGTCATTATACATAATCTATATTCTAAACATTTAAAACAATTAATAGTTTTTTAAATATGACTATATATATTTTATAATTGGTCCAAAAAAAGAAAATTAATGTATGTTTTTTCTATTACTATAACACATTTACTCAATCGAAACGGTTTTTCATTTTTAAAAGTATGGGTCGTATAGAGAGAGAAAAATCCAAACCATGTGATGTAACACCACAGGATGTCATAATTTATTATATCTTTAATGTAATTCAATATATTTCACCACACAAAACACCGAGTTCGTTCCCACCACGACTTACAAAAATAGCTATTTAAAAAGAAGATATGAATAATATTAACTTCATTTTGAATTTTATATAGTACATATAATTTTAACATCCATATTCTGTTTTTTTGATATATTATAAGAAAAAAATCCATTTTTTTAAACAAAATAAGTATTAAAAAACTAAAATTTTACTACCTTTTAAGGGACATAAAAATTTAGTTTGGATAAATTTTTGGTGTTTTTCTGATAACTTTCATATTTTGATGAATAGTTAAAAATAATAAATTTTAATTGAAAACAAAATTTTTAATCAAAATAAATTATTTTGTTAAATTATACATTTTAATGGTTTTAAAGTATAATTATATTATATTTTTATCATTTAATCCAATGTTTCTCATTAGCAGTAATTTATCATTTAAATTAGACATAAACACATATCAATCTTTCAATAGTTTTTACTTCTCAACACCCCGCTTTCTGGTTTTGACCATGGGAATTAATTTTAAATAAATTAATACAACTTATATGATTTTAATTTGGTAAAATAGACATTATTTTTTAATTTAGAATATCTAAATTAGTTTAGGGTGAATTTTGGAATTTTTTTGAAAACATTCAATTTTTGATGATTAGTGAAAAATACTACATAATACATAAGAACCAACCTTTTCATTTAAAAAATTATTTTTAATTAAACATTTATCTTATAATAAATACATAATACATATATTAGTATAATTTAAGTCATTGAAGTCATTTTATATTAATATGAGATATATAAATTTTTATTGGAACATTTTAACGTCTTTTTTCCCACCTACTTGGCACATTTACCGACCTTCTAGGCACATTTGAAAATTTTCTTAAAATGTAACTTTACTGCTTCTGTGAATTGAATTTCAAAAATCTGAGAGGCACGGTTGACATCAGTAAGTAAAATGTGTTTTAATAGGATGAAAATAATTTTTGGAAAAAAATTAACTTTTGAATTTTATTTACCACAGTTAAAATAAATAAGGTAATTAAAGGTAAAAATAATATTAAAATTACCCCAAAACATGTTCTAATTCTATTAGATAAATTTATTTCTACAAAAATCAACATTATAAAAAAATAAAATCCTTTTGATCTATTTGGGTTAAATTAGGACATTTATTATATTTTATTTAAATAAGAGTTAAGAGTGTTAAATTCAATGTTTAATAAATAAACCATTTTCAATATAGGGTTACACATAAAATAAATTAAACTATAAATATTAATTAGAAAGATAAAAAATATTTCCTATAACATGGTATTTTATTTATAATTTCTAGACATTAAAGAATTAATGTTATTTATGACACAATGATGAAGTAGTAATTACCTTAGCAATGAAAGATTTAAATAATTGATATTATAAATATCAAAATAACTATAAATTGATAATTTTGATGCCATAAAATAATTTTATAGGTTCATATGACATCTTTGGGGTGATTAATGTATTTTTGTAAAGTAATAAACTTGTTATGTCTTTCAAAAAAACCAAATACTAAATAGTGTCAAAATTGACATAAATGAGTTTTAAAAACAAATACTATATTATTAAATGATATAATATTCCTAAAAATTTATTGTATAAAAAAAAGACTCATATGACAATAGATATGTCATTAATGAACCATTTTAGGTTCTCTTGTCATGTTATTGTTAGTTTATTAACCATGTATTATTATAATATAGGAAAACATGGTAACAGTTAAATTATTTAACTAAGGGTTAAATCTAAAAGATAAGGTTAATATAGTGACCTAAAATTGTCTAAAACCTATTGGATGAGTGTATTTCTTCCCATACCCACCTTATCCTTGAAATAAATCCATTTGTATTCATTATAAACCTAAAATTAATTTATAATAAAATAATATTTCATGATTTTCCTAAAGTGACCCTCACCTCTTTTATAAAAGGGTTCTTACCTATCTCTATATTTCACACCTCCAAAGCCATTTGGATCTGCCAAACCCTGATCTAATATCCTTCCAACTAATATTTTAAGGATTTTCTTGAAGGTACTCTTTATCAATATCATTATTTCAAATGTTTTAATTCTTTATGTTTCTAATTTTTTTAATTAATGTCCCTATTTTAAAAATGATTTTAAGGATTTATTTATATGGACATGATTGCTTTAAAATGTTAATTTATTTCAAATGTTTCAAAGTGGTATGTGACACTTTGATTCAAAAATATCTTTTAAATGACTTCGTTTATAAATGTGATACTTTTAAATGATTTCAGAAAAGGGATATTTCTCTCAACGAGTTTTACTGATCATTTTAAACTATGTAAACATACTTTACTAGAAATTCTTATTTATTGAGGTTGATTTATTATAATAAAATACTTCATATTATATTAAATGAGTTATGATATGTTTGACTATGGATGTGCTATTTTTATACCATTCATAGTTTATGGTTAAAATATTAACATTTCATATGCTTGTTTTATTATGAATGTTTATGTTATGTTTCAACATTTTTATATTTGGAATGCATTGGAATTAGTAAGTGATGGGTGGAGCCTTCTATAGTTCATATATGAATCAGTAGATCTCATGAGACAAACTAGTATCTTGAGATAAGGTCTTTACACAATTTTAATTTGTATTCTGGGCACGTGGCCTTGAATAAATGGCTATGATGTCCGACATTATGCATTCTATCATTATGAAATTAGTTATTAGATTTGATTATTTGACTAGTAGAATATCTATGTACATATTTATATGGTAATGTTAGATTTATTTTTCTATATTATATTCAAGTTTATGTTTAAAAGGTTTTTGTTTTTAGTACATATATTTATTTAAAAGTTTATAGCTTCTTCTAAATTATTTACCCTTACTGAGCATCTGAGCTCACCCCTTTCTTATGTTTTATTTTCCAAGGATTTCAATAAGTACATTATGATTAATATGCAAGGTTATGGTAAGGTAATAATGGATTTATCAAATTAGTATTTATGCTGTGTTTTTTGTTAGAAAGTGCAATGTATCATTCATGTATGTAATCTATATTCTGATACTGCTAAATTAATCGGTCCTTCTGGAATTGATTTCTTGTAATCAAGCCAATGTATTAAAATAAGGCATTGATTTTGGGTAATTGGGGTCGGGGAATTACTGTTGGTATTATAGGAAGTCTAGAAACAACCTTAGAAATATATTTAGCTAAAATCTAGTTTTGAAACATTACACTATGATATACATTAAATATTAGTATAGATGAACTTTCTAGAATTTTGGTAATGTAGAGATTTTGTGAATTTTCCTTGCAATACATCCATGTCTGGATACGAGAAGGTAGAGGTGGCTCTAGAACAGATGTACCTACGGGTAATACCTAAAAACACCACTTTGTGCTAGACTCGATTGGGAACTGGGGCATGATAATAGGCCTTACTGCACTCTTGGTTATGACACTCCTAGGGGACATGCTTAGAAAAATTCACATTTTCTTTACAAAACATTTTTATGGATTTAAGAGTAAATATGTAAGAAAAGAAACCATTTTTATGATTATCATACTAGATGTTTGAAAATATTCATTTAATGTTGAGAATTTTTCTATTTTTTGGATTATACATTACGAGATGATCTAGCCTTGTGAATTTTTTCATTAAAAAATGGTGCCTAGTAGAAGGAATGAGAACTCTATAAATATGCATGATCTAAAGAGTAATAAGGGTCGTATCTTTCATGGTCTTAATCAAAAATTTAGAAGGTAAATAGTCTCCCAAGTATTCTCATTATGTAAAGAGATATAATCGCGTGTTAATAAGATTAGTAAAAAATTCTCAGAGTCGTATGGATTTACATGGAAGACAGAGAAGGAGAAGATGGTTGAGAGAAAGATGGATTAATGGAAGAAGAGAAATAAGGATTTCCTCCTATGTGATAAATGTGGAAAGAATCATTATGGGAAGTTATTAAAATGATTGGGAGTTTGTTATAAGTGTGGAGAAAGAGGACACCAAGTTTGTGATTGCAAGGGTAAGAAAAAGGTTTCAAATGTACAATGCTTCATCTGCAAGGACTTAAAACACTGCCCAAATCAATGTCGCATTCATCAGAGTTTACCCCAAATGATGCTATTAGATAATAATCAAGTTATGATACTACCACAGATGAAGAGGAATGATTAGTGTTCTTAAGATTTTATTAAGGAATTGTATCATTTGAGTACAAGTTATATGAATTATAAAGTATATAAGGATTTTACTATAGTATGTTTTCAGTAAGTAATCGAGATTTCATGGTACCAAGTAATGTGAAACAGTTTCAAGTTAAACATTTTGAAAAATATATGGTTGGGGGAAAGATAACCCTTAATATGATTCTGAAATAGAGATAATGATTTCAGAATAAGATATAAGTGAGTTGGATAACGCATATTAGATATTATTTTCTAGCTTCGAACTAATTAATTTTTTGTTTATTTCATCATTGTTGGAGTTTACAATTTTTTTTTGTATTTAAGGAGTATATCTAGTATTTTATTAGAAATAATGGAGAATAAATGTATTAAATATGGTTTTATAGTAATTTAGGGTGTTACCATGTTTTAAGAAAATACACGATAAAGGTATTCACATGTTATTACATGGAAAAGAGATCTTCATTATGTTTACCTTCCTTATAAATTTTGGACTGTGAGTTTAGAAAAATGTATTTTGGATAAGTCTGAAGGATGAAATGAATTAAGTTGGACATTGGATACTATTATTTAAGGTTAAACCATTTCTTAGGATCATTTTTGGATTGTTATAAAATGGACAACCTGGAGGTCGGGAGACAACCCACTGCGTCCGGCAAGGCCGTGAGACTAAAACCCACAACCGAAGGGCGACAAGGGTGCATCACCTACCACTAGCCTATGTGATGTCTTGGTTTGTATAATGTATCTTCTTTTAAATTTTTTGACAGATGAATTATAAATTCAATATTTTTAGAACCCTATACTATTTTAATAAATAAAATATTTTTGAATTCTATTGTCTTTTGGAGTTAAAGATGAGTTTGTGGCATAAGTTAGTTGATGATTTGAACTATACTTGTGAATTATTTTTTTCTCTCTTATTCTATGAAGAAATTAATTCATAAAATTTAGGGAAGGGATCTTAAAACTAGTAAATGTGTCATCCTAATAAATTATGTTTTGTTGAACTGATTATAATTAAATCATCATAGATTTTTGGTTTTGAGGCCCTCAAAATTCCATTTATTGCTCACTTGTTTGTGATTGATGACCTCAATCACACCCTATAAATATTTATATTTTCCTCTAATTTTGTGTCTTTAATTTCCACCAATGTTCTCTTATTCTAAATCCTAATATGGTGGGAACATTCTCATTTCCCTTTCCCTCTTATTAAGACTAAATTTCAGTAACCCTATTTCCGATGTGCGTTTTCCACAAAGGTATTTTCTATTTTCAACCTTTTATTTTCAAAAAACAATTTCAAATTGCGAGGATGCAATTTATTAAAGGAGGGGAGAATGTAACACCCCAGGATGTCATAATACATTATCTCTTTACAGTAATTCAATACATTATGCCACACGCAACCCGGAGTTCGTGCACACCACAACTTACAAAACTAGCCTTTTAAAAAGAGGTTATGAATAATATTAAATGAATTTTGAATTTTGTATAGTCCATATAATTTTAACATCGATATTATGTGTTTTTAGACATATTATAAGAACAAATCCATTTTTTGGATAAAAGAAGTGTTGTTAAAAAAGTGCAATTTTATCGGCTTTTAATAGAGAACACTTTTTAAATCCAATATTTAACCCTTTTATGTATTCAATTTTACAAAATAAACTTCTTCTTTAGAATAGGTACATAAAAATTTAGTTGGGATCAATTTTTTCAGTTATTCTGAAAATTTTCATATTTTGATGAATAGTGAAAATATTAAATTTTAATTGAAAATAACTTTTTTAATCAAAATAATATATACTGTTAAATTATAAATTTGAGTGATTTTTAAGTATAATTATATTATATTTTTATCAGTTAATCCAATGTTGGTCATTTTAAGTAATTTTACATTTAAATTAGACATAAAGACACATCAATCTTTTGATAGTTTTTACTCAAAAACCACCTTTCTGGTTTTAAAATCAGGAATTAATTTTATATTAATTAATAAAAATTATATGATTTAAATTTGATAAAATAGAAATCAATTTTGAATTTTTAATAGAAAAATTATTTTAGGGTGAATTTTTGGTATTTTTCTAAAAACATTCAATTTTTGATGAATAGTGAAAAATACCACATAGTACATAAAAACTGACCTTTTCATTTAAATAATTATTTTTAATTAAGAATTTATCTTAAAAGAAATAAATAATACATATATTAGTACAATTTAAGTCATTTGAGTCATTTTATAATAATATTAGTTATATTAAATTTTATTGAACCATTTTAACGACTTTTTACCAACCTTCTAGGCACATTTACCCACCTTCTAGGCACATTTGAAAATTTTCTTAAATTATAAGTCTACCAATTCTGTGAATTGAATTTCAAAAATCAAAATTACATATTTGACATTAATAAATAAAATGTGGTTCAATAAGATGAAAATAATATTTGGTGAATAGTAACTTTAGAATTTTATTTACCACGGTTAAAAGTAAACATGGTAATTACAGGTAAAAATAATATTCAAATTACACAAAAAATGTCCTAATTATATTTGATATGCGTATTTTGACATAAATAAACCTTATAACAAAAATAAAATCCTTTTTATCCATTTGAGTTAGATTATGACATTTATTATAATTTATTTAAATAAGAGGTAGAATTGTTAAATTCAAAGTTTAATAAATAAAACATTTTTAATATAAGTTTATACATAAGATAAATTTTACTATAAAAATTAATTAGAATAATAAAAATATTTCCTACAACATGATATTTTATTTATAAATTTTAGACATTAAATAATTAATGTTATTTATGACACAATGATGAAGTAGTAATTTCCTTCGTAATGAAAAATTAAAATAATTGATATCATAAAAAACATAATAAATTTAAATTGAGACTTTTAATGCCATAAAATAATTTTATAAGTTAATATGACATGTTGGGTGTGATTTAATATTTTTTTTGAATTAATAATGATTTTATGACTTTCAAAAAAATCAAATACTAAATAGTATCAAAATTGACATAAATGAGTTTTTAAAACAAATACTATATTTTTATAAGATATAATATTATTAAAAATATAATTCTTGGATAAATGACTTATATGATGATAGATATGTCATTAATTAATCACTTTAGTTTCACTTGGAATTTTATTGTATGTTTATTAACCATGCATTATACTAATATAAGAAGACAAGGTAAAATAAAACTTATTTAACAAAGGGTTTAATCTAAAAGATAATGTTAATATGGTGATCTAAACTTTTATAAAAACCTATTGGTTGAGAGGATTTATACCCATAACCACCTTATCCTAGAGATAAATCCATTTGGAGCCATTATAAACCGAAAATTATTTTATAATAAAATAATATTTCAAGATTTTCCTAAAGTGACCATCACCTCTCTTATAAAAGGGTACATCCCCTTCTCTTAATTTCAGACCTCCAAATCCATTTGGATCAGCCAAAACCTAATCAAATATCATTCCAACTACCCTGACATCAACCTAGAGCCCTTACTATGAACATAATTAAAACCTAAGGATCCCTTTTGATCCAATCAAAAGGATGCACCCGAAGAAGAGGTAATTATTTCATCACCTCTTTAAAAGTTATTTTTCCAATTCCTCTTTATTTTTTTCCATACCAAAATAATAAATCCAATACCTTATACATACTATGATGTTATTATAAATATGGTACAACAATATTCATTATTATATTTATCCTATGAATGACAATGTCACCATGCGTGCGTACGTACGACTTACAGCCTCCACGTCGTGGTGTAGTTTGTTATTCAACACTTCATTTTTTGGATGGGTATAATAATGAGTATAATTGATATAAATAATAAATATAACATGTTAATGATTATTTATATATATTATACCATCCAATTACATAATATTTCAATATCAACAGAATGATATAATCACTCGTGCGTACATACAGCTTACCGTCTCCACGACGTGTTGAGATTCATTTCCACGTTCATCATTCAACGATGATTGTAAATATATATTATTAATAAGTATATAATATATTACATAATAATGCTACCGAATATATATATATATATATATCATTCACTTACTTTCGTTTGATATGATATGAAAACAGAAATGACGTTTATGCGTATGCACGACCTTCCGTCTCCATAAATGGTATTTTCCATTTCATAAATAAATCTATTATACATAGTTATATTCTGAATATATATGATAAATAAATAATGTTTTATATTCTAAAATTAATTAAATCATGATATAATTTATACATCAATAATAATAAGTTAAGACACATATTATAAAGAATGCAATTATTACCCAAAATGTCTTTTTAACATAGAAATTATTATTAAATGGGTAGTATAAATCCATAAATGAGTCATGTATTATATAATAAATATGAATATGGTTTTTTTTAATTTAACAACATACTATGGTCATTATACTGGAGGTTAAATGCACCCTCGACCAAAGAAATGTACAAGGCAAGGGTTAATTCCTCAATCTCATTATTATCTGAGATTGTTTATGTGTTTGTATTTACTGGGATATTTTTATCATCCATGTCCATATTTCATAAAAATGTTTTCAAAATGAATATTTTAAGGTTTTTTTGGAAGGTTCACTTTATCAAGATCACCATTTTAAATGTTTTAATGATTTTTTTTCTAAATATTTTTAATTAATGTCCATGTTTTAAAAATGATTTTAAGGATTTATTTATATGGACATGATTGTTTTAAAATGTCAATTCCTTTCAAAAGTTTCAAAGTGGTATGAGACACTTTGATTCAAAAATAAATTTTAAATTACTTATTGTATAAATGTGTGACATTAAAATGATTTCACAAAAAGGTATATTTCTCACAAAGAGTTTTACTGATCATTTTCAACTCTGTCAACATCCTTTACTGGATACTATTCTTGATTGAGGTTGATTTACTATAATCCAATCATCTATATTATATTTAATGAGTTATGATATGTTTGAATGTGGATGTGCTATTTTTATACCATTAATTGTTTATGGTTGAAATATTTACATTTCTTATTCCAGTTTTAATACAAATGTTTATTTTAGGTTTCATCATTTTCATATGAGGAATGCATTAGACTTAGTAAGCGACGGGTGGAGCCTACTATAGATTTTCAATTCATCGGTAGATCTCATTAGAAAAACTAGTGTCTTGGCACAAGGCCTTGACAATATTTTTATTTGTAGTATTGTCATGAGACCATGACTATGTGGTTATGATGTCCACCATTTTGCATTCCCTCATTTTGAAATTAGTTATTACATGCGATTATTCGACTAATAGAATATCTTTGTGCATATTTATATAGTAATGTTTGATTTATTTTTTCCATATTATGTTCAAGGTTATGTTTTAAAGGCTGTTTTTTTATTACATATCTATCCTTAAAATTTTATAGCTTCTACTAAATTATTTACCTTTACTGAGCATCTGAGCTCACCCCTTTCTTATGTTTTATTTTCCCAAGATTCCAAGAAGTGTATTATTATTAATATGCAGGGTTATTTTGAGGTAATAATGGTGTTTTCAAAAGATTATTTATGAAATGTTTTGTGTTATAAAGTGTAATGTAACATTCGTGTATGTAATATATTTTCTAAGACTTCTAAATTGATCGGTCCTTCAGGACTTGATTCCTTGTTATCATGAAAATTATTAAAATAATGCACCAGCTCTGGGTAATTGGGGTCGGGGTGCTACAAGGTAGTTAATGAACTATCTTTCTTGAAGAAGTCCGAAATCCTTCACTATGAAATTTTTAACTCCCAAAACAGTTATTGTGCCTATGGTTAAAGGGAACTATGGTTTTATAACATTTTAACCTGGACATTTCATACCCTTATAACCCATATCATACCATTTTGAACACCACTATAGAAGCCACCATGAAGTGGTGCACTAACCGAATTTCTTTTAACCATTATATTATGAAAAATGTGGCATGGATATCTCTATTTTTCTTGTTTCCAATATAGGGGATCACAATCTCCATTCCATAACTACCTTCCTCAAAAATTCCATTCAATCTATTTTTCTCTTCCCCATTTCTCATAGGTAGAGCCTCAATTAAAAAATGACATTTAAATTGTTCATACAATACATATCAGTTATCTTTATGAAATCCATATCCAAATGGAAAAACCCACAACCAAGCTCATAAAACCCAAGGAAAAAATGACATTCCTTATACTGAAGAATCCAAGAAGTGTTCAAAAATGACAGATCCAAGTCCACTACCATGGGGTGGTGACCCTTTAAAATCCCAAAACCCAAATTTAACTACCACAAGTACTCTAAAATCAATCATGAAACCAATGAGATGTTATAAAATAAAAAACAAAGATATTATAAAACATAAGGCCTTTCATCTTATAATACTCCCAATATTCTTATCTAAAATACTAGATTCCAAGAGTGAAATAGAAAATTTGTAAATAAAACACCCCATGAGATACTTCTCAAACATGTATCTCATTACAAGAAGAGCTCAAATAAAGGTAAATACATGAAATCACAAAGCATGTTCAATCAGTATATAAAACATAAACTCACATATGTTATAATCATCATATCCAACACTTAAATAATTTAACATAACAACTCTCTTGAATAAAAATATTCACATGAATTTTCCTTAACTATGATGCTTATGATAATATTTTAACCATATTACATTGGATATTAATTTCTTGACATGATTTTAATTTATCAATTAATTTATACATATTCCTCTTTCATTCATTTCACTTATTAAAAACCAGAAACAATAAACCATGCAAAAAATTAATTTTTAACATTCATAACATAACATACTTAACTTGTTATGAAAATTGTCTAAATATATAATTATTTATCAAAAATATTAGACATGTTAGTTAGAATAATTTATAAATGAAATTAATGTTATGAAATTCAAAATTTATTACATTCCCTTTTAAACAATATCTTACTTTTATTGATATTCCATCGGTTTTAAAAGCTATCAAATGAATTTTTCTGGATCTTCTTCATAATATGATTTCACCAAAAATCTTTTTTTTAAACCCAACCAATTAATTTTGAAAAAATTCATTAAAAATATATATTTATTAATTGAAATAATTTTTTTATTTTAAAAAATAGGTTACCCTGAAAATAAATTTTTCCTAAAAACATTTAATTAATAATTTAACAACACATGTTGATCAATTAATTTTCAAATTTTACTTTCCATGTATCACAACATTGGAATGATCTTTCCAAAACTGTAATTAATGTATATACATAATTTATGTTAAACTTATTGATAAATGGAAGATATTTTATATGTTTCAATAATTATATATTTTCTACCATATTTAACATAATTTTTATCACATTCATATTAATATATATAACTTCAAAACTTGATAATTTAATAAAATTATAATGGGAACCATTGAGAAAACATGAGGTTGAAACAGTCCACTCTATCTTGCTTTATAATTATTTATATTGTTAAAAATTATATATTTACCAAGAAAACACCTTGGTAATAACACAAAACACATAATCATTCATTTTATTATTTACTAATAGAGAATTTAATTATAGTTAATAACTACAAATTTATATCACATAATATTTCTCTACCAATACAAGTAATTAAGAAGACATAAAAAGAGCTTCATTAAACATTAAATACAGTGAATCCAGTATAACAAAAAATGATTTTGTTTGATTTGGGAATACCTAACTGACCCACATGGTTTTAAAACACATCATTTAAAATAACATGTCATTATTTGTGATGTTTCAAATATCTTCATATGTTTTAATGCATACCATATGTTACCATTATAAGAGAAATACTTCCAAAATAAAAAAACAAATAATAAAAGCACATAAAAAATAGAGTCACATGTACACACCCAAAAAAATAAGAATTTAACTCATAGATCATGTAAATAATATAATACTAGGAAGAAAAGAATTAGAAGAGAAAAAATAAAATATCACTTTCCCCTAGACCACAACCCATATAAACGATTTCATTTTTCATGTCCTTCTTTCCAAAAAAAATATTAATACCCAAATTATAATGATAATATCCAATAGAATCCAAGTAAATTATTATATGAATATAAAAGAGAAATCATAATATGTCTTCTAAAATGAAACATTCATTTTAACCTGTGATACTATGTCATAATCTATTCATCCTACAACTCTCTTAGTTTAGCCCTAGTTACTTTAATAAGTGTCATAACATACTGTATAACATAATCCATTAAAGAAATTAGGAAGTGAATTAATTATCATAGTTTCAGAAGAGCATATTATCAACCAAAGATTATATCATATGAGTTTATAACTAGGTGTGTAGTCATATTCCCCCTCAACATACACTCTATTGAGGGATGAGTTTAAACTCAACTATAATTTTTTAGGTGATTTTCACTAGGGGATGTTTTACCACAGTGGAATCCACTTTTCAATATCAAGGAAGGGATGTAATTGTCTGATTAAATATATAATATCATCTATATTAAAATTTTATGTTGTTATCTTATAATAAACATTTACCATATACTTATCCCTTGGGTTTTGACAAATATTCTCTTACCTAAATCCAAAAATATCCATGTTACCTTAACTAACTTAATGTGTTTTCTTTACCTTTTATATTATGATCACCCATAACTTATCAACCATTTAGTAACATAGACTAAAATACTAACCTATTAATTTATGTTAATCCCACATTGATACAAACTATGGAACCAAATAGAAATTACTATCTAAAAAAACTATATACGTGGAATGATATTCAACAACTACATATTTTTTGAGAATGCATTTTTCTCATGGTAAATTATTTAGTATAAAAGATAATTTTACACAATAGTGGAAGAGAATATATGATGAAATAATGTATTAGGGTGGAAGAAACCAATATCGGTGGAATTATATTCATGAATAAATATTTTTATTATATGAAGGGGACTGAGTAAAAAAACCTTTACGATAATAGGAATGTAAGAATAGAATAACATATGAGGGATACCATAAAATAGACATTAAAATATTGAGAAATAAATGATATTCATTATAGATGATGTCAATATAGGAGTGAGTACACTATATATGAGAAATGATGGTGTACAATATCATAAATGTGTCATGGATTGGATAATGAGTTAAATAAACCCTTATAAATTTTGTATATTTTGAAATGAAAGTCACATGAAGAGAAAACAAGATATAGATATGAGAAACCAATGATTTAAATGAATATGGAAAAATAAATTTTAGGCTTTCATCTCACCATATTAAATATATCGTGGGGAATAGTAAGAAAAATGTCTCAATAAATTAAAATTGTGATAAAGAACCCATTATGACATTAGAAAATTTCCAATCATAACCTAATAGGGGATATAGATTCAATTGAAATATTAACTACCTTTCATATTCATAAAATCAAGATAAAAATGTTAATAGGGTAGTAGATTCATCATCCTAAAAAAATGGCATTTAATAAAAAAATTATATCTCAAAGGGTGAAAATTTAGACAATAAACCCTTACAAGTAACATACACATTGTGGTAAGAATCTGCTAATAATAAGATTATAGGGAATAATTTTTGAACCCCAAAAAACAAGGAATCAAGAAATTGCAAATTAAAAATTTGGTAGAATAAATATAACTTGGGATAATATAGTTTAATAAGTATGATAGTAAATTAATGAAAGAAATTGAGTTATCACAAAACCTTATCGTTGTTGAGATTCACTCTATAGAATATCATAACTTCCATAATATTCAAATTATATATATTATATACATTATTATGAAACTTATTTATCTATATTTTATTTATTAAGGACCATTTTTATCATATGTAGTTTATTTATTATATATTTTCTTCTTATGTTGGTTATTTGTGATAGTTTTATAAATTCATATATAACTCTTTTGTTATATTTACCAGGGTTAAAGGTGTCATAGAATAACATCATAAACCAAATAGTTTTGTATTTAATTTTATTTATTATTTAATTATCATAAAAATTATACATTTATATAGGTTTTTGTAAGACAAACTCATATTTGGAAACGTAATCTGATATGTTAAATTTAGGTGGTTATGATTACTATTACCATTTAGTCTTAATATCACTTATAAGCTGTTTCATATTATAATTATAAAATAATAATATTTTCTTAAAAATATTTTTTTTTACTTAAATACAATTTTATAGTCATCCACGTGAGGTAGTAATGAAAAAGAATGCATGCCACTTAATGGAGGTTGTAATCCGCACATACGTATGATCAATATTCATTTGTTCTTATTATTGGATAAAAATGAAAAAATATGGCTTATTCCATTAATAGAATAAAAAATAAATATTCTAATGATTCAAAGGTCATTATATAACTATATTTAGGATTGGTTTGGAAGATGATGATTATGAATTAAATTATAAAGATTAAGTCATACTCACATTGGGACTTATAACATTCACTTGAAAGCCTCCTTAAAAATGAATGGTTTATGAAAAAATATAGAGAATAAGGGATTCAGGTAGGGAAACGAAATTATTGGAGAGAAATATTGGGTTGTCTTTGAAGTTAATTTATAATCAGATGCGTATCATTGATATTTTGGAGTGGTCCCCATTTATAAGTGAATAAAACGAAATATTTTTGAACAACCATTATTTTTAAACAACCGAATGACTCTATTCAAAGGAAAATGGTTTATAAAGTGATATATAATTGACTTTGGTGTAATATATGGTTGATAAATCCTCAAAAAGTATTTTCAAACATGTTTCATGCCATTTACCATTAGGTTTTAAATTTAACCACTTTCATATTTTAGGCAACTAGTTTTTATCTAAGTAATATAAATTCTAATAAAAATATAAAATAACCTCCTATACAAAAATTTGAGTTTTAGGATCCTAAATTAATCTTATATTTAATATATTTAAATTTATAAATATCTGAACATTTATATTTAAATTAAGACACTTAATATTGAGTAAAATAATTATTTAAAAAAAATTACATTTTAACCATTATGTGATCTTAGTATTTTTTTAGTTTTTGTTAAAAGTAATTAAAAAATTATATATAATAATAATAATTTTATTATATTAATTATCTATAATATATCAGTATAATTTATTAAATAAAAATTATCCAATGTTAATAAAACTATTCTTTAAAAATTTATAGTTTCACCAGTATCAGGATAATTAAAATTAATCTTTATCATATCATTTTTATAGAAAAAAATAAAATTTAAATTTTAAAATAATATAGAAATGATATTCTAAAAAATTAATTAAAATTTTTTATATTTAATTTCTAAAAGTGATAGAATCAAATTTTCAATGTAAGTGCATAAAAACATTTTTTAACATGAAATATTACTTCATTTCCCAAAATGTTAAACATGTGTTTTATAAAATAAATCTAGTAGTTTTATATTATTTATATTAATTATTAATTATATATCTTATATGGAAATTATTTTCATAATATTTTAAGTCATTATTGTATTATGATATTTTCATTAAAGTTGCAGTTTTAGTATAAATATGTAATTTTCACTATTGGATTTAAGATTAATTGATTTAAAAAAATATTCAAAATTCAACCTAAGATAATTTTGAAATGATGAATTTAAAAATGAAGTTTATCTTTAAAAAATTACAATACTAAAATTTATAATTCCATTTTATATGTTAGAAAAAATTTATAAACAAAAACTATTGTTTTTGAAAAAATCCATTTTATATGTTTAAGGGAGTTTAATCAAAAAAATTATGCATTTTTAATTTATTAAAATAATTTAATTTAGTTGAAGTTTTATTATTAATTAATATTATTAATAATATTTATCTAATATTTCAGGAATCATTTTGGTTTGAGGTTTTATGTGAATCATTTTTTTGATATTTTTTTTATTTTAAGGAAAATGATATTATAAAATCAGGGGGCACCACAATAAAGTGGAGAATGTTTAAATAAAATGATTCCACATAATTTTTCTTGAATAATTACATTTATAATGATAATATTTATTACATTTCAGGATGGTATTAATAGATAAAGGATCACAATATATGTGGAAAAAGTGGATCACATTGAATATAAATCTACCATGTATGAAAGAGATGATCATGTGAAGTTATATTAAAATTTGGCGATATGATGCTATGACAGATACTATTGTTAAAGGAGGATAATTAATTCATGACATTTCATACCATGGATAAAGCATTTATTATTTTAAACCACATGCATGAATATATTAATATGAAATATTTTTTTATATAATTATTGTCCACAAAAAGAATTGGTAAATTTTCAAAAGGAGAATAAAGATGGTGTGATAATTTTTTATGTGTATATATAGTTACATTTAGTTCTAGTAGTGGTATATTATTGAAGTTGTTGTGATGACCTTATATGATATTTCAAGAATCATGAATCACTGAATAATATGTAGATTTTAATCCTAATTAATTAACCCATTTTAGAAAATACTCGAATGGTGAAGAGTAAGAAGATGAAACCAATAATGCAGTTATTCTTATTCTATATATTCTTGCTGGTCAGAGAAGAATTAGTTGAGTTGTTAAACACTATTATTTATCAAGAGAATAATTATTTATTTTAAGTAGTGTATAGCCTTCAAAAATATATTATTCTAAGAAAATAATTATATTGAAGATATAATGATCCATTATAATATATTTATGCACAATAGTAGAAGAAAAAGAAGAGAATAAGGTCGAAAAGAAGATGAAGAAAAAAAGAAGTTAAAAGATTTGGTTATGAAGTTCATAGAAGAAGGTGGAACTATGCAGACTGGTATTTTCTTAAGAATATATGGAATAAAAGTGTTCTAGTGAAACAATACTATGAATGGGACGAGAATAATAAGATATTGTGTAAAATTTTAGGAATACAAAAGGATGAAGTGACTTTATACCATTAAAGTGAATAATAGTAGAAAAAATCCCCACATTAATGGTAAGAAATAATTGTTTTTTGTGAAATTATTATATTATGTTACCCCCTATATGTAATTGAAAGGTATGAGATATACTAGAGTATAGAATGAACCTAAAAAGTTTTATGAATTGACAGTCTACATAGTTTGGATACAAAAGTTTAAGGGTCACACGATTTTACTAGTGATTTTTTGATGATGTGTTTTACTTGATTTCAACAAGGATTCTCCTTTCCATACTATAGGGTGAAAATTATAATTTTTTTCACATTTTTTGTGTGTTTTTTTTATTATGTTGAGATAAAGTAAAAAGTGATAAGAGATAATGAATACACCCATTCAATTTAACATTATAAAAAGTTAAATGCAAAAGAGATAAACATTATAAATTAGAATAAAATCCACCAACATTGATTCACTCCCCACTCAGTGTGATTAATATCCCAACAGGTCCCTTCAATTGGTAACTGATACTTGTCAACATCTGATTAGATTATCTTTATTTAATTATTTTCTCTTTTAAATATTTAATGTTTGTTAGTGATTCAAAATAAAGCGATGTTTTGGTGAAGATCATTGTATTTCCAATTGAAATTTATTTCTATCAATAATATGAAGAACAAGATAAATAAAAATAAAATAATGGGGGATAATATTTACATCTTGTATATTGAATAAGTTTATATAATCCATAAAAATAATGATGATATAACAGGACCTGATATTTAGGATATAGTTGTTCAAAAAACCACTAATAAAATTGATAACCCTTTAATAAAAAAATTATTAGGTCCTTTAAGTGATCATGAGGTATATAAATGTTCTCATAAAAATGATCCATGAAAAGATGAGTCAAGTGTAGATGATGATATATCCATTGATGTTTCTATTGATGCATTAAATTATATTACAATTTTATTCCTAAATAATTTGTTTCTATAATTTGTGAGATCATTAAAATAAATATTTTTGAAATCAATTTTCTTGATAATGAGTCTAAAGGGTTGGATAAATTCTATTCGAAAATGTTCAATACTTTTTAAAAACAATCCATACTAGATGGAGTCATTGGAACAAACAATTTAGATCTTAATGTGTAATGATCAATAAATATAATTAAATGTCTAAAAAATTCCAACATAAAGATAAAGTCAAGAAGTCTCTTAAAGGGATGATCCATTCAACATAATAGAACGTGAAAAGAAACATTGTTGTCAATTATTTACAACTAGATATTACATCCAAGAAAATATAAGATATTGAGAAATTGTTACATGAGAAGATTAAAATTCATAAAGAGGAAGTTGAAAGGATAATGAATAATTATAAACATAGAGTTTCATTCATTAATGAGAAAAATAATTATACCATTGTAAAATGTAAATAATTATGAATTACACTTACTAAACTTGATATTAAACCTATCAAGAATTCAAAATCTGAGAGGATTGGAGATGCTTCTATATATTTTTCTACAGAGGATTCTGATGTTTAAAGATATCTATTATATTGAATAAGGATCAGTACATCATCAAATGATCATTCTCAAATAGGTTCAAATAAATAGTTACCATTCATACCCATTTAGAATGAATTTTGTATATTTTTTTATACAATGATGTTTTAAAAAAAATTAAAAAATTATGGGTGGTGATAAATAGGGAAGATCCTATCTCTATATATTTTTTGGATAAATGAAATATTATGGAAGCTGGTTTCCGAAGAACATCCCAAACAGTGAAAAAGAAAATCGAAAAATATACGCTATTAAATCCATATAACAAGTAATTTTCAAATAAATGTTAGATTTTTTGTGGCTTTGTGGGTACTAAAACTGGATAGGGTATTATGAAATGGAATATTGGTAAAATAATTTAAATCATGAACCATAAAGGATGCCCATTTTAAGGGAAAATGGTCATCAAAATGAATCACCAATAGATAATGATGAAACATTTATCAATCTCTGAAAATTGTAATTTTTTGATGTTTTTTGTGGTCTTTTCAAAAGTGGTGATAAAATAATAAGTGCATTCACATACCAACATGTATCAAATAATAAGTGCATTCACATACTAAAAGGAGTGCATCATCTAAAATTCCAAATGAGAAAAAATGCTATCATGAGAGGTAATGTGGAAATTTCAATAATATTCCAATAAACTCATAGATATCATTATAATTTGGTCATTAGAATTAGAGAAGTAAATAATGTTTGAAGAGGTATAAGAAAAATCATGCGCCAATGGAGGAGAAGACGGTTCACATGAAGGGCTGAAAATCCATGAGAGGTTTCAAAAATAATAAAACTCATATTAATAGGAATATCTATTTTATTGATGTAATAAGTATTAACACATTACAAATGGTGATTTAATAATAACAATAGCATTAAAATAATCTATAAAAATAAATAATACTTAACAAGGTAGTGCATATTATTGGGAAAAATCCCCTAAGGCACTCTTGCTGCATTTATGGGTTGGATATGTTTGTTTACAAAGAGGGTTTCCATGATTAGTTGTTGAGTTCCTAAGTAATTTTTGAAAAACTATTTTCAAAAATAACCATACAAAATATTGGATGATCTAGATTGTGCATGAAAGATGTGGTTGCATGAAAGAGACTTACATGTCAAATGCGACGTCAAATTGATCTTTCATCACTCGAAGTGGATTTCGTGTGCACATAAAGATTTTGTACATAGGTTCAGTGATTACTATAAATAATCGGTTACCTGTCATGATCCAGCCCAGGTACCCTGGTAACCTGATAACCGAGCTGGCCTTGACATATCCCAAATGGTGTTCCTGATCCCCACGGGTCTACGACTAGCACCTAGCATCGTACAACAAACAAGTGGGAATGATTTTTGCCACAAGAATGCAGAAGCAACAGAAAAAAAACAGTATGCATTATAAAAGAAACTCCATCGAGAGTAATGTACCAGAATAAAAAGAGGCATAAAAATCCCAAAGTACTAAAACCCAAGTACTAAAAATGGGAAAACAACCCCAAGGTCCCTAAGGACACGACACAACAAGACCAGAGATCAACAACTGGATCCACCTCAAAGAGATCCCTACCATTAGCTTGATCATGGAAGAAGAAATCCTAAAAACACCTGATAGAAAAAGTAGGGTGTGAGACTAAGAACAGTAGGATAACACCAAATATTCCGTAACAGATGCAAAATATAGATTACCCAGTGAAAAACTTTCTATTTTCAAATAAACAGGTTTGGAAATTCAAAGCATATTCTAACAAAATATGCTATACATTTTCAAATGATGGAAATAAATATTTTAATCAATGTCTTTAAAAATGATGGAATATTTCTAAAACAATGGCTTAAGTAAAACATTTATATAAAATAATTTATATAAATTCAGTAGGCATGTAAGTAGTTCAAAAGGTTTGGCATACATTTATATCTCAAATTAAAATAAACAAGCGAGCAACATGGTCATCTGCCAAAAGATATGATAGTATTAACTAGTTATAGGATCCCACACTCTCTATGTGAACTCAGAAAAATGTGTATACACACGTCCCAATGACGCTGGAAAAAGGAGGCTCGTCACCTACCCGTCAAGTATGTGACCCTCCACAAGTATGTTTTAGAACGTTGTCATAGCATAGAGTGTATCCAAATAACTCACTAACTACCTAAGACTTGCATGCGATCTTACATGATGGGTGAAATATTTTAAGAATGCTTAAAATATGATCAGTCCCTTTCTTCCATTTCAAAAGTTCCAATTTCATTCCATTTAAAACCAAAATAGCTTTTATTCAAAACATGCCTTCTTCACAAGATAAAACCACTGGGTTTCTATCAAATCATTTTAATCCATTTTCACCAGTTTGAAATCAACTCAAAACCAATTCCATCCCCACACAATATATTTTTACAATTAAATTCAACAATTTAGTTGAAATCATTTCCATCAAATCCACAATTTAAATTGAACAATTTAAATTAGCAAATTTCCATAAACACACCCAATTCAATGGAATTGGGGTTTTCCACATTTCCATGCCAAAACCATTTCAAATATTTCGATTCATTGGAATCAATTTTTTATCAGTTTAATTGAAATAAAATTTGAGGAATTGAGTTTAAATCAATAATTGAAATTAATCAAGAAAATATAATGATAATCAATTTGGTAAGTCAGGATGGAACCACCTAGCACAATGGTTTTTACCAAAACAATAATGGTCGAGAACGCTCAAGAAAACCAGGTTTCTCCTTCAAGAAACCGCCTTATATCTCTTCTCCTAGAGAGATCAAGAAAAAATATCATCATATTTGGCATCCAAACACTTAGATCTACCCATAACTGTTGTAGATCTAAGAAAAAGATAGAAGAGGAGAAGTAGATCTAAGTAGATCTAAGAAAAGAATCAAGAATGATGAAGAACAATCACATACCTCAAGAATCCAGCTTCAATTCACCAAGATAAGCCTTTGGATCACCTCTAGAATGATGGGAGAACCTTCTCTGACCTTAGGACAATCAAAATCCCAAGTTAGGGCCACTTAGGAGGAAAAATGAGGCACTTAGAGGAAAAATGAGTGAGATCCACAATTTAAGGGTCTCATTTAAGTGACCACACGATTAGTTCACATGGGTTGAAAAACCGTGTGCTAGCCATGTGTTAGTTGCTGCCTTAGCCAAGCTTCTCGCATTGTTTGGACACATGGTTAGAAAAATTGTGCGCTGCCCAAGTGGAAGCTACTGCCTCCAAGATCAACTATTCACGGTTTGGCCGCACGGTTTAGACAACCCGTGCACCACCCATGTGACTTCCCCTTTACCTCAAAACATCATTTAAAGATGTCCCGAATCTTCCATTCATCACAACTCTAAAATAGAGGTACATAGAAACATCAAAAGTACCTGAAAATGTAATGTGATGTTACAAACTCTCCACCATAAGATCTTTCTATCCCCAGAAATCCTATGAAGAAACCTCCACATTAAAAAGATGAGGCCACAGATCTCTCATTAGTGCCTAGCTTTCCCATTTCTCATGAGAATTAGAACCATGCTGCCAAAGTACATGAACCAGAGGTATCATTATCCCATGAAGTACCTTGGTCTCAGAATCAACAAACCTGACCGGCCGTTCAGTCATAGATAAATCGAGTTCAATCTCAAGATCACTCCATCTCACAACATGAGATGGATCAAGTAGATACTTTCACAGTTGTGATACATGGATCATGTTATGTATTGATATCAGCTATGGTGGTAGAGATAGACAGTAAACAACCTTCCCTACAAGACCAACAACCTCGAAAGGTCCCACAAAATGAGGATCAAGATTCCCTTGCCTCCCAAGTCGTCGATGACCTAATCGGGGTTAAACTTTCAAGAGAACCTGGTCACCAACTGAGAACTCTAATGGTTTACAGTGATGATCAGTATAAGACATGTACCGATTTTGTGCTGTCAATATTATTTGATGAATCAACTGGATCTTAGTTATAGTCTCTTGGACGAAACTCCATCCTACCAAGGAAATTTTACCAATCTCCAACCAACATAAAGGAGATTTATAAGGATGAACATAAAATGCAACAAAAGAATCCATATTGATCACATACTGGTAACTGTTGTTATAAGAATACTCAACTAGCCTCAGATGAACATTCCAAAACCCACCAAAGTCAAAAACACATGCACGAAGCATATCCTCAAGGATCTGAATAGATCTCTCTATCTGGACATCTGACTATGGGTGGTAGGTTGTGCTTAAATGGACCTGAGATCCTAGTGCCTCCTGAAGGCTTCTCCAAAAGTGAGAAGTAAACTGAGGATCTCTATCAGAGACTATAGCAGACGGAACTCCGTGCAAATTAAAAATTTCTTTCACATAGATATTTCCCAACTCCTCAAATTTGGTTGTATCTCGAATAGGTATAAAGTGAGCCAACTTGGTCATCCTATTGATCATGACCCATATCGTGTTCTTCTTCCTCTGGGTTTGAGGTAACCCAACAACAAAGTCCATAGAGATTTTATCCCACTTTCATGTAGTGACTAGAAGTGGTTGAAGCATACCCAAAGGTTTATGGTGCTCGTCTTTCACCTGCTGGCATGTATAGCGACGAGATACAAACTCAGCAATGTCTCTCCTCATACCTGGCCACCAGAACTATCGCCGCATGTCATATAACATCTTGATGGATCCTGAGTGCACATCCCACTAAGAGTTATGGAAATTCCCCATCACATCCTTCCTTGCCGCTAACGGCACAACGTAATAGTTTTGATAACACAGAACACCCTCTTTGGAGAACGATCACAAGGTGTCGGTCTACCCACCATAAAGAGAGTCCCTAATGATATGGAATTCATCATCCAGTTGTTTTTCATGAAAAATTTCCACTTCCGAAATCCAAAAATCGCTCATTGAAAGCTTTTTATAAAGCCAGTGATTGCTTAGAAGACTCAGAATAGTTCTCAGATGATGCACATGATCCTCCTCAGACTTGGAGTAGACAAGAATGTCATCCACAAGAACTACAACAAAAGTATCTAGATTCTCACGGAAAACCTTGTTCATAAAATCCATGAAAACTGCAAGAGCATTTTTTAGGATGAAGGGAATAACATGGTACTCATAATGGCCATACCTACTCTGAAAAGTGGTCTTATGAATGTCAGATTCTTTTATCCTCAACTGATGGTAACCTGATCGAAGATCAATTTTTGAAAACCACTTTTCCCTTTTCAATTAGTCAAACAAATTATCAATTCTTGGTAATGGATATTTGTTCTTTATCATAACTCGATGGAGCTTTCAATAATCAACACATAAGCCAAGAGAACCATATGCCTTCTTGGTGAAGAGTAATGGTGCTGCCCAAGGTGACACACTCGGGCGTATAAATCCTTTCTTAAAAATATCATCTAACTAAGACCTCAGTTATTGTAGTTCTTCTGGAACTATTTGGTAAGAGGGAATAGAAACTAGTTGAGTACTAGGCATTAAGTCAATATAAAAATCAACCTCCCTTACTGGTGTCAAACCAGAGAAGTCATAAAGAAACACATCGGAAAACTCAGCGACAACTGAAGGAATATCACCTCACATTGAATATATATATAGATCAAAAGAAAACACAAATATAACTTTCCACAAGTCTGGATAAAAGGGTCCGGCTCTGCTTGACCTTGGGTCCCATTCTCCTTGAAAAACAAGAGGCAGACCACTGGGTGTAGTAAGGTATACCTATCGAAGATAACAATCGATCCTAGATTTATTAGCAATGAGCCAATCCATCCCAAATATGATGTCAAAAGATCTCTTGCCGAGAACTAGAAAACTCTAAGCATGATCAACATCTGATAGAGAGAAGACACAAGCAGGACTATAGAGACCCTTTTCTCTCATTGTACCAAAGGGTGTAGTAATATCCATCAGACAAGATAAAAGCTCCATAGGTAGATTAACCAGATTAACAATATGGGTTAAAATAAAAGATTGAGATGCAATAGTATCAAAAAGAGTTATCACTAAAGATAAAGCTATAGTAATGGTACCTCTCACAGTTGCAAGACCTGTATCAGCTACCTCTAGTGACTCTTCCACTGCGTGAAGAAGCTTCGTTCTGGATTCCTGTGGCTGGAACCCTTTTGTATGTGAAGCATTTTATTTCTCCGCAGTTTCTGTAGGTGCTAATGATTCTGTTCCACCATATGGAGTAGAGAAGTGATGGCAGAATCTATATGAGTTCCCTAAACATCCGCAGGCGTTACATTCTTGGGTTCCTCAGTAAAAACCCTCTTAGAATGTCCTGGGTTTCCACACTGATAGCAAGTTAAAGAAGCCCCTCTCGTTGCTACCAAAGGTATGGAATGACTCTGTTGTCGAGAAATTTCATGAGAAATGTCACACTTCCATTTTCCTTTAAAGGAACCAACACTTCCACTAGGAGGGAAAAGAACCTCCTTCAACCCTGCATTTCCGGCCAGGTCCATCTCAACCATCATGGCCCTATCCAGCACATCAACATAAGTGCGTAGCTTCAGTAAGAAAACCTGAGAATAGATATCTGATCAAAGTCCCAACTAGAATTGTTGAGCCTTTATCTTCTCATTAGATACAATCTCAGGAGCAAACTGTACCAACTCAGAAAAGAGATTTGAGTACTCAATCATGGTTTTGTTGGCCTACTCATGCTTGAAAAACTCCACAGCCTTGGCCAACACCATTGATTCTGGATAGAATTGGTTGGTGAAAAGAATCCAAAAGTCTTTCCACAACAAACCCTCATATTTCCCACCCATCACCATCATGTCCCACCATCTCCTACTTGGCCCCTCCAGCACGAAGGTGGAACACTTCAAATTGATCACATCAGGTGTATCCAAGAACTCAAATAGAAATTCAATATTACTCAACCATTCCTCAGCATGTTGAGGGTCAGCGGAGCCTTTGAAAACTTGTGGCTTCTGGTGTAAAAAATCTTGAGAATGACTTTGGAGATTATCACTATGAAGATCTATAGCTGGATTCTATACAAGAACTGTGGGTCGTGCCTATCCTAGAGCTTGGACAATGTGAACAACCACCTCAACCAGACTCGGATCCACAATAGTACTCGCTTGCTGAGATTCAACAGCAGCCTATTTTTGGATCTATTATCACATCTTCTCAGAGGCATGTTGTTACACAACATAAAAAAGGCATTTTATTAACAATGAAACATAGTAACAAGGAAAAATATTCTTAATAGAATGGTCTAACAAGGATTGAATTCCACTTTATCCAAATCAAAACAGGGAAAATACTAGAACTAATCCACAAGTCGTATTTCCCTAACCAAACCTGGTGACTTAAGGTTCATTGCGGTGAAAGCTAGCGAGGCACTCAATCATAATTACCTTCTATGTCCTGACAAGAATACTCAAATTCATAATGTCATCAAGGTAAGATGCTTAACCTGCCCTCTGATACCATTTTGTCACGAATCAGTCTGGGTACCCTGGTAACCAGATAACCGAGCTGACCCTGACATAGCCCAAAGGGCGTTCCCGATCCTCATGGGTCGACGACTAGCACCCGACATCGTACAACATACAGGTGGTAACGATTTTTGCAACAAGAATGCAGAAGAAATAGAAAAAAAAATAGTATGAATTACAAAGGAAACTCCACCAGGATTGATGTACCAGAATACATAGAGGCATAAAAATCCCAAAGTACTACAACCCAACTACTAAAAATGGGAAAACAACCCCAAGGTCCCTAAGGACACAACTCAACAAGACCAGAGCTCGACAACTGGATCCACCTCAAAGATATCCCTTCCCTTTGCTCGATCCGGGAAGAAGAATGTCTACAAACACCAGAAGGCAAAAGTAGGGAGTGAGCCTAATCCCAGTAGGATACCACCAAAGAGTCTGTAACAGATGCCAAATATAGATTAACCAAATAAAAACTTTCAATTTTCAAATAAACAGGTTTGGAAATTCAAATCATATTGTAACAAAATAGGCTATACATTTTCAAATGATAGAAATAAATATATTAATCAAAGGCTTTACAAATGATGGAATATTTCTAAAACAATGTCTTAAGTAAAACATTTATATAAAATAGTTTATATAAACTCATCAGGGTTGTATGATGTTTAAAAGCATTGACATACATTTATATATCAAAAATAAATAAACAAGAGAGCAATATGGTCATCTGCCAAAAGATACGATAGTATTAACCAATTATAGGATCCCACACTCTCTATGTGAACTCAGAAAAATGTGTATACACACGTCCCTATGACACTACACAAAGAAGACTCATCACCAACCCTTCGGGGATGTGACCCACTACAAGAATGTTTTAGAACGTAGTCGTAGCGTAGAGTGTATCCAAATAACTCACTAACTACCTAAGGCTTGCATGCGCTCTTACATGATTGGCGAACTATTTTAAGAATACTTAAAATATGATCAATCCCATTATTCCATTTCAAAAGTTTCTATTTCATTCCATTTAAAACCAAAACAGGTTTTATTCAAAATATTCCTTCTTCACAAGATAAAACCACTAGGTTTTTATCAAATCATTTTAATCCATTTTCACCAGTTTGAAATCCATTCAAAACCAATTCGATCATCATACAATTTATTTTCACAATTAAATTAAATAATTTTATTGAAATCATTTCCATCAATTCCACAATTTATGTTTAACAATTTAAATTTGAAAATTTCCATAAACACACCCAATTCAATGGAATTGGGGTTTTCTAAATTTCCATGCCAAAACCATTTCAAATATCTCGATTCACAGGAATCGAGTTTTTATCAATTTAACTAAAAAAACATTTGAGCAATTGAGTTTAAATCAACAATTAAAATAAATCAAGAAAATAAAATGATAATAAATTCGGTAAGTTGGGACGGAACCACATACCTAAAAGGTTATGACCAAAACCACAACAGTCAAGAACGCTCAAGAAAATCAGGTTTCTCTTTTAAGAACCCACCTTAGATCTCTTATCCTAGCAAGATAAAGACCAAATCTCATCATATTTGGAATCCACACGCTTAGATGTACCCATAACAGGCGTAGATCTAAGAAACCGAGAGAAGAGAAGAAGTAGATCTAAGAAACCGATCATGAACGATGAAGAACGATCACATACATCAAGAATCTGACTTCGATTCACCAATAGAAGCCTTTGGATTGCCTCTAAAACGATGGTAGAACTTTCTCTGGCCTTAAGAGAAGCAAAATACCGAGGTAGGGACACTTAGAAGAAAAAACGAGGTAGTTAGAGGCAAAACGAGTGAGATCCACAATTTAAGGATATCATTTAAGTGCCCGCACAGTTAGTTCGCATGGTTTTACAAACCATGTGCTAGACATGCGTTAGCTACTGCCTCAACCACCCTTCTCGCACTATTTGGCCACACGGTTAGACAAAATGCATGCTGCCTGTGCAGATGATACTGCCTCCAAGACCAACTACGCACGGTTTGGCCACACGGTTTAGATAACCCGTATGCCACCCGTGTGACTTCCCCTTTGCCTCAAAACATCATTTAAAGTTCTCTAGACTCTCCCATTCATCAATACTCCAAAATATAGGTACTTATAAACATAAAAAGTACATAAAAATGTAACATTATATTACATTACCTCCCTCATTTGAGAAGTAAAACACTTAGAGAGAATTCGGGCTATGATTCTTTTAAGAAAGGGAATTTCATGCAATAAAGAGAGTTGCATGTATGAAATAAGGATTTCATAAGAAGGGAGTTGCGCGCTAGGGGTTTTTCACAACAAAAGTTAAATTTTGTAGGAAAGGAACTAATGTTTCATTAAAGTTTATAGTTTACCAGTAATACTATGGTAATGTGGTATTTATCAATTAAATGAAAGTGAAACTTCAATAGTGCATCCATCTACTACTAAGAATTATTCATTAGATATAATGAAGGGAATTATAAGTCTATAAACTATGAGTGGATATCTTCCAAGAGCAGTGATAAATTGAAGAGGAAGACAATGATCTATTCCATCATTAGTGATCCCGATAAAGATACATAAGGAGTGACATGTGGGAATGTCGTGAGTAGACCCTAAACCTAATAAAGGAAGTGAGCCTAAAAATAGACGAGATCTTGACCAAACCATCATTATTTGTAGTGAGCCTTAGTGAATTTGGAACAATATTCACATCATCATTGTATGCTCCTTGGATATATCCCAGTGAGGGTGAACCAATTAAAAATCATTGTGTCCTGGTGCTTTCTTTCTTGTATTACATTGAAAGCATCATCACCTAATAAACAAGGAAACAATAAGATCAACATTAACACTTAAGTGAAAACAAAGTGACCCTTACAATAAATAGATCAAGATCTTGTGGGGTAGGAATGATTTAGAAAGGAATATCCACACCATGATTCATCCCCCCTACATTGTATCTATGCCCCTTTTGGACCTAACACATATGATTTTATGTATAAGAAAGAAGAATCATATCAAACAATGAAATGATATTTGTGATGAGTACCTTATTTCCAAAATAATAAATTCTCAAAAAATTAGTTAAAAGTATGAAGAGTGGAGAAACATGTTTGATAAAATTATTCTAACCTATTTTTTCACATTAAGAAGTAAAATGATCCATATTATTTCATTAATCTTAATGTGAATTATGTGTTCTCATAATGATGGAAATTAATTGTGAAGATTATTCTCAAAGGAAGAACATGTGAAAACTAATGGATGTAATTTATGAACAACTTATATGAAAATTTCATTGTATATAAATGATATCTCAATTCTTTTTATAGATTATATGATAAAAGGATCATCTTTGATGAACATTAATTCTATGCAGTTAATAATATAAAAAATTGAAGAATTTAACATCCTAAATTGATCTCAAAATTTTTTATAATGAATACGTGTTAATGGAGATCATCCTTGGTAAAGATTTAAATGTTTTGAAATCTTGATATCTAGAGAAAGAAGATCCATTTTACTGTATTCTCAAATTGGAAAATTTATTGATTCAAAGATTGATGTGATGAACCTTTATAAATACATTGTGTAGTGACTCCATGATTTTGATACAATTAAATAATGATGGAGAATTTTCTAGAACCATTATCCAAAACATATATGATTATTTTGGAATGTTATTAGAGGAATTTCATTGACAATGTATTTTATCTAGTTCTATTAACCATGATTAAAAAATAGATAATTATATAAAGGTGGGGAAAAAAAGTTTTGATAATTGACATAAAAATGGAAGGATGATGAATTCCTAAGGATATTTTAAAACCTACATTTTTGAAATGTTCTAAAATAAATAGTCAATTTGTTTCCAAAAAACTCATGTTAAAATATACAATGAGAAATTTTTATCTCATCGGGTATCATCACTTTTCATATCCTAATATTGTTAGAATTTTCTATGAATATATTTTGGGAGTTGTATCATTTTATTTGGTATCATTTTTATTGGAATTTGTTTTCTAGATCAAAATTTTTTTTTGTTAACCATGTGTGACATAAATATACTTAGAGATTAATTGTTGATGGAATGTTTCAATGTATAAATATATACCACTCTCCCATGGTCTTCATAATTCTTGTAAAAAAGTGATAGAGAAAGTGAAATTAAATATTATTAAGAACTAGAGAGAGAATAAATTAATGGAAAATGACATATTCACATATCATTTTGAAGGTATTTTTTACAAATACAAAAGGAGATTTTTTAAGACCACTTTAATGAAATATTTATTTTTTTGTCAAGGATGGTTTCTATATTTAATAAGAGGCTAGGATGATTTATTGTTACACCCAATCTTATGATGAAAAATAAGTTCTGAAGTATATTTCTACCTTGATAAATTTACAATGACTGGATGAAATATCCTAGAAGATTGGTTTTTTATGGCACTTGTCAAATTTTATTTTAAATAGGAACATTTTTCACTTTTAGAAATTATGGAAGATATATATTTACTTAAAAGACAAATGTTTTGAAGATTAATGTTACATGGAGTTCAAGAATTTATTATTTTGATTGATATCTCCATGAAACTAGAATCTGAAGAAGTTTTGTTCATTTTTTATATAGATTTTTAAATAATAGAAAAAGAAAATAATAGTTGAAGAGAATAAAAATAATTCTATTGTTGGTGGAAGATTAAGTTATTTAGTAGTTAATTTTTCTATGTGTTATTATATGGTTTTATTAATAAGGTGGGGAAACCACCAAAAGATTAAGAGATTTCTCAATTTATTTTTTGGGATCCTAATTAACCATGTGGAGATAATTCACCCATGCTAGCACAGCTAAAATGGGTAATATAGAGGTAGAGGATAAAAATGGTATGACTAGGGTATACTCAAAGCATGATCTTAGGTAAAGATGTATACTTGAAGGATGTGGTAATATTCTCTCATGTGAGGTGGAATGGGAGGCTGTATTGAGACTAAAGACACCCCTAGATTGTTATTGCCTTGAAAGGAGGCCAGATGTCTTATTATGTATCTATAAGATAAAAGTTTTTTATACTTGAGATTGTGATACTTCAATAATATTCATTTTTTAGCGTCACATTCAGATTAGAAAATGATGGATCCACTTATTAAATGAAATTAAATCAAAATGAGGTTGTCTTCAACCTTTAACTATTTAAAAGCTTTCACAATACAAGGATTTATAGGCCCACTGCTATGATCAAACTCAAATTTTTATAATGCAAAGAAGACCCATCTGAGATAATTAGATGTGAGATAATTTTGAAATGAGGGAAAGGAAGTGTTACACACTAAAGGACACAATGAAGAAGACATACATGATATGATTGACAACACTTTATATAGAATACTAAGAGTAACTTCCATGTTAATTTGATAGAGCTTAATAATGGTTATAGACAATGGCATGCATAGTAAATTTATTGATCATGAATAATGTGATCAACCATGAGATGGGTAACAAGTTAGATGGATCAACCATATTATAATCAAACCTACCAAATTAAAAATTCAAATCAACCTTGTAAATGATGATCCAATTAATAATGATTATTTGTGAGTGAGTTATGTCTGACCATTTGAAGGTATCTAAACTTACCTTGAATAAAAGAAAATTGACCATGTGAACATAAACTAACCACATAAACGTTGATATACTAAGATTATTTTGATAAACTGACCAAATTTTGTCCCACATACCACAAGAAGAGTCTTTTTGATTAAATTAATATTGATCTTAGGTCCTACAATAATATATAATAATGATTTTGGTATTTCTAAAGTGTGGTGAGAATGGAAGTGATATGCAATTGCCATTGAAATTTATAAATTATAGGAAATAAAATATTAAATTATATAGTGGAGTAGAAGAACCTCAATGCATTGAGGATAATTATAGCGACCTGAAGTTTTGAATAAATATTGTTTCTTAATTTTGTGTGTTATTTTATTTTATACTCAACAAAACTATTTCATTTGATAACATGAGTATAATTAAAATAAGGTCGTTGGGTTTTCAACTATTATATGACCATTGGTCAATATGACCATTGGAAAATAAATTTTGCGATTCTTGTATCTAAATAAAAGTGATCTTGGTTAATTAATATAAAAAAAGATTTGATGGCCTCATCCAGTAGTCTCGGGCCGAATCGAAGGACATCTAACAGAACTTGGGAAGGAGGTAGAACCATTGTGCCTTGCTTTGGACCAAACTCAAGCCAAACATCATTGTGTGAAGCTGGAAATGAATCGACATTGCGAGAATTTCAAGCTAATAGAAATAACAACTTGTGCGATGTTGGCCGAGCCGCCCCAAGATTCTATCACCCTAGCATACATTACTCTTAGGTCCTATGATGGTGTTATAAGGGGCTATGTAATGAGACCATAACATACTTGTGTAATACTTTTATTTAAATAAAAATTGTGATTTCTTCTTATAATGATGTTTGTGAATTTTCAAATGTCCGGATAAATATAGTATGTATATTTTTTATGAATTCTAGAAAAAGGATATTTGAAAATATTTATTTAAACCTTAAATAATTAGTTATGTGTAATGATTTTTAAAAAATGGTCTTCTACAGTTATGTTCAGTACAAAATTTAGAGTCTAATAAGATCAACTTAATTTTTGATGAATATTAAATTATGAATAGTGATTTTACGCTTTGGATTAGTAATGTGACCAAATGGATTAGTAATCTCACTTAAAGAAATTATTAATATAATTTAAACACCTTGATTAAGTAATGTTATTCAATGAAATGGTTAAATAATAGTTTCATTAATTATTAGTCAAGTATTAGTTTTTTCGGGTGAATAGTGTTTTTTAATTAAAAATTAAATTAAAAATATTTGTAAAGTTATATTTATAAAATGGACTTTATTTTTTGAACTCAGAGCATCAATACTATGTTAAGGTAATTTTTGGGGATTTTTTAAAAAAATGAATTTTTGGTGAAAAGTGTATTTATTTAAAAATTAAATTAAAAATATTTAGAAAATTATTTTTATAAAATGGAGTTCATTTTTGAAATCAGAGCATTGATATTTGGTTAAGGTGAAATTTTGGGATTTTTCTGAGAAAGTTGAATTTTTGATGAATAGTAAACATACAGTTTTAGGGTTTCGGTATGTTTAATGACATCAAAACTGCATCATGATGATGTGATGAGATATTTTAAGGGATGGCCGACTAAAGGGGATATATTATTGTATGAGGGGTCCCATGTGGCTAAAACCATGGGAAAATACCATGGGCAAGCCCATGGTTTTTCCAAAACCACCAATGAGGTGTCATTTGGCCATAAATGCCTTATCCCCTCATTTTCCCTATAATTACCCACCCTTTCCTCTAGTTTTCACTCCCAAATCTCCCCCAACGAATATATAGTCTCATTAGATCCCAAGGAGTCCTCCCAAGGTTCCCCTATTCCCTCAAGGTCCCGACCATCGCGTTTTAAGAGATACGTTTTAAGGTAAGGGATCCTACCTCTCTCTTTCTTTCCAAGTACTCTCTTTTATGTCGTTTCTTTTAATCCCCAATTTATTATTTTTGGGATTTTATTTTATATTAATAATAATTTCATTTTCATGTTCATATGATGAGATACCCACTCTTTCCCTCATCAATTCATTTTAATAATGTTTAAGTGGCGCCGTTAGGCTGCCGAATTTTTAAGGGATTCTTTCACCCTTCTCATTTTCAAGTTCTATTTTCATGTCAAGTCTTTAAAGTTTTTATTTATTGTGTTGGGGTATGATACTCATATCTATCATACTGAACTTTTATTTTCATATGATTATAGACCCTATTTGATCTCATCAATTCTCTTTTTTAAGTTTTAAGTGATGCCATTAGGCTGCCGAATTTTTAAGGGATTCTTTCACCCTTCTCATTTTTCAAAGTTCTATTTTCATGTCAAGTCATTCAAGTTATTTTTTATTATGTTGGGGTATGATCTATATATATATATCATACTGATATTTTATGTTCATATGATTAGGGACCCTATTTGATCTAGTCAATTCTCTTTTTTAAGTTTTAAGTGTTGCCATTAGGCTGCCGAATTTTTAAGGGATTCTTTCACCCTTCTCATTTTTCAAAGTTCAATTTTCATGTCAAGTCTTTCAAGTTCCTTTTTATTATGTTGGGGTATGATCTCTATATCTATCATACTGATATTTTATGTTCATATTATGAGAGACCCTATTTGATCTCGTCAATTAATTTTTTTAAGTTTTAAGTGA
Source organism: Viscum album (assembly GCA_963277665.1). NCBI lineage: Eukaryota > Viridiplantae > Streptophyta > Magnoliopsida > Santalales > Viscaceae > Viscum > Viscum album. The sequence continues at coordinate 1,433,287,682 of OY728138.1, read as the reverse complement.
CGCTGATAGGCTACTGAATTTTCATAAGAGAAATCTTATTTTTGTCTCCCCTCCATGATTTTCATTTCATATGTTATGTCTTTAAAATTTCATTAAAATGATATTAAATCCTTTATATTATGTCCCCCCTACTATTTTATGGATCATTTATGAGTGGGTGACCCATGTCCCCTCTCTTTTCAATATTTTCTAAAACCCTGTAACATAGCCGTTATGTTGCAGAATTTTCATCTTAAAATGTCTTTCTCTTTTTCTAAAATTATTTTTATTAAGTGAATACTCAAAGATCTTTCTTAAACAGGGGTATTCACATATATATTACAATTTTCTATTTTAATTATGGGATTTACATACATGAACCCCTCTTTCCTTTTTCCGTGGGTTTAAAGTGACATAAAGATCACATCTTTAAAGCAGATTTTAAAATGTTATTACTATGAAATGAACCCCATTTCTTTTATGCTATATGGGTTTTTTATGAAATTATTGATGATGATATATGTGTCTCACATAATAACAAAGGCAAATTTAAGGGTGCGCCCTGATAGCTCTCCAATGCATTGGGTAATGATGTAACCACTAGAGATTACAATTTTAATGATATATTGGTGAATAACCTTGGTAATTTTCAAATGACACCTTGGGGATGGACCTTGGTGATATGTTCATGATTGTATAAGTTAAATGTTGTAGCCACATTTTCAATATATGAAACACATTATTTTTATTATGATATGCCTCTTGATTTCTTTCTCATGCCTTAAAGTTCTTTTTCATGACTTTATTGATGTATCTCAAGTTTACATGTAAAATGTTTCTCTTGTTTCCCATACTGGGCCTTTTTCTCACCCTTTCCTTTTATGTAGTATCCAAGGATATGAGATGCTATAATGAACTTAGGATGAAACAATGAAGAGTCCTTTCAAGTGTTTAAGGAGAATGTTTTTTGTTGTCATGTATTAAGTTCCTAGTTTCAAAGACACTAATCCTTAAAGATCCTCGGTTTTGTATAATGTAATGAAATTTTATGTTATAAAAAGGCGGGATGCTATAGTTGGTATCAAAGTATGGTTTAGTTATTTTTGGAAGTTAGTATATGAAAACTTTAGGAAGAACCCTATAGAAAAGTTTAAATATAGGAAATTTTCCTGGTATTTTGGTGAGTATTGTGTAAGTGGTTTATCAAGCAAATACATCCCTGTCAGTATACGAGTTAGTAGAGGTGGCTCTGGCACAGATGTACGTAGGGGTAAAACCTGAAAACAGTACTTTGAGCTAGACTCAAATGGGAACTAGTACACAACAACAGGCCTTTTTTCACTCTTGGTTACGACACTCCCGGGGGATATGCTTTGGTAAATTCATAAGCTTAGTATGAACCATTATTAAAGGAACAAAGATAGAATAAATATTCACATAAGAATATATGATCATGGATAACCTAGTTTGGAACCTAGGGGATCACAAGTTAGGATATACTTTTCTTATACAAGTTTATCCTTCTGTGATTAAAGTTTCCTTTTCATGATTATTGGCTAAGTATTTAAGCCCCTAATTATACGTTCTTTTCTTAGATAATGGTGGGAAATGGAAGAACATGTCCCAACAACCAATATGATAGGAAATGTGATGATTTACCTATTAATATGATAGAGATGATGAGAGATCAAGTTGAACATATTGTGATTATGTCAAACCATCTATTAAAAATCACAATTAATATTTGGTACCTAGTTTAATTCCCAAATTCATAAAGGAAGAAGAAGACGAAGTCTCAAGGGTGTTCATCTAATAAAGTTGTTAAGGGAAGGAAGACCCAATTTCATTTATGCAAAAATTGTGGAAAGTGGCACTCAGGAGAATAACACAAAGGAACCGGGAGATGTTTTAAGTGTGGGGTGATAGGGCATAAAGTAGCCAATTGCTTAAACAAAATAGATAATGTAATGAATAGAGATAAGGTTTGATCTAACGTACCTTATACTTTTCAATGTAGTAAATGTGGAGAATTTAGAAATTATTCAAGAAAATTCTCTTTTGGAAGGGATTAGAAGCATGATGAGCATCAACAATATTCAAGGATAAGGGAACAATGCAAGTCCTATGCTAAGATGGATCATGATGACTAAAGTACATGCAACTTTATCATAATAATTTTCTATGTCATGTTGTATTCTAGTTCATGCCCTATGAGCATATCTTTAATGTTTTCTAAGAAAATCGAGACACTACCTAAGATGGTTTTATATCATTAAGGAAAACATATATTATTATGTACCACATGTTGATGTTGTGAAGCTATTCTTCAAGGGTGATTAGGGGATTAAAAGATGATTATTATTTTGGAATTCATTCACTATTTTGGGAGCCCTAAATGATCGAGGTAAATAGATTACTATGGTATTTTCTTTGAGGATTAAAGGTTGACTTATATTTTTAAGAATAGATGAATTTAAGGTGAACTTATAGTAATTTAGGTTACTTATGGAAATGATTAACCTATCCTGGGGAAAATATGTTTAGGTTAGTTACTTTTTCTATAATATGTTAGGAGTGGTTGATGTTGTTTGGAGATGAACAATAAAGTTTATCTTGGAAGAATATGTTATCAAATCCTTCTTATATTTTGGTTTCAATCTTAGTTTGATTTATTTTGAGAAAATGTTAAGGATAGTTATTTATGGAATGGCCTATGATGAACTTTGGGTAGTACCATGAAACTTTGAAGATTTAAACTAGTTTCCCTTCCTATGGGGTACTTTCTTTTGGAAGAGTTGTTTTATCTTACCCTTTATGTTTTTGGGATAATGTTTAAATATAGAAGAAATTTATAGTTAATCTTTTGTGGATTATGTGATTATCTAGAAGATGAATCTTGTGATTTGATGAGACCAAGTAGTTTTGAATGCTCATAGTTTGGAGAAAATATTAGTCTTGGTAGAAACTTATTAAAGGATGAAACTATACTTGAAGGTAAGTATATTTCCTTGTGTTCTTATTCTATGTAGTGAATGAATTCCTCAAAATTATTAAAAGGAACATAAAACAAAAATGTTGTTGGTTTAAGTTTTCTATTGGGTAATCAAATACCATTTACACAGATCATAATTTTGCAATTTTCTTCTGGTTAACTTTCTCCTAATCATGTTTTCTATCACTCTCCATCAGAACACGACCCTTTGTTTTCTCTTCCATATCCATGTTTCCCTACATGGAATCCTATTATAGGTTAACTCAGGTGTAACAACATGATATTTTATGAGAAATATATTTTATGTCTTATGTTATAAACAACATCAAAGGAATCTTTCACGGCACACAACACTAGCTTGTCTTGCGTTACACGCAATCGCGACCTTTCTCGATAGCGTGTGTAGTACACAATACCGAGTTCCACTAAACAACGATATATTATTATAATATTATAAACTAGCCATTATGAGTAGTATTAACTGAATTTTAAATTTTATAACATTATTATTCGTCTTACATATTTTCTAGAACATGTTATGAGAACAAAATAATTTTTTTGGGTAAAATAAGTATTTTTCAAAAAATGTAGTTTTGCCACCTTTTGATGGAACACCCACTATAAATCTATTTTCTGACAAGTTTATAAGTTAAATTTAACCAAATAAAATTCTTCTTTAGAATCAGGATATAAAAATTTACTTTGGATAAAATTTTCATATTATTATGATAACTTTTATATTTTAATGAATAGTAAAAACACACTATATTTTAATTAAAAACAACTTTTTTCATCACAATACTTTATATGGTAAAATAATAATATTGAATTGTTTTAAAGTATAAATATAATATATTTTTACCATTTAATATAATGTATGTCATTAGCATTAATTTTACATTGAATTCATAGGTAAAACATTTCAATATTTGGCAATGTTTTAACTTTTAAAAACCCTTTTGCTTAACAATGAGACTAATTTTAAATTAATTACTGTAACTTATGTGATTTGAATTTTGAAGAATGGATTCCATATTTGGATTCATTGGGTTCAAATTATGTTAATAGGATACTTTTATTTTTTTTGAGATTATGAATATTAACTACGGTAATTTTTATTTATTGTAGTTAAAGGTAAATCGGGTAATTTAGGGTAAATATAAGATTATAAAAGTACCCTAACACTTTAAAAAATCCTATTGTATGAATAAAAGTTGATCCATATCACCTAATGGTCGGACTAGATTCATTTCATGGACTTTTGACTATGAAATAATATAATTATTATTAAAACCAAAGAAAGTAACAACTTGTCACTCTCTTAAATCTTATAAGTATAATAATTTTAATTTAGTGATAAACTTCATCAAAATTTTAACATAAATAGTCTAAAGAAATATAATAAAATTATATACATCATATGAATTTATTTATAATTTTTAGGGATTAAATAATTATCATTACATATGACACAATGGTGATGTTGAAATTATTTTATTGATTCAAATATCAAATAAATGATTTTAAAAGTATTAAAATAAGTATTATATGAACTATTTAATGTGCTCCAATAATTTTCTAGATACATATGACATTTTATGAATCTATTAAAGATTTTATTTAGAACATATCTTTTGTATATATTTTATTTAAATTCAAATAAATGAATAGTGTCAAAATTGACACTGTTGTTATTTTATAAAAATAACATATTATAAAATTGTTTAAAAATCACAAAAAATTTAAAAATTATAAATTAAAATTTATATGGTATAAAATTCCATAAAGTGTCAAATTATAGAAAATTAACAACACATATGTAATTATTTATAATAATTTAAAATTTAGAATATTATTACCACAAATAACATTAATTTGATAAATAAGGATAAATCAAGTTGATAATGCTTTAAATAAATTCCTAACATAACATAATTTTATTTTTTGATGATATTACAACCTTATACCATCTAATATTTGGATATCAGTCATTCTGTAAGTTTGGAAGTGGGGATGGGATTTAATATAAACTAATATTTCTTAAATTTCCAAAGGTGCGACTCTCCCCCCTTATAAAAGGGAACCTCCTCCCTCTCCTCCTCACACCAATTTTAGCCTTCATGCTCAGACAAGCCCTGAAAATTTCACTTCCCCACTTCCTTATAAACCTACTAGAAGTACTGGTCTTCTCAAAAGGCCAACTCTAGTGCCCTAAGAGAAAGTTTAAAGGAGGTACTTCGAGAAAGAGGTAATACCTTCTACCGTTTTCTTCAAGTTCCATTCTTCATATACTCCCTCTTATTTAGTTGCTTCATTATGAAGTAATAACATCAGTATCCCTTATATACTAATATGTTATTATAAATATGAAACAAACCTATTTCACCTCTTATCCATCCTACGGTAAACAAAATCACCACGCGTGCGTATGTACGGAATACCGTCTCTACGCCGTGGTGTAATCTGTTTTCCACCACCACCATACTTGGATGGGTATAATGGTGTAAAGAATTACTATATATTATTATTTTAAAGTGATATTGATTCTGAAATAGTATACATACAGTCAAATACAATTCCACTAGCATGGGAACGATATCGTCGCTCGTGCGTACGTACGGAATACCGTCTCCACGGTGTGATGCGACTCATTCTACATGATCTTCATTGCATAATGATTATATAAACAAATTTAATGAATAAATATGATATATATTACACTAATAAAATTTTGGAAATGAGGTATCTATAAACTAAAAATAATAATAAGAATTTATTCGACAAAACACGCATAAGAAAAAAAGTAATAAAAACCTGAATAACAAGTAGCAATGAAATATTACTAATAAGAAGCTAATAATATGACCATATATTATATCTTAACAATGAGTATGATTCTGTAATAAGTCAATAACATTATTTAAATCATTATACAAGAGGTTCAGACATGTACAAATCAAATCAGACCTAAGGTAAGGGAAAATCTCACAATCTCAATTTTTATACGATATTGTTTATACTTCAAAATTTACTGCAGAATATTTATCATCCATATCCATGTTTCCTCAATTTTTAATATTATTCCCATCCACCTACAATTTTTTAAATCCAATTTCACCCTTCGGTGAGTTTTTAGTAAAAGATATGAAAGGAATCTTTTTCATTTTTTGTATGACGTACTTTTTGACATTTTTGGCCAAAGTACGAGAAGAATATTTTTTTAAAACTTATACAGCATGAATGGATTTTTAGAACATTATTTCCATGAATCTTCCTTTACAATTTTTCATGTTTATTTTTAATCAACTTCTTTTAGTTTAAAATTTTATGACATGTTAAAAAAGGAAAATTGTTTTTTTTAAGTAGAAAGGATATTTTTCTCAAGAATGGAGTTCATGCATTTTATCAAAATTATTATCCATTTAAGATAATACAGGGTTATGTTTTTATCCCTACATTTACATTGATTTGATTATGTTATGATGGAATTATTTTTATGAAGTCCTTTTATCTTATATGATTTATGTTATTATGGAATGATGTTTAGGAATCCCATTTTTATTACATGAGTTATGCTATGATGTATGATTTATGATCTTGTGGAACACATAATAATGGTATCATTATGAGATGGGTGGGACCTATATATCCCTACAATGAATTCTGTAAAGATTTTATATCTCATGAGATAGACACGGCTGGAACGGAAAGTTAAACTGGTTCAGTGATATAGGACTGAATCGAGGAGTGAACTCGGTTCAGAAATGGACTTTATCCACTAAGATAGTCTTGGTAATGAGTCTTGACTACTAAGAAATGATTCTATATGATTATGTGTGTATGCCACAAAGCTTCATTTCTTATTTTATGATTATTGGGATTACATTTCACTACTATGATTTATCCCATGTTATGAAATTATGATCTCTTTTGCTGGTTAAGATTTCTAAATTGTTATGTTCCTATGAATATGTTGTGATTGATATTTCTTTTTTTACCCTTACTGATCATTTGAGCTCACCCTTTTGTATTTTTTCTTTTCCCAGGTCAGGAAGAAGGTTATTAAGTAATATATGCCAAAAAGGGACTCTAGATATTATAAAATAAAAGCGAGACAGTATAGATGATTTATGAACCAGTTGTTTATGTTTCCCAGTTTCTAAAGACACTATACCTATACAGTCCTTTCATGGTTTTGTTATATGTTGTAATAAGTGTGCCTCAATTTTGATGTATTAACAATGTATGTAAAGTATGGGTTTTTATATCAGGTGACCTTTGTACTTTCCTTTCTTTCATTTAAAGTATTAGTTTTACTGACTCTTTTTCTGATGTGGGACTTTCAATGAAATTTCCAAGCCCAATTTTTAAAAATTGTGAGGGCGCAATTTCTTAAGTGGGGAAGAATGTAACGACCCGAAATTTTGAATAAATATTGTTTCCAAATTTTGTGTGTTATTTTATTTTATACTCAACAAAACTGTATCATTTGATAATATGAGTATAATTAAAATGAGACCATTGGGTTTTCCACTATTATATGACCATTGGTCAATATGACCGTTGGAAAATAAATGTTGCAATTATTGTCTCTAAATACAAGTGATATTGGTTAATTAATATAGAAAGAAGATTTGATGGCCTCATCTAGTTGTCTCAGGCCAATCGAATCCCATCTAATATAACTTGGAAGGAGGTAAAACCATTGGGATTTTCTCAGAACCAAAACCAAGCCGAACATAATCGTGTGAAGCTGTAATGGAATCGCCTTCGCGAGAAGTTCAAGCTAACAGAAATAACTACTCCTGCGATGTTGGCTGAGTTGCCCCAAGATTCTATCACCCTAGGAAACCTTACTCTTAGGTCCTATGCTGGTGTTATAAGGGGCTATGTAGTGAGACCATAACAGCCTTGTGTAATACTTTTATTTAAATAAAAATTGGGATTTCTTCTTATGATGAAGTTTGTGAATTTTCAAATGTCCAGATAAATATAGTATGCATATTTTTGATGAATTATTGAAAAATGATATTTGAAAATATTTATGTAATCCTTAAATAATTAGTTATGTGTAATTATTTTCAAAAAATGGTCTTCTACAATTATGTTTAGTATGAAATTTAGAGTTTAATAAGATCATCTAAATTTTTGATAAATAGTAAATTATGAATAGTGATTTTACGCTGAGGATTAGTAATGTGACCAAATGGATTAGTAATCTCACTTAAAGAAAGTATTAATATAATTTAGGCGCCTTGATTTAGTAATGTGATTCAATAAAATGGTTAAATAATGGTTTCATAAATTATTAGTCAAGTATTAGTTATTTCGGGTGAATGGTGTTTTTTAATTAAACATTAAATTAAAAATATTTAGAAAATTATTTTTATAAAATGGACTTTATTTTTGAACTAAGAGCATCGATATTATGTTAAGGTAATTTTTGGGGATTTTTCAAAAAAAAAGAATTTTCTATGAATAGTGTATTTATTTAAAAATTAAATTAAAAATACTTAAAAATTTATTTTCATAAAATGGAGTTCATTTTTGAAATCAAAGCATCGATATTTGGTTAAGCTGAAATTTTGGGATTTTTCTGAGAAAGTTGAATTTTCAAGGAATTCTAAAAATACAGTTTCAGGGTTTCGGTATGTTTAATGACATCATAACTGCATCATGATGATGTGATGAGATATTTGAAGGGATGGACGACTAAAGGGGATGAATTATTGTATGAGGGGTCCCATATGGCTAAACCCATGGGCAAATACCATGGGAAAGCCCATGGTTTTTCCAAAACCACCAATGTGGTGTCCCTTGGCCATAAATGCCTTGTCCCCTCACATTCCCTACAAATCACCACCCTTTCCACCATTATTTTTCACTCAAAACTCTCCCCCAATGAAGCTAAGGTATCACTACCTCCCAAGGATTCCTCCCAAGGTTCCCCCAATCCCTCAAGGTCCCGAACATCATGTTTTAAGAGATACGTTTTAAGGTAAGGGATCCTACATCTCTCTTTCTTTCCAAGTACTCTTTTTTATGTCATTTCTTTTAACCCTAAAGTTATTATGTTGGGGATTTCATTTTATATTCATACTAATTTCCTTTTCATGTTCATATTATGAGAGACCCCCTCTTTCCCGAATCATTTCATTTTAAGAATGTTTAAGTGGCGACGTTAGGCTGCCGAATTTTTAAGGGATTCTCTCACCCTTCTCATTTTCAAGTTTTATTTTCATGTCATGTCTTTCAAGTTCCTTTTTATTATGTTGGAGTATGATATCTATATCTATCATATTGATATTTTATGTTCATATTATTAGAGACCCTATTTTATCTTGTCAATTCTCTTTTTTAAGTTTTAAGTGATGCCATTAGGCTGGTGAATTTTTAAGGGATTCTTTCACCCTTCTCATTTTTAAAAGTTCTATTTTCATGTCAAGTCTTTCAAATTCCTTTTTATTATGATGGGGTATGATATATATATCTATCATACTAATATTTCATGTTCAAATTATGAGATACCCTATTTGATCTCATCAATTCTATTTTTTAATTTTTAAGTGACGCCATTAGGCTGCCGAATGTTTAAGGGATTCTTTCACCCTTCTCATTTTTCAAAGTTCTAGTTTCATGTCATGTATTTCATGTTCCTTTTTATTATGTTGGGGTATGATATATAAAACTATCATACTTATATTTTATGTTCATATGATTAGAGAATCTATTTTATCTCGTCAATTCATTTTTTTAAATTTTAAGTGACGCCCTTAGGCTGTCGAATTTTCATAAGAGAAATCTTATTTTTGTCTCCCTTCCATGTTTTTCATTTCATATGTTATGTCTTTAAAACTTCATTACCATGTTCTTATATCCTTTATATTATATCCCCCTACTATTTTATGGATCATTTATGGGTGGGTGACCCATGTCCCCTCTCTTTTCAATGTTTTCTAAAACCCTGTAACATAACCGTTATGCTGCAGAATTTTCGTCTCAAAATGCCTCTCTATTTTTTGAAAATTATTTTTATTAAGTGAATACTAAAATATCTTTCTTCTACAGGGATATTCACATATATATTAAAATTTTCTATTTTAATTCTTCGATTTACATACACGAAACCCACTTTCCTTTTTCCGTGGGTTTAAAGTGACATAAAGATCACGTCTTTAAAGAAGTTTTTAAAATGTTATGACTATGAAATGAAACCCATTCCTTTTATGCTATATGGGATGTTTATGAAATGATTTATGATGATATATGTGCCTCACATTATAACAAAGGAAAATTTAAGGGTGTGCCCGGATAGCTCTCCAATGCATTGAGTAATGATATAACCACTAGAGATTTCAATTTTAACGATATCTTGGTGAATAACCTTGGTAATTTTCAAATGAAACCTTGGGGATGGACTGTGGTGATATGTTCATGATTGTCTAAGTTAAATGTTGTAGCCACATTTTCAAGTTATGAAACACATTATTTTTATTATGATATACCTCATGATTTCTTTCTCATGCCTTAAAGTTCTTTTTCATGACTTTATTGATGTATCTCAAGTTTACATGTAAAATGTTTCTCTTATTTCCCTTACTAGGCCTTCTGCTAACCCTTTCCTTTTATGTATTCTCCCAGGTTATGAGATACTGTAATGAACATAGGATGAACAAATGAAGAAGCCTTTCAAGTGTTTAAGAATAATGTTTTTTGTTGTCATGTATTAAGTTCCTGGTTTCCAAGACACTAAACCTTAAAGATCCTCGGTTTTGTATAATGTAATGAAAGTTTGTGTTATTAAAAGGCATGATTCTATAATAATGATTTTAATCCTAAAATCAATATATAAAGGTAACTCTATAAGGATAATTTAGTTATGGAAGGGTACATTCTGAGTTAGTTTTAATATAAGCATTTCATGGAAATATTTATGCTGTGATAGTGGTTTCAGTACCAAATTAGTTTTATGAATTCTTGTATTTATTTACATGAATTTCATTATACATGTGAGTTCATTTTTATATAAGTTAGAGAGAGAAATAGCTTAGAATAAAGTAAAGAAACCATGACATGTCTTCCAACATTCATTATAGTTTAGTGATATAGTTTTTTGACATTAAAAATTAAAAAAATTCTATAAATTCATTCACTCGGCAATTTTTATGATAGTAAAAGTGCTAAATATGGGAGGATTTAAATATCATTATTCTTAGTGATGTGTTATTTAATGAGAAAATTTATCACAATAAATTTTATAATGTTATAGGATGTTATGAAAGTAGAAGCAATAACATGATCTCTAAAACAAATAGGAATGAATTGAATATTGTTTGTGAATGAATAAAGGAGATGATACCATAATGTTATAAGAAACTTTGATGACATAAGGCTCTAATAATTACTCTAGTTAAAGAAGTATAACAAATCCATGATATTTTATATCATGAATGAAACATCCATGACTAAAAATTTCATGCATGAATATATTAATAAGTAATCATAAATTCATCAAATTTCTACAAATAGAATTAAATGATGAAGGTTCGAAGGTGGATGAAGTGACCGTTATAATTATTTATTCTTATATATAATTATACTCATTTATGGTAGTAGATTATTATAGAAGTTATTGTGATTACTATATACGATATTATAGGAGTTTTGAATTGCTATAAAATATTATGTCTTGAATTCAAAGTAATTACAGAGTTTTTGTATATAATTAAATACATAATAAAGAGAAGATAAAACTAGTGTTGTGGTTATTAATATTATATATATTCTTTTAGGTCAAAGAAAATATGGTTGAGTTATTTGTAACTATTATTTCAGGTGAGAATAATTATTTTCTCATTAATGTAAAGAGCATCAAAACTTATTTTATTATGAAGCACTTCAATGTGTTAGAACCATAGAAGAGGATGTAAAATCTTTGTATGCATTCAAGTATAAAAATAAGAGAAAAAGATGAAATGTGAATTATAAGAAGAATAATAAATAAAATAATATGTTGGCTGAGTTTTCCATGATGTTTATAGAAGGAAAAGGTGTTATATAGACTATAATTATCATAGGAAGAATTGGAATTAAGAATATATCTATAGAAATATTTTTCTTCATAGGAAGATAATAAAAATATGTTGTTTGTAGTGATGTGAATACAAAAGGATGAATTGAAATTCTAACATGTAAGATAAAAATAAGATAAATAAAGCATCACATCAACATAATGTCAAAATTTTGTATGAGTGTCAAAATTTATTATTATTACCCCAATATTCATTATAATGGTGAAGGATAAACTTGATTTTTTGATGAAATAAAAGATTGTGTGGGATGCACATTGTACATTGTCTAGAGACAAAATTATAAAGCTAAAAAGGTTTCCTAGTGAGTCGGGTGGCCACATGTTTTACAATATCACACTAATAATTGACCTTCTCATACTGAGAGATGAATATTGTAAAATTTTGTGCCTATTTTGTGATTGTTGGAGTGTGTTTTGGTATCATATAATAAATAAATAAAGTGGTAAGTGATAATTAAGAGGCCCATTCACTTTAAACAATAATATTGTTAAATAAGAAGGGATAAACATTATATGTTATATTAGATCACACTACATATTTGGACCCAAAATGGTTCCTTAAAAACATTCTATAGGTTTTCTTTATTAATTAAACACCCTTCATGGAAACCTAATTAATTTGTTCAAATAACCTAGATGGGATAAGGTCCCAAAAAACAAAGTTTGCTAGTGTAGCAGTTGATTCAGCTCCCCCACAGGACAATGAGTTACTTCTATATCAATTATATTAATTGAGGGCACTACCCAAATTAATGAAATAATATCACTCTGTTTCAATAACATTAGTGACCATTAAGGTGTATACCATGATTGTTTTTCGAGTTTTTTATTTTCATGGTTCTTCCTTCATGGTCAAATTTCTACAAAGGGGTTATGAACTACTTGATTTTGATTTCCAAATTGAATTTATTTAATTATATCCATTTCATTTTCCCTACTCTATAATAGGTATTAAAAATATCAGGTTATCTATTCATTTTTTCTAACACATGTTTTTAAATTTTTACTCATGAATTTTATATATAAGTTCCTTGGAATAAATTTAAGTACATGTAATAGTTTATAAAAGAGTGGTGATGTTCATATATGTTTTCATTTATTTTTTTAAATGCATAAAGCCACATCAATTTTTTTATTTTCCTTTATTTAATTTTTTAAAAAACAAAATTCAAGTGTTTTTATTTGAAAAATTAGGAAAATACTGGTGTCAAAACTCAGCTATCAGTCATTCATGAAATGACTTCTTTAATTCATTATATTTGGGAAAAATATTTTCAAATGAATTTACATTAACTACACTATAGTTTTATAATTGTTTTATTTTTATGTAAATAAGTTGAAATAATATGTGGAGATGTAATTATGTTTTATAAAATACTAAAAATATTTTTTTGGGGATATATTTTATACTAGAATTTATATATTTTCTTATAAAAAGAATTTAATAAAATCGTTCATTGGTGGAAACATACTAGGAACATAGAACTTACTCCCTAATATAAACCCTAATGCATATATAGATCCTTTATCTCTTGAAGTTGATGTCCCTATGTGGATTTCATACACAATTTCATCAGTTGTTGGATGTATTGTGATATGGAGGTGAACTAGGGTCATGTGATGGTGACCATTTTTTATCTTATGATTGATGATTCTTATTAGATTGTTGATTTACCATCTATTTTGATCCCTTTATTTATTTTTTTATATTGAAACAATTATGTATTTATTTTATCTTATTCAAATATGTGAGTTTTAAATATTATATTAGTTCAGACCTTGTTTGGTTTGTGTTGAGATTTTATCTACCTATTTAGTTGTTTATCATTGTCCAACTTATGGATGCATGATTTCATATTCTTGGTAAGATTCAACTATCAGTTTATTGATTCATTATAGTAAAATAATTCCCACTAATATTTTTTAGGCACCATAACATGGTTTCAACATGGGATGATCAATAACATTATTAGTCTACTTCATGGGAGAGTATGGGAGAATTTTCTTTTTATAATTTCTTAGTTCTTGAAAAATGTTATCATATAACCCTCATGTTATATGAGGTTTCCATTATAACAGTGTCATATTCCTGATAATCACTTTTTTATTATGTGTCTTTAGTTTACATGGGTAATCAGGATCAAAGTTTTGAAATTGAATTTCACGTTTGTTTATTTTTTTACATACTTTTATTTTAATTGATGTTATTTTAATATATATAGATGTTATATGGGTTATTTTTTGGTATTTAATGTTTTTAAGAAAAGGTGGAGGATAATATAGAGCCACAATATTAGATCACAGATTCTTGAAAATTGAGTGGAGCCCATACTAGTGGATCACAAATTTTCTTAATGGTTGTTTCACGGTTGGAACATAGTAACCCAAACCATGAAGAAAATCATGTAAGGTTATATAATTTCCATGGATTTATTATTTATTCTCTTCTAATGAAAATTATTTCCAATGGTTCGTTCCATTTATATTTGATTAATTAAGGGAGTTTTGTTTTAGATAGACATTTTTTTGCAAGTAATTCAGCCTGAGTTTTATGATTTGTAACATATAATTTTATATTGAATGTGGATTTTATATATTGGAAGGCTGTTCGAGGGATTTTTTTATTTATAAAAAATTTAATATTGTGGTTATAAATTTTTTTTATACCCTATAAAAATTTTAAAATGTGATTATTTTTGAAATGTACTCTAAAATTTTGTGAAAGAAAATTTGTCCAATTAAAATCCATGATTAATTTTTCCAATATCTGTTGAAGTTAAATTGATTTTTAAATTTTTAATAGATTAATTTATTAATGTAATGGATTTTTATGGGTTTTTGAATCACTATGAGTGTTTTTAGAATATAGTGACTTCAAAATGTGAATTCTCTCATATAATGAGAATTTCATCATTAGATTGATCTTTTTTACATCTAAAATGTTGTATGTTATTTGAATCCTAGGATATGGATGTTTGAGTTTTTTGTTTGGTGATTTAAATTTTGTACACCCGAAAGGATTTGGTGGAGGGTGTAATGATTTCATCAAGTGGTTTCTTTTAGTATATTTCATCTCATGGTATGAGTGTGACCATTTAATTCCTTGACTTATACCAAACTCATAATTGGGTTATTGATCAAAATAACCTATGTACTCTATGTTTATCCTTAGTTAAGAAATAAGGATTTATTAGAAAAATTGGTTATCTAATAGGAGTCATTTATTAAACCTTTATTTGTAATTATCCTTGGTTTTTTCAATAGTTTTGATCTCATTATCCTTGAGGATGGGCCAATATTTTGAGATGTTTAAGTGTCATGAATTTATCTCTATGAGGTTTGGGTGTAGATTTGGAAACTATTTTCCCTACATTAAATTATTATCCCATGGTAGTGTAACCGTATCTGTTTCACTCTGTTCATGTGAATCATTTCAGGGTTGGGAGATCTATATTAGGTCTCATCATTCTTTATAAGAAACAATTGAGTGTTCCCTAAGTGTGAGGGTATGAATTTGAGTCTGTTGATATCAATAAATATTTATAATTTTCCTAGGTAATTTATATTTTTCTTATGATTGATTAGTTTTTTAAAACCATTATCATATTTCAATGGAAAGATAGATAATCAACATGATGTTAGTTATCTAGAATATCCTTGTTATGGGGCATAATACCTATTTTTATTTATTCATCTCATATATTAGAGTGTTGTTGGATATAATTGAGTTCTCCAATTGATTTTGGAAACATTAAATCAATTTTTTATCCTGGATCCTTCAGTTTTCTTTTATATGTCTAATTTTATTCACTTTAAAAACAATTATGTCTTTCCAAGTGTAGAAAGTGGTATGGTTGGGAGAATGTTCACACCTTAAAGTTTCTTTTATATGTGTATAAATAAACTATAATAGGTCCCCTTGAATTTGAAGTGTCTGGGATTAATTTTTATTTTAATTTTTCGGCACATTTTCTAGGACACATTATAACTTCATGGTTTTATAAATGATGTAGTTAATGTGTCTACGTCAGGATAACATTGTGACCATTTACTAATATACACTTTCAATAAAATTTGATAAACCATGTGAGTACATAATAAAAACCATATGAAAGTAGGTATTTCGGTATTTTCATGTGTATTTAACTGGGGATATAACATTTATTCTCCTAATTCATGATTCTTGTACATGAGTTTTCATATATAATCTCTCCCTATTCTTTATGGGTCTATGGTGTATTTATTCACAGATTTTAACTTTAAGTCTTTATATTTCATTTATTTTCTTTTTTTATTCCTTATTCTTCAATTCTTATATACTTTCTCTACTCCCTCTTACAGTAGTTGTCTCCAAGACTGAACCTAATGTCTAAAGATAATATAATCATCAATATGTTTTTATTTAGGGTATGTGAGGATTTTCTTAATACATAATATATCATTTTTTTCAACAAAAACACATTTCTGTAAAATTAAAGCATGGGGTTCTATGAAATTATAGTCTTTTAATTCCATGAGTTCTTGGAGTGTCTAATCCTATATTTATATTAAAATGTTTTTATAAATTTAGGAATTATTAAAGTTTACATGGGTTTATTATGTTGGTGTTTTACATGTATGAAATAAAATTGGCTTTCTACTGGTTCTAATGCTCTTTACAACAATAATTAATTTATTTTCACTCTAGGTGTTTTATAAAATTATCAAGAGTGTTATTTTGAAAATATTGTTAAATAAAGTGAGGTTTTATAATTATCATGATTTATAAATGATTTCTTATATTATGTTTAATTATTCATAATGGGATAAGGGTTATTCTACAAGAGTGTATTTGAAATTATATTTATTCTTTTCATTGAATTTATTAATTTGATACATTTGTGTCTTGTCCTAAGATCATGTTGTGTGAATATAGAATTAATAGATATTTATTTTTTATTAAGAAATAGTGGAACCTTTGATCAAATTCCCATGATCCTTCTAGGGAGAATTTGTTATTTATGAATGAATATTGGTTTTAAATTTATTTTAAGGGTTGGTTTTCTATATTTTACATGGTATGTTAAAACTAATTTAACTTATTTCAAATAGAAAATAATGATTTTATTAATATTGGATAGAACCCTGGTATTATCCCTATCATATGATTTTGTATGTGATATGTTTATATAGTATAATGAAATGGATTATGATATAATATTTTTAGGGATATAATCAGGTTTCATACAAAAGGGCATGGTGAGGTAAGAGGAGGAATTAATTTTATAATTTATTTTCCCTTGTTATGTTAATGTTTTGTGATTGGCATATATTTCATATCACCCTCGACACCATTTTTTAATTGAACACACATAATTTGGAAATAGGGTACTTGGGTAGGATAACCTAAATGGTAAAAGGCCCCTACCACTATCTATGTTAGTGAAGTAGTTGATATGTTTCCCCCACTAGCATGTGAAATAGTTTTACATCAATTACACTAATTAAGGGTAGTTCCCTAATTAGTTATGTTATATCACTAGGTGATCCTAGCCTTAGTGGACCTTATAATGCATCCCATGATCTGTATTTGAGATCATTATTTTAATTCTCCTTTTATATTTAAATTTCTATAATAGGTTTACGCACAACAAGATTTTAATATCAATTTTAAATAATATTTATTTCATCTATTACATTATTCATAAATTCTATTAGCTATTATTATTATCATTAGACCACTTTATGTTTTTAGTTAATTTATCCCTACTGATGTTATTTAGTTATTACTGTTTCCTTTTATATATCAGGTCATTTTTTTAATATATGTTGAAGTAGTATTTTATAATTGAGTGGTGTGGGTCATATATTTTTTCTATTTATGTTATTCCATGTGTAACACCCCATGATTTTTTGAATTATTTTTTTTCAAATTAATTTTGTTTTTTTTTTTTGAGATTTTCACTTCACAAAACATTGAATTTATATTTTTGTTTTTATATAAAATCATTATATTTGGATTAGATTATATACAACTCCAAGTGAATCTTCCTCTACCCACAACCACAACTTGGCTTGCATTACACGAAACCCAAAATGTTTGCAAAACAAAACTTCACTATTACAATAATTTAACTGAGATAGTTATAAACTAGCCATTATACAGGTAATATTAATAGTAATAAATAATTTTCAAATATTAGTTATAATAGTTTTGATAGTAAAAAATATAATTTTTGGTAAAGTCTTTATATGTTTAACACTAAAATTTACTCAAATTAACTTCCTTTCATGTCCTTCAATAAGAAAATAAAGTTAATTTATACACTATTATAAATTTAATTTGATAAAATAAACATCATTTTTAGATTTTCAATGTCGAAATTAACTAAAGGTGATTTTTTAGTATTTTTCTGATAAGTCTCAATTTTTTGATGAATAGTGAAAAATACTGAATTGTAGATAAAAAACTGCTTTTTTGGTTTTAAAAAATATTATATTTTAAATTGTTTTTTAAAGTCAAAATATATAAATGATTTATATCCTAATAAAATTTAGTTCATTTGAATAATTTTTATATTTAAATTATACATAAAAACTTGTTGAACTTTTAAGTGTCTCTTTTACCCACCTTCTCACTACATATGTGAGATTTGTGTTAAAATCAATTTAGTTACTTCTGTGAATTGAATTTGAAAAAAAAGATCCAAATTATTGTAATAAGTATGAAATTTTTGGTCTAATAGGATCAACATAATTTTTGGTGAATATTAACTTTAGTATATACTTTTCACCTCAGTTAAGGGTAAATTAGATAATTAATGATAATAATAGTAATACTACAAAATTATAAAATTACCAAAAGAGTTGTCTTAATTTCATTGGATAAGGGGTTTTGACTGATATAAACATTATAAAAAAATTATAACCTTTTTATCCTACTTGGGTCTGAATATTACATTTATTAGATTTTATTGAAAGATAAATTAAAAATGTCATTCTTATAATTTTAATAAGTAAATAATTTTTAATATTGGGTTATACATATGATAAATTCAGCCATAAATAGTCATTTGAAAGATAATATTTTTATATATCATGATAATTTATTTATAATTTTTATTGATAAAATCATTAACTTAAAATGTGACACGTTGATGATGTAGTAATGGTTTAATTTATAGATTGATCCAATAAATGATATTAAATATATTAAAATATATATAATTTGAATTAATTATGGCACTAAAAGAATTTCATAGGTGAATATGAAATTTCAAGGGTGTATTAAATGATTTTTTTGGAAATTTTATTTCTATTTGGGTCTTATATAAAGACAATGTTGTGAATAGTGTCAAATTTGACACTAATGATATTTTATAAAATAAAATTTTATTAAATTCACTAAAAATCAAAAAATCATTAAAAAATTTAAATATTTTTTTAAGTTATAAAATGTAATTAATTTTACAATTATATATAATTGAACTCATATAAATAATAATTTATAACATCTTAATATTTAATGTTTTTACCATAATTAAAATTCCAATAGAATAATTAATGGTAAATAAAAATCGTAAGGTTTAAAATTTAAAAAAACTTGTAATTTTTTTTATGAATAGGATTCAACCCTTATAAATTTATTATTTATTTTTATTGGTTTAATGGACACTTTTCGATGAAAATAAATTATATATTATTTAAATCAATGATAGTTACAAAGTATCACTCTCTTGTATTTAATACCATTTATGTGTCCAAATAAGAAAAAAATGAAGATATGAATGATTATAAATATATTGATTGATATAAATGAAATTATTTTCATTATATAAATATATTTTGAATTTTTATAAGTTATATAATTAATTTAAAAACTACATCAATGCTTGAACAATATTTGTTTTAATTAATATAAAAATAGAATAGATGATTTTAATAATATTATTTTTGATATACTTTGGATTAGTTAATATTTATAAATAATTTAATAGATCTATATGATAAAGTATAGATTTTTTAAAGAATTATATTTTAATTCCCACCTTGACTTGATACATTTGAAGTAAAATTAAATGCCTAGTATTAAATTTGATAACAAAAATATATTATTGAATTAATTTAAAATTAGGAAAATGTTAAATAATCGTAAGGGGATAGTATATGGTTGACTTTTTCACTAATTTTTATTTATGGTTAGTTTTTAAGTATTTATATCTAGAATAATCATATTATATTTTAATATTTTGGGGATTTCCAAAAGTGCCCCTCACTTCAATTATAAAAAGGCTCCCCTTTCCTCACTTCTTCACTTACATTTGAGCCTTAATGCTTTGCCATACCCTAAATATTTCCATTATAAACATTCATACTAACATTATAGAGGTTATTTTCTTCCCAAAAGACCAAATCTAGTGCATTTAAGAGGATATCTAGTGGGAGTTCATCAAAGAAGAGGTAATCTCTTATACCAAGGCTTTAAAAATTATTTCTTCTTCTACTTCCTCTTCAAAAGTTGTTTTAATTATAATATAATAACTCTAGTATAATTTATATTATAATATGTTATTATGATTATGGAACAACTGTATTTCACCTTCTATATATCCATTGAAAAACAAAATCACCACGTCTGCGTACGTATGACTTACTGTCTCCACGCTGTGGTGTAATCTTCGTTTCATCACCACTTTACATGGATGAGTATAATGATGAAACTGATAACTATATATTATTAATATTACATTATATTGATTCTATAATAATATATTATCTATACAATTTAATTCAATTTCACAATTAAGGGAATGATATCATCGCTCGTGTGTACGTACAACCCACTGTTTCTAGTATACAACGAGATTCATCTTCTAGGTTAACCATTAAAGAATTATTATAAAAATTAATTTAATGAATAAATATGAAATATTTAAAATATTAATTCTAATTTAATATTATATATATATATAGACATGTCTTTCACTTTCATCCATTCAGTACGATAAGAAAATGGAAACAATGTTCATGCATAAGGATGACTTACCGTCTCCATGAATAATGTATTCTATTTTATATAAATATCTTTTATATATATTTATAAATTAAATATATATGATATATAAACCCTTTTTCCATTACTGATGTAATTAAATAATTATCTAAGTAATAGGATAAATAATAACAAGTCAAAACACATATGATAAAAAACACAATTATTGCCCGAAACGTTGCTTTAACTAGAAATTGTTAATAAAAAAGTAATATAAAGTCACAAATGAATCATAAATTGGTCATAAATATTATTTTTATTCTTATATAATTTAATAATATGGTTAAAATCACTATACATAAGTTTGAGAGATGTACAGAAGGAATCAGACCTAATTTCAGGGATTTTTGTATCATTTTTACTAGTTTGAGACACATGCCCCACACACTAATTGATTCTTATATGTGGTGTATGTAATTATCACAAATCTCTTTTATGAGTGTTAACCATAATATCATAGTATTGAGATATCCATATAATTTTATTTATTTCATGGAGACTATGATTCTACTAAGTATAATGTTGTAAGGGATAATTCTACAATCATATTATTATCAGGATTGTTTATATGTAAGTATCTACTTGGAAATATTTATCATTCATGTACTTGTTTCTTAAAAATGTATTAAAAAATATTTTAAATATTATTATACAATATTTAAGTAATTTTTATTAATGTATAAATTTTTATTAAATGGTTTAAAAGGAATATTTTGTCGTTTTCCTAAAAAATATTTTTATGACTAATTTTGAAAAAGTATAAGAAGAATGTTTTTATCATATAAAAGAAGAGAAAATTTTTACACTTTCATAATTCCTTATTACCTTGATGATTACCTTAAAAACTTAGTATTTTAATTTGAATGAAAATTTTTTCTTTTGAAAGTTGCACGAAATTTCAATTAAAGAAAATATTTTCAAAGAAGAAAGGAAATTTTCTTCAATAAATGTTTTATATGAGTTTTCTTAATTCTTTTATGTGTTTTAAATTTGGTTTAAAAGAAATTGTTTTAGAAAATTTTTTATGTTTTAAAATTTATATTTAAGGAAAAGTAATATTCCATGTGATCTTTCAAAATCCTTCCATATTTCAAATGACATACTTCTTTATAATTCATGAATGTTATTCATATTATTTCCTTGAATGGTTTATGTATTGATGGAATTATATTTAAGAAACCTGGTACATTTCATGTGTTATGATTTTGTTGAAATGATTTTGAAACTTATATCTTTTCCATAGGTCATGATATGATTAAATTTTTATAAAACCCATTCAATTACATTTGTTATTATATTATTATTTATTTTCTTTTAGAACATGTGTGTATGATTTAAATATGAGATGGGTGGGACCTATTTCTCTCTAAAATGCATTATATAAATATTTTTATCTCATGAGAAAGACATAAGAAACTTTTTCCACTAATATATTTCTGGGAGCGAACCCTGACTACCAATATATCGTGGTAAGTTAAACCATACTTCCAGGATGACCTTGGTAGCGATGCCTTGACTATTATAGAAATCATTATTATATTCTTATGTTCCTTACACAGTTCCATGTTTTATTCTTATGTTATTATTTTAGGGATTATGTAATTTATTTTCTTATTATTTATGTCTTATAATCTACCGATCATTGTTTCTTTGATTCTATTTATGATCTTTGATATACAAGGTATGATCTTATATTTTTATGATCATGATATCCTACCCTTATTCTCATTATTATGTTTTTATATCTCCCTTGTTTACCTTTACTAATCATTTGAGCTAAACCTTTTTCCTATGTTATCTTTTTCCCCAAGTTATAATCAATTGATTTAGTTAAGGGTACTAAAGGATAATATCTTTATGGGAGATGATTAAGATATTCTTCCAAATTGGAAGAATGTTTTCAAAGTTCCCAAAGGAAATAAACTAATATTGTATTTGAGTGTGTGTTTGTGTATTGTATTAAGTGTTCCTAAAAATTAAAGTAATGTTATTGTATGAAAACTGAGGGTCTCTATAGTTGGTATCATAGAGAAGGTTTTTTTATTGTTGGAAATTAGGACAAAAAAAACACAGTGAGAGCCATAGTGATATTTATATGGATGTTTCTAGGGATGTCTCAAAGTATAATCCTAAGGTTTCAAAGATTTATAATTAGGTGTCATGATTTAGGTATCTTATATGTAATTTTTCATGACTATGTGTTTTTATGCTATGATTATTACTTTGCACACAATGTTTTTTGGTTTTAGTTAGTATATGGAATTAGAAGGAATAAGCTTAATATTAAAATTTCCACATGTGAATAGTATGGGAATTATAAAACTGAATATCCTAAATAGAAATATCTTGAATAAAATCAAGAAGGTGGTATGAGAATTGATTACACTACTAAGGATAAAGAGACCAAAAATGATATGTGAAAGGTAAGAGATTTTATTACTGTATTCTATATATTAAATAGAAGATGCATGATAAGATTAAGGATTAGGATCCATATAACATGATTCATAATTAATATTCGTGGAATGATTGGTATGATGAAGCCTGAGTAATGGTTTAAGAATAAGGTTGGATTATTTAAGTTTTTAGGTCATGGTATTGAATAATAATGTTGTATAATTCCACTTATAGTATTATAGAATAAGGGAAAATATAATGACTGGTTAAATTTAGTTTTTACTTAATGATTTAAGATCATATTATGAATGGTATTGGTAGCCATGAATAGAGATTGAGGTAATAAGGTGATATTTTTAGAAAACACATGATTAAGGGAATTATGACCATTAATATGTTCATGGTGATGACATAATGATATTTGGATAAAGATATATTGCATATGAATAAGTAAATTAGATGGTAAGGATTTCATTATAATTGATTAATGATTTATTGAATAGTGGTTTGTGCTATCATGGATGAAGTTTAAAATTTTTTGGACTTAAGGAATATATCCAATAATATTTGGAATAAGGAAACACGTATGTTTTCAAAAATAATGTATGGTAATTCATGATTTTTACATGTTTTAATTGAATATAAGATTAAGGTATTCACATGTTTGGTATGTGAGAACTAAGAGCTACCTTATGATATATGGTAGATAAATTTTAAGATGATTTAGTGAAAATATTTTTAGAGTTTTGTTTTTTTAGTTTTTATTAATATTATAGGCTTGTGCGTTTATGAAAAGATTTATTTTAACTTCATATAAGTTTGTGATATTAAAATATTATCTCATAATAGGTGGATTTATATATTTTATAACTTCTGATAAATTTTTTTTAAAGATAGATAGAATTACATATCATTATTCTCATGACCTGCTAATGATTTAGGAATAAAAAATACAACTTCATTTATTATAATATGAGATGAAGTAGAAATTTATCTAGGAAAAAAATGGGATAAGTTATGAAAAAATCAAGTAAGTATATTTTCTCTTTAAAATTATCAACATTAGGAAAAGAATCATCATTTAAAAGGTTATATTGTTATCATCAATTTTGATGATATTAATGAACTCTGTCATGATTTTTTATTTGATGGTTTTTTATTGATAATTTTTTCTTGATCCCCATCTTTTTTATAATAAATGATCTTTATCAATATCTATGATTATTTATGCTTTTCCTCCATTCCCAAATCTCCACCTATAATTTCCTATGTTGAATCCTAGTTATGAGTTACTTTGGGTAACCTTTATGTTTCTAACATTTTTTCAAAGGAAGTTTTAGTATTTTTCATTTACGATATGGGATTCTATGAAAGTAACTTTAATATATTAAAACTTTGATAACATAGATGAATTTTTAGGGAAAAATTCATTTTAAGAAGGGTAGAATGTAACACCTCCAATATTTTTTGAATTAGTTTTTATAAATAATTTAATATTTTTGATATTTTCACTACAAGTAATATTGAATATATATTTAAGTTATTATATTAATGTAATAAGTTTGTATTATGTTTTATGAAACACTAAGGGAAGATTTCACTACACACAACCATGACTTGGCTTGCGTTTCACGCAACACTGACTTTCTATAAAACAAAAAATTACTATTATAATTATTTAAATGACATAGTTATAACCAAATATTTAAACCTATAATATGAATAGTAATTACTAATTTTCAAATATTAGTTATAATGGTTTTGAAAATAAAAAATATAATATTTGGTAAAATCTTTATATGTTTTAAACTTCAATTTTCTCAAATGAACTGCTTTTCATGTCATCATATGAAATACAATAAATTTAATTTTAGACACTATAATAAATTGAATTTGATAAAATAAAAATCATTTTTGAATTTGTAATGTCAAAATTAACTTATCTTGAATTTTTTTTATTTTTACAAGAAGTTTCATTTTTTGATAAATAGTGAAAAATAATACATTGTAGATAAAAACAACTTTTTGTTTTAAATAATAATTATTATTTAAATTAATATTTAAGCACAAAATATAAAAATAATAAATATATTAACACAATTTAGGTCAGTGGAATCATTTTTATTATGAAATTAGATATAAAATCTTATTGAACATTTGAACATCTCTTTTACCCGCCTTCTCGCCACATATATGACATTAGTGTCACACACAATTTAGTTACTTCTATGAATTGAATTTGGATAAAAGAAATCAATTGATGTAATAATTATGTAATTTTTGGTCAAACTAAATCAACATAATATTTGGTGAATAATAACTTTATTATATTTTTATTTACCTTAGTAAAGGGAAAATTTGATAATTAAAGGTAAAAATAATACTATAAATTTATAAATTTATAAAATTACCCCAACAGTCGGCCTAATTTCATTGGATAAGTGGGTTTATACTAAAATAATCCTTATAATATTATTGTACCATTTTAACCTTCATGGGTATGAATATGAAATTTATTGTATTTTATTTAAAGATAATTTAAAAATGTCATACTCATAATATTAATAATTAAATAATTTTTCATATAGGATTAAACAAGAGATAAATTTGACTATAAATATTCATTTGAAGAATAATTTCTTTTATCTACATCATGATAATTTATTTATACCTTTTAGTGATAAAATAATTAACTTTAAATGTGACACAATGATGATGCATTAATTATTTAATTAATAAAATGACCAAATAAATGATTTTAAAATAAATATAATTTGAATTCATTAAGGTGGTAAATGAATTTTATTGGTGGAAATAAACTGTTAAGGTAATCTTTAATTGTTTAGTTTAAAATTATCATGCTATTTAGATTTTATAGAAAGGCAAAGTTGTGAATAGTGTCAAAATTGACACTAATGATTTTTTATAAAAAAATATGTTATTAAATTAACTAAAAATCATAAAACTATTTAAAAAAATATAAAGAGATCATGGTAAGTTCTAAAATATAAGAAATTTTCCATTTATATACAATTGACCTCATATTTGTAATAATTTATATCTTATTAATATTAAAAATGTTGTTACAACAATTAAAATTCCTATAGAATAATAGAGGGTAAATCAAAATGGTAATGTTTACAATAAACCCAAAATGTGTAAAAAAAGTTGGATGAATAGGATTCTACCCTTACCAATTTATGATCGATTTTGAGTTTTTTAATGGACGATCTCCCATGAAAATAAATTATATATTATTTAAATCAAAGATAGTTACAATGTTTCAATATCTTGTATTTAATATATTTTATGTATTTGCATAGGTGAAAAATCAAGATAAGAGCTAATATAAATGTATATTTTTATATAAATGATATTATTTTAATTATAAAAATTTATTTTGCATTTTTAAATGTTATATAATTACCATAAAAAGTACTTCATTTCTAGAACAATATTTATTTAATTAAGAGAAAAAGAGAATAATTGATTTTAATAATATAAATTTGAATATATTTTGGATTATATAATGTTTATAAGGAATTTAACAGATCAATAATATATATTGTAGATGTTCAAAAACATTACATTTTAATTTACACCTTATCTTGATGTATTTGAAGCCAAATTAAATAAAAAATATTAAATTTGAAAATAAAGATATCTTATTGAAATAATATATTATTAAATTTTAAAGAAATCAAAAAATGTTAAATAATCACAAGGGGATAGTATATTGTCTTAAATAACTTATAATTTTCATATATGGTGTGTTTTTATGAATTTATCTCTATAATAATCTTATTATATTTTAATCTTTTGGTGATTTCCAAAAACTGCCCCTCACCTCAATTATAAAAGGGAACCTCTTCCCTAACTTATTCACTTAACTTTGATCGTACAAGATCTACCATACCCACACCATTTACCTTATCTACTTCTTTATCAAAATTCTATAGGTTCTCGTATTCTCAAAAGACCAAGTCTAGAGCCTTTAAGAGGAGATCTAGAGGGGGATCATCAAAGAAGAGTTAATCCCATTTACTGATTCTTTCAAAATTATTTATTCCTCAACATAATCTTCTTGAGTTGTTTCCATTATAATACAATAAAGAAAATATCAATTATATAATAATATTTTATTATTATTATGTGACAACCTTATTCAACTTTATATCTATCCTACAAAAAAATCACCACAAGTGTATATTACAACTTACCGTCGCTACGCTTTGGTGTAATCTATTTTTCATCACCACTTTATTTTGATGGGTATAATAATGAAAATAATAACTATATATGATTTTCATTACATTATTTAGATTCTGTAATAATGTATACACCATGAATTTTAATACTATTTTATAATTAAGGGAATGATATCGTCGCTCGTGCGTACATACGACCTATCGTCCCCACAATGCAATGAGATTCATCATCCACATTAACCTTTTAAAGAATGATTGTAAAAATGTATATAATGAATAAATATGAAATACATTACATATTAAATAAAATTTTAAAAAATATATCTACATTTAATTTACATTCTTCCATTCATTATGATACGAAAATAGAAACAACGTTCATGCATATGTATCACTTACAGTATCCATGAATGGTGTATTCCATTACACATATCTATCATTTTTATATATATTTTATTCTATATATATGATATATAAATAATATTTTACATTATTTAAGTTAGTAAATCATGATCTAATTAATAGGATCAAGAATTAAAAGTCAAAACACGTCTAATAAATGAACATGTTATTACCTAAAACGTTGCTTGAACTTGTAATTATTAATAAACTAGTAATATAAAGTCAAAAATGAATCATATATGATATAATAAATATTATTATTATTATTATCTAAGTTTATAATATGTTTAAAGCCACTATACTAGAGTTTTAGACACGTGTGGAGGGAATTATACTTAAGGTAAGGTATTTTTGTCTCACCTTTACTTTTGTGAGATACATGCCTAATACACTAGTTGATTATTCTACGTGGTGTATATACTGCCAATGAAAATATTATATGAGTATTAACCATAATATTATGGTATTTTCATATCCATATAATTTTTTTTATTTTATGGGGAATATGACTATACTGATTATAAGGTTGTAAGGGTTAATTCCACAATCTCATTTTTATCGATATTGTTTATACGTTAGTATCTACTAGGAAATATTTATCATCCATGTCCATGTTTCTTAAAAATTTATACCAAAATATTTTTACATTTCTTATTCAAATGTTTTAGTCATTTTTAGACATGTATTAATTTTTTTTAAATAATTTGAAAGGAATATTTCTTTTCATTTTCCTAATGATGTACTTTTTGACTTTTTCAAAAAATATACAAGAAAATGTATTTCAACTTGTAAAAAATGAACCTATTTTTATGCTTTCATTAAACCTTATTTTCTTGAATCTTCCATTACAATCTTACAAGGTTATTATCAAAGAAAATAGATTCTTATAAAATTTTATGGAATTTCATGTAAAGAAAATATTTTCAAATAATAAAGGTTATTTTCTTTGTGAAATGTTTTAAATGATTTTTCTTGATCCATTTACATGTTTTAAAAGTGGTTTCAAAGAAAAGGGTTTTGAATTTTTTTTATTTTTTAAAAATTTATTTTCAATGAAAAGTATGTTTCAAGTGATATTTAAAAATACTTCCCCATATAAGATGACATACTTTGTTATAGTTCAAGAATACTATTCTTATTCTTTCTTCAAATGGTTTATGTTTTTATGGAATGTTGTTTAGGAGACCCTCTTTTTTTCAAAAGTTATGAATTTGATGAAATGATTATGAAACCTGTATATTTTCCATATGTTATAGTATGATTAAATTTTAATGACACCCATTTCATTACATTGGATATGATATAATTGTTTATGATCTTATAGTACAAGTATATATGATATCATTACGAGATGGGTGGGACCTATATATCCCTTCAATGAATTGGGTAAACATTTATCTCTATTGAGATAGACATAAGGGACTTTGTCCCCTATAACAGTTATTAGAGTGAACAATTACTACCAAGATGATATGGGAAGTGAAACCATACTACCAAGATGTACTTGTATGTGATGCATTCACTATTTTGGAATCATTATTATATGCCTATGTGTCTACCATAGTTCCATGTTTTATTCCTATGTTATGATTTCATGGATCAAGTTCATTATTTCATTATTATTTATGTGTTATAAACTAGAATTCATTATGTAATGATTCTATTTATGATTTTTGATATCCAAGGTGTGATTTTCTACTTTCATGATCATGTTATCAAACCCTCATGCTCATGATTATGTTTATATATCTCCCATGTTTACCCTTACTGAGCATTTGATCTTACCCTTTTTATAATGTTTTCTTTTCCCTAGGTCATAAATAAAGGTTTTATTTAGGGGTACTAAAGGAGAATATATTTATAGGAGATTTTTAAGATCTTTCACCAAATTAAAAGAATGTGTTCAAAGTCTCCAAAGACACTAAACTAATATGGTCTTTGGGATTGCATTTGTGTAATGTATTATGTATTATGAAATAGTATGTGATGTTAATGTATGAAAGGAAAGGATCACTATACCATGAACCTTCCCACTTCATGATTTTATTTTAAATATATTCCATTCAATATTTTTATTCCCAAATTTCAAATAGTTTTGGAGAGATTATTGGTACATATAGACTTCTAAATTTTACTTCTAATCTTTCAAAAATTAATTTTATTCTCTTTATTCTAATACGATTTTTTAAAATAAACTTCCCTGAACTGTCCTATAGTCTTCACTGTATGGACTTATATTATGAAAACATGAAAATGATGTGGAAATACATTATTATAATTTATATAATACTAAAAATAGTATTTTTGTGAGATATATTTCAAACAATAATTTTTTTATTTGATTATAGAAGGAATTGAATATAATATTTTATTTGTTGTAACATACCAGGAACCATTAATCACCACCTACATAAACACCTCGATGAATATGTAGTTCACATGTCTAAGAAAGATACACGTGTTATGACCCCATGTTTATAACATGACTAGTTTCATTATTTTATAGATATCTTTAAATACTAAGTTGACTTTAGGTAACACAGTGATGATCATTTATTAGCTTCGTTAGTGAGATTCATATTAGATGGTTGATGTATCATAATTATTGGACAATTTATTTAATTTAATTTAATTTTCTACTGCACTCATTATATATCAATATAATTTTTAATTTTCGATGTGAGTTTGAATAATTATAATGGTTTATTCCCTATTTGGTTTGAGTTGATATTGTAACTATTTCTTTCACCGTTCATTGAAATCCAACAAATGGATTGACAATGCCAGATTACTGTTAGGAATATGCTGATCTTTTTAGTATATAGAGTGTTATTTAATACACACTCTTTTTTTATTACATGGAACATGTTTCTAGAACAAGGTGATCGGTAATGCACCTTAGAAAACGTCACAAACCAACTTCGATGATGTGTAAGGCTTGCCACAGTTAGGTCATGACAATATCTTTTCCTATAAAAATATTCATATGATAAAATTTATGTATTGATGATAAAAAAATCATGGTATGTGAATTAAAATAGATATAGTAAAAGGTCAAATTTACCTAGAGGTTTAGGGATCATTCCCTTTAATATTTGTCTTCTCCTTTTAGACTATTAAACATTTTAAAGATGATAGGTTGTGCCAATCTTTATCTCAAAATTTAAATCTTCAAAAAAAAATTATTTTTTATATGAAATAAGGGTCAAAATTATATATAATTTATAGATACGTACTATCAAGATAATAAAAATACATTAATATAAAACAATGTAGGACACATCAGGGTTATAACCATTTTAATTCTATAGAACGAGTAGAGTTTTAAGGTGTTCCATAAAAATCATATTTCATTTTTCATTTTTCATGTATTATTAATTTTTGTGATGAAACTGTTAAATTAAATTTCCCACTTCCCATTCGTACAAGAATATGTTTCATGACACTATTTGGATTCCATATAGAGGATTTTACTTGTTTCCATTCCAAGAATCTTGAAATATAGTTCACCATTTACCCCTTAATTTTTTCTAACCAATTGGTTATAAAAATACCAATATATCCTTGTGTTACTAGGGTGTATAGAGAAATTTTATATTTGGTTTTAAAATAATAATTCTTACTACTTATTAGGTTCTAGAGATATATATAATTTATTTTTACAAATAATCATCTTCAAAGATGATTTATTTCAATTTCCATTTCTATATAGATTTAATCTTCTTTAATGGACCATTTCCATATTGTTTAAAATTCTTTATCTTCTTTTGTAAAAATACTTGGGAAAATATTTTAATGATATCTCTATATCATGAATAATTTCTACGTCCAAATTTAGTAAATAATTGAATACTGGATCCTTTTTCATCCTCATCATGTATATAACTTCATGATCATTCATATTAAAATTGTCTTCCATTTTTTCTTTCCAGGGTTGTAGTATATCTTATAGTAATAGCCCATTATTAGTTCAAGGAATGTCATTTTCCTTATTTATAAATATATTCTCTATTCTATTGTGATCAATATATATGTCTTATCCTTCACCATAATGATGGTGTATTCATTTCATTAAATAAATCATTTATATAAACAAAGTTATATCATTTATGGGATTAATTTTTTCATTGTAATTCAATTACATTCTTGTATATTAATTTATTTATCATTTTTCCAATATATGAACCTCAATCCTTTCATTGATTTATTAATTATATAAAAAATACTTTCTTTACAATTTTTAATGTTAATATATATTTATTGACTAAACTAATCATTATTTATTCAAAAAAAATCTTTATATTATCTAACTTTGTGAATTTGAACACATTATATGGAAACATAGTTAGTGGGTTTGATAATCAAGAAATTGATTCAATAGATCTATGATATTTACCATACATTCCAAAGAAACTATGTAATTTAGTAATATTTTTTTTGTTAGCCATTCCTCAGTCATATTAGACATTTATGAATCTATAAATATATCATATTTGGATAGAATATGGAAATGAAATACCCATTGAAGAAAACATTTAACACCTATGGAATTTCCCATATAACTAATTCTCTCTATGGGTCTAATAGATAATTCATAAATGGCTCTCATGTTCTTATAAAATATTCAATTATATCAAAATAATATTAATAAATACCATTAAAAATTGTTAGTAATGTCTTTCAATACTCTCTTATTCAAATCATTAAACACTAATGGTAAATTTTATAATTTTAAAGGCTTTATTTTGGACTCATAACACCCATACCAGATATAAAATATTGCCTTTTGAAAATATTTTTTCAATTTTAATTAACTATATTAATATATAATATCAATATTTGAAAATTATTGAGACTCTTGATATTGATCAAACATATTATTAATACTTTCTAATGGAAATAAGTTTTTAATAGTAATTCCTTTAATGTCCTTATTATTACTGAACTTCCTTATAGAGTTATCTATATTCCTTAATAATATGATAATTGGTTTTCAGAGTGAGGAACTAGGGTGTACAAATCCCTTATCACAAAACTTTTGTAAATTATTATTCAATTGCACAAATTTCACAAAATCCATTCTACAGGGTGTATTAAGTATGGGGTTTTCATTAATGATGAGTTTAAGGAATAATTCAAATTCATGATCAATTTTTTATCTAGGTAATTCTTCTATATTTATATCAAGGTAATCATATAATATCTCAATATATTAAATTATTAGGATATATTTCCCATTCATATAATGTATTTTATCCTCTTCCTATTTATGAATTTTATTAAGATAAGACAATAGAATTTGTTCTATATAAGACTTTAGAACTGAATCATATCATCTAAAAAAGTTATTCTGTGACTTTCTAAAAAATTATTAACTCTTTTAAAGAAATAAAACTATTTTAATATACATTAAGGTCCAATTCATCCAATTAATTCTATGTAAGTTGACAAGTGTTATAATAATTAGGTTTTAAACTAGACAAATTCCATGAATTTAAATAGAAATAACCAAATATTTTTTTCTATAATAAAATTTCTACCTAATGGTCGAGGTGATAATTTGTATCAAAATGTATCAAGGGAAGACCAAATTTTAATATAAAGAATTAATATATAATAAATTGTATAGACAATGAATTAAAAAAATGTATATTAGCTTACATTGATTTTTTGATCATGTTACCTGCTATTATATCATTCAATACTTTAATAAACACTAAAGTAGTTTCATAATTTTATACATTCTCCCTTGATCTATTTTCCATATCAACTTAAGGAATTTATTAGAATAGTATTATATCTCTTTATAATTGAAGCATAAATCAATGGATGTATCTCTCAAACTTTTTGACTTATCAGTATGATAGTCTTAATCTCTATTCTTGAAGCAAGGTAACACGTCCTTCCAAAAATCCATAGGCATTTCTTCCAATAATTATTACATGATTTAAATTTAATCCTTCATTTTTTTTCTTCACCAAAGATATTTCAACATTATACTCATCCATCCTATTATCCTATTTATTTATTTTGAAAATATAATACATGGAGACTTAATTTTTAGTCTTGAATACACATATAACTATATCCTCATATTATTAAAATGTTAAAGTGACTAATGACTTTAAAAGGATAGGATTTAACCTATTGAAGAAGTAATTGATATTTCATTCAATATTTTGTATCTAATTTGAAACATTCTACAATAATAATATAATTTTATCCTCAAACTCATATATAATATTTAGTTTATTTCATCATAAATTTATATATCTATTTTCTATATTATCTTGTTTCTAAAAATGAAAAATATTATCATGGAATATTACCCAAAGAGGATTCCATTCCACCCTTCTTAACAAATTCTACTTTATAGTGTTTCAAAAAATGACCACCATTGTTCATCATCCCCCTTT
Source organism: Viscum album (assembly GCA_963277665.1). Lineage (NCBI taxonomy): Eukaryota > Viridiplantae > Streptophyta > Magnoliopsida > Santalales > Viscaceae > Viscum > Viscum album. The sequence continues at coordinate 1,433,253,166 of OY728138.1, read as the reverse complement.
AGGTAATATACAACCACAATAAATTACCCCATTTTATTGGTTTTTCCAATAGGGGAATCGTTATCGTGATTATGAGGGTTGACATAGTTTCCATTTATTTTTTTAGGAATAATAACTAAAGAATGAAATGTACTAATTTTTCTATAATAAAAATATAAATAATGAAATAATGTACATTTCTTATGGATTTATTACAATTTCATATATAACATGAAATCCACTCAAGAAAAATTTCTATAATTTCCTAAGAATTTATCATATTGTTTTGTTCTATCTCTATATTCATTTAAATTTAATATTTAATGTTTCAACTAAACATTCAATAATTCCAACTATAATAACCCAACTCTAGTAACCCAAATTCTATGGATATTTTTTTACAATGGAAACCAAATTCATAAATTATAATTCATATGATCTAAATATTTAGTAATCTTAAGAGGCAAGATATATTATGGACCATTAAATTATATTGGAAATAGAAATCACGTTATAAAATTAAAAAACACAATATTATTTCATTAAGTTTAACTAGAGTTTATATATAAACTTCTTTATAGTATCATAGATAAATGGGGAAAAATATAAATTCTACCCTTAGATGCTCAATATTGTGTGAGATACAATGAAATATAACATGGAATAAATATAACATACATAATATATTATCAATAAAAAGTAAAATGGTTCTATATAAATCATAACATGATTATAAAATAATATATGAATAACATATAATTGGAAATTAATAATTGTATGGATAATAATAATATATGATATCATAGTGATGAAATACATAATATCAAACATTTTAACAATATAATCAAGGCCAAATGTTGAGACATTATATAAAAAATTGAAGGAAAACACCCAATATATATGCTACTTTTTCTCTTAAGAATTAATGATCCATCAATTTGATATATACTTCTAATCCCCCTATCTGCTAATAACTAAAATACATTTATTATAAGAAAATAATGGATAAAAAATATAATACATATATTCCATAATGAAACTATTACTTAAACATGTCTAGGTAATCAAAAATCATTTGTCGGGATGTAATTGATGTATAGATTATCAATTCATCCCCATTTAATAGAAAGATATGATTATCTTGTTAAATATCAATAAATAAAAAGAAATAATCATAGGAAATTCACATCATATTGAATAAAGGTTTTATTGTCATGTCAAAAATTATCCATAATAAATTGAATGGTATTCATATCTATGTGAATAAAATTTAACTAGAAGAGGGAAATATAAGCTATTCAAAATGAATTGGTATTTATAGAAATGTTTCTTTTGCATAGATAAAGACAAGGAAATAAATAGGTGATGAAGGAGTAATGTAATAATATAAATATATTTAAAATTTTAATTTTTTCATAAATATGGATAATATAATAAAAATAAGTACCATAGAAAAGAGATTGGAAGTAAAATAATATTTTAAGATTATGGAATTTGAAAATTTCAAATGAAATTTATACATGGAAAAAAGAGAATACGATTAGAGAAAGTAAAAAAAAATTAAATCATTAAAGTATGAAAAATAAAAATGTCACATTTCTTGTTATAAGTAATTTTAAATTTTAAAAAACATAGAAATATTTTACATGGTACTAAATACATTTAAGATATAAATAATATATTTATGGAATACAAAATTGGAATAAAAGAGAGAAAATAAAACTTTCATTTTAAAACATTATAATGAGTAATGTATTGATTATTCAAATATAAAAAGTAATGAATGTTATCTAATTGAAAAAATAAAATAATATGGGAATTAAAGTATATTTTAAATTGAATTTTTTCAAAGAAATATTCAATAGTGATAATCTCAAGGAAAGAAATATTGATTATGATTATCTTACCTTGATTCCTGTATCACTTTATATATCATAAAACATTATAAATAAAATAATTATATTTATTAATTACATGATTTATAATGTACTTCATGTTTATTTCATTATTTTCATTTATTATTTTCTTTTATTTATATAGTTTATTTAATGATATTTAGTATATAGTTACAAAATATCTTCAATATAAATATAACTTTGGGATTTCATTTCTCAATGCTTCCAAAATCATTCTATATTTATAGAAATATTTAAAATATATATCATATGATTATAAAATCACCAACATAACTTAATTTGATTAAAAATACCATAATTATACTTGAAATCCAATTTTAATGTTGGAAATGGAACATTTTTATAAAAAAATTCATCAGTTCTGTATGTAGGATCATCATACCATAGTGTGAGTTGTGTTTTTATGAGTTAATAAATGACATGAAAGATAAATAATTTTTTTTTAATATAATTATATTATGATTTATTTTTAATATAGGTATTATGTTAGTGGATTTATAATGCAGTCTTTATGTGGGCCATCAAGTAAAAGTAAATTAAAAAGAAGAGGTATTTATGATAGGAAAATTTCACTTTTATGTGTTGGAATTCATTATATTTCTTGGTCCCTTGAGTTTGAGGTTTTTTAGGTTAAATGATGTTAAAACTTTAATTTTTTCCAAGACACATTTTTTCCTCATGGTTTTGAAAACCATGATCCCTATGTGTGTATATTAATATATTTTTTAATATTTGTGATCTATTTGGTTTTCATATTGGTTTTTAAACCACATGGTTAAGCCATTTATTCAACATGACATAATTATTTTAGTTCTTTTAGGTCTATTTTAATTGAGTATTCCTACCTAATTAAAGGACATGACATTGGTTCCTCATAAGATATCTTCTTCTCCTCCCAATGCATTCCTAGGTGGATTTGAGTTGTTTCTTAGTGTTTTTACACTCAAATCGAAAGATAATACGTATTGTTATCTTCTTCCCTTTGATTATACTGTTTTATCTACTCCTATAACCATATTTAAATAGTTGGTAAATTTTAATGGTTATGGTTCTTGTCGAATTGGAAAATTTGGTTTCTCAGGATTGTAAGCTCTCCCTTGAGGCATTTTCTAGTGGTGTTCATCGAAGGTGACAAGATTACAGTAGTTCCAGAAGATTTTTCCATTAAAATTCCTTTTATTAAATAGTTCCATGGATGCATGGTTATTTAAATGTGTTCAAACACTAAAATAATGATGTATATAATACCTACATTTATTGTCAAAGGATTTACATGCTTAGTTAGATTATTCATTTTGAAAAAATTATTTAATTTTGAAATTCAATGGAATGTTTTTTTAAAATATCATTTTTTTTATTTTAAGTGTTTGACTAAATTTAATTGATGGTTTTCACTATGAATTTTTTTTGGTTTATAGTGATTTGAGAAAATTCAAACTTTTAATGTGGAGTGTTCATATTTTAAAGGAATTATAAGTTTTTAAAATAGGTGTGTTTCCTCTTGAGTTTGTTTTTTTAAAATGAAACCGTTTTTTGAACAAGTATGTTGATAATTTCATGTTATTTAAGTTTTTCCATGAAAATAACTTGTTTTTAAAGGTGATTTTGAAAAATGATTTCTAATATTATTTTATTGACTATGTTTTAGTGTTATGTGTTATTTCTAGTGTGTGGTATTTACATTTAAAATGTATTTAAAAAAGTATTTTTCATAATGTATAATTGTTATAAAGAGAAGGACTATTTGGTACCTTGTGTAATATTATTTATTTAATTGATGTTTACACCCTAATTGAGCCCCATTGAAATTTGTTATCAATCATGTTCACATGTGTGAATTGATAAATGAATTGTTATTAGTGTTATGAAATTTGGGTTTGGGGATCACTAATAAGTGGGGTGTGTAATAGGTGGTGGGTATTTTATAAATGTGTTACATTTCTTAGTTTGTGTGGTTGAACGCGGTTTGATAGTGGCCCATATCATTTAACTATTCCTTGAGGTACCCTAGGCTATATGTGGGGAGTTAGGGGACATTAGATATACCATATAATAGTTACACACTATATTTTATCCTCTAGTTGATTATTATGAAATAGATATGTTATGTATTACCAAAGAGGTTACTTGAGAGTCTTTTTTGGGATAACATATGTGATCATTCACCTACAAGAACTTTCCACTTCGGTGGTGGTGTTGTGGTGAAGCTGAGTGGCACATCCACGCTGTTCTTTGGGAGGTTCTGGGTTTGAATCCTGGGAGTCCGCTTTCAGGGTGAGCCTCTCCCCCGGGATCCACCCACGTTGCTGGGTCGCCCGGTCTCATCTGGGCGGGAAAAATGAGGCGCGACCCAATCATTGATGGATCGCTTGACGGACCATTGCTGTCGGGTCGTCACCCTCCAAGACGCTCTTCCATCTTGGCTAGCAATGACTCCTTCCCGGTCGGGGCTCTCTCCAGAGTGACCCTTTCGTGGGGAGGGGGGTTCCCTTGTGTCGAGGGTTCAAAAAGGCCACACAGGGGAATTACCTTTTTCTACCAAAAAAACTCACCTACAAGAACTTAGTTACACTTATGCATGTTGAGGTATAACTTCATGACATGTTTATCACATTATTATTCTATATCAATTATTATAAGGGTAGTTTCATATTTATTAATGTGATCCTATATTAATTGATTTTTTATTTATGATGGAGATTTTTCCCTATATTTATTTTTATGGGGTTTTATTGTCATTTTATGTTCTTCCTTGTGTTTGAATTCTGTTTTTATTTTCCTTTATTCTTCAATAAAACTTTAATAATTGGGGTGTCAAGGATTTTTAGGGAATGTGTTGGTTCTTCCAAAGTATAAGAAAAATTAATATTTCATTGAAAAAGTATTAATTATACATGAATGTATTTCTTTAAAAAGATGTTTAAAAAAATTGGAAGTATAATTTTTTTAATTTAATAATGGTATTTTTTTCAAGGTAAATACTTCTTTTTTCATATGAATTTTTGTTGATAAGGTCTTTTTAATCCATGTTTTATTATTAGGGTGTTTTAAAAGTGTAATATGAGATACTTTTTGTTTATTTTTATTTTTTAAAGGAAATAAATTCTTATTTTATCATATTAACCTTTAAAATAGAATTAAAGGAAACATTAAAAAAGAATGTAATTGACTAATGGTGGAATCATACAATAATTTTTTCTCAAACACTACATATTCACATTGGTGGGTTTGTATACTTTATTTCCTTGAAATTTTTTCCAATATTTGGTTTTCCGGGTCGATCATCACTACTCTTCTTTGGAAAGTAGGCCATGTTGGTTTATAGTAGTTACTTAAGAGTCTCATGGTGATAGTGATGTTCGTCTCTTGTGTTTTTTGGATGGATTTGGTTCTTGTGGTGTATTGGACCTTCTAGCCTCTTATTCACACGTATCATTATTTCCTTGATTTATATTTTAAATGCTTTGAAAAGTGATTTATTTTATATATGAATTTTTTTTGAAAAGAGATTTTGATTGGGATTTTCCTATTATGAAATGTTTGGTGCTGTGTATTTAGTTTATATTTATATATGTATTTTTTCATTGAAATCTAGTTCACAGAGACCTCATGTCGGGATCTCGGTTTGGATCCATTTTTTATACTTGTTTTTTTTTTGGGTGAAATTATTCCAAATGATTTCACTTGTGATTCACTTACACTGGTTTCCATACTATGAGAATAAATAAAATGCATTGATACTTGGGGATGGATGGTTTGGGTGATGTGTTAGGTTTTTTTGGGTTAGTTTTTTATAATATGGTATGAAAACTCTTGTTATTATGGGGTTGATGGTAGGTAAGAGTCGGGATCATCCAGAATCTGGTGGTAATCATGTAGAGTGCATGGGTAACTCTTCCTCAAGAAAGAAATTGTGTTTCCTTGGGTGGTTAATATTATTCTAATGAGTTTTGGATTAATGGTTTCTTATTTATAAAGTATATTCATGTGGTTTACTAATACTCTATGTTTTATGGAGATATCAAGAAACCTTTTGGGAGATTCCAAATTTTATAATGAAATGAATGGAAATCTAGGAGGTTCATTTTTGGGAACATGGTTTGTAAAACCATGTAAAGGTTGTGTGAAATTGTTATAGACATCATCCATTGGGACTCAAATGGTTGACACATGGTATGACCCACCATGTGAATAAACTATTCATAGTATTGACTGATTTTTTTGTTATTTTATCTCCTTTGTTTCTATTGATATATGTTATATTTATTTATGCCTCATTATGAGTTATTAGAATTAATCATAGAGGATTTTAAACATGGTTTAATATGTTTTAAAGTACAATTTTTTTATTTGGTATTGAATTTTTTTGAAAACCAAATTTTGACTGTTTGGAGTTTCTTTTGTAAAGTTCGTTGAAATCTAGAAAATCGTTTTAAAGGATGGAATCCAATAGATTATTAGTATGATAGAATTCATGAATTGATTTTAATATGTGGTTTAAAGATTAAAATAAGTTTTTATGAAGTGGGATTATTTTATTATTGGGATTAAAATGATTTATAGAATTTGATTAATGTAATTAATTTTTCAAAAAAAATTGAAATCTGCCTTGTTAAGAATTTTTGAAATGAGATTTAAAGTGGTGTTTTGTAATCTTGTTTCAATAAATTTTCTAAATTTATAATTGTATTCCCCTTGTATTCATATTTTTGTTATTTTAATTTAACATAGTGAGTTTTCTTATATCTATAAACATGAAACCCAAAAGGAATCAACACTTCATGAATGGAATATCACAGGTAGCTATTTTGGTGATTCAGATGGGGTCTTGCATGTCTATAAATATACCTAGAAATTTATTAAAGTGGTAAATTACTCTTCTTCTAAACTAATGGAAAATTCCTAAGAGTACATAAATTAGTATATAACATTGTTTAGTTATGATCAAATATCCCTTGAGGCGAAAGGTGGATATTTATGTTTAAAGATATATTCTAGTTGGTGGGAACTCTAAAAACCACTTGGGTGAGGTTAACCCCTACTTTGTATGAATGTTAAAATTATAATTTTTGTAGGTAATATCTCTACTAAAAATAGTTTTATGATTTTTATTGGGTATGTTTCAAGCCTTACTTAATGTAGTGGTTATAATATGAGGTTTGATAGTCTAGAAGTATATGGAAGTCTTGGATGTTCGTCAAGGTGATCAGTCAGTAAAGGAATATATTGAGAACATCACTAGAATTGTAAATTTTCATCAATAGTTAGTCATAGAATACATTAATAATGATTATTTCATTTTGATAGGCCTTTATCAAGATCTCATATATATGGGTTTTTAGTCTCATTTGACTACCTATATGTTGGTGGTCTATGAAGTCATCATTGTAAAATCATTTTTTGTAGACTAGGCTATAGAAAATGATTCATTGACCCCATAAAGTGTTAGGAGTGGTTATAACCCTACAGATAATCTAGATAATGAGATTGATGGTGATGAGAATATGTCTCTATAAGTTTTTAGGCTTTCATTAGAAAAGTGGAAGCCTATGTTGTGCTTCTAATGTAGAAAATAGCTACATATCAGGCCCATTTATCTCGCAACTCCCTGTAAATATCATTGGTGTGGCCATATATATTATATCCAAAGGTTTTTAAAGTTTAAAAAACATAATAAGAAGAATATGTATTAAACTCATCTTTTACTTTATCGGTGGTCTGTGGGGTTGCTTCTACCTAGCGTGTTGGAAGCTTTTTTTAGGGTATCCTTTTTTATAACTTCTGATTTTGGTGGAACATGTTTAAAGTCTTGATTATATTTGATATATTTTGTTACTAAATATTAAAGATATTTTTTTAGTGTTCATTCCTTTTTTTATGTTCATAACTCTTTGATTTTGATTCTTACTATCACTTTCTGGGTGTAGACCATAGGTCGATGTTTATTTGATTAATGACATGGGTATGTCTTGGGTATATATAAGGAAACATGGATAAATTTAAAGACTATAATTATACTTAAAGAGCTACAAGTATGGATCTTCATTTCTACACCAACAATATTAGTGTTCCAAGTGTTCGGGGTTGTGTTACCATATGTATAGTTTCATGACCTAAAGTCAGAACCATGTCATTCCACGTTGAGGTACGTTCATGTTTAGAGTTTTCCTTGAATTTTGTAAAGTGGGATAGATTGGTGATCTAGTTTTTTATACTTTGGGATGTTTCTCTAGAAGTATATCCCTTTTTGGTATATTAAGATAGTTTTTTGTGGTTATCCTTTAGTAGAGAAGTGTTTTTTATTAATATTTTTTCATTCTTTTATGTTTGTATCTTTAATTTTTCACAATTTTTGATCAATTAAAAATGCTAGAGAGTTCTATCTATGATTTATATGTGGTTTCTTTCATCCCTAGAGTGTTCAAATTATATTATTTTGGTGGGATATTCTTTTATTGGTATATTTTTGGCCTTTTATTTTTTTGATGTTGTAGAGGGATTTTAACCCTTGTTCAAGTTTGATATTCAGGAGATGCTCATGATTGAATGAATTTCATTACTCACAAATTGTTATAAAAGTGTGGGATAGAAATACCAAATTATCATATTATTATATTCTTGACCATCTCTTGGTGAGTTGTTTTTCTTGAGTCATGTAAGTTTAAATATTCAGAAGAGTGGATAGTTTGGGTTAGGTTTTATCATTTTTAGTTCAAGAAGTTTATGGTTGTTAATATTCCTCCTAGAAGTGATATTATCTTAGTATTTGAACTTTTTTAGGATAATAAATATAAATCTATTGAATTTTTTAATGGCCACATGGTTTCTTTAAATTTTTGAAAACCATATAGCTAAAGTGTTCATCCTACATTAGTTTTTAATAGTGGTGATTTACACTGTTTAAATATGGGTTGGTAATCCATGTGGGTAAAACAAGAGCCCACACTCAAACCAGTTGACTTAAGTGCATCTCATGTTGTCTTCTTATCCTCCCAAGTTTCTCTAAGGTGGATTTAGAGTTTTTTGTTGGTGGATTTCTAGCCTAATTAAAAGGTAAGAATTCATATTTTCTTATTCCCTTGGTTTCTCCCACATTAACTTATCCTCAAATCCTAATGGCCATGGTTGGATGATTTCAATATTTAGGGTTGTTTTAGAATTGGTATTTTAGTTGTTAATAGGCTTTACCCCACTATTGTGGGCTATTATAGTGGTTTTTACCATAGTTAAAATTATTACCAAAGAAGAGGTCGTTTTTTCTATTTTATTCATTTTATTTTAGTGTTTATGGACTTTTAGTGTTTTAAATTTATTCTGAAATTAATATAATGATATATCTGCTATATATTTTTAATTATAAATTATTTTCCTTTGTTTTTTGGGGTTTTTATTCATAAAAATTGGTGATGTTTTAGAGTTAACGAAACTATTTTCCAAAATAGAATATCATGTATTTTATATGTTTTATAAAATTTGATTATTGATAATCAATTATAAAAATGATTAGTGCATGGTGGTTCGAGAAAATTCAAATTTTTCTTATGGGTTTTTATCTTTTAAAATATTTTTATTATTTGATAAGTGGTTTTTCCATGAGTAGGTTATTTTGGGTGAATCCTTTTTTTATTTTTCATGTAGATATATTAATGTTGTTTATGTGTTTTCAAAAATTTAACATTATTTTGTTGTTTATTTTGAAAGTATATTTCCTAATTTGTACTTTTATTGTGTTTTAATGTTATTTTTGACTTCCCTTGGGTTGTATTTATACTCCCAATTATTTTAAAAATTGTTTTTAAAAAAAAATTATGTATAAAGACATTGATTGGTTGGAAACATGTGTAATACTATTTGATAGGTTTATGTTTACAACCGAGTTGGTCCCTATTATTACCAGTTGTTATGTTTTTATACATGTTTGGATGGTTAAAGGATTTTTTTATTAATGGTTTGTAGTTTGGGTTGGGGTATATTGTTACCAAGGTTTGTCATAGGTTGGAAGTATTTTATTATTGTGTTTTGTTCCTTGGGATGTGAGATTGGCATATAATTGAAATTGGCATGATAGTGTCCCATCTACATTAACTATGGCATGAGGAACCCTTAGTTACTCTATAGGGAGTAAAGAAGGATTTTATTTATACATTATAGTAAAAACTAGCTACTAGATCCTATTTGATTATTATGAACTATCTAGGGGATGTATCACTCATGATGCCAGTTGATAGTGATTTTATTGATGAGTTGTATAACCATTAAAATGTCAGAAGTAGGTTCCACCTATACATGTTGATTACCTATCCCATTATTCCCTAAGTTGTTACCTCATAATATGTATCATACGTTATGATTATTTATTGATTATTTTCATGTAATTTTCTTACATATTTATGTGAGCCTACATCAATGTATTGGTTATTTATGATTGATATTTTTATTGTGTGCCTTTTGATATGTTATTTCTATCAAAATTTTATGAAATTACATGGATACTTATTCTAATATGATTTACCTTTATTATTTAATATAATGATATGAGTGGTTTTATCTATTTTCTAAAGATAATAATTTAGTTATTATAAAGTTAATTCACTTTTAAAATCTCATTTAAAAAATTTTAGTCATATGTGTGTGTTTTTTTTCAAAATAAAATTTTATTTAAATAGGAAGTTTCTTTTTAATGTCATTAAGTGTGGTATGTTTACATAGTAAATGGTTGATTTCTAAATTTTATTAGCACTGTAAGGCATATTTGAGGCATGTTTTATAAAGGGTGTGTTTTAAAAGAGAATATATGGTATTATATTTTTTTTGGAATGGAAAATGAAATATTATTTTCTTAAATTTAAATTAAATCTTAAATCCCTAGTTTTGTTAAAAAAGGAATGTAATAGAATCATGGTTGTATCCTACCAGAATTTAGATCCCATCATACATTCTCTCAATGGTGGGTATGTAGACTTGATGCATTTTTTAATTTTTTCAGGCTATAACATTTAGGGTTGATTATTACAACTCTTCATTGGAAGGTGTGTAACGATGGTTTACAGTGGTGAAATGAGAGTCACATAGTGATAGAGGGGTAAGTATCTCAAATTTTTAGATTACTTAAGGCATTATGGTGTATTAAACTTTATATTTTCATAATTTAATATATATTTGTTAAATTTCTTAGTATTATAAAATCATTTTAAATTTGATTCATTAATGTGGATTTTTTTTTGAAAAGAGAGTTTGGTCTTGCATTATTTATTATACCATATTAGGCATTTTTTCTGTTTCTTCTAATATTTTTTTTGGAATGGTCATCCAATTCTTGCATACCACATACTGGATTTCGTATTTATAATCATTATTGATACTGATTTTTTTAAGGATAGATCATTCATATTGTGATCTCTTGGGATTACCTTGCATTAGTTTCCCTCCTAGGTAACCTAGTTCATTCCCCGGGCCCTATGGAAGAATGGTCCTGACGACTTGTTAGCTTAACCAGGGCATATTACTTACCATAATTAATTGTTTTCTCCTATCACATTCAATATTAGGAATACTCATTACGCCTTGGATGATTCATCCTTTCTTTATAAAAATGGTTTAAAAACATTTCTACGAGGGTTTTGAGAGATATTTTGGATGATATTCAACAATAGAATTTATTTTTTTTGTTAGTGAAAATGGTTAGAGAAGTGGTGTGTTTATAGTCGATGATGAGGGGTGACATTGATTAAAATTTTGAATAATTTATTTTTTATTCTCAAGTGTATGAATAATTTTTATTATTATAACTATTAGTTATGTTTGATTAAATAATATTTTTTTGATACCTAAGTAGTTGAAAAACATAATGGATCCTTTTTAATTTTTAATTCATTGTACAGGATAAAAAATTGTTTTTATTTTAATAATAGAAAAATTAGTAATTTTAAAATATATTTAAAACACTATAAATTATGTTTTCAATTTTTAAATTCACATGTTTACTCATTAAATTTATTTTATGTTATTAAATTCTTTAATAAATTAATATTTCATTTTTATATTATAATGTTGTTATTATAAATTTTTTATATATAATAGCAATATTTTTTTAATATTCACCAAAATTTCATATGTTTTTTAAAACACACAAAATTCATACCCTTTGAAAACTTATATATTTTGATTTCTGAATTAAGATCTTTTTTTTTGAAAATAATTATCTATTCATGAGTAATTGATGCCTTGTAATTGTTCCAATAAAATAACAACTATATTCTTTTATGTGTACAATATAATACCTAACCTCAGGCTCATTTATAAAAAATCAAGATGAAAAACCCATATTTTCATTATTATACATTCATTTTTTTTATATTTTAAGATTATAAATGAGTATAAAACATGTAAATGGAATATGGTATGGTGGCATATACTGTAGAATGGAAATTAATCCAGAACAAAGCTAAGAAGAAATGTGTTACTTATATAATGAGTATTAATGATATCATAAATTTTATTTCAAAATTTAATTCAATCTCATTAAATGATTATTAACCATTTTATGCATGATTATCCATCATTATATTGTTGTTTATGTTAATACCCTGCAACCCAAAGGGTCCTCTAGTGTACTACACATCCACTGCCTCCATGTGATAAAAGAATAAAATAGTCCTCAATCAAAAAAAATAATGTACTTATTCCCATTGAATGAATTCAATACCATTATAAACTCACCCCTATTGATATATAATATATGAAATATCTAAGTAGAGTAAAGGATAATGATTTTATAGAAGGAGAAGAAATGATAATGAAATAATAACGAGAAGCACCTACACCAACTTCTTATACCAAAACAATCTTGAATCCTCCCGGGTTAAACATGATAATGAATTTAAATTCATAAATAATAATGAAATTAATTGATCCCATACAGTGATAAACCCTATGTCCAGGTCTACATGGTCATTCAGGATTAACAAAAGAAGATAATTTAACATTAAACATTATATTGAAATAAGAATGAACTAAAATCATAAATAATAATCCCTTGATGGGAACCCCTATTATATAACACTATACCTATTTTAATATTAATAATATATTTTACATCAAACTATCTTAAAAATTGGTTATAATGAATTTAATTACCCTTTGTTGTACCTAATCCTTCAATCATTAGTCTTCATCCAAGTGGATTATTTCACCGATTATCTTCTTGATTTTGTTAACCATTTATATTTGAGGAAAAATTGATAGCCCATTAGAGATTTCATGGGAGACACATAAATTGACTTTAAATAAAGGACTAGAGAGTCATCTATATGTACATTTATATTAATCATGCATAATCTTCATAATTTTCCTTTTATCCATTTATATATAGCCTCACTCGTTCATTTCCTTCATCAATATGTGAACATTATTTATATAATATATGCCACCTTGGTTATTATTATATAGATATATATTATTATATATAATCTTTAAATATAAATTTAATAATATATGGGGGAAAATATTCTCACTTTTTTAGAAAAGTTAAACCTCTATGATAGTTGACATTCTGTATGTGATGCTATTATACAGTAAGGCTAATTCCGTATATAATCATGTTTGGTTGTGAGTTATTCTTATAAATAAAATATAGATCCTTACTTAATATTATATTGTAGGGTTAGTCTTCATATGATAAATATGAAAATAAAAAAAGTAAATATTCATTAATGAGAATTAAAAAAATAATATTAAACAAACTTATGGAATCCTGAAATTAATATAGTTATATATATTATCCCAAATTAGTTTAACAAAATGAAAATGTTATTATTGTGAATATATTATAAAAATCGATGGTAAATACCAATTAAATTAAAAAATAAAATTATAAAAATTCTATTTTTTAGTCACTCATACACACTTATCTTATATACCCTAGGAAAAAAATTTCATGCATGTTAGAGAGGTGTCTTAATAGTTGAGTTGGGGGTGAGTTGAATGAATTATAAATGTTAAATTATTATATCAAAATATATAGTAAGAAATAGTATAAATATGAGAACATGATATTTTTATAGTAATTTATAATAAAGTAATCATATGTTTACTTTTTACTTATCACTAACCCCAAGAAATTTGGAATTAAACTTACTTTATAAGGGATGGATAACCCATTTACAACCATCCTTTTTTAGTTAAGGAAAAATAATACAAGAAACTAACTTTTCATTAAGGTCACATTGTATATTAACCCTAAAATTTTCAACCAAGATTCCCAATGAAAAGTTCCCCCTTTTCTATCATAGAGGCACAATCTAAGTATACCTCATAATGAAGGTATAACCAATCAAGTCATGCTTTTGATTGAAAAAAGATAAACCAATTATTAATGTATATATGAAAAAGATAAGGTAATAAAACACAAAAAATAGAATTAAATAGATAAATTATGAATTCCAATACTAGAAATCTTTGAAACACATTGATAGAGAGTTCATAACGAAAATCCCACCCAAATGTATCACTATAGTGTTTACCGAAGGGTTTCAGTGTATCAGAACTCATTATTTATACATAATAGATTTATAGTTATTTTAATCCATATTTAAATATATTTCCCATGAAAATCATCATATATAATAAAATATATATTTAAATAATTATTTCTCAAAGAATTCAGTATGTAATGGAAAGATAAAAAACTACTTCAGAGTTGGCCATAATCATTCATTGTGATTGTTAATTGATTACCAAAACGATGTTTCACATGTTTTTCTCTATTTAATGCACATGAAAGAAATATTTATAATTCAAAAAATTTATTTTATTATAGTTTTAAATATTACACTAATTGATATACTATTTTTGTAACAATATTTGTGATTACAACTATAAAATTGAAAGATAAATTTAAATAAATCATGTAATTAATTTTTTTAAAATTAATAAAAATGACTAAGTATAAATTTTGAAATGATATAGATCAACATTTGGATCTATTTGAATATAATGATAAATTTTCCATAAATATTAATATATGAATAGATCCTTGTTTTTATGTACGGTTTAATCTATAGAAGGATCATTTTTCTTTTGTAATCCGCAATCTATGTAAGCATCACTTTATTTACAAAAGGATAATTTTCCACTAGATAAGGATCACATATCAAAACATAAGGATCATATTTATAATTTTTTGGATCATATTAATATTAATTTCGATGTTTTAATCTACTTAAGGATCAATGTATAGTTTTTTTGATAAATCATTTTTACACTTTGAAAAACACAGGAAAAACATTTTTATAATGATTTTTTAAGAACTTCATAACAATGGTTTTGATATATTTCATATGGATCATAATAAACTACAAAAGGATAAATATTATTCTATGTGAGGATATTTCTAAAAACTATAATGATTATTTCGTTTAAAAAAATATACACAAAATTCTAAAAATAATGTAATAAAAATATAATAGAAAATGAATGTTAATTAAATAATTAATAAAATAAATAATAATTAATGAATAAAAAATAAAGTAAACATCATTATATTATTATATAGTCTATGAATTATTATATAAAAGGAATCCTTAGTTTATTCCCAAACACATAATAGAGATAATACATAGAATAATGATTTTTTATTATCAAAACACAAAAAAGTAATATAGAATAGAGTTACTCAATAATATCACAATTTTTGATAATTAAAAAACGTGTATCTAAAACATTCCCACCTTATTATAATAATCAAGTACTAATGAATTTAAAATATAAATTACTAAATAACCTAGGAAATACTTAATGTGTGTTTCATCATGATTATATAGAAACAATTCAAGAAAAATAAATCACCCTTTTATATCAATCTTGTTTTGTAATAAAAAAACTTAATTATTCTCTATTAAATGTCAAATAATAAATAATAAAACATGCATTAATTAGATATAAAACTAATATTTTAGAGTGTAAATGGGATTGCAAAAAGTTTAACTTCTACACGATTAATAATATTTAAAGAAAATAACTCCTCTTAATATCGTGTATTATAAAAATGATATCAAATGAATTAAAAATAAACACATTTAGAATCCCATTAATTTTAGCTTCCTTTTATTTAATAAAAAACCAATGAAGTCATATTTGAAATTCAATCGATATAAATAAATTATAAATTTAAAAAGATAATGTAAAATAAAAAAAACTAATTCTAAAAGGGAGTAATGAAAATTATTGTAAATTGATAAATAATAATTAACCAAAAACCCTCTAGAATATATCAGATAAAAATCATATTTCCAGCCATCAGTGTTCATTCATAATATTTTAAAACAGATCTAAATCAAAAGGTTTGGTAAAAATATCATCTAGTTGGTCATAGATGGAAATAAATCCCCAACTTAATCTTCATTTTTTATATATGAGGTCTAAGAAATTAATATCATAATTTAATGTGTTTATATCTATATTGTTGTAAAGGGTTATTAAGAATAGAAATATAAGATGAATTGTCATGTATACTATGTAACTTATCAAAATGAATATAAAAAATCAATTAATGATTTTTTAATCAATAAAGACAAGAAAAAACAACTAAAAAAATCAATATATTTTTCTTCTGTTATACATAATGAAAATCATAATTTTTCCCAAGAGCTAAAAAATAAAATCAGGATTAAAAAATTTTAACAAGTCATTAGTCTTTTTTTCTGTTACTTTTACAACTCAAAAAATTATAATTATAAAAAATTTCAATATAAAGTATATTGTTCAATAATAAAATAATATTAGATGTATATATACACATTAATATATTTTATAATAATTTTTATCACTTCCAATTGACTCCCTATTGGGTTTTCATAAAATATAGAATAAATGATGACACAAAACATTAAATTCCGTGTAGAGGTGATTCAAGACCACAAACTTCTATTAATTCTTCCATAATATTTAATAGTAACATATTTTTTTGTAATATTATTATATAACATACTGATAAAACTCATAGTTGTATTCAAAGATTTTTTTGAATCACGGAAAATATATTAACCGATTTTTTATTATATTTGCATTGATTAAGATAAATTTAATCATTTTTGTAAAGAATTTGAATTCAATTTTTTTTTTCAATTTACTTATATGACTCAAGTCAAATTAAAAATTCAATAAATTTTAAACATTTTTACATAATGGTTCAAATGTAGACCCAAATATTATGTCATCAATATAAATTATATGAATCAATATTCAATTTTAGTTCTACTTAATAAATAATGTTGGATATAATTTCTCCCTTTATAAAATAAATTTTAAATAAATAGATATAATTTATCAAACCATAATGGAGGATAATGCTTTTATGTTTAATGAGCCACATAATATTTTAAAACAAAATCAAATATCTTTCAATGATTAACACAAGATGTCTATTTTACATAAAATTCATCTGAAAATAAATAATTTTAAAAACACTTTTAAAATCCTAATGACAAAGTTTAAAATCATGAAAAGAAGAATAATCTAAAAAAATAAAAATAGATCATACTCTGGGAAAATTTAATTTTTTTTCATAATCAATACCTTTCCCTTGGAAATAAACTTGAAAAATTAATTCATCATTATTCTTTATAAATTGACTAGATTTATCCAATTTATTTTTAAGTATCTTTTAGCACCATAAATTTTATAATCCATTGGTTGTTTAAGAAAATTCCAATTTTTCTTCTACAAACCTGATTTAGTTTATCTTAAATATCTAAAATATAGTTTGGTTCTTTTAATTCTTTTTAAAAATAATTTTGAAAAAAATAATAAATAAAAGTAGATTGAGCATAAAAACTAGTAAAATTAGTTCAACCCTGTATTCTTTATTCAACATCTCTAATAAAATTATATAAGGATGATCATTGTATGTTTTAAAATATCCTTAAAAAGAATGATGACCCCCCTTAGAAAGTGGTTCTAATTCTATATTTTCATAATATTTAAAATTAAAATCTCTAAAATAATATTCAAAATGATTTTCATTAAATGATTTTCTATTATATCTTTTTAATAAAATATAGAATTAATTGATTCATCCACTACCATAGATATTTTTTATAGGATCATTATAAATTACTAATATTATAATATCCATAAAATATCCCTTTGAAAAAATTTCTATCAAATTTCTCTAATGAATCATTAATATAGTCAATAAATACATTATAACCATAGACACTAAAATAACCAACTTGAGGTTTCTTTCCGTTAAATAGCTTATATAGAGTTTTCTATAAAATAGATCTGAAAATAATTCAATAAGAAATAGAACACGTTATATTCATAGATTCTTTACAAAATTATTCATATATATTATACTAATTTATAAAGGTTCTAGTTATTTTCAGAATAGTGATATTTTACCATTAAACTAGAAAATTTTATTGTGGTGATCATTGGCTGAATAATCTATGAAAATAACCATTTTTTATAAAAATTATGAAATTATAGATTTGGAAATCATCCCAAGATAGCACTTCTATTTGATTAAATTGTATAAACATTTTTAATTTGTACTTGTTTACAATAATCTATAATATTTGATAAGGTTACAGTTCTATGTTTATAGAAATAAACCTATATACATATGTTAAAATATATATTATAAGAAAAATATATTCCATGCCACCAAGAATTTATTTCTATGCATGGTGAAATAATTATAAATGAATTAGTTTTATTGGAATTATATATTTAACTTCCTTATTTGATTAGAATCCCTCTATGCATTTTTAACTTTCATATATGAATCACAAATGTCATTGTTGTTCATTCTTAAACTTTGTTACTATAAAATATGTTGGTTCTTATAAAGCTTATGTAGCTATCTAAAATCATATTTACTAATCCTCATATGCAATAAAATTTTTTCTAAATAAATAATATTCAATCACATTATATTTTAATAATTTATTTTAAAGCAATTAATAGAATAATAGTTTTTTGGATTGCATAAAACAAAATAGATTCACTTTGAAATATGAGAAATTTTCCCTTTTAAAATTTAACAAAAATACCATCATCACATAAATATAAAATTATAATCAGATTCTATTTTCATCCTTCATCATATATATCTCTAAATATAATAAAATATTTATAAATACCCACCCCACTAAAATCATTTTAATTTTATATTTATTTGTCACCAAATGCTATAGTTCCTCTATCAAATTTATTTAATGATAGAAAATTTAATTGTTCCATAGTAATATTATTGAAGTAGAAAATTTCCAATACCATAATTCCATTTTTAGATTTATATTGAATATTTCTTATAAAATTATTTTTAATTTTGTTTTGGTACCCATGCAAATTTTGGTCCAATGTGGATAAGTAAATAAATTTTTTATAACTCAAATAGATTTCATACATGAATTCAAATATAATCTGAAAGATATATATCTTTAAATAAAATAATTTTTGAGTACAAATATTATGTAAACGTAAGAGATGAATATATATCAGGATTATCATTCATCATACTTTTGAAACATGCAATAATAAATACACTTCATTTAAAACATTTAACAAAAAAATTTCATATATTTTTGTAATTGATGATCATATCCATCCATATTTTTATTAATATTTATATAATTAAGATTCATCATTTTATCATATACTTATTTTATTTTAATATTGTTATAAAAATATTTCCTTTTATTTTAATATTTATATTCAAAACCATTTATTTTCAATTTTTTATAAGTTAGTGTCATCATAAAAGATATTAATATTTTTTTCTTCCTTATCATTATTCTTATAAATAAATTATTTTTACTAATATTTTTTTGTTGATTTTTTAAATTAGATTCTAATTTTGATTAATATTTTTCTTATACTTTCATTTTAATACTTATATAGTTCATAAATTTTAATAATAAAATTTTACTATTTTTCAATTTATTTACATAACTCATGATTAGTAATATTTTATGAATCACACTCCTTATAAATATAATCAAAATATTTAAATTAATTTAATAATGTAATGAGATACAAGTTTTTTTGATTAACTGTATATTATAGATTCATCTATTGAATATGAGTCCATGGTGAAACTTTAACCAGCTGTTAAAACGGTCTTATTTTCCTTGTAAAACAATTTATTGACGGAAAATTAATTTTTTTATTTCAAAAACACTTTTAAGAAAAAAGTTGGAAACTGTACAAGAACCACATATGAGACCACCTTCCCAAATGGATCTACCATTACAGATACGAGTCAAAACAAACCAATAGATTAATTTTATGGTTTAGTGAGAACCATAAGTTAAACCCAAAAATCAACCTCAAACATACCTTCAGAATCATGATGTTCCCTCTCAAAATCACGAGCTGACTTAGACACGAGACCAGATTGGAAGATGATGGAGAGAGTGCGCATCCTTAGGCTCAATCTATTTGTCCTAATATGGACTTTCACATGCAATTATATCAAAATATTTTTTTGGTTTCATTTCAAATATTTTAACCTTTTCTGAATTCTTTAAAATAATATCTTGGATAATCATTTTTAATTTTTATATAGTATCATTTAATTCAATATAGAATTCATTTTTATACATGAACTTTTCTATCCCTTTAACTTTCATATAAAATAGAAAAATATGAGAAAAAATTAATATTCATATTTAATTTCAAAGATTTTTTTTTATTTTTATAGTCTCCTCATTATAATTTATTTATTTTATATTTAATTTTGTATTTTATAACTAAAAAGATCATTAATAGAGGAATATTTTATGTTCTTAATTTATAAATATAAATATTTTTATCATGTCATTCCATTGAAAAATATCTATCTAATATTTCAAAAATAATAGTACCATCCTTTATTTTCCACAATCCCCTTAATCCATTTACTATGCCTTTAAATCAATGAAAAATGTGATTTAACGTTTCTTCTTCAGCAATATTAAAGGATTTATATTTACCTCTTAACATTAAAAGTTTTTTCTCTATATATTTTATATTTAAATGTGAGTGACTTGAAAATTTATCAAAATATCATGACTAATTTTACAAGAAGATACATGACTAAACAAATTTCCTTTAATCGAACAATATAAAATATTCACCACCTCGTAGTTTAAGATATATATAAGAAGATCATAAAAAATAAAGAAATATAAAATCATCTGTAAATTTTATGGTTTTTTCATGATAGTTTTTTGATCTAATCTTGGTAGGATAAGGTAAATTTCATAATGATATTTACAATATTTGTAGTTAGTACAATAATAAATAGATGTCAATTAAAAATACAACAGTCATTTGAACATGATCCTATTAACATAAAAGATTGTTTCTATTAGATGAAAACCTCTAGTATGTGTATAGTATATAAAAATATATATATAAAAATTTAAGGATCATTCTCAGATACATATATTATTTAGTTATAGATATACCAAATGTTTAAGTGAGGTTGGGTAAAATAACTAGTTTTTAAAATTTTATAAATAATATCAATATTAAAATAATAATAATAAAGTGAAAAGACTAAAAATTCGATCATTAGAAATATTTAAATTATATTTTCTCCATGTGATATTATATCCACTCTACCCTTATCTATATCCTCAGGAGAAATTCCACCCACTAATAAACTAATATTTGTATGTATTTGAGCGCCTAATTGGAACATTCTTTTTCTAGTAGAGGCACAACCAAAATAATAACCTAAATTTTAAATGTATATCATAACCTGATACAACACTAAATTTTTTAACTAAGTTTTAAAACAAAAAGTCCCATATTTTTCACCCTAGAGACACAACCCATGTTCACATTTTAATTAATATATACCCTACCAGGTTGTACATTTAAATTAAAATGTATAAAACAATATTCAATGCACACATAAATAAGATAACAAAAAAAAATACTAAGAAACTAGAATTAATTCATTAAATTCTGAACATCATGGTTGTGTTATATTTCAATTTCCATTTTGAAGAGTCTTTCATGATGATATCTAGGAAAATGTATCGCAAAATAGATCTGAGAAGTTCCGTGTTGTATCATAACATGTATTTAAATTGTTCTTTCTTGAATCATTTGTTCATAAATGGAAACATAAAAAACTACTTCAATGTTTTTCAAATTACTTCACATAATTTGTTCACTGATTTCATGAAGGGTGCATCAATAGTTTTTCTCCATTTAAGGGATGTGTATTTCTAATTTCACCATCATAAATCTTCCTCTATTATTTCTATAAATAATAAAAAAATATAAGAATATTTAGGTAATTATATTATTAATTAAAATATATAAATAAATAAATAAAAATATATATAATTTCAACTATTAATACTAACAAAAACAATTAATTATAAATTTATTATTGATCTAGATCATCATACAAATAAATTTTAATGTAAGTATTTTTTTGTAATGATTAATCGATGTAATGAAAAATATTCCTCATGGTTGAATTTAATTATTGATCATTTCCATTTTTAATCATTAATCTACATTAGCATCATTTGTTTTCATAAGGTTTGCAATCCTCTTCATAAGGACAATATTTCCCTTCATGAGGATCATATTTCATCATTATTGGGGTAATATTTAATATTAAAACGGTAGTTTTAATCTATATAATGATCATTTTATAATTTTTATAGATTAATTATTTTTAAATTTATAAAAATTTGGGAAACAAATTTTCATATTGAATATGTGAAAAAAATATATGGATGATTTTGAAAAGTTTTTCAAGGATTATACGTCACTAAATAAGGATTAAACTAAATTTAGATAAGGATAGTTATAAAAACTACAAGGATTACTTATTTTTAAAAATATTTAAACATAAAATATTATAATAACATTAATAATGTAAAAAAAATAATATACAGTTATTAATATTTATATAATAGTAGTGTAAATAATAATCAATAAATAAGTAAAAAATTCAACATTATTATTTTATTCTGAAATCAATCAAATATTAAATAATGGAAACCATTATAATTTTACGAACTCTTGTTATATGGAATTAAACAATAATTATTATTTTATTATAAAAATAAAACAGAAGTGTGATAAGGATCCCCTAAAAAATCTATATTCAAATCTAAATTTAAAAAAGCCTTATCTATAATATTTTTCTGAGTATCTTCAAATAAATATTGATGATGAATCATTTATAAATTTATCTCTAAAAGAAATGATTTATCAAAAATTTAGTATCCATACAATCCCATTTTGTAAACTATATCACATGAAATTAAATTTTTTATATTCACTTAAGATAATAAATATGAAAATATATTATCATACTTGAAAAAATTCAGGTTTAGTATATGCTCAGAAAAATTAAAAATATCTAAAAATTTGGAAAAAAAATTAAATCATTTATGTGATTTTGGAGTGGATTATCTATATTATATTTGGTTGGTAAGTATTTTATAATGAAATTCGAAAATTAGGATAGTTTTACTCACAAATATATTTAAAGAATAAATTCTAAAATGGTAAATGAAATTTACTCACTCACATTCCCTTACTAATGTATACCATCACAATCCATTTATAATTAATCATGGACATGATTTATGTAAATAAAAAAACTAAATAATTTAATCATCATCAACTATTAAATATATATATATATATATTAAAGTTCAAACATTATTTTTTCTTATGGAATTTTGTTTCTTGAATTTGTTTCTCTAATGATAATGGTGTTACAATATATATAATGAATGTGACTTGAAACCATATGTTTTCAAATTCCCCAAATGAATCACTATAATCACAGTAATCCATATAATAAAATTCCTCCCAATGATACACATAAAGGTTCCCCCCAATACATAAACATTAAATAATCTTCAAAAAATATTCATAGTGATATACATGAACTTAAATTTGTTTTTAAAGTGGATTAAACCTGAATAACCATTCATGAAAAAAAAAGAAAATATTTGATATGACGAAATTTTAGTTTTTTTAGAAATTATTTGTTATAAAAACAAGTTCCTTAATAAATATAAATAAATTTCATATACTCAAAAATGCATCAAAAGAGAATAGTATATGTTTTAGTTTGAAAAAAACAAGTTTCTATCAGGAAAATTGAGGGTATTGGAAATAATATATGAAAATAGTCTAATATAACTCTTGGGATAGGAAATATAATCTTATTTGGTCACTTAGGGTTTTTATATTATTATGAATTCAAAACCATGTAAATGATTTAAATTAAATACCAATAAAAACCACAACACATAAATAATCATTTATTTTTTTACTCTAAAAATTAATTAAACCCCGAACTCAAAAAATATATATAAGTAAAAAATACATTTTTATATTTATTTTTAGAAAAACCTAATTGAAAAACATGTAATAAATATAAAAATTAAATAAAACACATTAAACAACATGAAATTTACTTACAATTTTAGGATTTTATCATCTACCAATATATAAGTGTTACAACCCCTAATAAAGCTCATTTTTATGACAATATTTATATAATATGTGTAGAATAGTAAGAAAAAATGTCTAGAGTAGATACAAAAAAGATATTTCATTTAGATTATTATAAAAGATCAGATTTCGAATAAGTATCTCTAAAAATATATATGGAAAAATATAAATAATTAATTTATCAAAATGAATACTAGGAAAATTAATTATAGAAGAAAAAGAGTCTTGGGAAACCTTCCAAGAGGTTTTTTTATTTTAACTATTTTGAAACAAAAATATCAATATATCATTACTATTACAAATAGGATGGGATTTATTTATTTGAAAAATACTCATATTCTTTCTCTCAATGTGAATACAAGAACACTAATCCATTTTTATAGATATTATAAGTGTTCAATTTATCTTTAGGTCCCCATATACTATGTAACACTCATTCTACACCTTTAAATGTTTCTAAGCTTCACCTAGAAGGATTAATGTAGTGGAGTTGATGAAATAAGGTGCCTTTTAGTAATCTAAAAATTGCCCTGTAACGTCTATTCTATATATTGTAGAAACTAGATTCATTCTTAATTAGTTTCATATTATGTATTATAAAACTCAAGGGTAGTCCAATGGTTATAAAAATATATAAGTTCTAAATACTAAGACTTATCCTTAAATTCATTTTCAATAATGGAAATGATTTTACATTAGGTGTATCCCCTTCAATGGATTAAATTATTTTTATTTTTCATTTAATAGTGAATTTATGTGGTGTTTCATTGTAGGAAGAGGTGGGTAGTAAATCTCTAATATACGTTCTGAATATTTCCACACAAAATCATATATTTTTCTTCCACATATAGAGAGAGGTAAAACATTAATATTTTTCCTTCATTCATATTTGGAGGATCATTTATCTTGGGATCTCTTTAAATGTTTTTTCAATATATATCCAATGAATATTGGCCTCCCATATATACTACATCAAACATATAAACCATAGGATCCTCTTCCTATAGTTTTATAAACATGTCATAAAGTAAATGTTTAATTTGTTATTTACCATGCACATTTATTTTTTCGTCATAAATTTTATGTTGGGAAACTTATTTATGCACCACATATTTTTGGAACTACAGTTCCAACTACTATCCATTATATTCTAAGAGTAATTAAGATATTTGTGCCAATTGGGTCTTCATCTCTAGAATCTCATTGTAGAGATCCTCTAAAAGGTAATTTAATTCATTAAATGCATTATTATCTATAACTTATGAGTAGTTATTTCAAGCATAATATGAATTTTTACTGCAATTAGTTATGTTTTGTTTTTATCAAAAAATAAATAAAAATGAATTAAAGGGAAGGAAAAAAAATAAAAAAAACTGAATAAATCCCTTAAAACTCTAAAAAAATCATAGATTTAATTAATAGATATAAATGAAGTCATGGTGAAAAAAATTATAATTTCAAAGAATTTAGCCTAGAAGCTATCTTATAGAGAGAGCATGGGGGGAGATTTAAATCTTTTTAGTTGTACTTTATAGGAGGTTGTATCATATTACTGTTTTTAGGTTTTTTAAATAATAGTTTTTTAAAAATAATGAATTTTTATAATTAAAATAACATAAAATGAAAATCAAATTATAGTGGGGATGTTGGATGGAAAATGAGATGATTTACCATAGTTTACTTCTATAGTCATTATTATATGTATATAATATTCCTTATCAATATGGGAACTCAATAAAATTCATCCAAAATACAATATTTTTTTGTCATTAACATTCAATTAATTAGGATTTTAAAATTTCTATCTTTACGTGAATGAATTGGTAATGTGAATCCACTGACCTAGTGTGCGATCGCCATCTTATCATATCTTAATCACCCGAACTCAACATTAACCATCTATATAATATTACAAACAATGTTATAATAATCCCAACTCACACAGGGAAGCATTTATGTACATGATGTGAAGATTTATTTAAAAATATTCACTATATGTTAAATTAATTCATGAGTAGAGTCATTGAAAAATAATAATAGTGGAACGGAATATAAGATGTTGTGAGAGTGAAATGATATTTTATCATTACCATCATCCGATTATCACCCATATTTATCTTAAAAATAAAATCAATGGGAATGATTAAGTATCATCCAATAATAATAAGGTTTCCCCAGATTGTGTATATCTAATAATATGTTATATATTTTTATCAATGCATGTTTGACAACAAAGGGGTCAATAAAAAAAGCCTCAAATGAAAAAATAAAATAGTATATATAATTAAAATATTAAATTATTATAAAGAAACATACTATAATGTGAAAAATGTCTTGATGTTGAAGGCTAGAATCCACTACATGGATAGAGATAATGTGTGAAAATAGTAGTAGCCCAATGATCTTATTTTGGAAATGAACTCTATATGGAAAGTGGTGTATCCTTAGATGTTCACACATTAGAACATTTGAGAATATTTTCTTAGGAATCAAGTCAGATTATAAATCACACCAAGATATTTTATTTATTATTTTTCATGGATGGTTGGCACCTATAGGCTTCACATATGTATATCTTAATTTCACTATATAGAGAGAAAACATTGTTTGTTTTGTTATTTGAGATCATACATGTAATCCACGTATAATATGGATTGATCACATGAAAATGGTATTTTTGGAATATCCTTTATACCCTTAGTGTTCTCCCAAACCAATATATTATATTTTTGATGGGTTTTTGGAGGTTCAAGCTCATATAGTGTCTATGGTTATACTCACTATTTACACATATATAGCCTTAGAAACTGTTCATTTATTATTACATGGCTTCCAAATTATTTTTTAAAAGTGGATTTTTTTATATAATATTGTTTTAATATGACGTGACCTTTAGAATTTAAAATTTAATCATACATGGGGATACCCAATGTGAAATTGTGTAGAAAAGTGATTTATCTTAGGTTAATATAAATTAACCTAATTTATTCTATGATTCTTGGAAAACTAATGATTTTATCTTTCAAAGAATGAAGTAATGTATACATGGACTATGAAGATTAAAATTTAATCATACATATTTTTGTTATCCATTTATTTCTATTAAAAATAATGTTTTCCCTCTATATATAGCTTAGAAAATAATTAAATATCATATATAATGCATGGAAGTGATTCTATTCATATGTAGCATAAACAATTTACATTTTTAATCATTCAATGCTGGATTATATAAAATCTGACATAATCAGTCCCAAAATATAAAATGAATAATTAATAAATTTTTCCAAATGAATTTAAAAAATATATAATAAATAATTTATAAATTTTAAGAAATTATAAATTATTTCCAATTATTTATCTAATAAAAAAATGTGATTAATGACCTAAAAAAGTATAATTTCATATATTTTCTTTAATTAAATTTACTTATAAACTTATTAAAATATTATTATCATCACTCTTATGTTAAGAGATATTATATATGAAGTCATTGTTATAGTTAGAAAATGAATACCAATAATTTTCTTATAAAAATTATAAATCTAAAAACATTTAGATAATGAAAAATTAATTCAATCATGAAGTATTTTCATGGAATGTTTTCTGGATATGGATTAGTGGGAAGGAAATTTATAAATTAAAACCAAAATGAGGAGTATTTTACTCTTAAATTCAATTCATA
Source organism: Viscum album (assembly GCA_963277665.1). Lineage (NCBI taxonomy): Eukaryota > Viridiplantae > Streptophyta > Magnoliopsida > Santalales > Viscaceae > Viscum > Viscum album. The sequence continues at coordinate 1,433,225,098 of OY728138.1, read as the reverse complement.
ACAATTCGTGTAATGTTCAATAATGTGAACCTTACTCAATGTACCTTTAATGATTTTTTATCTCCTATATATACATAATCCCAAATTTCAACATCAGGATCTACTTCAGGTATTTATAAGAACAGTTATAAAAGTATAATTTCAATTATTTCTTATATGAACTCATTAGGCTGATTAAAATAAAATATATATGGGGAAATTTATTTTTTATCCCTTGTTAATAGAACTATTGGTTCTTCTATTGATCATTATATACATATAGTATTTCAGTGACTAATTCCTATTGGTCATTTACTTTTACTATCTTATCTTTGATCTCATACAACTAATATTTTTTCATTATAAATATATTCTAATATAAAATGTAACTATTTTTATATAAATAATATGAATATTTGTTGGAATACATCTGAGCTAGTTTTGATTAATAAAATAATTAATTAAAAGAAAAATAAAGTATTTACTAGAGAACATATTGAATAGATCCGATAATAATCTTGGGGAATTGTTCTAAATTATATTTTAGGATTAATATTGGGCCATTCAAATAACATATATATAATTCAAAGATTAAATTATAGTAATTGTACTCTAGGTCATTTAAAAAGATTATAGATGTAAAACTAAATGAATTCTTCTTTTATTATCATGGTTTTTGTAACATATTTTTAAAATAATTGAATACATAAAAATTTTGGAGGGTCTATTGAAATAAAATATTAAATTAAAATGGACAATATTTTTTGGTAAATTTTTTTCCTTCTATTATTTACTCTGATGAGATCTATCGTTGATACAATTAGTTTACCTCAACCTCAATATAATATTGATGTGGTGAATTTCCATCAAACACACAGACCATTAAGTGTACTATACCTCCACCTCCTTCCTGGGTAGAATAAAAAATTCTCCTCAGTTGAGAGAATATCATACTTAAACCCCTACAGTTTAACCTCATATATTTATCATTGATTCTTCTAATTACATTATATATTGATAATCTATTTAGGAGAATTTAATATTTTTATATAGTGGGAGAAGAAAATAGTTGTGGACTAATAACCAGAAGCACTGTGACCATCCTATGATCCCTATAACTTTTTGAGTCCTTAGACATTTAACTAGATAATTAAATTAAAATTATGAAAACATTGAATCATAAAAGAAATATCATAATTGAAACAAATATTTTAAGAATATAGGATTATTAAGGTTTAGATCATGAACTCATCAATCAATGTAATGAAAATAAAATTAAAACAATCCATTTTGTTAAACCACTGTTACTAATGAATCCCTATATTTTTTGATATATCCTTTAATATCCTTCATCCTAAATTAAGGAATAGGTATAAAAAAATTAGCATACAAAATTATACCTTAATCTTCCATTCAGTATCATTATCCACATAGTGAATTTCAATGATGCTATTCCCAATTTGGTTTACCATACATTTATGGGAAATATTTTATGTTCCCCTTAGAAATTCATTATAGACACCTCAATTTAATTTACACGGATCATTTTTGTTCCATAGGTACATCATTATTCATCATATATAGTTTTCATGATTTTCCCTTTAATAAAATAATGTTATCCCCGCACATTCATTTTCAATGGGAATGTGTGAAAACCATATGTAACATCTTTATTAATGATATTTTTATTATTATATATGTCATAATTATTGTTAATTTTCCATTGATAATATTTTTTAAGAATGAATCAAAATCATTATTTATTTTTGAAATCGAAATAAACTTCATGGAAACATGATTTAACATAGCCTTTTCTTAATAGATAGTATTGTGTAGAATAAGTCTTTTATTACTAAAAATATTGTAGTATTTTAAAAGAATACATTCACCAGTTGAAAAATTAATTGATAAATGACAAAAAAGTTAAATTAATAAGAAAACAATATAGTATTAATTTTCCTGATAGTTTAGATTCAACAGATTCAAAAGAACCATAACATTTCCAAATAACGCAATCAATAGATAATGAATTAGGTTACGATAATTAGTATATGTTAATATTATTATTGATACTATTAAAGCTAACTATGAGTTTTTTGAAATTATATCATTTATTTTTGTTACAAAATCATCTATAAATAGTGAAAACATTGATCACCAGAAGGATAAATAAGTGGATAAATTTTTAAATCTTTCAATGAATTTAAGTATTCAATATATTTTTTCCCTTAGTGAAATTGAGATTATTTTAATTTTTAACTTATTACTGGAAGATATGTCTTATAATTCATTATTATATATTCTAATATATCTCTCATAATTATTTATATACTGATTATATGTGATTGAGGGGTGCCAATGATATGAATAAATAGGATTTATTAATACTATGGGATTGGGGGATTCCTGGGATAGGATAAAGTGTCTTGTGATAGAACACTATACCTACCAATTGGTTGAGTGGAGGGATTCCAATGATAGGAAGATAGTAAAAAATGATATATTTAAATACAGGGATACCTTAGATATAGTATAGACATCAATATTCAATATTAGTTTAAAATTAATAATTATAATAACTATTTAAAGGTTTAATTCGTTTTTATGATGAGTTTTGAGTTCTCAATGTGGTGGAAATTCCATACATTTATCTAAAAATTAAATTAGAATTATGACATTTTTAGATCCTCAAAAGTGGTATTTTTGGATTGGAATGGGACTTAGAAGGTTTCATGGAGGTTGAGGTATAATTGAGGAGTTGATGGGGTGGTACTAAAAATTGAAATTGACCACCAGATAACTAGTGGTGTACTGAATTGGAAACAACTACTGAATCAATCCAGCGACCAAACAGTGTTCTCTAGACATGTTTCTTGAGTGGAAAAGGGATTTTACTCCTTTACCACTTTCGTTATTAACCTTTACATTTTACTCTTTTTTTGTAGTACTGGTGGTATGGGTTGTTTATCCTCATCTCATTGGTTATTTGATGTTCCTGCTTCATTACACCTATAAATTTTATTTATTTCATATTTTTAGAAGGATCTTGGTCTGTCTATCACTATAAAACCTTTAAATCTTGATTTTATATATTATCTAAACTTTTTTACTTTATATAACATAAATTCCATATCTTTATGTCTTTTTTTAGTTTCTATACTTCTTTTATTTCCACTCAAATCAAAGACCAATACTTGAAATATGGAAAATTCTATCCTATGGTAGGTAGAATTATTATTTTCCCATCAAGTATGATCATTGTATTTTGTTTTTGGGTTGTGATCTCACACTGATTCATCAAACACATGACCAAAATAATTAAATTGAATGGTATTAATTTCTTTGTGATGACACAGAACCACATTAGACATCAATAGGTGGATTAGTCTTTGTATATCAATTTTGAACAATTAAAGAGGTTTTTTTTCTTATTTCTTTATTTTTAGTGAAAAAATAGGGTATTTGGGGCTTCCCTTAGAGGTATTATGTTTTAATATGGAATGTGAGATACCTTTGATGAACTTTAGTACCCCATTGTGATTATGGGCATGCAAGGTATAAATGGAATTGAACCCAAATAGTTAAAGTGAAATAAATTTTATGATTATTTATTATTTCAAATGTTTTATAAGGACATGATTGAGATATTTGGTAACAATTATGAGTATCGAATTCCTCTTATGACTCCTTGATTCATCATGAATAGTATTACTATCGAATTCCAATGAAGAGACTGAGATTCCATAAGTGATGCGTGTGAATGTTAGGGTGTGAAGAAACCTTTGGATTCAATGAGGCATAATTATATATAATTAATTTAGTTAACTAGAGTATTATATAGACTTTCATTACCATGAATTCAATGGGGGTGGATCCCCCTTGGATTTTGTTAATGACTACACATGATGAATATCACAGATTAATACCATGGATTCATGTAGAGCACCCATATTGAATTTCATTGGATAAAATCCTTATATTTGGATCAATTATTATTTATATGGAGTTACAATGGTGTGAACCATGTAAATTGGGAACCCAAGAAGAAGTTTCAGTATCATAGGTGAAAGGTTCAAAGCATGGTATGTGGTTGATTCTTAAAAGATGATTGGATTGTTAGAGAATTGGATTTGGGAGCCAAGATAGATATTGAGACTTCTAGGGGTTATGTTTCCTTCATATATTTGACCGTTTATTTATGTATGGGTAGTTATACTTGATTTTTTATGAAATTCCTTGCATGTTCTATATTTTAAATCTATATGTAATTTTATGGGTTGTGACTTGGAATTTTAGAATCAAATTTTTTATTCAATGTTAATTTTTTACCATTTAATTTATTTCTATTGTGTAGGTCACTAACAAGAGGTTATAATCTCCCTATTATAGTAGGTATAGACCCACACTACTAGTTTGAAGACTTTAGTGTATGGGTCGATGTTCTTGAGGCCTTATAAAAAGTCGTCTCAGAGAACCAATGTAATATATTTCAAGTTGGGGAAATAAAAAACTGTATCAATACTGTATTTATTTTTTTAACCATTTTGGAATAGTGGAAATGGGACTGGGATTTTGGTAGGGATTTGTAATGAGATAATTCTTGGGAATTATGGACCTGTTTAGGGGGAAAAAATGTTCCTAGTGGTGGTAATTACCAACCATTAATTGTACTTTTAGAGTATATTTATTTTCACCCTGAGTGGTGTTCTTCGGTGTGATATTTGTGGTCTATGGTATTTTTACTATTTTTTGGTATGATAATATTGTTTCCCCATTCATGAATCATGCTATAAACAAACAATTCCATGCATTCCGTGTGTTTACTTTTATTTTAGGTTTTTTTATATTCTTATATGGTGGGGTTTTACATATTGTATATGGATTACAATTAGAAGTAATTTAAATCTACCTTGGAAATGAATAATTGAGATGGGTTGGTTATGTAAAGTGTCTGAAACCATTTATATGGGATTTCTCACATAAAAGTTCTTCGTGGACTCTACATATCCAACTTCCAGATTGACCCCTTATAAATTCTGGGAATATATATATGTGTTATTAAAGTGATGTACTAGTTACATGATGTTCCAGTAAACAACTTATAAAATTATTTTGTCTATAACTTGTGAATGAAATAATATCTAAATAAACCATGGTATATGAAATATAAATAAATGATGAAAAGTTAAATCATTTTTTCATAATGTATAATTAGAATACTAGAAATTGGAATACTATTGAATTATTATATGTGTATTTTTAATTATTAATTTTTATTATTACTAGTTAAATGGGGTACTAATAACATCTTATAATGCGTCTTCATCCATAACATGTGAATAAAAAATCATATAAAGACAGCAGGGTGAGGGTTTTTGGAAACTATTAAAGTCCATAAATGTGTATTATATATGATATATGAAAAAAATTTAATGATGTTATTAGTTAAATAAAGTTTTAGTAAGAAACAGATAAGGAATTTTCCCCTCATATATTGTGAATTTAACATTATTTAACCATGCCTTGGGGCTTGGTATTTTGATAATAAAAATCATGTGGCTCTAATTGGTTAGAGGGTATTAGAGGGGTTCTTGTGTAATTACATAGTTTGTGTGATCATGAAACTTGTAAAGGTGTTTGGGATTTTGAGATTATTCACATTTGGTTATAGTCCATGGTTGGGTGATTTGAGTTTGGATTTTAAGGCTATATTGAGAGCCTGGTTGGTGAGACCTTGGTTATTTCCATTATGTATAATACTAGGATGTTTTATTGTGTGACAATAGTTTGAGTTATAATCCTTTTGGGTCATTCTATCCGTATGTATGGGAAGTTGGTGATGAAATTCCAGTTTTTGGGGGACCTTGAGGTGGGATCTTGAGTGTTGTCAGATCCTACATTGATGTGATTTATGTTACTTAGATAGGTGGTTGAGCCTTGTATTTATTGATATGTCTTGAGGTTTTGTGAGATGGATCTATATTTTGAAGTAATCTATATGAACTGTTCACTATGTCCTTGGATTATTTTATATCCACATAGAATTGGTAGAAGGATTGACTTAATGGGATTAGTAAGTAGGTAGTGCTAATGAGGAAATAACATAGGCAAGTTTGATTCCTTAGATTCTTGAGTTAAGAATGTGTGGTATTGTGACATGGTATTAATATTTATTTTTATAGGGAATGGATGTTCAGATGCATATCCATTTAATTCAATGTTCTAATTTCAATGTTATGGTCAGTAGTGGTCCTATATGAGATGATCTATGTCTTTTTTTGCATGGTGAAATGTTTTAGGTTAGATCCAAGGAATGACATGTTCTTGGAGTCATGCAGTGTTTTCTTGGAGATTCTTTGATAATTATTAGATCAATTGAGACAGTTCTATAGTGGAGTTGTAGTTTGAAATAGTTCATACATTTTGTGGGAGGATACCCTTTGAGGGTTTGCTGAATTCTTGGGATTTATCAATTCTTTTTAAGTTTACAACATCATACGTGTTATTGATTATAGCATCTAGAATAGATAATAGGGACAAATTAGTGTTATTTCTAGCCCTTTGGTTTCACATTGTGGGGGTATATTCATAAAGAGAGGTTAGATTCTCTGGGTGGAAAAGAATCCCATGTAATGAGTGATCTTGAGGTAGTTATGGTGGAAGATGTGACTCAATAGTGATATCAAGCTAGTTAGATGGGAACATGGATAATGTTATGAGCCTAATGATTATTATGGGATGGGTAATGGATATATTATTGAGTGGTAATTTGATCCTTCTTATGGTAATTCAGAACTCATGAGAACTTGATTCAATTTTTGGAAATGGTCACAAGGGAATGTGTGTCCCCAAAGCATGGTGAGATCGAGGAGAATGCATGCACTAGAGATGCATAAGGCCATTGGGGTTATTTGATCATTCATCTTATGAGAAGGAACCAATTTATTTTAAGTGAAATAATATTTATACACACTAGATACACAATAGGGATACTGTGTTTTGGTTGGGTTAAATAGGATATCTTCATTCTATTATTTATCACTGGGGTCGTGGATAATCTTAAGCATGTGGAGACGTTCTTTCTGTAAAATGCATTGGTTCACAATTTCTTAGTACATAGTCATGGGGTAGTGGGGACCCTAAGTGATGAGTCCCTCTTAAATAATGGAATCTAAGAGTGGAAAGGATTCTTGTTTTTTAGGTGGCATTTGGCCTTTGAATAATCGTTTTGATATTCCCCTACAATGAATGGTGGGAGAGAGAGGACCACATTTGAATCTTGAGTTTTGAAATAAATGGACTATGGGATGCGGTGGTTGGGAGTTACTGAATAGAAGAGAAAATAATGGAAATATTATGGTGTGGAGTGACATTTAAGTCATGGGCCCATGATCCTTATGTTAAAATTGTTATGGGCATGTGGAACTGACCATGAAATGGTTGTGGAGTTGTAATGATACCGATAGGGATCCAATGTGATGCATACCTATATTATTTTATTAATTTAAAATTAAAAATCAGATATGGTAGTAAATCAAGGAAAAGTAATTGGCCTTTGGATCAGAATGATGTTATGGTGATTTGAGTATACATTGATCAGAGGTACGTTAGTGTGTACAATAGGACATGGTTAAAATTTGTAAAAATGGGGATTTAATGGAGAATGAGTCATATACAGACTCTGATGAGTGTTTTTGGTTAATCAAATTAGGCATCTAGGTGTAACAGTTTCATGAGAGGGTAGGATAGGGATGTGTATATAGTATAACCCAGGTGTTATCATGATGATTCATCTGAAGAAGGTTTGAATTTCATTCAGATTTATTGTTTAATGTAGAAATTTTAAGACCATTCATAACATGTCTTTAAGAGATGACACATGTGTTTCTGAAGCTGAACTAGTATTTTTTAGGAAAATCCATCATATTTTCCCATTGTGAATGGAATTTGGTTCAGAATCCGTCCATAGTTTTTTTTATTAAAATGGATCGGTTCTAAAATTTAAAATAATGTTTTCAGTGATATTCAGTTTTAGTGAGTTTGGAACTACATCACACACATCGTTGGGCCTATAAGCGGTGCTTCAATAGGTTCTTCTAATGTTGAAGAAACTAAATCATATATTTTTGTGGTTATAAACTATAACATGTGGTTGGGAGAACAATAGTTAAGTCACATGTTTAGGTGATGATGCCATTCAGGTTTAGAATATATCGAATCAGGTAAGCATATATCTAGTGCTACGATGGTGATAATAGGTGTTGTATTTGGTTCATGTAGTCTGAGAATCATGAACTGAAGGATGTGATTTGGTGGTGTTTTAAGAATTTAGAAATTGAAAAAGGATGATTGACATTTTAGTGGTAATTGACATAGGTTCGGGGAGTCATATAGAGGACTACCAGCACCTCTCAGTGATGAGAAGTGTTATATTTGGGAGTTTAAGTAGTCTCACATTAAAATGTGATTTCTTCTAAGAGGTGTTTTGGGTTTTTGATGTGGTGGAAAAGAAAAACTTTGTTCTGGATCTCAAAGTGGAATTATGAGAGGTTTAGTCTCATAAGAGAGGGGTTTTAGGATTGTAATGGGTCTCGGGAGGTAGTTGGGAGCTTGAGTGAATATACGGGAGTGGTTGAGGTGGATGATGTAAATTAATGTAGGTCACCTTCTAGATGATGGGATCTATCCTAGTTTGTGTTCATGTCGAGAAAAAGGGTCGTCTAGTGCATTACATCCTTTCATTATTAACTTGTAATTTTTCCTCTTTTTGGGAAATATCAATGGCATGGGAGGTTTCTCTTTCTCCCCAAGGTTCTTGACTGTTCTTTTATTATCATAACCATATTTTTTATTGCATTGTTCACCAATTAAGGATCTAGGTGAGGTAATCACTCAACTACCTTCCAATCACAGTTTTATTTTCTATCCAAATCTCTTCTACTTTTTTAAATTTAAATGACCAAATTTATGGTTTTTTTAGTTTATCGTTTTCTCTCATTTCCTATTGAATTAAATATTAATAATCAATAAGTGTAACTCTACTAAACTAATTAACATGATATTATGATTTTATATTAATATATCATCATTAAATTTCATTTTGTATTCTGTGGTTACACCAACTCATCAAAAACATGGCCTAAATAATTAAATTGGATGGTTTAGTTTCCATAGTGATGACATAGAACTTGTTTAAACTTAGTAAGTGTTGTTGGTATTAGAATACCATTTTTGAACTATTAAATTAGTTTTTTTTCTTATGCATCACTTCTTAGTGAACTAATGGTGTTTTGGGTTCTACCAATAGTGTTATTATGAATTTATATAGAACACGGGTTTCCTCGATTGACCTATAGGATCACTTGGTGCTTATAGCCATAAAATGTTTAAATGAAAATGTGAATTGAACCCAAATGTTGAACATGGATTAAATTGTATGTTAATTTAGTATTTGAAATGTAGAATAATAAAAATTTTGTGATCTTTGGTAATGGCTATGAGTATGGAATTCCTTTTAGGACCTCTATAGATTACTAATTAATTCTATTAGTGTGGAATTCAATGGAAAATTCGAGAATTCCATTTAGGTATGAATGTTATTGTAGGGGTGCGAAGACAACATTTAATTTAATAAGGTCCAATTATTTTGTATTACATGAGCTCACTAGTGAATTATATATAGTTTCACTACTAATAATTCAATGGGGTGGACCTCCCTTAGAATTAGGTAATGTCTATTATTTTTGAAATAAAATTTATTAATTACATTGATTTTTAGGGTTAACCTTAATGGATTTCATGGGATAAGATACCGGTATTTGGATCAATTATTATTAGGATGTAATACCAATGATTTTATACAAGGATTCTGCCCGATTTGTGGTTTTGAATGTAAAGGGATTTCCTGTTGAGTTTAGACCAGATTAATGTTTTTTTTGAGAATTTATAGGAGGGAATTCCTATATTATTCATGAGGATTCCTCTCAGAACACTTTAATATGGTTTTGTTTAAAATGTTCCATGGAATCAAGTTTATATATAATGCTTCCACAATGATTAGAGTTATTGGTGATGGCTGAAGCTGGTGTAATTTTCTTGAGACGTCTCCCTGAGACATGTGGCTCGACCTGTTTCCTTTTATTTTCAATGAACTATTATTATTAAAAATGTTTCCTTTATAAATCTAGTAGACACTTTTATGATTTAAAAATATAGTCTACATTTTCAATGGACACATTTGGTGGTGGACTATACTACACCCTTTTATATCTGCCTTGTCACTTGGTTACTAGAGAAAATGAAACTTGGTTATAGGTTAAATGATCATGGAATGGATTTGTTTATTTATTGATGGATATTTGGCTAATTTGGTGGTTGGGTGCTGGTTTAGAGGTCATTAATTTTGAGGATTATTCTTTCTTTATGCCTTTTCATTTAATATTTTGGGATGTTATACTTTCCATTTTATAAATATCTTCCTTTCGATTTAATATATTATATCGATATTTTATTGAATGGGTTATGACTTTGTCTCATAGAACCTTATTATTTTATATTGATTTTTCTTTTTTACCTATAACTTTATTTTCATTATGTTGGACTCTGACCAGTGGGTATAATCTTCCCATTATACCACCTATAGACCCTTTCTGCTAGTTTGAATCCTCTAGAATATGGGGAGGCATGCTTGAGACCCTATGGCATACCATATTGGGGTACTGGTTTAGTATCTTCTGGGTTAGGGTGTTACATTTGGTTTATTAACCCATATTATAGGTATTTGTTTTCTAAAATTTATAGTATATTTATTTTTAAATTACAATTGTTTTTAAATTATAAATTTACATTGTTTTGACTAATTTTATTTTGTATTTTTATAAATTTCAGATAGTATCATTTATGTTGTAATTATTTTATGACTTTATGTTTCTATTTTCTTTTGTATAAATTTTGTTTAATATTTTCTTTAGATTGATCAGCATTTTTTAAATACATTCATCTTAAAACATAAGGGATTGGAAAATTTTAGTTAAATTTTTTAATGGTACAGTTAAATACACTTGTGCTAATTTCCTGCATTAAATCCTTCGTAGAACATTTGGTATTAGAAAAATCTCTAATTAATTCCTTTATTATATTTATTTTCAATTAGTTCATTGGAATTTTATATCATTTCCATTACACTAATTTTACTGGTAGAAGAATTTATTTTATTGTAATCACATCGTTTCCAATTGGAATAGTTTAAAATTTAAATCCTAGAAAACAAACTATTTTTAATGGATATGATTATGAATACTATCACAATCACATGAATTATTATATACTTAATTAATTTGTTAAACATTTTCTTATGATGAAATTGAATGTTTATGATAAATATTTTTTTTTATCATGAGAGGAAAAGATTTAATATTAGGAAAATAATAATATTCATAATACTCTTTTATGATATGTGACTCATAAAATTTATAGAAAAATATCATTTTGGGAAACAAAAAATGTTTTTTGTATAAAATAAAAAACTACACATTTTTAAACATGTAATGTTTCAGAAGATAAAAAACTAATATGAAGAGTGTATTATCTATATTTTTTCCAATTAGGGAAATAGTATAACAAATTCATCAACATTTTATGACTGTTATAAATAGATTATCATATGTGGGTGAGAAAGTAATATCAAAAGAAAAATGAATCATTAATTTTATTGATATAATACTGATTGAATGTGGTTTATAGTGAAAACCCATAGATTATCCTAAACATTGTAAGAATCTAATTCATGAATACTTGATTAGTACAATAATGTAATATGAAATATAACTAAAAATATATGTTGAGAAATATATGAGGAAGCATGGTGTATCATTTTAATCTAATTCTAGTAATCAAATATTCCATAACATTTATTATTATTCTAATTATTCTCAAGATCTAGTTTCATACAAAATTTTTATGAATTCAAAACAATGTAGTTTTGATGGTAATGATAATGTTCTTGGTGAACTCACTAAAGGGATGAATAAATTTGTTAGTAATAAAAACATTTAACATGTCTATCAAAAATAAAAAAATAAACATGATAAGAACTAGACTCATATATTTTATTCTATGAATATAATAATATATGACATATTAGACCATATTGCAATAACTTGAAAAATATTGATAATAATTCAAACTTATATTCTACAAGTAAATGGAATAAGAGATATAATGATTTCAATACTAAAAACACACTTTTAACAGTACTAGAATTAGATTTTATCAGCTCTAGAGAAATACTGATGACCTTAGCATAGTTAAAATTCCATGACTTTTATCAATGATAAAAAAGTTCTGATAAAAGGGGGATTGAGTGGCACGTATAAAATTGAAAATAATGGTACAATTTATAATAACTTTTCAAAGTGTTGATAAAAGACGCCCCATTTATCATCTCTTTTTTAGTACGGATAAAAGTATGATTTATCATCACTTTTGAAATCAATGATATAGATAGAATTTATCAACAAATTTATAAGTTCCAATAAAGGATCCCTTTATCAGTGCTTATAAGAACTAATAAAGGGTATATTTATCAGCATAGTTAATAACACTAATAAAAGTGAAAACTGCAGTGTGATGCAGTATCACCCAACATCAACAGAAATATTTGAAATGTGCTGCAACACAATACATCAACATAAACAGAAATAAAAATACAAAAATAAGATTCAAATACTAAATTTAAATGAAATAGATTTTCTAACACAAATACAAGAAAAATACATCACTATTATACAGTATTTCAGTTGTTTTTTTTTTGATAAAAATGAATATCACTTTTGAATAAAAAAACAACACTTTTAGTCATACCAGTCACACCATGCACCATATTGAGGTGCAGCTAATCCCTATACGTCAAAACTGATGTAAGGATCATTTTCCTAAAGTACCAAAACATTATGAATGCATTTGATTGGTTTTGGGGATGTCAGTCTTTTTATTAACATTAATTTTAATTTTGAATAAAAAAGATGCACTTGTAGTCTTACCGGTTACATTGTGCATTAAATTGAGGTGTGGATGAATTCTACACATCCCAAATGACTCATAGATCGTTTTTCTAATGTATAAAAAAATATATGAATGCATTTTCTTGGTTTTAAGTATGTCAATTATTTTGTTGATTAAAATAAATGTCTCTTTTGAAAAAAAAGTCACACTAAGTGTCATACTAGTCACACCATGCTTTAGATTGAGGTGTGGCTGATCCCTACACATCAAAAATGATGTACGGATCATTTTCTTAAAGTAACAATACAATTTGAATGCATTCTCTCATTTTTGAGTATTTCAGTTGTTTTTTGATTAACATTAATGTCAGTTTTGAATAAAAAATATGCACTTAGAGTTATACCAGCCACACCGTGTGTCAGATTGAGGTGATACTAAAAGATACACATCAAAAATTATTGATGGATCATTCTCCTAAAGTATCAAAACAATCTAAATTCATTTTATTAGTTTTGGTTATATCAGTTGAATTTTTCGATTAGAATGAATGTCACTTTTGAATAAAAAAGACACACTCAGAGTCATACCAGTCACACGTTGCATTGGATTGAGGCGATACTGATCCATAAATGTCAAACATTGATGTATGGATTTCTTTACTAAAGTACTAAAATAATATGAATGTTTTTTCCTGGTTTTGAGTATGTCAATTGTTTTTTATTAACATTAATGTCATTTTGGAATAAAAAAGATACACTGGGAGTTATACCAACTAGAATGTGCATTAGATTGATGTGTGGCTGAATGATACACATCCCAAATGACTCATGGATCATTTTTATAAATAATCAATACAATTGGATTGAATTTTCTTGGTTTTTATAATGTTAGTTATTTTTTATTAAAATGAATGTAACTTTTGAATAAAAAACACACTTTGGGTCATACTAATCACACAATGCATCAAATTGACGTGAGGATGACATCTACACAAGAAAAATGACATATGGATCATTTTACTAAAGTACCAAAAAATCTTAATGTGTTTGATCAGTTTTGAGTATGTCATTTGTTTTTTGATTAACATTAATGTTAGTTTTGAATAAAAAAGACACACATGGAGTCATACCGGTCACATAGTGTATTGGATTGGGGTGTGGATGAATGTTACACATCCCCAATTAATCATGGATAATTTTCTTATGGTATCAAAGTAATCAGAATGTGTTTTCTTTATTTTGAGTATGTCAGTATTTTTATTAAGATAAATGCCACTTTGTAATACAAAATATGCACTTGGAGTTATAACGATCACAACGTCTGTCAAATTGAGCTACATCTAATCCATACACATCAAAAATAACATATGGATCATTGTACTAACATACCAATTCAATATCATTTTGTTTTATATGTTTTGAGTATGAAAATTGTTTTTTATTGACATTAGTGTTAGTTTTGAATAAAAAAGACACACTTGGAATCATACTGGTCACACCATGCATTATATTTAGGTGCTTCTTAACTCTACATGTCCTAAATGACCGATGGATCATTATCCTAAAGTATCAATATAATCGTAATATGTTTTCTAGGTTTTTAGTATGTCTGTTGTTTTTATTGAAATGAATGTCACTTTAGAATAAAAATGATTTGTATAGAGTCATACCGGTCACACCTTATGTCTGATTGAGGTGCGGCTGATACCTACATGTCACAAATGATATATGGATCATTTTCTTAAATTAACAAAACAATATGAATGAGTTTTCTTGGTTTTTAGTAGGCCATGTGCGTTTTTTACTCAAATTGCATTTTGAACTGGAATGACACAGAATGGATCTTGTCTTAAGTGACATGTGTTGTGTGCACTTTTAAACAATTTTTCTAAAACATAATCATGATATAAAACTTATTCAACTTTATTTTAAAAAAATTTATTTTTTACAAGCCAACGCTTCTTATCCTTCTCCGCCTCGGTCTCTACCTCAGTCTTCTCTTCTTCCTCTTCCTATATATTGGTCTCTCACTCCGACATTGCCTCCACCTTCGCTACTGCTTCTGCCTATACCTTTTCCTCTGCCTCTACCTTTTCCTCTGTGTTTTCCCAAAAAAATTATTGTTTGTAGGTCATCATTTATAGACAAAATGTTTTCCTCTATTAATATTCTCTTTGAGAAATATATTAAAAATAATATATAAGCATTCTATCACTAATTCTTCATATCCTAAATATTTTTTGATGGTTATAACTCATGCTGGATCACAAACATATCATGTAATTAAATAAATTTGTTGTCAACATACATTCTTACAAAAAGTATGCTACCCACTCATCTCTAACCAAATTGATGAATTCTTTTGAATAACTATTTTTTTGGAAATCTTGATAGTACTGAGAAAATATAAACAAAAAAATTATTATGAATATATATTTAATGAAATTTTAATTATCTTCAGAAATTACCTATAGGGGTTTCTATTTTTTCATGATGTATAATTTATCACATAAATTTTAAAATATAATGTCCAAAATCGAATTCATTATCTTGTTTTGAACACTATATAAATATTGACCAAAATAAGTAATTTTTTTGAAATGTTTTGATAGAAAAATATTTCTATATATAACTTAATTTGTATCTATTTTTAGTAATCTACAGTCTTGAGATTTTTAGATTCCAGCCTCGTGACATGATTTAGCTTGTTTTTAGAGATCATCCTATTATAACAAAATTCTCATTAAAACGCATACTAAACATATAAGTTGATGATTATATTTAAAATGTTGATTTTATTGTATTATGTATTCACAAAACACATCATGTGTGGTCGGTTGGATGGAATTCCAGGCATTGAATCAAAAAATAAATATCCAGTGTATCTATTTTGACTGCTATCAGCATCTACTGCTTCCTAAAAAAATCAATTAAGTAATGAAAAAATTAAAAAGATATTTTATAGGATTAGATCTTAGAGTTTTACCCCTATATTGTAGGAATCAAAAAAAGATTCTATTGTGTGATACTTTTTTATTAAAGGCATGGAGTAAATCATCTTTTTTCTTACATATTTCGTATTTATCCAAATTAATTTATTTTGTAGAAATGATACTGGGATTAATGAATCCAAATTGTGCTTCAGGTGATCTTCTATTTATATAGTTGTTATATAAAAGCCTCTACAAAATATCAATAGTTATTAATGTTAATAAATATATTTATCTGAATATTTGGATAGATATATTATGAAAATTTACCTTATGTGTGTTTTCACAACTTAGATACCCAACCATTCGTGCCTAATAATCTCATTGAGAGTATCAAGACCAATTCCTCATATAATGGAAAATCTAAATATTTCTTCTTTATAGTGAACGTAAGAGATAGTTTTATCTTTAAATGTGGTCTCTACATGAAGTGTTAATGTTAATAATTTTTTCTCTCGAACTGGGGGATATAATGCACTCTTGAAAGTTCGTTTTTTTCTTGATTGATTTAGTATAATTTCTTGATTCGGCCTTTTGTTTCTCTGCCACTCTATCCATATATATAATATCATACCTCACATTACAACTTTTATCATCAACTTTTACATGTTTTTATATTGTTTTTTAAATAGGTACCTCATATATCTTTATAAGATTAGACATCCATTCTATAAATTCTCCAAAGCATCATAGACCATTGTAACATCTATATCACCAAGTGGAACATGAAAATTAGTAGTTGGATCATAAGATACCTCAATCTCCACCCTCGTGTGATCTTTTGGGAGTTTGATTGTGTATCTAGTCTCCCAGGAAACTATACATTGTACCCCTCACAACCTGAGAGTATGTGGGTGTTGATAGATAAAAATCACATATAACTACACCCTAAAAAATGCTAGTAATATACAGTTATCATAATTTATCTGATTCACATTTATGAAAAGCATTAATGAATAAATTGTTTACCATGGGTAAGGTTTTGGTGGAATGACTTTCCTCAAAGCTAGTGGGATCATTTGGATCATGTGTGGATTTTTCCTCCACCACTGGTTTGCTTTGATGTTTTCTATACATCGGTCTTCCAAACCAGACTGCAAAACAATATATTGGAGTGAGTCTATTTGGGTCTACATTCATCTAATTATATTATATATATCATCTTGTGGTTTTATCTTATCAAAATAAGTTTTAGGAGATACCCGAAAACCTAATCCTCTAACGCAACCATATTTTTCATGCTGTGTCAAAGATATTAAAAGTATCTTTTCTTCAGGTATGACCATTACTAATTCTTGTGTCTAAACCATATAAAAATATGAACATATTTATTTTATGTAATATTTTTTTAAATCATAATGAATTACAATTATTTCATACTTACACATGATTACCATACTGCTTTTGTGTTTTCATCAAATAATATACCATCCTTATTTACATGATCCTCCTTCCATAGCACATGACATGGGATGGATGTGGCTTCAAAGTTTAATTCATAAATTTTCCTATAAACAAGGAAACATATCTTGTTTCATATCACATAATTAAACTGTTATTGTTGATTTAAAATACATACCAATTTCTTCTCTAATTTAGCATACCCTATCATTTCTGTGTGATTGGGGTACACTGGTTTTGATGAATTCTCTCTATTTTCACCACACTTTTTATGTTTCATAAATTAACAATTTTGAATCATGTTAGAAAAAATAAATAATGTCAAATTATATATTATTAACCGCAATGCACCTGAAATGATTTATCATTGCATAGATTACTAATGTAGACCTTGTTTCCTGCTTTATAATGTGTTCATAACAATGTAAAGACCTAGAAATCTCGTGGAAAATTTCTTCTTAAATACACGAGAATTTTATGAGTCTGCAGTTTCTGACAGAACCTGATTTCGAGGCCCAGTGTGCCCAGAATAATTTTCTTGAAGTTTTGTTCTGGTACGTTCAGTAGACGTACGAGCGAGATTTTATATCTTTTGAACCAGTGCTCGGAATTTAAATCTGAGGACACCAATGAACTCGAATCACGGGTATTTGCTTAAGGGGCCTTTACTGTAGTTGTGTATTATACAGGTTGGAAGTTATTTTTGGGGGTTTTCTAATGTAAATAAATAAAAATATGATTCACATATTTTTATGTGGGTGGTGGTTAAATCCACCAAAGAGAAGTTAGAAGTGGGGACCACCCCCCACATAACCTCCCATGGGAGGATATTGTGTGGTGGGGCCCACATGAACACAAACCCCTCAAGTCCTCCTTGAAACTCTTGAAACCCCCCCCCCCCCCCCATTGATGTGGGTTAAACCCTCTACTTTCCACCTCCCTTTATAATTTTGAAAACTCTCCACCTCCCACTTTCTCTCATTAATTTTCCAACACCATTAATTAATTAATTGAGATACACAATTAATTAATTAATTTGAGTTTTTGAATTTTGAAAACATTATTCCAACTTTAAATAAGTGAATCTATTCTTTTATTTGGGGTTGGCATAATCGTTAGAGAGCTTGGGAGTATTGGTGGAGCCTTGGAGAAATAGGGACATCTTTCTTCCAATGAAGAACGAAATCTCCACGGAAGAATGACGACGCATCTTCTTCCTTTCCAATCGAGGCAAGCAAGGAAAGATGCCGCCCACGAAGAACGTCACCAACGACAACGACTCTCCCTTTAACGTTGATGGAACGACGTTCGTCTTTCGTGACACCATCTTCCGCGACTTCGATGATGTTCTTGAATTGAGGTAAGGGGATTTGTTTTATTTTAAATGAATAAAATTATATCCTTGATTCTTCAATGTTTACTTTTCTTTGATGGTGGAAAATTGATTTCACCTTACACGAAGGGCACGGGCCGAAGAATGACGACCCAACGACCCTCTGTTGAATCTTGTTTGGTTGACATCAGAGGCGGAGCCAAAAGTACGCGATGCAGTCGCACCGCACCGGAGAGGAACCGCGACGACAGAGGTGGCATGGCGTCGTTGTGCCGCGTAGAGAGCAGCAGGACCAAGGCATCGTCACGCTGTGGTGGAGGTATGGAGGCAACTGGATAAACCAGCTACCATGGAGCCGGTCCGCAGGACGACCGACCGGCCAATCCGGCCAGCCCGTTGGAAGACTGCAACGCCCATAAGCACCGTGTGGAGAGAGACCGTGGCCTGCAACTGCAGGCTGCTCAGCCGGAGGAACCGGGCAGCCACCTAACGGTCGGGCTGAAGGACCGCAGCGCCCGTAGGTACCGTGCGGAGAAGACCACGACCCGTTGTGTGGGCCGCTCTACTGGGCAAACTGGTCGGCCGCCTGCCGGCCGGGTTGGAAGACTGCGGCTCTACGTGGGGAGAACCGTGGACCGCTGTGCAGTCCAGTCAAGCCGGACATAACCAGCCGACCGGGCAGAAGAGTGGCGGCGCCGCTTAGCACCGCCGGGCGAACTGAACCAGCCCACAACACGAGTCGGGTCCGCGGCTGGGTCGCGCCTCACCGGGTCGGGCCGACCCCCTAACCGGGTCGGACCCGCAGGGCCGGGTCCAAGGGTGGGCCACGCTCCACTGGTCTGGGCCAACCCCCATCCGGGTCAGACCTGCCGAACCGGGTCGGGCCGACCCGCCAGCCCACTGGGTTGACGGGTCGGACCCGTCTTCGCTTAAACGCGAATATCTCTTAGACCGCGTGTCCGATCGACGCGCCGTCTATGGAATTGGGACCCTCGTGATGAGGCAGTCCTTTTGCGATAGTCTAAGTGAGTTTTGGAAAACTATGGAAAAACGGCCGGGTTTGGACCGAGCATAAATCCAACAGAGCCCCTAGAACAGAAATGCCAATAACTCTCAGACCAGGCGTCTGATTGACGTTCCATCTATCGTGTTGGGTTCCTTATGATGAGACGGAACTACGAGATACATAAACTCAGGACTTCGTGATAGTTGATGTATCTACACTTGGCTCAAGGAGTGGACCCTCCCAGAATCGAGCGTGTTGTGTGCGAGAACCCTAGAGCTGGCTGCGACGACTACTGTACCGGAATCCTATATTGGTTCGATAGTGATGAATATTGTACCAGAATCCTATGTGGGTTTGACACCAATTACTACTATACCGGAATCCTCTGTGGGTTCGACAACGACGACTACTGTACTAGAATCCTATGTGGGTTCGATAGTTCTGGCTTCTATTCCTGTATCCTATGTGGGTCTGACAGAGTAGTTGTTCTTGTATCCTATGTGTGTCCGATAGCTTAGATGGTTCGGTATCCTATGTGGGTTCGATAGATTAGATGAATCAGTGACTACATCTAATCATCTCTATCGCTCGATGAAATATGTGTACATGTGTGAGCTGAGTCTTATATATTCAATCATTATCATCAATGTGATTGACTTTACTTCCTGTGTGGATTGGGTTGTGCTTGGGGTCATGAATTGGAGTCGTACTGTGATTGATAACTTAGGTATATGTATGGGAATATACATAAGTAGGGTTGGTTGATAATTCGTGTTTTTATCTTTCTTCTTTGTGTATCCTTTGTGGATTCTGTGAGACCTTCAGGGGTCTCGGGGTCCCCTACTGGGTATCATTATACTCAACCCTCCACGGGCTATGCCAGCACATCGTTGTGTTGGTTGTAGACAATGGACAACACTGATCGAGGCATAGAGTTGTATATTTGGACAGTACCCAGAGGTGGACCACTTGGTAAGACGTACACGGAGCGGACTTACGGGCCTATGGTGCTGAGAAGGCCATCTGTACCCACCATTCATGTGGGATCCCTGGGGGATAACTCGGTAGTTGTTTTTTACCTTTCTGCAGTTTTACAAGATTTACTGTTGTTGTACTTTACTGTTAGACTTGTATTTTTGGCCCCTTTCCTTCAACACTTTCTTTTGTATACAATTTTACTTAGTGTTTACTTCCAGTTGCGTACTCTGCTACTTGTGTCCAGGCTGTGTGTGTGTACATGTTAAAGGTAATGCCTTCTCTTTTCATATGGATTAAGCCTTTGGTGCTAGTCGCCAGCCCCTAGCCTATGGAAGGCGGGCTTGGGGTAGTCACGACATGGGCCCCGAGGAAGGGTTGTGACAAATTTCTATAAGAGGGATCGGTTCTTTCACATAACTTAGACTCTGATTCTTTTAACGGCAATAGTGTTAAGTGTTTTGGGTGTGTTAATTAGTTTAGGTAAACCAGTGTTGGTGCGGCGGCTAACGTATCCATACACTAGGACTCTGACTTCTGATTTCCGACTCAGTTCACTAAAACACTGATTGCGTGTGTGTTTCCTTTGAAAAAATTTTCTTTGTGATTAATTTGTTTTAGCTCACCCGGTATAACGTTTTAACCGTGGCACACCTATTTCTTTTTAGGATGGCCCCATGAAGGCAGCCAGCTAGTGTTCCGAGTTTCGTACAAGATGGTAGCCCACCGAGTGACGAGGCCTTAGTGCAGGGCCCCATCACAGTAGAGGTACCAGCGGTACCCCTACCTGCTGGGCCACCAATACCACCAGCTCCAGTAGAAGATAGTGCACGCTGCCTGAGTGCGTTGCACGATTTCTAGCATCAAAGGCCACCCAGGCTCCGGGGAGAGACGGACCCATAGGCAACTGATGATTGGATGGAGGCTGTCATGATAGTTTTCAAATTGGTAGGGACACCATCCGAACTCATGGTGATCCTTGTCGCAAGTCTTCTGCATGCCGCAGCAGGCATATGGTGGAGCCTGATGCTCCAGGTGCATGAAAAGGCATCATTACTCTAGAAAGACTTCGAGAGTCTCTTTCTCTTTGAGTTTTTTCTAACCACCCTTCGTGCGGTGCAGATTCAGGAGTTACTTCATCTGTAGCAGGGAAGCATGATAGTAGCTCAGTACTTAGCGAGGTTCACTAACCGATTTCACTACTCCATGGATATAGTATGGGACCCGTTCTTCAGAGCCTAAAACATTGAGCAAGGACTCGGGCATGAGATCCGGGCTTCGATGATTCCCCTCTGCATTCTGACGCAGACGGGGGTGCTGGAGTGAGCCCTTCTAGTGGGGAGTTTTCACACTGAGTAGTCACTAGTGGCGAGACCCACCACAAGGCGACATGTAGCAGAGTCTTTTGCATCCGGAAGTAGATAGATAATGCAGAGGTCTAAGTGGACCAGGCCATCAGTTGGTTGACCCCAGGATACAGGTTCGGTCATGTAGGGCACATGAGACTGAGCCAACTATACGAGGAGCAGGCAGTGCTATGCATGCGGCGGGCAGGGCCACATAGCTCATGAATTCCCTACCCACCATCGAGATGAGCATCAGACAGTAGAGGGACCTCCCAGACAGAGGTAGAGATTTAACCATGGTAGTCCGAAGGGAGCAGGCAGGCGTGGCAGAGGAGCTGGCCGAGCGGCGGGTGGTGGATGACGTTTTAAGGCTCTACCACCACCACCACCAAGAGGTCCACCCCGACCACAGGGAGCAGGAGGACAGAGGTGGGCACATCTCCAGGCAGTCGAGGCCTATGACAACGGCACACCTGAGATGATTCAAGGTACTATCTGTGTCTACTCCACCCTTTCTGTAGTAATTATAAACACAGGTGCGAGTCATTCTTTTATTGACACTGCCCTCGTTCGGAGGTCGGGGATTCCAACAGAGCTTTTGGCTCGATCCTTATGGATATAGACTCCTACAGGAGCAGACCCGACGATTACGCACTAGTTCCAGAAGTGTGGGCTTACTCTAGGAGGTGAGAGCTTCGTCTGGGATCTTCTTGTAGTGGCATTGAGGCTTTAAAACGACATCTTGGGTATGGACTGGTTATCCAAAGTTCATGCTCCTATTGACTGTGTTAGGCACAAAGTGTGGTGTATCTACACAGATGGGACCGGGTTCACCTTCATCGGTGAGAAGGGATTCGTAGTAGTGTAGGATGGACTTACGCCGAGGAGGGGACAACCCATCACACATCAGTTGGCTAGTCTCATCCTCGGAGCTGTTGATGTGCAGATTCCGAGTTTTCCTATTTTGGTGGATCAGTATGCATATGTTTTTCTTGACGACGTTCCAGGACTACCTCCTCGCAGAGAGGTAGACTTATAAATTTTCATGTACCCTGGGACAACACCGATATCTACTCCAGCATATCGGATGGCTCCCACCGAGCTTCATGAGCTGTGGGTAAAGCTGGAGGACTTGTAGGGGAATGGATTTACCCAACCCAGTTTTCACCATGGGCATCTTTGTTTTTGTTCGCCAAGAAGGCGGGTGGGATATTATGACTGTGTGTCGACTACCGTCGCCTGAATTAGGTGACCATGAAGAACAAGTACCCACTCAAGAGGATTTAAGACCTTTTTTATCAGCTCAAGGGAGCACGATGGTTCTTGAAGATAGGCCTCAGGTCAGGCTATCACCTACTCAGAGTGTGGGATGAGGATGTGCAGAAGACGGCCTTTAGGTGTTGGTATGGACAATATGAGTTCTTGGTTATGCCCTTCAGTGTAACCAATGCCCCAGTAGTGTTCATGAGTCTCATGAACAAGATCTTCCAGCCTTACATCGATCGTTTTTTGTAGACGTCATCGAAAACATACTGATTTACTCGACTACCAAGGAGGAGCACGCCTACCATTTGCGGGTAGTACTGGATACACTCCAAGAGAACTAGCCTTATAGTAAGCTCTCTAAGTTCCATTTCCTAATTCGGGAGTTTTATTTTTTGGTACACGTCATCTCGGAGGCTGGAGTTTCAGTGGATCCAGTGAACATCGAGGTAGTACTTGCTTGGGAGCCACCCAGGAGTATGACGAAGGTTCAGAGTTTTCTTGGACTAGCTAGGTATTATTGAAGATTTGTGTCAGACTTCTCTAGAGTTACAACACCACTTTCAGCATTGATAAAGAAGGGGAAAACCTTCGTGTGGTCAGATAGATGCCAGTAGAGCTTTCAGGAGCTGAGGCATAGATTGACCAGTGCGCCCATCCTAAGGCTACCGGAGCAGGGCGTAGGGTACGAAGTCTACTGCGATGCATCAGGAACTGGACTCGGGTGTGTCCTGATGCAGGAGTGAGCAATGATAACGTATGGTTCACAGTAGTTGAGAAAACACGAGTAGAACTACGTTACCCATGACCTGGAGTTAGAAGCGGTGGTCTTCGCCTTGAAGATGTGGTGGCACTACCTGATGGGAGAGTGTTTTATAGTCTACTATGACCACCAGAGTCTGGGGTACATCTTCTCACAGAAGGACCTGAACCTGAGATAGTGGTGATGGCTCGAGTTTCTCCAGGACTATGACTTCGAGATAGTTTATACTCCTGGGAAGGGGAACATTGTAGCAGATGCTCTCAGTAGGAGATCAAGAATTCAGTTGCTAGGAGAGGTGACAAATAAACTGGTCATGTTATAGATATCCTTTGTGGATAGAGATGGAGCATACTTTCTATAGTCTCTCACAGTCACTCCTCCACTTCTTCAGTGAATCATAGAGGCACAACATGGAGACGTTGATTGTGAGACGCGATGTGCTCAGATATCCTCAGGGCAGACACCTAATGAATTTTCTGAAGGTGGGGAGCATGTCATCCTCTTTAGAGGACGTACTATAGTACCAGTTGCTCTATTGGAGGGGGTGTTGAGGGAGTTCCACACTTCCCCTCTAGTGGTACATCTAGGAATGGTAAAGTTGTATCAGGACCTCAGATGACAGCACTGGTGGCCAGGTATAAAGAAGGAAGTAGCAGAGTTTGTCTCGCGATGCCTCACTTGTCAGCAAGTGAAGGAAGATCACTAGGTACCAGAAAGCTTTTTATATCCCTTAGAATTCCCAGAGTAGAAGTGGGATAGGATATCCATGGATTTCGGGACAGGACTTCCACGTACATCCAGAGAACACGACTCTATCTGGGTGATCGTTGACTGACTCACCAAGTCGGCCCACTTCCTACTGATCAGATAGAAGGGTTCGGTAGATAGTTTGGGACTCTTATACGTGAAGGAGATTGTGTGTTTACATAGAATACCTTCTTCTATTGTCTCCGACCGTGACGCACACTTTACTTCCCATCTTTGGAAGGGATTGCTAGAGGCTTTTGGGACGTAGCTTCGCTTGAGCACTGCCTTCCACCCTCAGACTGATGGCCAGACTGAACAGACCATATAGACACTCGAGGACATGATCCGTGCTTATTTCCTTGTCTTTGGTCGTAGTAGGGAGGATCACATACCCTTGGTGGAGTTTTCATACAACAACA
The DNA here is from genome assembly GCA_963277665.1 of Viscum album. Taxonomy (NCBI): domain Eukaryota; kingdom Viridiplantae; phylum Streptophyta; class Magnoliopsida; order Santalales; family Viscaceae; genus Viscum; species Viscum album. The sequence goes on along the minus strand of OY728138.1, from coordinate 1,433,199,875 downwards.
GCTACTACTCCACCATTGGGATGACACTTTACGAGGCACTGTACGACTGACCTTATAGATCACCTCTGTGTTGGAATGACCCAAGGGAGTCACCTCTTGTAGGACCAGAGATGGTTCAGGCTACGATGAAGAAGGTGTAGATCATCTAAGAGCAGATGAAGATTGCACAGAGCAGACATAAGTCCTATGGTGATAGTAGATGGAGACCACTGGAGTTCGAGGATGGCGACCACGTCTTCTTATGGGTCTCACCTTGATGAGGTCTACAGAGATTTGGTCGAGGTTACAAGTTATCTCAGCGATTCATTAGACCATTCCAGGTCCTTAGTAGAGTAGGCGAGGTGGCTTACTGTCTGGCCCTTCCACCTCAGTTGCATCGGGTGCAGAACGTCTTCCACTTATCTCAACTGAGGAGATACGTGCACGAACCGTCCCACATTATCGACCATGGGGAGCTGGACATAGATGACAGAGTGATATTCACGAAGGTCCTAGTGGAGATCAAGGATCGCCAGGAGAAGGTCCTACGAGGATGGTCGATTCCTCTAGTGTGCATTCACTGGCAGCACGGGAACCTCCAAGAGAGCGCTTGGGAGCGGGAGGCTCAGATGTGTGGTTAGTACCCCCATTTATTCCCTTAGTGTGTGTTGTAGCTTACGAGGAAGTAAAGCCCTAAGGTGGGGGTAATTTAAAGGCCCAGAAATCCCGTGTAGTTTTTTTCTTAAATACATGAGAATTTTAGGAGCCCACAGTTTCTGATGGCACCTGATTCCGAGGCTCGGTGTGCCCGGAATAATTTTCTGATGTTTTTTTCGGGTACGTTCAGTAGACGTAAAGCAGTGTTTTATATCTTTAGAACAGGTGCTCTGAATTGAAATTTTAGGACACCTATGAACTCCCAACCCCCATATTTTCTTAAGGATACCTTTACTGCAGTTGCATTTTAAACAGGTTGGAAGTTATTTTTGGGGGTTTTCTAATTTAAATAAATAAAAACATGATTCACCTATTTTTATGTGGGTGGTGGTTAAATCCACTAAAGTGAATTTGGAAGTGGGTACCCCCCCCCCCCCACATAACCTCCCATGAGATGATATTATGTGGTGGGGCCCACACGAACACAAACCCCTCAATACCTCCTTGAAACTCTTGAAGCCCCCCATTGATGCAGGTTAAACCCTCCACTTTCCACCTGGCTTTTTAATTTCGAAAACTCTCCACATCCCACTTTCTCTCATTAATTTTCCAACACCATTAATTAATTAATTGAGCTCTGCAATTAATTAATTAATTTGAGTGTTTGAATTTTGAAAGCATTATGACAACTTTAAATAAGTGAATCTATTCTTTTATTTGGGGTTGGCTTAATCGTTAGAGAGCTTGGGAGTATTGGTGGAGCCTTGGAGAAATAGAGAGAGATTTCTTCCAACAAAGAACGCCATCTCCATCGAAGAACGGTGATGCTTCTCCTTCCATTCCAATTGGGGAAAGCAAGGGAATATGTCGCCCGCAAAGAACATCGCCAATGACAATGACTCTTCCTCCGACATTGACGGAATGACGTCTGTCTTCCGTGATGCCATCTTTCTCGACTTTGACAATGTTCCTGAATCGAGGTTGGGGGATTTGTTTAATTTTAGATGAATAAAATTATACCCTCAGTTATTTGATGTTTACTTTGGTTTGACGGTGGAAAATTGACCTCACCTAATGTAGAGGGAACGAGCTGAACAAACACGACCCAATGACCCTCTATTGAGTCTCATTTTGTTGACATCGGAGGTGGAGCCAAAAGGGCGTGGCGCCGTCGCACCGCGCTGGAGAAGAACCTCGACGGCGGAGGCGACGCGACGCCATACCGCCACATAGAGCGCAGTAGGATCATGGTTCCATCGCACTGCGGTGGAGGTGCGGAGGCTACCGGCTAAACCGGCCACCGTGGAGGCAGTCCGCGGGACGACCGGCCGGTCAATCCGTCAAGCCCGCTGGAAGTCCGCAGCGCATGTAGGCACCGTGTGGAGGCAGACTGCAGCCCGCAATAATGGGCCGCTCAACTAGAGGAACCAGTCGGCTGCCTACCGGCTGGGTTGAAGGACCGCGGCACTCGTAGGTGCTATACGGAGAAGACTGCGGCCCGCAGTGCAGGCCACTCTGTTTGGCGAAATGGTCGGCCGCCTGCCAGCCAGGCTGGTAGACCGCAACGCCGCTTGGCGCCACGTGGGGGGGAACTGTGGCCCGCTATGCAAGCCGCTCATGCCGGACAGAACCGGACGACTACGATTGGCCGGCTATGACCGGTCGGGCAGGGGAGGGGTAGCACCGCTTGGCGCTGCCGGGAGAACTGAACCGACCCACAATGCGGGTCGGGTCTGCGGGTGGTCCATGCCCCACCAGGCTAGGCCAACCCCTCAACTAGGTCGGACCTGTCGGGTGGGGTCTGTGGGTGGGCTGGGCCGACCCCTAGCTGGGTCAGACCCGCCGAACTGGGTTGGGCTGACCCCCCAGCCCAATTGAATTGACAGGTCGGACCTGTCTTCCCTTAAACGGGAATATCTCCTAGATTGCGCATCCGATCTACACGCCGTCTGCGACACTATGACCCTCATGATGAGGCAGTCCTTTGGCGATACTCTAAGTGATTTTTGGACAACTTTGGAAAAATGTCCAGGTTTGGACCGAGCGTAAATCCAACCCGACCCCTAGAACAGAAATGCTAATAACTCTCAGACCGGGCGTCTGATTGACGCGTTGTCTATCACGTTGGGTTCCTTATGATGAGACAGAACTACGAGATACATCAACTAAAAATTTCGTGATAGTTGATGTATCGACACTTGGTTCGAGGAGCGGACCCTCCCGGAATCGGGCATGCTGTGTGCGGGAACCCTAGAGCTGGCTGCGGTGACTACTGTACCAGAATCCTACATGGGTTCGATAGTGATGATTAATGTACCAGAATCCTTCATGGGTTCGACAACGATGACTGCTGTTCTGGAATCCTATGTGGGTTCGACAATGACGACTATTGTATCGGAATCCTACATGGGTTCAACATTTCTGACTTCTATTCCTGTATCTTGTGTGGGTCTGACAAAGTAACTAGTCCTGTATCCTATGTGGGTCTGACAGCTTAGCTGGTCTTGTATCCTGTGTGGGTTTGACAGCTTAGATGAATCAGTGACTACATCTTATCATATCCATCGCTCTACGAAAGATGTATACCTGTGTGAGTTGAGTCTTGTCTATTCAATCATTATCATCTATGTGATTGAATTTACTTCCTGTGTGGACTGGGTTGTGCTAGGGATCATGAATTGGAGTTGTACTGTGATGGATAACTTAGGTATATGTATGGGCATATACCTAAGTAGGGTTGGTTGATACTTCGTGTTTGTATCATTCTTCTATGGTTATCCTTTGTGGATTCTGGGTGACCTTCATGGGTCTCAGGGTCCCCTACTAAGTATCATTATACTCACCCATGCACGGGCTATGCCCACACATTGTTGTGTTGGTTGCAGATGATGGACATCACTGATCGAGGCAGAGAGTTATAGAGTTGGATGGTACCTGGAGTTGGACCACTTGGAGAGACGTACACGGAGCGGACAGACGGGCCTAGGGTGTAGAGGAGGCCATCTGTACCCACCCTTTAGGCGGGATCCTCAGGGGACAACTCAGTAGTTTATGTTTACCTTTCTGTAGTTGTACTAGCTGTACAGTTGTTTTACATTACTATTGGGATTGTATTTTCAGCACCTTTCCTTCAGAACATTCTTTTGCATACAGTTTTACTTAGTGTTTACTTCCATTTGCATACTCTACTGGTTGTGTTCAGTCTATGTGTGTATACATGTTAAAGGCAATGCCTTCCCTTTTTATAGGGATTACACCTTTGGTTCTAGTCACCAGCCCCTGACCTATAGAAGGTGGGATTGGGGTAGTCATGGCACGGGCCCTGAGGACGGGTCGTGACAAACAAAGTGGTGGGTGGAGATTTATTTTCCCCTCAATATCTTTAAGATGTAACTTTGTTAGAAGATTTTGGAAGCCTCTATGAGATTTTCTAGTAGCTATTAAGAAAAATTTCTTATGAAAATGCATTAAAATAAACAAAGTCTGTAAGGAATAATGAAAACTAAATAGACATTTCATTATATAATTGTTTAGTAAAATAGAGAAATTATAATATAACATTACCATTATATCATTCCAAAGGATTTCCTTCATTACAGGTTAGATGCAGTGACATGAGTCAAAATCAATCGGCACATTCATCCTTCTAGTGACCCTAAGATAACTGATGAATGTTGACTTGTTGGGTTCAATAGGTTGTCCATGTTGATTCCAAACAATATCAAATTTTAAACCCTGACTTCTTTCTTTGATAATTCCATTCAAAATTTTGAGGATGCATCTTTCGTGTTTTTTCTTTTTTTTCATCAACATATTTTTGATCCCCTAATAATTCTATATTTTCATCATCATGAAATTTTTCTTTCTAGAGGTTGGAAATATCATTATGTTCAAGATACATTGTATACACGAGTAGTAAAACATTTAATTTATCTTCATTAACAACAATGCAATACACTCCACGCATAAATGTCCACAATTACATCCAGCTTTCATGAATTTTTTTACCATCTTAAATATAGATATAATACTTGAATACTACAATACAACAAAACACCACTACCTTTGTTTATTTTATCTTCATACACTTGATTTTCTTCCATCTCTTGATGATGTATTTGCGGCCAATCGTTCCCTCTTTCAAACTATCCTTCCTGTCATCACTGTTCGGGAGGTATGTCATCAATGAACTTTGGGACCATAATGATGGGAGGAAATCTATTTCAAAAGAGGGAGTCGAGTCCATCATCAAGAGATATAACACAGTCAAGTATCTAAGGATCAATGTGTCATAGGAACCTACACTAAGGGAATCACTCAAAAAGTCTCCTCAATGGAAGAGGAATTAAAATACCTCCACTCTAATGTTCTTGAAGAAATGAATCTCACATCACCTACATTGGACATCACTTATGTCTACTATAGGATTCCTCAATTATCTATTTTGGATATTTTTAATCCAAAATATGATCCCTCTAATAACATTCATCCCTTTAACGGGTGAATTTTTCAACTTATGCTCAGTATTGATCTAGAGGTTTTTTACTCTTTTAAATGAAATAAATCTATTAAATGAAATACTAAATTTATTATTATTATATATTACCATAAAATATTAGATAGGAACCGTAGATACTTCCCATCATTGAAAATTATACCACATATATTTAAGTGAATCTATAATTACCTCTAACAATTTCCTACTTTATGACTGATAATGATATTATCTGTTGTAAAATATAATATTGGAGAGTGGTATCCCGAAAAACCAATCATATTCTATGATAAAAAAAATTAATAATACACCATGATTGGTTAAATTTTAATAATAATCTTGAATTAATTAAAAACAAGAAAAACTCTCACAACATGCTTCACTGAAATATTTTTTGGAATGTTGATAATTAATTAAATATTTTTTTTGAATTCAATGAAAAATTATTCATCAAAATCATAAATTTAAAAAACCCATTTCATGGTTTAAAAATTTACATGAATAACCAAAATCCACAAAACATGTTTTAAATATTTTTACACTTACCATGGACCATATATGTTCATCACCCATAAAGGAGGGCCACAACTTGGTATCTTTTAATCCATAAAAACCATCATAATTAATCCATTAAAATATATAATCTAGCATGTGAAACTACACATACTTTTCAACCTTTTATTATTAAAATGAAGAGAAACCTGAGGGGGTATGAGAGGTATACTAGCTAATGTCGAGATTAGAGTAATCCAAGGAGGAAGATGAAACATCAAACAATGATAGAGGAAAAGTAGGAAATAAAATACAATGGATTATAGCCTTGATTAATCGGAGGTAATGTAGAGGAGTCACACAATAAGCAGATGAGTTTCACTAGAGCCTGAGAATCGCAAGCGGCTGAGTCATGGTTAGGGTTTTTTAAATAGATCGGTGACACATTAAACAATATTTTCCCAAAACCCCTGATAGAGATACCTTTAATCAATGATAAATTTATAAGTATTGATTAATATATAACATTTTCAGCGCTAAAAAGTGATAATAAAAGTTATATATACCATTGCTAACATTTTTGCACAGATAAATATGTCTTTTAATAGTGGTTTATTAGCGCTGATATGGATGGATCATTATCATCACTACAAAAGCACTATTAAATGTTTTGTAATTATCATTATTTAAAAACATTATTATAATTTTATACATATTTAATTACATATAATTATTTATATATAATTATATAAATAATTATTTAAAAATAATAGTTATTTATTTATTATGATTATATATTTATAATAAATATTGATAAGGTAAATATACATTTATGGATATATTCATTTCTACTTATTTATTTAAAAATATAATTTTAGCATTATTAATGGATATATAATATTAAATGCAAGCATTTTAAAAATGAGTGAAATTTAATATTTCGAAATTAGTATACTTTAAAATATTTAAAAATGGATAAGTTTTATTAATTATGTAACACCGCAAGCTTCCACGATACGTTTCCTTTTGAATAATGCAATGGCGTGCATTGTACGCAACTTCAAGATTCTAACACACCACAACCAATCAAACTATCCATTATGAATAGTAATATCTATTTCGAAATGGACTTCATTTTTGGATTCGTAATATCGAAATTAGCTAATGGTGAAATTTTGGTACTTTTCGGAGAACTTTCATATTTTGATGAATAGTGAAAATTAATAAATTTTAATTAAAAACAACTTTTTTAATCAAAATAATTAATAGTGATAAATTATTAATTTGAGTGGTTTTAAAGTATATTTAGAATATATTTTTACCATTTAATACAATATTAGTCATTGGATGTAATTTCACATTTAAACCAGACATAGACAAGTGTCAATCTTTTGATAGTTATTATCTCTTAAAAATACGCTATATGTTTTGACGACGGGAATTAATTTTTAAATTAATTAATGAAACTGATATGTTTTGAATTTCGTAAAATAGACATCATTTTTTAATTCATAATATCAAATATAGCTAAGGCCTAAGTTTTGGTATTTTTCTGGAAACTTTCATTTTTTTGATGAATAGTGAAACCACTAAGTGGTAGTTAAAAAACTGAATTTTTCATAAAACTTAATTTTACCACTTCTGTGAGTGGAATTTCAAAAATCTGAGAGACATAGTTAATATCAAGGAGTAAAATGTGCTTCATTGAGATGAAAATAGTTTTTGGTGAATAGTAACTTTTTAATTTTATTTACCACGGTTAAAAGTAAATAGGGTAATTAAGGGTAAAAATGATATTAATATTACCCTAACACAAGTCCTAATTCTATTGTACAAGTGTATCTAGACCACAAACAACCTTAGGAATAAAATATTATCATTTAGGTCCACTTGGATGTATATAGTAATATAATATAAAAATGCAAAGAGACATTGTAAAAGTGAAACTAATTAACTAAGAGTTAATACTTAAAGATAAGGTTAATATAATGACCCAAACCTGTCTAAATTCTATTGGATGAGTTTTTTTCAAACTATCCCCACCTTAAACTTTAAATAATACACTTTGGAGCCATTAAAAACCGAATATTAATTTATTATAAAATAATATTTCCAGCTTTTCCAAAGGTGCCCCTCACCCCTCTTATAAAAGGGCACTCCCCCTTCTCTTTACTTCACACATTCAAAGCCTTTTGGTTCAGCCAAGCCCTGACCCAATACTCTCTCAACTTCCCTCACTACAACCTAGAGGCCTTAGTTTTATTAGAAAGCCAACCTAAGGAGACCTTTTGATCAAATCAAAAGGAAGAACCCGAAGAAGAGGTAATGTTTTCACCACCCCTTTTCAAATTCTTTTCTTCTTGAACTTCTTATTTCTTTGTTATTCCCATTATAAAATAATTAATCCAGTATATCCTATATACTATAATATTATTATAAATATGGTACAACCATATTCAGTATTCTATCTATCCTTTGAATGACATGTCACCATACGTGCGTATGTACGGCTTACCTTCTCCACGTCGTGGTGTAATTGTCATTCAATAAATTATTATTTGGATGGGTATAATAATGATGTTTAATTCATGTAAATAATAAATATAACATGATAATAATTCTGTCTATATGATATACCATCCAATTATATATTATTTTATCATCAAAAGAAAGATATTGTCGCTCGTGCGTACATACGGACTACCGTCCCCACAAAAGCGATGAGATTTATTCTCCATCGTATCCATTCATGTATAATTATCATCTGATGATTTAAAAATAATGTTTAAGGACTTGATATAGTTATAGATATGAATAAGATACAACCTACCCATAACAAACACGGCTTACGTAACAATGAATATAAAGGAAAATGAGTAAGTTAACACCTGAAATGACGATAATACTAAGATATTATTAACAAATCAATGTTACAAGATCATATATGATATAATATTAATGTAAATGATTCTTGTATAATTCAATAACAATTATTTCACCATTATACAGGAGGTTATCCTACAGTCGAACAAGGAAAAATTACAAAGTAAGGGGTTTCTCATCTCACTTTTAATTCCGTGAGAATTCCATTTTTCACTGCTTATTTATTACATTTGGTGTGTGTACTGCCCATGTTTGTATTCATTTTGTAATATACCTTAATTCATGTATATTTACATCATAATTGTATGATCATTCTTTAATGGTTGTATGTTTTTTATTTTACCAAATCAATAAGAGAATTTGAAATTTCAATTTCCACTCATTCGACTTTACGCATACTTCATTCATTATTTTACTCCATGATTATGTGTGGAATTACTATTCATTTGATTATGTAATAATTTCCCCTCCCCTTTCTGTGGATATACTTTTTATACACATAATCACTCCATTGATAAATTCTCAAGTCATCAGTATGAACTTGATAAGAGTAATTTTTACTCAATCTCGATTTGTTGAGATAAACATCTAATATAATGGTGTTGTTTTTACAAGAATATGTGTGAATGGACTTTGATTGTTTTACAATAAATATCCAATCATATTTAGTGTATTTATATTTTTCACACATAATTATGTTTTTGATTTATCCTTAACCTAAGTATACAATCTTTATGATATATTTCATCTCAATTTACATTCCATTAAGACTTCTTTGTTGTTATACACCAATTCACTTTTATGTGGTGTATAAAATGTACTTTGACATAGTTTATCATGAATCCCTTTATTCTCATGATATTAAAATGTTTTTATTACCTCAATTATTCTTATTCAAGTGTCTCTCTTTTGGTTAGAAACTCTAACTAAAATACCATTTTTAAATGTTTTAAATACTTATTCTTCTAAATCTTTCTCATTAATGTCCATGTTTTAAAAATGGTTTTAAGGTTTTATTTATATGTACATTAAAATTTTAAAATTAAAACACCTTTTATAAGTTTCAATTTTTTATGGGACACTTTGATTCAAAAATCTATTTTTAAATGTCTTCTTGACAAATAGTGTGACTTTTAAATGATTTCAAGAAAAAGGGGTATATTTCACTCTAATTGTTTTCATGATTATTTTCATCTATGTCAATATCCTTCATCATTCTTGATTGAGGTTATTATGATACAATACAATCTTCAATATTGTATCGAATGAGTTATGTTTGACTGTGGATGTGCTATTTTTATACCATTCATGGTTTGTGGATAAAGTATTGACATTTCGTATGCTAGTTTTAATACGAATGTTTATGTTATGTTTAGAACTTTTCATATGAGGAATGAAAAGGACTTAGTAAGTGACGGGTGGAGCCTGCTATTGCTCCTCGATGCATTGGTTGGTCTCATGAGACAAACTAGTGTCTTGGCATAAGGCCTTGGCAAAATTTTATTTGTAGTCTTGGCACGAGGCCTTGTCTATGTGGTTATTGATAGTCTGGAATTATGCATTCCATAATTATGAAAGTGGTTATTGATATTGCATGTGATTGTTCGACTAGTAGAATATCCATGTGAATAAGTAAAATGTAACACCCGAGACTTTTATGAGAAATATTTTGTTTTTATGTTATATAAATCATCAAAGGAATCTTTCACTACACACAACAATTTCATGGCTTGCTTTACACGCAATCACGACCTTCCTTGATAGCTTGTGTCGTATGCAATACCGAGTTTCACTAAACAATGATATGCTATTAAAATATTATTAAAACTAGCCGTTATGAATAGTAATAACCACTTTTTGAAATTTTGTGAATTTTATTTTTCAAAATGGACTTCATTTTTGGATTCGGAATATCGAAATTAGCATAGGGTGAAATTTTGGTATTTTTCTGGAAACTTTCAATTTTTGATTAATAGTGAAAACACTAGGTTACTATTTAAAAAATGATTTTTTAGTTAAATAATTATTTATTTTATTTGAATTTATTTTAGGTCAAAATTTATACATAATACCTATATAAGTTAAATTAAATTCATTGGAGTAATTTTATAATAATTTTAGATATATAAAAATTTTATTGAACTTTTCACCGTCTATTACCCACCTCCTAGGAGAATTTGCAAATTTACATAAAACTTAATTTTACTGCTTCTGTGAGTGGAATTTCAAAAATCCTAAAGACATGGTTGATTTCAGTAAGTAAAATGTGGTTCAATGGGATGAAAATAATTTTTGGTGAATAGTAACTTTTTACTTTTATTTACCACGGTTAAAAGTAAATAGGGTAATTACTGGTAAAAATGATATTATTATTACCCTAAAACATGTCCTAATTCTATTGGATAAGTGTAATTCGATCAAAAACAACCTTAGGAATAAAATATAACCATTTAGGCCCACTTGGATTAGATTAGAACATTTAATATTAATTTACTTAAAGAAGGGTTAAAATAGTTAAAATCAAAGTTTAATAAGTAAAACATTTTTAATATATGGTTATAAATAAGATAAATTAAACTATAAATATTCATTATAAATATAAAAAAATTTCATACATAATGGTATTTTATTTTTAATTTTTAGACTTTAAATAATTTAATTTGTTTATAACACAATGATGATGTAGTAATTATATTATTAATGAAATATTGACATAATTGATGTTATAAATACCCAAATAAATGTAATCCAAAACTTTTTATGAATTCCACTAATTTTCTAGGTTAATATGACATGTTAGTATGATTTAATTAAATTTGGTAGAACTAATAATTCTATTATGATTTTTACAAAAATCAATTACTAAATAGTGTCAAAATTGATATAAATTATTTTTAAAACAAATATTATATTATTAATTGATATTTTATTCCTAAAAATCTAAGGCTCTTCCAAATGACTTAGATAAGTTTATATATATTAATAATAAATTACTTGGGGTTCGTTTGGCTTGTTATAGTATATTTATTAACCTTATAGTGTAATAAAACAAGAAGACAAGGTAAGAGTAAAATTATTTAACTTAAAGTTAAATCTTAATGATAAGGTTAAAATAGAAACCTAACCTTGTCTAAATTCTATTTTATGAGATGATTTCGACCCATACCCACATTATCTTCGAAATGAATCAATTTGGAGCTATTTAAAACCGAATATGACTTTATAATAAAATAATATTTTTAGTTTTTCCAAAGGTTCCCCTCTCCTCCCTTATAAAAGGGCACCTCCTCCCTCTCTTCCTCACACCACTTTGAGCCTTCAAGCTCGGCCAACCCCTGCCAATTTCTCCTCTCCACTTCCCTAGAAACATACTAGAGGTTATGGTCTTCTTCAAAGACCAATCTTAGTGCCCTAAGAGGAGGTTTTAAAAGGCGTGTCGAAAGAAGAGGTAATATCCTTTACCGATTCTTTCAACTTTATTTCTTCTTTTACTTATTCTTATTTAGTTGTTTCATTATGAAGTAATAACATCAGTATCACTCATATACTGATATTTTATTATAAGTATTAAACAACTCTATTTCACCATCTATCCATCCTACGTAAAACAAAATCACCGTGCATGCGTACGTACAGAATACCGTCTCCACACCATGGTGAAATCTATTTTACACCACCACCTTACTTGGATGGGTATAATGGTGTAAATAATAACTATATATAATTATTTTAAAGTGGTATTGATTCTGAAATAGTATACATACTCTCCAATACAATTCCACGATCATGGGAACGATGTCATCGCTCGTGTGTACGTACGGAATACCGTCTCCACGATGTGATGCGACTCGTTCTACATGATTTTCATTGCATAATGATTACATAAAGGAATTGAGTGAATAAATATGATATATATTACACTAATACCATTCTGTAAATGAGGTATCTATAACCTAAAGATAATAATAATAATTTATTCAACAAAACACACATAAGAACAAAAAACAATAAACACCCGAATAACAAGTAACAATGAAATATTACTAATAAGTAGCTAAGAATATGGCCATATATGATATCATAAAAATGAGTATGATTCTGGAATAATTCAATTACATTATTTAAATCATTATACATGAGGTTTGGACACTTACGAAGCAAATCGGACCTAAGGTAAGGGAAATATCACAATCTCATTTTTATCCGAGATTATTTATACTTTGGAATTTACAAGGGTGAATTTTATCATCCACATCCATGTTTCCTCAATATGTAATATTATTTCCATCCACCTAAAATTGTTTAAATCCAATTTTTACCCTTCGGTGAGTTTTTAGTAAAAGATATGAAAATAATCTTTTGTCATTTTTCATACGAGGTACTTTTTGACTTTTCCGACAAAAGTACGAGAAGAATGTTCTTTTAACTTATACGGCATTAATGGATTTTTAAAACATTATTTACAAGAAGTTTACTTTACATGTTTTCAAGTTTATTTTTAATCAACTTCTATTAGTTTATAATTGTATGACATTTTATGAAAGGAATGGTGTTTTTGAAGTAGAAAGGATATTTTCCTCAAGAATGGAGTTCAAGTGTTTTATCAAAATTATTTTCCATATAAGAAAATAAAGGGTTCTATTTATATCCCTATTATTACATTGATTTGATTTTGTTGTGATGGAATTATTTTTATGAATTCCTTTATCTTATATGAATTGTTTTATGATGTCACGATGTTTAAGAATCCCATTTTTATTACATGGGTTATGCTATGATGTATGGTTTATGATTTTGTGGCACACATAATAATGGTATCATTATGAGATGGGTGGGACCAATATCTCCCTCCAATGCATTGGGTAAAGATTTTATATCTCATGAGATAGACATGGCTAGAATGGAAGATTAAACCGGTTCCGTGAAACAGGACTGAAACGAGGAATGAACTCGGTTCAGAAATGGACTTTGTCCACTAAGATAGTCTTGGCAATGAGTCTTGAATAATAAGAAATGATTTTCTATGATTATGTGTGTATGCCACAAAGATTCATATTTTAAGTTATGATTATTTTGATTACATTTCACTACCATGATTAATCCCATATTAAGACATTTTGATCTCTTTTGCAGGGTAAGATTTCCAAAATGATATGTTCTTATGAATATGTTATGATTGATATTTCTTTTGTTTACCCTTACTGAGCATTTGAGCTCAACCTTTTGTATGTTTTCTTTCCCCAGGTCAGGAAGAAGGTTATTAAGTAAGATATTCCAAAAGGGACTATGGATATGATGAAATAAATGGGAGACAGTGTAGACGCTTTATGAACCAGTTGTTTATGTTTCCCAGTTTCTAAAGACACTATACCTGTATGGTCCTTTCATGGTTTTGTTATATGTTGTAATAAGTGTACATTAATTTTGAAGTATTAACAATGTATGTAAAGTATGGGTCGTTATATAAATGGAATTATTTCATTTTATCTTTTCCATATTATGCCGAAGTTCAAGTTTAAAAGGCTTTTGTTTTATTTATAAATTGCTTTAAGTGTTTATGCTTATCTATGAAAGCATCTGCTATATTTTTATCCTTACTAGGCATCTGAGCTCACCCCTTTCAATGTTTTATTTTTCCCATGATGTGAAGAAGTAATTTATGAATGACCTACAGGGATAGTATGAGGGGATATGAAGACAAGATGTTATTGTAGTTTTTTACCTTATGTGTAATGTATGTCTTATGAATATATCTAGTGTTTCTAAGACTACAAAACTAATCGGTATTTTGAGGCTTGATCCTTTGTGATCATGACAATGTCCTGTAATAATGCACCGACTCTGGGTATCTAGGGTCGGGGCATTATAGTTGGTATCAGAGGAAGTTTAGTACAAACCTTGGAAGATAGATTTAGATAAACTCTGATTAGAGCACGTAGACCTAAGATGAACTTTGAGGATTAGTATAGAAGAACTTTCTATAATTTTGGTATTGTAAATATTTTGTGAGTTTTTCGAACAATACATCCCTGTCTGGATACGAGAAGGTAGAGGCGGCTCTGGCACAGATGTACCTAGGGGTAAAACCCGAAAACACCACTTTGAGCTAGACTCGAACGGGAACTGGTGCATGATAACGGGCCTTGATGCACTCTTGGTTATGACACTCCCAGGGGATATTCTTAGGATAATTTATGTTTTCTTTACTAACTGATTTGAAGTATTAAATATATAAGATAAGAGTAAATGACCTTGGATAATCCTAATGTGTTTCAAATTGAGAATATGGTGACATGTTAATCTCTAAATGATTTTATGACTACTGTTACTCACATAATGCATTCTGGTTTTAGTCAATGGATGGATTCCAAGGAAGTCATAGTGACTTTGAGAATGATGTATAAGGTGGGAATGGTGGTGGTAATGAGCAAAAAAATGGAATGTTGATAGGAATAAAAGATATCGTCTTTATGCCAAATCAATTTTCCAAAAATATGATCAACAATATATATATTAACCAATTCCCAGACTCAACAAAGAAGAGAAAGGTGATGAATGATAAGAGCTCCAGTAGTGGAGAACATGGAGAAAGGAATCCCCAATTTCCATCATGCAGGAAATGTGGAAGGAGACACCTAGGAAAGTGTCTCAATGGGACAAATAAATGCTTTACGTGCGGAATGGAAAGACATAAAGTGAAGAATTGCTGAAGAAAAATGAAGAGTACTACGGAAGAAGATAAAAATGGTCCCAAGAGTCCATTTACAGTCATTTGCCATAAATTTAGGGGACCTGAACATTACCTGAGTGAATCCCCTATTCTATAGGATATTTTCTTGGACAAAGAAGAATCTATGTGGAAATAAATGGTTGGAGAAATTTTTAAAAAGTATTAGTGCTCCTTGTTGATGGGTTTACTTTGGAATATTTTTCTCTTGTATTTTTTAACCCTACAGTTTTCAATGTGAGAATGATATTTGAGGAAGAATTATCCTTTCTCTTGTGGATATAGTTATAAATAACCATTTGGTTTTATATGATCATTGGGTTTGAGGAAATTATAAGTTATTATAATTTGGGATGAAAATGAAAGGTATGAGACAAGATTTGTGGTTAAACTATGTTATGGTTATTTTGAGGAATTTATCTCATTTTGGTAATGTTATAAAATATAGTTTTTGTAAAAGGAAAACACGTAGACCGTGTGACAAACCGTGACGTCGGAAAAAGCTGGGGGAATCGAACCCACAACCAAAGTGCGATTGGGATTTATCGCCTACCACTGGACTACGTGAAGTCCCTGGTTAGTGTGACTATTATTTTTAGTTAAATGATTTTATTGATCATTAATAATTTGATTTGGGATCTTATGTCTTATTAAATGAATACCCTTAGTATAGGAAAATGATTTGGTAATTAAGTGATAGATATTTTTTTGGAAGTTGTTCGCTTTGTTGTATAGAAAATAGAATAATGTGGGATTTCATTTGAGGAGTAATGGTGGATTTTTATCTATGTTTTTTTGTGGATTCATAGTGATTTGGGTTGATTATGGAAATGATTAGGTTAATTACTTTTATGTGAATTTAAGTGTAATTAATGTCATTTGGAGATACAATTTAACGTGGAAGACTACATTCTTATAAGTTTTGAGTTTCAATATTAGTTTGGATTATATTGAAGGATTTTAAGGACAATTTATTATTTAATGGTATTTATTTAACTTTGGGGTATTGATGGTTTAATTTTAGAAATTAAGATTAGTGTTTTTTTCTCTAATGGAATATCCATTTGGGGGGTCATCAGATATTATACTAACCATTTTGGTTTTGATTAATCTCTAAAGACAAGGTAAATATATAGTTTATCCTACATGGATCATGTATTTCTATAGAAGTTTATTCTAGCTCTTCCATTGTGACCAAGTCTTCTTGAATACTCATTGTTCAAAAAAATGAGTTAGTGATAAAAATTTATTAAAGAATGAAACTCTACTTAAAAAGTAAGTATATCTTTTTATGTTCTTAGTCAATATCATAAATGAATTCCTCATCCTTATGTAATGTAACTTAAAATAAAAAAATGTTGTCTGTTTACTTTTCATACTGGGAGACTAAGGACCGTTTTTTCCAACATAAGTTTGTGATTTTCTTATTATTATCTTTCTCCTGATCATGTTTTCTATCCCTCTCCATCAGAACTGAACACTTAGTTTATCGTCCATATCCATGTTTTCCTACATGGAATCCTAGTATGGGTTATCTTGGGTGACCTTTATACCTCTCTTCCTTTCTTTTAATGTGATATTTTTATTTACTCTTTTTTCCAATGTTGGACATTCCATTATATTCTCAAGCCCAATTTTAAAACAATTGTGAGGACGCAATTTATTGAAGGAGGGGAGAATGTAACACCCCAAGCTTCCACGATACGTTTCGTTTTGAATAATTCAATGGCGTGCATTGTACACAACTTCGAGATTTTAAAATACCACAACCAATCAAACTAGCCGTTATGAATAGTAATATCTACTTTTTGAAATTTTATAAATTTTATCTTTAGAAATGGACTTCATTTTTGGATTGGTAATATCGAAATTAGCTTAGGGTGAAATTTTGGTACTTTTTAGATAACTTTCATATTTTGATGAATAGTGAAAATTACTAAATTTTAATTAAAAACTACTTTTTTAATCAAAATAATTAATAGTGATAAATTATTAATTTGAGTGGTTTTAAAGTATATTTAGAATATATTTTTACCATTCAATACAATGTTAGTCATTGGATGTAATTTCACATTTAAACCAGACATAAACAAGTGTCAATCTTTTGATAGTTATTATCTCTTAAAAACACAATATATGTTTTGACGATGGAAATTAATTTTTAAAGTAATTAATTCAACTGATATGTTCTTAATTTGGTAAAATAGACTTCATTTTTGAATTCATAATATCAAATATATCTTAGGCCTAATTTTTGGTATTTTTCTGGAAACTTTCATTTTTTTGATGAATAGTGAAACCACTAAGTGCTCGTTAAAAACTGAATTTTTCATAAAACATAATTTTACAGCTTCTATGAGTGGAATTTTGAAAATCCGAGAGACACGGTTAATATCAATGAGTAAAATGTGGTTCATTGAGATGAAAATAATTTTTTGTGAATAGTAACTTTTTTCTTTTATTTACCACGGTTAAAAGTAAATAGGGTAATTAAGTGTAAAAATGATATTAATATTACCCTAACACATGTCCTAATTCTATTGGACAAGTGTATCTTGACAAAAAACAACCTTAGGAATAAAATATTATCATTTAGGTCCACTTGGATTAGATTAGGACATTTATTAATATTTAATTCAAAGAAGAGTTAAAAGAGTTAAAATCAAAGTTGATTTACTAAAACATTTTTAATATACGGTTATATAGAAGATAAATTAGATTGTAAATATTCAAAATAAATATAAAAATATTTCCTACATAATCGAATTTTATTTATAATTTTTAGACATTAAATACTTTAATTTATTTATGACACAATGATGATGCAGTAATTACCATAATAGTGAAAAATTAAAATAATTGATATTATAAACACCCAAATAAATTTAATTTGAGACTTTTTAAGAATTACACTAATTTTATAGGATAATATGACATGTTTGGATTTATTTAATTAACTTTTTTTGAATTAATCATTATATTATGATTTTTACAAAAATCAATTATTGAATAGTGTCAAAATTGACATAAAAGAGTTTTTAAAACCAATATTATATTATAAATTGATATTAAATTTTTAAAAATCTAAGGTTCATCCAAGAGACTTATATAATGATAGGTGTATCATTAATTGACCACTTGGGGGTCTCTTGGATGTATATAGTTTGTTTATAAACCATATAATATAAAAATTCAAAAAGACATTGTAAAAGTGAAACTAATTAACTTAGAGTTAATACTTAAATATAAGATTAATATAATGACCCAAACCTATATAAATTCTATTGGTTGAGTGGTTTTTGACCTATCCCCACCTTAAAATTTAAATAATACACTTGGGAGCCATTAGAATCCGAATATGACTGTATTATAAAATAATATTTTTAGTTTTTCCAAAGGTGCCCCTCACCCCTCTTATAAAAGGGAACTCCCCATTCTCATTACTTCACACATTCAAAGCCTTTTGGTTCGGCCAAACCCAGCCCAAATACTCTATCAACTTCCCTAAATACATTCTAAAGGCCTTAGTTCGATTAGAAATCCAACCTAAGGATCCCTTTTGATCAAATCAAAAGGAAGAACCCGAAGAAGAGGTAATGTTTTCACCACCCTTTTTCAAATTCTTTTCTTCTTCAACTTCTTCTTTATTTGTTATTCCCATTCTAAAATAATGAATCCAGTATCTCCTATATACTATAATATTATTATAAATATGGTACAACCATCTTCAGTATTCTATCCATCATTTGAATGACATGTCACCATACGTGTGTACGTACGGCTTACCGTCTCCACGTCGTGGTGTAATTGTCATTCAACAAATTATTACTTGGATGGGTATAATAATGATGTGTAATTCATCTAAATAATAAATATAACATGATAATTATTATATCTATATGATATAACATCCAATTATATATTATTTTAACATCAAAAGAATGATATTTTCGCTCGTGCGTACGTACGGACTACCGTCTCCACGAAAGCGATAAGATTCATTCTCCCTCATATCCATTCATGTATAATTATCATTTGATGATTTAAAAATAATGTTTAAGGACTTGATATAATTCTGTATATTAATAAGATACAGCCAATCCATAAAAAACAAAGCTTATGTAACAAATAATATAAAGGAAAATGAGTAAGTTAACACCCGAAATGACGATAATACTAAGATATTATTAACAAATCAATGTTAAAAGATCATATATGATATCATATTAATGTAAATGATTCTTGTATAATTAAAGAACAATTATTTCACCATTATACAGGAGGTTAACCTACCTTCGACCAAGGAAAAAGTACAAAGTAAGGGGTTTCTCATCTCACTTTTAATTCCGTGAGAATTCCATTGTTCATCACTTATTTATTACATGTGGTGTGTGTACTACACATGTTTGTATTCATTGTGTAATATAATTTAATTCATGTATATATACATCATCATTGTATGATCCTTATTTCATGGGTGTTTGTTTTGTATGTTACCAGATCAATAAGGGAATTTGAAATTTCAATTTCCACTCATTCAACTTTACACATACTTCATTGATTATTTTACTCCAAGATTATGTGGGGAATCACTATTCATTTGATTATGTCATAATTTCCACTCCCCTTTCTCTAGATATACTTTTTATACACATAATCACTCCATTGATAAATTCTCAAGTCATCGGTATGAACTTGATCAGAGTTATTTTTACTCAATCTCGATTTGTTGAGATAAATATACAATTCAATGGTGTTGTTTTTACAAGAATATGTGTGAATGTCCTTTGATTGTTTTACACTAAATATCCAATCATATTTAGTGTATTTATATTTTTCACACATAATTATGTCGTTGATTTAACCTTAACCTAAGGATATAGCCATTATGAGAGATTTCATCTCAATTTACATTCCATTGAGACTTCTTTGTTGTTATACACCGAATCACTTTTATGTGGTGTATATAATGTACTTTGACATAGTATATCATGAATCCCTTTATTATAATGATATTACAAAGTTTTTATTACCTCAATTATTCTTATTCAAGTGTCTCTCTTTTGGTTAGAAACTCTAACTAAAATACCATTTTTAAATGTCTTAAATACTTATTATTCTAAATCTTTCTCATCAATGGACATGTTTTAAAAATGTTTTTAAGGATTTATTTATATGGAAATTAAAGTTTTAAAATTAAAACACATTTTAAAAGTTTCAAAGTGGTATGGTACACTTTGATTCAAAAATCTATTTTTAAATGGCTTCATGACAAATAGTGTGACTTTTAAATGATTTCAAGAAAAAGGGGGATATTTCACTCTAATTGTTTTTATGATTATTTTCATCTATGTCAATATCCTTCATCATTCTTGATTGAGGTTATTATGATACAATACAATCTTCCATATTGAATCAAATGAGTTAAGGTTGGATGTGGATGTGCTATTTTTATACCATTCATGGTTTTTGGATAAAGTATTAACATTTTGTATGCTAGTTTTAATATGAATGTTTATGTTATGTTTAGAATTTTTCATATGAGGAATGAATTGGACTTAGTAAGTGACGGGTGGAGCCCACTATAGCTCCTCGATGCATTGGTAGGTATCATGAGACAAACTAGTGTCTTGGCATAAGGCCTTGCCAAAATATTATTTGTAGTCTTGGCACAAGGCCTTGGATATGTGGTTATGATAGTCTGGCATTATGCATTCCATCATTATGAAAGTGGTTATTGATATTGCATGTGATTGTTCGACTAGAAGAATATCCATGTGAATAAGTAAATGGAATTATTTCATTTTATCTTTTCCATATTATGCTTAAGTTCAAGTTTAAAAGGCTTTTGTTTTAGTTATAAATTGCTTTAAGTTTTTATGCTTATCTATGAAAGCTTCTGCTATATTGTTATCCTTACTGAGAATCTAAGCTCACCCCTTTAAATGTTTTATTTTTCCCAGGATGTGAATAAGTAATTTATAAATGACCTGCAGGGATATTATGAGGGGATATGAAGACAAGATGTTGTTGTTGTTTTTTTACCTTATGATGTAATGTAAGTCTTATGAATATATCTAGTATTTCCAAGACTACTAAACTAATCGGTCTTTCAAGACTTGATCCTTTGTGATCATGCTAATGTTATGTAATAATGCACCAACTCTGGGTATCTTGGGTCGGGGCGTTACAAATTAAAAATAAGTTATTAAAAAAAATATGGATATATATATATTCAAGTTGATGAATACACATTGAAAGTAGTAAAACATAGTAAATAAATATATAAAAATAAATAATAAAAAATGATGAAATTCAAAAATTAAAAAAATTTAAAAATGAATACCATTAATGTAGTATATTACAATCAAATACATAAAATTAACCAATTAAAAACCTAATATATATTAAATTTATCATGTTATAATAACATTATATAATATACTAATATTTGAATAAATTATATAAATATTATGTTTATGTGTTTCTATATATTGCGTAATATATTCATGTGTGGGTTTGTGTATAAAAATGAATTAACACACACACACACAAACTTATATATCTTTGTGTGTGTGTGTGTGTGTATGAAATAAATGAAACAAACGATGTTTAATATAAGTTAAATTCAAAATCAAACACCATGAAAAATGAATAATACATTAATATGTCTTTAATTAACATTATATATATATATATAATACTTATTCATTTAATATTTCAATATTTAATATATACCATTTATTAATATTTATAATATATATATATATGTATATGAAATGTATTCATTTTTATCAATAATTATTTAATTAATAATTTTTTTTATATTTTTATTAATTTGCTCGTTTTATTTATTTTTTGTTTAATTTTTAATTTTATTTTAGACCATTATCAGCAGTGAAAACGTGATAATGAATGGAAACATTTATCAATTATAAAGAAGTGCTTATAAAGGATACCTTTTATGAGTGCCATAAATAAAGCAGTGATACACGTTTCCTTAATCAGTGCTAAAATAAAGTGTTAATGAAGGTTACCTTTTATCAACACTAATCAAGAAGCACAGAAAATGGTGCATTTTATTAGTGCCAGTTTTTAACACTGATAAAGGGATTCGTTTTTCAGCACTAATTTTAGCTTTGATAAATATAAACTTTAGCAGTGATTTTTTGAGTGTTTATAAATGCTAGTTCCACTATAGGCGGGTTTTGTAGTTGTTTTTAGACACATGGAGTTCTTTTGAGGGTTATACATGTTTTGATAGTTCAATGTAAAATAGTGAAAATAATCCTTAGATAATCATAGTATTTTCTACAACTTTTCTGATAGTAAAAAAATGCCTTGTGGATAAGGATTTACAGAATCTATAAAAAATTAACTATTGATTATATATAAAATTATAACTTTGATGATGATTATCCAACTTCATCAGATAATGAAAAATTCAATTCATCATAGATAATAAATCATTACCAACATTTGGTGAAATGGTTAATTATATTAATCTCATTGAGAAATAAAATATGAAATTGAAATAAAAATATGATTTATTGAAACTAGTATTATTAAATTTAATATGATAATTTTGATATTAATTTATAATCTATAAAAATATGTATTATAATTAGTTTCTAAATATGATCTAGAATTAATTTATGATGATTGGAGTTTCATTATTAAACAAGAATCTGAAGTCATTGGTTTAAAGAAACCACTATCTAACTATACATATAATAAGGAAAATTTCGACAAAATGTATAATGAAGTTAGACTGACTAGAAATTTTACTTTAATTAGTTATAATTTTGATATACATAATTACAAATCTAATTACATTGTACCAAAAGTACTCCATTTTCACTAAATATCAAAGGGGTGGTCCCTAAAAAAAATTTGTCCCAAATTTCAATATTATAGATTTCCTATATATTTTAATTCTAAAGAACTAGAAACCATTATTAATTAAATATTTGGGCTGATGTGGGTAACTAAATTTTTATTGATAACAAAACTTGACCCAAGATAGTATGGGTTCCAAGAACCCAATTTTTTTTTTTGGAAAAGTGGAAGAGTACTATAACCTAAAACAACTCATATATGGAAAATATTTATTCTTGGTACCTGAAAGGAATTAAGTCCAATATATGAAATTTGATAAAATTTAATGGAGGATGAGTTACATTTGGAGACAAAAAAACAGTTAAATAATTAAAAATGTTTATATATATATTATTAAAAATATATAATTTTAAATTATTTATATGTTTCACAGCCTAAGAACCAGTTTTTTGTCATTTCATGATTACATAAAGAGGGTTATATTGTGATGTTTTGGAATGGGATAATTAATATTCAATGCATAGAAGGCACTTTCAGTCAATTTTTCAATAGGAATGAGAATTTATAAAAACATAAAATTGAATAATTAATTCATCAGAATTTATGTGACTTATGTGAAACTAAATATTTACCATTATTGTGTACGTAGAGTATATTTCACTACAAATTTTGGATTTTATTCAAAATTTACAAGAAATATTATTTAAAAGTAATTACATAACAAAAATATAATTCAAATAGTATCTATCATCCATTTTAATTTAGTTTGGAACATATGTCTAGTTTAGAACATAAAAGGTTAATTCTTAATATCAAAATATTTATAGTTATTGCATATTTATTTATATGGTCCTATAAAAACTGGATGTTTTTAAGGGTTGAACTATTTGTATGTATTGGTTGATTATTTCCATTGATTTACCTCAACTTATTTTCTCATAAAAAACCAATTATATTATTACTTATGCAGTTTTTATTAATTATATGTTAAATGATAAAAATATACCTATGATTAATATCTAATGTAATCATGGTGGTGATTTTTTGAGATCATATTTTTAATCTTTTTTAAAAAAAATGTATTAGTCATAATATTTTTACACCTAAAACTTCACGAAAAATTTGTTTAGTATATTAAATATATACCATTATTTAAAAAATTAGTTAAACTTTTTATGTGGATATTTAATTTGATGACATTTCTGAGATGAGGCATTTATTACAATTTGATATTCTATAAATATTTTTTTACTAAGGCATTTTATAAAAAAACCCTTTGGAGTAGTAGACTATAATAAGAAATTCTCTCAAACTTCTAAGTCCTTAAGTTTAATGAATTCACTAGGAATATTGAAAATAAATTATAAATATTTAAAACTAATTATAATAAAGGTAGTTTTATTGGTTATTCTATAACTAGTTAGTCTTACAGAGTTTTGACCAAAATAATAAATTTTGTTGAAGAAATAATTCATATCATATTTGTTGAAGCCATCTCTTTTTTTTAAAGACGAGAAAATTATCATCAAGATCATGTTTTTTGGAAATCTATTATTAGTATACTAGAATTTTATTTTCAACAATAAATAATAAATCTTCTAGAAAGTAGACCATTAACTTTTCAATATATGAAAAATACTTCAATGAGAGATGTAAATCCATCAGTTGAAGATCCATTTACTAATTTACCTAAAAAAATTTTGATCATAAGTAATCATCCAATAATAATATTACTACTGTTACATGTCCATTGTTCAAAACTATCAATTCTAAGGTGAACCAAGTAAAACGTACATATTTTTTGTCAATTTAGATGAAAAATAATATATTACACAATAAATCATTACCTATAAATATAAAAATTAAGTGTATTTAAATAAAAGATACATGATCAACTTATTCCATGAATTTGTTTCAACATATCCAACAATGTTCTTCTCTCAACGTACCCTTCAAATAAATATTATATTTAAGACCTTTTTTATTGACATAGGG
This sequence comes from Viscum album, assembly GCA_963277665.1. NCBI lineage: Eukaryota > Viridiplantae > Streptophyta > Magnoliopsida > Santalales > Viscaceae > Viscum > Viscum album. The sequence continues at coordinate 1,433,174,808 of OY728138.1, read as the reverse complement.
ACATTAAAACATTAGAAATAGTGAGGACAAATGATTAACATGGGAAAACATGATAGATATAAATATATGATCATATTCAATAATAAAACATGCATAATGGCTTAAGATATTGTTAATAAATCATAATGCCCATACCCTATCAGTCATTGATCATAAATCATCAGTCATGGCTTAAATCATTAACATGTCAAAATACAAGATTCATAAGAGCCAGGAATCATCCTTAATAAATATTGATCCTTGAGATAATATTATAAGAATAAAAACTTGTTAGAGAAATTTTGGAACAATCATATTCATATAAAATTATTTAATTTGTATAGGTTCACTTCAATGACCACAATCACATAATAGAAAAAGTTCCATAATGGAATGCGTTTTATCCCAAAATTCTTTTCATTATTTGAATGTGTACACTCCCCTTTATATTTAAATTCATGGAATGGTTTCACATCTCCATATCTCATGATATATATATATCATTACCCAATGCATCAATGGGATATATAATTTCAAGACCACATGTAAAATAATGAAAACTATATATATGTGGTCCAGAAGATCATAAAAACACTCATTATTTCATCATATCATAATTAGATAATAGAAAAAAATGGGTTTCATAATGATTTCAAAGTTACATATTCATAATACATCTATATAAGTAATATGGATGACATCACTAGATTATATCTCTAGTTACTGAAAATTAAATTATTATTCCAAAATCGCTTTTGAAGAAAATGTTGGAAACTAAAACATGTAAAAAAATGTGGTTTTTAACCACAAAAGGAGGCCAACAAGTTGTTAAATACAATACTAAGAATATTATAACCATCCAACCTATAAATACCCCAGTTAATTTTGGTTTCTTATGTATCTAGGTCTTTCTTTAGAAGATATTCAAAATTATTAGCCATCTTATCCCATGGCTGAATTTGTTCCTCCATGTTGTTCTTCTTATCATTGAAACCTCAATAAAAAATGGGTCCTCCTTTTTGATTCGTAATATTTTATATTCATTACTATCAAATCTAATCAATCTCTCATTTTAAGGATCCAACCTTAAACATTACATAATCTAGTAATTGTTTTAGAATTATCTTTCTAATATTCCCAAAGATCTTTTCCATTTATAGTTTTAGTGACTATGGGAATAAATCATCCATATCAACCCACAAACATAAAAAGTGGGAACTAATAAAGAAGAATACATTTATTTCATGATAGAAATGTTTTTAATAAAATAAGAGAAAACATTCACAACATTCATCATGGATTCTCTTTTTATTTTACCCATCCTTTAAGTTTGTGAAAAACATTCTAAAACATGAGATGAACACAAAAATATTTTTTTGGGACAAAAAATAAAGGATATTTTAGTGCATTAATACTTATAAACATGTTAAATAATTTTCACAAAGTCATACTTCCCACCAATAATGTAATACATACTAACTTTTTGAAAATAATATATTTCCATAAAATATATAAAACATAAATAAAACATTTATGTAACTTGTGGAATTACTTAATTAATAATTATTCCCCAGATAAATCCATATATTTTTTACCCCTATGGATTCCTTACAATTTATCCCTCATAGAAACCTTATGATGTAACCATCATGACTACCTTATAGTGTAACCATTGCAGTTCCACTTGGAATAAACTTTACAGTCAACTTACAACATAAACACACCCAATGCAGTGGAGGGAGATATAGGTCTCACCATAAATTATAATAAATCGCCAATAACTATAACATAATAAAAAACTTGAATAATTTCATTATAAATACATTCATTTTGAATTTTGTGAAAAGATAAATTTAAAAGATTATTTTTAAAGAAAAGTATCATACCCTTGGTTCGTCGTACATAACATGTGTTCAAACCTTATGTATAATTGTTTAAAGATTTTACTTAAATTATTAAAGAACTATATTCATATTTATAATACATTATATGATATTTTTAGTATATATTTCTACTCATTTGTTAATAATATTTAGTTACTTCCATTATTTTAGGTGATTTTATTTCATGGTTTACATGGTTGGTTCCTAATAGATTTTCTTTTTGAATAAAATAAAAACCCCAAAAGTGTAATGAAATGGTGTTAATATGTTTTTATTATATTAAATGATACCATATATCATTTTTTACTTGATATTATGATGAATCATTAGATAAAACTTTAACGAAAAACATTTAATTTATTTTGGAGTTTTTTTACAACCTTCACAAACTCATATCATTTTATTTAATATAATGTTTATATATTGATTCCATAAAATTATATAACTTATAATATGTATATTAAAATCTCATTTTACCATAATAATGGTTTTATGACCAACCATGAATGTGTTAATGGAAAATGAAAGTGTATCATCCATGATGAAAGTAAATCGACATACCACAGATGATATTTTAATTTTTAGAATAAGAGGGAGAGAAGAATAAGTTTCATGATTAATATTTTCAATAAACATGATAAAATTATATTATATATAAGACAATAGAGTTTTAATTCCACTTGGATAAAGGAATGTTAAGAGAGAAATAGAAATGAAAAAAAATTAATAGGAAAAAATGCAAAATGGAAGAGGATTTTACCTCTTGAATTATCCTCCATCGGAACCAAATTAATACACTTGGTTTTGACCTTTTGGTGAGACCATAAGTTATTGGATGTGGGGAATATTCTTGGGAAGGGAATTTGGAAAAAATTAAACAAGATACAAGGCTTTGAGGACACTCTAAGTGCATGCATGAGACTTAAGATCAAATTCTGGAGGAGGAATATTTATAGTTTACAGTGGCTAGACTATAGAATGAATAACCTACATTATGGCATAGAATTTTTGATACTATATCAATCTGAAATATATATCTATATCAAACTTTAGGTCATCGGTTTTGTCTTCGAGTCCTTTAGTCTTTTGGGCCACCCAGGCCTTCGGGTCAGTAAGGCCTACGATCCACCTTAAAACCTTTGGGCCACCTCAAGGCCTTTGAGCCACTTCAAGGCCTTCGGGACAACTCAAGGGATTCTGGCCACCTTATAGCCTTCATGCCATATGTTGTTCATAGATATACGAGACAGACTCTATAACGAGCAAGCTCCAGATGAGGCTTTAGAGAAAGGTGCATTCATAAAAGTAGAGTTAATAGATTTTGAAGAATGAGAGGGTATGAAAATTGCCATCTAGAGCAGATTGTGCATCCCTGTACAAGATTTATAGCTGAAAAATCATGTGAAGTTGGAGAGTTGGCACCATGAAGTAAACAATTGGGAAGGGAAATTCCATATAGTTATATTTTGTGTGAGTTCTTATAAGACCATCAGGTCATGTAATGTATCAAAGCCTATAGTCTATGTAGGGTTCTCCATTAACCTTTAAATGGAGTATTATAAAAAATGAATAAAGAAATAGTCATTCGGGCCATTCATTGGGAGGGGTGTTTTTTGATAATTTTATTCAATAGTTTATTATTTTGACTCAATAAAATGAATAGTTTGAAAATTTAATGTCTCGAATCATCCGTATATATTTTTTATTATATAGAACTATTTTGAGACCGAAAAATTTGACGGCACATGAATTCGAGGCTCGGAGTTCCCGGAATGATCCGTTAAAAAATGTTAATCCTTAAATAGCCTTTGTGAGTGGTTTTTGAAAAAAGTGTAATAACTCTTAAATGGGTTCCTAGATCAGAAATATGAGGGCACCATTTCATTTAGGATGGGAGTTTTACCCTAGGCGCAACATAAGTTTAGTCGGTGTAGGCCTCTGGTGAGAAAATCCAAAAATGGAATAATTGTAAATAAAATAATTGAATAAAATTATTTTATTTTTCAAATTCTTATAACTCACAAATGGTGACTCGGATTAAAAATCTGAGACCAACACTGAGCTCGTGAGGATATGCTTTCCTTAGGTAGATCCTAACATTGACAGGTGTGAGCCAACAGTGGAAGTCAGTTTTTTGTCGTAAATAAAATAATTATGTAATGATTATTTTATTGTTAAATCCTTTAACTTCTAAATGGTAACTCAAATTAAAAATCCAAGATTATTGTTGAGTTAGTAGGGGTGTGTTTCCCTTTGGTGGAGCATAACCATTACTAGGTCGGGTCGATGGTGAATGTTAATTAGTTTTAAACTTTTTTTGGTACATTCAATAAATGTGGAAGTCGGGATTTATACCTTTTGAATCGGTGATCAGATTGAAAATCTAAAGGCATCGTTGAATTCATAGTATTGGGATTCTCTTTGGAGAATATTAACATCTATCGGAAAGGGTTGGAATAAAATTTTAATTTTTGGACTTTGCAGAAAAATAATAAAATAAATAAATGAGTTATTTTATTCTTTCTCCAATCGTTGAGTGGAAGTTGGTGGGACTGTAGTGTAACATTGAACATTGGATAATAGACATTTAATCGCACAACCCTTTGGTTGTGTAACTGTAATACTCATAGGACTAAATAATCATTAATTGTGGTTCATTAATGATCCACATTAATCAACGCAACGTGGGTTGTTCCTTTTCTTTTGTTTAAAAGAACCATTTGCATGGATTTTGGGAACCTATGAGAGGAACCATTGATTAAATTCTGATGATGAATTCCTCTAATGAATAACATAGTTTTGATCGATGTCTATTGTAGGATTCGAACTAGACATTGGTGGGAAAAGATGAATGTCAATGAACATGGAACACCTATGAACATGAATCTTCTCTTTTGACCACATCACTATTTCAAGGTAGGTGGTTTATGTGCTTTGATGTTCCCCCTCTTTTTTTTCTTGGAAAATATAAAAATATAGACCAACTGGTTAACCAATTGATCCACATCTCATATGTTCATGCTGGTTGTTATTGCGAGGTCTTAAATTGGGGAACGTTATTCCTTTTTGATTATTGGAATCACCCCATGTTAGAACACTAATGCATAAGGTGTGAGCCATTCCAAACAAGGTCTGGACCCCCCATCGTTCATGGTTTATGATCATTTATTGTTTGCAACAGGGAAACATGGTGGCATGACATTTCTGAGGGATTATCTATGAAGGCGGAAACCTAGGAGGCCTATAGATGTAGACGAGAAGAAAAAAACCACTGGAGCATCTCCAGTGGCCCACAATGGTGGAAGGGTGAGGTGTCGATGCACCACACGGAGAGGGAGGATCGGCCTACTCAGGACACTCGACTGGACAAAATGTCCAACTGAACTGGACGTTTCAAAATAGGGGGCAGTGACCGCTTACACCACCTACTGGTCACACTAGACACTCCATGTCCGGTCAGTCCGCCAGCAACTGGCCTGCATGTGGGATGTGTTCTTCCAAGAGGGGTAGACCCACCGGTCGAGCCGGACATGAGAGTCAGGCCGGACCCACCAGCTAGAATAAACCCATGAGTCTGGCCATACCCACAAGCTAGGTCGGACCCACCAGCTGGGATGGGTCCGCCGACCACACTAGACCTGCTGGTCGGGCTGGACCTGCGGGCCCAACAAGCCGGCTGGGCTAGACCCCAACCAAACTCGGATCTGACCAGCCCCGTTTCACTAAAACGGGCGAATCTTGCATATGAGGCATCCGTTTGAGGTATCATTAGCATCATGAGGAACCTCGTGATGAGGAGGTCCTTTTGAGATACTCCACTTGGGTTTTGGAGAACGTTGGAGTATGATTATGTTGGATATAGTTCAAATCCAACCAGGCCATCAGCACTAAAATGCCTAGAACATACAGACCGAGCATCTGATTGACGCATTATTTGTTGCATTGCAACCCTTATGACATAGAACTTCCTCAGGTTACTTCTTTTATAGGACATAGTGGCAGTTGATTTACAACTGTTGAATTAAGGAGAGGATCCTCCTGGAATCAAGCGTGACAAGTTTGGGAATCTAGTGGCTAGTTGTGACGTGATGAAGCACCTAGCGATCCTCTATGGGTCACCATTTAGTGATCATCTATGGGTCAGCACATAGCGATCCTCTATGGGTCTGTAGTTAGTGATCCCTTGTGGGTCCGCACTAAGTGACACTCTGTGGGATAACACATAGCGATCCTCCACAGGTCATCACATAGAAATCCTTTGTGAGTCAGCACCTAGTGATCCTCTGTTTTTCATCATGTAGAGATCCTCTGTGGGTTAGCACCTAGACACCTTGTGTGATCTAGAATCAAAAGCCTCTCAACTGAATAAGATGATCTATCTTTGTGACTAATCATATTTATTCATGCTATTTAATTTTTATACTTGGTGTGAGCAATCTTTTACTTTGTGCTTTATGATTGAGATAATGCTTTTTGGTTTTTATTTTTCTAATTATGAGAGACCTTATAGGGTCTTGGGGTCCCTACTGAGTATTTATATACTCACCCCTGCACGGGCTTCTCCAGCACCTTGTTAACAGAAAAATTGACTGATACTCGAGGAGTTGGGGCTAGATTGTGCTCGAAGGTGATTGATAGATGGGGTGAGCGGTAGTGACCACAAACGTTTAGCTACACCTACCCTTCAGGTAGGATCTTTGGTGGAAGACCTGTGGATCATGGTTTCCCCTTTTTACTGTTCTTTCTTTCCATTTGGGCTTTATACTGGCCAATTTACTTTTAGTACTTACTTTTACTCTCATTGCTGGTTTTTTTAATGGTTATACTTTAGCTTTTCCTCCATGTTTTACTTGTATAAAGTGTCCCCTGTCTATGTGTGTACAAGTTTAAAGGCAATGCCTTCCCTTTTGGGGTTTCGGATTTCTGGTGGTAGTCCGCAGCCCTTGGCCTATGGATGGCGTGCTTTGGGTAGCCATGACATGGGTCCTGAGGGACGGGCCATGATAGAAAATTATCACTAAATATATTAAAACAATGAAGGAGAGTATGATATTATGGTCTTATATGAGATATATTCAATCCATGACTCAAAAATTCATGTATTTTCTAAATACCATAAATTATCATATTTCAATATTCATATAAAATAAATTATTTTAGAAATATAAAAAATATATACCCTAGCCATTTCTTCAATGTGTAGAATTCAAAAATTAAATCCATTTTATGAAAATAAATTTATAAATATGAGAAATTTATTTTTTTAATTAATATCATCATTTATTAAATAGATACAAATTTTAGAATTTTAACTGATTTTATAACACTTTTCAAAAGTAATTAAGGCCTCTTAAAACTATTTTATAACCACACAATGAAAAAATATAAATTCATGAATCTATTTTATGAAGATAAATTTTATTTTAAGTTATTATATTAATTATAAAATGTAAATAAAAATTTATGTTTCATAAAAAATATCAACACTTAATTTTTCACTTTCTAAACACTTATATACTTATTCTATGATTTAAATAAGTCATATTTTTATTTTTATGATACTTTAATTTTATTTATACACTCATAGGTAATGTTAATTTTATTTTATTATAGATTCCTAAATTTCTATAAATTCTATTTATTTTATTATACATTTATTTTAAATTTTACTATTTAATTTTTGAATTAAAATAAATCGTTTTATAAATACCTAGGTTGATACTTTCTCCCCACCTTCTGGAAATTTCATCCTCACAATTTTTATTCACTCATTATGCAAATTAGGATACATTTCCCTTATATAATTTTCAAACTCCCTTGTTTCTTCTTCAACCATGTCGTTTCCCGAAAAAACATTATCCGGGTGAATTACCTTATTCCACAATACTTGCACTCTACAATAAAGAATATGGACATGTTTCTCTTTATTAAAAATATGTTCTTCCATCTAGACTACTTATCAGCTCAAATCATGAATTGAGTCAGGCACATACATTTTCTACCTAAAACTAGAAAAACCATAAGTAGCCAATATAAACTTAGAAGCAAGGATACTCAGTAGGAAACTAGTCTAACTTTCTCTAGAATTTCAAAAGTTCTAATGAACTATGGACTTATCATTCATTTATTACCAAAACCAATTACACTTTTTCAAGGAGTTATTTTAAATAATTCATGATCAACTAACTTGGAAAGAATTATTTCCTTCAATTATATACATAACCTTTATTGTTACTCTGAGATTTCCACATATGTTACTGGACTATCTTTACTTTTTCAGCCACTTCCAATAATAATTATGGTCCCAAAATCTTCCTTTCCATAAATTCATCCCAAAATGATGGATTTGGACACCATTTCCCATATAATGCCTCAAAAGGTTCCATATGTATACTAAAATGAAAAATTTTATTATAAGAAAACTCAACTAATGAAATATGTTGTTCCCAAATTTCCTAGTAATCAATTGATTAAGAACGTAACATGTATTCCAATGTCTAAATTTTCCACTTAGTCTACCAATCAGATTGAGTATAAAAGGATGTGATGAAAGTTAATTCAGTTCCTAATGACTTCTAAAGGCCTTTACAAAATTTATAAGTGAACAATGAATGATAGTTAGATACAATTTAGAGAGGAACTCCATGTGACCTGACAATCTCTTTGAGGTATAGTCAAGAAAGATGATCTAGAGAAAGAGCATATCAAATAGAAAGGAAATTTAAAGATTTAGTTATCCTATAAAAAATAATCCAAATCACAATGTTGCATTAATAATTAATAGGTAGTCCTTCCACAATTTCCATGAATATATTTTCCCATTTCCACTCTGGCATAAGAAAAGTCCAGATCATCCCCTTTAGTATTTTTCTCTCTTCTTTAACCTATTGAAATTTCAATCATTTTATTGTAAAATTAGAAATATCTCTCTTCTTTCCATCCCAATAGTAATACTCTCTAAGCTCTCTTTACTTATTAAATCTTCCATAATAAAATAAAAATGGGGAACTATAAGATTCACTTAATAATTATTTCTTTATATGGAAATCACATGTCAAAGAAATTCTCTTTCAAAATCTCCAGACACAATATATATCAACCTTAAATTCAAGAAATTTACCTTTCTAAACCAATTCTAAATTTTTCTATAACTCACAGTATTCCTTCCATGTTTTCTTAATTCTGTTTAGTAGAGACGACTGCACTGACACCTGAAATAAAATGGAAGAATTTATTACAACAACAACTTCTAAGAAGAAATTAATCAAATCATAAATGAAGGGGTCATGTTCTAATTATAACATTGTAAATGATGTTTGATGTGTTTGACTTAAGGAATCTATCACTATTTTTCTTTTCATTAATGGTAATATACTGTGTGACCATAATCCTTTATCAGGTCATGCCATCTTATCTATCTCATGTAAAATTATTTTTGCATAAATATTTACTTCAAACATTTATGGGCAGTATATATTTCACATTTGGATCCATATAAATGTAGTCTCTATATATTCAAGGTAAAAACAACAACTACTAATTCCAAAACATGTGTGGAATAATTCAATTCATGATGTTTCATTTTTCTTAAAGCATAAGAAATTACCTAATCATTTTATATCAAAACAAAACCAACTCCCCACAATAAAGATTCACTTTAGATGAAAAAATCTCCATTTAAAGAAGAAATGGATAAAATTGGAGTGTTCACCATTCTTCTTTTCAGATCCTGAAGAAACCATCATTGTCTTCTATCTAAATAAATTTAACCCCTTTTATGCTAACTTAGCAGAGTGCTAAATAACCTTGAAAATTTTTAAACAAACCATTGGTAATTTCTTTCTAATCCCTGAAATGTATAAATCTCAGAAACATTTGTAGGTCCTGGCCATTAATCAAACATTTTTGTTTTGGTGGTATTAATCATTATGACATATTTATATACAATTTCCCCAATAAAATAAATCTGTTACAACCAACTATCACATTTCATAAATTATTTGTAGAACATATTTTCATTGAGAGTTTGAAGAAAAATACTTAAATGCTTTTTAGGATTCTCATAACCATTCAAAAACACCAGAATATCATCAATAAAAAAACTAACTAATCCAAAAATTCATGGAATATTTTCTTCATAAGATCCATAAATATAGGGGGGTCATTTATCAAACCAAATAGAATAATAAAAACTCATAATGACCCTATCTTGTACATAATTCTATTTTAGGAATGTCATCCTTGTTCACCTTCAGCTGATGGTACCTAGATCTCAAGTCAATCTTGGGAAAATACTGACATTTCTAGAGCGGATAAAACAAGTCATCAGTATAAGGAAATGGATACATATTCTTAACAATAACTTTATTTAATGATCTATAATCAATGAAAAGTACCATGAATCAGTATTTATTATTAATAAACAAAACATGAGCACCGCATGGCGAAGTTCTAGGACGAATGAATCCTTTATCAAGAAACCCCTAAAACATATTTTTCAATTAATGAAGTTCCACATGGGACAATTGATTAGCAGTTTTTGAAATTTTATTAGCATCAAGAAATAATTTAATAATAAATTCAACTTCCCAACCAGGTATAAAATCAGGAATCTCAATTGGAAAAACATCTAGGTAATCATTTATCACTACTACATAATTTATCTGAGTAGTTCCCCTATCTTTAACAATACTTGTGATATAACTTTCATGTCCTCCTGTTAACTGTTTCTCAGCTTCTTGATATGTTATCAATGGTATTGGTTAATTCTTGTATACAAACTAAAAATATTTTTGAAAAACAACTACATTGTTTCTATAATTAGTCTTACCATGGAAAATAGATAATCAATTCATACCTAGAATAGCATGAAACTCTACCAAGGGTAACAGAACAATGTTTTTAAGAAAGGTCTTTCCATAAACAATAACAATAAGATTATTATAATACAATTTTTGCCTTAAACTTTCTCCTGGTATTTTTAGAATAAGTTCTGATTTCATTTCATAAGGTGAAATTTTAAATTTACCAAAAAATTATTTAGAAATAAAGGAATTTATAGACCATGTATCAAACAAGACATTAGAAACATATGAGTAAAAAAATAACATAATACCACTTAATTGTATTGACCAACATCTATGGATGTATTTTCAAAGGATTTCACTGCTCCTTTATGATTATAGTCTAGCTTTGTCCCATCATTCATGTATTTCTTTGGGTAGGTATTTTGTATAATGAACCATCTCACGACATTTGAAAAACATTACAGTTTTATTATTAGAGTTAAAAATACCAACACTATGATCTGTTTCATTGCAATATCAAGAAATATGTCCAAAATTAACACAACAGAAACACTTCCTAGATTTTTAAATCATTCCCTAGGGTTATTTTTTCCACAATTTCCACAAAATGGAAATTGGACTTCCTTACCTTATTATTTCTTTTATTGATTCTTACTTATTTCTTACTATCTAGACCTTTTCTTATTCTTTTTTTAATGTACATGTGATCTTTGGACAACTCAATTTCTACCCTCTCATTAACTAGAGGAATTTCTCTTAACTAGAGTTAAATGCCCTTAAATATCTTGACTTCAATCCAGAGTAAGAATTATTAAATTTTCAACGAAGATCCTAAATAATATTTAAAACATACCTTTCCAGACAAGTGAAATTATATTTATACACAGCCACTAAATCCTCCTCATTTTGTTTCAATTGAAGGACTTGATTTTCCATCTTATGTTGAACCACCTAATGAAAATATTTTTTGAGGAAAATATTCTTAAATTTGTCCCATTCCAAGGCATTACACTCATCACTATATATGATATTTTTGACCATTGGCCACCACTGGTCAGATTCAAATGAAGAAAATAAATATAAATACTAACCTTCTAATTACTTGAACACCCCAAGACATTAAATATCATTTAAAAGGATTTAATACACCCTTTAACCACCACTAGGTAGAATATCCACTGAAAGCATGTGGTTTTTTCCCCATAAAATCCCCCACTATCATAATTATTTTTTTTTGGTAGGTCTAGTTGTTTTCTTGCCTGGATGACACAGCCATTTACAGACTCTTTCAACTGATCCATTATAACCAAAAAATTAGCAGTACTAATTCCCACCATTACATGTTGAATATTTGTAAATATATCATCCGTTCATTTACTTCCCACTTCAACTTCTCCATTTCATTAGTGGAAGACTAATCTGAACAGACATATCTTATAAGAAGAAACATGGTAATAATTTAATGCTATATCATTTCAACTTAACCATAAGGTAAAAATAATTTATGGTATTATATTAACATCATTCTAACCCCTAATATTATATTCATTGTGATCTAATATGAACTATAAGTACCCAACATTAAGCATTACATAATTTATTAAATTCCTTTAGAATTCAAATTCTTACATTCCTAAATATCTTTTTAGTTTAAAGTTTTAGTGAATTAAAAAATAAATAATACATATCAACCCATAAGAATAAAAACTGTGTATTATTAAAATATTATCCATATTTTTTATAATACAAGATTTTTTAATAAAATATGAAAAAAATCTTCTCAACATTCATCATTGCTTCTCCTTTTTTATTACCCACCTTTAAAACCTATGATTTTATAAAACTTGGTATGATAAAAAATATATTAGTAAGAGAAATAAAAGAAAATAATGAGTTAGTCCATGAATACTTATAAACATATTAAATCATTTTCAAAAATACATTCTTCCCACCCATAAAGTATTATATAATTTGTGAAATCAAGAGATTTCCATAAAACATAGAAGACACAAATAAAACATTTAGGTAACATAAGGCATTACATAATTAAGAATTAAAACCTTCAATGCTAACATATTTTTTTAACCATCATGACTATCTTACAATGTAACCCTCACTTATACCTTGTGATGTAACCCTTATGGATACCTTATGGTGTAACCCTCACAGTTACACTTTTAATAAACTTTAGTGTCAATTTCTAATATAAACATACCCAATGAGTTGGAGGGATATATATGAACCACCATTAATCAATAAAAATTTCGAATCACCACTAAATAATCATAAAACATGAATACTTTCATCATGAAAACATTCCTTTTGAGGTTTGTAAAAATTGAAATTTAAAAGGGGATTTTTTAAGAAAAGTTCCTTACCTCGGGTTCATCTTACTTTAAAATGTTCAAATATCCTACATAAAGGTTTAAAAAGTATTATTAATATATTATATAACTATATATATAATACCTTAATTATATATTTAAAACATCTTTCAACCCATTTATTAATAATATTTAGTAAATTTCATTGTTTCGGGAGCATTTATTTTAGGATTTCTATGGTCAGTTTGTAGTGGATTTTCTTGTTGAATAGATGAAAAAACCTAGAAGTGGAATGAAAAGGTTTTAATATGTTTACATATTTTAAAATTATATTATATATCATATGTTTTCTAATATAATGATGATTTGTTATATTAAAAGTTAATGAAAATGATTTAATTTATTTTGGCAATTTTTTAGGATTATCATGAAATAATATAAGTTTACTTAATATCATGTTTATATATTGGTTCATGAACATTATATAACTATTAATATGTATAATTAAATATAATTTAACCATATTTATTGTTTTTTGACCATATTTTAAGGTGGGGATGCAAAATAAAATTACATCATCCCTGATGCTGGTAAATCGACAAATCAAATATGATGTTCTCATTTTTAGAATAAAAGGGAGAGGGGAAGAAGTTTGATAATAATTTTTTTCCATAAACACGATAAACTCACATTATATATAAGATAATATATTTTTCATACTACTTGGATAAGGGTATTTTAATATTTAAGAAGAAATTATAATAAATTAAAAGGAAACTAAAAGAAAATGAAACAAGATTTTACCTCTTGAATTATCCTCCTTGAGAACCTAATTAAAGAACATGGTTTTAGAATTTTGGAGATAATAGAAGGTATTGTACATGGTTAAGAATCTTTTTAATGTATTTGGTCATAAATTAAACATGATAAAAGGCTCTTAGGTGTGAACAGAAGAGGTGGTGTGGGGTGGTATTTATAGTGAAGGGGAGGGGTGTTTTTTTATTATTTTAATCATTATTTTATTATTTTGGCCCAAGAATATAAATATTTTTAGAATTATAACTATATATATTAAAATAATGAAGGAGAGTTTTAAATTATGGTCTTACATCAGCCATACATCATCTATGACTCATTAAATCAGGTATTTGTTTAATATTGTAAATTAACATATTTTACTATTTACCCAAAATTCAACTATTTTAGAAAAATCCAAATAGTTCACTCCAACCATTTTCTACATGAATAATTCTAAAATGAACTTCATTTTATGAAAATAGTTTTCTAAATATGATAATTATAGTTTTTAATTAAAATCATCATTTATTTGAAAAACACAAATTTTAAAATTATAACTGATTTTATAACACGTTGAGAAATTAATTAACATCTCATAAAATTAACTTATAATAAAAACATATTTTATGAATTTAATTTATGAATATAAATTTTAATTTAAATCCTTATATTAATTATAAAATTTTAAATAAAAAATTATGTTTCACAAAAATATCAACACTTAATTTTTCCCTTTCAGAAAATTTGTTTACTTATTTGATGACATAAATATATAGTATTTTCACTTTTAAGATAATTGAATTTTATTTATACATTAATAGTTTATGTTACTATATTTTTATATATTCTTTATTTTCTATAGATACCACTAATTTCATTATATATTTATTTTTAATTTTACAATTTAATTTCAGAAAGAAATAGTTTTTTTTAAGGACCTGGGTTATTTTACTCCTATATTCTATTGAAAACCTCCTTTGAAGAATTAATATGGAAGTATTATTCTAACATTTCATCCATAAAGTATAGAATGTGTTCCAAACACTCTAATTTCTCTACTTCCACATTTCCTTCCATTTTTTTATGGTTATATCAAGTATTGGTTCCACATTATTCACTATGAATTCACATTTAGGATCCTAAATTCCCTTTGAGTTTTGTCGCCTGACATACTAAAGAACTATTTATCACATTCTATAGTTCTTATTTTACACAATCTTATCTCTGTCACACTTTTCTTTTCCTTACTTGAAGATCTAGTAATATTTTTTTTGAATATTCAACCAATATTGGTGAGGTTTTTCTCTTCCCCCCTCGTGAACTTTGAAATTTTCTAAGATAAGATTTTCTTTCATTCCATTTCTCAAGATAAACCCAACCGTCATGTCCCCTAGGAATTCCTTCTCATAATCCATAGTCAGTAGGGAATCTTCTTATTTGTCATTTAGTATGATATCCTTGGAATACCTTTATGTGTCTTGAATTTATTTTTATCTTCACATTTATGTCTTCCATCCTTTCAAATCAGAATTTTACATACCATTTGCATTCAAGGAAGAGAAATAGCTATGGAGATGAATATAAATAAGAGGTTCCCATTGAATAAGATTCCCCAAACTCGAAGAATGAATAATATTAAAATTTAGAGAATCCTAAAACTCAGAAAGAAATCTATAATATATTTGGGTATCATCAGCTATAGAGGCAGTGGAGTTCTTGACATCATATCCATTATCCATTCTTATAGACATAACCATATCAACATGAGATGGTCCATACATACAGAAGTCGGGTTCTTATTTCTTGAAATCATCCAAATCACTCATCATCTTGGAAAAAATATCCACAACACAGGGATTATAATTCCTAATACACAGCTTTTACTTAAGAGTTTTAGAATAAAATCATTCCTCATTACCCAAATGTCCAATAGAGATATCATTTGTAGCTGGACTAATTGGCGAACAATGGCATCATTACCTTGGATATTCTTACACCCACTCTAGAATTAATGAATTGAGTGTTCCATCTACCTATAAGATGATAAATATTCTATCTAAGACACAAAAACCACCCTCTTCATGCACCTAAATTATTCACCAACCATAATCTAGACCCAATAAATTGGATGTTTGGAAACATTGAACTCGATGCAAATTTGGGGAGAAATAGGATGAAAACCCTTATTTTTGCCACTATCTGAATAGAAGAAAAAACCTACCATGTTCCCTAACATGTAGATAGTTGAAATATTTTTAATAGGAATATGAATTTCCAGAAGAAGTACACATAGTGATTTTTTTGAAGCATAATGCTTCATTTGAAAATCATAAGAACACCTGAAGAGAAAAAGGTGAGATCCATTGATAAATCAGTGAGCTCAGATGTAATCAAATTGTCCTACGAGTAGAATCAGATCATGATGTGTTTTTTTAAGGTGACCTAATGTCATAGTTCCCTATAATCCTCAATATTTGAACATGAATCTTTCAAAGGAATCCACTGATGGTTGATTCCAATGAAAATGAGCCACCAACATCTGGTTGAGAAGCGATGAAGCCTCCCGAAACTCCAGATTTGAAAGCGAAAGCTATTGAAAACCCTTAAAGATATCATGCACTTTAGGGATTAGTGCGATGTTATATAAGGGGGAGATAGAATCAGGTGAAGATATTGGAATGAAAGTGGGAGGTTATTCCCTATATGAAGGTGAATGGATACCCCCCCTGGAATTAGGGAGGGACTACAGTGGTAGCCATTGCCCCTGGGAATGACCCACCAGAGTAGATACAGATGAAGGAATGGTCATCTTTTTGACTAATATATCTCTAGGGTATCCTAATAAAAATATAATGATGTTTACATTGATGAAAAATAACTTTAAAGGAAAATTTAACCATTCTTTGAAAACATGAAATAAATATCATTTTCTTTTCATATCATTTGAAATAAAAATCCCTAAATATTCAAAATAATTATTTCTTTGAAAATAACCAACTAAAAAAATTTTGTAATATTTAATGCAAGGAATATGTATTATGGCAGGGAATGTTGTACGTTTGGTAAACATTAAAAAATATATTATATTCACACTTTTTTGGTAAAAAATCATCAATAAAATCTTAGATAAAATGTATAAATTAAATTTCAATACAATTAAAATAAAATAAAATATGGGTGAAAATGTAATTAAATAATCACTGGATCATATAAAATAATATTCTTAAAATCATTTTAATGAACATGGAAATGAAATAAAACAATTCACCGACCAAATATGAAATATAACTGATTTTTTTTTAAAAAAATTCTCAATAATTTTAAATAAAAAAGATAAAGGAAAAAAATAAAAAAATAAAAATGAAAGAAGTATATATAGTAGAATAAAATATATATTTTTAAAATATAAAAAGAATGTAATTCCCCCAAATGAGATTCAATCATAAACAATGTTTTTTAAAAATTAGATTGCATAAAAAACCCTTACCTCAGGCTATAAAATTATTAATACCTAGTTTAAAATCCTGTATAATGAATTTATATTTATTATAAATTTATAATATAGAAATATTAATACTTATATTACAAAATATAATTACCTTATAATTTTTAATTACCCATTGATTAAAAATTTATAATTAAAATCAATATTTAGGTGTAAACTGTTTCATTTCCCATGACTTTTTTGGATCAATGGCTCTGGTCCATTTACCATGGTCATGGTCTCATCATTAAGAATAAATTAATCAATTTATATATATACATTTATTCATTATATATTATTTTATAAACATTGATTTATATTGATGAATAAAAATGAATTAAATCACATCATATAAATGGTAGTTTGTTTGTATTCATGAGTACTGTTTTCATTTTTCAATGAATATAAAGAAGGAAAGTTAAATAATAATATTTCATTTTAAAATATCAATAATATAATATATATTTATTTTCAACATCTATATGATCATCCATGTAAAGACGATATGGAAAATTAATCACATGACTTCATGGTGGTAGTTGGCCACATGTATGCATGAAATATATTATCAATTATCATAGGATGAATGGGATATAAAAACTTTTTGTACCATTAACATAAGAGATTTTTAATACAAAAATGATACTAATTTTATAAAACCCCAAATTTGAGGTATGTAGCCTTTTTTATGAATTTGTATGTGTCTAAAATGCTTGGAATGAGTTGGTAAGAGGTTGGGAGAATTTGGAATGGTTTTGAATAAGTTTTGAGGCCTTTTTATGGATGTACGGTTTGAGAATAGTTAGGGGAAATAGTGTGAGATGAACCGTGTGGGCAGTGGTGTACAAATAGTTTATGCTTGGTTTATCTAACCATGTGGGGTGGTCCATGTGAGGTGCCCCTTCGAGGTAGCATAAGGAGCATAGTTAGCACACAATTTGTCTAACCGTGTGAGCTAACCATGCGAACATTTAAAAATAGGGTTTTAAAATCTGAGATTAGTCAGGATTTCCCTAAAAACACCCAAACTCTCTCCCACTCAATCCTCACTCGTTATTTCATCTTCTCAATGGTTTGGGGTGCTCTCCCATTTGTTTTAGAAGTTATTCAAAGGGGTTTCAATGTGCTTTGAATGTGGTTTCTCCCAGGTAAGTCTTTTATCTTGGTTTCTCTTTGGTTTTCTCTAGATCTACTCCTCCTTATTACTTAGTTTTTTAGATCTACAACTTTTGTGTGTAGATATAGGGGTTTTAGCCCAAAGTGATGATTTTGGGGCTTATTTATGATATGTAACAGGATCTAGAGTGGTTTTGATGGTGCGTTTTCTAGATTTGTGGTGCAGTTTCTTGTGGGTCGATTTCACAAGAACCTTAGAGATATGTGGATTCTCTCTCAACTCCACTTGGTTAGAACTAATTACTTTGGTAGCAACTAATTTTTCTTTCTTGAGAATAATTTTGAATATGATGTGCGATGCTTAGCGGAAACCTATTTTGTGATGATTTTTGGATTTTGGGGGGAAATGAGTTTATATCGTGAAAAAGGGTTTTGTTGTTGGATTTTAAAAACTTAATTTTAAAATTGGTAGCTTGATTGATTTATATTATGTGGTTTATGAAAGATGGTTTTCAGTAAATGTTTTTTTATAGAAATGTGGTTTTAAAAGAAAAATGGTTTGAGTGTGTATTCAATAAATGTGTGATTTATTGAGGTAACTAGACATTTTATGTTGGAATGTTGTTCAGAAAAATTGGTTAATTTGGTATTGGAAATTGTTTGGTTGTATGATGTTGGTAATTTTGGATTGAAATGTTGTGAGGATTTGGGTAAATATCGATTATCATGAGTTTTATAGATTGGGTTTTGGAATGTATCACCATCAAAGTGATGGTCATGAATGTACTATCATCAAAAGGGAGGGTTTTGTATGTTAAGTCCCACCCCAATGATGGGCGTGAATTCCCACACCATGGAGGAGACGGGTTGGTCGTGAAGGTATAATAGTTAAATTAGCACCATGATTGAGTGAATGGTATTGGCTGTGTGACATAACCATGTTTATAGTTGTGATATATATGTGGTGACACAAAAGGGAATGGTTAATGACTTGATTATTTTATTTCCTTAGTTTTTCACTAAATTGATTAAATTGATTTGGGTAAAGATTTTTTTATCTTGTTTTTAATTGTGAACGAGTTCATGGAATTTATATTAATTATTTTATATTAATAGTGATAACATGTTCTATCCTAGTGGTGTGTATAGGGAAGTAATTTTGGAAAATCATACGGAGAATTTGTACTCACCCCCTATTTTGGCACTTGTGTGATTTTGCAAATATTGTATTCTGTGACACAGGTAAGGAAAAAGAATCTCATTTTTCTAGCGGTTCGACATGATGCTTTGATGATGTTGTGGTGCTTGGAGCGTGGATCTTGGTGTGGAGCTATGGGTGGTGTCCTAGTTCTTTGGGGTTTTGTTGTGTAGTCTTCTTCTTGGTACATTGATTTTTGGTTTTGCTGTATTGGAATTTGGGAATTGTTATAGATTAATTTTTTTTTCTTTTGGTAATTTATGGGTTGGATTGTTTTGTTGACATACATTATGTAGCTTTGTTGGTAATGTAATATTTGTTTACTTGATTTTAACTTAAGGGAAAATAATTCCCCAATGATTCTTGAAGCCCTTGGAATTTATTTCTAGCCTTTAGAACCTTGGGAATGTCTCTTAAGTATAATTAGAATTCCGTATCCCGCTCAATCCAATGGGATGGGGTAGGATGTTACAAGTGGTATCAATTTTTTAGGTCCTAGGATTTCATCTCAGAGTAGTTGTTCGGTCCTTTGGAGTTGATTCTTGGTCTTGGTGTTGAAATTCGTTCTTGACCTATTCCTTGAGTTAGGATGGTAGCAAGGTGTATTATTGTCAGAACATAGAATGTATAGCATAAAAGGATATAGCTAGTCCTTTTATGTTGAAGTTAAAGTTACTAGGGAGTTGGGTACATAAGTGTTTTGGAGACACTTATAGGAACTGGAAATCTCATTGTTGTGGTTGTACCCAATGAGATAAGCCTGAAATGAATTGTAGAAATTAATTCCCACTTGGATTAATATTTCATTGGTGTATAATTATTTATGGTGTGATAAGAATGTGTGGATTTTGAAAAATATGAATTACGCTTCAAAACGGAAGGATTTGAAACATGGAAACTTGGGGTATAATGGAAAATGTGAACTTGTTGAATGTTTGGTTGTGATAGTTTCAATATATAGAATTTCAAAATTGTATTCCTTTTATTATAAGGGGGGTGAGACTTATGGTTGTTTTTATTAATAGATATGGAATCAGGTAGGCATAGTAAGGCCAATCAGAGGAATCTACTGAAAATGTTGTTGAATATGAGATGCAAGTGAACCAGTATTTGGCCCAAATCATCATATTGGCTTTTAAAATTGGGCAGTTAGGTCTAAAAATGGATAAACATATTACGATATCTATCATGATCAGAAACCCTTGTAATGGATATATGATGGTCCTCACAATAGGAGGTGTGATCCCTAACACCGAGGGAAAGAGAAAGTTAGAATCCTTTTCTCACCAACATGGATCACATCGAAATCAGACCAATAGATTGTTAAAACATTCTCTAAGACCCAAGTGTATACTGAGATGTTTTTAGTACTGTTCGATAGGCCACATTAAATGGGATTGTAAGGAACAACCTCAATAATGTAATAACTGTAAGATGATGGGGTGTCTTCATCGGTATTTTCCTAATGATTTAAGGTCGGATGTTCGTGAAACTCCTCGGCAAGGGAAGTTTTAGCAGGGTAATAATGAGTAAACCATGGAAAGAAAACATCTGTTTGGGGATGAGCATGTTGTTGTGGATGATTAGTCAAGACCATCTAGAGTGCAAGGAATGGTTCTTCAAAATTCTACATTGATTAATTTTTTTTGATATGGGTGTTTCGCCTTTTTCATAGCTTCACGTACTATTAGTTTGTTGGGTTTAAATATGGAAATTATACATTATGTTTTAAAAAATCAAACTCCCCTGGGTCAGAAAGAGTTTACAGCTTTCCTATGTAGATCTTGTTGTATATTAGGTCTTGATATGGATTTATATGATATAATCCAAGGGATGGATTTGTTAGTGTTGTTTAAGGACCACATCAATTTCTATTCCCATAAGGTTAGTTTTACGATAGAGGATAGTGTTGAACACATATTTAGAGTGTAGAAGAATGAAAAGATGGGTGGAATGGGTTTGTTGACACTAGATGTGGGCACAATCCCACATCAGTTGGTAGTGGTTTTGTTTGTAAGGATCCAGTTGGAGTAATGAACCACTGAGAGGGGGGTGAATTAGTGGTATCCCTTTCTCCCTTTTTATGTTCCCTTAATATTGAGAACAAAATTTGAATCATGTTAAAGATATAATTCCCTGTTGAGAAAACAAACAAGCACACATCCAAAGGAACACAAGAATTTACAAGTTTCACTATTCAATAAGAATATCTACGTCCTCGGTATGGTTGGAAACAATCCAACACCATACAATCCACTAAGAAAACAACCCTTGGATTTCAATGAGTAGGATATACCCTTACACTCGTGAATCACTGTGAAACAATCACTCTAGTTCCTGTGAACCCTCTTAGCACAGTAGGGAAAAGTATCTTTTCTTGTAACAAATTATGTTACCTGCACTTATTTTTAAATACACAAGTGTAAGAAAGTTCTGCACAAATATTCACTTCCTTAACCAGAAGAAAGGCAATGACTCCTTGGACTTGAGATAGATCAATTACAGTTCGAAATTCTCATTTCGAATCTCCATTCTGAATTCTTCACTCCGAATTTTCTTCTTCAATCTGAATTTTATTCTACACTCTAATTCTTCAATTTGAGTCTTCCTCAGTCTGAGAAACTCAATGCGGTGACAGCCAGTACTGATTCCCCATTCCGAATCTCCACTCCAAATTCTTCACTCCAAATTTTCTTCTTCACTCCGAATTATCTTCTTCACTCCGATTCTTCAATCCGAGTCATCCTCAGCCTGAGAAACTCAATACGGTGACAACCAGTACTGATTCCCCATTCTAAATCTCCACTCTGAATTCTTCACTCCGAACTTCCCATTCCAAATCTCCACTCCAAATTTTTCACTCCGAACATCCCATTCTAAATCTTCACTCTGAATTTTCCTCAATCTGAGAAACACAATATGGTGTCAACCAGTATCAAATTCTCATTTTGATTGAAACCACAATGAAACTTTGTCAGCCAAACACTTAATTCTCTCTATATTATCAGAGCTTCTCTCACTACTTCATCATCACTCTTTTACTTTTTACTCTGATCTCCTTTTATAGGTGCTTTAAAGTGTGCTTAGGAGGGAAATCAAAATATTTTCCTGCTCACTTAAATTCACCCAAATCTTAATTTCTCCTGAAATCTCGGAGTAATTAAGACTTTTTCAATGCTTCTATAATCTTCTCGGATCTTCTTCCACTACTCTTGATTTAGAAATTTGGAAGTTTCCAGATCCAACCTTGTTACACAAGCTTCTCAGTATCACATTATCGGATCCTATCATCCGTCTTCTCGGCATCATATTCTTGGATCCACCCTTCCTGGTTCTCTGGCATCACTTTCTCAGATCCATCCTTCTTGAGTCTTCGGCATCACTTCAATTCTCGGCATGACTCTTCACCGCTTCTTCAGCATGACACCATTTCAATTCTTGGTATGACTCTTCATCACTTCTCGGTATGTCTTTTCATTGCTTCCTCAGTATGACACCATTTTAATTCTCAGCATGACTCTTCTTTAGCATAGACAAACACTTCTTCACTTCTTGGTATGGCCATTTTTGGATTCTCGGTATGACTCCTCTTCATTCATCGATACCGGATATTTTGAATTCTCGGTATGAAACTTCTGGATCTTGGTACGACTTCACCAGTTCTCGGTACGACGTTCTGGTTCTCGGTATGACTTCTGGTTCTTGGAACTATACTTCCTAATTCTTGGAACAACTTTTGGTTCTTGATACAACTTCTTCGATTCTCAGTATGACTTTAGGTTCTCAGAACGAATCTTCCTGATTCTCGGAATGGCTTCACCAGATTCTCAGTATGACTTATCAATCCATCTTTTTCTTTCATCGTGAGTACTTGCAAGTACTCACAAATTAGTGTTACAAAACAGCAAAGCATCGTCACAATTAGTGCCTTCATGTCTCCTATCATCCAGCTTTTGAGAATTTGCAACTTCCTAGTTTCGAACTTCTCAATTTTCAGACTCTGAATTCCAGACTCTGAATTCTTCGAAGACTAGGTCCCGAATGTTTAGAATTATTGATTCTGAATCTTCAAACTTCCAGCTTTTGAATTCTTATAAATTCAAGGTGTCTTTCCTTCATGAAAACTTACTCAAGATCAACAAAAGACAATCCATGAAAACCAGCTATTCCTTCAGCTTGGTCCTAACAATCTCCCCCTTTGGATTTTGTTGTCAACCAAGTTTTCATAAATCACCAAACTTGGAAACCTCAAGAAATGGATTACTTATCAATAATTCTAAGCCTATGTGAGCTAACTCATTGTAGGAAACAAGAATCATTGACAGAAAAACCATGTTGTCCATAGGTAGTGAAAATAAAATCTCCAACTTCATACTTCCTGTAAATAACTTCAATTTCTTTCCTACAACCACTCCAACAAAAAGTTAGAATAGTTCACATACACAAAAAATGTTGAGTTCACAGCTTACCCAAAACTCTCTCTTTGAAAAATAGATTTATGATACAAACAAATTATCCCCCTTGAAAAAACAATCCCAAGGTAAGAAGAGAGAGGGGACGGTACAACATACCTTAGCCTTGAAGAGAAAGAGGTTGGACACCCATGTTCAACCTCAATCTTGAGACCGATTCCTTTAGCAGAGGTTTTGTGAAAATATCAGCAACTTGTTCAGTAGATGAAACATATTCAAGTTTATGTTCATTATTTTCAACATGATCTTTGATGAAATGATATTTGATGTCAATATGCTTTGAATGAGAATGTTGGACAGGATTCTTGGTAAGATTAATTTTGCTTTGATTATCATAGCCCAAGAGCATGTACAACTTCACTTCAACTAAAAAATCATCCAATTGTGTTTTCATCTAGATAAGTTGAGTAGCGGCCATGGTGGCAGCAACATATTCAGCTTCAGGTATATAGAGTTTCAAAGAATTATGCTTCTTCAAGTGCCATCCAACACAACTTTTTCCCATAAAGAACACTCCACCAGATGTGGATCTTCTATCATCGACATTTCCTTCCCAAACTGCATCTAAGTATCCAAACAAATCAATTTTATTTGAACCACTATACTTGATTCCGAATTCTACTGTGCCTTTTATATATCTAAGAATTCTTTTTCCAGCAACAAGATGTGATTCTTTAGGAGCTCTCTGGAATCTTGCACATAAGGTAACAGCAAAAACAATATCTGGTCTTGATATAGTTAGGAACAACAAATTTATAATAAACTTTCGATATTCTTTCAGATCAACTTCTTTTCCTTCATAATTTTTTCTTAGATTTGTTCCCACTGAGATAGGAGTTGATACAGGTTTTGAGTTTTCCATATAAAACTTCTTGGGAAGTTACTTAGTATACTTTTCTTGGGAGAGAAAAAATAATTCTTTCTGTTGCAAGATTTGTAACCCAAGAAAGTGTCTCATTTCACCCAACATGTACAACTCAAAGACATTATTTATTTCTTCAACAAACCTTTCACAGCTTCTTTCATCATTCTCAGCAAAAATAATATCATCAACATAGACAATCACAATGAGATAAAGATCTTGGATTTACTTGATGTATAGATTGTTATCAACTCTTCCTTTATTGAGGTTCATCTCCTTTAAGCAAGTGTCCAGTTTGGAATACCATGCTCTTGGAGCTTGCTTTATCCCATAAAAGGCTTTCTTCAACCTACACCCATAACATTCATTCTTCCCAACAACAAATCCACATGGTTTCTCAATATAAACTTCTTCTTTGAGATCACCATTAAGAAATTCAAATTTAAGATCCATTTGAAAGATTTTGTAGCCTCGTTGTGCAACAATAACAAGAAATATTCGAATAGTTTATAATATGGATACCAGAGAAAAATTTTCTTCAAAGTCAATTCCTTCAATTTGAGAGTATCCTTTGAAAACCAATATTTCTTTATTTCTAATTACTTCACCTTTTTCATTCAACTTGTTCCTGAAGACCCATTTGGTGCCAATAATTTTCTTATTTTCAGGTTTGGGTATGAGTTCTCATGTGTCATTCTTTTCAATCTTATCTGATTCTTAATTCATTGCTTAAACCCATTTCGGATGATCAAAGGCTTCTTTAACATCATTTGGTTCCACTTTGGAGTACAAGGAAGTATGTGATATGGAATTACTTGTTCTTCTTGTTTGAACTGTGTGACATTGATCACCAATTATGTTCTGAGCTTTCACTTGTTTCATCAACATTGGATAAGTTTTTCATGTTCCTTCCTCATCACTTGATATGAATGAATCTGATTCTTTATCTTGATTAGGATTACAATTCATTGTATCCTTATCAGAATCGTTAAATTCATCTTCCTTATCTTCCTTGTCCATCTGGACATGCTTATCTTTCCCTATATTTTCAATAACTTTTACATCTACTGCATGCACCATTATTCATGTTTCTTTGTTAAAACATTTATAACCTCTTCCTTCTGGTGCATAACCAAGAAAAATTCCATCTTCTCCTTTCTACTCGAATTTTCCTCTGTTTCCACCTATCTTCTTTATAATACATGGGCTCCCAAAAACTTTATCATGATTCATACTTGGAGTAATGCCATAGAAAAGTTCATATGGAGTCTTGTTTGATTGGGGCCTGTAGAAACATCGATTTTGAATATAAACAGCTGTACTTGTAGCTTGCCTCCAAAAGTAATGAGTAAGTCCATGTTCAAGAAACATGGTTCTTCCCATTTCTACCAATCTTCTATTCTTCCATTCAGCAACCCCATTTTGTTAAGGTGTATATGGATCACTATATTCATGTTGAATTCCATGCTTCTCAAGATAGGTCTTCAAATTCTTTACTTCTATACTCACCACCATTATCTGTTCTCAACTTCTTCATAGTGTACTCACATTCATTCTCAGCTTTTCTTCGGAAGGTTTTAAACATTTTCAGGGCGTCTGACTTGTGCTTCATAAACATAACACATGTAATGCGAGTAAAATCATCAATGAAGGTGATGAAGTACTTGTCTTCATTTGTTGATTGTTTACTCGTCGGCCCACATATATCAGAATGTATTAGTTCAAGTGGTTGTTTAGAACAAATGGAAAATTTATTATGCACAACACTTGTAATCTTTCCTTTCTGACAGGTAGTGCAACACCAATCTATTGTTCTTGGAAAATCTAGAATATCTCGAACATTGTCACTTTTAGATAACTTTATCATATTTCCCTGACATGTGTGTCCAATTCTTCTGTTCCAAAAGTAATTTTCTTCTACTAAGCTCGTGTAACAAGATTTTTGAGAATTTCCAACTTGAAACAGATTCCCTTTGGTTCGTTGTACTCTTATAACAATCTCCCCATATTCATTAATTTTCAAAAAAAATCCATCTTTCTTGAAGATAACTTTGTTACCCTCATCACAAAATTTTGATACACTCAGCAAGTTGTTCTTGAGTCCATCAACATACAGAGATTTCTTAGACTTAAATTTTTCCTTCCCAATGATGGTTGATCCAACACCTTTGATTTTTAAAGATTCATCATTTCCAAATGTCACAGTTCCTTCTTTAAACTTCTTCATGTTATTTAGTAACTTCAAGTCTTCTGTCATATGTGAAGAACACCCACTATCAAGAATCCAAGGTCATTCTTCCTTTGTAACTTTTAGAGCAGTTTCAACAAAAAGATATTTTTCTTCTTCCACTTCTTTCTTAACCTTCAGCTTCTGAGAATTAATAACTTTTTGTTGAGCTGGTAACAGCACAAGACATCCTTTTGGAAGGTGTCCAGTTTGTTCACACTTTTCACAAATGGTCTCCAGAATCTTCCTTTGAGGATATTGACTCCCCCTCAATCTATGCCTTTCATAACGTGTGGGGTGGTGGTAATAATGTTGATTGGACCAACACATATTCGTTGTATGCCCAAATCCACCACAATACCAACAGTACCCATAAAAGGAGTACCTTCATCTAAAGCTTTTGTTCTGATACTTCTTTGTTGCTCTTTCATCAGCCTCACCAACCAATCTTTTGTTAGAAAGATTTCTCTTCTGTAATTGTACCTTCTCTAATTTTTCTTGTTTTTCACCAGTGTTAGACTTAGGTTTCCTTGAAACGTCAGAGTTCCCAGTAATGCTGGTCTTGAACACATAAGTAACTTTCTCAGCATTCTTCTTCACATCAACCACTTTATTCTTCTGTTGAATTTTCTCAGAATGTGCTTGTTGAGAGCCTTCACCAACATTAGTAGTTGAGTTTTGAAAAAAAATGTTTTTTTATTCAACTTATGAGATCTTCTTTTGGACGAGTTCTAATTCTTCCTCTTTTTCCTTCAGCTTAAGTATCATGTGCTCATTTTGGTTTTCTCATCTTCAAGAGACTTCTCCAAATATTCAAGTTATTTCTCAAGTTCTTCTTTAACATTAGCTTGATTTCATGCTGAGGAACATTCATCTTCCAACATTTTGTTAAGTTTCTCCAGCCTTCTGATCTTCCATAAACATTCCTTCAATTCTTCTTTCAGATGCTTCTCAAGCTGAGTTTCTTCTTCTTCCGAGCTGCTGCTTCTGAAATCTTCATCATTCACTGTTGTAATGAATGTATTCTCAACACCATGCTCAAATTATTTTTTGGATTCAGCATCACTGTATTCATCTTATTCATTTATGGATATAAGGATTTTTCTCTTGGATTTGAAGAACTTATTTTCTTTTCCTGATTTTCCTTTACCACCCTGCTTCTTCCATAACTTTCTTGGCTTTCTTTCTTCTTCATCACTGTCTTCTTCATTCTCCCTTCGAGGACAGTTAGCCGCAAATTGGCCAATGTCTACACATTCAAAACACTTCAATGGAAGTTTTCCCTTGTATTTACCTATTCCTCTTTTAACATTTTTTGAAAACAATGATAAAATATCATTAATATTTTTACATACCTCACTTTCAGAGTCAGAGTCACCACCATCTTCTTTAATCAATATTTTCTTAGACTTCTCCTTCTTCATGGAATTGAAAGATAATTCTCTATAAACCTTTGTCTTGGTCTTCATAGAATTTTCCCTTCTCATCTTATAGTTAATGAGTGTGCTATGAAAATCATCAAGAGATAAGGTTTTCAAGGCTCTGTCTTCTAATGAAGATACCTTCGCATCAAATTTATCAGGAAGAATCCTCATGATTTTTTCAACCACAGTATAGACTTTTAGCTCTTCACCAAGACATCTGATGATACTAACAATACCATTTACCCTAGTGAAGAAATCCCCAATAGATTCATTCTCTCCCATATTCAAGTCTTCAAAATTCAACCTCCATATTTGAAGTTTTGACTTCTTGACTTTTGTATTGTCTTCGTATATGTTTTTCAGTTTGCACCATATACCTTGGTTGTGGCCACTCCTTTCACTCTAAAGAACTCACTTTCAGAAAGTGAATACAATATAGCATTCTTAGCTCTTCCATCATTCTCAAGAAACTTCATGTCAACAGGTGTAAGTGGAACATTGTCTTCAATGGTGGGAAACCCAATTGTTTCAGATTCAAGAACTTTATAACTAATATACATGAGATACGGTAGCATTCTATCCTTCCAAATGGGATAGTTCTTCTCATTGAAAAACAGAATGACTTTATTATTCACACAATTCAGATTCTCCATTAGTAAGGAAAACAAAGGCAACCTCCCTTTGATACCACTTGTAAGGATCCAGTTGGAGCAATGAACCACTGAGAGGGGGGGGGGTAAATTAGTGGTACCCCTTTATCCCTTTTTAAGTTCCCTTAATATTGAGAACAAACTTTGTCTCCTGTTAAAGATATAATTCCCTTCTAAGAAAACAAACAAGCACACATCCAAAGGAACACAAAAATTTACAAGGTTCACTATTAAATAAGAATAGCTATCTCCTTGCTATGGTTGGAAACAATCCAACATCATACAATCCACTAAGAAAACAATACTTGGATTATAATGAGTAGGATATACCCTTACACTCGTGAAGCACTATGAAACAATCACTCCAGTGCGTGTACAACCTCTTAGCACAATAGGGAAAAGTCTCTTTTCTTGTAATAAATTATGTTACCTGCACTTCCTTTCAAATAAATAAGTGTAAGAAAGTTCAGCACAAATATTAACTTCCATACCCAGAAGAAAGGAAAGGACTCCATGGACTTGAGATAGATCAATTATAGTTCAAACTTCCCATTCCGAATCTTCATTCTGAATTCTTCACTCTGAATTTTCTTCTTCACTCTAATTCTTCAATATGAGTCTTCCTCAGTTCGAGAAACTCAATACGGTGGTAGCCAGTAATGATTCCCCATTCAGAATCTCCACTTCGAATTCTTCACTCTGAATATTCTTCTTCACTCTGAATTTTCTTCTTCACTCTGATTCTTCAATCCGAGTCTTCCTCAGTCTGAGAAACTCAATACGGTGACAACCAATACTGATTCTCCATTCTGAATCTCCACTCCAAATTCTTCACTCCTAACTTCCCATTCCGAATCTCCACTCTGAATTTTTCACTCCGAACTTCCCATTCCAAATCTCCACTCCGAATTTTCCTCAATCTGAGAAACTCAATATGGTGTCAACCAGTATCAAATTCTCATTTTGATTGAAACCACAATGAAAATATATTGGCCAAACACTTCTTTCCCTCTCTAGATTATCAGAGCTTCTCTCACTACTTCATCATCACTCTTTTACTTTGTACTCTGATCTCCTTTTATAGGTGCTCTAAAGTGTGCTTAGGCAGGAAACCAAAATATTATACCACTCAATTAAATTCACCCAAATCTTAATTTATCTAGAAATCTCGGAGTAATTAAGAATTTTTCAATGCTTCTAGAATCTTCTCAAATAGTCTTCCACTTCACTTGATTTAGAACTTTGGCCTTTTCGGATCCGACCTTGTTACACAAGTTTCTCGGTATCACATTCTCGGATCCTGTCATCCATCTTATCGGCATCATATTCTCGGATCCACCCTTCTAGATTCTCCAGCATCACTTTCTCAGATCCATCCTTCTTGAGTCTTTGGCATCACTTCAATTATTGGCATGACTCTTCACCGCTTCTTCGGCATGACACCATTTCAATTCTCGGTATGAATCTTCATCACTTCTAGGTATGGATTTTCATTGCTTCCTCAGCATGACACAATTTCAATTATCAGCATGACTTTTCTTCGGCATAGACAAACACTTATTCACTTCTTGGTATGGCCAATTTTGGATTCTCAGTACGACTCCTCTTCATTCATTGATACCGGAGATTTTTAATACTCGGTATGACTCTTCGGGATCTTGGTACGACTTCACCAGTTCTCAGTACGACGTTCTGGTTCTCGGTATGACTCTTGGTTCTTAGAATGGCTCTTCCTGATTCTCGAAATAGCTTTTGGTTCTCAATATGACTTCTTCAATTCTCGGTACGACTTCAGGTTCTCGGAACAGCTCTTCCCGATTCTCAGAACGGCTTCACCAGATTCTCGGTATGACTTCTCAATCCAACATTTTCTTTCATCGTTAGTACTTGCATATACTCACAAATTAGAGTTACAAAATAGAAAATCATCTTCAAAATTAGTTCCTTAACATCTCCTATCAGTCAGCTTTTGATAATTTGTAATTTCCCAGTTCCGAACTTCTCATTTTCTAGAATCTAAATTCTAGACTCCGAATTCTTTGAACATCAGGTTCCGAATGTTCAATATTCTTGGTTCTGAATCTTCAAACTTACATCTTCCAAATTCTTAGAAATTCAAGGTGTATTTCTTTTATGAAAACTTCCTCAAGATCAACAAAAGAAAATCCATGAAAATCTGCTCATCCTTTAGCTTGGTCCTAACATTGTTGGAATCAATTGAAGGTTTCGAGAAGAGTGTTCTTTTGAAATTTTTGGATCAGTTTATAGAGTTCTTTTCCGAAGAATTATCTAGGATACCACCCAAGAGATAAGTTGAGTTTATGATTGATTTCATTCCTAAGACCAGTTATATGTCACATTTTTCTTACCGTATGGCACCAACAGAATTTTGGGAATTAAAAGTGCAGTTAGAACAAGTAGAGAACAAAGGGTTCATCCGGCCTAGCACATCTCTATGTGTAGCACCTGTGTTGTTTGTTAAAAAGGATGATGGAACTCTATGGATCTGTGTTGATTATCATAGACTTAATTAGGTTACAAAAAAGAATCGATATCTAATTCAACGAATTGATGATTTGTTTGACTAGTTGAGGATATCTAAGTGGTTCTCCAAGATTGACTTGAGGTCAAGATATCATCAATTAGGGGTGAGGAAGGAGGATACTCCCAAAACATATTTCAGAAGTAGATATGGCCATTATGAGTATATGGTTATGCTCTTTAGTCTAAAGAATACACTAGAAGTGTTTATAGAATTGATGAATAGTAAATTTTAGAGATATCTAGATTCTTTACTAGTGGTATTTTTGGACGATATATTGGTGTATTCAAGGACAAGGGTGGAGCATGAGCAACACTTGGAAACATTGTTGGGGGTCCTAAGAGATCTTTGATTATATGATAACTTCCAAAGTGTGACTTTCGAATATAGGAGGTTCATTTCCATGGCCATGTAATTTTTGAGAAGGGTGGTTTAGTTGATCTGGATAAGATATAGGTTGTTATCTCATGGAAACTGCCAAGAAATTTTTTCGAGATAAAGAGATTCCTTGGACGAGGTGGCTATTATCGATGTTTTGTTCATGATTTATCATGATTGACTTCACTAATGACAGCTTTAAAAATGAATAATGTTCTATTTCAATGGGATGAGAAGTGTTAGAAATGTTTGGGTCGCCTTACAATAGCACCAATATTGGTTTTCCTGAACCAGGAAAAGGGTACGTGGTGTATTGTGACACATTGGGATCAGGGTTGGGGTGTGTTCTCGGGAAAGTGGATTAGGTGGTTAGATATGGAACATGACAGTTGAGGTTTCATGAGAAGAAATACCCAAAACAAGATTTAGAGTTGGTGGCTATAGTTCATGCTTAAAAATGTGGTGTCATTATCGATTCGGTGAGAAATTCAAGGTTTTTACCGATCATAAGAGTTTAAAACGTATTTTCTCATAGAGAGATTTAATATTTTGGTAATGTATATGGATGGAATATATTTAGATGTTTGATTTCGACATAATTTACACACCAGGAAGGGTAAATTCAATGGCATATTCATTAAGTTTAAAATAATATACTCAGTTGGTGAAGCAGGCATCAGATTAGTGGTAGTTGATGTCGGTCATAGTTGAGTAGAATTTTGAATATGAGGACCAGGGTGGAAGAGATGTATTATTTTAGGTTTTTTTGTTTCTTTACTTGACTTGTTTGGTTAAAGAGGTATAGGCATATGATTCCGAATTTCCAGCGATGAGGTTGAAACTCAATGGTGGAGACACCATTGAGAGTTGGGAACTGAATGGGAATTTAGTCTTCTGTTTTCAGAATTAGATAGTGGTGCCTGTGTCTTTTCAGGAGGAACTTCTCATGGATTATAATCATTCTAGGTGGGTTGTTCATCATGGAATTAAAAAAAATATATAAGGAATTGAAATCACATTTTTGGTGGGATAATAGGAAAAGGAAAGTGACATAGTTTGTTTCAAGATGCTTGACTTGTCATCAGGTCAAGGTAGAGCATCAACATCCAGCAGGCATGTTGTATTCCTTACCTATTCTAATGTGAAAATGGGAGTAGATAAAAATGTATTTTTTTGGAGGGTCTCCCAAAAATGGTTAAGAAGGACAATGCCATATCATTGATTGTGGATCAAATCACAAAGTCAGCCCATTTTATCTCGATTTTTGAATCTCATATGGTGGAATATCTATCCAAAATCTATATCTAGGAAGTAGTAAATAGGTATGGTGTTCTAGTTTCCATTATATCAGATAGAGACATGAGGTTTGCAACTTGATTTTGGAAATCCTTGCAGTAATCCCTTGGAAAACAATTGATGATGAGCACGACGTATCATCCTCAGATGAATGGCCAATTCGAGAGGATGACACAAACTTTGGAGAATATGCTATGTGGTTTTGTGATGGATTTTGGTGGTTCATAGGAGGAGAAATTACCATTGGTGGGGTTCTCCTATAATAAAAGTTATCAAGATTCAACATATATGGCTCTGTTTGATGCATTGTATGAGCATCCATGTCGTTCAATGCTATGTTGGGTGGAAATAGGTGAAACTTTGATGATTTGATAGAGCCTTTTCCAAGAGACTATAGAGAAAATCAAGTTGATTAGAGAGATTATTGAGATGACTCAATGTTTTTAGAAATCGTATGTGGACCATCATCGACGACTGTTGTTGTTTGAGGTAGGTGATCATGAAATTTTGATAATCTATCCTAGGTTGAGAAATCGTCAGTTTAGGATTAGGGAATGTTATCTATGAGATATATTAGGACTTTTGAGATATTTGAGAGTATTAGAGAGGTGTCTTATTGGTTGGATTTTCCACCATGGTTTAGCATGGTTCACAATTCATTTCATGTGTCACAGTTGAAAAAGTATCAGCCATATCATGAACATGTGATTCATTAGGAAAATGTTGAGCTAGAACCGGATGCTTCCTTGGTGCACCTGACATTGTGGATTGTGTATTGGAAAGAGAAATTCTTGCATGGTAAAATCATTGGTTTATTTATGGTGTCGTGGCAGCATGGACAAATTCATGAAGAGACTTTGGAGTGGGAGAAAGAGATGGACGAGCAATGGCCTGAGCTCTTTCCTCAACGAGATGGTCCTCTACTTTTGAGGACATAAGGTCCAATTTTAGGAAGAATTTAGCACTCATTATTTAAGGTATGTTGCCTTTTTTATGAATTTTTCTGTGTTTAAAGTTCTTGGGATGAGTTGGGAAGAGATTGGGAGAGTTTGGAATGGTTTTTAATAAGTTCAGAGGACTTTTAAAGGAAGCTTTGTTTGAGTAGGGTTAGGGGAAACCGTGCGAGATGAACCGAGCGTGTAGTGGGGTACACATTGTTTGCACACAGTTTGCCTAACTATGTAGGGTGGGCCATGCAAGGGGCACTTTGAGGTATCATTAGGCACATGGTTAGCACTCAGTTTTTCTAACCATGTGATCTAACCGTGTGTCCCTTTAAAAATAGGGTTTTAAAATCCAGGATTAGTCAGGATTTCCCTAAATACACCAAAACTCTCTCCCACTCAATTATCTCTCATGATTTCCTCTTCTAAAGGTTTAGGGGTGCTCTCCCACTTGTTTTGACGTAATTCAAATGGGTTTCATGGTGGGTTGAATGTGGTTTCTCCCAGGTAAGTCTTCTCTCTTGGTTTCTATTTGGTTTTCTCTAGATCTACAATTCCCTCTCTCTTAGTTTTCTAGATCTACATCCATTGTGGGTAGATATATGGTTGTTTTATCCCAAAGTGATGATTATAGGGATTATTGGTGATAGGAAAGAGGATCTAGAGGGGTTTTGGTAGTGCATTTTCTAGATTTTTTGTACGGTTTTGGTGGGTTGATTTCACCAGAACTCTCGAGGTAGGTGGCCACTCTCAACTCCACTTTTTTAGAACTAGCGACTTTGGTTGAATTTAATTTGTTTGTAATAAAATTAATTTTTAATAATATGTTTGATACTTAGAGGAAACCCATTTTGTGATTATTTGAGGATTTTGGGGGGAAATTTCTTAATATTGTGAAAAAGGGTTTTATTATCGTATTTTAAAATCTTAATTTTCAAATTAGTAGGTTTATTGATTTATGAAAAATGTTTTATGAAATATGGTTATCAAAAAAAGTGTTTTTTATTAAAATGTTGTTTGACATGGAAAATGGTTTGAGGGTGTATTCAATAAATGTGTGATTTATTGAGGTAACATGATATGATATATGGGAATGTTGTTCAGAACAATTCGT
This sequence comes from Viscum album, assembly GCA_963277665.1. Classification (NCBI taxonomy): domain Eukaryota; kingdom Viridiplantae; phylum Streptophyta; class Magnoliopsida; order Santalales; family Viscaceae; genus Viscum; species Viscum album. The sequence goes on along the minus strand of OY728138.1, from coordinate 1,433,139,310 downwards.
TAATTTGGTAATGGAAATTCGTAGGTGGTTTGATATTGGTAATTATGGATTGAAATGTTGTGGGGATTTTGGTAAATATTGATTGTCATGAGTTGGATGGATGGTGGTCATAAATCTAGCATGATTAAGGTGATTTACATGAATGTACCATCATCAAAAAGGGATGGTGATGGGTGTGAAGTCCCACACTAGTGATGGGTGTGAATTCCCACAAGAGGGAGGATACGAGTTGGTCATGAAGGTACCCCTCGTTGAAATACTTGTGTTTTAATGATTACAAATCATGCTCACCTTATTTAATCTATATCAAATCATCTGTAGAGATGGTTGGTTTCCCTATGCTTTAAATAACCTTTCACAATCTCCCTATTTCTATAAATCATGGTTGATTATTCTAAACTATATTTAATTTTGTTCTATAACTTTTTATTATATTAAATCTTAAGTCTAATCCGTTCTATGAATGTTATTTCCTAATACATCTTTACAGATATTTGGCTATGTCTAAGAAACCGTAACTCTGCCACCGGTTCTGGATTTTGGAAAAGTCTCTGACACCATAAGACATACACCATAAACCCAAACATGATAATCACATACACCATAAACCATACACTGTAACCCATACATCGTGACCCAGACACCATTACCAGTTTCCAGATATCATAGAGTTTGTGACACTGGTTCCTTACTAAAATCACAAAGATATTGTTCAAGATTTTGAAAAAGGACTACTGACCAGTCATAAGACACTGTGATCCTAACAGCACATATGTGATACATGTTCTTGATATCAATGCAATTATGAAATAATGATTGTCTCACCACTCATATCAAAATAAGATCAATTTTTCCCTGGTTACACCGTTTCTATGTGATACCATTTCAAGACAAACTATGACATTGTTATTTAGTCTGTTTTGTAGTTTTTAATTTAATTTTTAATGGTCAAATTTGATTCATTTAAAGGATCATACATAATTAATGTTTCTTTGTAGACAAGTCACCAGACAGTACGAGGTACAAGGTGCAAAATATATGCATCTTGGTGGACCCAATACATGCACCTGGTAATCAAAAGGAAGCATGGAACTGGAGAACGCATAGAGAAATGAGCATTTAAGAAATCTAACTAATTCATCAACAAGATACAAGTGAAAAACACACGAAGAACTCTCAACCCCTGAAGGATGAACTACCATAGATCAGAGCATCAAATATCTTCTCACTACAAACTCAAAGAAGAACATGAGCTATATAGATTACACCATCAAACTAGAAACCTGAGCACTAGACTTGTGACACTCTATTTTTCACAAGAGGAATCCATACCTGAATATGCATCATCCAATAAGTCTAGAGATACATTGAATAACACTAAGAGCACTTCTAACGCTTTCTCATCATATTTTCTCTGTTGTGTACTATTTTTAGCTTCCGAGTACTGTGTGTGTGTCTATATTAAAACACACCTTGTTTTAAAATAAATGATACAATATATCCTTCTTATCACATCTTCTTACATCTGTTTACTCCCACGGATAAGTGTGGAAGTGGTCCTTGTGTGACCTGGTAGTTTATATCCATGAAGAATAGGGGAAGAGGTTATGTGACCTGGACAGTCTTGTGTACTATTGTTTACCCCGATCCATGGTGTGGATCAATCTATTATATATATAGACTGTTTGGTGGAAGGTGGTAACCATGTAGAGTGGATTAAGTGTCATTTTGAGACTGAACCACTTCTTTTATCCACTGTGTCTTTTGATTTAGTTTTTCTATGTTTTACATTATATTTTTGAAAACTAAATTTTACTTTGATAGTTAGTCTTGGATAGATGTTATAACTATTTTTCGTTATTATAATAGATTCAAAATTTGTATCAATAACTAAAATTTATATTACTAAGAATTAATCAATATTATATGATGTTATTTGAACTGTGAAACTATTACAACCTTATTACCTTGATTTACTAGACTATATTCATTTTTATTGGGGAATATTTTTTAGTGAAATTTTAATAGAAATTTTTATAGATAATCAATTCACCCCCTCTTGAGTAATATACTATGTCAAAAATTTTATATCAAAAGAGTTATTCTTGTAAAGACTATGTTTTTTTAAATCTTTTCAACTGTGATTTTAGTTGTAATTTAATTATCTGTAATTTTTTTAGTTTTAAATTTATAGCTCTTTGAAAGTATTTATCTATTATGGATAATAGACTTGAAGGTGCTATAACAAAAAGACCTCCATTATTTAATAGAAATAATTATTTCCATTGGAAAATTAAATTGAAAATCCATTTAGAAATTATGGGGTTTGAAATTTAGTCATCAATTGTAGATGAGTATAAGATTACTGATATAGACTGAACTACTTGGGATGAACCAAATAAGACTTCTTACAATAATAATTATAATGAAATGAATGCCCTATACCATGACTTAGGAGATGAAGAATTCAATAGAATCTCTACACATAAACCAACCTGTGAAATTTGGGATACTTTGACTGTTTCACATGAATGAACTTCTAGTGTTATAGAAATGAGACTTAATACTTATAATATTAAGTATGATAATTTTAAAATCAAGAATGATGAGAATATTTCTAATATGTATCTTAGTTTCAATGAAATATTAAACACAATGATCTTTCTTGGAAGATAAGTTACATCCAATGAAAAAATTATGAGGATTCTCAGATTCCTACCTGATAGATGAAGATGAATATCTATCTCTATTAGAGAGTCATGTCACATTAGCAAATTAACTATCAAAGAACTCATTGGAAAAATAATGATGTACAAATAAGATATGAAAGTCAACAAGGAAGAGGAGGAAGGACCAAAAAGAAAATATATGTCATTTAATACCACTACCTCTAACACAAAGAAAAGGAGAAACTGCAAGTCTATGTAGAAAGTTCCAGCAGTGAACAATCATCACCAGACAGTGATGAGGAGATGGATCAATTAACTATAAGGTTTAATAAATTTTATAAATAGAATAAAAATTTCAGAAATCCTAACTTCAAAGGAATATATGATCAAAAGGGAAGATAAAAGAAATATTGGAAAAGAAATGACAAGTCAGATGAGATAGTATGTTAGGAATACAAGTGAAAGGGACATGAAAAGACTAAATTTCCCAAGATAAAGTATAAAAATAAATATAATTAAAAATATAGAAAGTAAAAAAAACGTAATGAAATCAACATGGTGTTCTTCTAAGGATAGTTCATGTGACTCAGAGTCTTCACATGATGGATAGGCTAGCAAAGAAAATATGTGTTTCATGACAATCACATCTGAAGAAAAATATTTGAAGTGATCCTGTAAATGATTATGGTACTTGGACAGTGGGTCTTCTAGACACATGATAGGAGACTATTCATGTTTTAAGAACCTAATAAATATTGATGGTGTACATGTCACCTTAGACAACAATACGAAAGGAAAAATCATTGGCCTTGACCAAATCAGTAACTCTAACTTAGTTTTAATCTCTAAAGTAATTTTTGTTGATGGACTGAAATATAAATTTCTTAGTATTTCACAATTATGTGATGATGGATTTCATGTTAAATTTAAAAATGACCCTTGTAATGTGTTTAACTCTAAAAATGAATGAGTATTTTCTGCATTAAAAAATTAAAATGTATATTCTGTTAACATAGATTCTTTGGTGTCTTATAATGATTCATGTTTAAATGTATTTCACAAAGAGTCTTGGATCTAGAATAGAAAACTAGAACACTGCAATATTCACTCCATCGTAAAGATAACAAGAAAAAAATTAGTTAAAGATCTACCCAAACTATAGTTTCAAAATGATAAAGTGTGTAATCCTTGTAAAAAAGGAAATCAAAAAAAAATTCCATCAAACCAAGTAAGGAAGTCTCAACTTCTCAAACTCTCGAGTTGGTTAAGATGGATTTGTTTGGACTATCTAGAGTTTATAGATTAAATGGTAAGTATTATGTTTATATTCTTATAGATGACTTTTTGAGGAATACTTGGACCTTCTTCTTGGATCAAAAAAGTTAAACCTTCTCTCATATAACCATGTATGCTAAAACTGTAGAGAACCATAGTAGATTTAGAATTAAATCTATAAGAAGTGAACATCATTGTGAATTTGAAAATCAATAGTTTAAATCCTTTTGTCCCAAAACAGCTATAGTAATAATTTCTCTTCCCCTAGAACACCTGAACAAAATGGTGTTGTAGAAGAAAAAATAAGTCCTTTCAAGAAATTGATAGAAGCACGCTTAGTGAATATTACATTCCTATTTACTTTTGGAATGAATATATAAATACATCACGCTACATTATTAATATATTTTTTTAGACATATTCTTAAATGAACTCCATATGAGTTGTGGAACAATAGAAAACCAAAAGTGAACTACTTCACAGTCTTTGGTTGTAAAGTCTATTTCAATAATACCAAGGATAATCTTGAAAAATTTGCATCCAAGAGCGATGAAAGAATATTTCTAGGATTTTCAATCTCTAGTAAATTTTATAGAGTTCTTAACAAATTAACTAAATGTGTGGAGGAATACATCCATTTCATATTTGATGAGACAGATCCACATGATCCTAAGACCTATCTAGAGAATCTTGAGGATGATATGTGAAATCTGAACATCAATGCTAAATCCTCTAACTATCTTGTAAAGAAATCTGTAAAAAAATTCTAGTTCTGAAAATTCTACAGATTTAAGCCATAATGAACCTGTACACATTGATGAACCTGAAATCACTAGACCCACTTTTTCTAGAGCAATTAAAACCCTTAAGAACCATCCTTTAGATTTTGTTGTAGGAGATTTAGATAAAAGAACACAAACTAGAGATTCTCCTAAAAATCACATGCAACATCAAGTTTTCTTATCATAACAAGAACATAATAACATAAATGATGCTATCAATGATGAATTTTGGGTGATGGCTATGCAAGAAGCACTTAATAATTTTGAAAGGAACAAATTTTGGAATCTTTTTGATAGGCCCAAAGACACTTTTACCATAGCCATTAAGTGGGTGTTTATAAATAAAGTATATAAAGCTAGTAACATAGTTAGAAACAAGTCAAGATTGGTTGCATAAGGCTATAGTCAAAAGAATGAATTGACTAGGAGGAGACCTTTGCACCTGTTTCTAGACATGATGGCATCATAATCCTACATACTTATACTGCCCATCTAAATTTCAAACTCTATGAAATGGATGTCAAGAGTTCATTCCAAAATGGGTATATAGCTGAGAATTTTTTTGTTGAATAACCACTTATTTTCACAAATACTCACTGTGGAAATCACGTTTTTAAATTATCAAAATCTTTGCATGGTTTAAAAAAAGATCTAAGAGCTTGGTATGATATATTAAGTGATTTTCTTATTTCCAATGTTTTAAAAAAGGTATATCTGATCTTGCAATTTTTATAAAAAAAATCCAATAATGTTTTAGTCGTTCAAATTTATGTTGGTGATATAATATTTGGATCTTCAAAAAATTCTTAATGTATTGAGTTTTCTAAAACGATGCAAAGTGAATTTGAAATGAGTTTAATGGGTTAACTATAATTATTTAAGGATTTAAAATAATTCAAAATAAATATGGTATTATTTTAAATCAATGAAAACATACTAAAGATATTTTAAAATTTTTGGCTTGGAAAACACTAAAAGTAGTGATACTCTAATGAATACTACTTGTAAGATAGATCTTGAAGAAGATAAAAAAATTTGTTGATCAAACCACTTACAGAGGAATTATTTGATTCTTACACTACTTAACTACTACCCTACATGATATTATGTTTAGTTTATGTATTTGTGGTATGTTTAAATAAAAAACTAAAGAGTCTCATTTAAATACTGTTAAAATGATTTTTAAATACCTCAAACTTACACCTAGTCTAAAACTATTCTATTCTAGAAGACAATCATTTGAGTTAGTTAGCTATTCTAATGATGATTTTGGTGGTTTTAAGTTAGATATAAAATGCACCTCTAGAACATGTCACATTTTAGGAAAGTATCTAGTGTAACGGTGTAGTAAGAAACACAACTATATTGCATTATCTAAAACCGAAGCTGAATATATAGCTACTGGTAGTTGTTGTGAACAAATTTTGTGGATGAAACACACATTACTAGACTATGGATATCAATTCATACATGTACATATAAATTATAACAATAAAAGTGATATTAGAATTTCAAATAATCTGGTTTCACACTCCAGGACAAAACATATTTATGTAAGACATCAATTTTTCAGGGACCATTATCAAAATGGTGATATCACTTTGTAATTCATTGGAACTGAATGTCAGATCACAGATATATTTCATAAAACATTAAATTATGAAAGGATAAATTACACCATACATGAATTAGTAATGATAAATTTCAATTATAAAGTATACGGATTCAAAACTAGCTGTTTCACAACTTATTATTTCACAGTTTACGGTTTCATGATTTTCAGTTTCACACATCTCTGTCTTAGAATTACTTTCTCAGTATCATGGTTTCACAGGTTACTGTCTTGAAGTTACTATTTCATGTTTACAATCTCATATTACTACCACTCGGTTTCTGTCTTGAACTTACTGTATCAAATGATACAGTCACACCGTTTGGAGTCACACTATAAGGATGACACCATGACAATCTGTTCTGGTCTCATCGTGAAAATCTATTATGGTCTCAGTATGATAATTTTTTCCAGTCTCACCGTAATGAATTAGTTTTTGTTTTATTTATATTTTATAACCCATATCATTGTGTTGACTATTTTGTTTTTTATATTATGTTTCATAATTTGCGATTCTTGAAATCCCTAAATGATAAAAACCCTTTATCTTTCACTCTTTTCTTCACTTGGTCTCTCTTCTCTCAAAACCCAAACCGCTCTCTTTCAAACTGTAATTCCTCTTTCATCCCTTCATCTCTATTGATCCCAAGTTGAATACCCAGAATGAAGAGCCCAAATTCATCAACTTTGTAGAAGCGAAAATCTCAAAATAAAGTAAAAAAGGCACAAATAGTTGTGCCTGATAGACCGTTGAATCATAATCTTACTGAGAGAATAGTATAAACAAAAAAGGAAATCTATCTTAAGTGATTTCTGACAAGTAAGTCAGTATTTTTTAAAGTACTGGAAGAGTAGGGATGTCTGATTAATTCCCTCTCCATTTTTCATCACATAGTGTGAGTAAAATATTTATCAAAAATCATTTCCTATAAATAATTTCACTCCATCATTTCAATATTCTTTAATCTTCATATTATTTTTTAGTTTACACCATTAATAATATTATCCGTACATATAATAAATATATAGCATGACCTAATATTGATAAAATCATTAATATATGGCTAAGATATTTTCAATGGAGTTGATCTATTGTTATGTTATTAAAGGATTAGAAGATAAATTGAGTGTTTGAAGCCTTTGTCACATAATGGTATCAATTACAACTTGCGCTTTCTTAGAGGGATGTGATTTTTTCCCATAATTCGTGTTTATATTCATTACTTGAGTTAATTGAGTATATATTATCATGAATTCCTTTACTCATACTCCCACTGGGTTGGGTATCTCATTTGATAATTTCCCATCACATTGTTTTCTGAATGAGTTCCTCCTACTTCCATCAATTAACAAAAATAAAAAGAATGTTTGGTATGAGAATCATTAAATATTAATCATATAAAATGGAAACTATGAACATCCAATGGTTAGTTCATAAATGACATAGATTACTTATCCAATTAATTTATATGTTTCAATCTATGTTATCCAAAATATATTTCCTCGCATAAAATTTTGTTGGTATTTTTTATTTTCAAAACACTTTATAAAGAGATTGTGAATTTAATAATGTATATGTATTGGGAGTGTCAAAGTAGGTTTATAAAAATACCACTTTGTCTTGTAATCAATTATGATCTACTTAAAGAAAAATGGTCTCGATTTGGGATTATTACCCATAAGTAAAAATTATGCCCAAGCCATATCAACTTGAAGTATCCAGACATGGATTTTGTTTCTTGTAAACCACTTACTAAATATTTTACCATAATTTAGGTAATTTTTTCCAATGTTTAGTCCAATTAATTAGTCTTTACTATGTTTCTATAATCCTAATCACAAAAATTAATGAGAACTAGCTCTGATACCATCTATTATAACCAATATCTTTAATAAACCCCCACTCAAGATTTATTATATAAGGGAAAACATAATACAATCCAATAATAATAAAAGGCCTAGAGTCTTTGGGTAATTCAATACACCAAACAATAACATGAAATAGGGATACAACAATATTATTTAAAATTACTTAACATGATATTAAAATTTCATCACTCTTCTAAAAGAACATGAGAATACCTAAGGAATTATTTAAGAAAGGGGTGAGATGTAAATCCTAGTATGGGAATAATAAAATAATAACATTATGAAAGTAATAATTTTGAGTCAATAGGAATAAAAATTTACATAAAGGGGTGCTAATCATTAATAAGAATATCAAAACATGATATAAGATGATAATATGAAGAAAATCCATGAATGTGCCAAGAACATAAAACACCACATCATAAGAATAAGTCACAAATAACCACTAAGTCATCATAACTTAGTGTTACTAAGATATAAATCCTTGCATCATATGAGGTATATCATGAGATAAAAACATTACCAAATTTATAGAAGGCCTATATAATTTCTTTCCCACTTATCCCATTCATATAACGTACATGCGTTAGTGTTCCACATAAATCATTCAAAATAAGAATGATTTTCATTAATTTTATGCCCATGATTATGTATTATGAGATGGATACATACATGTACCAAATAAATTAATGATACAGGTATCTATTTTAATACCCTTGAGTGGATATGGGGATGGGAATTCACTACAAATATATTTGGCATGAAAAAATCATAGTATAATTTAGACAGTAAAAAAAGAGTACATAATAATTCATAGAAGGGTTTAATGAGAGTTAAATGTGGTATCTAATTGATTGTATACCATAAGTATTGTCAAAGTGAAATGTAAAAAAAATTTCCAATATGAAAAAATGAAAAACTAGCATAATTAAAATGCATTTCATATAAAAGAGGTGGAGAGAATCCATTACCATGAGAGGGAGCTTCTAAAAGCTTGAGATGAGCTTATTAAGGGATTGGAAACACCTTGTTCGGTATGTATAGTAGGATAGGTAGAGGAAATTAATTATAAAAGTGATTTTATTGAATATGAGTTCTAAGCTGGGTGGGTATTTATAGCCAAAGAGGGATAAATTGTTTATTAATTTCTAGACTTAGGTTTAAAACTCTATATGATTAAATAATCAAAACCATGAACATTAACCTAGGGTTGGCCAATGATTTCATCCAAACAAGATATGTTTTCACTATTTTATAATTCCATGATTTGAACTTCTTAAAATAATATCCTTGATAAAGTGGAAGTGTGTCATGTTTGTAAAGAATTAATTCTAGAACCTTAAAATATAATATTTGTTTTTTAGGTTTCATTAAGAAATAAAAAATTAATAAAAACCTTAAAATCCAATTTATTTAAAGGAGAAATAAATTTCAGGTCATGAAGTCTCTTTATACTATTTAATATATCACTTTTGGGCTATTATGATGTCATAATAGTACCATATATTTATATCTTACTTAATTTTTACAAAAAATTGACTTTCAGAAAGAATTATAAAAATTTAAACATTGGAAAATTTCAGCATGTTGATTAGAAAAATAATATTTTTTTTATAAAAATAAATTTATAAGTATGATTATATTTTAAAAAAATAAAAATTTATATTTACTTAATATTTCTTGTTTTATGATATTTACCACTTTTCGACCCTTCTAAAAATTTCGTTAGACATCATTAAATTATATTATCATTTATATTTAAATAATTACTATATAATAATGATATTTTATTATAATAATATTTATTTCAATAATTACTGAATTTTTAAAAAAAAATTAATTGAAACTTTATATTTCCCCAAAAAATACAATTTAAATTTATTTGTATCAAAATCTAATTTTCACCAACTCACAAATAATTATAATAATGAAAAGGGATAAATATAATCATTAGTTTAATAAAAAGTAAAATATAAGTATTCAAACTACTATGGTCTAGATACATAACCCCTCATTAGACCATCATATTCTTTAATAGTAAGTTGTGCGATGATGGGGCTTTATTAGGGTAGTTCAGAGAATTATGGTTTGGGATATGATCTTGAGAAGCTTGAATTTATCCCATAAATGGTTTCTTTCGTGATATAGTTATTTAATTTCAGCTTAATATTGTTCAAGGGAAAATCCATGTGGTTCCACGTCCCTTAAAATCTTTGATATATGGCCTTCATATGGAGGGATCCTATCAGCCATGGCCATCACTTCTTCTATATGTGAGAATTATACATTATTATAACAATTTATATATATTAATCTTATTATTCATTATACATCATCTATATTATAAACACTTAAAAAATTAATATCCATTTAAATCAAATAAGAAATTTTTTTAATTGGTCCAAAAAAAAGAAAATTAGTGTATGTTTTTTCTATAACTATAATACATTTACTCAATCAAAATGAATTTTCATTTATAAAAGTCTCGGTCGTATAGAGAGAGAGAGAGAGAGAGAAATCCAAACCAAGAGAGTTCTTGAACTCTCATTATTGAGGAAGTCATAAATCCTTCACTACAATATTGTTAACTCCTAAAACACTTGTTGTGCCTCTGGTCAAAGTGAAATATGGTTTTTATAACATTTTAACATGGACATTTCAGGCCCTTAAAACCTATATCATACTATTTTGAACACCACTATAGCATCCAACATGAAGTGGTGAACAAACCTGAAACGCCCCGACCCCAGTTACCCAGAGTCGGTGCATTACTTCGTAACATTGGCATGATCACGAAAGATGAAGTCTTGAAGGATCGATTAGTTTAGTAGTCTTGGAAACACTAGATACATTCATAAGTCTTACATTACATCATAAAGTAAAACAAAACTAAAAAAACATCATGTCTTTATATCCCTTCATACTATCCCTGAAGGTCATTCATAATATACTTCATCACATCCTGGAAAAATTAAATCATTGAAAGGGGTGACCTCAGATGCTCAGTAAGGATAACAATATAGCGGAAGCTTTCATAAATAAACATAAACATTTAAGGCAATGTATGACTAAAACAAAAGCCTTTTAAACTTGAACTTCAACATAATATGGCAAAAGTAAAATGATATAATTCCATTTACTTATTCACATGGATATTCTAATGGTCTAATAATCACATGCAATATCAATAACCACTTTCATAATGATGTAATGCATAATGCCAGACTATCATAACCACGTATCCAAGGCCTCGTGCCAAGACTAAAAATAAGATTTTGTCAAGGCCTCATGCCAAGACACTAGTTTGTCTCATGAGACCTTCCGATGCATCGAGGAGCTGTAGCAGGCTTCACCCGTCACTTATTAAGTCCAATGCATTCCTCATATGAATAGGTTTAAACATATCACAAACCATAACATAATCATATCACATAAAACATGCATAAACGAAACATGACATTTCTACATTTCAATCACAAGATATCCATACAACACATTGATATAATAAAAACACTTTCAAAACCATTTTTAATACCAAAATAAAGGAAAATAAAAACTTTGTATTTATTTTTCATTTAAAAAAAAGTTATGGCTTGTAGAGGAAGCTGAAACTCAAATAATGGTCACAACAGCAAAGAAGTCATTGTTTCCAAATACGTACAATGAGAAAAACAATCCATTTTGTCATTTAGTAAAATGCTTCGTATAAAAGGATTCTTTTTGAATAAATGTAAAAGTCAAAGGGGTTTATACACCGTATAAAAGATAGTTGTGTATATAATAAAATATGCCTCAATGAAAGGAGATTGAGAAGAAGTCCTTACCAAGATCATTTTTTTTAATAAAATAGATCTATTTTTTGTTTTCAATATAAGTACACATAAAGAAAGTTCAAATACAAGATAGGACATAATAATATCATGACATAATTTGAAAGTAGGAGATTAACCCAAAGAATGGAAATTGGGTTAAGAAGTTCCCTTACCTCGTGTCTGACTTGACTCGATCGTTCTTTAACCTCCTGAATAATAAACTAGAGTTAATCTATACTTTCTTAAGAACATTTTTCAATTTCATTATCCCTTTTATATCACTTATTACCATGTTACGAAAATTATGTAGTCATTTAAGTTAATAACGGTCGTTTTGTCGATCTTTGGTACTTGAGTCAACAATAAACTTCTTATAATTACAAGTTGTTTATGTGGTAGAATATACATTATCTCCAGAATTATATTCATGATTTATATATCATATATATCATATATATCCAGTATATACATTCATTCATAATATTACGTAACATTTAGAGGTAAGAAATGAAATGCACCGTTCATGGAGAAGGTAAGCCGTACGTACGCATGAACGCTACTTTCTTTTCTATTTCGTATTTAATGAAATGAAATTATAATGATATAAAGATATATTATAATTCCAGTATATTATCATATATAATATCATTTACTCCATCCTTTATACATCCCACATATGGCATTAACGATTCAAATCACTTTGAGGGGGCGGTAGTCCGCACTTCCTAAAAAGAAATTATCGTGTTTACCCATAATAGAAATCGTAAAGGTATGCCATAAATGAAAAATACAGAATCATATGGAAAACAAAAACATAATATATATTATATATAAAAATAGTTTAATCATAATGGACACCATGAGAGGTGTTATATGAGTGTTGAACAATCATCGTCTCGTGAGGCAGAAATTCGCAATCCACAGAAACAGTATGTTATTTAACCATTAGATGTAGGTGTGTGTAAGTGTAAATAAAATCCTTCTTATAACAACATACTATTATATTGAAGATACTGTTTGTTACAAAATAAAATAATAAAAAGATTTTAGGGGGTTGGAGAATCAAAATAAAACAAAACAACATTAGAGAATACATTACCTTAAAATCGGGTAACTATTTTTGATTTGAGCCAAAGGCTACCTTGGGAAGACATCTGCCCAAAGTGAGGCTTCTAGGAGTAATAGAGGGAATTTTGGAGAGTATTTGTGCCGATTTTGGCAGATCCAAATGGATTGAAGGTGTGAATAAGTTGGTAGAGGTGGGGGCCTTTTATAAGAGGAGAGGAGGGACACTCTTGGAAAGTCATGAAATGTTACTTTATTATATAATGAGTTTCGGATTTTAAAGGTCCCACACATATATATTTCGAGGATAAGGTGATAAGGGTTCCCAATATACTCATATAATAGGTTTTTGGCAAGTGTATGTCATAGATTTTACATTACCTTTTCATTTTATTTAACGCGTTAATTAATGAGGCAATCGATGCATCATCATGGTGTCTTAAATAATTTAATTTATTTAATGTCTAAAAATTATAAAGAAATTATCATGATGTAGGAAATAATTTTATATTTCTAATGAATATTTATAGTAAAAAATACAACTTGTATAACCCCATTTAAAAATTGTTTTAGTAAAACAACTCATGTTTGTGACATTTTTATTTTAACATTAAATAAAAGGTTTTTAATGTCATTTTCCTACCAAAGTGGCTCCATGGGGTCCCCAAGTTGACCCATGGATTTTCTTGGTTGGCCATGACTCATCCAATAGAGTTAGGAAAAGTGTAAAGGTATTTTAATATTTTTATAATATCAATTTTACCTTATATTTCACTAATTACCATTAATCGTGATTAATTAAACTTAAAAGTTATTATTCACCGAAAATTATTTTAATCCCATTGAACCAAATTTTACTTCCTAACGACAACCATGTATGTCATATTTTTGAAAATCAAATCACAGAAGTGGTAATGTTTCATTTAATCAAAAAATTAGTTTTTTTAACTACCACTTATTGGTTTCACTATTCATCAAAAATTGAAGTTTTTCAGAACAATGCCGAAATTTCACCCTAAGATATAATTGATATTCCGAATTAAAAAATGATGTCTATTTTAAAAAATTCCAAACATATAAGTTTCATTAATTAATTTTATAATTAAATTTCGTTGTCACAAAAAATAGTGTGTTTTTAAGAAACAATATATATTAAAAGATTGACTATTGTTTATGTCCAATTTCAAAGTGAAATTAATTCTAACGAACACCATTGGATAAAATTGTAAAAATATATTCTAATTATACTTTAAAACCACTATATATTATAATTTATCACTATAATTTATTTTGATTAAAAAAGTTGTTTTTAAGTATTTTTCTCTATTCATAAAAAATTGGAAGTTCTCAGAAAAATACCAAAACTTCAACATAGGATAATTTCGATATTCCGAATCCAAAAATGAAGTCCATTTTGAAATATAAAATATATATAATTTCAAAAGGTAAGTATTACTATTCATAACTGCTAATTTTTTTGGTCGCGGTGTGTTAGAACTCGAGGTTGCGTACAACACACGCTGCTATATTATTCAAAGAGGAGCGTACCATGGAAGCTTGGGGTGTTACATTATTTCCTCCTTCAAATAATTTCATCCTCAAAATTTCGTATAATATCACTGTATAAAAAGACTCAGGTGATTCTTCATCATAAGTTCCTCGGGTTCCCACGTTGCCTCCTCCATCTTATGGTTTCTCCATAGAACTTTTACCAGACGAGTCGTCCAGTTTCTCAGCACTTGTTCTCTTGTATCAAGAATCCTGATGGGCTCTTCGCAATAAGACAGATCAAGTTTCAGTTCTAATTCTTCATAGGTGAGTACATGCGTTGGGTCAGGCATGTATTTTCTCAACAGTGATACATGGAATACATCTTGAACTTTGCAGAGACTTGGTGGCATTGCCAAACGATAATCTACATCCCCAATTCGTTCTAGAATTTCGAAGGGTCCGATGTACCTGGGACTCAATTTACCCTTCTTACTGAAATGTAAAACTCCATTTCATGGAGATACCTTCAAGAAAACATGATCTCCTACCTGAAATTCAAATCCTTCCTTCGGTTTTCGGCATAGCTCTTCTGCCTACTTTGAGCTGTTTGATGTGATTTTTGATTACTTTCACCTTTTCCATCGTTTCCTCCACTAGTTCTGGGCCTACAAGTTTTCTTTCACCAACTTCATCCCAACAGGTTGGTGTGTGACATCTCTTTTCGTATAATGCTTCATATTGTGCCATTTGAATACTTGAATGGAAGCTATTGTTATAGGAAAATTCTACCATAGGTAAATATTGATCCCACATACCCTGAAAGTCAAGTGAACATGATCTCAACATGTCTTCTAAGGTTTGAATAGTTCATTCTGATTGTCCATCTATTTGAGGGTGGTATGTATTGCTCAAACGAAGTTCAGTATCCAAATCCTTCGGAAGACTTTTCCAACATCTTAATGTAAAATGGGGATCCCGATCTGAGACAATCGACAGGGGTACTCCATGAAGTCTCACAACTTCATTAATATATAATCTTGCTAGACGTTCAAGTGATAGATCCTCTCTTATAGCAAGAAAATGTGCCGACTTTGTGAGACAATCAACAATGACCCATATTATGTCATTCCTTCTAGGAGTCTTCAGTAGTCCCATGAGAAAGTCCATCGTAATATTATCTCATTTCCACTCAGGTATGGGAAGAGGTTGCAATACTCCACCAGGCAGTTGCCTTCCAGCTTTAACTTGTTGACAAACCATACATCTTGACACAAAATCAGAAATCTCCCTCTTCATTTTGTCCTACCAAAAATGTCCCTTTACATTTTGGAACTATGAGAATCATCCAACAATTCCCTCTTTAAATCAAGTGTATCGGGAACACAAAGTCTCCTCCCAAATTTCAAAATTCCATCTTCATACACAAATTCTCTCAATCGCCCATCATTCCCAGCTTTAATCTTCTTTTTCAACTCTTCATCATCAGCCTGTGAACACTTTATCCTTTCTAGTAAAGATGGTTTGGAAACCATTTGAAAAAGTTTTGATGTTTTACTGTAACACCCGAGAATTTTATGTTATATAAATCATCAAAGGAATCTTTCACTACACATAACACTTTCTTGGATTGCTTTACACGCAATCGCGACCTTCCTCGATAGCTTGTGTCCCACACAATATCGAGTTTCACTAAACAACGATATGCTATTAAAATATTATTAAAACTAGCCGTTATGAATAGTAATAACCACTTTTTGAAATTTTGTAAATTTTATTTTTCAAAATTGACTTCATTTTTGGATTCGGAATATCAAAATTAGCCTAGGGTGAAATTTTGGTATTTTTCTGAAAACTTTCAATTTTTGATGAATAGTAAAACTACTTAGTGGCTGTTAAAAAACTGAATTTTTCATAAAACATAATTTTACCGCTTCTGTGAGTGGAATTTCAAAAATCCGAGAGAAATGGTTGATGTTAGTAAGTAAAATGTGGTATAATGATATGAAATTTATTTTTGGTGAATAGTAACTTTTTACATTTTTTTACCACGGTTAAAAGTAAATAGGGTAATTAAGGGTAAAAATGATATTATTATTACCCTAACACATTTCCTAATTCTATTGAATAAGTGTAATTCGACCAAAAACAACCCTAGGAATAAAATATGACCATTTAGGCCCACTTGGATTAGATTAGGACATTTAATATTAATTTATTTAAAGAAGGGTTAAAATAGTTAAAATCAAAGTTTAATAAGTAAATCATTTTTAATATATGGTTATACATAAGATTAATTAGACTATAAATATTCAATAGAAATATAAAAGAATTTCCTACATGATGGTATTTTATTTGTAATTTTAGACTTTAAATAATTTAATTTATTTATGACACAATGATGATGCAGTAATTATCTTATTAATGAAATATTGACAGAATTGATGTTATAAATGCCCAAATAAATATAATTTGAGACTTTTTATGAATTCCACTAATTTTATATGTTAATATGACATGCTAGTATTGCTTTAATTAACTTTTGTCGAACTAATCATTCTGTTATGATTTTCAAAAAAATCAATTACTAAATAGTGTCAAAATTGACATAAAATAGTTTTTAAAATAAATATTATATTATTAATTGTTATTTTATTCCTAAAAAACTATGTTTCGGCCAAATTACTTAGATAAGGTTTTATATATTAATAATAAACAACTTGGGGTTCGTTTGGATGATTATAGTAAGTTTATTAACCTTATGGTGTAAGAAAACAAGAAGACAAGGTAAGAGTAAAATTATTTAACTTAAAGTTAAATCTAAAGGATAAGGTTAAAATAGAAACCTAAACTTGTCTAAATTCTATTGGATGAGAGGATTTGGACCCATCCCCACATTATCCTCTAAATAAATTAATTTTTAGCTATTTAAAACCGAATATGACTTAATAATAAATTAATATTTTTAGTTTTTCCAAAGGTGCCCCTCTCCTCCCTTATAAAAGGGCACCTCCTCCCCCTCTTCCTCTCACCACTTTGAGCCTTCAAGATCGGACAAACCCTGACAGGTTCTCCTCTCCACTTCCCTAGAGACATCCTAGAGGTCCTTGTCTTCTTCAAAGACCAATTTTAGTGCCCTAAAAGGAGGTCTCAAAGAAGCACTTCAAAGAAGAGGTAATGTCTGTTACCGATTCTTTCATCTTTATTTCTTCTTCCACTTATTATTCTTTAGTTGTTTCATTATGAAGTAATAACATCAGTATCACTAATATACTGATATGTTATTATAAGTATGAAACAACCCTATTTAACCATCTATCCATCCTACAGAAAATGAAATCACCGCGCGTGCGTATGTACGGAATACCGTCTCCATGCCGTGGTGTAATCTATTTTCCACCACCACCTTACATGGATGGGTATAATGGTGTAAAGAATGAATATATATGATTATTGTGAAGTGATATTGATTCTGAAATAGTATACATACACTCTAATACAATTCCACGATCATGGGAATGATATCATCGCTCGTGCGTACGTACGGAATACCGTCTTCACGATGTGATGCGACCCGTTCTACATGATCATAATTGCATAATGATTATATAAATGAATTGAAGGAATTAATATGATATATATTACACTAATAACATTCTGTAAATGAAGTATCTATAACCTAAAGATAAGAAAAAGAATTTATTCGGCAAAACATGTATAAGAACAAAAAGTAATAAACACCCGAATAACAAGTAATAATGAAGTATTACTAATAAGAAGCTAAAAATATGACCATATATGATATCATAAAAATAAGTATGATTCTTTAATAAGTCAATAACATTATTTAAATCATTATACAGGAGGTTCAGACACTTACAAAGCAAGTCGGACCTAAGGTAAGGGAAAATATCACAATCTCATTTTTATCCGAGATTGTTTATACTTTGGTATTTAATGGGTGTATTTTATCATCCACATCCATGTTTCCTCAATATTTAATATTATTTATATCCACCTAAAATTGTTTAAATCCAATTTTACCCTTCGGTGAGTTTTTAGTAAAAGATATGAAAGGAATCTTTTGTCGTTTTTCGTACGAGGTAGTTTTTGACTTTTCCGACAAAAGTATGAGAAGAGTGTTTTTTTTATACCTCATGAATGGATTTTTAAAACATTATTTTCAAGAATCTTCCTTTACAAGTTTTAAAGTTTATTTTTAGCCAACTTCTTTTAGTTTAGAATTGTATGACATGTTAAGAAAGGAAAAGTGTTTTTGAAGTAGAAATGATATTTTCCTCAAGAATGGAGTTCAAGTGTTTTATCAAAATTATTTTCCATATAAGATAATATAGGGTTATTTTTCTATCCCTATTATTACATTTATTTGATTATGTTATGATGGAATTATTTTTATGAATTCCTTTATCTTATATGAATTGTTTTATGATGTCACGATGTTTAAAAATCCCATTTTTATTGCATGGGTTATGTTATGATGTATGGTTTATGATTTTGTGGCACACATAAGAATGTTATCATTATGAGATGGGTGGTACCTATATATCCCTCTAATGAATTGGGTAAAGACTTTATATCTCCTGAGATAGACATGGCTGGAACAGCAGGTTAAACCGGTTCAGTGAAACAGGACTGAAATGAGGAGTGAACTCGGTTCAGAAATGGAATTTGTCCACTAAGATAGTCTTGGAAATGAGTATTGAATAATAAGAAATGATTCTCTATGATTATGTGTGTATTCCACAGAGTTTCATGTTTTAAGTTATAATTATTGGGATTACGTTTCACTTCTATGATTTATCCCATGTTATGAAATTATGATTTCTTTTGCATGTTAAGATTCCCAAAAGTTATGTTCTTATGTATATGATGTGATTGATTTTTCTTTTATTTACCCTTATTGAGCATTTGAGCTCACCCTTTTGTATGTTTTATTTCTCCAGGTCAGGAAGAAGTTTATTAAGTAGGATATGCCAAAAAGGGACTTTATATATGATGAAATAAATGGGAGGTAAAGTAGATGCTTTATGAACCAGTTGTTTATGTTTCCCAGTTTCCAAAGACACTATACCTATACGGTCCTTTCCTGGTATTGTTATATGTTGTAATAAGTGTGCTTAAATTTTGAAGTAATAACAATGTATGTAAAGTAAGGGTTGTTATAGTTGGTATTAGAGGAAGGGTATAGTCAACCTTTAGAAACTAGGATGTGAAAACCTTAGTAAGAACCCTAAGGATAAGTCTAAGCATAGAACACAATCTTAGTGTTTTAGAAATGGCCATGAACAACCTATGATAAGACCCTAAGTGTGAAATTTTATTCTTTTCCTATTATAATTAGTGTTTCTCACACTATTCTTCTTGGTTTTAGTCAATGTCTGGAACCCTAAGGAACCGTGTTAATGCGGAATGCGACGGACATTGCAATGATTGTCCCCCTGAGCAACCAAATGTTATGGGAGCTGGAATGCAAAATCTTGTAGCCATGCTCACACAACTTTCTCAAGCTATGAATCATGAAGGACTTCCAAATGAGCAAAGGAAGGAGCAACATTCTGTTGAATCCTTCATGAGGCAGCGTCCACCTTCATTCAGCGGGTCTACTGATCCATTAGTTGCTGAACAATGGATTAGTACTACTGAAAAGATATTTTCAGTTCTTCAATGTTCTGAACATGATAAAGTCATCTTAGCATTGTATCATTTGGAAGGTGATGCTGATCAATGGTGTAATATTATTAAGAATATGAGGAAAAGGTATTAAATTGAGTCCATGGAATGGGACGAGTTCAAGAACTTATTTTTCAATAAGTACTTCCCTCGTATTCTCCGAACAAAGATGGAGAAAGAGTTTCTTGAACTGAAGAAAAAGGATGATGAATCTGTTGGTACCTATGAAGCAAATTTTACAAGACTTGCAAGGTACACTTCTAGTATTATTATCCAACCTAAGAGTAAGATCGATCGATTCTTTAGTGGCTTAAAACCAAGTCTTCGAAGAGAGTTATCCATAAGGGACTTCAATAGCTACGAGGAAATCATTCGATGTGCTCTCAATGTTGATATAGAGATTGAAGTAACCCATCAGTCATATGGGTTTGATAATAAGAGGAAAATGTAATTTAAAGGAAAATCTAAAGAGCACACTGAAAAGAAGATGAGCTTTCCCTTATGCTCAAAGTGTGGAAAGAAACATGGTGGAAGTTGTATTAAAGGGACAAGTAAATGTTTCAAATGTGGAATGGATGGTCATCGGGCATTTGAATGCCGCAATAATGGAAAGAATATGTCTAATGATGTAAACAAAGGAAAGGATACACAGAATGAACCTACTACACTACAATGTTTCACGTGCAAGGAGATGGGGCATTATGACAATCAATGCCCAAATCCAAGGGTTGATGATGATGGTCGACGTCAACAAACTCTTAAGGCCAAAGACAAAGGAAAGTCACATGCAATTTCTATCAGCGATGTGGAATAGGATAACGATGTGGTGAAAGATACACTTATCATCCAATCTAAAGTAGAAAATGTTTTATTTGATTCTAGATCCTCCCACTCTTTTATTTATGAAGAATTTTCTAAGGGTATCGTCGTATTACCTCAACAATTAGATGTTGCGTTAGCTGTGACAACTCTTAATGGCACAACAGTAGTATCAAAAGTTTATAATTCTTCTCCGATTGAAGTTTGTGGGAAATTGATTCCTGAAAATATTGTGATCCTTCCTATATTGGAATTTGATGTGATTCTTGGCATGGATTGGCTTTCTTTATATGGAGCGCATATCAATTTCCAAAGAGGGGAAGTCACATTTCATATTACAGATCAATATATGATCGTCTATCGATGCAAGGATGAACATAACCTTCCTGGGGAAATTTTTCCATCTTATGGGTCTTATTTCCACTAAATGAATGTTATTTATCTCAAATGGTTGGTGAGAAACTCACAATTAAGAATATTTCCATTGTACGAGAGTTTGATGATGTTTTTCCAGAGGAATTGCCGGGTCTTCCACCAAATCGTGAAGTTGAGTTTTCAATAGAACTCATACCAGGTGCTTTACTTATTTCAAAGACACCTTATAGAATGACCCCAATTGAGTTGCAGGAATTGAAGAAGCAACTCCAAGAGAATCTTGATAAGGGGTTCATACGCCCTAGTGCGTCGCCTTGGGGAGCACCTGTTCTGTTTGTTAAGAAGAAAGATAGATCAATGAGACTCTTCATTGATTATCGAGAACTTAACAAGATCACTATCAAGAACAAATATCCTCTCCCACGCATTGATGACTTATTTGACCAACTATGTGGAGCTCAATACTTTTCCAAGATTGATCTTCATTCAGGGTATCATCAATTAAGGGTCAAAAGGGAGGATATACCAAAGACGTCTTTCCGTATGAGGTATGGACACTATGAATTTATAGTGATGCCATTTGGTCTTACTAATGCCCCTGCTATCTTCATGGATCTGATGAATAGAGTCTTTAGAGACTATATTGATCAGTTTGTGGTAGTCTTTATAGAAGATATTCTTGTCTATTCAAAGGGAAATAAGAACATGAAGATCACTTGAGAATTATATTGAAGACCCTGAGAAAAGAGAAGCTTTCTGCCAAATTTACCAAGTGTGAATTTTGGCTTCAAAAAGTTTCATTTTTGGGTCATATAATCTCAAAATAGGGGATATCTGTGGATCCAGCAAAAATAGAGGTTATCAAAAGATGGTCGAGACCAACAACAGTGACTAAGATCCGAAGTTTTCTTGGTTTGGCTGGATATTATCGACGTTTTGTGAAAGATTTTTCACGATTATCTAATCCACTAACCAAGTTGACTCGGAAAGGAGTTAAGTTTTTTTGGATGGAGGAATGTGAAGAGAATTTCAAGGAGTTGAAAAGAAGGTTATCCAATGCACCTGTGCTCACACTTCCTTGTAGTGGAGAAAGGTTTGTGATCTACAGTGATGCATCCCAGATGGTAATGGGGTGTGTTCTTATGCAAAATGATATGGGGATAGCTTATGCCTCACGACAGTTGAAAATACATGAGCAAAATTACCCACCTCGTGATTTGGAGTTAGATGCAGTAATCTTTTCATTAATGATTTGGAGGCATTATCTTTATGGAGAAAGGTGTGACATTTATACTGATCATAAAAGATTAAAGTATATTTTCACACAAAAGGAGCTGAATATGTGCCAAAGAAGATGGTTGGAGTTGATTAAGGATTACGACTACTCAATTCATTACCACCCTAGGAAAGTAAACAAGGTGGCAGATGCATTAAGTCGACAAGACCATGCCTGGTTATCCATGATAAGGATCAAAAAAGATCCAATATTTATGGATTTACAAAGGATGGATCTTGGAATTATAATGAAAGGGGAAAATCGTATCTTTATCAAATGAATGTTCAACCATCTATACATGTGAAGATTAAAGAGGCACAGAAAGAAGATGTGGAGTTACAAAAGAAGGTGAGAAATGTTCCTGAATTCAACCTTGACTGTGATGGGATAATAAAGTTCAGGAATCGGGTTTGTGTTCCTCCCATCCCCGAATTAAAGAAGGAGCTGCTGGATGAGGCTCATAGTTCTTCATTCTCTGTTCATCCTGGAAGCACGAAGATGTATAGGGACCTGAAAGAGTACTTTTGGTGGGATGGCATGAAAAGAGATGTTGCGGATTATGTCTCTCGATGCTTGGTTTGTCAGCAAGTTAAAGCTGAGAGACATAAGTCTAAGGGAATGTTACAACCATTACCCATACCCGAATGGAAATGGGAAAACATCACTATGGACTTTGTCACAAGACTTCCTAAAACATCCAAAGGCAATAATGCTATATGGGTCATAGTTGATCGTCTTACAAAGTCTGCACACTTCATCGCTATTAGAGAGGATTTTTCTCTGGATCAGCTTTCCAGGATATATGTGAAGGAAGTGGTAAGATTGCATGGAGTACCACTTTCTATTATATCTGATCAGGATCCGAGGATTACCTCAAAGTTCTGGATAAGTCTTCAGCATACTCTGGATACAGAGTTGAGTTTTAGCACTGCTTATCATCCTCAGACAGATGGTCAGTCTGAGAGAACAATTCAAACTCTAGAAGATATGTTGAGAGCTTGCTCTATGGATTTCAAAGGTGGTTGGGATCACCTACCTTTGGTGTAATTTTCTTATGATAATAGCTTTCACTCCAGTATTCAGATGGCTCCTTATGAAGCTCTCTATGGAAAGAAATGCAGGTCTCCAACTTGCTGGGATGAAGTTGGGGAAAGGAAGCTATTAGGACCTGATCTCGTTGATGAAATGGTAGAAAAGGTCAGATCTATTCAACAACACATAATAGCAGCTCAGAGTCGACAAAAACGTTATGCCAACAACCGAAGAAAAGGCCTAGAGTTTGAAGTGGGTGATAAAGTGTTCTTACGAATATCTCCCTGGAAGAGGGTCATGAGATTTGGAAAGAAGGGGAAATTGAGCCCTAGATATATTGGTCCTTTCGAAATATTGGATCGTTTTGGGAAGGTAGATTACCGATTGGAGCTTCCCCTGAATCTCTCTCAAGTTCACGATGTGTTCCATGTATCTCTCCTGAGAAAGTACATACCTGATCCTTCACATGTACTCAGCTCAGAAGTTATACCGCTGGAGCAAGATCTTTCTTATGAAGTCCAGCCGATAGAGATTCTGGATCGTAGCAAAAAACTCCTACGAAACAAGACCACTTGATTGGTGAATGTTTTATGGAGGAACCACCAATTAGAAGAAGCTACATGGGAGCTTGAGGATATGATGAGGGATAGGTATCCTCTTCTGTTTGTTACAAAGTGACGAATTTCGAGGGCGAAATTCATTTTAAGGGGGGTAGAATGTAACACCCGATACTTTTATGTTATATAAATCATCAAAGGAATATTTCACTACACATAACACTTGCTTGGCTTGCTTTACACGCAATCGCGACCTTCCTCGATAGCTTGTGTCCTACGCAATATCGAGTTTCACTAAACATCGATATGCTATTAAAATATTATTAAAACTAGCCGTTATGAATAGTAATAACCACTTTTTGAAATTTTGTAAATTTTATTTTTCAAAATTGACTTCATTTTTAGATTCGGAATATCAAAATTAGCCTAGGGTGAAATTTTTGTATTTTTCGGAAAACTTTCAATTTTTGATGAATAGTGAAACTACTAAGTGGCTGTTAAAAAATTAAATTTTTCATAAAACTTAATTTTACCGCTTCTATGAGTGAAATTTCAAAAATCCGAGATACACGGTTGATGTCAGTAAGTAAAATGTGGTTCAATGAGATGAAAATAATTTTTGGTGAATAGTAACTTTTTTCTTTTTTTTACCACGGTTAAAAGTAAATAGGGTAATTAAGGGTAAAAATGATATTATTATTACCCTAACACATGTAATAATTCTATTGTATAAATTTAATTCGACCAAAAACCACTATAGGAATAAAATATGACCATTTAGGCCCACATGGATTAGATTAGGACATTTAATATTAATTTATTTAAAGAAGGGTTAAAATAGTTAAAATCAAAGTTTAATAAGTAAATAATTTTTAATATAGGGTTATACATAAGATAAATTCTACTATAAATATTAAATAGAAATATAAAATGATTTCCTACATGATGGTATTTTATTTGTAATTTTTAGACTTTAAATAATTTAATTTATTTATGACACAATGATGATGCAGTAATTATCTTATTAATGAAATATTGAAATAAGTGATGTTATAAATGCCCAAATAAATATAATTTGAGAATTTTTATGAATTACACTAATTTTCTATGTTAATATGACATGTTATTATTTATTTATTTAACTTTGGATGAACTAATAATTCTGTTATGATTATCACAAAAATCAATTACTAAATAGTGTCAAAATTGACATAATATAGTTTTTAAAACAAATATTATATTATTAATTGTTATTTTATTCCTAAAAATCTAAGGTTCGGCCAAATTACTTAGATAAAGTTATATATATGAATAATAAACAACTTGGGGTTCGTTTGGCTGCTTATATTAAGTTTATTAACCTTATGGTGTAAGAAAACAAGAAGACAAGGTAAGAGTAAAATTATTTAACTTAAAGTTAAATATAAAGGATAAGGTTAAAATAGAAACCTAAACTTGTCTAAATTTTATTTGATGAGAGGTTTTATACCCATACCCACATTATCTTTGAAATAAATTAATTTGGACCTATTTAAAACCGAATATGACTTTATAATAAATTAATATTTTTAGTTTTTTCAAACGTGCCCCTCTTCTCCCTTATAAAAGGGAACATCCTCCCCCTCTTCCTCACACCACTTTGAGCCTTAAATCTCGGCCAACTCATGCCAATTTCTCCTCTCCACTTCTCTAGTGACATCCTAGAGGTCTTGGTCTTCTTAAAATACCAATTTTAGTTCTCTAAAAGGGGGTATCAAAGAAGCACTTCAAAGAAGAGGTAATGTCTCTTACCGATTATTTCATCTTTATTTCTTCTTCCACTTCTTCTTATTTAGTTGTTTCATTATGAAGTAATAACATCAGTATCACTCATATACTGATATGTTATTATAAGTATGAAATAGCCTATTTAACCATCTATCCATCCTACGGAAAATGAAATCACTGCGCGTGCATACGTACGAAATACCGTCTCCACGCCGTGGTGTAATCTATTTTCCACCACCACTATACATGGATGGGTATAATGGTGTAAAATATGAATATATATTATTATTTTGAAGTGATATTGATTCTTAAATAGTATACATACACTCTAATACAATTCCACGATCATGGGAACGATATCATCGCTCGTGCGTACGTACGGAATACCGTCTCCACGATGTGATGCGACATGTTTTACATGATCTTCATTGAATAATGATTATATTAATGAATTGAATGAATGAATATGATATATATTACTCTAATACCATTCTGAAAATGAGGTATCTATAACCTAAAGAGAAGAATAAGAATTTATTCAGCAAAACATGCATAAGAACAAAAAGTAATAAACACCCGAATAACAAGTAATAATGAAGTATTACTAATAAGAAACTAAACATATGACCATATATGATATAATAACAATAATTATGATTCAGTAATAGGTCAATAACATTATTTAAATCATTATACATAAGGTTCGGACACTTACAAAGCAAGTCGGACCTAAGGTAAGGGAAAATATCACAATCTCATTTTTATCCGAGATTGTTTATACTTTGGTATTTACTGGGGTGTATTTTATCATCCACATCCATGTTTACTCAATATGTAATATTATTTCCATCCACCTACAATTTTTTATATCCAATTTTACCCTTCGGTGAGTTTTGTCGTAAATGATATGAAAGGAATATTTTGTCGTTTTTCGTACGAGGTACTTTTTGACTTTTCTGACAAAAGTACGAGAAGAATGTTTTTTTATGGCATGAATGGATTTTTAAAACATTATTTACAAGAATATTCCTTTACAAGTTTTCAAGTTTATTTTTAATCAACTTCTTTTAGTTTAGAATTGTTTGACATGTTAAGAAAGGAAAAGTGTTTTTGAAGTAGAAAGGATATTTTCCTCAAGAATGGAGTTCAAGTGTTTTATAAAAATTATTTTCCATCTAAGATAATATAGGGTTCTTTTTCTATCCCTATTATTACATTGATTTGATTATGTTGTGATGGAATTATTTTTATGAATTCCTTTATCTTATATGAATTGTTTTATGATGTCACAATGTTTAGGAATCCTATTTTTATTATATGGTTTATGCTATGATGTATGGTTTATTATTTTGTGGCACACATAAGAATGGTATCATTATGAGATGGGTGGGACCTATATCTACCTCCAATGCATTGGGTAATGATTTTATATATCATGATATAGACATGGCTGGAACGGAAGGTTAAACCAGTTCAGTGAAACAGGACTGAAACGAGGAGTTAACTTGGTTCAGAAATGGACTTTGTCCACTAAGATAGTCTTGGAAATGAGTTTTGACTAATAAGAAATGATTCTCTATGATTATGTGTGTATGCCACAAAGTTTCATGTTTTAAGTTATGATTATTGGGATTACATTTCACTTCTATGATTTATCTCATGATATGAAATGATGATTTCTTTTACAGGTTAAAATTCCCAAAAGTTATGTTCTTATGTATATGATGTGATTGATTTTTATTTTGTTTACCCTTACTGAGAATTTGAGCTCACCCTTTCGTATGTTTTATTTCCCCAGGTCAGGAAGAAGGTTATTAAGTAGGATATGCCAAAAATGGACTTTAGATATGATGAAATAAATGGGAGGCAAAGTAAATGCTTTATGAACCAGTTGTTTATGTTTCCCAGTTTCAAAAGACACTATACCTATAAGGTCCTTTCCTGGTTTTGTTATATGTTGTAATAAGTGTTCTTCAATTCTGAAGTAATAACAATGTATTTAAAGTATGGGTTTTTATATTCACCCTCCATGGTGATTCCCATATCCATCTTTACTAGATCCATGAAAATAGGATCCCTTTCCACTCCCATCATATTCAAAACTACATGATGTTTTCTAATCAAAGCATCAGCAACCTTATTTGCGTTCTCCAAGTGGTAGTGTATCATACAATCATAATCCTTGAGTAGTTAAAGCCATCACCTTTGTCTCATGTTGAGTTATTTTTGTGAGAAAATATATTTTAAACTCTTGTGACCGGTATATATCTCACATTTTTCACCATAGAGATAATGTCTTCATATCTTCAAGGCAAAGATTACAGCAGCTAACTCAAGATCATGAGTAGGATAGTTATGCTCATGAATTTTTAGTTGTCGTGATGCATAGGCAATAACCCTATCATTCTGTATAAGGACACAACCAAGTCCTTTCATTGATGCATCACTATAAATAACGAACCCATCATTCCCCAATGGTAGAGTCAATATAGGAGAATTGACTAATCTTCTCTTCATTTCTTCAAAACATTCTTCACACTATTTTGTCCAGAAAAATTTAACCCCTTTACGTGTGAGCTTCATTAATGGGTTAGCCAATCGGGCAAAATTTGGGACAAAACGTCGATAATAACCTGCCAAACCAATAAAACTACGTACCTCAGTTATACTTGTCGGTGCTGGCCATGCTTGGAATGCCTTGATCTTAGAAGGATCAATGGAAATTCCATTCTTAGAGACAATATGTCCAAGAAAAGAAATCTCTTGAAGCCAGAATTCACACTTTTTAAACTTCCCATATAATTCAAGCCTTCTAAGAGTCTTCAAGATAATGCGCAAGTGATTTTCATGATCTTCATCGCTTTTGGAGTATACCAAGATACCATAAATAAATACTACCACAAAATCATCAAGATATTCCTTGAAAACTCTATTCATTAGATCCATGAATACAGAGGGTGCATTAGTCAATCCAAAAGGCATTACTGTAAACTCGTAATGCTCGTACCTTGTTCTAAATGTTGTCTTCGGAATGTATTCTTTCTTCACACACAACTGATGGTATCCAGATAGAAGGTCAATCTTTGAAAAATATTGAGATCCATGTAGTTGGTCAAATAAATCATCAATGCGAGGTAGGGGATACTTGTTCTTTATTGTTATAGCAATGATCTCCCTGTAGTCAACGCACAACCTCATAGATACATCTTTCTTCTTAACAAAAAGGAAAGGGTCTCCCCATGTAGAAACGCTAGGGTGAATAAATCCCTTATTACTAAATTCCTCTAGTTGTTTATTTAGTTCAAATAATTCCACAGTGGCCATTCTATAAGGGGTCTTCAATATAGGCCTTGATCCAGGAATCAAATCAATGGAAAACTCAACTTCTCGTTCTGGAGGATATCTAGGTAATTCTTCTGGAAACACATCCACATATTCTTTCACAATAGGCACATCCTCTATTTGAACATTCCATTCCTCTCCCTTGGTCATTTCATTCTCTTCCTCCCCAATAATTGAATTTAGTTGAGCTACTGGGGGTGGATCTAAATAAGAATTAGTTGGTGATGATTCTGCTCTAAAAATAAGGTGTTCCTTATCATCATCATCAAAAATCGTAACCTCCTTCTTCTTATAATAAATCTTTGCATCATAGTCCAAAATCCAATCCATACTGAGGATTATATCAAACTCAATCATAGGTATGACAATGAGATCAGCAGATAAAGAACATTTATGTTCTCTAATGGGGACTGATTCACAAAAAATGTTGCAATGATACTTCCCTTAAGAGTTTTGACTGAAAATTCTCTTGTTAAATAAAATTGGAAATATCTAATTTTTTTAGCAAACTGGGAAGATATGAAACAATGCGATGATCCAGAACCAAATAATTCATTTTCTAAACTTGAGGAAACCATTAAATTACCTGCCACAACGTCTTTCGGAGCTTCAACCTCAGCAGTAGTGATAGCATAAGCTTGGCCTTGATCCCTTGGCCTCTTCTGAGATAAGTTCCCCTGACGCTTTGGACATTCATTTGCATAATGTCCCATCTCTCTACAATTATAGCATTCCACATTGATAGCAACTTTCTTTCCCTTGAAATCATGAGCTTGGTGGCCTTTTTCACCACATTTATAAAAAACACCCATTCCTTTTAGGCATGTATCGGGGTAATTCTTCCCAAAATTATCGCATAATGGAAAATCCTTCTTTCCCTTTTTCCCTTTATCTGTCTCTTGTTCCACCGTTCTCTTCTTCTCTTGCTTTACTTTATTATCATAATACATAGAGAATTCCTTTTCTGTCTTGATAGCACATGAGACAATATCTTCATACGACGAGAAGGTTTGTGACACTAATACTCAACGGAGAAATGGTTTTAACCCATCAAATAAACGATCGTTCTTACTTATTGGGTTATGTATATAATCTGCAGCATGCCTCGCTAACCGTGTAAAGTTTGACTCATACTTTGCGAGATTATCATCCTCCTTCTGCCTCAGACTCAGAAATTGCCTTTCCATATCTTCTCGATGGTCACGATGAAATTATTTTTCTAAGAAAAGATCTTTGAACTCCCTTCATTCCATATTAGATACTTCTTCATCTTATTTTGTGTTTTGAATCAGCGACCACCATTGATAGGCATCTCCAGTGAGGCAGTAAACTGTCATGACAACCTTCTACCTTTCGCTACTCCCCAAGGCGTGGAATATTTTCCTTAAGGATTTTATCCATTGCTCAGCTACTAATGGATTTTTACCCCCATTAAATGTTGGCAGTTGTTGCCTCATGAAGTGGTCTAACATTGATCCTCCCGTTGCGGATCAGGGTGCTCTATACGTGTAAGGT
Source organism: Viscum album (assembly GCA_963277665.1). NCBI lineage: Eukaryota > Viridiplantae > Streptophyta > Magnoliopsida > Santalales > Viscaceae > Viscum > Viscum album. The sequence goes on along the minus strand of OY728138.1, from coordinate 1,433,108,364 downwards.
TATTATTCATAACCTGAGTGAGTTGTCCCAGTATGGTGATAAGGTGATCAGCACCAGTTTTTTCTCCAACTCCACAATAATTATCTTGAGCAGGAGTGAAATCCCTACATGGAGTGCGTGTATTGATACGGTTTCCATTCCTTCCACTAGGCTCCATTTCTAAACAATGTCATAAACTAGATTAGTTTATGAATCGATATACACAATAACAAACTTGCAAAACACTTAAAATAAATTAAACTACTTATGGATATAATTCATAATTATAAAAATGTTTCCTTTACGGAAGTATACACTCATAAACCCTTCATAATGGTTTGTAAAGAAAAAGAGAATAATCATAAGCATATCCCCCGGGAGTGTCGTAACCAAGAGTGCAGCAAGGCCCGTTGTCGTGCACCAGTTCCCGTTCGAGTCTATCTCAAAGCGGTGTTTTTGGGTTTTACCCCTAGGTACATCTGTGCCAGATTCACCTCCACCTGCTCGTATCCAGACAGGGATGTATTTCTCGGAAAACTCACAAAATCTCTATAATACCAAAATTCTAGGAAGTTCTTCTATACTAATCCTCAAAGTCTATCTTCGAGCTATGTGGTCTAATCAAAGTTTATCTAAATCTAGCTTCCAAGGTTAGTACTAAACTGCCTCTGATACCAACTGTAACGCCCCAACCCCAGCTACCTAGAGTCAGTGCGTTATTGCGTAACATTGGCATGATCACAAAAGATCAAGTCTCGAAAGACTGATTAGTTTAGTAGTCTTGGAAACACTAGATACATTCATAAGTCTTACATTACATCATAAAGTAAAACAAAAATAAAAAAAATCATGTCTTCATATCCCCTCATACTATCCATGTAGGTCATTCATAATATACTTCATCACATCCTGGAAAAATATAAAACATTGAAAGGGGTGAGCTCAGATGCTCAGTAAGGATAACGATATAGCAGAAGCTTTCATAAAAAAACATAAACATTTAAGGCAATGTATGACTAAAACAAAATCCTTTTAAACTTTAATTTCAACATAATATGGAAAAAGTAAAATGAGATAATGCCATTTACTTATTCTCATGGATATTCTACTAGTTGAATTATCACATGCAATATCAATAACAACTTTCATAATGATGGAATACATAATACCAGACTATCATAACCACGTAGCCAAGGCCTCGTGCCAAGACTACAAATAATATTTTGTCAAGGCCTCGTGCCAAGACACTAGTTTGTCTCATGATACCTACTGATGCATCGAGGAGCTATAGCAGACTCCACCCGTCACTTATTAAGTCCAATCCATTCCTCATATGAATAGGTTTAAATATATCATAAACCATAACATAATCGTATCACATAAAACATGCATAAAGGAAACATGACATTTCCATATTTCAATCACAACATATCAATACAACACATTGATATAATAAAAACACATTCAAAACTATTTTCAATACCAAAATAAAGGAAAATAAAAACTTTGTATTTATTTTTCATTTAAAAAAAGTTATGTCTTGTAGAGGAAGCCGAAACTCAAATAATGGTCATGGCGGCAGAGAAGTCGTTGTTGCCACATATGTACAATGAGAAAAACATTATATTTTGGCTTCATATAAAAATATTCCTTTTGAATAAACATAAAATTCAAAGGGGTTTATACACCGTATAAAAGATAGTTGTGTATAAAATAAAATATGCCTCAATGAAAGGAGATTGAGATGAAGTCCTTAACAAGATCATTTTTTTAAATAAAATAGATATATTATGTTTATTAAATATAAGTACACATAAAGAAATTACAAATACAATATAGGACATAATAATATCATGACATAATTTGAAAGTAGGAGATTAACCCAAAGAATGGAAATTAGGTTAAGAAGTTCCCTTACCTCGTGTCCGACTTGACTCGACCATTATTTAACCTCCAAAATAATAAACTAGAGTTAATCTATACTTTCTTAAGAACCTTTTTCAAGCTAATTATCCATTCTATATCACTTATTACCATGTTACTAAAATTATGTAGTCATTTAAGTTAATAACGGTCGTTTTGTCGATCTTTCGTACTTGAGTCAACAATAAACATCTTATAATTACAAGTTGTTTATGTGGTAGAATATCCATTATCTCCAGAATTATATTAATGATTTAGATATCTTAAATATCATATATATCCAGTATATACATTCATTCATAATATTACGTAACATTTAGAGGTATGAAATGAAATGCACCGTTCATGGAGACGGTAAGTCGTACGTACGCATGAACACTACTTTCATTTATATTTCGTATTTAATGAAATGAAATTATAATGATATAAAGGTATATTATAATTTCAGTATATTATCATATATAATATCATTTACTCTATCCTTTATACATCCCACATATGGCATTAACGATTCAAATCACTTTGAGGGGGCGGTAGTCCGCACTTCCTAAAATGAAATTATCGTGTTTACCCATAATGGAAATCATAAAGGTATTCCATAAATGAAAAATACAGAATCATATGGAAAACAAAAACATAATATATATCATATATAAAAATATTTTCATCATAATGGCCACCATGAGAGGTTTTATATGAGTGTTGAACAATCATCGTCTCGTGGGGCAGAAATTCGCCATCCACAGAAACAGTGTGTTCTTTAACCATTATATGTAGGTGTGTATAAGTGTAAATAAAATCCTTCACACAACAACATCATATTATATTTAAGATACTGGTGTTGTTACAAAAGATAATAATAAAAATATTTTAGGGGGTTGGAGAAGAAAAATAAAACAAAACAACATTAGAGAAGACATTACCTTAAAATCGGGTAACTCTTTTTGATTTGAGCCAAAGGCTTCCTTGGGAAGACTTATGCTCATTGTGAGGCCTCTATGAGTAAGATAGGGAAGTTGGGAGAGTATTTGGGTAGAGGTTGGCCGATCCAAATGGCTTGATGGTGTGAATAATGTGGTAGAGGTGGGGGCCTTCTATAAGAGGAGAGGAGGGGCACTCTTGAAAAGTCATGAAATGTTACTTTATTATATAATGAGTTTCGGATTTTAAAGGTCCCACACTTATAGATTTCGAGGATAAGGTGATACAGGTTCTAAATATACACATAAAATTGTTTTTTGACAAGTGTAAGTCTTAGATTTTACATTATCTTTTCATTTTATTTAACTCGTTAATTAATGAGGTAATCACTGCATCATCATGGTGTCATTAATAATTTAATTTATTTAATGTCTAAAAATTATAAAAAAATTATTATGATGTAGTAAATCGTTTTATATTTCTAATGAATGTTTATAGTCAAAAATATGACTTGTATAACCCCATTTAAAATTTCATTTAGTAAAATAACTCATGTTTGTGATATTTTTATTTTAACATTAAATAAAAAGTTTTTAATGTCATTTTCCTACCAAAGTGGCTCCATGGGATCCCCAAGTTGACCCATGGATTGTATTGGTCGTCCATGACTCATCCAATAGGGTTATGACAAGTGTAAAGGTATTTTCATATTTTTATAATATCATTTTTACCTTATATTTCAATAATTACCATTAATCGTGATTAATTAAACTTAAAAGTTACTATTCACCAAAATTTATTTTAATCCCATTGAACCACAATTTACTTCCTAACGACAACCATGTATGTCGGATTTTTAAAAATCAAATCACGGAAGTGGTAATGTTTCATTTAATCAAAAAATTAGTTTTTTTAACTACCACTTAGTGGTTTCACTATTCATCAAAAATTGAAATTTTTCAGAACAATGCCAAAATTTCACCCTAAGCTATAATTGATATTACAAATTCAAAAATGATGTATATTTTAAAAAATTCCAAAAATATAAGTTGCATTAATTAATTTTATAAATAATTCCCGTTGTCACAACAAATAGCGTGTTTTTAAGAAACAATATATATTAAAAGATTGGCAATTGTTTATGTCCAATTTCAAAGTGAAATGAATTCAAACGAACACCATTGGATAAAATTTTAAAAATATATTCTAATTATACTTTAAAACCACTCTATATTATAATGTATCACTATAATTTATTTTTATTAAAAAAGTTGTTTTTAAGTATTTTTCACTATTCATAAAAAATTGGAAGTTTTCAGAAAAATACCAAAACTTCAACATAGGCTAATTTCGATATTCTGAATCCAAAAATGAAGTCCATTTTGAAAAATAAAATATATATAATTTCCAAAGGTGGGTATTACTATTCATAACTGCTACTTTTATTGGTCGCGGTGTGTTAGAACTCGAGTTTGCGTACAACACATGCTGCTATATTATTCAAAGAGGAGCGTACCATGGAAGCTTGGGATGTTACAAAACCTAATATATTATACCCATTATATTAAGAATAATGTGTCATGGATATCTCTATTTTTATCATTTCTAATTGAGGTGATCATGATCTCTAATCACTACCTACCTTCCTCAAAACAACCAATCAATCCATTTTTTCTCATCCCCATTTCCCATAGGTAGAGAGTTAAGAAAAAATTTCCATTTAAAATGTATTTACAAGACGTATCAATCACCATTATGAAATCCATAAACATATGGAAAAACCCACAATGAATCTCAAAAATACCAAGGAAACAAACAACATTTCACACACTAAAGAATCCAATAAGGGTTAAAAAAATTACAGTTCTAAGACCACTACCATGAGTTGGTGACCCTTTAAAATCCCAAAACCCAAATTTGACCACCCTAACTCTTCTAAATCAATCCTCAAACCTATGAGATGTGATAAAATAAAAAATTTAGATATTATAAAACTTAATTCCTTTTATCTTATAACACTCCCAAAATTATTATCCTAGAGAATAAATACTAGATTCCAAGAGTGAAATAGAAAATTGGTAAATAATAAACCCCATGAGATACCTCACAAACATGGATCTCACTATAATAAGATCTCATCTAAAGGTAAATAAATGAAATCACAAATCATGGTCAATAATTATATTAAACATTAACTCACATCTATTATAGTCATCATTTACATCCCTTGAATAATTTAACATATCAACTCTCTTGAATAAAAATATTCACATGAGTTTTCATTGATTATGTTTCTTATGGTAATATTTTAACCATATTACATTGGATGTTAATTGTTTGACATGATTTTAGTTTATCACTTAATTCATACATATTCCCCTTTCATCCATTGCAGTTATTTAAAACATGAAACAATAAATCATAAAAAAAATAATAACTTTTATCACTCAGAACTTAACATTTTTAACTTTTTATGAAAATTTTATACCTGTATAATGATTTATCAACAATATTAGACATGATAGTTATAAAAAAAATTAATGTAATTAATTTTATGAAATTAAAAATTTATTGCATTCCCTTTTAAACAATATCTTACTTTTATTGATATTCCATTAGTTTTGAAAGCTATCAAATGATTTTTTTTGCTTATCTTCATAATATGATTTGACCAAAAATGTTTTTAATAAAAACCCAACCAATTAATTTTCAAAAAAATTAATTAAAAATATATATTTATTGATTGAAATCATTTTATTTATTTAAAAAAATAGGTTTCCTTGAAAATAATTATTTTCTAAAAAAACATTTAATTAATAATTTAACAACCCATGTTGATCAATTAATTATCCAATTTTACTTGCAATGTATCTCAATATTTGAATGATCCACCCACAACTGGAATTAAATTATATACATAAATTATGTCATACATATTGATAAATAGAATAAAGTTTATATGTTTCAATCATTTTTTATTTCCTTCCCTATTTAACATAATTTTTATCACATTCATATTAATATATATAAATTCAAAATAGATAATTTATTAAATAACATAATAGGAACAATAGGGAAAACATGAGGTTAAAACAGTCCAGTCTATCTATCATTATAATTTTTAATATTTTTTAAAATTATATATTTACCAAGAACACTTTCTAGTAATAACACAAAACACATAATCGTTCATTTTTTTATTTAATACTAGTGGATTTAATTATCGTTAACAACCATAAATTTACATCGCATAATATTTATAAACCAATTAAATTAATTAAGATGACATAAAAATATCTTCCTCAAACATTAAATATAGTGAAACTAATATAAAACATCCATATTTTGTTGGATTTTGGAATCCCTAATTGACCCACATGGGTTTAAAACACATAATTTAAAATAACATATCAATATGTGTGATGTTTCCAATATCTTCATTTGTTTTAATCCATACCATATGTTACCATCATAAGACATATATTTACAAAATAAAAACAAAAATACTAAAAAACACATCAAAAATAGAGACACATGTGCATGCCAAAACATATAAGAATTTAACTCAATGACCATGTAAATAATGTAATACTAGGATGAAAATAATTGGAAGAGAAAAAATATAATATCACATTTCCCCTAGACCACAACCCATATAAATGATTTCATTTTTCAAGTACTTATTCCCAAAAAAATATTAATACCCAAATTTTTATGATAATATCATAAATAATAAGAGAAAAAGATTATATGAATATAAAAGATAAATCTGAATATATCTTCCTCAATGAAACATTAATTTTAACCAGTGATACTTTGTCATTTTATATTCATCCCATAAATCCATTAGTTCATCAAAATTTAATTTTAAAAGATTCATAACATACTTTATAACATAATCTATTAAAGAAATTAGGAATTGAATTCTTCATAATGGTTTCAGAAGAGAATATTATCGACTAAATATTATCTCATATGAGTGCCTAACTAGGTGTGAATTCATATTCCCCCTCAACATGAACCATATTGAAGACTGCGTTTATACTCAACTATAATTTTTTGGGGAAATTTTCACTAGGTTAATTTTTACCACAGTGGAATCCACTTTTCAATATCAAGGAAGGGATGTAATTGTTAGATGAACCATATAATCCCAACTATACTAAAATTTTATGTTGTTATCTTATAATAAACTTTTATCGTATACTTATCCCTTGGGTTTTGACATATATTCTCTTATCTAAATCAATAAAATCTCCATATTTCCTTAACTATGCATTTTTTGACCTTTTATATTATGATCAAACATAGATTATCAACCATTTAGTAACATAAACTAAAATATCGACCACTTAATTTCTGCTAATCCCACATTGATACCAACTATGGAACCAAATAGAAATTACTATCTCAATTACATTACATAAATAAGATATTTCATTATAATATAATCCATTTATATTTAAGGTTTAGAGTTTTAGGTAATTAGAGAAAAATTATTAACTAAAAAATATAATGTCTTTTTCAAATATAAAAAAAATAAACTATATAATAAACTTATTAATCCATAAAAGTATTCATCATCCTCTATAAATTCTCTACATTAGATACTCTTCTATACACATCATAAGTATTAATTTTCTTCACAATATTAGAAAATTAAAACATGAGAAAGGGGTGTGATCAAATTCCCATTAAAGGTAAACAATAATGATAACAGTTAATGATCATATGTGAGCATAAGATGAGAAAGTAAGAGTATTAAAAGTATATAAGAATATCATACAAATAAAGAATAAATAAAAATTCAAAACTCATGGTATAAAATATATAATTATATAATATATGAATCACAATAGTCTAATAACATGTGACTATAATCATGATCTATTAGAGTTGAAGACCATCAAAAGAATAATTATAAAAGATTAAAATAAAAAAATCACAGATTTTTAAATAAACATATAATTGTTGAATAACATTAAAAATAACTTCAATTTATGAAAAAACATAGTTATTGGAAAATATTTTGAAAAAACTCATTATATAAATGTCTCTATAGATAAAATTATTGTGTCAATGCCTAGAAATATAAGAAAACTCATTATTCCCAAAGCTAGGCAAAAAACAAATCATTATGTACATGGATTACTATCTCATAAAAAAACATAAAGCAATTCATTTGATTCTTATATATGACCCCACCCTTTATTATCCATATATATGAGTTCCACATGGAATCATTCATTCCTCACATTAGAAAAAACCCAGTGGAAGAAAATAGTTTTCATATCATTTTAAAATAAAATCATTTAAGGAAAAATTATTAATTCCATCATTAATTATAACATGATATACCTGTTGAAAAAATGGGAAACCAAATATATTATGTAAAATTCTAAGAAAATACCCTTCAATCATGATAATATAGAAAACAATATTGACACTATATAGATAAATGTTATTTGGTTTTGTCAATGCTTTATCCTATAAATAGATGTATAGTATTTAAGTGAACACCATTTAATAAAAGATAATGGAAATATGGTATTTATAATGGAAAGTGTTTACAAGAAATTTTATTCCTATTTATGGTGGATGGATAGGAAAGACAAAGGTAGTGATGGATATACAAGAGTTCGATCACTAAAAATAGTATATTATAATTTATAGCGTAATTGATGAAATGAAATTATGATTGAAATAAAATATTTTTTGAGAAAAATTAAAAAAGAAGAGAAAAAAATAAATTGTTTTAGAAAACAATTTAAAATTATTATTAAAAAACAAGGTATAGATAACATTCGAACGCAATTTTTGAAAAAGAAAAGTGAACTTTTTTGAAAACAAAATCCTTTTAAAAAGTTATAAGAAATATATTTTGGAAAAGATATAATATTTATAAAATTGAATTTTGGGGTGGAAGATAAAAAATTTGATTATTAGGGGAAGGAAAACTATTTAAATATTTTGAAATATCTTTGTTGAATTCCAACATCAAAAATAGAGAAACAACAATTATTTATGAAAATATGAGAAGGGAAATATAAAGACCAAATGGGATATCACATTATTAGGTTTTCAAATATAATGTATAGAATCTTAGGGAAATGAATATATATATATAATGACGGGAAAAAATCATTAATGAGGACAAGCCTTATTCTCAACAATTACATATTTTTTGAGAATGTATTTTTTTCAGGATAAATTACTTAGTATAAAAGTTAATTTTCAACATGAATGGAAGAGAATGTATGATAAAATAATGTATTATGGTGGATGAAAACAAAATATTTGGAATTATTTTCATAAAGAACTAGTTTTATTATATGAAGGGGACTGAGTAAAAATACTCTTACGGTAATAGGAATATTAGAATAAAAACATATAAGGGATAACATAAAATGGACATTCAAATATTAATAAATAAATGATATTCATTACACATGAAGTCAATATAGGAGTGATTACAAAATATATGAGAAAAGATGGTGTATAATATCATATATGTGTCATGGATTTGATAATGAGTAAAATGAACCCCTATAAATTATATATATTTTGAAATAAAAGTCATTCGAAGAAAGAAAAACATATGGATATGAGAAAAAACTGATTTAAATGAATATGTAAAAATAAATTTTAAGCTTTCATCTAACCATATTAAATATATCATGGTTCATAGTAAGAAAAATTTCTCAAGAAATTAAAATTGTGACAAAGAACCCCTTATGACGTTTGAAACATTAAAATCATAACCTTTTAAGGGATATAGATTCAATTTAAATAGTAATTATCTTTAACAATGAGAAAACCATGATAAAAATGTTTTGGGGGGTATTAGATTTATCACCCTAAAGAAAAAATGGCATTTAATAAAAAATGTATATCTTAAAGTGTAAAAATTTAGACAGTAAACCCTTATAAGTAGCATACTCATTATGGTAAGAATTTGTTAAAAATTAGGTTATAGGGAAAAATATTTGAACACCAAAAAATTAGGAAATAAGAAATTACAAATTAAATATTTGGTGGAATAAATATAACATGGAATAATAGAGTTCAATAAGAGTTATTTTAAATTAATGGAAGAAAATTGAGTTGTCACAAAACCTTATCATGGTCTAGATTCACTATGTTCAAGATCTTAACTTCCCTAATATTAAAATTATATATATTATATACCTTATTATGAAACTTATTTATCTATTTTTTATTAATTAAGGACCATTTTTAAAAATATGTAGTTTATTTATTATATTTTTTTTTATGTTAGTCATTTGTGGTAGTTTGCTAAATTCCTATATAACACTTTTGTTATGTTTACCATGGTTAAAGGGGTCATAGAATAACATTATAAACCACAAAGTTTTTGTGGGTAATTTCCACTATTATTTTATTATCAAAAAATTTATACATTTATATAGGTTTTTGTAAAATGAACTCAGATTAGGAAACATACTCTAATATGTTAAATTTAGGTGGTTATTATTACTATTACCATTTACTCTTAATATCACTTATAGAATGTATGATATTATAATTATAAAATATTAATAGTGTCTAAAATATATTTTTTCTACCATAAATAAAATATTATAGACATATATATGAGGTAGTGATGAAAAAGAATTCATTTCGCTTCATGGATGTTGTAATCCACACATACGCATGATCAATATTCATTTGTTCTTAATATTGGATGAAAATGAATAAAAAAGGATTTTTTTCATTAATAGAATAAAAAATAAATTATCTAATGAATCAAAGGTCATTATATAACTATATTTAGGATAGGTTTGGAAGATTGAGATTGTGAATTAAAGTATAAAGATTAAGTAATACTCACATTAGGACTTATAAGATTCACTTGAAAGCCTCCTTAGAAATGAAGGGTTTATGAAAAAATATAGAGACTAAGGTATTTAGGTAGTTAAAGGAAATTATTAGAGATAAATATTGGCATGTGTTTGATGTAAACTTATAATCAGATGCATAACTTTTAGAGTGTTTAAGTGGTCCCCATTTATAAGTGAATAAAACGACATATTTTTGAACAACCATTATTTTTCAATAACAGAATGACTCTATTCAAATAAAAATGGTTCATAAAGTGATAAATAATTGACTTTTGGGTGATATATGGTTGATATATCCTCTAAAAATCAATTTACAACATGTTTCCTGTCATTTACAATTAGGTTTTACATTTAACTACTTTCATTTTTTTACGCAACTAGTTTTTATCTAAGTAATATAAGTTTTACTAAAAATATAAAATAACCTCCTATACCAAAATTTGGGGTTTAATATCCAAAATTAAACCTATATTTAATCTAATTATATTTATAAATATATGAGCATTTATATTTAAATCAATACACTTAATATAGAGTAAAAACCATTATTTTTTGAAAAATTACATTTTAACCATTATGTGCTCTTATTACTATTTAGTTTTTGTCAAAAGTAATTAACATTTATATATAATAATAATAATTTAATTATATTAATTATTTATAATATATGAATATAATCTATCAGATAAAAATCATCCAATGTTAGTAAAACTATTCTTTAGAAAATTTAAGTCTCACCATTATCATGATAATTAACTTTAATCCTTGTCATATCATTTTTATACATAAAAATGAAATTTAATTTTTTAAATAATATGGAAATACTAATCTAAAATATAAAATAATATATTTTATATTTAATTTCTAAAAGTGATAGAATCAAATTTTCAATATAAGTGCATAAAAACATTTTTTAGCATGAAATATTACTTTAGCTGAAAAAATGTTAAACATGTGTTTTATAAAATAAATATAGTAGATTTATATTATTTATATTAATTATTAATTGTATATATTATATAGAATTTATTTTCATAATATTTTAATTCATTTTTGTATTATGATATTTTCATTAATGTTATAGTTTTAGTAAAAAAACTTATTTTTCGTTGTTGGCTTTATAATAAATTATTTTAGAAAAATATTGAAAATTCAACCTAAGCTAATTTGGAAATACTAAATTTAAAAATGAAGTTTACTTTTAAAAAAATACGATACTAAAATTTATAAATCTATATTTTATTTTGGAAAAAATATATAAACAAAAACTATTATTTTTGAAAAATTGAATTTTATATGTTTAAGGGGTTTTAATCAAACTTTTTATGCATTTTTAATTGATTAAAATAATTTAATTTACTAGTGGTTTTATTATTCATTAATATTATAAATAATATTTATCTAATATTTCATGAATCATTTTGGTTTGGGGTTTCATGTGAATCTTTTTTTTTTTGATAATTTTTTTTATTTTAATGAAAATTATATTATAAAATCACAAGCATCGTAATTAAGTGGAGAATATTTAAATAAAACGATGCCACATGATATTTTCCTGAATGATTAAATTTCTAATGATACTATTTATTATGTTTCAGGATTGTATTAATAGATAAAGGACCAAAATATATGTGAAGAAAATTGGATCACATTGAATATCAATATAACATTCATAAAGGAGATGATTGTGTGAAGTTATATTAATATTTAAGGATATAATTTTGTGATAGATACTGTTGGTAAATGAGGAGAATGAATTCATCAGATTTCATATCATGGATGAAGCATCTATTATTTTAAACCACATGCATGAATATATTAATATAAAATATTTAATTCGTATAATTATTGTGAATAAAAATAATTTGTAGATATTCTAAGGAGAATAAAGATAGTGTGATAATTATTCATGTTTATATATAGTTACATTCAGTTCTAGTTGTGGTATATTATTGAAGTTGTTGTGATGACCTGATCTAATATTTCAAGAGTCATGAATCACTGAGTAAAATGTAGATTTTAATCCCAATAAATTAACCCATTTTAGAAAATAGTTTAATGGTGAAGAGTAAGAATATGAAACCAACAATGCAATTATTCTTATTATACATAATATTACAGGTCAGCGAATAAGTGGTTGAATTGTTCAACACTATTATTTCTCAAGAGAATAATTCTTTATTTTAAGTAGTAGATAGCCTTAAAAAATATATTATTCTATAAAAATAATTCTATTAAAGATAGAATGATCCATTATAATCTATTTCTCCACAATAGTAGAAGAATAAGAGAAGAATATGGAAAATAAGATGAAGAAAAAAAGAAGTTGGATGAGTTGGTTATGGGGTTCATAAAAGAAAAAGAGCTGTGCAGACTGGAATTTTCATAAGAATATATGGAATGGAAAAGAGTTCTAGTTAAATAATACTATTAATGGGACGATAATAATATGATATTGTGTAAAATGTTGTGCATAAAAAAGGACAAAGTGAATTTATACCATGAAAGTGAATAATAGTAGAAAAATCCCCACATTAATGGTAAGAGAGAATTATTTTTTATGTAATTATCATATTATGTTACCCCTATGTGAAATTAAAAAGTATGAGATATTCCTGAGTATGAAATGAAGATAAAAAGTGTGATAAATGTATAGTTTACATAGTTAGAAGACAAAAGTGTATGGAACATAATATTTTACTAGTGAAATTTTTTATTATGGGTGTTACCATATTTCAACAAGGATTATCCTTTCCATAGTAAGTGCTAAAAATTATAATTTTTTTCACATATTAGGTTTGTGTATGTTTTCTTTTGTTGAGATACTATAAAAAGTGATAAGAGTCAATGAATAGACCCATTAAATTTAATACTATAAAATGTTAAATGGAAAAGAGATAAACATTATAAATTAATATAAAATCCACCAAAAATGATTCACCCCCCACTCAGTGTGTTTTATATCCCAATTGGTCCCTTCAATTGGTAACTGATACTTGTCCACATCGGATTGGATTATCTTTATTTTATGATTTTCTCTTTTTAAGATTTAATGTTTTTTAGTGATTCAAAATAAAGTTATGTTTTAGTGAATATCAATCTATTTCAAATTAAAATTCTATGTCTACCAATAATATGAATAACATGAGGAATAAAGTTAAATAATAGGGGATAATATTTACATCTTGTATATTGAATAAGTTTCTATAATCCATAAAAATAATGATGATATGACATGCCAAGATATTTAGAATATAGTGGTTCAAGCATACACTAATAAAATTGATAACCCTTTAATATAAAAATTATTAGGTCCATAAAGTCATCATGAGGTATATAAATGTTCTCATAAAAATTTTCCATGAGAAGATGAGTCAAGTGTGGATGATGATATATCAATAGATGTTTCTATTGATTCATTAAATTATATAATACATTTTCTCCCAAAAAAATAATTTCTATAATTTGGGAGATTATTATAATATTTCTTTTTGAAATAAATTTTCTTAATAATGAGTCTAAAGGGTTGGATAAAGTCTATTAGAAAATGTTCAACAATATTTAAAAACATTCCATACCAGATAGAGATTTGGAACAAAAAATTCAGAGCATAATGTGAAATGATCAATGGATATAATTAAATGTCTAAAAATTATAATATAAAGATAAATTCTAGAAGTCTCTTGAAGGTATGATCCATTCAATACAATAGAACAAGAAAAGAAAAATTGTTGTCAATTATTCATAACTAGATATTACATCTATGAAAATAAAGGATATGGAGACATTATTACATGAAAATATTAAAATTCATAAATAGGAGGTTTAAAGGATAATGAATAATTATAAAAAGAGATTTTCATTCAGTGATGATCAAAATAATAATACCATTATAAAATTTAAATAATTATGAATTACACTTACTAACCTTAATATTAAACATATCGAGAATTCAAAATTGGAGGGGATTAGAGAAGCTTCTATATGTTTTTCTACAAAGGATTATACTGTTAAAAGATATCTATTATATTGAATAAGGGTTAGTACATCATCAAATGTTCATTCTCAAGTAGGCTCAAAGAAATAGGTACCATCCAAACCCATTTCAAATGAATTTTCTATATTTTTTCTTTATACAATGATGTTTAGAAAAATCTAAAAAATTATGGGTGGTGATAAATAGATAAGATCCTATATCTATATATTTTTTGGATAAGAGAAAGAGTATAGAAGCTGTTTCCCAAGGAACAACTCAACTAGTGATGATGAAAATAAAAAAATACATACTGTAAAATCGAGATGGAGTAATTTTCAAATAAATATTAGAGTTTTCGGGGCTTTGTGGGTACTAAAACAAGATTGGGTATTATAAAATGGAATATTGGTAAAATAATTTAAATCATGAACCATAAAGGATGCCCTTTTTAAGATAAAATGGTCATGAATATGAAACACTTATAGATAATAATGAAACATTTATCAATCTCTGACAAATTTATCATTTTTGATGATTTATGTGGTGTTTTCAAAATTGGTGGTCAAATAATAAGTTCATTCTCATACCAACATGTATCAAATACAAGTGAGAAGAGAATACCACATGGTAAAAGTGAATAAATAGTCTTGGGAATGAAACATATATAATATTGAAATACGTATTCAACTAAGAATATATCAATGTATAGTAGAGGAAGATATTTGGACAATAAAAAGAATAAAATTATGATTAAAAACAAGTCCAATAATACTAAAAGGAGTGCATCATATAAAATTCCATATGAGAAAAAATTATATCATGATAGGTAATGTAGAAATTTTAGATAATATTCCAATAAACTCAGATATATCATGATAATTTGGTCATTATATTTAGATAAGGAAAGAAAGTTTGAAGAGGCATAAGAAAAATCTAGCACCATAGGAGGAGAAGATGGTTCACATGAAGGGACCAAAATTCATGAGATGATTTAAAAAGAATAAATCTCATATTATTAGGTATATCTGTTTTAGTGATGTAATATGTATTAACAAACTACAATTGTTAATTTAATAATAATGATAACAGGATAATAATCTATAAAAGAAATAATATTTCAGAAGGTAGTGCATATTGTTGGGAAAACATCCCTCAAGGAACAATTGCATCATTTTTGGGTTGTCAGTGTTAAGTGACAAAGAGGGTTTCCATGATGAGTTGTTGAGTTCTAGAGAAATTTTTGACAATATATGTTCAAAGATAACCATGAAAAAGGAATAAATGATCTATAATATGTTTGAAATATGAGGGTGCGTGAAAGATACCTATGTGTAAAATGCGATGTCAAATCAGGATTTCCTTACACGAAGTGGATTTTGCGTGTGCATAAAGGTTTTGTGCATAGGTTTGGAGATGCCTATAAATAATATGTTACCCCCCTCATTTGGGAAGTTCAACACATAGATAGAATCTATACTCTGAATCTTGTAATAAAGGGAGTTGCATGCAATAAAGAGAGTTGCATGTAAGAATGAAGTTTCACATAAGAAGAGAGTTGCATGGAAGGGGTTTTTCAGGACAAAAGCTAAATGTTTCAGGCAAGTCACTAATGTTGCATGAGATTTTTTAGTTTCTTAGTAGTTCTATGGTAAAGGGTATTCATAAATTATATGAAAGTGACACTTCAATAGTGCATCCATCTATAACTAAGAATGTATTCATTAGATATAATGAAGGGACTTATAAGTTGTGGATCCCTTCCAATAGCAGTGAGAAATGGAAGAGGAAGAAGATGATCCTTTCCACTGATAATGAGCCAAATATAGAGACATAGGGAGTGACCAGTGGGAATGTAGTGAGTAAACCCTAAACCTTGGAAAGGAAGTGATCATGGATAAAGACGATATCTAGACCAAATCATCATTATTAGTAGTGTGACTTAGTGAATTTGATACAATATTCACATCATCATTGTATGCTCTTTGGATATAGCACAATGAGGGTGAACCTAGTAAAAATCATTATGTCCTGGTGCTTGCTTTCCTACATTACATTCAAATCATCATCAGATAAACAAAGAAGCATTAAGACCATCATTAACGCTTAAATTTAAACAAAGTGACCCTTTTAATAAAGAGGTTAAGATCTAGTGGGGTAGGAAATATTTAGTAAATAATATCCACACCTTGATTCATCCCCCCTCTCATGGTATCTATGCCCCTTTTAGACCCAACACATATGATTTTATGGATAAAAAAGAAGAAACATATCATACAATAAAATGATATTTGTGATGAGTACCTTATTTCCAAAATAAAAAATTCTCAAAACATGATGTAAATGTATTAAGAGTGGAGAAACATGTTTGATAAATAAATTCTAACATAATTTTTCACATTATAAAGCAAGATGATCTATATTCTTTCATTAATGTTAATGTGAATTTTGTGTGCATATAATGATGGAAATTAATGGCGAAACTTATTCTCAAGTAGAGAATATTTGAAAACTAATGGATTTAATTTATGAACAAACTATATAAAAATGGAACTGTATATAAATGATATCCAATTATTTTTATTGAAAATATGATAAAAGATTAATTTTTTGATGAAGATTAATTTTATGCAGTTAATAATATAAAACTAATTAAAGAAGATAACTTCGTAAATTGATATCTAAATTTTTTATATTGAATATGTGTTAATAGAGATAGTCCTTGGTAAAGATTTGAATGTTTTGAAATCTCTATATCCATAGAAAGAAGATCTATTTTAGTGTATTCTCAAATTGGAAAATTTATTGACTATAATATTGATGTTATGAACCATTATAAATATCATGATTTATGATTCCATGAGGTAGAGAAAATTGAATAATGATGAAGAATTTTCTAGAATCATTATCAAAAATATATATGGTTATTTTGGAATGTTATTAAAGGAATTTCATTGACAGTTTATTTTTCTAATTCTATCAACCATGATTAAAAAAATCAGATAATTGTATAAAGGATGGGAAAATGGTTTCAATCATTGAAACAAAAATAGAGGGATAATGAATTCCAAAGGCTATTTTAAAAGCTATATTATTGAAATGTTGTAATATATATAGTCAATTTGTTTCCAAAAAACTCATGTTAAAATATATAATGAGAAATTTTTATCTCACTGGGTATCATAACTTTTCATATCCTAATATAGTTTAAATATTCCTTAAATATATTTTGGGAGTTTTCCCATTTTATTTGGTATCATTTTTAATGGGAATTTTTTTTGGATCAAAACAACATTTTTTGTTAACCATGTGTAATGCATGTATACATAGAAATTAATGGTTGATGGAAAGTTTCAATGTATAAATATATACCACTTTCCCATAGTCATCATAATTCTTTTCAAAAAGTGAGAGAGAATGTGAAATTAAATATTATTAAGAACTAGGGAGAGAAGAAATTCATGGAAAATGACATATTCACATATCATTTTGAAGGTATTTCTGAAAAATACAAATGGTGAGTTTTTAAGACCCCTTTATAGAAAGATGGATTTTTTATCAAGGAAGGTTTCCATATTGAATAATTTTCTCGGATGATTTGTTGTTACACCCAATCTTTAGATAAAAAATAAGTTCTGAAGTATATTTCACCGTGATTAATTCAAATAGTTTAGATGAAATATCCTATTAGATTGGTGTTTGATTATACTTGTCAAATTTTATGTAAAATATGAACATTTTTCTCCTTTGGATATTATAGAAGATATATATTTCCTTAAGGAAATTTTTTTTATGATTCAAGTTATGTGGAGTTCATGAATTTATAATTTTGATTGATATATACATGATACTAGAATATAAAAAAGTTTTGTTCATTTTTTATAAAGGGTTTTAAATAATCAAAAAAAGAAAATAATAATTGAAGAGAAGAAAAATCATTCTATTGTTGGAGGAAGATTAAGTTATTTAGTAGTTAATTTTTATAAGTTTTTTGATGTGGTTTTATTAAAATGTTGTGGAAACCACTACAAGATTAAGAGATGCCTCAATTTCTTTTTTGGGATCATAATTAACCCTATGGAGATAATTCCCCCAAGATAGCCCTTCTAAAATGGGTAATATAGAGGTAGAGGCTAAAAATGTGATGGAAAGGGTATATTCATTGCATGAGTATAGGTAAACATATATACTTTAAATATGTGGTAATATTCTCTCATGTGAGGTAGAATGGGAGGTTGTATTGGGACCAACGACACTCCCTATCTTGTTATTGCCTTGAAAGGAGGCCACATGTCTTATTAAGTATCTAAAAGATAAAAGTTTTTTATTCGTGAGATTGTGATCCTTCAATAATATTCATTTTTAGTGTCACATTCGGATTAAAAAAATGGATCCACTTATTAATTAAAATAAAATTGAATTGAGGTTGTCTTCAACCTCTAACTATTTAAAGAATTTCAATCTACATGGATGTATAGGCATAATCCTATGATAAAACTCAACTTTTTCTAATTCATAGATGACCCATTTGATATAACGAGGTGTGATATAATTTTGAAATGAGGAAAAGGAAGTGTTACACGCTAAAAGATACAATGAAGAAAACATATATGATATGATCGGAAACACATTATATGGTAAACCAAGAGTAACTTACATGGTAATTTAAAGGATCTTAAGAATGGTTGTAGACAATGACAGATATAGTAAATAGATTTATCATGAATAATGTGATCAACCATGAGATGGGTAACAAGGTAGATGGATCAACAATATTAAAATCCAACTTACCAAATAAAAAATCAAATAAACCATATAAATGATGATCCACTTAATACTGATTATTTTTTAGTGTGTTATGTATTTCCATTTGAAGGTATCTAAACCTACCTTAAATAAATCAAAATTGGGCATGTAAACATAAGCTAATCACATAAACTTTGAGATACTGCGAATAATGCGATAAACTGGCCACATTTTGTCCCACATACCACAATAAGAGTCTTATTGATTGAATTAATATTGATCATAAGACCTACAAGAATTTCTATGAATGATTTTGGTATTTCTAAAGTGTGGTGAGAAAATTAGTGATATGAATTTTCCACTGCAATTTATAAATTATAGGAAATAATATAGTAAATGATATAGTGGAGTGGAAGAACCTCAAATAATTGAGGATAATAATGTTTATCCTAAAATCTATATGTAAAGGTAACACAATAAGGATGGATGAGTCATGGAAGGGTACATGATGATTTAGATTTAATTTAAGAGTATCAAGGAAATATTTGTGTTGTGATGTTGGTTTCACGACCAAACTAGGTTCATAAATTCATGTATGTATTTACATGAATTTCATTATACATGTGAGTTTATGTTTATATAAATTGAGGAGATAAATTGGTTAGAAAAAAGTAAATAAACCCTGACATGTCTTCATACATTTTTAATAGTTAAGTGATATAGTTTTTTGAAATAAAAAATTCAAAAAATAAATATAAATTAATTCACTCGGTATTTTTTATGACAGTGAAAGTTCTAAACATGGGAAGATTTAAATAATTTTATTCTTAGTGATTTGTTCTTTGATGAGAAAATTTATCACAATAAATTTTATCATATTATAGGATTTTATGAAAGTAGAATCAATCACATTATCTCTACAACAAATGGGAATGAATTGAATATTGTTTGTGAATGTATAGAGGAGATGATATCATAATGTTATAAGATAATTTAATGATATAAGTCTGTAATAATTACACTACTTAAAGAAGTATAATGAATCCATAAGATTTAATATCATGAATAAAACATCCATAATTGAAAATTTCATGCATGAATATATTTATAAGTAATCATAAATTCATGAAATTACTATGGATAGAATAAATGATGATGGTTTGAAGGCAGTTTTAGTGACCATGATAATTATTCATGTTTATATACAATTATAATTTGTTATGGTATCAACTTATTATGGAGATAATTGTGATGACTAGATATGATATTATAAAAGTTTTGAATTGATATGAAATATTATTTATTGATTTCAAATTAATTACATGGTTTTTGTAAATAATTAAATATATAATAAATAGAAGATAAAAATGGTTTTGTGGTTATTAATATTACATATATTCTTTTAGGTCAATGAAAACATTATTGAGTTTTTTGAAACTATTATTTCAGGAGAGAATAATTATCTTTTCTTTAAGGTAAAGTGACACAAAACTGATTTTATAATGAATCACATCTATGTGTTAGAACCAGAGATGATGATGTAAAATCTCTGTATGCATACAAGTATAAAAATTAGAGAATAATATGAAATGAGGATTAGAATAAGAATAATAATTAAAACAGTATTTTTGTGGAGTTTTTACATGATGTTTATAGAAGTAAGTGGTGTTATATAGACTAATATTTTCATAAGAAAAAGTGGAATTAAGAATATATCTACAAAAATATTTTTTCATATGAAGATAATGAGAATATGTTTTTTAGTGATGTGAATACAAAAGTATGAAGTGAAATTCTACCGCGTAATATAAAAAGAAGAGAAAATAAGTACAATATCAACAGAATATCAAAATTTTGTATCAGAGTCAACATTTCTCTATTATTACCCCTATATTAATTATAATTGTGAGGGATAAACCTGATTGTTTGATGCACTAAAACTTTGTGTGGGATACATACTCTACATTGTCTGGAGACAAAATTATAATGCTACCAGCGTTTCTATGTGAGTTGGGTGACCACATGTTTTACTAGATCACACTAAGGATTGTCTTTCTCATACCTATAGATAAATCATGTAAATTGGTGTACTATATTTGTGAGTGTTTGTGTGTGTTTTGGTATCATATAGGAAATAAATAAAGCGATAAGTGATAATTAAGATACCCAATCACTTTAACCAATAATATTGTTAAATAAAAATGGATAAACATTATAAGTTATATTAGATCACACTAAATATCAGTATAATTCGGACCCAAAATGGTTCCTTAAAAATATTTTATAGGTTCTCTCTTTTAATTTAATACACTTCATGGGAAACCCATGTAATTTGGTTGGATAACCAAGATGGGATAATGTCCTCAAAAACTAGGTATACTAGTGTAGCATTTGATTCATCTCCCCCACTGGACAATGAGTTACTTCTATATCGATTATTCTAACTAAGGGCACTACCCAAATTAATGAAATATTATCACCATGTTAACATAATAATAGTGACCATTAAAGTGTATACCATGATCATTTTTTGAGTTTTTTATTTACATGGTTCTTCTTTCATGGTCAAATTTTTACAAAGGGGTTATTCACTACTTGATTTAGATTTCCAAATTTAATTTATTTAATTATATCAATTTCATTATCCATATTTTATATTATTTATTAAAAATATCATGTTATCTATTTATTTTTTTAAATATATGTTTTTATATTGTTACTCAAGAATTTTATATATAAAGTTCTTTGTATACATTTAAGTACATGTAGTAGTTTATAAAAGAGTGGTTGTGTTCATAAATTTTTTTTATTTCTTTTATTAAATGCATTAAGACACATCAATTTTTTGTTTATTTATCTTTATTTAATTTTTTGAAAAACAAAATTCTAGTGTTTTTTTGAAAAATCAGGTAAAGATAGTTGTCAAAACTCCTCTATCAATCATTCAATAAATGAATTTTTTACTTAATTATATTTTGGAAAAAAAATTAAAAAGTATTAACAATAACACTACTATAGTTTTCTAAGTATTTTATTTTTATATAAATAAGTTGAAATAACATGTGAATATGTAATTATGTTTCGTAAAATAGTAAAAATATTTTTTAAGAGATTTATTTTATACTAGAATTTGTATATTTTCTTATAATAGTAATTTAATAAATTAATTCATTGCTGGAAAATTATTAGGAAAATGGAACATACACCCTAAATATAAACCATAATGTTGATATATATCCTTTGTCTCTTATCGGTGATGTCCTTATGTGGATTTCATACATAATTTCATCAGTTGTTGGGTGTATTGTGATATAGAGGTGAACTTGGGACACATGATGGTGACCATTTTTCGACTTATGATTAAAAATTCTTATTGGTTTTTTGACTTACAGTCCATTTTTATCCCTTTATTTATTTTTTTATATTGAATCAATTATGTAATTATTATAGGCTTATTCAAAGATGTGAGTTTGGAATATTATATTTGTTCAGAACCTATTTGGTCTTTGTTGAGATTCTATCTGCATATTTCGTTATGTATCATAGTAAAAATTATGGATGCATGATTTCATTTTACTAGTAATATTCAACTATCTGTTTATTTATTCCTTATAGTAAAATAATTCCAACTATTATTTTTGATGCACCATATCATATTTCCAACATGGGGTGATCTATAACATTATTAGTCTATTTCATGGGAGAGTATGGGTGAATTTTCTTTTTATCATTTTTTAATACATGAAAAATGTTATCATATAACACTAATTTTATATGTGGTTTCCATTATACCAGTTTTATATTCCTGATAATTACTTTTTTATGATGTTGCATTAGTTTTTATGGGTAATCAGGATCTGAGTTTTGAAATTAAATTTCACGTTTGATTACTTTTTTCATACTTTTATTTTAATTGAAGTTATTTTAATCTATATAAATGTTATATGTGTTATTTTGTGGTATTTAATGTTTTTAAGAAATGGTGGAGGATGATCGTGATCCATAATATTAGCTCACATATTCTTGAAAATTGAGTGGAGCCCATACTAATGGACCACAACTTTTCTTAAAGGTTGTTTCATGGTTGTATCATAGTAATCCAAACCATGAAAACAAACCATGTAAGGTTAGGTATTTTCAATGTATTTATTATTTATTCTCATATAATGAAAATTAGTTCCAATGGTTTTTTCCATTGTTTTTTGATTAATTAATGTATTTTTGTGGTAAATCGACATTTTTTCAAGTGATTCGTCCTGTGTTTTATGCTTTGTTACATATAATTTTATATTGAATGTGGATTTTAAATACTATAAGACTATTCAAGGTATGTTTTATTTGGATAAAATAGTTAATCTTGTGCTTATAGAATATTTTTATACCCTATAAAAATTTTAAAATGTGATTGTTTTTGAAATGGAACTCTAAATATTTTGAAAGAAATTTTGTCCTATTAAAATCCAAGCTTAATGTTTCAAATTTCTATTGAATTTAAATTTATTTTTAAACTATTAATTGATTAATTTATTAATGTAATGTATTTTTCATGGGTTTTTGAATCACTATGATTGTTTTTAAAATATAGTGATTTTTAAATGTACATTCTCTTATATGATGGGAATTTCATCTTTAGATTGATCTTCTGTCATCTAAAATGTTGTATATCATTTTAATCCTTGGATATGGATGTTTGAGTTTATGTTTAGTTATTTAAATTTTATACACTATAAAAGAGTTCGTGTAGTGTGTAACAATTTCATCAAGAGGTTTCTTTTAACATCATTCATCACAGGGTACGAGTGTGACCATTTAATTATTTGACTAGTACCAAACTCAGAATTGGGTTATTGAGCTAAATCAATTTCATACTCTAGGTTATTACATAGTTAAGAAATAAAGATTCATTGTAAAAATTGGTCCTTTAATAGTATTAATTTATTAATCCTTTATTTGTAAGTATCCTTTCTTTTCTCAATAGGTCCAATATCATTATCCTTGAAGATGGGCCAATATTTTGAGATGTTTAGATGTCATTAAATTATCCATTTGTGGTTTGGGTGTGGATTTGGTAACTGTTTTCCATCCTTCAAATTATTCTCCTATGGTAGTGTTACATTATCTATTTTATTATGTTCATGTGAATCCTATCATGGTTGAGAGATCTATATTAGGTCTCATAATTCTTTATAAGATACTATTGAGTGTTTCATAAGTGTGATGGGATGAATTAGAGTCTATTGATAACAATTAATATCCATAATTTTCTTAGGTAATTTATATTTATCTTATGATTGATTAGTTTTTTAAAACCATTCTCATATTTCAAAGGAAAGTAGGAGAATCAATATGATGTTAGTTATCTACAATATCCTAGTCATGATACATAATACCTATTTTTATTTTTTCATGTCATATATTAGAGTTTTGTGAGATATAATTGAATTCTCAGATTGATTTTAGGATCTTGGAATCAATTTTTTTTACCTAGATCCTTAATTTTTCTTTTATATGTATAAATTTATTCACTTTAAAAACATTGATGCCTTTACAAGGGTATAAAGTCTAATGATGGGGAGAATTTTCACACCCTAAAGGCCGTTTTAAATGTGTATAAAAAAACTATAATAGGCCCCTTAAATTTGAAGTGTGTGGGATTAATATTTTTTTATTTTTAGAAACTTTTACTAGGTCACATTATAACTTCATGGTTTAATAAACCATGCGGGAAATGTGTATAGGTTAGGATAACATTGGGACCATTTAATAATACATAGTTTCAAAATGATTTGATAAACCATGTGTATATATAATAAAAACTATATGGAAGTGGGTATTTTGGTTTTTTTATGTGTTTTTAATTGGTGATTGACCATTTATTCCCCTCATTCATGACGCATGTACATAAGTTTTCTTACATAATCTCTCTCGTTTCTCAATGGGTCTAAGGTGTATTTATTCATGGATTTAAATTTTAAGTCTTTCTATTTCAATTATTTTCCTTTTTTATTCCAGATCCTTCAATTCTTCTATACTTTCTCTACTACCTCTTACACTAGTAGTCTTCAAGACTGACCCTAATGTCTAAAGATGAGCTGGTCGTCAATATTTTAATTTTTAGGGTATGTAAGTATTTTCTTGAGACATAATATATCTTTTTTTTTGTCAAAGGAAACACATTTCTATCAAATTAATGCCTGGGGTTCTATGAAATTATATTTTTTTAATTCCATGAGTTCTTGTAGTTTTTAATACTATATTTATATTAATAACATATTTTAAATTTAAAAATTATTGATGTTTCAATGGTTTTATTATGTTGGTGTTTTCCATGTATAACATAAAATCTGTTTTCTAATAGCATCAATGCTCTTTACAACAATAATTAATTTCTTTTCACTCTAGGTGTTTTATAAAATTAAAATTATGGTTATTTTGAGAGAATTGTTAAATAAAGTGAATTTTTAGAATTTTCATGATTTATAAATGATTTCTAATCTTATGTTTAATGATTAAAAATGGGATAATGGTTGTTTTATGGGAGTCTATTTGAAATTATATTTATTCTTTTCATTGAATTTCTTAATTTCATACATGTGTGTCTTATCTTATGATCATGTTGTGTGAACATAGAATTAATATATATTTATTTTGTATTAATAAATAGTGGAACCTTTGATTGAATTATCATGATCCTCTTAAAGTGAATCTGTAATTTATGAATGACAATTAGTTTTAAATTTATTTTCAAGGTTGGTTTTCTATATTTTACAAGAATTATTAAAACTAATTTAACTTATTTGGAAAATAAAATAATGACTATTAATATATGATAGACCCCTGGTTTGATCCCCACCATATGATGTTGTATATCATATGTTTATAAAGTATAATAAAATAGATTATGATATAATATTTTCATGGATATAATCAGGTTTCATACAAAAGGGCATGGTGAGGGGATATGAGGAGTTGATTTTATGATTTTTTTCACTTTTTTATGTTAATGTTTTGTGATTGGAATATATTGAAGATCACCCTTAACACCCTTTTTTAATTGAACACACTTAATTTTGAAATAGGTTACTTGGGTAAGATAACCTAAATGGTATAAGGCACCCACCACTATCTATGTTAGTTAAGTAGTTGATATGTTTCCCCCGCTATCCTGTGAAATAGTTTTACATATATTCCACTAATTAAGGGTAGTTCCCTAAATAGTTATGTTATATCACTAGGTGATCCTAGCATTAGTGGACCTTATAATGCATCCCATGATCTGTATTTGAGATCTTTATTTTAATTTTATATTAAACTTTCTATAATTATTTTATGCACTACATGATTTTAATATCCATTTTAAATAGTATTTATTTCATCGATTACTATATACCTACATTCTATTATCTATTATTATTATCATTAGAAAACTTTATGTTTTCAGTTCATTTATCCCTACTCAAGTTATATAATTATTACTATTTTCTTTTAAATATCAGGTTATTTTTTTAATATATGTTGAATTATAATTTTATAATTAAGGGGTGCGGTTCATATATATATATATACACACATATATATATATATATATTATTTCTCTTATTCCATGTGTAACACCCCATTTTTTTTTGATTTATTTTTTTCAAATTAATTTAGTTCTTTTGATATTTTCACTTCACAAAACACTGAATATCTGTTTTGGTTATTATATAAAATCACTAAGTTTGGATTACATTATATACAACTCCAAGGGAATATTCTACTACACACAACCACAACTGGGCTTGTGTTACATGCGACCCTAAATTTCTACAAAACAACACATTATTATTATAATCACATAATGACATATTTATAAACTAGATGTTAAGAATTTAATATTAATAGTAATAACAAATTTTTAAATATTATTTATAACGGTTTTGATAATGAAAAATATATTTTTTGGTAAATCCTTTATATGTTAAAAACTACTATTTTCCAAAATGAACTTATTTTCGTGTCCTTATATGAAAAAATAAAGTTAATTTTAGACACTATTATAAATTAATCTTGATAAAATTACATTATTTTTTAATTTTTCATGTCAAAATTAACATAGGGTAAATTTTTAGTATTTTTCAAAGAAGTTTAAATTTTTTGATGAATAGTAAAAGATACGGAATTGTAGATAAAACTACTTTTTTGGTTTAAATAATTATTATACTTTAGATTGATTTTTAAAGTCAAAATATATAAATAATATATTTATTATTCAAATTTAGGTCATTGGAATATTCTTTATATTGAAATTATATATAAAAACTTATTGAACTTTTATGTGTCTCTTTTACCCGCCTTCTCACTACATACGCAAGATTAGTGTTAAAATAAATTTAGTTACTTCTATGAATTGAATTTAAAAAATGATCTAAAATATTGTAATAAGTATGAAATTTTTGGTCTAATAGGATCAAAATAATTTTTGGTGAATAGTAACTTTAGTATATATTTATTTACCTCAGTTAATATTAAATTGGATAATTAATGGTAATAATAATATTACAAAATTATAAAATTACCAAAAATATTGTCCTAATTTCATTAGATAAGTGGGTTTAGACTAATATAAACCTTAAAAAAAATTATCCTTTTTAACATACTTGGGTATGAATATTACATTTATAACATTTTATTCAAAGATAAGTTAAAAATGTCACACTTATAATTTTAATAAGTAAATTACTTTTAATATAGGGATATTCATATGATAAATTCAGCCATAAATTGTAATTATAAAGCTGATTTTTTTATACATCATGATAATTTATTTATATTTTTTAGTGATAAAATAATTAACTTAAAATGTGACACAATGATGATGCAATAATTATTTAATTCATAAAAGGATCAAATACACGATATTAAAAATATTAAAATAAATATTATTTCAATTAATTATGGAACTAAAAGAATTTCATAGGTGAATATGAAATTTCAAGGCTGTCTTAAATGATTTGGATAGAAATTATCTTGCTGTTTGGATCTTATATAAAGACAATGTTTTGAATAGTGTCAAAATTGACACTAATGATATTTTATAAAATAATATTTTATTAAGTTAACGAAAAAACAAAAAAACTTTTAAAAATTGAAAGATATTATTTTACGGTCTAAAATGTCGTTAATTTTCAATTTATAGACAATTGACATCATATACTTAATAATTTATAACATCTTAATGTTTAATGTTTTTTTCCAATATTAAAATTCCCATAGAATAATTAAGGGTAAATTAAAATGGTAAGGTTTAAAATAAAAAAATATGTAAAAAAATATTTTATAAATAGAATTCTACCCTTATCACTTTATTATTTATTGTTAGTGGTTTAATGGTCACTTATCCATGAAAATAAATAATATATGTTTTAAATCAATGATAGTTACAAAGTATTACTCTCTTGTATTTATATATTTTATGTGTCCAAATAGGGAAAAAATTAAGATATGAACGAATTTAAATATATTTATTGATATAAATAAAATTATTTTCATTATATAAATTTATTCTAAATTTTTAGAATTTATATAATTACCTTAAAAACTACATCAATGCTTGAACAATATTTTTTTAATTAAGATAAAAATAGAAAAATTGATTTTAATAATATGATTTTTGATATATTTTAGATTAGTTAATGTTTATAAAAAATTTAATAGATCTATAAGATATAGAATACTTTTTGGAAGAATTATATTTTAATTCCCACCTTGTCTTGATGAATTTTAAGTCAAATTAAAGGACTAGTATAAAATTTGACAATAAAAATACATTATAGAATTAATTTATTATTAAATTAATTAAAAATCAAAAAAAATGTTAAATAATCTCAATTGGATAGTATATGGTTTAACATGTCTTAAAAATCTATTTTATGGTTCATTTTTAAGTATTTATATATATAATAAGAATAATATATTTTAGTATTTTGGGGATTTCCAAAAGTGCCCCTCACCTCAATTATAAAAGGGAACCCCTTCCCTCACTTCATCACTTCTCTTTGAGCCTTAATGCTTGGACATAACCTAAAAATTTCCCTTAAAAAATTTCCTAGTCACATTATTGAGGTTATGTTCTTCTCAAAAGACCATCTATAGTGCATTTAAGAGGAGATATGGTGACAGTTCGTCAAAGAAGAGGTAATCTCCTCTACCGATGCTTTAAAAATTATTTCTTCTTCTACATCCTCTTCACGAGTTGATTCAATTATATTGTAATAACTCTAGTATAATTTATATAATGATATATTATTATGATCATGTTACAACCGTATTTCCACTTCTAAATATCCTTTGAAAAATGAAATCACCATGCATCCATACGTATGGCATACAATCTCCACGTTGTGGTGTAATCTGCTTTCCATCACCACTTTACTTAGATGGGTATAATGATGAAGCTGATAACTATATATGATTAATATAACATGATATTTATTCTATAATAATATATTCTCCATCCAGTTTAATTCAATTTCATAACTAAGGGAATGATATCATCACTTGTGTGTACGTACAACCAATTTCCCCCATGATGCGGCGAGATTCATCTTCTAGGTTAAGAATTAAAGAATTATTATAAAAATGAATATAATGAATAAATGTGAATTATATGAAATATTAATTCCAATTGAATAATATATATATATATACATTTCATGTACTTTCTTCCATTCAGTATGATAAGAAAATGAAAACAACGTTCATGCATAAGTACGACTTACCGTCTCCATAAATGGTGTGTTCCATATCACACAAACACACACATATATATATATACATTAAATATACATGATATATAAACCATTTTTTACATTATGGAAGTAGGTAAATCATTATATAAGTAATAGTATAGAGAATAACAAGTCAAAACACACGTGATAAACAAAGCGGTTATTTCCCAAAACGTTACTTTAACTAGAAATTGTTAACAAACAGGTAATATAAAGTCACAAATGAATCATAAATGATATAATAATTATTTTCATCATTCTTATATAAGTTAATAATATGGATAAAACCACTATACATGAGTTTTAGACACGTATAGAGGGAATCAGACCTAAGGTTAGTGATTTCTGTATCATTTTTACTAGTTTGAGACACATGCCTCATACTCTAATTGATTTTTATATATGGTGTATATAATGACCACAAATTTATTTTATGAGTGTTAACCATAATATTATAATATTTATATATCCAAATAATTTTATTTATTTTACTAGGACTATGATTCTAATAATTATAATGTTACAAGGGATAATTCTACAATCTAATTATTATTAGGATTGTTTAGACATAAGTATCTACTAGGAAATATTTATCATTCATGTCCATGTTTCTTAGAACTGTATTCCAAAATATTTTTACTATTCTTCTACAATATTTTAAGTAATTTTTATTAATGTATTAATTTTTATTAAATGGTTTGAAAGGAATCCCTTTTCGTTTTCCAGAAAAGTACTTTTTTGAATAATTTTGAAAAAGTATGAGAATAATGTATTTTAACTTATACAACTAGAACTTTTTTACACTTTAATAATACCTTATTGCCCGGAATATTACATTACAAAAATAGCAGGTTATTTTGAAAGAAAATTTTTTTCTTTTAAAATTGCACATAATTTCAATTAAAGAAAATATTTTCAAATAAAAAAGGATATTTTCCAAAAAAAAATGATTTAAATGAGTTTTATTGATTCTTTTATATGCTTTAAAAGTGATTTGAAAGAAAAGTTTTTTGAGAAGGTTTTATGTTTAAAAAAAATTAAGGAAAATCCATGTTCCATGTGATCTTTCAAAATCCTTTCTTATTTAAGATGACATACTTTGTTATAATTTAAGAATTCCCTTAATATTATTTCCCCAAATGGTTTATGTTCTGATGGAATTATGTTTAAGAAACCTGATACATTTCATGGTTTATGATTTTGATGAAATGATTATGAAACTTGTATCTTTTACACAGGTCATGATATGATTACTTGTTTAATAAAACCATTCCATAACATTGGTTATGATATTATTGTTTATGATCTTGTGTAACATGTCTGTATGATTTAATTATGAGATGGGTAGAACCTATTTCTCACACAAATGCATTGGATAAATATTTTTATCTAATGAGATATAAATAAGGGAATTTTTCCACTAATATGGTTCTGGTAGTGAACCATGACTACCAATATGAAATGGGCAGTGAAACCATACTACCAATATGGCCTTTGTAGCGATGCCTTGACTACTCTAGAAATCATTATTATATGCTTATGTTTCTTCCATAGTTCCTTGTTTTATTACTATGTTATTATTTTAGGGATAATGTTATTTATTTTATTATGATTAAACTCTTATAAACTATTGATCATTTTTCGTTGATTCTATTTATGATATTTGATATATAAGGTATGATCTTATATTTTCATGATCATGATCTCCTACCCTTATGCTCATGATTATTTTATATGTCTTCCTTGTTTACCTTTACTGAGTATCTGAGCTAAATCTTTTTTCTTATATTTTCTTTTCCCCAAGTTATAAAGAATTGTTTTAGTTAAGGTTACTAAAAGACAATATCTTTATGAGAGATGTTGAAGATATTTAAAAAAATTAGAAGAATGTATTCCATGTTTCCAAAGGCAATAGACTAATACAATTTTTGAGTGTGTGTTTGTGTATTATACTAAGTATTCCTCAAAATTAATGTAATGTTATTATATGAAAAGTTAGGGTCTCTATTGTTGGTATCCGAATGAATGTTTAGTTATCCTTGGAAACAAGGATGTGAAAATATAGTGAGATCTATAGTGATATTTCTATGGATGTTACTAGGGATTTCTCAAAGGATAATCTTAAGGTTTCATTCATTTAAAGTTAGGTGTCATGATTTAAGTATCTTATATACAATTTTTCATGAATATGTGTTTTTATGCTATGATTATTATTGTGCACCCAATGATTTTTGGTTTTAGGCAATATATGGAACTATAAGGAATAAGCATAACATTAAAATTTTCACATGTGGAAAGTATGGGCATTATATAAATCAATTTCCTAAATAGAAATCTCTATAATAAAATCAATAAGGTGGTATGAGTATTTATTACACTACTGAGGATAAAGAGACCACAAATGATTTGAGAAGGTATGAGATTTTATTACTATATTCTATATATTAAATAGAAGATGCATGATAAGATTAAGTATGAGGAACCATATAACATGATTCATAATTAATATTTGAAGAATGGTTAAGATGATAAAGCCTGATTAATGGTTTAAGAATAAGGTTGGATTATTGAAGTGTTCATGTAATGGTATTGAATAATAATGTTGTTTAATTTCACTTATGGTATTATGGAATAAGGTAAAATATAATGATTGTTAAACTTTATTTTTTACACAATGATTTAAGATAATATGATGAATGGAATTGGTAAACATGAATAAAGATTGAGGTAATAAGGTGATATTTTTAGAAGACACATGATTAAGGGAAGGATAATGATTAATATGTACATGATAATGAGATAATGATTTTTGGATAAAGATATGTTGGATATGAATAAGTAAATTAGAAGGTAATGATTTCCTTATTATTTATTAATTATTTATTGAATAGTGTTTTGTTCTATCATGGATGAAGTTTACAAAATTTTAGACTTAATGAATATATCCAATAAGCTTTGGAATAAGGAAACGCATATGTTTTCAATAACGATGTATTGTAATTGAGGTTATTTTTAATTTTTAAGTGAACAAATGATTAAGGTATTCACATTTTTGGTATGTGTGAAATAAAAGATGTCGTATGATATATGAGATATAAATGTTTAGATGATTTAGTGAAACTCTTTCTAAAGTTTTGGATTGATAGTTTTTATAAATATTGTAGGCTTTTCCATTTATAAAAAGATTGAGTTTAACTTCAGATAAGTTTTTGATATTAAAGTATTATCTCATAATAGGTGGATTTATATATATTTTATAACTTATGCTAATATTTTTGTTAAAGATAAATTGAATATCCTATCATTCTTCTCATGATCTGATAACTATTTAGGAATAAATAATTCAACTTCATTTATTAAAATATGATATGTAGTAGAAATTGATCTAGGAAAAAAAATTGTATAAATTATGCTAAAATCGATTAAGAATATTTTCTCTTTAAAATTATCATCATTATGAAAATAATCTTCATGTAAAAGGTTATATTGTTATCATTAATTTTTATGATATCAATGACCACTTTCTGGTTTCTTTAGTTTATGGTTTTTTGATTGATAACTTTATATATATCACAAACTTTCTTGTGATTAGTTGTCTTTGTTAATCTCTATGATTATTTACACATTTCTTCAATTTTGAAATATCCACCTATAATTTCCTATGTTTAAACCTAGTTATGTGTTACTTTGGGTGACCTTAATGTTTCTTACTTTCATTTTTAAAAAGAAGTTTTTAGTATTTGTTTTTTATGATGTGTGATTCTATTAAAATAAATTTAATGTATTAAAATTTGATAACCTAGTTAAATTTAAAGGGTGAAAATCATTTTAAGAGGGGTAGAATGTAACACCCCGACATTTTGTGAATTGTTTTTTATAAATATTGTTTTTCATATTTTCACTACACAAAACACTGAATATATATTTAAGTTATTATATTAATTTAATAAGTCTAGAATATGTTATAAGCAACACCAAGGGTATATTTCACAACACACAACCATGACTTGGCTTGCGTTGCATGCAACACTAAGTTTCTATTAAACAAAAAATTACTATTATAATTACATAAATGAGATAGTTATTACCTAATGGTTAAATATGTAATATGAATAATAATAAATAATTTTTAAATACTAGTTATAATGTTTTTTAAAATGAAAAATATAATATTTGGTAAAGTCTTTATATGTTTTAAACTTCTATTTTCTCAAATAAACTACTTTTCGTGTCATTCTTTGAAAAAAAATTAATTTTAGAAACTCTTATAAATTTATTTTAATGAAATAAACTACATTTTTGAATTTTTAATGTCAAAATTAACTTATCATGAATTTTTATTATTTTTATAAGAAGTTTTATTTTTTGATGAATAGTGAAAATTAAAACATTATAAGTAAAAACATACTTTTCTGTTTAAATAATTATAATAATTTGATTTGATTTTTAAACTCACAATAGATAAATAATACATATACTAATATAATATAGTTCATTGGAACCATTTTTACTATGAAATTAGATATAAAAACGTATTGAACATTTGAACGTCACTTTACCCTCATTCTTGCTACATCTATGACATTAGTGTTAAACTCAATTTAGTAACTTTTGTGAATTGGATTTGGAGAAAAAGAAATAAATTGTCGTAATAATTATGTATTTTTGGTCAAATTGGATCAACATAATCTTTGGTGAATAGTAAATTTCGTATATTTTTATATACCTTGGTAAAGGTTTAATTGGGTAATTAAAGGTAAAAATAATATTATAAATTTATAAAATTATAAAATTACCCTAACACTTGTCCTAATTTCATTGTATATGTGGGTTCCTACTAAAATAAACCTTATAATATAATTATACCAATTTTAACTATCTTGGGTATGAATATGACATTTATTATATTTTATTTGAAGGTAATTTAAAAATGTCATATTTATAATATTAATAAGTAAATAATTTTTCATATAAGATTACAGAGAAGATATATTAGACTATAAATATTCATTTTAACCATAAAATTTTTATCTACACCATGATAATTTATTTATACGTTTTCTTGATAAAATAAATAACATTAAATGTGAAACAATGATGATGCAGTAATTGTTTAATTAATAAAAGGATCAAATAAATGTTATTAAAATAAATAAAATTTGAATTAATTGAAGTAAAAAAATGAATTTTATAGGTTTATATGAATTGTTAATGGTATCTTAAATGGTTTAGTTCAAAATTAGCTTTTTGTTTGGATTTTATAAAAATACGAAGTTGTTAATAGTGTCAAAATTAACATTAATGATTTTTTATAAAAACAATATTATTAAATTAACTAAAAATCATAAAATTTTTGAAAAATTAATATATATTATGATAAGTTCTAAAATATTATAATTTTTTCATTTATATACAATTTACCTCATATACGTAATAATTTATAACCTCAAAATATTAAAAAAGTTGTTACCACAATTTTGACACAAGACACTTGCTTACCGATTAGCCTTGTAATGTTGGAGTGCTTCAAATTGTCTTTATGTTGGGGTGGGATTTGCTTTGGTTTTCATTCTGGTTTTCACTCTCTTTGACCTTCAGATGTGTTTGTCCAAAGTCCATAATGTCTATTGGGTTTCTCCCTTCTTCCCTAAAAGGGGGCTTTATCAATAATAAAAAAATATATTTGAAGGCCTTCGGGATGTTGGATGGATGGATGTTACCACAATTATAATTCTGATAGTTTAATTATGGGTAAATCAAAATTGAAAGGTTTACAATAAACCCAGAATATTTTAAAAAAATCGGATTAAGGGTATTCAACCCTTACCAATTTATGATCGATTTTGAGTTGTTTAATGGACAAGTCTCCGTGAAAATAAATATATATTATTTAAATCAATGATAGTTACAATGTATCAATCTCTTGTATTTAATATATTTTATGTGTTCACATAGGGGAAAATCTAGATATGAACTAATACAAATGTATATTTTTATATAAATGAAATTATTTTATTTATAAAATTTTATTTTCAGTTTTCAAAAGTAATATAATTACCTTAAAAACTACTACAATGCTAGAACAATATTTTTTTTATTAATAGGAAAATAAAAATAATTGATTTTTAAAAATATAAATTTGAATATATTTTGGATTATTTAATATTTTTATGGAATTTAATATATCAATAATATATATTAAAGATTTTTAAAATCATTACATTTGATTTTCCACCTTATCTTGATGTATTTGAATCCAAATTAAATAAATAATTTTTAATTTGACAATAAAGATATATTATTGAAATAATTTATTATTAAATTATTAATAAATCAAAAAAATGTTAAATAATCACAATGAAAGAGGATATGTTCTGAAATATCTAATAATTTTTATATATGGTGTGTTTGTAATAATTTATCTCTATAATAATCTTATTATATTTTAATATTTTGGGGATTTCCAGAAAGTGCCCCTCACCTCAATTATAAAAGAGAACCTCTTCCCTAAATTATTCGGTTCACTTTGATAATAAAAGATCTACCATACCCTGACCATTTACCTTATCAACGTCCCTTTTAAAATTATATAGGTTCTAGTCTTCTCAAAATACCAATTTTAGATCCTTTAAGAGGAGATCTAGAGGGATTTCATCAAAGAAGAGGTTATTCATCTACCGATTCTTTCAAAATTATTTCTTCATCTACATCATCTTCATGAGTTATTTCCATTATAATCTAATAAATACAATATAATTTATATTCTAATATGTTACTTTTATTATGTAGCAACCATATTCCACCTCATATCTATCCTATGAAAAACGAAATCACAAAATGTGTGTACTTACGACTTACCATCACCATGCTATGGTGTAATCTATTTTTCATCACCACTTTATTTAGATGGGTATAATGATAAAAATAATAACTATATATGATTTTTATATCATTATTTTGATTTTGTAATATTATACACACCATCCATTTTAAAACCATTTTACAATTAAGGGAATGATATCATCACTCGTGCGTACGTATGACCTTCCATCTCCACGATGCGATGAGATTCATCTTCCACATTAACCTTTTAAAGAATGATTATAAAAATCTAAATAATGAATAAATATGAAATATATTACATATTAATTATAATTAAAAAATATATATCTACATTTAATTTACCTTCTTCTATTCAGTATGACAATAAAATAGAAACAACATTCATGCATATGTATGACTTACTGTATCCATGAACGGTGTATTCCATTTAATATATATATCATTTCTATATATATTTTATACTATATATATATGATATATAAATTTTTTTTTACATTCATGAAGTAATAAAATCATGATCTAATTAATAGGATCAAGAATTACAAGTCAAAACACATGCAATAAATGAAGCAGTTATTACCTAAAATGTTTCTTTAACATGTAATTGTTAATAAATTGGTAATATAAAGTCATAAATTAATCATATATAATATAATAAATATTATCATAATTCTAATATAAGTTAATAATATGTTTAAAGACATTATACATGAATTTTAGACACATATAGAGGGAATTAGACTTAAGGTAAGTGATTTTTTTCTCACCTTTACTTTTGTGAGACACATGCCCAATACACTACTTGGTTATTCTACGTGGTGTATATTCTGCAAATGAATGTATTTTATGAGTATGAACCATAATATTAGGGTATTATAATGTTCATATAATTTTGTTAATATCATTGGGCATAGATTATACTGATTATAAAGTTTTAAGGGTTAATTCCACAATCTCATCATCATCATCATCACTTATTTTTTATTAAAAGTAAGGAGAAGAATAGGAAGAAACATTGGACAAACCAAACCAACTAGGACTCTAAGAGGGCCTGGAGTAATGCAGTCTGAGGGTATCCCGTCTAACAAGATCATCCCCCTCTGTCATAATAAAATTAACATTCGATAAATAGGAGACGTCGTGGTCGGAGCCGGTTAAGGATGCACAACAGTCTGCAACTTTGTTTCCCCCACGCTAAGTATGGATGACTTTGATATTTCTATTCAGTATACCTCTTGATTTTCTAGTGGCATATGAGATTGAACATGTAATAGGGCACTTTCCACCCAATGACTTAAGCAATATCAAGGAGTTAATTTCCACCTCTGAGAGGGCAATATTGGCCTGGTGGCAGAGTGATAATCTAGTCAGAAACGCCTTGGCCTCTACCTGGAGAGAGGAACCACTACCAAGGTGAGCAGTGAACACCAAAATCACTACACCTCATAAGTCATAGAAAACACCACCTCCTCTAAGGATCCCCAATATTCATGAACCATCAGTGTTGAGCTTCAATCCCACGGGGGGTAGAATCCAGCAGACCCATGAAGATATCAGACCGTTGGAGATCGGGTGAGCTGCAGGATTGGGAGGGAGAAGCTAGAAAATAGATAGAGCATCATGCCAGTTGTTGTATAACCTAACCATTTCCATCAGCAATCTCTACATTATAGCAAAAATGGACCTACCTGTCGATTTTATCCCCTCAAACCATGACTTTTTCCTCACATAGTAGAGGCAATAGCAGCCAGCGTGAAGCACGGCCGCACGAGCCACCTTCTTCGGGATAGTATCACCCAAACCATGAAACCATCTCTCATGGAAGGGAGTTACAACCATGATACTAACAAACACCCCAGTAAAATCACTGAAATCACTGCATACCTCTCTCGTCCATCCACCTTCAGAGAAAATATTCTATGCATTCTCCTTCCAATGATCCTTACAACAGGAACAACCAGAAGCGATACTAATACCACAACTTTTGATGTTATTGTTAGAGGTTATAGCATTGATTATTATTCTACAAGAGAGATAGTTTTATTTGGTAGGATTGTTTATGATCCACATTTTGATGATTCAGCTATTTGGAGGGTTCTGAGAAGTTGAAATTATCCTAAAATCCCTGGAGGAGAAGGCCCCAAAACTGGATGGGTTGAAGACACACCTATCAAGATCTTCATTTAGATCAATGAGATCGAAAATAACAATCTTGTACTCGTTTAAAATATCTGATATTAAGGGGGGATGAAGAGCCACCTCCTTGAAGGATATATTAGTGGTAAGACACCCCAGGAAGCCAATGATGGATCCTGCCCAATTCTGGTGCCAAAAAGAAATGGCACCCTCACCAACAATCCAACGGGAAAAGGGTTGGAGATCCTCAATGAGAGGGATAATCATGGCCCAAAAGGGGTACCCATGCCTTACATCTCTATCCGAGCTCCCGTGTCATCTACCCTTTATTTCCTTCCCCCAAATCATGCAATCCTCCATAGGTTCTGATACCAATTTAGTATACAAGCATCTAAGGGTGTGAGCCAATATTCTAACATTCATACCACCCTCCTGCACTAGTCTTTCCATCTAACCCTAAGACACCCAATACCATTTTCCCTCTGCGAGAGAATCCCAAATGAATCTAGCCATGATCTTGTCAATATTAGCAATGACTTCTTTCGGTACAAAAATAGAAGATACAGTATGGATAGGGGTATCCAAGAGCACATAATTAACTAAAGAAACATGACCTACAAAGGATTGGTATTTTGAAATATCATTATTATTGAGATTGTTTATACGTAAGTATCTATAGAGAAATATTTATCATCCATGTCCATGTTTCTTAAAAATGTTTTCCAAAATATTTTTACTATTCTTATTCAAATGTTTTAGTTATTTTTACACATATATGAATTTTTATTAAACAATTTGTAAGAAATATTTTTCTCATTTTCCTAAAGATGTACTTTTTGAATTTTTCAGAAAAAGTATGAGAAGAATGTTTTTTAACTTGTATACCATGAACCAATTTTTGAGCTTTCATGAAACCTTATTTTTTTGAAGCATACAGTATAATATTACATGGTTATTATCTAAGAAAATGGAATCTTATTACATGGAAGTTCTGGTAAAGAAAATATTTTCAAAGAAGAAATGTTATTTTTCTCATAAAATGTTTTAAATGATTTTTCTTAATTCTTTTATATGTTTTAAAAGTCATTTCAAAGAAAAGGGTTTTGATTTTTTTTAAACAATTATTTTCAATGAAAAGTATGTTCCAAGTGATATTTAAAAAACCTTCCCCATAAAATATGGCATATATTGTTATAGTTCAAGAATACCATTCATATTATTTCTTTCAACAATTTTTCTTTTGAGGGCATGTCTTTTAGGAGACCTTATTATTTTCGAAGGTTATTAATTTGATGAAAAGGTTATGAAACCTGTATATTTTTCTTATGTTATGATATGATTACATGTTTATGACACCCATTCTATTACAATGGTTATGATATTATTGTTTATGATCTTGCGGAACAATTATGTATGATTTCATTATGAGATAGGTGGGACCTATATATCCCTCTAATGCATTGGGTAAAGATTTCTCTCTCATAATATCGACATAAGGGTCTTCGTCTACTTTGAAAGTCATGAGAGTTAGCCAAAGCTACCAAGATGGTAAGGGAAGTGAAACCATACTACTAAGATTGCCTTGGATGTGATGCATTGACTATTATAGAATCATTATTATATTCTTATGTGTCTACCATGGTTCTATGTTTTATTCCTATGTTATGATTTCATGGATCAAGTTCATTATTTCTTTATGATTTTTGTGTTATCAACTTTCATTCATTATGCGATGATTATATGTATGCTTTTTTATATCTAGGGTGTGAATTTCTATTTTCATGATCATGTTATCATTCCATTATGCTCATGATTATGTTTATATATCTCCCATTATAGTACCCTTACTGAGCATTTGAGCTCACCCTTTTTATTATGTCTTGTTTTACCTAGGTTATAAATAAAGGTTTTAGTTAGGGGTAATAAAGAATAATATATTTATGGGAGCTTTTGAATATATTTCACCAAATTAGAAGAATGTGTTCCAAGTTTCCAAAGACACTAAACCAATATGGTCTTTGGAATGTGTTTGTGTAATGTATTAAGTATTCTAAAAAAGTAATGTGATGTTAATTAATGAAAGGTGAGGATCACTATACCATAAACCTTCCCACTTCATAATTTTATTTTATTTCTATTACATTCAATGTTTTTATTCCCAAATTTCAAATAGTTTTGAAGAGATGATTGGTATATATAAACATATAAATTTTACTTTTGATCTTTCATAAAATGATGTTGTTCTCTTTATTATTATATGATTTTTTTAATGTAATTCTATAAAATGTCATGTAGTCTTCAATGTATATACTTATATTATTAAAATATGTAAATTATGTAGAAATATGTTATTATAATTTATATAATACTAAAAATATTATTTTTATGATATATATTTCACACTATAATTTTTGAATTTGATTATAGAAGGGACTGCATATAATATTTTATTTGTGGCAATATTCCAGGCACCATAGATCACCCCCGACAGAAACAACTCAATGAATATGTAGTTCAAATTTCAAATAAAGATACACATGTTATGTACCCATGTTTATAACATAAAATATTTCATTATTTTCTTGATATATTTAAATACAGAGTTAACATTAGGTAACACAGTGATGATCATTTATCAGCTCTGTTTGTGAGATTCATATTAAATGGTTGGTGCATCAAAATAATTGAACCAATTATTTAATTTTATTTACTATTATACTCATTATATATCTATAAAATTTTATAATGTTTTATGCGAGTTTTAATGATTATACTGGTTTATTCCCTATTTGTTTTGAGTTGAGATTGTAACTATTTATTTTATTATTTATGGAAATCCAAAAAATGGATTGATAATTCTAGATTCGTGTTAATAATATTCTGATTTTTTAGTATATTGAGTGTTATGCAACACACAATCTATTATTTTGTATTTTGTGGAACATGTTTCTAGACCATGGTGATTAGGAATACACCCAAGACCAAGTCACAAACCAACTTAGATAATGTGTAAGGCTCGCCTCATTTAAGTCAGGAAAATATCTTTTGCTATAAAGATATTCATATGGTTAAATTTATGTATTGATTATAAAAAAATCATGGTATGTGAATTATAATAGATATAGTAAATGGTCCCAATTTACATAGATGTTGGTGGATCATTCCCTTAAATTTTTGTGTTCTCCTTTTAGACTATAAAATATTTTAAAGATGATAGGTTGTGAAAAAAAATTCTTAAAATTTAAATCTTCAAAAAAAATATGGAACAAGGGTAAAAATTATATATAATTTATAGATACAAACTATCAGGACAATAAAAATACATTAATATAAAACCATGTAAGACACATCAGGGTTATAACCATTTTATTTCTATAAAACAAGTAGAGATTTAAGGTGTTCCATTAAAATCAGATTTCATTATTACTTTTAGATGTA
Organism: Viscum album; assembly: GCA_963277665.1. Taxonomy (NCBI): domain Eukaryota; kingdom Viridiplantae; phylum Streptophyta; class Magnoliopsida; order Santalales; family Viscaceae; genus Viscum; species Viscum album. The sequence goes on along the minus strand of OY728138.1, from coordinate 1,433,065,774 downwards.
TTATGAATTTTTGTGATGAAATTATTAACATAACTTTCTCACACCCCATTCATACAAGAATATGTTTTATGACACTATTTTGAAGCCATATATAAAATTTTACTAGTTTTTATACCATGAATCTAGATATATAATCCGCTATTTACCCATTAGTGATTTCTAACGGATGTGTTCTAAAAAATTCTTATATATCATTGTGTTGATAGGGTGTATTGAGAAATTTGATATGAGGTTTTAAAATAATAATTCCTACTTCCTATTAGGTTCTAGAGATAAATATAATTTAGTTTTTACAAATACCCATCTTCATAGATTATTTATTTCAATTTCCCTTTCTATATAGATTTAACCTTCTTTAATGGACCATTTCCATATTGTTTAGACTTATTTATCTTTATTATTAAAAATACTTGGGAAATTATTTTGAATGATATTTCAATATCATGAATAATTTTTTTGTAAAAATTTAGTAAATCATTGAATATTGGATCCTTTTTTATCCTCATCATGTATATAACTTCGTAATCATTCTTACTAAAATTCTATTCCATTTTTTTCTTTCCATGGTTTTAGTATATAATATAGTAAAAACCCATTATTAGTTCAATAATATTCATTTTCCATATTTATAAATATATTCTCCATTCTCTTATAATCAATATATATGTCTTAACCTTCACCATACTGATGATGTATTCATTCCATTTAGGAAATGATTTATATAAACAAATTTATATCTTTTATGGGATTATTTTGTTCATTGGAATTGAATTATATTCCTGCATGTGTAAAAATCGTATCATTTTCCAATAAATAAACCCCAATTCTTTATTTGATTTATTACTTATATAAATAATCCTTACTTCAAATTTTTTAATGCTCATATATATTTATTGGCCAAACTAATCATTAGTTTTTCAAAACTCTCTTCATATTAATCTAACTTTGTGAATTTGAACACAATATATTGAAACTTGGTTAGCAAGTTTGATAATCAAGAAACTGATTCAATAGATCTATGATATTAACCATCCATGCCTAAGAAACTATTTTATTTAGTAATAATTTTTTGTGTTATCCATTCCTCAATCATATTGGACATTTAATAATCCATAACTATCCCATATTTGGATAGATTATGGAAAAGAAAGACTCATTGAAGAAAACATTTAACACCTATGGAATTGCCTATATAATTACTTCTCTCTGTGGATCTATTATATAATGCATAAATGGTTCTCATGTTCTTATAATATAATAGATTATATGAAAATATAACTAATAAATACAAATAAAAATTATTAGGAATTTCCTTCAATACTCACTTATTAAAATCATTAAACACTAATGGAAAATATTATAATTTTAAAGGATTTGTTTTGGACTCATAAAACCCATACCAGATATAAATATTTGTCTTTTGAATATATATTTTTTAATTTTAATTAATTATATTAATTTTGAATATCAATTTTTGAGAATTATTGAGACTCTTCAAGTTGAGAAAACATATTATTAATACATGGTAATGGAAACATGTTTTTAATAGTAATGTCATTAATATACATATTATTGATGAGAATCCTCATATAGTTATATCTATTCCTTAAAAAATGACAATTGATTTCCAAAGTGAAGAAATTGGGTGTAAAAATCCTTTATCACACAACTATTTTAAATTATTCATTAATTGCACAAATTCCATAACATTCTTCCTGCATGTTGTCTTAAGTATGTGGTTTTCATTAATGATTAGTTCAATGAATAATTCAAATTCACGATCATGTTTTTATATAGGTAATTCTTCAATATTTATATCAAGGTAATCATATATTATCTCAATATATTCAATTATTAGGATATATTTTCCATTCATATATTGTATTTGATCTTATTCTTATTTAATAATTTTATTAAGATAAGACACTATAATGTTTTTTATATAAGACTTTTGAAATGAGTCATATCATCTAAAAAAGTTATTCTAGGCCTTTATATAAAATTATTAACTCTTTTATAGATAGAAAACTATTTTAATATACATTGAGATCTAATTCATCCCATTAATTCTTTGTAATTTGAAAATTGGAAAAGTAATTATGTTTTAAACTAGATAAATTCCCCGAATTCAAATAGAAATAATGCAGTAATTTTTTTCTATAATAAAATTTCTACCCAATAGTCTAGGAGATAATCTGTTCCATAATGTATCAAGGGAAGATAAAATTTTAATATTAATAATTAATTTATAATAAATTGTATAGATACTATATTAAAAAATTTAGATTATATGACATTAATTTTATGATCAAATTACCTACAATTGCATCATTCAAGACTTTAATAAACACTATAATAATTTCATAATTTTATAAATTTTCCCTGGATCTATTTTTTCCAAAGCTACATAATGAATTTATTTGAATAGTATTATATATCTTTATAATTGAATCATAGATCATTGGATGTATCTCTCTATCTTTTTCACTTGTGAGTATGATGGTCAAAATATTTATGCTTGAATCACAGTAACAAGTCCTTCCAATAACCCTGTGGTGTTTCTTCGAATAATTATTACATGATATAAATTACATACGTCCTTTTTTTTCTTCACCAAAGTTATTTCAACATTATACTCATCCATCCTATAATCCTATTAATTTCTTTTGAAAATATAATACATGGAGACTTAATTTTAAGTCTTTAATAAACATATAAATATATTCTCATATGATGAAAATATTAAAGTGACTAATGCCTTTCAAAGGATAGGATTTAGCATATTAAGGAAGTAATTGATATTTCATTCGATATTTTGTATCTAATTTGACACATTCCAAAAATAATGGTACAATGGTTTCCCTAAACTCATAAATAATTTTTAATTCTTTTCATCAGAAATTTATAAATATATTTTCTCTATTAGCTTGTTTCTCACAAGGAAAAAGTTTCTCATGGAATATTACCCAAAGAGGATTCAATTCCACCATTATTAACTAATTCTCCTTTATAGTGCTTCAAAAAATTACTACCATTGTTCATCACCCCCCTTTAGCTAATATACAACCAAAATAAATTTCCCCATTTTATTGGTTTTTTCAATAGGTAAATCCTTATCGTGATTACGAGTGTTGACATAGTTTTCATTAATTTTATTAGGAATAACAACTAAAGAATGAAATATACTTATTTTTTTATAATAAAAATATAAATAATGAATAATAAGATAGATTTATTCTAGATTTATTCTGGATTTATTACAAATTCATATATAACATCAAATCCACTCAAGAAAAGTTTGTATAATTTCTTAAGAATTTATCTTAATGTTTTGTTCTATCTATATATTCATTTATATTTAATTTTTTATGTTTCTACTAAACATTCAAAAATACCAACTATAGTAACCCAAATATAGTAAAACAAATTCCATGGATATTTTTTATAATGGAAACTAAATTCATGGATTATAATACATATGATATAAATATTTCGTAATTCTAGGAGAGAAGATATATTTTTTATCATTAAATTATATTGGAAATAGAAATCACATTATAAAATTATAAGAAATATTATTATTTCATTGTGTTTAACTACAGTTCATGCATAAACTTCTTTATAGTATCATGAAAAAATGGGGAAAATATATAAATGGTTCACTTAGATGCTCAGTATTGTGTGAGATATAGTGAAATGTAACATGGAATAAATATGACATACATAATATATTATCAATAAAAAATAAAATGGTTTTATATACATCATAACATGATTATAAAATAATATATGTATAACATATAATTGGAAATAAATAATTGCATGGATAACAATAATATATGATATCATAGTGATGAAATACATAATATCAAACATTATAACAATATAATCAAGGACACATGTTGAGACATTATATAAAAAATACAATACATATATTCCATAATAAACCTATTTTTTCAACATGGATAGGTGATCAATAATCATCTGTTTGGATGAAATTGATGTACATATTATCAAGGCTTCCCCATTTAAGGGAATGATATGATTATCTAGTCAAATATCAATCAATAAAAAGAAATAAGCATATGAAATTCAAATCATATAGAATATAGGTTATATTGTCATGTAAAAAATTATCCTTAACCAATTTAATGGTGTACAGATCTAGGTGAATAAAATTTAACTATAAGAGGGAAATATAAGGTATTAAAAATGAAAGGGTATTTATAGAAAAAAATTTATGCAAAGATGATGACAAGGAAATACATCGGTTATGAAAAATTAATGTAATAATATAAATATATTTAAAATTTTAATATTTTCATAAATACATATAATATAATAAAGATAAATACCATAGAAAAGTGTTTTTAAGTAAAAAAAATATTTTAAGATTATGAAATTAAGAACTTTCAAAAGGAATTTATACATGGAAAAAAGAGAATGCAATTAGAGAAAGTGACAAAATATAAATCATTAAAAAATGAAAAATAAACAAGTAATATTCCATTATCATAAGTAATTTTAAATCTAAAAAAACATTGAAATATTTGAAATGTTACTAAATACATTTAAGATATAAAGAATCTATTCAGGGAAGACAAAATTCAAATAAAAAGAGAGAAAATAAATTTTTTATTTTAAAGAATTATAATGAGTAATGTATTGATTATTCAAATATAAAAAGTCATGAATATTATCTAATTGAAAAATCAAAATAATATGGGAATTTAAATATAATTTAAATTGAATCTTTTCAAAGAAATATTGAATATTGATAATCTCAATGGAATAAATATTGGTTATTATTATCTTACCTCGAGTCTTGTATCAATTTATATATCATCCAAAATTATAAATACTATTATTATATTTATTAATTATATTATTTATAACTCTCTTCATGTTTACTTCATTATTTTCATTTTTTATTTCATTTTATTTTTTATTAGTTTAATTTATTTATATAGTTCATTCAATGATGTTAAGTCTATAGTTACAAACCGTCTTCAATATAAATATAACTTTGGGATTTAATTCCTAAATGGTTCCATAATCAATCAATATTTATTAAAATATTAATAATATATATAATATGATTATAAAATCACCAATATAACATAATTTTATTTGAAATATCATAATTAGACATTAAACCCATTTTAAAGTTGGAAATGGAAAATTTTTATAAAAGCATCATCAGTTCTGTATGTATGATCATCCTACCATAGTGTGAGAGGTGTTTTTATGTGTGAATCAATGAAAGAAAATATAATTATAAATTTTTTAACATAATTATCTTATGATTTAATTTTAATATAATTATTATGTTATTGGAGTTATAATATAGTTTTTATGTGGAAAATAAAGTAAATGTAAATTAAAAGAGAAGAGGTGTTTGGGACACCAAAATTACACTTTTATGTGTTGGAATTCATGAAATTTATTTGTCCCTTGATTTTGAGGTGTTTTATGTTAAATGATGTGAAAACTTTAAGATTTTTCCAAGCCACATGGTTTCTTCATGGTTTTGAAAACCATACTGCCTAAGTGTGTAAATTACTATATTTTTTAATATTAGAGATCTATTTGGTTTCCATATAGTTTTGAAAAATATATAATTAAACCATTCATTCAACATGAAATAAATTTTTTATGTCTTTTAGGTCTATTTTAATTGAGGCTTCCTCCCTAACAAAATGACATGACATAGGTGCCACATAAGCTGTCTTTTTCTCCTCACAAGGCCATACTAGGTGGATTTGAGTTGTCTCTTTGTGTATTTCCACTTAAATAAAATATAAGATATATTATTATCTTATTCCCTTTGATTATCCTCTTTCATATACTCATATATCCATATTTACATGGTTGGTAAATTTTAATGGTTAGGGTTGTTGTTGAATTGAAACCTTTTGTTTCTCAGGGTTGTGAGCTCTCCCTTGAGGCCTTTTCTAGTGGTGTTCATCGAAGGTGACATGATTACACTATTTGAGGAAGGATATTCCATTAATATTCCTTTCATTAAATAGTTACATGACTTCATGGTGATTTAAATGTGTTCAAACACTAAAATAATTATGTATATAATATCTACATTGATTGTCAAGGGATTTTAATGCTTGGTCAAATAATTAATTTGGAAAAAATGAGTTAATTGTGAGATTCAAAGGAATATTTTTTTTAAACAGTGTGTTGTTCATTTTAAGTGTTTGATTAAATTTAATTGATGGTTTTAACTATAAAAAATTATTGGTTTATGGTGATTTGGGAAAATTAAAACTTTTACTGTGAAGTATTAATATTTTAAAGGAATTATAAGTTTTTAAAAGATGTTTCTGCCCTCCTGAGTTGGTTTTTTAGAAGAAGCCTTTGTTGTATTGGGTATTTTGGTAATTTTATGTTATTTAAGTGGTTCTTTGAAATTAATTTTTTTTAAAGGGTAACATGAAATATTATTTATAATATTGTTTTATTGATTTTGTTTTAGTGTTATATATTATTTCTAGTGGGTGGTATTTAGATTTTAAATGTATTTAAAAAAGAATTTTCATAAAGTATACTTGTTATAATGTGAAGGCCCATTTGGAAACTTCTGTAATATTATTTAATTAATTGATGCTTACACCCTAATAAATCCTTGTTGATATCTGTTATCCATCATGTACACTTGTTTGAATTTATAAATAAATTGTTATTAGTGTTATGAAATTTGGGTAAGGGATCATTAATTAATGGGTTGTGTAAGAGGTGGTGTGTATTTTATTAATATGTTATGTTTCTTGGGATGTCTGATTGAAATTGGTTTGATAGTGGCCCATATCATTTAGCTATTCCATGAGGTACCCTAGGTTATATGTCGGGAGTTAGGGGATATTGGATATTCCAATTGGGAGTTACACACTATATTTTATCCCCTAGTTGATTATTATGACATAGATAGGTTATGTATTACTAAGAAGGTTACTTGATAGTGATTCTGGGGATGACGTATTTGATCATTCACCTACTAGAACTTGGTTCCACCTATGCATGATGAGGTGTTTCTTCATGATATGTTTATCACATTATTAATCTCTATATATTATTGGAAGATTAGTTTCCTAGTTCTTAATGTGATCCTATATTGATGTATTTCTTATTTATGAATGAAATTTGTCATTGTATTTATTTCAATGGGTTTTTGTTATCATTTTTTGTTCTTACATGTGTCTGAATTCTATTTTTAATTCCCTTTATTATTTAATAAAATTTTAATAATTAGTGTGTCAAATATTTATAGGCAATGAGTTGGTTGTTCCAAAGTATAAGAAACTTTAATATTTTGTTAAAAATGTATTAGTCAAACATGAATGTATTTTTTCAAAAGGATGTTTAAAAAAATGAAGGATCAATTTTGTTTATTTAATGATGGGATATTTTCAAGGTAAATGGCTATTTTTTCATAAGAAATTTAGTTAATAAGGGATCTTTGAGTAATGTTTTATTATTAGTGTGTTTTTAAAAGAGAATATGAGATACATTTTATTTATGTTCATTTTTTAAAAGAAATAAATACTTATTTTCCCATATTTACCTTCATAAAAGTATTTAAGGATACATTAAAAAAATAATGTAATGGACTCATGATGGAATTCTACAAGCCTTTTTATTCACAGACTACATATTCACATTGGTGGGTATGTAGACTTGATGTCCCCGAAAAGTTTTTCAATCTTTGTTTTTCCAGAATGATCATCACTAATATTCTTTGGAAAGTATGCCATGTTAGTTTATAGTAGTGGATTAAGAGTCCCATGGTGATAGTGTTGTCTGTCTCTAGATTTTTTTTGTATGGATTTGGTTCTTGTGGTTATCGGCCCTTCTGTCCTCCTATTCTTATATAGCATTGTTTCCTTGATTTTTATTTTAAATTCTTTTAAAATGATTTATTTTATTTGGGAAGGTTTTATAAAAAGAGATTTTGGTTGTGGTTTTTTTAGTATGAAATGTTTAGAACTATATAGTTAGTTTATATATATGAATTTTTTTATTGAAATCATGTTTATGGAGAACTCATGTTGGGATCTCGATTTGGGTCCATTTTTTATCCTAGTTTCTTTTGAGTGTGAAATTATTCAAAATGAGTTCACTAGTTATTCCATAACATAGGTTTCCATCCTATGGGAATAAATAAAATGCATTGATACTTGTGGATGGATTATTTGGGACACGTTTTAGGTTGTTTTGGGTTAGTGTTCTACAATATGCTATCAAAACTCTAGTTAGTATAGGGTTAATGGTAGATATGAGTTAGGACCATATAGAATCAGGTGGTAATCATGAAGAGTGCATGGGTAACTCATACTCATGAAAGAACATTAGGTTACTTGGGTGGTCATGAGTATTTTAATGATTTAGGGATTAATGGTTTTTTATTTATGAAGTATATTTATGTTGTTTAATGATACATTATGTTTTATGGAGATATCAAGAACTTTCATGGGATATTCCAAGATTCCTAATGAAATGAATGGAAATCTAAGAGGTTTATATTTAAAGAACAAGGTTATTTAAACCATGTAAAGGTTGTGTGAAATTGTTCGAGACATCATCCAGCGGGACTCACATGGTTGACACATGGTACGGCCCACCATGTGAATAAACCATTTTTAGTAGAAAATGATTATTTTTTTGTTAGTTTACCTCCTTCGGTTCTATTAATATCTATTATATTTATTTCTGCCTCATTATGAGTTATTATGATGAATCATAGAGTATTTTAAATGTGGTTTCATATGTTTTAAAGTAATATTTTGTTATTTGGTATTGATTTTTTTGAGAACCTAGTTTTGGCTGTTTGGAGTTGCATTTTTTAAATTGTTTAAAATCTAGTAAATGGTTTTAAAGGAACAAATTCAATAGTTTTTTAGTATGATAGAATTCTTGAATTGATTTTACTATGTGGTTCAAAGGTTAAAATGAGTTTTTAGGAAGTGGAATTATTTTATTTTTGGGATTAAAATGATTTATGGATTTTGATTAATGTAATTAATTTTATAAAAAATTTAAATTGGCCTTGTTAAAACTTTTTAAATGAGATTTAATGTGGTGTTTTGTAATATTATTTCATTAAATATTTCTAATTTTTGATTTTATGCCCCTTGTATGGATATTTTTGGTATTTTGATTGAATATAGTGAGTTTGGTTATATCTATAAACATGAAACCCAAAAGGAATCAACACTACATAAAGGGAATATCATGGGTAGAAATTTTGGTGATCCGACTGGAGTCTCTCATGTCTATGAATCTACCTAGAAATTTATTAAAGTGTCAGATCCATGTTATTATAAACTAATGAAAAATGCCTCAGAGTACATAAATTAGTATCTACCATGTTTAGTTATCATCGAAGATCCTTAGAGGAAAAAAATTGGATATCTAAGATTAAAGATATATTGTAGTTGATAGGAACTAAAAAAACACTAGGTTGAGGTTCACCCATACTTTGTTTGAATGTTTAAATTATAATTGGTGTAGGTGATATCTGTATGAAAAATAGTTTTATGATTTCTTTTGGTGATGTTTCACAACTTACTTCATCTATTGGTTCTAATGCAATGATTAGATAGCCCAGAAGTAGATGGAAGTCATCAAAGTTCATCAAGGGGAGCCATTAATGAAGGAATATACTGAGAATTTCACAAGAATTTGCCTTTTCCATCAAGAGTTAGTCATAGAATACATGAATAAGGATTTTTTCATTGTGATAGTCATTTATCAAGATCTCATATCTATGGGTTTTCAGTCTCATTTGATTACCTATATATTGGTGATGTATGAAGTCATCATTGTAAAATTATTTTTGTATACATGCCTATTGAAAGTGATTCATTGACCCCCATAAAATGTTAGTAGGGGTTATACCACTATATAAAAGGTAGATAATGATAGTGATGGTGATGGTAATATGTCTCCATAAATTTTCAGGCATGCATTAGAAAAGTGAAATCTTATGTTGTGCTTCCAGTGTAGAAAATAGGTACATATCAGGCCCTACTATCTCCCAACTCCCTAGAAAAATCATTGGTGTGTCCATATCTATTACATACAATGGTTATTTATGTTTAAAAAACATATGATGAAGAATAGGTATCAAACTCTTATTTTATTTTATTGGTGGTCTCTGGGGCTGCTTCCACCAAGCGAGTTAGATGTGTTTTTGGGGGTATCCTCTTTTATAACTTCTGGTTTTTCTAAAACATGTTCCAAGTATTTATTATATCTGATATATTTTGTTAATAAATATTAAAGATATTTTTTAGTGTTCATGCCTTTTTATATGTTCATACTTCTTTGATTTTAATTTTTACTATCACTTTCTGGGTGTAGACCACAGGCTGATGTTTATTTGATTGATTACATGGGTATGTATTGGGTATATATATGGTAACATGGATAGATTTAAAGATTATAATTACACTTAGATAGCTACAAATCTGGATTTTTATTTCTTCACCAATAATAGTAGTGTTCCAGGTGTTTGGATTTATGTTACAATATGTATAGTTTTGTGACCTAAAGTTAGAACCATGTCATTCCATGTTGAGATATGTTCATGTCTGGGGTGTTCCTCAAATTTTGTGAAGTGGGATAGATTGTTGATCTGTTCTAGTATACTTTGGTATGTTTATTGGGAATTTTCTCCCATTTTTGTATATTATGATAGTGGTTTATGCTTTTCCTTTGCCATAGAAGTGTTTTTTATTAAGATTTATTCATTCTTTTATGTTTGGATCTTTGATTTCTCACCATTTTTTATCAATTAAAAATGTGGGGGAGTCATATATCTGATGTCTATGTGTTTTATTTCTTCCATAGAGTGTTCAACATATATTATTTAGGTGTGATATTATTTTATTGGTATATTTTTTGCCTTTTATTTTTTTGATGCTGTAGATAGATTTTGACCCTTGTTCTAGTTTGAGATTTAAGAGATGCTCATGATGGAATGAAGGTCAGTACTCAAAAATTGTTGTAAAATAATTGGATAGAAATACTAAATTATAATATTATTATATTGTTGATCATCTCTTGGTGAGGTGTTTTTTTGAAGTAATGTAAGTTTAACCATTCAAGAAGAGTGGACCATTTGGGTTAGGTTTTATCATTTTTGGTTCAATAAGTGTTTGGTTGTTCATATTCTTCCTATAAGTGATATTACCATAGCATTTGAGGTGTTTCATGATAATAAATATGAAACTATTGAAATTTTTAATGGCCACATGGTTTCTTAAAATTTTTGAAAACCATATAGGTGAAGTGTTCATCCTACATTGGTTTTTAATAGTGGGGATTTACACTTTTTCTACATTGTTTGGTAAACCATATGGGTAATCCTATAACCCCACTCAAACTAGTTGACTTAATCACGTCTCATTTTGTCTTCTAATCCTCCTGAGTTTCTCAAAGGTGGATTTAGATTTTTTTGTGGATTTCCACCCTAATTGAAAGGTAATAAATCATATATTTTGGTTCCCTTGGTTTCTCCCATGTTCACTTATCATCAAACCCTAATGGCCATGGTTGGTTGATTTCAATGTTTAGGGTTGTTTTAGAAATGTTTTTTTAGTTTTTAATGTTTTTTATCCCACTATTGAGAGCTATTATAGTGGTTTTTATCACAGTTAAAAATATTTCCAAAGTAGAGGTAGGGTTTCCCATTTTTATTCCATTTATTTAAGTGTTTATGGACTCTTGGTGTTTTAAATTTATTTGGAAATTAATATAATGAGGTATCTTCTATCTATTTTTAATTTCCAATTGTTTTCAACTATTTTTTGGGTTTTTTATTTATAAAAATTTGTTAAGTTTGAGAGTTAATAAAACTATTTTCCAAAATATAATGTCATGTATTTTATATGTTTTATAAAATTACATTAGTGGTCATCAATTATAAAAATGATTGGTCCATGGTGGTTTGGGAAAATTCAAATTTTTTTATGGGGTGTTTATCTTTTAAAAGATTTTTTATTATTTAAAAAGAGGTTTTTCCCTCATGATCTGGTTGTTTTGGGTGAATTGGTTTTTTATTTTTCATGTTTATATATTGATGTTGTTTATGTGTTTTCCAAAATTTACCTTGATTTTGATGTTTATTTTGAAAGTGAATTTCATAATTTTTACTTTGATTGTGTTTTAATGTTATCTATGACTTCCATTAGGTTGAATTTATACTCCAAATTATTTTAAAAATGGATTTCAAAAACAAATATTTTTTTATAAAGATATTGATTGGTAGGAAACTTGTGTAATACTATTTGACAGGTTGATGTTTACAACTGAGTAGGTCCCTATTATTACCAGTTGTTATGCTTTTATACATGTATTAATGGTTAAATAATTTTTTATTAATGTTTTTTTTGTTTGGGTTGGGTTATCTTATTAGAAAGGTATTTTATAGGTGGGAAGTATTTTATTATTGTGTTTTGTTTCTTGGGATATGAGATTGGAATATAATTTAAATTGGCTTGATAGTGGCCCATCTACATTAACTATGGAATGAGGAACCCTTGGTTACTATTTGGGGTGTAAATAAAGATGTTCTTTATTAATTTAGAGTAAAAAACTGCCTAATACATCCTATTTGATTATTATGACCAGGTAGGGGATGTATCACTCATGAGGCTAGTTGATAGTGATTTGATTGATGAGTTGTGTAACCATTAAAATGTCAGAATTAGGTCCCACCTATACATTTTTATTAATTATCCCATTAGTTATTAAGTTGTTACCTCATGATATGTATCATATATTATGATTTTTTATTGATTATTTTTATGTAAGTTTCTTACTTATTTATGGGGTCCAACATTAATGTATTGGTTATTTATGATTGATCTTTTTATTGTGTGCCTTTTTATATGTTATTACTATCAAATTTTTATTTAATTACTTGGCTATTTATTCTAATATGATTTACCTTTATTCTTTAATATAATGATAGGAGTGGTTTTATTAATTTTCTAAATATAATAATTTAGTTATTATAAATTTAATTCACTTTTAAAATCTCATTAAAAAAAGTGTAGTCATTTGTGTGTGTTTTTGTTTTCAAAATGGATGTTTATTTAAAAAAGTAAAGTTTTTTTTAATTCATTAGGGTGGTATGTTTTAAATGTAAAGGTTGATTTTGAAATTTCATTAGAGTTATAAGGAATCTTTAAAGCATGCTTTATAAAGGGTGTGTTTTAAAAGAGAATATAAGGTATAATTTATTTTTTTAAGGAAAATGAAATATTAGTTTCTAAAATTTAAATTAAATATAAAATCCATGGTTTTATTAAAAAAGGCATGTAATAGACTCATGGTTGTATCATACCAAAATTTGGATACCATAATACATTCTCTCATTGGTGTGTATGTAGCATTGATGTATTCTCTAGGTTTTTCAAGCTATCACATTTAATATTTATTGTTACCAACATTCTTTGGAAGGTTGGTAATGATACATTATGGTGGTTAAATGAGAGTCATATGGTGATGAAGGGGTATGTCTCTCGATTTTTTTGACTAATGTAGGTATTATGGTGTATTTACCCTTATATTCTGACAATTTAATCTAGATTTTTTTTAATTATTTCGTATTGTAAATGAATTGACAATTTGATTCATTAATATGTATTTTTTTAGAAAAGAGTGTTTGGTTGTGATTTATTTATTATTCAATATTTGGTAATGTTTTTTTGTTTCTTATAATATTTGTTTTTGAATGGGCAATAAATTCATGCATACCACATATTAGATTCCTTATTTATAACCATTATTGATCCTTATTTCTTTTTAAGGTGAGATAATTCATATTGTGATATCTTGGGATTCCCAAGTATTAGTTTCCATCCTGGGTAACCTATATCATTCCTCAGGCCCTATGGAAGAATGGTCCAGATGACTTGTTTACTCGAGCTGGGCCTATTCCTTTCCATAATTAATTTTTATCCCCTATCAGATTCAATATTTGGAATACTCTTTTATACCTTTGATGATTGTTCCTTTATTTAGAAAGAAGGTTTAAAAAATTTCTCGAAGGGTTTTGAGATATATTTTGAATGATATTCGGCAATAGAATTTATTTTTTGTGTCAGTGAAAATAGTTAGAGAAGTGGTGTGTTTAAATTTGTTGATGAGGGGTGACTTTGACTAAAATTTTGATTAATTTATTATTTTTTCTCAAGTGTATGAATAATTTTGATTATTATAACTATTATTTGTGTCTAATTAAATAATATATATTCTTATATTTAAGTAATTGAAAAACATAACGGTACCATTTTTATTTTTAATTTAATGTATAGAATCAAAAATTGTTTTTATTTTAATAATAGAGATTTAAGTATTTTATAATATATTTAAAACAGTATAAATTATGTTTGTAATTTTTAAATGCACAAGTATTCTCATTAAATAGATATTTTTTTGTTAAAATGTCTAATAAATTAATATGTCATTTTTACATTATAATTTTGTTATAATAAATTTTGTATATGTAATAGCATTATTTTTTTAATATTAAACAAAATTTCATATTTTTCTTGAAAAACACAAAAAACATACCCTTTTTAAAACATATATATTTTGATTTCTGAAAAAAGATCTTTTTTTGAAAATAATTTTCTATACATGAGTTATTGATGCCTTGTAAAAGTTCCAATAAAATAACAATTATATTCCTTTTTTTGTACCATATAATACCTATCCTCAGGTTTGTTTATAAGGAATATAAATCTAAAAACCATATTTTCATTATTTTTAATTTGTTATTTTCATATTTTATTATTTTAAAAGAGTATAAAAAATGTAAAAAGAATATGGTATGGTGGCATGTACTGTAGAATGGAAATTAATGTAGAAAAAAGTAAGGAACAAATGTGTTAATTATATAATGAGTATTGATGATATCATGAACTTTATTTCAAAATTTAATTCAACCTCATTAAATGATTACTTACCATTTTATTCATGATTATCCATCACTATACTCTGGATTATGTTAATAACCCAAATACCAAAGGGTCCTCTAGTGTACTACACATCCATTGCTTTCAGGTGATAAAATAATAAAATAGTCCTCAATCAAAGTAAATATTCTTCTTATTCCCGTTGAATGAATTCACTCCCATTCTACACTCACCCCTATGGATATATAATTTATGAAATATCTAAGTAGATTACAGGATAATTATTTTATATTAAGAGAAGAAAATGATAAATAAATATTAATGAGAAGCACCTCCACCAACTTCCTCTACCAAAACATTCTTGAATTTTCACAACTTGAACAAGATAATGACTTTAAATTCATAAATTTTAATTAAATTAATTGAACCCCTATAGTGAGAATCCATATGTTTATCTCCACATAGTCATTGAGGATTAATAAAAAAGAGAATTTAATATTAAAAATTATATTGAAAGAAGAATTAATTAACATCATAAATAATAATCCCTAGATGGGAACCCCTAGTGTATAACACTCTATATGTTTTCATATTCAAAATCTATTTTTAATAAAACTTATTTATGAATTTCTTATAATGAATTTAATAACCCTTGGTTTTCCATTAACCTTATATCATTAATCTTCATCCATGTGGATTATTTCACTGATTCTCTTGTTGATTTTGTTAAGCATGTATATTTGAATAAATATTGATGGCCCATTAGAGATATCAAGGGAGACACATAAATTGACTTTAAATAAATGACTATAAAGTCATCTATATGTACATTTATACAAATCATACAAAATAATCATAATTTTCCATTTATCAAATTATATCTAGCCTCGCTCGTTCATTTCCTTCATCAATATTTGAAAATGTTTGTAGAATATATGCCACCTGGGTTATTATTATATAGATAAATATTATTATTATATATCTTTTTTAAATATAAATTTAATAATATACTGGGGGAAAATATCCTCACTTTTATAGAATATTTAAACCTCTATCAAAGTTGGCATTCTGTATGATATACTATTACACAGTAAGGCTGATACCTCATTTATTCATGTTTGGTTGTGAGTTATTCTTACAAGGAAAATATAGATCCTAAATTAATATTAAATTTTAGGGTTTGTCTTCATATGAAAAATATTAAAACAAAAAATTAAATATTCATTAATCATAATTCAAAAAACAATATTATACAAACTAATGGAATAATGAAATTAATATAGTTATAGATTTTATCCCAAATTAGTATAACAAAATGAATATTTGATTATTGTTAATATATTATCAAAATGGATGGTATATAACTATTAAATTAAAACATAAAATTATAAAAATTCTATTTTTATTCACTCAAGCACACTTATCTTAGATACCCTAGGAAAAAATTACATGCCTGTTATATAGGTGTCATAATAGTTGATTTGGGGGGGGGTGAGTTGAATTAATTATAAATTTTTAATTATTATTTCCAAAAATATAATAATAAATAGTATAAATATGAGAACATGAAATTTCTATAGCATTTTATAAGTATGTAATCTTATGTTTACTATTTACTTATCACTAAACCCAATAAAAATTGAATTAAACTTTCTTTATAGGGGATGCACAACCCAATTACAACCATCCTATTCTTGTTAAGGAAAAATAATACAAGAAAATATCTTTTAATAGAGGTCACAATATATTGATACCTATATTCACAATGAAAAATTTATATTTTTCCATCATAGAGGCACAATCTAAGTACACCTCTTAATGGAGGTATAACTAACCGAGTCCTGCTTTTGATTGAAAAAGAGTAAAATAATTATTAATGTAAATATAAATAAGATAAGGAAATAGAACACACAAAAAATAGAATTAAATAGAAAAATTATTAATTATAAAACTATGAATCTTTGAAACACATTGATAGAGAGTTCATAATGACAAAGTCCACCCAAATGTATCAATACAGTGTTTACCAAAGTGTTTCAATGTATCAAAACTCATCGATTATACATAGTAAATTAAGAGTTATTTTAATCCATATTTAAATATATTTATCATGAATATAATCATATATAATTATAAATATTTCCATTATTATTTCTCAAAGAATTCAGTAATTAATGGAAAGACAAAAAACTACTTTTGAGTTGGCCAAAATCATTCATTATGATTGTTAATTGATTTCCAAGATGATGTTTCACATGTTTTTCTCTATTTAATGCATGTTTAGTCATTACTTATAATTCCAAAATTGTATTCTTTTATAGTTTTTAGCATTAAACTAAATGACATACTATGTGTGAAAAATATTTGTGATTATAACAATCAAATTAAAAGATAAATTTAAATAAATCATGTAATTAATTTTTCAGAGAATTAATAAAAATGACTAAGAATAAATTTTTCAATTATATAGATTTACATATGGATCTCTTTGAATATAATGATCAATTCTCCATAAATATGAATATATAATTGTTTTTATGTATAGTTGAATCTACAGAAGGATCATTTTTCTTTTGTAATCCTCAATCTATGTAAGCATCAATTTATTTACAGAAGGATAATATTCCACTAGATAAGGATCACATAGTAAAACATAAGGATCATATTTATAATTATTTAAAGATCATACTAAATATTCATCTGTATGTTTCAATATACTTATGGATATATATATATATATTATTTTGATAAATCCTTTTTACACATAAAAAAACCTAGGGAAAACATTTTCATAAAGATTTTTTGAAAACTTCATAATAATGGTTCCAATATATTTCATAAAAATCATACTGTACTACATAAGGATAAATATTATGTTATGTGAGGATGTTTCTAAAAACTTTAATAATTATTTCATTAATAAAAATATACACAAAATATCAAACATAATTTAATAAAAAAATTATAATGGAAAATTAATATTAATTAAATAAATAATTCAATAAATAATAATTAATGAATAAAAAGTAAAGTAAATATCATTATATTTATATATAGGTTGTTAATGATTATATAAATTAAATATTTGGTTTATTACCAAACACATAATATATATAATGCATAGAATAATGATTTTTTAATTATCAAAACACAAAAATGTAATTTGGAATATAGTCACTCAAGAATATCACAATTTTTGATAATTAAAAAGCCAAGTATCTCAAAAAATACAACTGTATTGTAATAATCAAGTAATAATGAATTTGAAATATAAATTACTAAATAACCAAATAAATACTTAAACTATGTTTCATCATGATTAGATAGAAATAATTCAATAAAAATAAATCCCCATTTTTATATCAATCGTTTTTTGTAATAAGAAAAACTAAATTATTCTCTATAAACTGTCAAACAATAAATATTCAAACATGTATTAATTAGATATAAAACTAAAATTTTAGAGTGTAAATGGGATTAGAAAAATATTAACTTCTACATGTTTAAGAATATTTAAAGAAAACAACTCCCCCAAATATCATGTATCATAAAAATGATATCAAATGAATTAAAAAAAATTGAATCCCCTTAATTTTAGATTCCATGTATTTAATAATAAACCAATGAATTCATATTTTAAATTCCATCGATATAAATAAATGGGATTTTTTAAAAGATACTGTGAAATAAAAAACTCATTCTAAAATGGAGTAATTAAAATTATTGTAAATTTATAAATAATAATTTACCAAAAATCATCAAGAATATAACATATAAAAATCATATTTTAATCCTTCAATGTTCATTCATAATATTTTAAAATATATCTAAATCTAAAGGTTTGGTAAAAAATATCATCTAGTTGGTCATCAATGGAAATAAATCCCCAACTTATTCCTCCTTTCTTATATATGATGTCAAACAAATTAATATCTTAATTTATTGTGTTTATGTCTAGAATGTTGTAAAGGGTTATTAAGAACATAAGTATAAGAGGAATTGTCAAGTGTAATATGTAACTTATCAAAATGAATATAAAAATCAATTAATTATTGTTTAATATATAAAGACAACGAAAAACAATTATAAACGTCGATATATTATTCTTCAATTACACATAAAGAAAATAATAATTTTTCCCAAGAGATGAAAAAACTAAAATCATGATAAAATATTTAAACAAGTCAATAGTTTTTTCTGTTAATCTTAGAACCTAAAAAATCATAATTCTAATAAAATTTAAATTTAAAATAAATTATTAAAGAATAAAAAAAATTAAAACATATATATAAACATTAACATATTTAATAATAATTTTTACAACTTCCAATTTACTTCTTATTTGGTTTTCATGAAATAGATAATAAATGATAACACTAAACATTAAATTTAGTGTATAGGTAACTCAAGACCACAAGTTTCCAATAATTCCTTCATAATATTTAATATTTACATATTTTCTAGTAATATTATTATATTACATACTAGTAGAACTCATAGTAGTATTCAAAGATTTGTTTGAATCAAAAAATATATATTAACCTATTCTTTAGTATATTTACATTGATTAAGAGAAATTTATTCATTTCTATGAATTATCTGAATTAAATTTTTTTCAATTCCCCTATAAGACTCAAGTAAAATTAAAAATTCATTAAATTTTAAACTTTTTTACATAATGGTTCACATGAATATCCAAAATTATATCATTAATATAAATTATAAGAATCAATATTCAATTTGAGTTCTACTTAATAAATAACTTTTGATATAATATTTCTATTTATAAAATAAATTTAAAATAAATAGATATAATTTATCATACCAAACTGAAGATTCATTTTTATGTCTATAATGATCCATAGAATATTTTAAAACAAAATCAAATATATTTTCATTATTAACACAATATGTCTATTTTACATGAACATAATATAAAATTAAACCATTTTAAAAATTATTTTAATATTCGTTTGAAAAAGGTTAAAATCATGAAAAGAAGCATAAAATAAAAAAATTAAAATAGATCATACTCAGGGAAAATTTGAATTTTTTTTCATAATCAATACCTTCCTCTTGTAAATAACCTTGAGAAAACAATTCATCTTTTTTCCTTATAAATTGACAAGATTAGTCCAATTTATGTTCAAATATCTTTTAGAAACATGAATTTTATAACTCTTTGGTTGTTAAAGAAAATTCTAATTTAACTTCTATAAACTTGATTTAGTTCATATTAAATATCTATAATTATGTAAGGTTATTTTAATTATTTTGAAAAATAATTTTAAACAAAATAAGAAATTAAATTATAGTGTGCATAAAAACTGGTATAGGTATTTCAAGTCTGTATCCTTTAGTCAACATCTCTAATAAAATTATTTAAGGATGTTCATTATGTGTTTTAAATGATCCTTAAAAATCACGATGATCCCCCTCAGTAGATGGTTTTAATTCTATATTTTCATATTCTTTAAAATTAAAATATCTAAAATCTTATTCAATAAGATTTTAATTAGATGATTTTATATTAAATCATTTTAATCAAACATTACTTGAATTTATTCATCCACTACCATAGATATTTTTTATTGGATCATTATGATTTATTAATATTATAATATTCTTAAAATATCCCTTAAAAACATTTTACATCAAATTTATCTAATGAATCATTAGTATAGTAGAAAAAACATTACAACTGTAGACACCAAAATCACCAACATGAGGTTTCTTTCCATTCAATAGTTCATATAAATTTTTCTTTATAATAGATTTGAAAATAATTCTATAATAAATAGAAAAATTTATATTCATATATTCATTCCAAAATTATTCACATATATTGTAATAATTTTTAATGATTCTAGTAATTTTTTTAATAGTGATGTTTTTCCTTTAACCAATAAAATTTTGTTGTGGTGATCATTGGCGGAATAATCTATGAAAATAACCATTTTTTCATAATGATTATCAAATTATAGATTTTGAAATCATCCCAAGCTATAACTTCTCTTTGATAAAATTATATAACCATTTTCAATTTGAACATGTTTACAATAATCTATAATATTTGATAATGTTATAGTTCTATGTTTATATAAATAAACTTATGTACATATGTTAAAAAATATACTATAACAAAAAAATATCCCATGCCACAAAAAAATTATTTTTATGCATGGTAAAAAGAATTATAAATGAATTAGTTTTAGAGGACTTATATATTTAACTTCTTTAATTGATTAGAATACATCTCTGCATTTTTAACTTTAATATATGAATAAAAAATTTCATTGCGGTTCATTGTTAAAATTAGTTACTATAGAACTTGTTGGTTCTTATAAATATTCTGCAGCTAACTAGAATCAAATTCACTTATCCTAATACACCATAAAATTTTATCCAAATAAATAATATTCAATCGCATCAAGTTTTAATAATTTATTTTAAAACAATTAATAGAATATTTTTTTGGATTTCATAAAACAAAATAGATTCACTTTTAAATATGAGAATTTTTTCCTTTTAAAATTTAACAAAAACAACATCATCAAATAAATATAAAATTATAATCAAGTTTTATTTTCAAACTTAATCATATATATCATTGGATATAATTAAATATTTATAAATTCCTATATAAAAAATCATTTTAATTTTATATTTAGTTGTCACAAAATGCAATAATACCCCTATCACATTTATTTAATGATAAAACATTTATTGGTTCTATAGTAATATTATTTGACGAGTCATTTTCTATGTACAGTAATTCCATTTTTAGACTTCTATTGAATAATTTATATAAAATTAGTTTGAATATTGTTTTGTTACATAAGAAAATTTTGGTCCAATGGGATAAGTAAATGAATTTTTCATAACTCAAATAGATTTCATACATGAATTCACATGTAATATTAGAGATATATATCTTTAAATGAAATAATTCTTATGTCCAAATATTATGTAAATGTAAGATATAAATATATATCATAATTATCAGTCATCATACTTCTGAAACACATAATAATAAATGCACTTCAGTTAGAAATTTTAACAAAAAATGTTCATATATTTTTGGTAATTTTTGATCATATCCATGAATAGTTTTAATAATTTTTTTATAATTAAGATTCATCATTTTATCATATACATTATTTTATTTTAATAATGTTATAAAAATATATCCTTTCATTTCAAAATTTCCATTCAAAACCATTAAATTTATATTTTTTATAAGTTGGTGTCATCACATAAGACATTAATATTTTTTTCATCCTCAACATTGTTCATGGAAATAAATTCTTTGTACTAATTGTTTTTTGTTTTTTTTTTGTTTTTTGATTTCCTAAGGTAGATTCTTGTTTTGATCAATATTTTTCTTATAATTTCATTTAAATTCCTTATATAGTTCATAAATTTTAATAATAACATTTTATTATTTTTTAATTTTCTTACATAACTCACGATTATTAGGATTTTATGAATCATAGTCCTTATAAATATAATCAAAATATTTAACTTAATTTAATAAATTATTGAGATATAATTTTTTTGATTCATTTTATATTGTAGATTCATCTATTCAATATGAGTCCATAGTGAAACTTTAACCAACTGTTAAAACTATATTATTTTCCTTGTACAACCATTTATTTATAAATTCATTCCTAAGAATCCATCTATTTGTCCTGATATTTATTTTAACATGAAATTATAAGAAAATATTCTTTTTGGTTTCATTTAAAATATTTTTACCTTTTCTGAATGCTTTATAATAATCTCTAGGTTAATCCTTTTTAATTCTTATAGAGTAATATTTCATTCAATATAAAATTAATTTCTATACGTTAACTTCTTCATCCCTTTAATGTTCTTATAGATTAGTATCATATGAGTAAGAAAGAATATCCAAATTTTATTTAAATGAAACACATTTTATTTTTATAGTATCCTCATTATAAATAATTTTTATTTTCTATTTAATTTTTTATTTTTTAACTAAAAAGTTCATTAATAGAGGAATCCTATAAGTTGTTAATTTATTAATATAAATATTTTTATCATGTCATTTCATTGAAAAATTTCTTTCTAATATTTTAAAAAGAATAGTTTCATCCATGATTTTCCATAAACCCCTTAATCCATTTACTATGATTTAAAATTAATGAAAATATGATATAAGGTTTCTTCTTCATCAATATTAAATTCTTGTTATTTACCTATTAACATTAAAATTTTTATTCCCTCTATATTTTCTATGCCAATGTGAGTTAAATGAAAAATTATCAAAATATTATGAACAATTTTACAAGAAGATAAATAACTAAACAAGTTTCCTTTAATCAGACAATATAAAATATTCACCACCTTGTAGTTTAAGATATTTATATGAACATCATAAAAAATAAAGGAATATAGACTTCATTTCATTAAATTTTATGGTTTTATCATGATACTTTAGTGATCGATGATTAGTAGGATAAGTTAAATTTCATAATGATATTTACAATATTCATAGTTAGTATAATAAAAAAATGGATGTCAATTAATAATCCAACATTCATTTGAACATTATCCCATTAACGTAAATGATTTTTTCTATTAGATAAAAACCTCGATTATTTGGGTGGTATATAAAAATATATATATACTAATTTAAGGGTCATGCTTAGATACATATGTTATTCTTAGTTATAGATATACCAA
Source organism: Viscum album (assembly GCA_963277665.1). Taxonomy (NCBI): domain Eukaryota; kingdom Viridiplantae; phylum Streptophyta; class Magnoliopsida; order Santalales; family Viscaceae; genus Viscum; species Viscum album. Next base: position 1,433,042,123 of record OY728138.1, on the reverse strand, counting down.
ATGATTAAGTGGGGTTCGGTAAAATCACTAGTTTTTAAAATTTTACAGATAAGATCAATGTTAAAATAATAATAAAGTGGAAAAGACTAAAAATATGATCATTAGTTGTTTTTATATTATATTAGTTCAATGTGATATTACATCCACTATGCACTTATCTATATCCCCAGGAGAAATTCCACCCTCTAATAATATATTATTTTTAAGGATTTGTGGGACTAATTGGAACATTCTTTTTTCTAGTGGAGGAATAACCAAAATAATAACCTAAATTTTAAATGTATATCATTACCAGTTACAACACTGAATTTTTTAACTAGGTTTTAAAACACAAAGTCCTAGATTTTTCACCCTCAAGGCACAACCCATGTGCACCATTTAATTAATGTATACCCTACCAGGTTTTACATTTGAATGAAAATGTATAAAACATTATTCAATGGACACATAAATAAGATAAAAATACAACTCTAAGAAACTATAATTAATTCGATAAATTTTGAACTTCACGGTTGAGGTATCTTTCAATTTTAATTTCGGAGTATTCTTCATGATGATGTATAGGAAAATGTATAACAAAATAGATTTGAGAAGTTTCATGTTGTATCATAACTTATATTTAAGTTCTTATTTCTTGAAGAATTTGTTCATGAATGAAAAGATGTCAAACTACTTCAATGTTTTTCAATTTCCTTCACATCATTTGTTCTCTGATTTTCTAAAGGGTGTATCAATAGTTTTTCTCCATTTAAGGGATGTGTATATATCATTTCACCATCATAAATCTTCGTCCATTATTTCTATAAACAATAAAATATTGTGAAAATATATAGGTAATTATATTAGTAATTCAAATAAATAAATAAATAAAAATATATAATATTTCAACTATTAATACTAATAAAAATGACTAATTATAAATTTAATATGGATATAGATCACCATACAAAACAATTTTAGTTTTAGTATTTTTTTTGTAATGATGAATCTATTTAAGGAAAAAAATTCCTTATGGTAGAATTTAATTATAAATCATTTCCCATTTTAATCATTATTCTACATTAGCATTATTTTTTTCTAATATTAATAATCCTCTTTAGTAGGATGACATTTCCCTTCATGAGGATCCTATTTCAACATCATAGGGGTAATATTTAATATTAAAAAGATAGTTTCAATCTATATAATGATCAGTATATACTTTTTATGGATTAATACTTCTAAAATTTATAAAAAATTGGGAAAAACATTTTCATATGTATTATGTGAAAAACAAATTATGAATGATTTTGAAATGTTTTTCGAGGATCATACTTCACTAAATAAGTATTAAACTAAATTTACCTAAGGATAATTTTAAAAAATAAAAGGATTCTTTATTTGTAAAAATATTTACAACTAAAATATTAGAATAACATTAATAATGGAAAAAAATAATATACAGTTATGATCATTTATATAAAAGTATTGTAAATAATAATCAATAAATAAGTAACAAATTCAATATTATTATTTTATTGTGAAATCAATAAAATATTAAATAAAGGAAACCTTTATTATTTTCCAAACTTAATTTATATAGAATTAAAAAATAAGTATTATTTTATTAAAAAAAATATAAAAAGTGTGACAAGGATCCCCTAATAATCAATATTAAAATCTAAATTAAAAAAATTCTAATCTATAATATTTGTTTCAGTTTCATAAAAAAAATTGATAATGTATCATTTATAAATTTTTCTCTAAATGAAAATATTTATCAAAAATTTAATATACATACAATCCCATTTTGTAAACTACTTTACAAGAAATTAAATTTTTTATATTCACTCAAGAGAATAAATGTGTGAATATGATATCATACTTCGAAAAATTCATGTTCATTATATACTTGGAGAAATTAAAACTATATAAAAAATGTGGGAAAAAACTAAACCATTTATGTGATTTTGGAACAGATTATCAGTATTAGATTTGGTTTGTAAGTATTTTATAAATAAATGCTGAAATTGGGATAGTTTTACTCACAAATATCTTTAAAGAAGAAATTCAAAAATGATTAATGAAATTAACTCACTCACATACCTTATTAATGTATCCCATCACAATCCATTTAATAATTAATCATGGACATTATTCATGTAAATAAAAAACAAATTAATCCTCATAAAATATTATATATATATATATATAAATACAAACATTGTTTTTTCTAATGGAATTTTTTTTGTTGGATTTTATTCTCTAATGATAATGGTGTTAAAATATATATAATAAATGTGACTAGAAACCATATTTTTTTAAAATTCCACAAATGAATCAATATAATCACTATAATCCATATAATAAAATTCCTCCCAATGATAAACAAAAAGGTTCCTCACAATACATTATAATTAAATAATCTTAAAAAAATATTCATAGTGATAGAAGGGAACAAAAATTTGTTTTTAAAGTGGTTAAAACCTAAAAATCCATTCATGATTAAATAAAATAAAAAATTAGATATGAAAAAAAAATAGGTTTTTTATAAATTATTGGTTATAAAAATATGTTCCTTAATCAATATAAATAAATTTCATATACTCAAAAATGCATTGAAAGAGGAGAGTATATGTTTTAGTTTAAAAAATAGTTTCTATCAGTAAAAGTGAGGGTATTGGAAATAATATATGAAAATAGTCTAAGATAACTCTTGGGATAGGAAATATAATCTTATTTGGTCACCTATGAGTTTTATATCATTATAAATTCAAAACCATGTAAATGATTGAAAATAAAAACCAATAAAAACCACAAAAAATCAATAATAATTTAATTTTGTAATCTTAAAGAAATTAAAACCCAAACTCAAATATATATATATATAAGTAAAACATAAGTTTTTATATTTTTTTAGATAAAATAGCTTGAAACACATATAATAAATAAAAAAAATTAAATAAAACACATTAAAAACATGAAATGTACTTACAATATTGTGATTGTATCATCCACCGACATATAGATATTACAAACCCTATTAAAGCTCAATTTTTATGTCAATATTTATAGAATATGAGTATAATTGTAAGAAAAGAATTGATAGAGTAGAAAAAAAACAAGATATTTCATTTAGATTATTATAAGAGATCATCACTAAAATATGTCTCTCTAAAAATATATATGGAAAAAATATAAATAAGTAATTTATCAAAATGAATATTCAGAAAAGAATTATAGAAGAAAACAAGTCTTGGGAAACCATCCATGAGGTTTTTTTTAACTGTTTCGAATAATATATTTCAATAGATCATTCCTATAACTGATAGGATAAGATTTATTTATTCAAAAAATACACATATCCATTCTCTCAATGTGAATACAAGAACATTGTTCCCTTTTCATCGATATTATATGTATACATTTTATATTTAGGTCCCCATATATTTTGTAACACTCATTCTACACCTTTAAATGTTTCTACGCTTCACCGATAATGATTAATGTAGTGGATTTGATGAAATGGGGAGCCTTATAATAATCTAAAAATCCCCCTTTAACATCTGTTAAATATATTCTAGGAACTATATTTATTTTTCATCAGTTTCATATTCTGTATTATGAAGAACTAGGGTAGTCCAATAGTTGTAAAAATATATAAGTTCTAAATAGTAAGAGTTTATCTTATATTTATTTTCAGTAATGGAAATGATTTTACATGAGGGGTATCCCCTTGAATGGATTAAGTTATTTTTATTCTTTATTTAATAGTGAATTTAGGTGGTGTTTCATCGTAGGAAGATGTGGGTAGTAAATCTCTAATATTCATTCTTAATATTTCTACACAAAAGTCATAAATATTTCTTCGACGTCCAGAGAGAGGTAAAACATTACTATTTTTCATTCATTCACATTGGGAGGATCATTTATCATGTGATCTATTTAAATGTTTTCTCAATAAATATCAAATGGATATTGGTCTCCCATATGTACTTCATCTAACATATAAACCTCAAGATACTCTTCTTGTAGTTTTATAAACATGTCAGAAAGTAAATGTTTAATTTGTTATTTACCATTTACATATATTTTTTCATCATAAATTATATGTTGGGATACTTATTTATGCACTATATATTTTGGGAACTACTGCTCTAACTACATGCCATTATATTATAAGAGTACTGAAGTTATTTATGCCAATTTGGTCTTTATCTCTAGAATCTCATTTTAGATATTCTTTAAAAGGTAATTTCACTCATTACAAGCATTTCTATATAGAACCAATTAATATTTATTTCATACATAATAAGAATTTACATTGCAATGAATTATATAATGTTTTATCAAAAAGTAAATAAAACTGAATTAAAGTTAAAAAAATAAAAAAACATAATAAATCCCTCAAAATCCGTTGGAAAAATTGCAGATTCAATTAACTATTTTAAATTAAGTTGTGGTGAAAAAATTATAATCTTAAATAATGTATCTTAATAGCTAACTTAAGTTGTATCATAGATAGAGCATGGGGGAAAGATTTAAATTTCATTAGTTTTACTTTATAGGAGGTTATAACATATTAATGTTTTTAGGTTTTTTAAATAATCAAATTGATTTAAAAATAATTACAAAAATTATAATTAAAATGATTGAAAATGAAAAATTATAATATAAATGCAAATCAAATGTTAGTGGGAATGTTGTATGGACACTGAGATGAATTACCATAGTTTACTTCATCAGTCATTCTTAGATGTATATAACATTCCTTCTCAGTATAGGAACTCAATAACATTCATCCCAAACACAATATTAATGTTTTTTTGTCTTTAACTTTCAATTAATTTGGATTTTAAAATTTCAATCTCTTCATGAATGAATTGTTAAAGTGAATCCCCTGACCCAATGCAGGATCGTCAACTTATCATATCTTAATCACCCAAAATTAACATAAACTATCTATATAATATTACAAACAATGTTATAATAATACCAACACACACATGGAAGCATCTAAGTACATGATGTGAATAATTATTTACCAATATTTACCAGATGTTAAATGAATTCAAGAGTAGAGTCATTGAAACATAAGAATACTTTAATGAAATACAAGAAGTTGTGAGAGTAAAATTATATTTTTTCATTCCCATCATCCAATTATCATCCCCACATTATCATAAAAATGAAATCAATGTGAATAATTATGTATCATCGAGTAATAATAAGGGTTCCCCTGATTGTTTATACCTTATAAGAGGTTATATATTTTTATCAATGTATTTTTTAAGACAAATGTGTAGATAAAAAATCCTCAAATGAAAAAAGAAAATATTATATTGAATTAATAAGTAAAATTATTATAAATAAACATACTATAATGTGAACAAATGTCTTGGTTTTGAAGGTTATAATCCACTATATGGATAGAGATGAAGTGTGAAAATAGTAATATTCCAGTGATCTTATTTAGGCGATGAACTCTATATATAAAGTTGTGTATCCTTGGATGTTCACACATTAGAACATTTGAGAATATTTTCTTAGGAATCAAGTCATCTTATAAATCACACCAACATATTTTATTTTTTCTTTTTCATGGATGGGTGTGATCTATAGGCTTCAGATTGGTATATCTTAATTTCACTATATAGAGAGAAAAAGTTGTTTGTTTTGTTCTTTGAGATCATACATGGAATCCATGTATAATGTAACACCCCGAGATTTTATGAAAAAAAATATTCTTTTTAATTTCATTAATGTCTTATGTTGTACGCTACACCAAAAAGATCTTGCACAACACACATCCTTGACTTTCCTTCCATTACACGCAATCACGGCCTTCCTCGATAGCGTGTGTAGTACGCAATACCGAGTTTCACTAAACAACGATATGCTATTAAAATATTATTAAAACTAGCCGTTATGAATAGTAATAACCAATTTTTGAAATTTTTTAAATTTTATTTTTCAAAATGGACTTTATTTTTGGATTCGTAATATCGAAATTAGCTTAGGATGAAATTTTGGTACTTTTCGGATAACTTTCATTTTCTGATGAATAGTTAAAATTACTAAATTTTAATTAAAAGCAACCTTTTTAAGTGAAATAATTAATAGTGATAAATTATTAATTTGGGTGGTTTTAAAGTATATATAGAATATATTTTTACAATTTAATACAATTTTGGTCATTGGATGTAATTTCACATTTAAACCAGACATAAACAAGTGTCAATCTTTTGATAGTTATTATCTCTTAAGAACACACTATTAGTTTTGACGATGGGAATTAATTTTTAAATTAATTAATGAAACTGATATGTTTTGAATTTGGTAAAATAGACATAATTTTTGAGTTCATAATTTCAAATATAGCTTAGGCCTAATTTTTGGTATTTTTCTGGAAACTTTCATTTTTTGATAAATAGTGAAACCACTAAGTGGTAGTTTAAAAAAATAAATTTTTCATAAAACTTAATTTTGCCACTTTTTTGAGTGGAATTTCAAAAATCCGAGAGACATTGTTTTTGCCAGTAAGTAAAATGTGGTTTAATGAGACGAAAATAATTTTTGGTGAATAGTAACTTTTTACTTTTTTTTACCACGGTTAAAAGTAAATAGGGTAATTAAGGGTAATAATGATATTATTATTACCCAAACACATGTCCTAATTCTATTGGATAAGTGTAATTCGACCAAAGACAACCTTAGGAATAAAATATGACCATTTAGGCCCACTTGGATTAGATTAGGACATTTATTATTAATTTATTTAAAGAAAAGTTAAAATGGTTAAAATCAAAGTTTAATAACTAAATCATTTTTAATATAGGTTTATACATAAGATAAATTCAACTATAAATATTAATTAGAAATCTAAAATATTTCCTACATAATGGGATTTTATTTGTAATTTTTAGACATTAAATAAGTTAATTTATTTATGACACAAAGATGATGTAGTAATTATCTTATTAATGAAATATTGACATAATTGATGTTATAAATACCTAAATAAGTATAATTTGAGACTTTTTATGAATTAAACTAATTTTATAGGATAATATGACATGTTATTATTGATTTAATTAACTTTGTTCGAACTAATCATTCTGTTATGATTTTCACAAAAATCAATTACTAAATAGTGTCAAAATTGACATAAAATTGTTTTTAAAACAAATATTATATTATTAATTGTTATTTTATTCCTAAAAATATAAGGTTCGGCCAAATGACTTAGATAAGGTTATATATATTAATAATAAACAACTTGGGGTTCGTTTGGCTTGTTGTAGTAAGTTTATTAACCTAATAGTGTAAGAACACAAAAAGACACGGTAAAAGTCAAATTATCTAACTTAAGGTTAAATATAAATGATAAGGATAAAATAGGAACCTAAACTTTTCTAAATTCTATTGGATGAGAGGATTTCGACCCATCCCTACCTTAGCTTCTAAATAAATCAATTTGGAGCTATTTATAACCGAATTTGTCTTTATACTAAAATAATATTTTTAGTTTTTCCAAAAGAGCCCCTCTCCTCCCTTATAAAAGGGAACCTCCTCCCTCTCTTCCTCACACCACATTGAGCCTTCAAGCTCAGCCAACCCCTGCCAAATTCTCTTATCCACTTCCCTAGAAACATCCTAGAGGTCCTGGTCTTCTTCAAAGACCAATTTTAGTTCCCTAAAAGGAGGTCTTAAAGAGGCGCTTCAAAGAAGAGGAGGTTCAGATATATACGAAGCATATCGGATGTAAGGTAAGGGATAATTATTCCAATCTCATTTCTTATCCGAGATTGTTTATTCGTAAGTATTTACTGGGGTTTTGTTTATCATCCATGTCCATATTATCTCAAAATGTTTTCATAAAATGTTTAATATTCTTACTTGTATTTTTAAAGTCTTTTTTACCCCTTTTTGACTTTTACCACATGGTACAGAAGGAATCTTTCTTTTACGATGTACTTTTTGACATTTCCGGCAAAATTATGAGGAGAATGTTTTTTGTAACTTATAAGGCGTGAACGGATTTTTACAGTTTCATAATGCCTCATTTTCATGAAACTTCCTCTACAAGATTTTATGATTATTTTTGAAAAAAAACCTTTTCTTTTAAAATTAAATGACAATTTCAGAAAAGAAAATTATTTTGTGGAAGAAAGGATATTTTTGTTAAGAATTCATTTCAAGTGTTTTATCAAAACTATTTTCCATATAAGATGATATTATTTAATATGTATATGTTTCAATTATAATGTCTCAATTATTTACATGGTATTATTCTTCTTATGATGAAATGATATCCATTTGTTTTTTATGGATTGTGTTATGATGGCATGATGTTTAAGAATCCCAATTTATTACATGGGTTATGCTATAATTTATGTTTTTGTGGCACAAGTAAGAATGATTTCATTATGAGATGGGTGGGATCTATATCTCCCTCCAATGAATTGGGTAATGATTTATATCTCATGAGATAGACATGGCTGGAATGGTAAGTTAATCTGGTTCAGTGTTACAGGACTGAAACGAGGAGTGAACTGGATTCAGAAAGGGACTTTGTCCACTAAGATGGTCATGGTAGTAATGCCTTGGCTACTATGGAAATCATTAAATATGATTAATGGATGCCACAATTACATGATTTATTCATATGCTATTTTATCATGATTGATGATCCATTATGATCTATGCCTTACGTACTACCATATTTTATGTCATTGCTCAAGATTTTGATGTTTAAATATTATGTTCATGTTTTTAAGTTCAAATGTATCTAGTTTGTTTTATTTTCTCCATGCTTACCCTTACTGATCATTTGAGCTCACCCTCTTTATGTTTTCTTTTCCCCCAGGATTAAAAGAAAGGTTTTAGGTAAGGAAACAAAAAGGGGAGAATTGTTATGGGAGATGTTGAAGATCTTTCAACATGATTAGAATTTTATATTCCGAGTTTCCAAAGACACTAAACTATTATGGTTCTTGTGTGTGTGTTTTTGTTATGTACTAAGTATTCCGAAAAAGTAATGTAATATCCATGTACGTCCAGCTTTGGGTCTCTACAGTTGGTATCAGAGGAAAGGTTTAGTCAACCTTTGGAAATTAGGATGCGAGAACTTTAGTGAGATCCCTAGAGATATTTCTAAGGTATGTCTAGGGATGTCCCTAAGGTTAAGTATAAGTATAGGTTATAGTACTAGAATTATGGTTACCCAAGATGTTAGATATTAAAGGTACTCCCCCTTTATTGTGTTGTTTTCCCTAGCATGATTTTTGCCTCTCATACTATTCTTTTTGGGTTGTAGACGATGGCTGGAACCCGAAGGAACCGTGTTGATCAATGAAATGGACAATGCAATGATTTCCCTTCTGAACAAACAAATGTTATGGGAGAAGGAGTGCAAAATCTTATTGCTATACTTACACAAGCTATGAATCATTCTGGACTTCCAAATAATCAGAGAAGGGAACAATATTCTATTGAGTCCTTCATGAGACAATGTCCACCTTCTTTCAGTGGGTCTTCTGATCCACTTGTTGCTGAACAATGGATCATTACCACTGAAAAGATATTTTCAGTTCTTCAATGTTCTGAACATGATAAATTCATCTTAACAGTATATCGTTTGGAAGGTGAAGATGATCAATGGTGGAATCTTTTCAAGAATACAAGGCCAAGAGATGAAATTGAGTCCATGGAATGGGATGAGTTCAAGAACTTATTTTTCAATAAGTACTTCCCTCGTATTCATATAACAGAGATGGAGAAGGATTTTCTTGAACTAAAGCAAAAGGATGATGAATCTGTTGGTATATACGAAGAGAATTTTACAAGGCTTGCAAGGTATGAATCTGGATTTTTCATCCAACCTGAGAGTAAAGTTGATCGATTCTTCAGTGGCTTAAAACCAAATCTTAGAAGGGCATTAGCTATAAGAGACTTCAGAAGCTATGAAGAAATTGTGAGCTGTGCTATTAAGGTAGAAATAGAAGTTGGTGTTATATATCCATCTCATGGTTTTGACAAGAAACGAAAGATGGAGTTCAAGGAGAAATCTCAAAATAATGGTGAAAAGAAGATGAATGTTTCCTTATGCTCAAAGTGTGGAAAGAAGCATGGCGGAGATTGTCTTAAAGGAACTAGAAAATGTTTTAAGTGTAGAAAAGAAGGTCATCAAGAAACTGAGTGTCTAAGTAATGGAAAAAGGGTTGCTAATGGTGTGAATAAAGAAAAGACTACAGAGAACACACCAACAACACTTCAATGCTTCAAGTGAAATGAAATGGGGCATTATGCTAATCAATGCCCTAATACAAGGGTTAATGATGATTGACATGAGAAACCACTTAAGGCAAAGGACAAAGGGAAGTCACATGTGATCACTATTGGCGATGTTGAATATGACAAAGATGTGGTGGAATGATTAAGTTTTTATGTAATGGGATTCCAAAATAATGGTTTATATAGTATCATAGAGTATTGGAATATTTATATATTGGTCTATTGTGGTTTTCAATAATTTTATAGTACCGGTAACCATGGAAAGTGATTGAGATATTTTTGGAAAGTAGATGATATGCGCATAATGAAGGGATAAGAAGATAATGAGATGTTTGATTGTATTCATGAGCTGATGATTGATATAAGGACTAAGTGATATCATGGTTTGAGTATAAAGAATTTTGAGGATTTTGGTATGTGGAAAGTGTTGACTTTTAACAGCATTCATGTTTTCACTAAGGTTTAATGGTTATTCATTCTTCAAGAGAATACATGATTAAGGTATTCACATATATCTTATGATATATGGGGGATAAATGATGGCATTCACGTGATTGTTATGTGACATTTCAAGTAATCATTTTCTTTATACTATGAGCTTGGACCGAAGTATTTTAGATAACCTTAAAAATTGGAATGGATTATGTTGAACATAAGTTAGTATTGTTTAAGGATAGAACATTTTTCGATATTATTGATAAAGTAATGTAGTTTTAGAAAAAGGACAACCTGCAGGACAGGCAACAGCCCATCGCGTCGGACAAGGCTGTGGGAATCGAAACCACAACCGAAGTGAGACTGGCCTTTATCGCCTACCACTGGCCTACAGGATATCCCTGGTTAGTAGAAACTAATTTTATTTTATTACGCGGTATGATATATGAAGTATAAGTTCATTTTTTGAATTGTATACGATTAACCTCACCATAGATGGACTTATGTATATTTGATAACTTTTTTTAACCTTTGGTTTGAAATAGATAGAATGACTCATCATTCTATCACATGATCTACTAACACTTCATAAATGAAAAATTCAACTTCATTTCTTTTAGAGATGAAGTGGAAATTGTTCAAAGCACCAACAACAGTGAGATTGTATAAAAATCAAGAAAGTATTTCTTCTAATTCAAATTTTTCAATTGTAGGGAAATGATATTGAAAACCAAAAATGTTGTCCTAGTGCCCTTATATCTGATAAATTAGATGGTACCTTAGATCATCACAAATCTATGGATATGTGATTGCTTGCTTTTCCATAGTCATGTTCTCTACCACTTTCCATCAGAACATGATGGTTAGATTTCTCTTCCATATCCATATTTTCACCTATGTGGAAACCCAGTGATTAGTTTATTTGGGTAATAGTTACATTTCATACTTTTGTTTTTAAAGATTGGTTTTGGTATTCCTTTTTATGATGTGGTTTTCTATTAAAGAAACTTTCGAGTAGTAAACCATTTATAACCCCGATGAATTTCAAGGGAGAAATTCATTTTAAGGGGGGTAGAATGTAACACCCCGAGATTTTATGAAAAAAAAATATTCCTTTTAATTTCATTAATGTTTTGTGTTGTACGCTACACCAAAAATAGCTTGCACAACACACATCCTTGACTTGACTTGCATTACATGCAATCGCGGCCTTCCTCGATAGCGTGTGTAGTACGCAATACCGAGTTTCACTAAACAACGATATGCTATTAAAATATTATTAAAACTAACTGTTACGAATATTAATAACCAATTTTTTAAATTTTGTAACTTTTATTTTTCAAAATGGACTTCATTTTTGGATTCAGAATATCGAAATTAGCTTAGGGTGAAATTTTGGTACTTTTCGGATAACTTTAATTTTCTGATGAATAGTGAAAATACTAAATTTTAATTAAAAGCAACCTTTTTAATCGAAATAATTAATAGTGATAAATTATTAATTTGAGTGGTTTTAAAGTATATAGAGAATATATTTTTACAATTTAATACAATGTTGGTCATTGGATGTAATTTCACATTTAAACCAAACATAAACAAGTGTCAATATTTTGATAGTTATTATCTCTTAAGAACACATTATTTGTTTTGACAACGAGAATTAATTTTAAAATTAATTAATGAAACTGATATGTTTTTAATTTAGTAAAATATACATCATTTTTTAGTTCATAATTTCAAATATAGCTTAGGCCTAATTTTTTGTATTTTTCTGGAAACTTTCATTTTTTGATAAATAGTGAAACCACTAAGTGGTAGTTAAAAAAATGAATTTTTCATAAAACTTAATTTTACCACTTCTGTGAGTGGAATTTAAAACATCCTAGAGACACGGTTGATGTAAGTAAGTAAAATGTGGTTCAAAGAGATGAAAATAATTTTTGGTGAATAGTAACTTTTTACTTTTTTTACCACGGTTAAAAGTAAATAGCGTAATTAAGGGTAAGAATGATATTATTATTACCCTAACACTTGTCCTAATTCTATTGGATATGTGTAATTCGACAAAATACAACCTTAAGAATAAAATATGACAATATAGGCCCACTTGGATTAGATTAGGGCATTTATTATTAATTTATTTAAAGAATGGTTAAAATAGTTAAAATCAGAGTTTAATAACTAAATAATTTTTAATATAGTTTTATACATAAGATAAATTCGACTATAAATATTAATTAGAAATATAAAAATATTTCCTATATAATGGTATTTTATTTGTAATTTTTAGACATTAATTATGTTAATTTATTTATGACACAAAGATGATGTAGTAATTATCTTATTAATGAAATATTGACATAATTGATGTTATAAATACCTAAATAAGTATAATTTGAGACTTTTTATGAATTCAACTAATTTTATAGGATAATATGACATGTTATTATTGATTTATTTAACTTTTTTATAACTAATCATTTTGTTATGATTTTCACAAAAATCAATTACTAAATAGTGTCAAAATTGACATAAAATAGTTTTTAAAAAAAATATTATATTATTAATTATTATTTTATTCATTAAAATCTAAGGCTCAGACAAATGACTTAGATAAGGTTATATATATTAATAATAAACAACTTGGGGTTCGTTTGTCTTGTTATAGTAAGTTTATTAACCTTAAAGTGTAAGAACACAAAAAGACACGGTAAAAGTCAAATTATCTAACTTAAGGTTAAATATAAATGATAAGGATAAAATAGGAACCTAAACTTGTCTAAATTCTATTGAATGAGAGGATTTCGACCCATCCCCACCTTAGATTATAAATAAATCAATTTGGAGCTATTTATAACCGAATTCTTCTTTATAATAAAATAAAATTTTTAGTTTTTCCAAAAGAGCCCCTCTCCTCCCTTATAAAAGGGCACCTCATCCCTCTCTTCCTCACACCACTTTGAGCCTTCAATCTCGGCCAACCCCTGCCAAATTCTCTTCTCCACTTCCCTAGAAACATACTAGAGGTCTTGGTCTTCTTCAAATACCAATTTTAGTTCCCTAAAAGGAGTTCTCAAAGAGGCGCTTCAAAGAAGAGGAGGTTCGGATATATACGAAGCATATCGGACGTAAGGTAATGGATAATTATTCCAATCTCATTTATTATCCGAGATTGTTTATTTGTAAGTATTTACTGGGGTTATGTTTATCATCCATGTCCAAGTTTTCTCAAAATGTTTTCATAAAATGTTTAATATTCTTCCTTGTATTTTTAAAGTCATTTCTACCCCTTTTTGACATTTACCACAAGGTACGGAAGGAATCTTTCTTTTACGATGTACTTTTTGACATTTCCGGTAAAAGTACGAGGAGAATGTTTTTTGTAACTTATACGGCGTGAATGGATTTTTATGGTTTCATAACGCCTCATTTTCATGAAGCTTCCTCTATAAGATTTTATGGTTATTTTTAAAAAAAATCCTTTTCTTTTAAAATTAAATGACAATTTCAAAAAAGAAAATTATTTTGTGGAAGAAAGGATATTTTCCTTAAGAATTAATTTCAAGTGTTTTATCAAAACTATTTTTCCATCTAAGATGACATTACTTAATATGTATATCTTTCAAGTATAATGTATCAATTATTTACATGTTATGATTCTTCTTATGATAAAATGATATCCATTTGTTTTTTATGGATTGTGTTATGATGTCATGATGTTTAAGAATCCCACTTTATTACATGGTTTATGCTATAATTTATGATTTTGTGGATCAAGTAAGAATGATTTCATTATGATATGGGTGAGACCTATATCTCCCTCCAATGAATTGGGTAAAGATTTATATCTCATGAAATAGACATGGCTGGAACGGTAAGTTAATCCGGTTCAGTGTTACAGGACTGAAACGAGGAGTGAACTCGATTCAGAAAGGGACTTGTCCACTAAGATGGTCATGGCAGTAATGCCTTGGCTACTATGGAAATCATTAAATGTTCTTAATGGATGCCACAATTACATGCTTTATTCATATACTATTTTATCATGACTGATGATCCATTATGATTTATGCCTTACGTACTGCCATGTTTTATGTCATTGCTCAAGATTTTGATGTTTAAATATTATGTTCATGTTTTTAAGTTCAAATGTATCTGGTTTGTTTTATTTTCTCCATTCTTACCCTTACTGAGCATTTGATCTCACCCTCTTTATGTTTTCTTTTCCCCCAGGAGTAAAAGAAATGTTTTAGGTAAGGAAACAAAAAGGGGAGAATCGTTATGGGAGATGTTGAAGATCTTTCAACATGATTAGAAGTTTATATTCCGAGTTTCCAAAGACACTAACCTATTACGGTCCTTGTGTGTGTGTTTTTGTTATGTACTAAGTATTCTGTAAAAGTAATATAATATCCATGTACGTCAAGCTTTGGGTCTCTACATATAATATACATTGATACAATGAAAATGGTATTATTGGAATATCCTTTATACATATAGTGTTCTCCCAAACCAATATTTCATATTTTTATGGGTTTTTGGAGGTTCAACCTCATATAGGGTCTGTGGTTATGCTCCCTATTCACTATTATATAGCCTTAAGAACTATTTATTTATTATTACAAGTCTTTTAAATTATTTTAAAGAAATTTATATTTTATATAAGATAGTTTTAATCTAACATGACCTTTAGAATTTAAAATTCAATCATACATGGGGATTCCCAATGTGAAATTGTGTAGAAAATTGATTTATCTTAGGTTAATCTAAATTTACCTAATTCAATATTATGTTTCTAGGAAAACTAAAGATTTTATCTTTCCATGAATGAATTAATGTATACATGTACTAGGAAGATTAAAATTTAATCATATGTAGTTCTATTATCCCTATATTTCTATGAATAAGCATATTTTCCCTATATATATAGCTAATAAAATTATTTAATATCATATATAAAGCATGGAAGTGAGTCTATTCATATGCAGCATAGACAATTTACAAATTTAATCATTTAATGCCTAATTATATAAAATTCCACATAATCAATTCCAAAATGTAAAATGAATAATTAATAAATTTTTTAAAATGAATTTAAAATAAATAGATTAATTAATTTATAAATTTTAAGAAATTATAAATTATTTACAATTATTTATCTAAAATGAAAAAAATGGGATTAAGGCCCTAAAAAGATTTCATTTCATGGATTTTATTTAATGAAATATACATATAAATTTATGAAAATATTATTATTATCACTATTATGTTAATAGATATTATATATTAAGTCATTAGTATACTTAGAAAATGAATAATAATTTTTTTCTTATAAAAAATATAAATCTCAGAAAATGTAGATAATGAAAAATGAATTCAATCATGAAGTCTTTTCACATAATGTTTTGTGGATATAGAGTAGTGGGTAGGAAATTTATAAATTAAGACCAAAATGAGAAGTATTTTTCTCTTAAATTCAATTCATAATAATTTATGTAAAGTTCAGTAATGTGAACCGTACTCAATGTACCTTTAATGAATTTTCATCTCCCATGTGTAAATTATCCAAAATTTTAACATTGGGATCCACTTCGAGTATTTATAAGAACAAATATAAATGTATAATTTCAATTATTTCTTACTTGAAATCATTAGGTACATTAAAATAAAATATATGGGGGGGAATTTATTTTTCTTCCCTTCTTAATGGAATTACAAGTTCTTCTATTGATCTTTATATACATATAGTATTTCAATGACTTATTCCTATTGTTTCTTTACATTTAGTATCTTATCTTAGATCTCATACAAATTTTAATTTTTCTCATTATCAATATATTCTAATATATCCTATAACTATTTTTCTATAAATAATATGAATATTTTTTGGAATATATCTGAGAAAGATTTGATACAGAAAAAAATTAATAAAAATCAAGATAAAGTAATAACTGGATAACATATTGAATAGATATGATAATGATCTTGGTAAATTGTTCTAAATTATATTTATGGTTTAATAATTGTTCGTTCAAATAACATTTATATTCTACAAGGAATAAATTATTGTAATTTTACTCTAGGTCATTTTTAAAGATGATAGATGTAAAAAATCAATGAATTCTTCTTTTATTATCACTATTTTTATAACATATTATTAAAATAATGGAATCCATAAAAATTTGGGAGGGTCTATTGAAATGAAATATGAAATTAAAAAGGACAATTTTTTTGGAAATTTTTTCCCTTCTATGGTTTAATTTGAAGAGATCCATTATTGATACAATTAGTTTACCTCAATCTCAACATAATATTGATGTTGTGAATTCCCCTCAAACACAAATACCATTTAGTGTAATATACATCCACCTCCATCCTCGGGTAGAATATAAAATTCTCCTCAATTGAGAGAATATCATACTTATAACCCTAGAGTGAAACCTCATCCATTTATCATTCATGCATCTAATTGAATTATATATTTATATGATATATTTTGTAGAATTATATATTTTTATATAGTGGGAGAAGAAATTAGTTATAGCCTAATAAAAAGAAGCATTGTGACCAACCTCTAATCCCTGTAACTTTTTGAGTCCTTATAAATTAAACTAGATAACGAAATAAAAATAATTAATACATTGAATCCTTAAAAAAATATCTTATTTGAAACAATTATTTTATCAATAGAAAATTATTGAGGTTTAGATAATGAACACAGCAGTGAAATTAATGAAACTAAAATTAAAACAATCCATTTGGTTAAACCACAATTACTGATGAATCTCTATATTTTTATATCTATCTTTTAATATCCTTCCTTTTCTCTTAAGGAATAGGTATAAAAAATTCAGCATAAAAAATTATACCTTATTCTTCCATTTAGTATCATTAACCACATAGTGAATTTCATTGACACTCTTCCCAATATGGTTTACCATAAATTTATGTGGAATATTTGATGGTCCCCTTAGAAATTCATTAGAGACACGTGAATTTAATTTATATGGATTATGTTTCTTCCATAGGTATATCATTATTAATTATACATTTTTTTCATAATTTTCCCTTTAATAAAATAATGTTATCCCTACACATTCATTTCAATGGGAATTTGTGAAAACCTTACATAATATCTATATTAATGATATTTTTATTATTATATATATCATCTTTGTTATTAATTTCCCATTTATAATATTTTTTATGACTGAATTTAAATCATTCTCTATTTTGGAAATCAAAATAAACTTCCTGTGAACATGATTTAACATGGACTTTTTTTAACTGATAGTATTATGTAGAATAAGGTTTTTGTTACTAATGATAATGTATAATTATAAAATAATATATTTACATGTTGAAAAAAATTGATAAATGAAATAAAAGTGAAATTAATAAGAAAATAATTTAGTATGATTATTCCGGATAGTTTAGATTCAACAGATTCAAAAGAACCATAACAATGCCAAATAACATAGTCAATAGATAAAAAATAAGGTTACAATAATTAGCCTTTGTTAATTTTTTTATTGATTCTATAACAATTAAATATGAGTTTTTTTAAATTCTATCATTTATTTTTGTTACAAAATTATCTATAAATAGTCACAACCTTGATCACCATAAGGATAAATAAGTAGATAACATTTTAAATCATTCAATGAATTTAAGTATTCAATATATATTTTTCCTTAGTAAAATTGAGATTATTTCAATTTTCGACTTAATATTGGAAGATATGTCTTATAATACATTATTTTAAATATAATAATATATCTCTCATAATTATTTATATACTGATCCTATGTGATTGAGGGGTTCCAATGATATTAATAAAGATAATTTAATAAAACTATGGGATCAGGGGATTCTAGGGATAGGATGGACTGTCTTGTGATAGAACATTATACCTACTAATTGGTTGAGTGGGGGGATTCAAAGGATATGAAGATAGAGAAAACAATGATATTTTTTTAAAGAGAGATAATTATAATGATGAAGATTTGCAGCCGTACATAAGAAGAGCCATGAAGGGAAATTGTCCAGCCATAGCTGGTTGACATTGAAGGGGCCTGAGGCTGTAAGCTAATGGGATGAATTGTTTCCTTCCCTTTTGGTAAAGGAGAAGGTGTAGCAAGAGAAGCCTTAGAAAACTAAGCAGATTCTCCTGATGATGAGGCCAAAAGGCTGGAGTCCGACATCATAGTGATTAAGAGCATTGATAACATTAAAGAAGTCAGTCTCAATGATGATATCAGCCCATCCACGTTCCACATTGAGCATCATAACTGCAAGGATATCAAAGGCTTCCGCAACTGCAGGTTCCTAGAGGGCATGATGTAATTCATATTTTGCTGCAATTATCCGCCACAGATGATTTCGAGCTAGGAGGCCAAGAGTAACTGGCCCATCCTTGGGGAGAGAAGCATCCACGTTAAGCTTAAGACTCCCTTCCGTTGGGGGGTCCAGTGAGGGGGACAAGAGGGGGTAACACCCGGCGTAAAGTGTCCTTTGTGGTCCTTCCAGCCCTCAATCCATGAAATTTTTTGTGCAATCCAGAATTCAGGGGTTTTATAGATGTGGTGGAAAACTGAATCATTACGCCGAACCCAAATGATCCAGGCCAGGGTGCACAGATAACTAGCATTAGACAAAGAAAGAGAGGAGCACTAATGCATCAGAAGATCGGGGAGGTCAGATTCGATGTCCAGTGAGGCATCCGAAGCTTGGTCCCACTTATTCCAAATTTCCTTAGCTACTGGGCAGTGAATGATGGCGTGCCAAGGAGTTTCTGGGATATTCGGTCAAAAAGGGCAGGACTCGGCACTGTCCATATGACGAAAGGTGAGTAGGCTCATTGTAGGGAGGGTGCTCGTGCATACCTGCCACCAAAAATGGCGGATTTTTGGGGGAACGTTGAGCTTCCAAACCACATTCCATGGTCCCTCATCATGGTTGGGAGACTGGATGCTAAGAGCCAGTCTGTACCCAGATCTCACCGTGTAATCACCTGAGGTATCATTTGTAACACCCCATGATTTTATGAAAAATATTTTTTTTAATTTCATGTCTTGTGTTGTACGCTACACCAAAAGGAGCTTGCACAACACGCATCCTTGACTTGCCTTACATTACACGCAATCACGACCTTCCTCGATAGCGTGTGTAGTACGCAATACCGAGTTTCACTAAACAACGATATGCTATTAAAATATTATTAAAACTAGCTGTTATGAATAGTAATAACCACTTTTTGAAATTTTGTAAATTTTATTTTTCAAAATGGACTTCATTTTTGGATTCGGAATATCAAAATTAGCTTAGGGTGAAATTTTGGTACTTTTCGGATAACTTTCATATTCTGATGAATAGTGAAAATTACTAAATTTTAATTAAAAACAACTTTTTTAATAGAAATAATTAACAGTGATAAATTATTAATTTGAGCGGTTTTAAAGTATATTTAGAATATATTTTTACATTTTAATACAATGTTGGTCATTGGATGTAATTTCACATTTAAACCAGTTATAAACAAGTGTCAATCTTTTGATAGTTATTATCTCTTAAAAACACACTATTTGTTTTGACGACGGGAAATAATTTTTAAATTAGTTAATGTAACTGATATGTTTTGAATTTGATAAAATAGACATCATTTTTGAATTCATAATATCAAATATATCTTAGGCCTAATTTTTGGTATTTTTCTGGAAACATTCATTTTTTGATGAATAGTGAAACCACTAAGTGGTAGTTAAAAAACTGAATTTTTTTCATAAAACTTAATTTTACCGCTTCTGTGAGTGGAATTTTGAAAATCCAAGAGACACGGTTAATATCAAGGACTAAAATATGGTTCAATGAGATGAAAATAATTTTTGGTGAATAGTAACTTTTTACTTTTTTTACCACGGATAAAAGTAAATAGGGTAATTAAGGGTAAAAATGATATTATTATCACCCTAACACATGTCCTAATTCTATTGGATAAGTGAAATTCGACCAAAAACAACCTTACGAATAAAATATGACCATTTAATCCCACTTGGATTAGATTAGGACATTTATTATTATTTAATTCAAAGAAGAGTTAAAAGAGTTAAAATCAAAGTTTATTTACTAAAACATTTTTAATATGGGGTTATACATAAGATACATTAGACTATAAATATTCATTAGAAAGTTAAAAAGATTTCCCACATAATGGTATTTTATTTGTAATTTTTAGACATTAAATAAATTAATTTATTTATAACACAACGATGATGCGGTAATTATCTCATTAATGAAATATTGATATAATTGATGTTATAAATATCCAAATAAATATAATTTGAGGCTTTTTATGAATTCCAATAAATTTTATAGGTTAATATGACATTTTAGTATTGATTTAATTAACGTTGTTCGAACTTATCATTCTGTTATGATTTTCACAAAAATCAATTACTAAATAGTGTCAAAATTGACATAAAATAGTTTTTAAAACAAATATTATATTATTAATTGTTATTTTATTCCTAAAAATCTAAGGTTCGGCCAAATGACTTAGATAAGGTTATGTATATTAATAATAAACAACTTGGGGTTCGTTTGGCTTGATATAGTAAGTTTATTAACCTTATATTATAAGAACACAAGAAGACACGGTAAAAGTAAAATTATTTAACTTAATGTTAAATCTACATGATAAGGTTAAAACAGAAACCTAAACTTGTCTAAATTCTATTGGATGAGATTATTTCGACCCATCCCCACCTTAGACTTGAAATAAATCAATTTGGAGCTATTTAAAACCGAACTTGACTTTATAAAAAAAATATTTTTAGTTATTCCAAAGGTGCCCCTCTCCTCCCGTATAAAAGGGCACCTCCTCCCTCTCCTCCTCACACCAATTTGAGCATTAAAGCTCGGCCAACCCCTGCAAATAAATCTTCTCCACTTCCCTAGTATCATCCTAGAGGTCCTGGTCTTCTTCAAAGACCATCCTTAGTTCTTTAAGTGGAAGTTAAGAAAAGGCGCGTCAAAAAGTGGTAATATTCATTACCGATCTTTTTCAATTTCTTTCTTCTTCAACTTCTTCTTCATTGGGTTTTTCATGATAAAGTAATAACATAAGTATTTATTATATACTGATATGTGATTATAAATATGAAACAACTCTAATTAACCTTCTATCCATCCTACGGAAAAAGGAAATCACCGCGCATGCGTACGTACGGAATACCCTCTCCACGTCGTGGTGTAATCTATTTTCCGCCACCACCTTAATTGGATGGGTATAATGGTATAATGAGTAACTATATATGATTATTA
Source organism: Viscum album (assembly GCA_963277665.1). Taxonomy (NCBI): domain Eukaryota; kingdom Viridiplantae; phylum Streptophyta; class Magnoliopsida; order Santalales; family Viscaceae; genus Viscum; species Viscum album. The sequence goes on along the minus strand of OY728138.1, from coordinate 1,433,020,091 downwards.
TAAAGTGATATTTATACTGAAATAGTATACATACACTTCAACACAATTTCGCGATCATGAGAACGATATCATCGCTCGTGCGTACATACGGACTACCGTCTCCACGACGCGATGAGATTCATTCTCCATGTTAACCATTTAAGAATGATTATAAATTATATATAAGAAATAATAATGAAATATATGACATTATAAAGCTACTGTATTTATGTATATATGTATTTCATCTACTTACTTCCATTCAAGACAATAAGGAAAGGAAAACTGCGTTCATGCATACGTACGGACTACCGTCTCCATGAACGGTGTGTTTCATTTCATTTATCTATCTATTATATATATATATATATATATACTGAATATATATGATATATAAATCATGTTTTATATTCTAGAAGTAATTAAATCATGATATAAGTAATAATAATGTAAAGAACAACAAGTCTAAAGACCTACGATAAATGAAACGATTTTACCCAAAACACTTCTTTAACATGGAATTTAGAAAAGAACGGGTAATATAAAGTCATAAGTGAACCATATATGATATCATAACAATGACTATGATTCTTTAATAAGTTAATGACATTATTTAAATCATTATACAGGAGGTTCGGATACGTACAAAGCATATCGGACATAAGGTAAGGGAAAATCTCGCAATCTCAATTTTTATCTGAGATTGTTTATACTTTGAAATTTACTGGGGTGTATTTTATCATCCACATCCATGTTTCATCAATATGTAATATTATTTCCATCCACCTACAATTTTTTAAATCCATTTTTACCCTTCGGTGAGTTTTTAGTAAAGGATATGAAAGGAATCTTTTGTCGTTTTTCGTACGAGGTACTTTTTGACTTTTCCGACAAAAGTACGAGAAGAATGTTCTTTCAACTTATACGACATGAATGGATTTTTAAAAAATTATTTCCAATAATCTTCCTTTACAAGTTTTCAAGTTTATTTTTAATCAACTTCTTTTAGTTTAAAATTGTATGACATGTTAAGAAAGGAAAAGTGTTTTTAAAGTAGAAAGGATATTTTCCTCAAGAATGAAGTTCAAGTGTTTTATCAAAATTATTTTCCATCTAAGATAATAAATGGTTATGTTTTTATCCCTATTATTACATTTATTTGATTATGTTGTGATGGAATTATTTTTATGAATTCCTTTATCGTATATGAATTTTTTTATGATGTCATGATGTTTAAGATTCCCATTTTTATTACATGGGTTATGCAATGATGTATGATTTATGATTTTGTGGCACACATAATAATGGTATCATTATGAGATGGGTGGGATCTATATCTCCCTCCAATGCATTGGGTAATGATTTTATATCTCATGAAATAGACATGGCTGGAATGGTAGGTTATACCGTTTTAGTGAAACAGGACTGAAACGAGGGTGACTCAGTTCAGAAATGGACTTTGTCCACTAAGATAGTCTTGTAAATGAGTCTTGACTAATAAGAAATGATTCTCTATGATTATGTGTGTATTACACAAAGTTTCATGTTTTAAGTTATGATTATTGGGATTTCATTTCACTACTATGATTTATCCCATGTTATGAAATTATGATCTCTTTTGCAGGTTAAGATTTCCAAAATGTTATGTTCTTATGAATATGATGTGATTGATATTTATTTTGTTTACCCTTACTGAGCATTTGAGCTCACCCTTTTATGTTTTCTTTTCCCTAGGATATAAATAAAGGTTTTAGGTAAAAGAAGGGAATATCTTTATGGGAGATGTTGAAGATCTTTCACAATGATTAGAAGATTATATTCCGCGTATCCAAAGACACTAAACTATTACGATCCTTGTGTGTATGTTTTTATTATGTACTAAGTATTCCGCAAAAGTAATGTAATGTCCATGTACGTCAGGCTTAGGGTCTCTACAGTTGGTATCAGAGGAAAGGTTTAGTCAACCTTTGGAAACTAGGATGCGAAAACGTTAGTGAGATCTCTAGAGATATTTCTAAGGTATGTCTTGGGATGTCCCTAAGGATAAGTATACGTATAGGATATAGTCCTAGAACTATGGCAACGATATTAGATTAAACCAAAGATGTTACATATTGAAGTTACTCCCCCTTATTATGATTTTTTCCTCTCACACTATTCTTTTTGGGTTTTAGAAAATGGCTAGAAACAAGATGATTCACGATAATGGAGGATATGATGGACAATGGAATGATATTCTTCATGAGAAACCAAATGAAATGGGATTTGGAAGTCCAAACATAATTATTATGTCGAATAAGCAATCTCATAATATGATTAATAAAGTAAAATTTGGTAAGTTTCCTGACTCGGTTAATAAGAGAAAGACGGAGTTTCATGATGATCATAGAGGAAAGAAAGTTCAATTTCCCCTATGTAAATCATGTGGGAAGAGTCATCAAGGAGAATGTTTCAAAGGAACTGGAATATGCTTTGGGTGTGGAAATGAAGGACACAAAGTTAGTAAGTGCAAAGGAAAAGGTTCAGTTAACACCAGGGATAAGGATAATGGTATTGCTACGACATCAACAATGGTTAAATGTTTTAAATGTGGAATGTACGGGCATTATGCAAACCAATGACCTAAGGGAAAGACTCATGAAGAGAATCAGTATGGTCATATGGGTAGTATTTATGTTGATGATGATGAAGAGACTACAAATGATATGTGAGATGAAAGAATTGTTAAAGCTCGGTCAAAGGTTTAAGAATGTAGTGGAATGATTACATGTTTATCAAGTGTAATGTTGTATAAGTAATCTCATGGTACTATGGAATAAAGAGACATCTAAGGATTGTTACACTGTTGTCTTTCCTTAAGTTTTGAAAGTATGTGATGAATGGTACCAGTATTTTTGGAAAGTAGATGATATGCGCATAATGAAGGGATAAGGAGAAAATTAAATGTTTGATAGTATTCATGAGCTCATGACTGATATAAGGAGAAGGTTATATCATGGTTTGACTATATAGAATTTTTAGATTTTGGTATATGGAAAGAGTTAACTTTTGAAAGCATTCATGTTTTCACTAAGGTTTAATGGGTATTCATTTTTCAAGAGAATGATTAAGGCCTTCGAATGTTTGGAATGTGACCAACAAGACATATCTTATGATATATGGTGATCAACGATGGTATTAAATATCTGGTAATGGTTTTCACTATATTATGAGAGTGGACTGCAGTATTATGGATAAGCCTTAAGATTGGAATGGATTATGTTGGACATAAGTTAGTATTGTTTAAGGATAGAAGTTTTTTCGATATTATTGATGGGATGTTATAGTAATATAGTTTTAGAAAAAGGACAACCTGCAGGATGGGCGACAGCCCATCGCGTCGGACAAGGCCATGGTAATCGAACCCACAACCAAAGTGTGACTGGCCTTTATCGCCTACCACTGGCCTACAGGAAGTCCCTGTTTAGTAGAAACTAGTTTTATTTTATTATGCGGTATGATATATGAAGTATAGGCTCATCTTGGAATCATATACGATTAACCTCACCATAGATGGACTTATGTATATTTGATAAGTTTTGTTAACCTTTTGTTTGAAACAGATGGAATGACCCATCATTCTATCACATGATCAATTAACACTTCATGAATAACAAATTCAACTTCATTTCTTTAAGAGATGAAGTGGAAATTGTTCAAAGTACAAACAATAGTGAGATTGTACCAAAATAAAGTAAGTATTTATTCTAATTCAAATTCTTCAACTTTAGGGAAATGATTTTGAAAACCAAGAATGTTTTCCTAGTGATCTTATATTTGATGAATCAAATGGTACCTTAGATCATCACAAATTTATGGCTTTGTGATTGCTGGATTTTCCATAGCCATGTTCTCTACCACTCTCCATCAGAACATGATGGTTAGATTTCTCTTCCATATCCATATTTTCACCTATGTGGAAACCCAGTGATTAGTTTATTTGGGTAACTGTTTCATTTCATACTTTTTTTTTTAAAGATTGGTTTTGGTATTACTTTTTACGATGTGGGTTTCTATTAAAGAAACTTTCGAATAGTAAACCATTTATAACCCCGACGAATTTCGAGGGAAAAATTCATTTTAAGGGGGGTAGAATGTAACACCCCAAGATTTTATGAAAAATATTCTTTTTAATTTCATGTCTTGTGTTGTACGCTACCCCAAAAGGAGATTTCACAACACACATCCTTGACTTTCCTTGCATTACACGCAATCGCGACCTTCCTCGATAGCGTGTGTAGTACGCAATACCGAGTTTCACTAAACAACGATATGCTATTAAAATATTATTAAAACTAGCCGTTGTGAATACTAATAACCACTTTTTGAAATTTTGTAAATTTTATTTTTCAAAATGGAATTCATTTTTGGATTTGGAATATCGAAATTAGCTTAGGGTGAAATTTTGCTACTTTTTGGATAACTTTCATATTTTGATGAATAGTGAAAATTACTAAATTTTAATTAAAAACAACTTTTTTAATAGAAATAATTAATAGTGATAAATTATTAATTTGAGCGGTTTTAAAGTATATTTAGAATATATATTTACATTTTAATACAATGTTGGTCATTGGATGTAATTTCACATTTAAACCAGTTATAAACAAGTGTCAATCTTTTGATAGTTATTATCTCTTAAAAACACGCTATTTATTTTGACGACGGGAATTAATTTTTAAATTAGTTAATGTAACTAATATGTTTTGAATTTGATAAAATAGACATCATTTTTGAATTCATAATATCAAATATATCTTAGGCCTAATTTTTGATATTTTTCTGAAAAACTTTCATTTTTTGATGAATAGTGAAACCACTAAGTGGTAGTTAAAAAACTGAATTTTTTTCATAAAACTTAATTTTACCGCTTCTGTGAGTGGAATTTCGAAAATTCGAGAGACACGGTTAATATTAAGGACTAAAATATGGTTCAATGAGATGAAAATAATTTTTGGTGAATAGTAACTTTTTACTTTTTTTTACCACGGTTAAAAGTAAATATGGTAATTAAGGGTAAAAATGATATTGTTATTACCCTAACACATGTCCTAATTCTATTGGATAAGTGTAATTCGACCAAAAACAACCTTATGAATAAAATATGACCATTTAAGCCCACTTGGATTAGATTAGGACATTTATTATTATTTAATTCAAAGAAGAGTTAAAAGTGTTAAAATCAAAGTTTATTTACTAAAACATTTTTAATATGGGCTTATACATAAGATAAATTTGACTATAAATATTCATTAGAAAGTTAAAAATATTTCCCACATAATAGTATTTTATTTGTAATTTTTAGACATTAAATAAATTAATTTATTTATGACACAACGATGATGCAGAAATTATATTATTAATGAAATATTGACATAATTGATGTTATAAATACCCAAATAAATATAATTTGAGACTTTTTATGAATTCTAATAAATTTTCTAGGTTAATATGACATGTTAGTATTGATTTAATTAACTTTGTTTGAACTTATCATTCTGTTATGATTTTCACAAAAATCAATTACTAAATAGTGTCAAAATTGACATAAAATAGTTTTTAAAACAAATATTATATTATTAATTGTTATTTTATTCCTAAAAATCTAAGGTTCGGACAAATGACTTAGATAAGGTTATGTATATTAATAATAAACAACTTGGGGTTCGTTTGGCTTGATATAGTAAGTTTATTAACCTTATAGTATAAGAACACAAGAAGACACGGTAAAAGTAAATTTTTTTAACTTAATGTTAAATATACATGATAAGGTTAAAATAGGAACCTAAACCTGTCTAAATTCTATTGTATGAGAGTATTTCGACCCATCCCCACCTTAGCCTCTAAATAAATCAATTTGGAGCTATTTAAAACCGAACTTGACTTTATAATAAAATAATATTTTTAGTTATTCCAAAGGTGCCCCTCTCCTCCCTTATAAAAGGGCACCTCCTCCCTCTCCTCCTCACACCAATTTGAGCATTAAAGCTCGGACAACCCCTGAAAAAATCTCTTCTCCACTTCCCTAGTATCATCCTAGAGGTCCTGGTCATCTTCAAAGACCATCCTTAGTTCTTTAAGTGGAATTTAAGAAAAGGCGCGTCAAAAAGTGGTAATATCCATTACCGATCTTTTTCAATTTCATTCTTCTTCAACTTCTTCTTCTTTGATTTTTTCATGATAAAGTAATAACATAAGTATTTCTTATATACTGATATGTTATTATAAATATGAAACAACTCTAATTAACCTTCTATCCATCCTACGGAAAAAGGAAATCACCGCGCGTGCGTACGTACGGAATACCCTCTCCACGCCGTGGTGTAATCTATTTTCCGCCACCACCTTAATTGGATGGGTATAATGGTGTAATTAGTAACTATATATGATAATTATAAAGTGATATTGATACTGAAATTTTATACATACACTTCAACACAAGTTCACGATCATGAGAACGATATCATCGCTCGTGTGTACGTACGGACTACCGTCTCCACGACACGATGAGATTAATTCTCCATGTTAACCATTTAAGAATGATTATAAAGTATATATAAGCAATAATAATGAAATATATGACATTATAAAGCTACTGGATTTATGTATATATTTATTTCATCTAGTTACTTCCATTCAAGATAATAAGGAAAGGAAAACAGCGTTCATGCATACGTACGGACTACCGTCTCCATGAACGGTGTGTTTCATTTCATTTATCTATCTATTTTATATATATATATACTGAATATATATGATATATAAATCATGTTTTATATTCTATAAGTAAGTAAATCATGATATAAGTAATAATAATGTCAAGAACAACAAGTCCAAACACCTACGATAAATGAAACGATTTTACCCAAAACGCTTCTTTAACATGGAATTTACAAAAGAACAGGTAATATAAAGTCATAAGTGAACCATATATGATATCATAACAATGCATATGATTCTGTAATAAGTTAATGACATTATTTAAATCATTATACAGGAGGTTCGGATACGTACAAAGCATATCGGACATAAGGTAAGGGAAAATCTCGCAATCTCAATTTTTATCCGAGATTGTTTATACTTTGAAATTTAGTGGGGTGTATTTTATCATCCACATCCATGTTTCATCAATATGTAATATTATTTCCATCCACCTACAATTGTTTAAATCCATTTTTACCCTTCGGAGAGTTTTTAGTAAAGGATATGAAAGGAATCTTTTGTCGTTTTTCGTACAAGGTACTTTTTGACTTTTCCGACAAAAGTACGAGAAGAATGTTCTTTCAACTTGTACGACATGAATGGATTTTTAAAACATTATTTCCAAGAAGCTTCCTTTACAAGTTTTAAAGTTTATTTTTAATCAACTTCTTTTAGTTTAAAATTTTATGACTTGTTAAGAAAGGAAAAGTGTTTTTAAAGTAGAAAGGATATTTTCCCCAAGAATGAAGTTCAAGTGTTTTATCAAAATTATTTTCCATCTAAGATAATAAAGGGTTATGTTTTTATCCCTATTATTACATTGATTTGATTATGTTGTGATGGAATTATTTTTATGAATTCCTTTATCGTATATGAATTTTTTTATGATGTCATGATGTTTAAGATTCCCATTTTTATTACATGGGTTACGCAATGATGTATGATTTATGATTTTGTGGCACACATAAGAATGGTATCATTATGAGATGGGTGGGACCTATATCTCCCTCCAATGCATTGGGTAAAGATTTTATGTCTCATGAGATAGACATGGCTAAAATGTTAGGTTATACCGGTTCGGTGAGACAGGACTGAAATGAGGGTGACTCGGTTCAGAAATGGACTTTGTCCACTAAGATAGTCTTGGAAATGAGTCTTGACTAATAAGAAATGATTCTATATGATTATGTGTGTATGCCACAAAGTTTCATGTTTTAAGTTATGATTATTGGGATTTCATTTCACTACTATGATTTATCCCATGTTATGAAATTATGCTCTCTTTTGCAGGTTAAGATTTACAAAATGTTATGTTCTTATGAATATGATGTGATTGATATTTATTTTGTTTACCCTTACTGAGCATTTGAGCTCACCCTTTTATGTTTTCTTTTCCCCAGGATATAAAGAAAAGTTTTAGGTAAAAAAAGGGAAGATCTTTATGGGATATGTTGTAGATCTTTCACCACGATTAGAAGATTATATTCGGAGTTTCCAAAGACACTAAACTATTACGATCCTTGTGTGTGTGTTTTTATTATGTACTAAGTATTCCGCAAAAGTAATGTAATGTCCATGTACGTCAGGCTTCGGGTCTCTACATTGTTGGTCCAGAACAGCTGGTAGGGGCCTGCATCAGGGACCTAGGGGATACTGAGGATAATTCTTTGGTCTCTTGCATTAAACCATTCTTGGTTCTTTTCCACACACCACCCCGAACCCTGGTCTAAAAGGAGGTCGTCAACAGTGATGTCTTCAAGACCTGGTTGGGCGGGGGATGTGGCCCGTATACCATCCTTATTGATAAGCCATGGGTAGGTCCATATGTTGATAGATGAGCCATTTCCAATCCTCTAGCCCATCCCTTTTTCCAGGAGATTGTGGGCCCTCCAAATACTTCTCCAGAGGAAGCTAGGATGAGGGCCAAGAGAGGAACGAAGGAAGTCCATGTGGGGAAAGTATTTGGCACGGAGTACCCACGCAGATAGAGATGAAGGGCGGTTCAAAAGGTGCCATCCTTGCTTGTCCAACAGAGAATCATTGAATAGCAGAAGATTTCTAAATCCCATCCCTCCCTCCAACTTGGGTTTGCAGAGTTTCTCCCAGGCCAGCCTTTGTGGTCCATTCCTTCCCTCATTTTTTCCCCACCAAAAGTTGGCAGTATGTGAATGGATCAAATTGATGATAGCCTCTGGGAGATTAAACATGGAAATAAAGTAGTTGGGGATAGACTGAATGATAGCTTTAATTATGGTTCCTTTGACAGCTTTGGATATACCTTTTAGGGTCCAGCCTTGGGTTTTTTTCACAATCTTGTCCACCAGAGAAGTAAAAATTTCTTTTTTGGACCGGCCAATCACTGTAGGGAGCTTGAGATACTTTTGGTGTTTATCGACCATATGGATACCTTCAAAAGCACAAATCTCATTTCTCTTGGTAGGAGGCACCCCTGCACTGAAGGAGATTTCTGATTTTCCATGATTGATAAACTATCCAGACACCCACTCATACTGCTGGATCGCAAGGCTGGTCATCTAACATTTTTTAATAGTAGCTCTGGAGAAAAGGAGGCAGTCGTCAGCGATGAATAAATGAGACACTTGTGGGATCTCACGGCAGACCTTTTCTCCATGAAGAGACTTAGTAGCTATAGCCCTGGAAATAAGGTTAGACAAAATATCAGCCACCAAGATGAAGAGAAAAGGGGAGAGGGGGTCTCCCTGGCACATGCCTCAAGATTGGGTGAATCCTCTGGTGAGCTCCCTATTGACCTTGATTCTAAAGGAGAAGTTTGAAATGATGTTCATGACTATTTATGTCTATTTCGTGAAAAAAACCCATTCTCAGCATCACAGCTTTGAGGTACTACCATTACACTTTTTCATAGGCTTTGGTCATATCCAGTTTCCAGGCCATGGTTCCTCTTTTCATCGTGGAGCGCATTTTCATCAAGTGGAACACTTCATGTGCCATAATTTCATTGTCAGTAATCAGCCTTTTGGCCACGAAGGTGCTCTGGTTTTCGGATAGAATAACAGTAAGCCAAGGACGTAGCCGAGTGACAAGGATTTTTGAGAAGATCTTATAAGAGACATTGCATCGGCTGATAGGTCTAAAATCAGGGATCTCCTAGGGTTTCTTGATTTTGGTAATGAGGAAGAGGACAGTTTGGTTGATGGAGGCAATTCTTGTATTCCATGCCCAGATATTTTTTATCATTTTTCAGATATTGGGACCGATGATGTGCCAGTATTGTTTGAAAAATTGGGCATGGAAACCATCTGGTCTTGGGGCCTTAGTGGGGTGGATATGTTTCAAAGCCATGTGAATCTCATCATTCGTCACATCTTTTGAAAGCTACTGGTTTATCTCATCGGTGATCACAGGTCTAATGTAGTCTTCCACTTTAGCAGACATGAAAGGATTCCTTGTGAAGAAGAGGTTCTGGAAATAGCCTAACAAAGATTCGTGGATGCCATCAGTGTTAGAAACATTGGATCCATCGGGTTGAGATAGGCTCGTGATAGAATTTTTATGATGCCTAGCTAACGCTTTTAGATGGAAATACCTTGTATTAGCATCACCCTCCTTGATATGGATGTCTCATGCCCACATGGATCATAAGATTTCCTTAACACAAAGAGCCTCGTCCAGCTCTCTTTGAGTGGCACCAATACTAGAGATGTTGTCATTGGATGGGGGAGCCTGAGTAAGTGGTGTAACTTCTTTTTTGAGGACCTCAAAATTCCTATTAGGTTGATGGAGTTTCTTGTTTCTCCAGGATCTCAGACTGAAAGCAACCTGTTGCAGATTGAGGCCAAAATCATCGTGAGAACTACTCCATCTTGATCGGACCACCTCCTCGCATTCCTGGTCTTTTGACCAGAAGCTCTCAAATATGAAGGGTCTGTGGGGTTGTCTATTTCATCCTCCTTTCAAGCACTCAATGAAAATTGGGCAGTGATCCAAACTGTTAAGGGCCATGTTCCATAATGAAACATTTTGAACAGATTAATCCAGTCAGTAGAGCCCAGAAATCTATCAAGACACTCAGTGATACGGGTGCCTTCAGTATTTCCACAGAACCATGTAAAGTGATTAACTGTGTACCCCAAATCGACTAGGTTCTCCCTATTGACCGTGTCCTTGAAGTTTGACATCGAGGCTGAGTTACAAATGATTTCGCCTTTCTTTTACTTATGAAACATGATCTCGTTGAAGTCGCCTCTGAAAAGAATAGGGCTAGGTAAATCTTGTCGCAGCTTGGAAAGGAGGTCCCATGACTTCACCTTATCAGAGTGAGATGGCTAACTATAAAATCCCACAAAGGTCCAGGGTGGGTGCGAGCCAGATTGTACAGTCACAGCCACATGGTGCATGGAGAAAGACAAGATTTTAACATCAATATTGTCTTTCCACGGGAGATAGAGGCCCCCAGAATTTCCTTGTATGGGCACCGAAAATCATCCTTGGAAATCACACTTCAAATAAATACCATTGGTGTCCTTGTTTTCTAGTATGTTTTTAGATAGGAAAACCATATCGGGGCGACTTTGAGCGCAATTGCACTGAAGAATGAAAACTGTTCATGGGTTGCCAAGCCCACAACAGTTCCAGCATAACACGATCATTGCTCTAGGCGGGGTTGGGTCTCTCCCACTACAGCCTTTGGTTCCTCCTAACTTGTTTCGTCACTTGTCATTTTCTCTCTTTTGGAGGGATATCTCCCCGAATGGCATGTTTCATTTTGTCTTTTCCTGACTTCGGGGGTAGGGTCTTCCACGGGACCCTCACTTCCTCCATGTTGAAACCTTTTCCATGTGTGAAGGGTGACTGGGCCCAGTATTGGAGTTTTGGTCATTCCATGGGCCTCCATTGGTGTTATAAATATTACTGGCGATTGTGGATCCAGATCTAGATCTGGAGGTTCGTACTTCATCGGCATTATCATTGAGCATTGCCTTGGTGGTTATTTTTGCTTCGTCTCCAGCCTTGTGTATGATTGAGTTTTTTCCTTCAGGGGGTTAGAATGAACTCCCGCTTCTCTCTGAGTAGGATAGTCCGCATTAGGGAAATCCAATTGTCTAAGAATAATGACTTTTTCATATGTATGTTCCACCTAACTGGTATGTTCCAACGTGAGACGGTCACAGTCCTTTTGCTTTTCCATATCAGGGATGAAAGAATATTTGTTTATTTTGGCCCAGAGCCAAGGTCCATATTAGAGAGTGATGTCACCTGATCCACTCTTATGTTTTGTGGTGCACATTCTTTCCAGGTGACTAAGGCGATCATAGAAAATGCAGAAGATTGGGAGTTTCTAAAACTCAAATGATATCCAGGGGTTGGCGTCTTCGATTTTCAGGAACATTCCCCTCATTAGGTCCCCTCATTAAGGGCTCTGACACCTCAGTTTATGCCTTGATCTGGACCTTGGGGCCCCATTGTATTGGGTTTGAGCAATCCCATTCCAAAAAGTGTCCTAGAGTGTTCCCAATTTCCTTCATTATGCATTCCGTTCTTTCATGGAAGGGTATTCCTTTAATTCGTATCCAGAAGGGGGAGTGGGTTAACTTCACTTGTTGGATATCATCTCCCCCTTTGAATTCTTCCATGAGGAGGAGTTCATTATCGAACGACCACGGTCTTCCATGCAAAATTTTTCCTTATCTCTCTTATTAAAGAACTCAAAAATGATGCGATTAATCCCCGCTTCCCGAATAGCCACTCCTGCATCAAGTTTCTAGATGTCCTGGAGATTGTTTTTGAGATCCCCCAGGATAACCAAAATTTTTTCAATGAACTTTCCCACAATGAGCAGAGAAATATGTTTTTCTAAGAGAGGGTCTTCATTTCTCCGCGCTTTGATCACCGCTTTTTCTTTGTCTATAAAGGACATCCTTTTCCATTGATTAACTAAGTCAGCCTCCATGGTGCAAATCAAAAGATGGGTGCACAACCCTTTTAAGGGACGATGCCCTTACAGATCCCAAACCACCAGAATTTCAAAAAACCCGGTCCAAAAAGAAAGTATCTGGACCGGAAAGAACTTCTCAGCCCCAAACGCGGTTCACCCACTTGAGACAGGATCCAAAACCATTACAAATAGCACAGCCTCAAAACTAGTCCTAGAAAGAGCCTACATCACGCGCCCCCCAGCCTTTACAGATCATTACCCCACGACAGGACTTCACGGCTTCTCAACGCCTCAGATCTTCACAATCAAGTAACACCTCGGGTTATCATGGAATAAACTTCACACATTGACTGTGATCACACAACTTCTCTGCCCTTAGCTTCAAGTGTTTCACGACTCGGCCATTTCGCGAACACATGTCTAGAACCAGAACCACGCACTTGCACATCGCCACAGTCCCCTACAGCAGTCACTTCACGAACAAAACACCACGCAAAAACCCACTAGCGCTGCAGACCTTCACGACAGGTGCTTCACGAACACAACCTCTTTGCTGCAGAAGCTTCGCGAACATAATCTCTTCGTGGCATATGCTTCACAAATCCACCTCTTCTCGACTAAAGCTTTGTGTCGAAATCACACAGAACAGACACCCCGTGGCGGCCACTTCATGAGTGTCAATCGTAGTGATCCATCGCAGGATGGTACGTGAATCAAGCCACTACGCGGTAGGAGAAAATCACACCAGGGAAGCGGATCCCACCCCCAGCCTGACGCCTGTCTTCACGAAACCGAAGATGAAAGTCAAAAAAGGGCGGAGGAAATCTCGAGCATAGAAACATGGGTCAATAGCTGGAAGGGATTCGAGTTGGGGTTATGACTTCTCAGAATCTGGTGAAGGAAACGAGACAGAGAACACTCGAATCTATGAAAATGGTAAATCTTGCATAGAATGTGAACTGGAACCGTCCTCCACTCACAGATCTGACGCTGGCGAAGGATACCAGTGACGGGAATGATTTTAAGGCCCCTTGGCAGGCCGGGGCTATGCCAAAGGGTGAAGACAACAGGGAAAGAGGTCTCTTCCCTCCAAGGTGCAAAAGGGAAACTAGGATAGGCGGAACCCTGGAGGAAAACAGAACCAGATCCACACCGTGAAGGGTTGAGGAGCAGTGAAGAAGAAGGGGAAATAGAAGAACCACAACCACTGAGCTAAGGAAGGACCAGAGTCCCACAGAACTGAAGGGGGAAGCCTTGGTGGGTGGGGGAGTCGCCGTGCGCCGAACGGGAAGGGGGACTCGAACCTAGGAAACCATAGGAGAAACTCTCTTAGGCGGGAGAGACTAAAATACATTACCTTGAGTTTAGTGATACATGGGTGTGATGACCGTGGACAATAAAACAATGATATATTTAAATATAAAGATACCTCAGATATATTATAAACATAAATATTAAATTTTAGTTTAAAATTCAAAATTATAATAACTATTTTAATGTGTATTTTGTTTTTATGATGAGCTTTGAGTTCTTAATGTGGTACATTGATCCAAACATTAAATTGTAATTATGATACTTTTAGAACCTCAATATTGGTATTCTTGAATTGTAATGGGACTTAGAACATTTCTTGAAGGTTGAGGTACAATCGAGGAGTTGATGGGGTGGTACTAAAAATTGAAAGAGACCACCAGATATCTGGTGTATGGAAGTGGAAACAATTACTTAATGAATCCAGTGACCAACCAGTGTGCTCTAGACATGTTTTTTAAGTGGTAAAAGGTATTTTATCCCATTACCACTTTCCTTATTAACCTGAACATTTTACTCTTTTTGTGTAGTACTGGTGGTCTGGGTTGCTTATCCTCATCTCATTGGTTATTGGATGTTCCTAATTCATTGCACCAATGATTTTTATTTCTTTTATCTTGTTTGAAGGATCTTGTTCTATCTATCACACTACTACCTTTCAATATTGGTATTATATATTATATAAATTTCATTACTTTATATAAAATAAATTCTCTATCTTCTTGTATTTCTAGTAGTTTATATACTTCTTTTATTTCCACTCAAATCAAATACCAATACTCTAAATATTTAAAATTATATCCAATGGTTGGTAGAATCATTATTTTCCCATCATGCATGATCGTTGGATTTTTTTTGGCTTGTGCTCTCACACCGATTCTTCAGACACATGACCAAAATAATTAAATTGAATGGTTTTAATTCCTTAGTGATGACATGGAACCTCTTTAGCCATAAAAGGTCGATTAGTCTTTGTATGTCATTTTTGAACTGTTAAAGTGGTGTTTTTTGTCTTATTCCTTTATTTTGAGTGAAAAATGGGGTAGTTGGGTCTTCCCTAAGATGTATTATTTTTTAATATGGAATGTGATATTCCTAGGATGAACTATAGGAACCCATGGTGCTTATTAGCATAGAATGATTAATTGGAATTGAACCCGAATAGTGAAATTGAAATAAATTGTATGATTATTTATTATTTTAGATGTTTTATAATGACATTATTAAGGTATTTGGTAAAAATTAAGACTATGTAATGCCTTTTAGGACTCCTTTAATTCCTCATGAATAGTATTTCCATCAAATTCCAATGAAGAGACTTAGATTCCATAAGGGATGCATGTGAATTCTAAGGTGTGAAGAAACCTTTGGATTAAATGAGGCATAATGCTATAGAATTCATTTAGTGAACTAGAGGATTATAGATACACTCATTACCATGAATTCCATGTGGTGGATCACCCTTGTATTTGGTTAATGACTACACATGATGAATACCACAAATTAATTCCTTTGATTCATGTGGGGAACCCATGTTGAATTTCATAAGATGGAATCCTTAAATTTGGATCAATTGTTATTTAGAAGGAGTGCCTATGGTGTGAACAATGTAACATGGTAACCCAAGAATATGTTACATGTTCATAAGTGAAATGTTAAAAGTATGGCCAATGGTTGATTCTTAATAATTGATTGGATTGTTTGGATCTTGGGATCTAGGAGATAAGATAGATATTGAGACATTTTGGGGTTATATTTACTTCATATATTTAACCTTTTATTTATTTATTGGTTGTTATACTTGAATTTATTAATTCAATTCCATGCATGTTCTATATTTTACATCTATAGGTTTCTTCATGGGATGCGACTTGGAATTTTAGAAACTAATTATTATTTGTCAATGTGATTTTTTTACCATTTAATTTTTTTTTGCTATGTAAGACACTAACCGGAGGTTATAATCTCCCCATTATAGTAGGTATGGAACCACACTACTAGTTGGAAGACTCTAGTGTATGGGGAGACGTTCTTGAGGCCTTATAAAAAGACGTCTCAGAAAACCACTATAATATATTCAATGTTGGGGAAATAAAAAATTGTATCAATAGAGTCTTTACTTTTTAAGCACTTTGGAATAGTGTAAATAGGAAAGGGATTTTGGTACGTATTTGTAATGATCTCATTCCGGGGAATTTTAAACCTGTGTTCAAGGGAAAACCATATTTCTTGTGGTGGTAGTTAGCAACCTTTCATTGAACTTTTAGAGTTGATTTATTTTCACCCTGAGAGGTGTACTTGGGTGTGATGTTTGTGGTCTATTGTATTTTTACTATTTTTTGGTATGATAATATTTTTTCTCCATTCATGAATAATGATATGAACAAAATATTCCATGCATTCCATGTGTTTACTATTATTTGTAGGTTTGTTCATATTATTATATGGTGGGTTTTACATATTGTATATGGATTAAAACGAGAAGTAATTTATATCTACCTTGGAAATGAATAATTGAGATGGGTAGGTTATTTAAAGTGATTGAAACTGTTTATATGGGATTTCTCACACATAAGTTCTTAGTGAATTCAAATCTTCCAACTCCTAGATTAACCCCTTTTAAATTATGGGCATATATAAATATGTTATTAATGGGATGTATTGGTTACATGAGGTTCCAGTAAACAACTTATAAAATTATTTACTCTATAACTTGTGAATAAAATAATATCTAACTAAACAGTGGGTTGTGATTTATAAATAAATGGTGAATAATTAACTCATTTTTTCATAATGCATAATTAGAATACTGGAAATTGGAATACTATGGAATGATATTATGTGGATTTTTAATTATTAATTTATATTATTATCAGTTAAATGGGGTACTAATAATAGCTTATAATGCGTCTTCATCCATAACATGTGAATAAAGAATCATATAAAGACACAAGGGTGACGGTTTTGGAAACTGGTAAAGACCATAAAAGTGTATTATATATGATATATAGAAAATTTTAATGATGTTATATGTTAAATACACTATTTTTAAGAAACATATAAGGAGCTTTCCCTCAGAGCTTGTGCATTTAACATTATTTAACTAAGCCTTAGGAATTGGTATTTTGATGATAAAAATAAGGTGTCCTTGAGTAGTTGGAGGGGATATGATGGGTGCTTGTGTAATAACATTGTTTGTGTGATCAATAAACTTATAAGGGAGTTTGGGATTTTTAGAGTATTCATATTTGGTCATAGTCTATGGTTGGGTGATTTGAGTTTGGATTTTAAGGCTATAGCAAGAGCCTGGTTTTGTGACCTCAGTTATTTCCATTATGTTTTATAGTGGGATGTTTTTTTGTGTGACAATAGTTGGAGTTATGATCTTTTTGGGTCATTACAACCCCAAGTATGGGATGTGGGTGATGACATTCTAGTTTTCTAGGGACCTTGAGGTGGGATCTTGGGTGTTGTCAGATCCTATGTTGATGTGATTTTTTTCGCTTTGATAGGTGGTAGATCCTTTTATTATTTTATGTTTCTTGAGGTTTGGTGAGTTTGATCTTGATTTTTAAGGAAGTTATAAGAATTTTTTACCAGGTCCTTGGATTATTTCAGATCCACATAGAATTGGTAGAAGAATTGACTTAATGGGATTAGTAAGAAGGCAGTGCTAATGAGGTAATAACATAGGCATGTTCGATTCCTTAGTTTTATGAGTTGAGAACATGTGTTCTTGTGACATGGTATTAATATTTATTTTTATAGGGAATGGATGTTATGATTTTTATCCATTTAGATCCATGTTCTGATTTCAATGGGATGGTCAGTAGTGGTCCTATATGGGATGATATAAGTCTTTTTTTTATATTGAAATGCTTTGGGTTGGAGCCAAGGCATAAGATGTTATTGGAGGAAAGTAGTGTTTTCTTGAATATTCCTTGAGAATTATTATCTTAACTAACATAGTTCTAATGGGGAGTTGTAGTTTGAAACATGTTGTACATTTTGGGTGAGAATACCCTTTGAGGGGTTTATAATTTCTTGTGAGTTATCTCCTCTTTTTAAGTTTACAATACCATATGTGTTATTGATTATGGAATCTAAGATTGATGTGAGGGACAAATTAGTTTGATTCCTAGCCCTTTGGTTTCTCACTATGGGGTGATATTGATAAAGGGAGGTTAGATGCTCTGGGTGGAAATGACACCCAGGTAATGAGTGGTCTTGAGGTAGTTATGGAGGAAGATGGGACTCAAGAGTGATAATAAGCTAGTTTGATGGGGACATGGAAAATGTTGTGAGCCTGATGATTATTATGGGATGGGTAATTGATATATGCTTGAGTGGGAATTTGATCCTTGTTATGGTAATTCAGAACTCAGGAGAACTTCATTCAATTTTGTAAATGGTCGCAAGGGAATTTGTGTCCCCAAAGTTCGGTGAGATAGAGGAGAAGGCATGCACCAGATATGCATGATGCCATTGGGGTTATGTGATCAGGTGGCTTATGGGAAGGCACCCATTTATGTTAAGTTAAATAAAGTTTATACACACTAGATATAAAATGGGGATACTGTGTTTTGGTTCGGTTAAATAGGATATCTTCATTCTATTATTAATCACTAGGGTCTTGGATAAGCTTAAGCAGTGTGGAGACATTATTTCTGCAAAATGAATTGGTTCACAACTTCTTGGTAGATAGTCATGGGGTCATGGGAGTCCTCAGTGATGAGTCGCTATTAAATCAAGGAAACTAATAGTGGAGGATATTCTTGTGTGTCGGGTGTCATGAGGCCTTTGAATGGGAGTTTTAATAATGAATGGTGGGATAGAGAGGACCACGTTTTAATCTTGAGTTTTGTGATAAATGGAATATGGGATTTGGTTGTTAGGAGTTACTTAATAGAAGTAAAAAATAATAAAAATCTTATGGTTTGGAGTGACATTTAATTCATGGGCCCCAGATCCTTATGATATAAGGGTTATGGGCATGTAGAACTGACCATGAAATGGTTGTGTAGGTATCATGATACTGGTGGGGAACCGATGTGATGCATACCTATATTCTTTTATGAATTCCCAATTAAAAATAAAATATGGAAGTTAATTGAGGAAAAGTAATTGGCCTTTGGATCAGGATGATGTTATGGTGATAGGAGTATACATAAATCAGAGGTACGCTGGTGTGTACAATATGCCATGATTAAAATCTGTAAAATTTTGGATCAAATGGGGAATGAGAGAATCTAATGGGGAATGAGACATTTACAAACTCTCATGAGTGTGTTTGGGTAATCAAATGATGCATCCAGGTGTAAAGGTTTAATGGGAGGGTATTATAGGGATGTTTCTATAGTATTAACCAGGTGAAATCATGATGATTCATCTGAGGACAATTTGAATTTCATTCATATTTATTTTTTCATACAAAAAGTTGAAAACCATTCATAGCATGTCTTTTGGAGACGACACAAGTGTTTCTGAAAATGAACTAGGATTTTTGAGGAAAATACAGTATATTTTCCCACTGTGAATGGAATTTGGTTTAGCAATCATCCATAGTTTTTTTTAATAAAAAGGATAGGTTCTAAAATTTTAACAAATTTTATCAGTGATATTTCGGTATAGTGAGTTTGAAACTACATCACACACATCGTTGGGCTTATGAGCGGTGCATCAATAGGTTCTTCTGATGTTGAAGAAAATAAATCATATTTTTTGGTGGTCATAAGATATAAAATATGGTTGGGATAACTATAGTTATATCACATGTTTATTTGATGATGTAATTCATGTCCGGTATATATGGAATCAGGAAAGCCTATTTCTAGTGTTACGACGGTGGTAGTAGGTGTTGTCTTAGGTTAAACCAGTCTGAGAATCATGAACTGAAGGTTGTAATTTGGTGGTGTTTCATGAATTTTTAAATTGAAATAAGTTTATCAAAATTGGATTGGTAATTGACATAGGTTAGGGTAGGCATATGAAGGACTACCAACACCTCTCAGGGACAAGAAGTGTTTTATTTGGGAGTTTAAGGTGTCTCACATTCAAATTTGTTTTTTTTTCTAAGAGGTGTTTTGGGTTATTGAAGTGGTGGAAAGGAAAAACATTTTTCTCGATCCCAATGTGGAATTATGAGAGTTTTAGTCCCTAAAGAGAGGTGTTTTAGGATTGGAATGGGTCTTGGGAGGTATTTGGGAGCTTGAGTGGATGTACGGGAGTGGTTGAGGTGGATGATGTAAATTACAGTAGTTTACCTTCTAGCCAATGGGCTCTAGCCTAGATTGTTTTCAAGTGGAGAAAAAGGTTCTTTTAGTCCATTACATCCTTTCATTCTTAACATTAAAATTTTCCTCTTTTTGGGAAATATCAATGGCATGGGAGGTTTCTCCACCCCCAAGGTTCTTGGTTATTCCTTTATTATCAATACCATTATTTTTATTACACTATTCACTATTTAAGGATCTAGGTTAGGTAATCACTCAACTACCTTCCAATCATGGTTTTATTTTCTATCCAAACATCTTCCACTTTTTTAAATTTAAATGACCTAATTTACAGTCTTTTTTAGTTTATCTATTTCTCTTATTTCCCACTGAATAAAATCTTAATTATCAATAATTGTAACTCTACTAACCTAATGAAAATTATCTTATCATTTTATATTATTTTAACATCATTAAATTTCATTTTTTATTGTGTGGTTACACCAACTCGTCAAAAACATGGCCTAAATAATTAAATTGTATGGTTTAGTTTCCTTAGTGATGACATGGAACTTGTTTAAATGTAGGAAGGTAAGTTTTTATTGGTATTCCATTGTTAAACTTTTAAATTGGTGAGTTTTTTTATGCCTCACTTCTTAGTGAACTAATGGGGTTTTAGGCTCAACCTATAGTGGTAACATGATTTTATATATAACATGGGTTTCTTTAATTGAACACTATGACCACTTGGTACTTATAGCCATAGAATGTTTAAATGAAAATGTGAATTGAACCCAAATGTTGAACATGGATTAAATTTTATGTTAATTTAGTATTAGAAATGTAGGATAATGATAAGATTGTGATCGTTGGTAATGGTTATGAGTATAGAATTACTTGTAGGAACACCATGGCTTACTAATTAATTCTATTATTGTTGTATTCAATAGACAATTCAAGAATTCCATTTGGTGATGAATGTTATTGTAGGGGTGCAAAGACAGCATTGAATTTAATAAGGTCTAATTATTTTGGATTACTTGAGGTCACTATTGGATTCTACATAGTTTCATTACTAATAATTCTATGTTGTGTACCTCCCTTGGAATTAGGTAATATCTATTCTTTTTTAATTAAATTTATTAATTACATTGATTTTTGGGGTTACCCTTAATGGATTCCATGGGATAAGATACTTGGATTTGGCTCAATTATTATTTGTATTGAATTCCTCTTCTTTTATACATGGATTATGGTCGAGTTTTGGTTTTGAATGTAAAGGGTTTCATGTTGAGTTTAGACTCGATAAATGATTTTTCCGTCAGAATTTCTAGGGGGAATTCCTATATGATTCATGAGGATTCCTCCCAAGATACTTTAATATGGTTTTTTTAGAAGTGTTTCGTGGAATCATATTGAGATATGATGCTTCTACAATTATTAGAGTAATTAGTGCTAGATGAAGCTAGTGTAATTTTCCCGAGATGCCTCTCTGAGACACGAGGAATGACCTATTTCTTTTTATTTTCAATGAACTATTATTATTCAAAATGTTTCATTTATAAATATATTAAACACTTTTATGATTTAAAATTATAGTCAAGATTTTCAATAGAAAATTTTGGTGTTTGACTACTATGTTATACTACACCCTTCCCTATCTACCTTGTCACTTGGTTACCAGAGAAGATGAATCTTGGTTATAGGTTAAATGATCAGGGAATGTATTTGTTTATTTATTAATAGATATTTGGCTATATTGGTGGTTGGGTGAAGGTTTAGAGCTCATGAATTCTAGGGGTTATTCTTTGTTTATGCCTTTTCATTTAATATTTTCAGGATGTTATACATGCTGTTTTTTATATATCTCTCTATCAACTTAATATATGACATCAATATGTTACTGAATGGGTTGTGAATTTTTCTCATAGCACCTTCTTTTATTATATTGATTTGTCTTTTTTACCATTTCCTTTATTTTCATTATGTTGGACTCTGACCAGTAAGTATAATCTTCCCATTCTACCACCTATAGACCCTTGCTTCTAGTTTAAATCCTCTAGAATATGAGAGGCATGCTTGAGACCCTATGACATACCATATTGGGGTACTGGTTTAGTATATTGTGGGTTAGGGTGTAACATTTGGTTTATTAACACATATTCCATGTATTTTTTTTTAAATTTACACTATATTTATTTTTAAATTAATATTGTTTTTAAATTATAAATTTACACTGTTTTGACTTATTTTTTTTTATTTTTATAAATTTCAGATAGTATCATTTATGTAGAAATTATTTTATAACTTTATGTTTCTATTTCCTATATTTAATTTTTTTAATATGTTCATTAAATTGATCAGCATTTTGTAAATACATTCATATTAAAATATGAGGGATTAGAAAATTTTAGTTAAATTTTTTAATGCTAAAATTATACCGACTTGTGCTAATTTATTGCATTAAATATTTATTAGAACATTTCGTATTAGATAAATCTCTACTTGATTCCTTTATTATCTTTATTTTCAATTAGTTCATCAGAATTTTATGTCATTTTCATTACACTAACATTACTAGTAGAAGAATTTATTTATTGTAATCACATGGTTTCTAATTGGAATAGTTTAAAATTTTTATTATAAAAAACAAACTATTTTTAATGGATATGATTATTAATACTGTCTTGATCACATGAATTATTATATAATTAATTATTGTGTTAAAAATTTTCTTACGATGATATGAAATGTTTAAGATAAATAATTTTTTATTTATCATGAGAGAGAAAGATTGAATATCAGGAAAATAATAATATTCATAATACTATTTTATGATATATTACTCATAACATCTATAGACAAATTTCATTATGGGAAATAGGAAAATTGTTTTTGTATAAAATTAAAAACAACACATTTTCAAACAAACAATGTTTCAAAAGATCAAAAACCCAATATAGAGAGTGGATTTTCTAGATTTTCTTTTTTCTTTCTAGGTAAATAATATAACAAATGCATCAACATTTTATGACCGTCATAAATATATTATCATATGTGGGTGAGAAATTAATATCAAAAGAATAATGAATCATAAATATTGTCGATATAATACTAATTGAATACGGGTCAGAGTGGATTCTCATAGATTATCCTAAACACTTGTCTAATATAAGTCATGAATACATGATTAGTACAATAATTTCATATGAAAGATAACTTAAAATATAGGTTGAGAAATAGAGGAGGAAGAATGGATTATCCTTTTAATCTAATTGTGGTAATCCTATATTCTGTAACATTTCTTATTATTCTAATGCTTCTCAAGATCTAGTTACATAAAAAATATTTATGAAATCAAAAAAAAGTAGTTTTGATGGTAATGATAATGTTCTTAGTCAACTCACTAAAGGGATGAAAAAACTTTTCAGTAATAACAACATTTAATATGTTTACCATAAATACAAAAAAAGTAAACATGAGAAAAACTAGACTCATATGTTATATTCTATGAATATAAGAATATATGACATATCAGACCAATTTTTAATAACATGAAGGGGGATAATAATAAATCAAACTTCTATTCTACATGTAAAGGTAATAAGAGATAGAATGATTTCACTACCACAAAACATGCTTTTAACAGTGCTATAATTAGATTTTATCAGCGTTAGAGAAGTGATGATGACCATAGTGCAGTGAAAAGTCAATGAATTTTATCAGCACTAAAAAAGATCTGAAAAAAGGGGGATTTAGTGGTGCATATAAAAGTGAGAATAAAGGTACTATTTATAAGCACTTCTCAATGTGTTGATAAAAGACCCCCAATTTATCAGCTCTTTTTGAGCATGGATAAAAGTATTAAATATTAGCACTTTTGAATGTGCTGATATAGATAGATTTTATCATCGCATTTATAACTGACAATAAAGTATCCCTTTATGAGTGCTTATAAGCATTGATAAAGAGTATATTTATCATCACAGTTAATAGCGCTGATAAAGGTAAAAACTGCACTATGATGCAACAACACACTACATCACTAGAAATAGGTGTAATGTGATATAACACACTGCATCAGCATAAACAACAACAAAAATTACAAAAATAGGATAAAAATACTGAATTTAAATGAAATAAAATTTATAACAAAAATAAAAGATAAATAAAACACTATTATAGAGTATTTCAATTGTTTTTTTGATAAAAATGAATGTCACTTTTGAATAAAAAAAGTCACACATTCGGTAACACCAGTCACACCGTGCCTCTTATTGAGGTACGGCTAATCCCTACATGTTAAAAATTATGTATGGATCATTTTACTAAAGTTAAAAAACAATTTTAATGAGTTTTATTAGTTTTGAGGATGTTAGTTGTTTTTTTGATTAACATTAATGTCAGTTTTGAATAAAAAATGATGCACTTGGAGGCATACTGGTCACATTGTGAGTTAGATTGAGGTGTTGTTGAATGATACACATCCCAAAATACTCATAGATCTTTTTACTATGGTATCCAAAAAATCATACTGTATTTTCATGGTTTTGATTATGTCAATAAATTTTTTGATAAAAATAAATGTCTATTTTAAATAAAAAAGAAGCACTTGGAGTCATATCAATCACACCCTGCATTAGATTGAGGTATGTCTAATTCCTACATATCAAAAATGATTTATGGATCATTTTCCTAAAGTACCAAAATAATATGAATGAATTTTCGTAGTTTTGAGTATGTCAGTTGTTTTTTGATTAACATTAATTTCGTTTTTGAATAAAAAAGATGAACTTGGAGTTATACCAGCCACATCGTGCATCAGATTGAGGTGCGGCTGAAAAATACATATCAAAAAAATGACTGATGGATCATTCTCCTAATGTATCAAAACAATCGGAATGGATTTTCTTGTTTTTGAGTATGTCAGTTGTTTATTTTATTAGAAAGAATGTCACTTTTGAATAAAAAGTCGCATTTGGAGTCATACTGATCACACCTTTCATTGGATTGAGGTGAGACTGATCCCTATATGTCCGAAATAATATATGGATTGTAGTAATAATGTACCAAAAAAATCTGAACGTTTTTTCTTGTTTTTTAGTATGTTAATTGTTTTTTTCTTAACATTAATGTCAGTTTAGAAAAGAAATGATACACTAGAAGCCATACCGGCTAGACAATGCATCGGATTGAGGTGTGGCTGAATGATACACATCCCAAATGACTCGTGGAGCATTTTTCTAAAGTATCAATATAATCTAAAGGTGTTTTATTTCTTTCTATTATGTCAGTTGTTTATTTATTGAAATTAATGTAACTTTTGAATAAAAAAGTCACACTTGGAGTAATAACGCTCAAATCGTGCATCAGATTGAGGAGAGAATGATCTATACACGTTAAAAATGAAAAATGGATCATTGAACTAAAGTAACAAAACAATATTAATGTGTTTGATTAGTATTGAGTATGTTATTTGTTTTTTTGATTAACAATAATGTCAATTTTGAATAAGAAAGACACACTTGGAGTCATACCATTCACATAGTGTGTCGGATTGGGATGTAGCTAAACGATACACATCCCTAATAAATCATGGATAATTTTCATAAGATATCAAAATAATCCGAACGTGTTTTCTTAGTTTTGAGTATGTCAGTATTTTTTTATTCAAATAAATGTCACTTTGTAATAAAAAGGATACACTTTGAGTCATTACAGTCACAACATGTGTCATTTTGAGCTGTGGATAATCTCCACACATCACAAATGACATATGGATCACTTTCCAAAAGTACCAAAACAATATCATTATTTTTTCTTAGTTTTGTGTATGAAATTTGTTTTTTATTAACATTAGTATCAGTTTTGAATAAAAAATACACACTTGGAATCATAATGATCACACCATATGTCAGATTAAGGTTCTCTTGAATTCTACATGCCTCAAATGACTCATTGATCATTATCCTAAAGTATCAAAATAACCAGAATATGTTTTCTAGGTTTTGAGTATGTTAGTTTTTTTTTATTAAAATAAATGTCACTTCTGAATAAAAATGATAAACTTAGAGTCATACAGGTCACATCTTATGTCAGTTTGAGGTGTGGCTAATCCCTACATGTCACAAATGACATATGGATCATTTTCTAAAAGTACCAAAATAATATAAATGAATTTTCATGGTTTTTAGTAGGCCACATGTGTTTTTTACTCAAATTAATTTTCGAACTATAAATACACACAATGGATCTTATCTTAAGTGACAATTGTTGTGTGCACTTTTAAACAATTTTTCTCAAACATAATCATGATATGAAACTTATTCTACTTTATTTCTAAAAAAATTATTGTTTACAAGCTAGCACTTCTTATCCTACTCTGCCTTGGTCTCCACCTCGGCCTACACCTTTTCCTCCTCCTCTATGTTGGTCCCTAACTCCGAATTACCCTCCACCTTAGTTGCGGCCTCTTCCTCTACCTTTGAATCTACCTCTACCTTTGCCTTTGTGTTTTCACAAAAAATTTATTTTTTGAAGGTCAGAACATCTAAATAAAATGATTTCCTCCATTATAGTTCTCCTTGAGAAAGAGATTAAGAATAACATATAAGCATTCTGAAACTAATTATTCACTACCCAAATATTTTTTATTGTTATAACTCATACTAGATCAAAAAAATATTATATAATTACATAAATTTTCTGTCAACATATATTCTGAAAAATATTATGTTGTCCACTCATCTATAAACAAATTTATGTATTATTTTGAATAAATTATTTTTCAAAAATCTTGATAGTACAGATAAAATATAAACAAAAAAAATTATTATGAAATATATTTAATGAAATTGTAATTAACTTAAGAAATTACCTATAGGGGGTTTCTATTTTTTTCATGATGTACGATTTATCTAATAAATTTTCCAACAAAATATCCAAAACCGATTTCATTATATTATTTTAGACATTGTAGAAATATTGACCAAAATATATAAATTGTTTTGAAATGTTTTGATAGATAAATATTTCTATATATAACTTAATTTGTTTCCATTTTTAATAATCTATAGGCTTTAGATTTTTAGATGCCAGCCTCATGCCATGATTTAGATTTTATTTAGAGACTATCCTATCATAAATAAATTCTCTTTAAAACACATAATAAATATATAATTCGATGTTTATTTATAAAATATTGATTTTATTGTATTTCATATTCACAATACACAATATGTGTGGTCCGTTGGTTGGAATTCCATGCATTGAATCCAAAAAATAAATATCCAGGGTATCTATTTTGACTGATATCATCATATAGTGCTTCCTAAAAAACAAAAACAATTGAGTAATTCAAAAATTAAAAATATATTTTATATTATTAGATTTTAGAGTCTTACCCCAGCATTATAGGCGTCAAAAAGATTCAATCATATGATACTTTTTTATTAAATTCATGGAGTAACTCATCTTTTTTCTTATCTATTTCTACTTTATCCAAATTAATTTATTTTGTATAAATGATATTGGGAATAATGAATCCAAATTAATCCTTGGGTGATCTTCCATTTATATAGTTGTAATATAAAAACTAGTACCAAATATCAATAGTTATTAACTTTAATAAACATATTTATCATACTATTTGGACAGATATATTATGAAAATATACCTTATGTATGTATTCACAACTGAGATGCCCAACTAATCATGATTGAGAATCTCATTTAGAGTCTCATGACCAATTCCTTCCATAATGGAAACTCCAAATATTTCTTCTTCATAGTGAATGTAAAAAATTGTTTTATCTTTAAATGTGGTCTCTACATGAAGTGTTAATGTTTATAAATTTTTCTCTAGAACTAGGGGAGAGAAGGTACTCTTAGAAGTTAGTTTTGTTTTATTGATCGATTCAGTAGATTTTCTGTATTTGGCCTTTCATTTCTTAGTCGATTTATCCATATATAATATCATATCCCACTTTAGACCTTTTATCATCTATTGTTACATGTTTTTCATATGAATTTTGTTTAAATAGGTACCTCATGTATCTTTATAAGATTAGACATCCATTATATGAAAGCTCCAATAGCATCATGGACTATGGTAATATCTGTATCATCAAGTTAAACATGAAAATCAATAGTTGGATCATAATATACCTCCATACCCACTCTCATGTGATCTTCTTGGAGGGTTTTATTTGTTATCTGGTCTCCCCAGATATTATACATTGTACCCCTGACAACACAATAGTATGTGAGTATTGACAGATAAAAATCACATATAACTACACTCTACATAATTTTAGTAATATAAAGTTATCATAAGTTGTTTGATTCACTTTTAGGAAGAAGATTAATGAATAAATTGATTACCTTGGGTAAGGTTTGCAGTGAATAACTATCCCCAATCCTAGTGGGATCATGTGTGGATCTTTCCTCCACTTCCATTCTTCTTCGATGTTTTCTTATACATTGGTCTACCAAACAAGACCAAAAAATAATATCTTGAAGTAAGTTTATTTGTGTCTACATTCTTCTAATTATATTATATGTATCCTCATATAGTTTTATCTTATGAAAATATGTTTTATTTGAGACTCCAACACCTAATCCTCTAATGTGACCATATTGTTCAGACTGCTTCAAAGGTACTAAAAGTATATTTTCTTATGGTATGACCCTTACTAATTCTTATGTTTAAACCCCATAAAAATATGAGCATATTTATTTTATGTAATATTATTTTAAATCAAAATGAATTATAATTATTTCATACTTACACATGCTTCACATAATTCTTCTTTGTTTTCATCAAATAATATACCATCCTTATTTACACGAGACTCCTTACATAGCACATGAAATGGGATGAAAGTGGCTTTAGAGTTTGATTCCTCAATCTGCATATAAAAAAATATACATATGTTGTTTCATATCATATAATTAAACTATAATTGCTGATTTAAAATACATATAAATTTCTTTTCTAATGAAGTGTACCCCATCCTTTTTATGCGATAGGGGTACGCTGGTTTTGATGAACACTCTTTATTTTCAACACTCTTTTAATGTTTCTTAAATTAACAATGTTGAATCATGTTGGATAAAATAAATAATTTCAAATAATATATTATCGACCGCAATGCACCTAAAATTATTTATCATTGCATCAATTACTAAAGTAGCCCATGTTTCCTGCTTTATAATGTGTGTATAACAAAGTGGTGGATGGGGATTTATTTTCCCCACAGCATCCCTATGATGTTACTTCGTTAGAAGATTATGGAAGCGTCTATGGGATTTTACAGTTTCCATTAAGAAAAATTTCTTACTAAAATATTCAAAAATAAATGATGTCTGCAAGGAATAATTGAAACTAAATCAATGTTTCGTTATATATTTTTTTAGTAAAATAGAGAAAGAATATTGTAACATTGCCATTATATATTTCCAAAGGATTTCCTTCATTATAGGTTAGATGTGGTGCCATGAGTCAATATCAATCACCACATTCATCCCCATTGTGACCCCAAGATAACATATTAATGTTGACTTGTTGAGGTCAATAGGTTGGTTGCATTGATTCCAAACCACATCAAATTTTATACCTTGACTTCTTGCATTGATAATTTTATTCAAAATTTTGATGATGAATCATTCTTTTTTTTCTTTTTTTTAATCAACATGTTGTTGATCCCATAATAATTCTATAGTTTTATCATAAAAATTTTGTTATTGCTCAGGATTCAAAACATCATCATGTTCAGAAGACATTTTATGCATGAGTAGTTAAAAATTTAATTTCTCTTGAATATCAACAATGCAATACACTCTACACATAGATGTTCAAAATTGCATCTATCTGGCATGAAATTTTTTACTGTATTGAATAGAGATATAATACTTGAATACCACAATACAAATAAACCTCACAACCTTTATTTAATCAATCCCCAGGCACTTGATTTTCTTCTATCTGTTGATGATGAATTTGAGGTTAATGATTCCCTCTTTAAACTAGTCTTCATGTCGTCACTTTTCAGGAGGTATGTCATCAATGAACATTGGGACCACAATGGTGGGAGGAAATCTAGTTTGAAAGAGGGAGTCAAATCCATCATTAAAAGATGGAATACAGTCAAGAATCTAAGAATTAAAGTGTCCTAAAAACCTACACTAATGGAATCGTTCAAAAATTCTCATCAATTAAAGAGGAATTGAAACACCTCCACTCAAATGGTCTTGAAGAAATGAATATCACCTCACCTTAATTAGACATTAATTCTGTATACTCTGGGATTCCTCAACTTTAAATTTTGGATATTTTTTTAATTCACCATAAGATCCATCCAATAAAATTCATCCCTTTAACAGGTGAATTTGTTAACTTATTCTCAGTGTTGATCTTGAATTTTTTTACTCTTATAAATTAAATGAATCTATTCAATGAAATCCATAATTTATTATTACAATATATTACTATAAAATATTATATAGTAACCTCAGATACTGTAAATAATTGAAAATTATACCACATAGATTTAAGTAGATCTACAATTGCCTCTAAGAACTTATTACTTTATGACTGATAATGATATTATCAATTGTAAAATATAATGATAGAGATAGGTATCCCAAAAACTCAATCATATTCTATGATGAAACATTAATCATACACCATGATTGTTTAATGTTTAATAATAATCTTGAATTAATTAAAAACAATTAAAACTCTCACAACATGCTTTACTAAAATATTTTTTGGCATGTCACTAATTAATTCAATATATTTTTTGAATTCAATAAAAAAATATTCATCAAAATAATAAATCTAAAAAATCCATTTCATTGTTTAACAATTTACATAAATAACAAAAATCCACAAAACATGTTATAATGATTTGTTTCACTTACCTTGGACCCTATATGTTCATCACCCCTAAAGGAGGGATACAAATTGGTATCCCCTAATCCATAAAAACCATCTTAATTAAGCCATTAAAATATATAATCTACCATATAAGATTAATTAAATTTGAGAAACAACATATATTTTAGAACCATATATTATTTAAATGAAGAGAAAAATGAGAGGGGATGAGAGGTCTACTTGGTAATGTTGAGAGTAGACTAAACCAGCTCTGTGTGTCTCTAAGGAAAAATGGTATGGACAATAAAATACATATGAAAGGAGAAGAAGAAATAGAAGCACACTCGTTGTATTTTAGTAGAGATGAGAAGATATGTAGGGTTTTTCATGTTTAAGAACAGAAAAAAACACAAAATGCATAAGACGAAATGTCAAACAATGATAGAGGAAATATAGGAAATAAAAATACAATGGATTCTAGCCTTGATTAATGCGAGGGAACATAGAGGAGTCACACCAGAAGTAGATGAATTTCATGAGAGCTTAAGAATCACGAGTGACTGCATCGTGGTCAGGGGGTTTTTTTAGTAGATCAGGGGAACTTTTAAAAAAATTTCTAAAAAACACTGATAAAGATCCCTCTAATCATTGATAAATTTATAAAAACTGATAAATATCAAATATTTTCAGTGCTAAAATGTGATGATAAAAGACATATTTACCAAATCTAACATTTTTGCACAGATAAATATGTCTTTTAACAGTGCCTTATTAGCAATGATAAGGATGGATTTTTATCATCGATACAAAAGCGCTGTTAAAATTTTTTAATTATAATTATTAATAAATATTATTATAATTTTATACATATTAAAATATATATTATTATTTATTTATAATTATATAAATACTAATTTAAAGAAATAATTATTTATTTATCATAATTATTGATAAAGTAAATATACATTTATAGATATATATTCTTCTAAATATTTATATAAAAATATATTTTTAGCATTATTAATGGATATAAAATCTGAAATGCAAGCATTTTAGAAATGTGTGAAATTGAATAATTCAAAATTAGTACACATTAAAAATATTTAAAAATGGAAAAGTTTTATTAATGAAATATAATTTATTAATATATATATATATTGAAGTGGATGAATACACATTTAAGATACTAAAACTTAGAAAATAATTATATATAAATAAATAATAAAAAAAGATCAAATTCAAAAACAAAACAAAAAATAAAAAACATTAAAAATGAAATCCATTTATGTAGTATATTAAAATCAAATAAATAAAATTGACCGATTAAAAACATAATATATAATAAATTTATCATGTTATAATTACATTTTAAAATAGAATAATATTTGAATAAATTATATAAATATTAGGTGTATTTGTTTCTATATATTATGTAATATATTTGTGTGTGAGTTTTTGTATAAAAATAAATTAACACACACACACAAATATATATATATGTGTGTGTGTGTTTGTGTGGGAAATAAATGCAACAGATGGCATTTAATATAGATTAAATTAAAAATAAAAAACCATTAAAATTTAATAATACATTAATATGTCTTTAATTAACATTATATATATATATATATTACATATTCATTGAATATTTCTATAATTAATATATACCATTTATTAATATTTATAATTTATATATATGTATATGAAATATATTCATTTTTATCAATAATTATTTGATTAATAAAAATTTTTATATTTTTATTAATTTAATCAGTTTATTTTTATTTGTTTAATATTTCATTTTATTTTAGACCTTTATCATCAGTAAAAAAGTTATGATGAATGGAAACTTTTATCAGTGCTAAAGAAGCACTGATAAATGATACCTTTTATCAATGACATAAATAAAGCGATGATACAGGTTTCCATTATGAGTGTTAAAATAAATCATTGATGAAGGTTACCTTTTATCAGCACTAAAAAAGACGTGGTGATAAAGAGTGAATTTTATCACCACCTATTTTTAACACTCACAAAGGGATTTTTTATCATCACTTATTTTAGTGCTGAAAAATATAAACTTTATGAATGATTTTTTTGTGTGCTAATAAATGCCAATGCTGCTATACGCCGGTTTTGTAGTAGTGTTTAGACGCATAAAGTGCATGTGAGGGTTATGCATGTTCTGATTGCTCAGTGAAATATAGTGAAAATAATCATTAGAAAATCATAGTATTTTATACAACTTTTCTGATAGTTTAAAAATCCCTCGTGTATAATGGAATTATATAATCTCTAAAAAACTATGTATTGATTATAAATAAAATCATACCTTTGATGATGATTATCCAACTTCATCATAAAATTAAAAATTCAATTCATCATAAATAATAAATATTTACCTAGATTTGGTGAAATGGTTATTTATATTAATCTCATCAAGAAAGAAAATTTGAAATTGAAACAATAATATGATTTATTGAAACTAGTATTTTTAAATTTAATATGATAATTTTGATTTAATTTATAATCTATAAAAAAATATATTAAAATTAGTTTCTAAATATAATCTAGAATTAATTTCTGATAATTGGACTATTAAAGAAGAATTTGAAGTCATCTGTTTAATGAAACCACTATCTAACTTTACTTATAGTATAGAAAATTTTGAAAAAATGTATAATGAAGTTATAATCTCTAGAAATTTTAATGTAATTAGTTATAATTTTGATAAATATAATTTCAAATCTAAGTAAAATATAACAAAAATTACTCCATTTCCACTAAATGTCAAAGGGGTGGTCACTAAATAACATTTGTTCCAAATTTAAATATAATATATTTCCTACAAATTTTATTTCTAAAGAACAAGAAACTATTTTTATAAAATATTTGGGTCGATATGGGTTACTAAATTTTTTTTGATAACAAAACTTGACCCAAGATTCTATGTGTGAAAAGAACACAATTTATATTTTTTAGGAAAATTGGATGAGTACTAGAACCTGAAACAAATCATATATAGAAAATATTTGTTCTTGGTACCTGAAAAGAATTAAGTCCAATATAGGATATTTAAAAAAATTTAATAAAATATGATTCACTTTTGGAGACAACACAAGGGGTGAAATAATTGAAATTATTTATATATCTATTATTGAAAAAAGATAATTTTTAATGATTTATATGTTTCAAGGCCTAAGAACAAGTTTTTTGAAATTTTATAATTATATAATAAAGGTTATATTGTGAAATTTTGGAATGAAATAAGTAATATTAAATTCTTATAAGTCACTTTCCATCAATTATCTGGTAGAAATGAGAATTTATACAAACATAAAATTGAATAATTATTTCATCAGAATTTATCTTACATATGTGAAACTAAATATTTACCATTATTGTGTATGTAGAGAATATTTCACTAAAACTTTTAGATTTTATTCAAAATTTTCAAGAAATGAAATTTCAAAGATATTCCATAGGATAAATATAATTCAACTAGTGTCTATCATCCATTTTAATTTAGTATGAAATAGAAGTCTTGTTTTAAACCTAAAAAGATAAATCTTAATATCCAAATATTTATAGTTAATGCATATTTATTTATATGGTCCTACAAAAACTGGATGTTTTTAAGGGAATAATTATGCTTATGTCTTGGTTGATTATTTCCATTAATTTACCTCATACTATTTTCTCATAAAAAACAATTATATTATTACTTATATGGTTTTTAATAGCTATATGTTAAACAATAAAAATATACCTATTATTAATATCTAATGTAATCATGGTAATTATTTTTTGGGATCATATTTTTAATCATTGTTTAGAAACAAATGTATTAGTGGAGTTTTCATGCCACTTGGATAAGGGGAAGTGAAGATAAAAATAGAAATGAAAATAAACTAAAAAAATGCAAAATGGATGAGGAGTTTACCTCTTGAAATATCCTCCTTGGGAACATCCTTAAGGTACATGTTTTTTATTGTTTAGTGAGACCACAGGGTGTTGGATGTGGGGAAGAGGCTTGGGAATGGAATCGGGATGAAATTAAATAATATACAAGGATTTGAGGACACTTTAAGTGAATGGATGAGATTTAAGATCAAATTCATGAGGAGGAATATTTTTGGGTTACAGTAGCAGTACTATAAAATGAACTGTAGCATACACTATGGAATGTAATGTTTAGTACTATATAAATCAAAATTATTTATCAATTTCAACCTTTAGGAAACCAGTTTGGTCTTTGAGTCCTTCAAGCATTTGGGCCACCCAAGCCTTCGAGTCAGTAAGGCCTACGGTCCACCTTAATACCTTCGGGCTACCTTAAGGCCTTAGGGCCACCTCAAGGGCTTCTAGACACCACATAGCCTCTAGGACACATGTTTTTCATAGATATACTAGACATACTCTACAAGGAGCTATCACCAAATAAGGCTTTAGAGAAAGGCACATTCTTCGAAGGAAAGTTAATAGGTTTTGAAGAATGATAGGGTATGAAAATTTCCATCTAGAATAGCTTGTGCATCCACACACAAGATTTCTATCTGAACAACCATGAGATGGTGGAAAGCTAACACCATGACATAAATTCTAGGGAAGGGTAGTTATATTTTGGGTGATTTCTTATAAGACCATCAGGTCATGTAATGTCTCAAAGCCTATAGGCCATATCGGGTTCATCTTTAAACATTAAAAGGAGTATTATCAAAAATGAATAAATAAATAGGCATTTGGTCCATTCAATAGGAGGTTTTGTTTTGAATATTTTATTCATCATTTTATTATTTTGGATCAAGAGAATGAATAATTTGAATATATAATGTGCCAGAATTTTTGTATAATTTTTTTCTTATATGGAATTATTTTGAGACCGCAAAATTTGACAACAAGCGATTCCGAGGCTCAGAGTTCTCGAAATGATCCGATGAAAAATTTTAAGATTTAAATAGCATGTGTGAATGTTTTTCCTAAAAAATAGAATAACTCCTAAATGGGTGTCTGCATCAGAAATCCAAGGGGATCGTTGCATTCAGGATGGCGGGTTTACCCTAGGTGCAATGTATGTTTAGTCAGTGAAGGTCTCCAGTGAGAAAACATGAAAATGGCATAACCGTAATTAAAATAATTAAATAAAGATACTTTATTTTAAAAATTCTTATAAATCATGAATGGTGACTCAGATTAATAATTCAAGACCACTGCTACGCTCGTGAGGGTATGCTTTCCTTGGGAAGATCCTAACATTGTCCAGCACGGGCCAATGGTGGAAGTCAGTTTTTGGCAGTAAATAAAAAAATTAAGTAACAATTATTTTATTGTTAAATCCTTTAACATATAAATGGTAACTCAAATTGAAAATTGGATAGTACCATTGAGTTATTAGGGACCTGTTTTTTATTTGGAGCCTAACATCGATTGTGGTAGATCAAGGGTGAATGTTAATTATTTTTGATCTTTTTTATGGTAAGTTAAGTAAACATGCAAGTGGGGATTTATATCATTAAAACTGGTGCTCAGGTTGAAAATATTAGGGCACCATTGAATTCGCAGTGCTGGGATTCACTTAGGTAAATCTTAACTTCAACTGGGAAGGGTCGGACGAAAATGTTAATTTTTGGACATTACGAAAAAAAATAACTAAATGAGTTATTTTATTCATTCTCCAACCATTGATTGGTAGTTAGTGGGACTGTAGTATAACTTTTGTCATTGGATAAGAGAAATTTAATCGCAAGACCCTTTGGTTGCATAGCTGCGATGCTCATAAGACTGATGGATCATTAATTGTGGTTCATTAATGAACCAAAATAATGAATGCAACATGGGTTGTTCCTTTTCAATTTTTAAAAAAACATTTGGCATGGATTTTGGGAACCTATGAGAGGATCCATTGATGAAATTCCAATGATGACATCCTCCAATGAAGAACATAGTTTTGATCTATCACCGTTGGAGTATTTTAAATAGAAATCAGCAGGCGACAGCGAGCAACAATGAACGTGGAACACCTACAAACTTGAATCTTATCCTTCGACCGCATCACCATTTCCATGTATAGGGTTTATGGTATTTGATGTTACCACTCTTTTTATTCTTGAAAAATACAATAAATGCGGATCAATTGACTAATGGGTTCATCCACGTCTCGTCTATTCATGCGGGTGGTTGTTGTGGGGTCTTAAATAGGGGATTGTTCTTCTTTTTTGATTATTGGAATCACCACATGTTAAAATGCTAATGTGGAGGGTGCGTTAAAATATAAATAAGGTTCGGACCTCCCCCCCCCCCCCCCCATTCTTAGTTTATGAGCGTTTGTTGTGAGTGACTGGGCAACATGGTGGCAGGGCGTTTCTGAGGGCTTCGCAGTGAAGGTAGAAACCCGGCAGGCCTGTAGATGCAGACATGAAGAAAAACAGACCATTAGAGTATATTCGGTGGCCCATGGAGGCAACTACCAGTGGAAGACGGCCGAGCCGGCCGCGTAGAGGAGTGGCGCCCATAGGCACCGCGACCAGCCAGGTCACGGTAGGGGAAGGGCATGGGGCTGACGCGCCGCGTGTAGAAGGAGAAGCGGCCTGCTCGGGCTACTCGGCTAGAAAAAATGGCCTATTGAGACAGCTATTTGGGAAGAGGGGGCGGTGCCCGCTGGCACCGCCAGGTGGCCGCACTGGATGCTCCGCGTTCAGCTGGTGCACCATGAACTGGCCCCACATGTGGCCCGAGTTCTTCCAGGCGGGGCGGACCCACTGGTCATGCTAGACATGGGAGTCGGGCCAGATCCACCAACCGGGCCAGACCCACCAGCTGGTCCGGGTCCTCCATCTGGGTCTGACACACTGGTTGGGTCGGACCCGCGGGCCCAATGGGCGGGCTGTACCGGACTCCTACCAGACCCGGACCCTGACCCGATCAGCCCTGTTTCCCTAAAATAGGAGAATCTCGCATATGGGGCATCCATTTGATACATTGTCTGCAGCGTGAGGACCCTCGTGATGAGGTAGTCCTTTTGAGATACTCCACTTGGTTTTTGGAAAAAGTTGGAGTACGAGCTAGTTTGATTTAGCTGGAATCCAACTGGGCACCTGATACTAAAATGCCTATAACTTATAGACTGGGAATTCTATTTATGTGACGTCTATTGCATTGGAACCCTTATGACGTGGAATTTATTCAGGTTACTTCTTCACCAGACTTCATAGCAGTTGAGTTACAACTGATGGCTTGTGGAGTGGATCCTCCCAGAATCATGCGTGCTATGTTCGGGAATCCATTGGTTGCTTGTGACATGATGAAGCACCTAGCAATCCTCTGTGGGTCAGTAGTGAGAGATCCACTATGGGAAAACATGTAGTGATCCTCTGTGTGACAGCAGTCAGTGATCCTCTGTGGGTCAGCACCCAGTGACCTTCTATGGGATAGCAATTTATGATCCTCCCAGTGTCATCATATAACAATGCTCCGTGGGTCAGCACCTAGCGATCCTCTATGTGTCAGCACCTAGCGATCCTCTATGGTTCATCACCTAGCGACCTTGTGTGGTCTAGAAGAAAAATCATCGCGACAGAATATGATGATATAGCTTTATGACTAATCATCTTTATTCATGTTCATTAATTTGTATACCTGGGGTGAGCTGTCTTTTACTTTGTGCTTTATGATTGAGATCATTCTTTGTGGTTTTTTTGGGAATTATGAGATACCTTCAAGTGTCTCAGGGTCCCTACTGAGTATTTTTATACTCGCACCTGAATCGGCTTCACCTACACCTTGTTGTGTCTTGTGCAGAAAAAGGATAACTTGACTGAGACTCGGGGAGCTGGGTATAGACTGTGCTTAGAGGTGATTGGAAAATGGGGTGAGTGGTAGTGACAAAAAATGGTGATCTATACCTACCCTTCAGGTAGGATCCTTGGCGGACAACCTTTAGAGCACATTTTTCCCTTTTGGCTATACGTTCTTTTCAGTTGGGCTTGTATACTAGCCCCTTTACTTTTAGTACTTACTTTTACACTTACTGGTGGTTTTAGCAGTGGTTATACTATACCTTTTCTATTGTTTTATACTTGTATGAAGTGAGCCCTGTCTATGTGTGAATAGGTTTAAAGGAAATGGCTTCCCTTTTTGTGTTTTTCCTTTCTGATGGCAGTCACCAGCACCTGGCCTATGGAAGGCGGGCTTGGGGTAGTCACAACATGGGCCCCAGGGGATGGGTCTTGACAGAAAATTATCACTAAATATATTAATACAATGAAGGAGAGTTTGATATTATCGGCTTATATTAGATATACATAAACTCTGACTAAAAAATCATTTATTTTCTAAATACCATAAATTATTGTATTTCACTATTCACAAAAATTGAATTATTTTAGTAACATCCAAAAAATTTACCCTAACCATTTTTTCAATGTGTAGAATTTAAAAATTAAATCCATTTTTGAAAAATAAATTTATAAATATGATAATTGTAATTTTTAATTAATATCATCAATTATTAAACAGATACAAATTTTAGAATTATAACTGATTTAATAACACTTTGAAAAATTAATTAAGGTCTCTTTAAACTATTTTATAATAACAATATGAAAAAATATAAATTCTTGAATATATTTTATGAAGATAAATTTTGTTTTAAATCATTATATTAATTATAAAATTGTTAATAAAAATTTATGTTTCACAAAAAATATCAACAATTAATTTATCAATTTATAAACATTTATATACTTATTCCATGATTTAAATATGTCATATTTTAATTTTTATGATACATTAATTTTATATATAATTTCATAGGTAAGTTTACTATTATTTTATTATAGATTCCTTAATTTCAATAAATTCCATTTATTTTATTATACATTTATTTTAAATTTTAATATTTAATTTTACAATTAAAACAAATTATTTTATAGTTAAATAGTTTGATACTTTCTCCCCACCTTCTTGAAATTTTATCCTCACAATTTTTATTATACAAATGAGGTTACCTTTCCCTCATAGAATTTTCAAATTTCCTTGTTTCTTCTTCAACCTTGTGGTTTCCCCTAGAAAACATTATCTGGGTGAATTACCTTATTCACCAATAATTTCACTCGATGATCAAGAATACGAACATGTTTCTGTTTATTAGAAAGGTTCTCTTACAGATGCACTACTTATCAAATAAAATCATGAGATGATTCTGGAACATACACTCTCAACATAAAAACTTGAAAAATAATAAGTACTCGAGATAAACTCAGAGGCAAGGATACTCAGTAGGAAACCAGTCCAAATTTCTCTAGAATTTCAAAATGTCCAATAAATTAAGGACTTATCTATGCTTTATTACAAAACCAATTACACTTTTTCAGGGAATTATTTTAAAGAAAGCATGATCAACTAACTTGGAAGAAAATCCATTCCTTCTATTACCTACATATCCTTTAGGCCTGCTCTGATATTTCCTCATGTGTCACTAGACTATCTTTACTTTCTCAGACACATCCAATACTAATTATGGTCCCAAAATCTTCATTTACCTGACTTCATCCCAAGATTATGGAGTTGGACACCACTGTCTATATAATTCCTCAAAATGTTCCATATGTATACTGGAATGAAAAATTTTATTATAAGAAAACTCAAATAAAGAAATATGTTGATCCAAACTTTCTTAGTAATCAATTGATTAAGAACGTAACATGTATTCCAATTTATTATTTTTTCCACTTGGTCTACCCATAAAATTGAGGATGAAAGGATGTGTTGAAATTTAATTCAGTTCCTAATGACATTTTAAGGCCTTTCCAAAATTTATAAGTTAACAAGGGATGATAGTTTTATACAATAGAGAGAGGAACTCCATGTGACCTAACAATCTCTTTGAGGTATAGTCAAGAAAAATGATCTAGAGAAAGAGCGTATCAAATAGAAAGGAAATGTGAAGATTATATTTATCCTATAAAAAATAACCCAAATCACATTGTTACCTTAAGAATTCATTGGTAGTCCCACCACGATGTCCATGTATATATTTTCCAATTTCCACTCTGGCACTTAAAAATGCTTGATCACCTTCTTTAGAAGTTTCCACTCTTCTTTTACCTATTAATATTTCAAACATTTAAATGAAAAATTAGAAATATCTATTTTCATTCCATTCAACCAGTAATACTCCCTATAGTCTCTATACAAATTAGATATCTAGAATGAACTAAAAATGGGGAACTGTGAGCTTCACTTAATAATTATTTCTTTAGATGGGAATCACAATTCAAACATAATCTCTTTAAAAACCTCAAGAAATAATCTATATAAAAAATAAATTCATGAAATATACCTTTCTAAACCAATTCTACATTTTTCTATAACTCGCGGTATTTATTCTGTTCTTGCTTAATTCTATTTAGGAAGGACGACCACACTGACACCTGAAACAAAATAGAAGAATTTCCTGCACCAACAATTTCTAAAAAAATCATCAAATAATAAATCAAGTGGTCGTGTTTTAATTATAACATTATAAATGATGTATGATGACTTTGACTCAAGGAATCTTCCACTATGTTTTCTTTTTTTGGATGGTAATAGATTGTGTGATCATAATCCTTTATCAATTCAAGCCATCTTATCTACCTCATGTAAAATTATTTTTTGAGTAAATATATACTTCAAACTTTTATAGTCATTATATATTTCACATTTGGATCCTTACAAATTTAGTCTACATATTTTCAAGGTAAAACCCATAACTACTAGTTCCAAAACAAGTGTGGAATAATTTAATTCATGAGGTTTCACTTTTCATGAAGCATAAGAAATTACCTAATCATTTTACATCAGAACAAAACCAACTCGCCTCAATGAAGATTCACTATAGATGGAAAAAATCACCATTTCAAGAAGGGGTGGCTAAAATTAGAGCGTTCACCAATCTTTATTTTCAGATCTTAAAAAAACATCACTTCTTTCTATCTTAATAATTCTAACCCCATTCATGTTAACTTTATAGAGGGTTAGATAACCGTAAAAAGTTTTTAACAAACCATTGGTAATATATTTCTAATATAGGAAAACTATGAATCTTAGTAACATTTGTAGGTCTTGGCCATTCATAAAACATTTTTTTTTGCTGGATCAACCAATATGACAAATTTATTTATAATGTTCCCAAGAAAATAAATTTGTTTCAACCAACAATCACAATTTCTAATTTATCTATACAAATTCTTTTCCTTTAGATTTCGAAGAAAAATACTTAAATGTTTTGCAAGATTCTTATAACATTTCAAAAACAATATAATATCATCAATAAAAACAAAAACAAACTTATCAAACTTTTCATGGAATTTTTTATTCATAAGATATATAAATATAGTGGGATAATTTTTCAAACCAAACGGAATAATAAAAAACTCATAATGCCAATATATTTAACATAATTCTATTTTTGGAATGTCAACCTTGTTCACAATCAGTTGATGGTACCTAGATCTGAATTCAATCTTGGATAGATATTAAACTTCCTGGAGGTGATAAAACAAGTCATCAAAATGAGGCAATGTATACTTATTCTTAATAATAACTTTATTCGAAGATGTATAATCATTTAAGAGTTTCATGAATCAATATTTATTTTAAATGAATAAAAAATGAGCACCCCGTGGTGATTTTATAGAGTGAATGAATCCTTTATCAAAAAACTCCTAAAACATTTTTTTTTAATTCTAGAAGTTCCACTTAAGAAAATCGATAAGAAATTTTTGAAATTGTCTTACCATTAAGAAATAGGTTAATAGAAATTAAACATCCCAATGAGGTATAAAATCAAGAAACTCATTAAGAAATAAAATCTAGGTAATTATTTACCACTAGAACATAATTTATCTCATTAGTTCCCCTCCTTATAACAATATATGTGATATAACTTTCATTTCCTCCTATTAATTGTTTATGAGAATCCAGATATGTTATCAATGGTATTGGTTAACTCTTAAATACAAAATAAAAATATTTTTGAAAAATAACTACATTGTCTCAATAATCAGTCTTACCATGGTAAATAGATAGCCAATTCATACCCAGAATAGCATCAAACCCTTCCAGGGGTAACACAATAATGTTTTTAGGAAATTTATTTCCACATATAATAATAGTAAGATTATTATTATACATTTTCCTTAATATTTCCCATGGTTTTTTTTACCATAAGTGCTAATTTCATTTTATGAGGTGAAAATTTTAATTTACCATAAAATTATTCAGAAATAAAAGAATGTATAGACCATGTATCAAATAAGACATTAGAAAAATATGAGTAAAAAAGGTACCTAATACCACTTTATTGGATTGACCAACATATATGGATATAGTTTCAAAGGATTTAACTGAACCTTTATAATTATAGTCTAGATTCTTCCCATCATTCATGTATTTTTTTGGGTAGGAATTTTTCATAATGATCCATCTCACCACATTTGCAACACTTTACAGTTTTCTTATTATAATTAAACATACCCACACTATAATCTGTTTCACTGCAATATCTAGCCATATGTCCAAAATTACCACATTAGAAACAATTCCCAGATTTACTAAAGCATTCCCTAGGGTTATTTTTACCGTAATTTTCACAAACTGTGAACATTACTTCCTTACCTTCTGAATTTTTTGACTGATTCTTACCCATTTCTTATTATAAAAACCTTTTATTGTTCTTTTTTTTCAATGTACATGTGATCTTCAACAAACTCAATTTTTACCATCTCAGTAAATTAGTCTATTTTTTCATAAATTTTTAATTCATAGGAGGTAAATTTTCTTAAATATATTGGCTTCAACCCTGAGTAATAATGATTGAATTTTCTATGAAGATCAAAAATAAAATTTAAAGAATGACTTTCCAGACATGTGAAATTTTCTTTATAGATATCCATTAAATCCTCCTCATTTTGTTTCAAATCAAGGACTTTATTTTCCATTCTAATTTGAACCACCTAATGAAAATATTTTTTGGGGAAAATATTCTTAAATTTAACCCATTCCATGGCATCAATCTCATCACCAACTATGATATTATTGACCATTGGCCACCACTGGTCAGATTCAAATTCAAAACAATAAATAGAAATACTTACCTTTTGACTACCTGAATGTCCCATGACATCAAATATAATTTAAATGGAAATAATCCACCCTTAAACCACCACTGGGTAAAAGATCCACTAAAATAAGATGGGTTTTTCCTCATAAAATCCTCCACTATCATTATGCTCTTTTTGTGGTAGGTC
This sequence comes from Viscum album, assembly GCA_963277665.1. Taxonomy (NCBI): domain Eukaryota; kingdom Viridiplantae; phylum Streptophyta; class Magnoliopsida; order Santalales; family Viscaceae; genus Viscum; species Viscum album. Next base: position 1,432,975,764 of record OY728138.1, on the reverse strand, counting down.
TTGTTGTTATCTTGAATGGATGTAACCACCATTTATAGCCTCCGTCAACTGAACCATTACAACCACAAAATTCTTGGTTCTAATTCCCACAATTACATGTTAAATATTTGGAAAGATATCATCCTTTCGGTGAATTCCCACTTCAACAACTCCATTTCTTCATTGGATAACCAATCGGAACAGATAGTTCTTTTAAAAATAAACATGGTAATAAGTTAACGCTATATAATTTCATCTTAACCATAAGGTAAAAATAATTTATGGTGTTATATTAACATAATTATAACCCCTAATGTTATCTAAATTGTGCTCTAATATGAACTATAAGGACCTGGCATTAAGCATTACATAATTTATTAAATTCCTTTAGAATTGACTTTCTTACATTCATGAGTATCTTTTTATTTTTGAGTTTTAGTGAATTAGGTAATAAATAGTACAAATTGTGTACTATTAAAATATTATTCATTTTTTTCATAAGATGATATTTTTAAATAAAAGATTAAAAAAATCTTCTCAACATTCATCTTCACTTATCCTTTTTCCGTACCCATCTTTAAACCCCATGATTTTTTTAAAACATGGGATAAGAAAAAATATATCAGTGAGAGAAATAAAAGAAAATAATGAGTTAGTCCATGAATACTTATAAACATATTAAATCATTTTCAAAAAGACATGCTTCCGACCCATAAAGAATTATATACATTTTGAAATCAAGAGACTTCCATAAAACATAGAAAACATAAATAAAACATTTAGGTAACATGTAGAAATACATACATAATAATTATAACCCTCACTAATACCATATTATTTGTTACCATCATGACTACCTTACAATGTAACCCTCACTACTACCTTATGATGTAACCCTCAAAGATACCTTATGGTGTAACCCTCACAGTTACACATGGAATAACCATTACTTTCAATTTCTAATATAAACATACCCAATGCATTAGAGGGATATATAGGCACCACCCTTAATCTATTAAATTTTAAAATAACCATAGCATAATCATAAAACATTAATACTTTCATCATGAAAACATTACTTTCGAAGTTTGTAAAAATAGACATTTAAAGGAGGATTTTTAAAGAAAATTCCCTTACCTTTGGTTCATCTTACTTAAAAATGTTCAAACATCCTGTATAATGGTTTAAAAAATGTTATTAATATATTATATAACTATACATATATTTATAATACCTTAAAATATCTTTTTAAAACATATTTCCACTCATTTATTAATAATATTTAGTTAATTCCATTGTTTTTAGTGCATTTATTTCATGATTTCTATGGATAGTTTGTAGTGGATTTTCTTGTTGAATAGATGAAAAAACCCAAAAGTGGAATTAAATAGTGATAATATATTTATATATTTTCAAATGATATTATATATCATTTTTTTTAATATTAGGACGATTCATTATATTAAAATTTAATGAAAATTATTTAATTTATTTTGGTAGTTTTTTATGACCATCAAGAAATAATATAATTTTATTTAATATCATGTTCATATATTGTTTCAGGTACATTATATAAATAATAATATGTATAAATAAATATAATTTAACCATAATAATTGTTTTATGACCATCTTTGAAGGTGGTGATGGAAAATGAAAGTGTATTACCCATGAAGGTGGTAAATCTGCAAATCAAAGATGATGTTATCATTTTTAGAATAAAAGGAAGAGGGGAAAGAGTCTGATCACAATTTGTTTCCATTAAACTAATAAAATTTCATTATAGATAACATAATATATTTTTTATTCTACTTGGATTAGGGTATTTGAATATTGAAGAAGAAAATAAAATAAATTAAAAGGAAACTAAAAGAAAATGAAACAAATTTTACCTCTAGAATTATCCTCCTCAAAAACCTCTTTAATGAACTTGGATTTGTAATTTTGGTGATACCAAAAGGTATTATACATGGTTAAGAGGATTTTTAATGAATTTTTTCATAAATTGAACATTATAAAAGGCTTTGTGGTATGAACAAAAGAGGTTGTGTGGGGTGGTATTTACAGCGGAGGAGAGGGGCGTTATTTGATAATTTTATTCATTAGTTTATTGTTTTGGCCCAAGAATATGAATATATTGATAATTATAACTAAATATATTTAAATAATGATGGATAGTTTGAAATTATGGGCTTAAATATTCCATATATCATCCATGACTCAATAAATCATGTATTTGTTAAATACTGTAAATTACTGTATTTTACTATTTACCCAAAATTCAACTATTTTAGAAAAATTGAAATAGTCCACCCTAACCATTATTCTACATGTAGAATTCGAAAATGAACTTAATTTTATGAAAATAATTTTCTAAATATGAGAAATTTAGTTTTTAATTAACATCATCATTTATTCGAAAAACACCAATTTTAAAATTATAACTGATTTTATAACAATTTGAGAAATTAATTAACATCTCATAAAATTATCTTATAATCATAAGGAAAAAAATATTTTAGGAATTTATTTTATGAAGATAAATTTTTATTTAAATCCATATATTAATTATAAAATTTTAAATAAAAATTTATGTTTCAAAAAAATATCAACACTTAATTTTTCCCTTCAAGAACATTTGTTTACTTGTTTCATGAGATAAATATATAATATTTTCACTTTTAAGATACTTTAATTTTATTTATACTTTTATAGGTGATGTTACTACTCTATTTTTATATATTTTGTTAATTTCTATAAATACCACTAATTTAATTATATATTTATAATTAATTTTAATATTTTATTTCATAATGAATTAGTTATTTTATAAGGATCTCGGTTGTGTTACTCATATATTCTATTGAAAACCTCCTTTGAAGAATTAATATGGAATTATTATTCTAACATTTCATCAATAAAGTATAAAACAGGCTCCGAACACTATCATTTATCTGCTTCCATATTGGCTTCAATTTTTTTTATGCTTCCATCATGAATTAGTTCCACATTCTCCACCATGACTTTTCATTTAGGAGCCTGGATTTCCTTAGATTTTTATCACCTAACATACCTGAGAACTATTTATCACATTCTATAGTTATTATTTTCCCCAGTCTTATCTTGGTCGTAGTTTTATTTTCCTTACTTAAATTTCTAGTAATATATTTTTTGGAATATTCAACTAATCTTGGTGGGGTCTTTCTATTTCCCCTTGTAAACTTGGAAATTTGTTGAGATAAGATTTTCTTTTATTCCATTCCTCAATATAGACCCAATCGTCTTGTCCTCATGGGATTTCTTCTTATAATTTAACGTCGGTCGGGAATCTTCTTTTTTGTCACTTAGTATGATATCCTAAGAAGACCTTAATGTGGCTTACACTTGGTTTATCTTCAAATTTATGTCTATTATCCTTAAATAGCATAATTTTACATTCCATTTGAATTCAATGAAGATAAACAACTATAGAGATGTATATAACTTGAAGGTTCCCATTGAATAAGATTCCCCTGACTCGGATATTAAATAACATTAAAATTTAGAGAATCATGAAAATCAGAAAGCAATATAAAATCTATATGGGTATCAACATCTCTAGAGGTAGTGGAGTTATGGAAATCATATCTATTATACATTCCTCTAGACTTAACCATATCAGCATAAGGTGGTCCAGACTTGCAGGAGTCGTGTTATTATTTCTTGACATCAGCTAAAACACTCGTCATCATGGAAAAAATGTCCACAACACATAGATTATAAGTCCTAATACACAAAATTTTTCTTAATAGTTTCAAAATAAAATCATTCCTCATTACCCAAATGACCAATAGAGATATCCTCTATAGCTGGCCCAATCGGCAGACAATGGCATCATTACATTGGAGATTTCTGCACCCACTTCATAATGAAAGAATTGAGTATCCCATCCACCTACAAAAAAGTGAAATATTATGTCCAAGACAAGAAGACCACCCTCTTAATTCATTTAAATTATTAACCAACCTTAATCCAGACCCAATAAACTAGCAGTTTGGAAATGTTAACCTCAATTAAAATCTAAGGAGAAATAAGATGACAAACCTTATTTTTTCAACTTTCGGAACACAAGAAATGACCTACCATGTTCCCTAACATACAGATAATTGACATAGTTTTAAGAGGAATATGAATTTCTAGAAGATGTATCTATAGTGATATAGTCGAAGCATTATGTTACATATGAAAATCATAAGACCACATGAAGAGAAAAATGTGGAATACATTGCAAAAATAAGTGAGATCTAGACTAAGATGTAATCAAATTTTCCTACGAGTAGAACTAGATCATGATGTGTTGCTTTTTAAGGTGAACTAATGTCATAGAGCCATGTAATCCTCATGATTTTAATACGAGTGTATCAAAGAAATCCACTGATGTTCAGTTCTAACAAAAATGAGACACCAATATCTGGTTGAGAAGCGACAAAGCCTCCCTAAACTCTGAAGTTGAAAGCTAAAGTTGTATAAAATCATCAAGAAGATCATGAGATTTAGGGATCAGTGCGATGTTAGATAAGGGAGATAGAGAATCAGGTGAAGTTAAAGGAATTAATGTGGGAGGTCATTCCCTAGAGGAAGGTGAAGGGAGACCCCCCCCCCCCCAAATAGGCGAGGAACTACAGTGGTAGCCATCTCTCTAGGGAATCACTGACAAGAGTAGTTTTGGATGAAGGAAGGATAATCTTTCTAACTAAAATATCTATTTTGTATAATAATAAAAATATAATTATGTTTAAATTGTTTAAAAACAAATTTAAAGGAAAATTTAACACTTTTAAAACATGAGATAAATATCATTTTCTTTTCACATCATTTTAAAAAAAATCCTTGAATATTAAAAGAATTATTTCGTTGAAAATAACCAACTAAAAATATTATGTAATATTTAATGCAAAGAATATGCATGATGGAAAAAATGACATTCTTTAGGTATACATTATAAAAATATTCTATTCACACTTTTTTTTAAAAAATTATCAATAAACTCTTAGATAAAATGTATAAATTCATTTTCAATACAATTAAAATAAAGTAAAATATGGTTGAAAATGATATTAAATAATAATTGGATCATATAAAACAATATTCTTCAAATAATTTTAATGAACATGGATAAGAAATAAACAAATGCACTGACCAAAGAAGAAATATAATCAAATTTTAAAAAAAAAACTTATTCATTTTAACTAACAAAGATAAAGGAAATAAATAAAAACATGAAAATAAAATAATTATATAGAGTAGAATAAAATATATATTTTTAAGAGACAAATAGAATATAATCTCCCAAAATGAGATTCAATCATAAACAAATTTTATTAAAAATGAGATTAAATCACAAACCCTTACCTCGGGGTATGAAATTATTCATACCTAGTTTAATCTCATGTAAAATTTATTTATATTTATCATAAATTTATAATATAAAAACATTAATACATATATTACAAAATATCATTACCCTATAATTTCTAATTACCCATTGTTTAAAATATATCATTAAACAAAATATTTGGGTGTAAACTGTTTCGTTTCCCATGAATGTTTTGGTTCAACAACTCTGGTCCATGTACCTTGGTCATTGTCTCATCATTAAGAGGAAATTAATAAATTTATAAGTATCTATTTATTCATTATATATTATTTTATAAACAATGATACATATTGATGAAGAAAAATGAATTACATCACATCATATAAATGCTAGTTTGCTCGTATGCATGAGTAATGTTTTCATTTTTCAATGAATAGAAAGAAGGAATGTAAAAAAATAATATATCATTTTAAAATATCAATAATATTATAAGTATCATATATATTTATTTTAAACATCTATATGATCATCCTTGTAAATCCGATTTTGAAAATGAATCACATCACTTCGTGGAGGTAGTTGGCCACACGTATGTATGAACTATCTTATCATTTATCATAGGATAGAAGGGATGTAGAAATTATTTGTACCATTAACACAAGAGAGTTTTAATATAACAATGATACTAATTTTTAGAACCCTCAGTTTTAGGTATGTAGCCTTCTTTATTCCTTTTTATGTGTTTAATGTGCTTGGGATGAATTGGGAAGAGTTTGGGAGAGTTTGGAATGGTTTTGAATAAGATTGGATGCCTTTTCAAGATGTATGGTTTGAGAACGGTTATGGGAAACCATGTGAGATGAACCATGCAGGAAGTGGGGTACACACGGTCTATATAACCATGTAGGGTGGGCCATGTGAGGTGCCCCTTCGAGGTAGTACAAGGTGCATTGTTTGCGTATAGATTGTCTAACTGTGCGATCTAATTGTGTGTCCCATTAAAAATAGGGTTTTAAAATATAGAATTTGTTAGGATTTCCTTAAAAACACCCAAACTCTCTCCTACTCTATCCTCGCTTGTTATTTTCTCTTCTCAATGGTTAGGGGTGTTGTCCCACTTGTTTTGGTAGCGATTCAAAGGGTTTTTAAGCTGTTTTGAAGGTGGTGTCTCCCGGGTAAGTCTTCTCTCTTAGTTTATCTTTTGTTTTCTCTAGATCTACTCTTCTTTATCACTTGGTTTTCTAGATCTACATCTTTTGTGTGTAGATATAGGGTTTTTGTAGCCCAAAGTGATGATTTTCAGGTCTGTTTATGATAGGTAAGATGATCTTGAGTGATTTCTGTGGTGTGTTTTCTAGATTTGTGGTGTGTTTTCTTATGGGTCGATTTTTCTAAAACCCGGGATTTATGTGGCTTTCTCTATCAACTCCACATGGTTAGAACTAGTGACTTTGGTTTCAATTAATTTGTTTTTTTTGAAATTAATTGTGAATTTGATGTGTGATGCATAACGAAAACCCATTTTGTGATGATTTTTGGATTGGGGCGAATGAGTAAATATTGTGAAAAGTGGTTTTGTTGTCGGATTTTAAAAAATTAATTTTAAAATCAGTAACTTGATTGATTTATGTAAAGTGGTTTAGAAAGACGGTTTTCAATATTTTTTTTTATTTAAATGTGGTTTGACATGGAAAATGGTTTGTGAGTGTATTTAATAAATGTGTTATTTATTGAGGTAACTTGACATGTTATGTTGGAATGTTGTTCAGAATAATTAGTTAATTTGGTATGGGAAATTTTTGGGTTGTATGATGTATGTAATTGTGGATTGAAATGTTGTGAGTATTTTGGTAAATATCAACTGTCATGGGTTGGATGGATGGGGGTCTGCAATGTATCACCATAAAGGTGATGGTTGTGAATATACCATCATCAAAAAGGGAGGGTGATGGGTGTGAAGTCCCACACCAAGGAAGATAGGGGTTATTCATGAAGGTACTAGAGTTAAAGTAGAACCATGACTGAGTGAATGGTATTGGCTATGAGACATAATCCTTTGTATGGTTGGGATATGTATGTGGTGACGTAAAAGGGAATGGTTAATGAATTTATTATTTTTTCCCCTTGGTTTTTCACTAAATTGTATAAATTACATTGGGTAAATATTTGTTTATCTTTTTTTAATTGGGAACTAGTTCATGGACATCATATTAATTGTTTTATATAAATAGTTCTAATGTGTTATATCCTTGTGATGTGTGTAGGGAATCCATTTGGGGAAAACCTACTGTGTATTTGTACTCACCCCCTATTTTGGCACTTGAGTGATTTTTCAGATGTTGTATTCGGGGACACAGGTAGGGATAAATAATCTCATTTTTCTAGTGGTTTGACATGATTCTTTGGTGATTTTGTGCTTCTTATATCATGGATCTTGGTGCGGAGCTAGGGTGGTGTCCTAGTTCTTTGGGGTCTTTTTGTGTAGTCTACTTCTAGGTACTCTGGTTTTTGGCTTGTTTGTATTGGAATTTGGGAATTGTTACAGATTAGTTTTTTTGGTCTTCTAGTAATGTATGGGTTGGTTTTTTTGTTGGCATGCACCATTTAGCTTTTCTGGTAATGGAATATTTGGTTAGTTGATTTTATCTTAAGGGAAAATCATTCCCCAATGACTCTTGAAGACCTTGGCATTTATTTCTAGACTTTGGTGCCCTAGGAATGTCTCTTAAGGGCAAGTAGCATTCCTCATCCCTATTAATCCAATTAGATGGGACAGGTTGTTACAAGTTGTATTAGTTTTTTCAGTCCTTGGATTTCATTTGAGTGGAGTTGTTATGTCCATTGGCTTTGACTGTTGGTCTTGGGGTTGACATTCGTTCTTAAATTATTCATTGAGTCGGGATGGTCGAAAGGTGTAGTATTGTTGGAACATAGAATGTATAGCATGAAAGGATGTAGTTAACCCTTTTATTATGAAATTCAAGTTACCAGGGAGTTGGATACATATGTGCTTTAGAGACACTTATAAAAAGTAGAAATATCATTGTTGTTGGTGTATCCATTGAGATGTGCCTAACATGCATGGTAGAACTGACTTCCCACTAGGATGCATATTTTATTGGGGTATAATGATTTATGGTGTGATATTAATGTGTTTATTTTGAAAAATATGAATTAGGATTCAAAACTGAAGGATTTGAAACATGGAAACTTGGGGTATTTTAGAATGTGAACTTGTGGAACGTTTGGTTTTTATAGTTGCAATGTATTGAATTTGAAAATTGTATTCCTTTTCTGGTTAAGGGAGTGAGAGTTATTGTTGTTTTTTAATAATAGATATGGAATTAGGTAGGCATAGTAGAGACCAATCAGAGGAAGCTATTGGAAATGCTGTTGAACCTGAGCCCCAGGTGAACCAGTAGTTGGCCCAAAGCATCGTTTAGGCTTTTCAAATAGTGTAGTCAAGAAGGAAACTAGACACACGTGTTACAATAAATATCATGCTTATAAATCAAAGTAATGGAATTATTATTGTACTCACAAGAGGAGGTGTGATCCATAACACTAATAGAAATTGAAAGATATAAACCTTTTCTAACCAACATGGAGCACATTGAAATCAGACAACTAGATCGTTAAAATTTATTTCAAGACCCAGTTGTACGATGGGATGCTTTCAGTGTGGTTTTTCAGGCCATATGAAATGGGGTTGTAAGGCACAACCTTGGGAATTTCATAACTGTAAGAAGATGGGGTATCTTCAATGGCTTTTCCATAATTATACAAGGTTGGATGTTTGTGACACTCCTCAACAAGGGATGTTTTAGCTGGGAAATAAAGATAATATCATGGGAAGCACACATCTATTTGGAGGTGAGTAACTTGTGGTGGATAATTAGTCAGCACCATCTAGAGTGCAAGGTGTGGTTCTTCTAAATTCCATGTTTATGAAAGATTTGTTTGATACATGTTCTTATCATTATTTCATTTATTCACATACTGTTAGTTTGATGGGTTTAACTGTGTAAATTATGCATTATGTTTTAAAACATCAAACTCCCCTAGGTCAGAAAGAGTGTCATGCTTTCTTGTGTAGAGCTTGTTGTATAGCTGTTGATATCATTTAATTGATGTGGGATTTATTAGTGCTTAAGATGGATCTATATGATATAATCTAGGGGATGGATTGGTCAGTGATGTTTAAGGCACACATCAATTTCTATTCTGGGGTGGTTAGTTTTACGATGCAGGATGGTGTTGAACAGCTCTTTAGAGGGGATAAGAATGAAAATAAGGGTTCAAATGGTTTTATGGCACTATTTTTTGGCACAATATCATATAATTTGGCTTTTTTTCATTGGAATCATTGGAAGGTGTCTAGAAGAGTGTTCTTCTGACATTTTTGGATCAGTTTATAGAGTTATTTTCTGATGACTTCTCTAGGATACCACCCAAGAGAGAAGTGTTTTTTATGACATATCTCGTTAATGAGACTAGTTCTATCCCACTTTCATCTTACCATATGGCACCAGCCAAATTTTAGGAATTAAAATTGTAGTTGGAACAATTAGAGAACAAAGGGTTCATATGGCCTAGCACGTCACTGTTGGTAGCGACAGTGATGTTTGTTAAAAGGGTCGATAGAACTCTATAGATCTGTATTGATTATAGTAGACTTAATCAAGTTACGATAAAGAACTGATATCCACTTCCATGAATTAAGGATTTTTTTGACCAGTTGAGGGGAGCTTAGTGGTTCTCCAAGATTGACTTGCAATCATGATATCATCAATTGTAGGTGGGGAAGGAGGATATTCCCAGAACAACTTTCAAGAGTATATATGGCCATTATGAGTATGTGGTTATGCCCATTAGTCTTACGAATGCACCAGCGGTGTTTATGGCATTGATGAATAGGATATTAAAAATATATCTCGATTATTTTTTGGTGGTATTTGTGGATGATATATTGGTGTACTCAAGGACAAGGGTAGAGCATGAGCAGCACTTGTAAACATTACTGGGGGTCTTGGGGGATCATTAGTTTTATGCCAATTGTCAAAGTGTGACTTTTGGATACTAGAGTTTCATTTCCTTGGCACTGTAATTTTTGAGAAGGGTGTTTTAGTTGATCTGGAAAATATAGAGGCTGTTATCTCATGGAAAATGCCAAGCAATGTTTTCGAGATACAGATATTGCTTGGTCTAGGTGGTTATTATCAAAGTTGTGTTCCTGATTTATCATGATTGGCTTCACCAATGATAGATTTTACAATGAATAAAATTTAATTTAGTGGGATGAGAAGTTTTATAAATGTTTTTAAGAGCTAAAGGGTCTTCATACAGCACCACCAATCTTGATTTTTCTAAAACTAAGAAAAGGGTAAGTGGTGTATTGAGACACATTGGGATCAGGGTTGGGGTGTGGTCTTATGAAAGGGGGTCAGGTGGTTGCATAAGGATCATGAATGATGAGGTTTCATGAGAAGAACTACCCAAAAATGATTTAGATTTGACAGTAGTGGTTCATGATTAAAAATGTGTTGTCATTGTCTCTTCATTGAGAAATTCACAGTGTTTACTGATCATAAGAGTTTAAAACATGTTTTTTCACAGAGAGATTTTAATTTGAGGCAAACGTGATGGATATAATATCTACAGTTGTTTGATTTTGACTTAATCTACAAACCAGGTTGGGTAAATTAAGTGGCATGTTCATTATGTAGAAAATCATATACTCAGCTGTTGAACCAGGCATCAGATCAGTGGCTGCTAATGTCAATCATAGTTGACTTGTAGTTGGAATATGAGGACTAGGGTAAAAGAGTGGTATTATTTATGGTTTTGTTTATTCCGGACTTGGCTAGTTTGGTTAAAGAGGTATAGGCATCTGATTCTGAATGTGTGGTGATGAGGTCAAAACTCAATAGTGGGGACACCATTGAGTGATGGGAACTAAATGGGAATTTAGTCTTGTGTTTTTGGAATCATATGGTGGTACCAGTGTCTTTTCAAGAGTAACTTCTCAGGTATTATTATCATTCTAGGTGGGTTTTTAATCATGGAATTTAGAAAATGTATAAGTAATTGAAATTGCAGTTTTGGTGGGATGGTGTGAAAAGGAAAGTGAAAGATTTTGTTTCGAGATTATTGACTCGTTAGCAAGTCAATGCAGAGCATCAATGACCAGAAGTCATGTTTCATTCCTTACATATTCCAATGTGAAGATGGTAGTGTATAAAAAAGTTTTTTTATGGGTCTCCCAAGAATTATTAGGAAGCACAATTCCATATGGGTGATTGTGGATCAACCCACGAAGTTAGCCCATTTCATCTCGATTCATGAATCTAATATGGTAGAAAATCTATCCAAATTCTATATTCGGGATGGGATAAAGAGCCTGGTGTTCTAGTTTACATTATATCAGATTGACAACTGAATTTTAAATCTAGTTTTAAGAAATCCTTTCAGCAAGACCTTCGAAAATAGTTGATGATGATCACAACGTATCATCCTCAGATGAATGGTCAATCTGAGAGGACGTTACAAACATTAGAGGATATAATAAGTGGTTTGGTTATGGATTTTGGTGGTTCATAAGAGGAGAACATATAATTGGTTGAGTTATCATATAATTACAGTTATCGAGATTCAATACCTATGGCTCCTTTTGAGGAATTTTATGAGCTTCTATGTCATTCTTCCCTATGTTGGGTGGAAATGGGAAAGACTTCAATGATTTGACTGAGCCTTGTCCAAGAGACTATAGAGAAAATAATATTGGTCAAAAAGAGGATTGAGACGGCTTAAAGTTGTTATAAATCATATGTATACCATTGTAGATGACCGTTTTCATTCAATGTAGGTGATTATGTGTTTTTGAAAATCTCTCCTAGGTTGGGAAATCATTAGTTTGGAATGTAGGGTATGTTATCTATGAGATATATTAGGCCTTTTGAGATATTTGAGTTGAATGGAGAGTTGGATTATTGGTTGTCATTTTCACCATGGTTTAGCATGGTGCACAATGTTTTTCTTGTGTCATAGTTGAAAAAGTATCATCTAGATCGAAACCATGTGATTTGTTAGTACCATGTTGAGCTAGAACCAGAATCTTCCTTGGTGCACAAGCCAGTTCGGATTGTGGATAGGCAAGAGAAAGTTTTCCATAGTAAAAGCATCAGTTTAGTTTGGTTTTGTGGAAGCATGTCCAGATTCATGAGGAGACTTTTGAGTGGGAGAAAGAGATGGTTGGGAAATGGACTGAGCTCTTTTGGCAACAAGATGGTTCTCTACTTTCCGAGGAAGGAAAGTTCAATTTTGGGGAAAATGTAGCACTATTTATTTGAGTTATGTAGACTTTTTATGAATTTTATGTGATTAAAGTTCTTGGGATGAGTTGAGAAGAGGTTGGGAGAATTAGGAATGGTTTTGAATACGTTTGGAGGACTTTAAAAGGATGCACTATTTGAGCACAGTTATAGGAAAATATGTGAGATGAACCATGCGGGTTGTGGGGTACCCACGGCTTACACATAGTTTTCCTAAATATGTGGGGTGTTCTATTCAAGTTTCCCCTTCTAGGAAGCATTAGGTGAATGGTTAGCACACGGTTTTTCTAACCATGCGAGCTAACCATGCGTCCCTTTAAAAATAGGGTTTAAAATTCGGGATTAGCAGGGATTGCCCTAAAAACACACAAATTCTCTCCCAATTTATCCTCACTACTGATTTCCTCTTATCAAGGGTTAAGGGTTCTCTACCACTAGTTTTAGAAGTGATTTAAATGGGTTTCAAGGTGGGTTTAATGTTGTTTCTCCCAGGAAAGTCTTCTTTTATGGTTTCTATTAGGTTTTATCTAGATATATAATTCCCTCTCTCTCAGTTTTCTAGATCTACATCTGTTGTGTGTAGATATAGGGTTTTTTAGCCTAAAGTTGTGATTTAATGGATTGTTGGGGAAAGGAAAGAGGATTTAGATCAGTTTTGATGGTGCGTTTTCTAGATTTTTGGTGCGGTTTCTTGTGGGTGGATTTCATCGAAACCCTCAAGGTAGGTGGCTTGACTCTCAACTCCACTTGGTTATAACTAGTGCCTTTGGTTTCAATTAATTAGTTTTTCATAAAATTAATTGTGAATATGATTTTTGATGCTTAGAGTAAACCCATTTTGTGTTGATTTGGGGATTTTGGGGGGGAATTGATTAATATTGTGAAAAGGGGTTTTGTTGTTATATTTAAAAGTATTAATTTTAAAATTGGTAGGTTGATTGATTTATGGAAAATGTTTTATAAAAGATGGTTTTCAATAAAAGTGTTGTTTTATTGAAATGTTGTTTGACATGGAAAATGGTATGAGGGTGTATTCAATAAATGTGTGATTTATTAAGGTAACTCAACATGTTATATTGGAATGTTGTTCGGAACAATTGGTTAATTTGGTAATGGAAATTGTTTTGTGGTATGATGTTGGGAATTATGGATCGAAATGTTGTGTGGATTTTGGTAAATATCAATTTTCATGAGTTGGATGGATGGTGTTCAGAAATATATCACCATCAAGACGATTATCATGAATGTACCATCATCAAAAATAGAGGGTGATGGGTGTGAAGTCCCACACCAGTGATGGGCGTGAAGTTCCACACTAGGGAGGTCATGGTTTGGTCATGAAGGTACCACTTGTTAGACTCATTGAGTTTTAATAATTTTTTAATGATTACAAATCTTGTTCACCTTGTTTCATCTATCTCAAATCATGTGTAGAGACGGTTGGTTTCCATATGCTTTAAATAACCATTCACAAGCTCATTATTTCTATAAATCATGTTTAATTATTTTAAACTATATTTAATTTTGTTCTATAATGTTTTATTATATTAAATATTAATTTTAATTCGTTATATGAATGTTATTTCTTAAGACAACTTTAAATATATTTGGTTGTGTTTGAGAAACCATAAGTCTACCACAGGTTCTAGATTTTGGAAAAGTCCCTAACACCAAAATCCAAACACAATAAACCCAAACACTGTAATCCCAGACAACGTAACCAAGACACCGTAACCTAAACACCGTAACCTAGACACTAGGACCCAGACACCGTAACCAGTTTTTAGATATCATAGATTTTGTGACATTGGTTCCTGACTACCATCACGAAGACACCATTCAAGGTTTTGACAAAGGACTAGACACCAGTCCTGAGACACCGTGATCCTGACACCGCATCTGTGCTACTAGTTCCTGATATCAATTCAATTGTGGCATAATGACTGTCTCACCAATTAAATGAAAATAAGTATACATAGTTTCATGGTGACACCATTTATAAGTGATGTCGCTTCAAGACAAACTGTGACATCATTATTTAATTTGTTTTTTCATTTTAAATTTAATTTCTAACTGTCATATTTGAGTCATTTTAAGGCACAAACATTTGTAATGATTCTTTTTAGACATGTCACCTGACAGTATGAGGTATGAGGTGAAAAATACATGAATCGTGTTGGATCTAACACATACACATGGTAACAAAAAGGAAAACCTGGCATTGAAGCAATGCATAGAGAAACGAGCATTTGAAAAAGCTAACTTATACCTCAACAAGGTACAAATTAAGAAAACATGAAGCACTCTCAACCCCTGAAGTATGAACTATCATAGATCAGAGCATCAAGTATCTTCACATAACAAACTAAAATAAGAACCCGACCTAAATAGCTTACACAATCAAACTAGAAACCCGAGAACCAGACTTGTGATACTCTGTTTTTTACAAGAGGACTCTATACTTGAATATGATTCATCCTAAAAGTCTAGATCTTCATATAATAACACTCAGAGAACTTTTATCCCTTTCTCTTCATCTTTGCTCTATTGTGTACTATTTTTAGCTTTGTAGCAGTGTGTGTGTGTGTGTCGGTATTAAAATACACACTGTCTCATGTATTTAACTTAAGGATACACGATATCCTTCCTCTAACATCTTCTTACATCTGTTTACTCCCATGGATAAGTGTGGAAGAGGTCCTTCTGTGACCTAGTAGTATATACCCATGAAGAACAGTGAAAGAGGTCATGTGACCTGGAAAATCATGTGTATTGTTGTTTACCTCGATCCAGGGTGTGGATAAATCTCTTATACATATAGACTTATTGGTGATAGGTGGTCACCAAGTAGAGTGGATTAAGTTTCAGCTTGAGACTGAAACACTTTTTTTATCCACTATGTCTTTTGATTTAGTTTTTCAATGCATTACTCTATATTTCAGAAAACTAAATTTTACATTGATTTTTTTTCTTGGATATAAGTTATAACTATTTTTCCTTATTAATATAGATTCATAAGTAGTATCAACAACTCACATTGATATTACTGAGAATAAATCAATCTTTTAAGATGTTATTTGAATAGTCAAACTATTACAACCTTATTACCTTGATTAACTTTCTTGTATTAATTTTTATTGGGGAATATTTTTAAGTGAATTTTAAAATAAATTTTTATAGATACACAATTCACCCCCCCCCCCTCTTTAGTAATATACTCTGACCAAAATTTGGTATCAAAGGAGTTATTCTTGTTAAGGATCATTTTTTTTAAATGTCATCAACTGTGATTTTAGATGTACTTTAAAGATCTTTAATTTTTTTTGTTCTAAATTTATAGCTCTTTAAAAGTATTTATTTATTGTGGATAATAGACTTGAATGTGATGAAAAAAAATAATTCCATTCTTTAATGGAAATAATTATTCTCAATTAAAAATTAAAATGAAAATTTATTTAGAAAGTATGGGGTTTGAAATGTGGTCTTCAATTGTAGATGAGTATAAGATTCCTACTACAAACAGTACTACTTAGGATAACCCAAATCAGACTACTTATAATAATAATTATAATCTAATGAATGACCTATAATATTCCTTAGGAGTTGAATAATTTAACAGAATCTCTGCATGTAAAACAATATAAGAAATTTGGGATACTTTGTCTGCTTCGAATGAAAAAACTTCTAGTGTTAAAGAAATAAGACTTAACAATTATACTATCAATTGTTATAATTTTAAAATGAAGTCTCATGAGATTATTTCTGATATTTATCTCAGGTTCAATGAAATAGTAAATAGAATGATCTATCTCAGAAGAGAAGTGACATCCAATGAAAAAATTATGAGGATTCTCAGATGCTTACCTGATAGATAGAGAAGGATTTATATCACTATTAGAGTGTCATGTGACATCAGAAAATTACCTTTCAAATAACTCATTGGGAAACTAATGATGTATAAAGAAGAGTTAAGAGTCAACAAGGAAGAGGATTATGAACCCAAAAGAAAATCTAGGGAATTTAAGACCACTAAAAATAAACACAAAAAAAATGAGAAACTGAAAGTCTCTGTAGAATGTTTCAACAGTGAAAAGTCATCACTTGACAGTAATGAGGAGATGGCTCAATTATCTAGAATGTTTATGAAATTTTAAAAATAGAATAAATTTTTTATAAATCATAACTTTAAAGGAATATATGATCAAAATAGAAGCTGGAAGAAGGATTGGAAAAAAATGACTAGTGAAATGAGATAGTATGTTATAAATTCAAGTGAAAGGGACATGTAAAGACTGACTGTCCCATGCTCAAGTATAAAAATAAATATGAGGAAAATATAGAAAGTATAAAAAGGTGATGATAGAAAATTGGAGTGCCTCTAAGGAAATTTCATGTGACTCAGAGTCTTCACATGATGAATCGGCTAACCAAGCAAATATGTGTTTCATGAAAAATGCATCTGAGTAAAATTTATTGAAGATATCTTCTAAAATCTTATGGTACATGGATAGTGGTTGTTCAAGACACATGATATGAGACTATTTATTTTTCAAGAACCTAATAAATATTTATGTTTTACATGTCACCTTTTGTGATAATGCCAAAGGAAAAATCATTTCCCTTGGCCAAATCTGTAACTCTAACTCATTTTTAATCCCTAAAGTACCTTTTTTTATAGACTAAAATATAATCTACTTAGTATTTAACAACTATGTGATGATGGATTTTAGGTTAAATTTCAGAATTATGCTTTCAATGTGTTTATCTCCAAAAATGAATATGTATTTTCTTCATTTATAAATGAAAATTTATATTATGTTAACTTAGATTCTTTATATTCTCCAAATACTTCATGTTTAAGTGTATTTTAGAAAGATTCTTGGTTCTAGCATAGAATACTAGGAAACTGGAATGTATTTCTCTTAGAAATATAACTAGAAAAATTTTAGTCAAAGATCTATCCAAACTATAGTTTCCAAATGATAAAGTGTGTAATCCTTGTCAAAAGGGAAAGCAACAAAAAATTTCCATCAATCTAGGGAAATAAGTCTCAAATTCTCAACCTATTGAGTTGGTTCACATGGATTTGTTAGGAATATCTAGAGTTTATAGTTCAAATTGGAAGCAATATGTTTATGTTTTTATAGATGACTTTTCTAGGTATACTATGACCTTCTTCTTGGATCAAAAAAGTGAATCATGCTCTCATATCACCAAGTATGCTAAAACAATATAAAAACTTAGAGTACTTATAATTAACATATAAGAAGTGACCATGGTCGTGAATTTAAAAATCAATAGTTTGAATCCTTCTCAAAAAATGACTATAGTCATAATTTCTCTGCCCCTAGAACACTAGAACAAAATGGATTTTTAGAATGAAGAAATATGACCTTGAAAGAAATTGATAGATCCATAATTAGTGAATATTACTTTTCTATTTATTTTTGGGATAAAGCTATAAATACAACATGCTACGTTGTTAATAGAGTGTCGATTAGACCTATTTTTAAAAAAACTCTATATGGGTTATGGAACAATAGAAGAACCAAAGTTAACTACTTCAAAGTCTTTGGTTGCAAAGTCTATATCCATAATACCAAGGAAAATCTTGAAAAAATTGCATCCAAGAGTGATGAAGGAATCAGTATAGGATATTCAATATCTAGTAAATCCTATAGAGTTTTTAACAAGAGAAATAAATGTGTGGAGGAATATTCCCATGTCAAGTTTGATGAGAAAGATCCACATGACCCTAAGACCTTTCTAGGGAATCTTGAGGATGATATATCAAATCTAGACATTAAATCTAAATCCTATAACTATCCTGTAAAAAAATCTATAAAGAATTCAAGTTCTATAAATTCTCTAGATTTAAGCCAGAATGAACTTGAACCTATTGAAGAGCCTAAAATCAGTAGCCCCTCTTTTTCTAGAGCTATTAAAACCCTTATGAACCATCCTTTAGATTATGTTGTAGGAGATTTAGATAACTTAACAAAAACTATATCTTCTCTTAGAAATTTGGTGGAACATCATGTTTTCTTATCACTACTTCAACGTAAAAACATCAATCATGTTATCAATTATGAATTTTTGGTGATGGTTGTGAAAAAAGAACTTAATAATTTTTAAAGGAATAAAGTTTGGAAACTTTCTGATAGACCCAAAGACACTTTTACCATATGCAATAAGTGGGTATTTAGAAATAAAGTTGATAAAGCCGGTAGCATAGTTAGAAATCAGGCTAGATTGGTTTCACATGGCTATAGTCAAGAAGAAGGAATTGACTATGAGGATACCATTTCACCAGTTGCTAGAAATGAATCCATCAAAATCCTTCTTTCTTATAATTTCCATATAAATTTAAAACTATATCAAATTGATTTCAAGAGTGCATTCCTAAATGGTTACATAGTTGAGGTTGTTTTTGTTGAAGAACCCCCTAGTTTTACAAATCCTCACTTTCCAAATTATGTTTTTAAATTATAAAAAACTTTTTATGGTTCAAAACAAGGTCTAAGATCTTGGTATGATAGATTAAGTACTTTTGTTATATCCAAAGGTTTTACAAAAGGTATAGATGATCCAACTCATTTTATAAAACTAATTTCAAATGATGTTTTAGTATTTCAAATTTATGTTGATGATATTAATTTTGGATCTTCCAAAAATTTATTATGTATTGAATTTTCTAAAATGATAAAAAAACTGAATTTGTAATGAGTTTAATGGGTGAACTAAAATTATTTCTTGGATTTCAAATCATTCAAAATAACGATGGTATTATTTTAAATCAATTAAAATATACTAAAGATATTTTAAAAAAAATGTCTTAGAAAACACTAAAAGTAGTGATACTCCAATGAGTAGTACTTGTAAGATGGATCTTGATGAAGATGGGAAATATGTTAATCAACCCACTTAAAGGCAAATTATTTGAATCTTACACCACTTAAAAATTATCTAACCTGATATTATGTTTATTGTATGTATCTATGCTCACTTTCAAGAAAACTCTAAAGAGTCTCCTTTAAATGCTGTTAAAAATATTTTCAAATACCTCAAACTTGCACCCAATCTAGTACTGTTATATCCTAGAGGAAAATAATTTTAGTTAGTTATCTATTCAATGATGATTTTGGTGGTTGTAATTTAGATAGAAAAATAACCTCTAAAACATGTCACATTTTAGGAAAGTCTCTAGTTTTATGGTGTATTAAGAAACAAAAGTGTGTTGCATTATCTGCTACCAAAGATGAATATATAGCTGCTGGTAGAGGTTGTGAAAACATTTTGTGGATGAAACACACATTACTAGACAATGGATATCAATTTATAAAAGTACCTATAAATTGTATCAATACAAGTTCTATTAACATTTCAAAGAATCCTGTTTCACACTCCAGGACAAAACATATTGATATAAGACATCAATTTTTGAGGGACCATTATCAAAAAGGAGATATCACTTTCGAATTATTTGGAATTGAATTTCATATTGATGATATATTCACTAAACCATTAAATTATGAATGGATAAATTACATCATACATGAATTAGGAATCATAAATATCAAGTATAAAGTGTACGGTTTCAAAACATATTGTTTCACAGCTTACAGTTTCACAGTTTACGGTTTCATGATTTGCAGTTTCATTAGTCATTGTCTTATAATTACTGTCTCTATCTCACGGTTTCATAGGTTATTGTCTTGAAGTTAATATTTCATGTTTATGGTCTTACAATTACTACCTCTTGGTTACTGTCTTGAACTAACTATATCAAATGATACAGTCACACCATTTGGAGTCACACTGTAAGGATGACAACGTGAAAATCTGTCCTGGTCTTGTCGTGACAATTTGCTTTGGTCTCACTATGACAATCTGTTCCAATCTCACCGTAAGGACTCAATTTTTGTTTTATTTATATTATATTACCCGTATCATTGTGTTAATTATTTTATTGTTTTTATCCTAAATTTCTGAATTTGCGATGCATGAAATACCTAAATAATAAAAACCCAATATATTTAACTATCTTCATCACTTGAGATCTCTTCTCTCAAAATCCAAATTTCTCTCTTTCAAACCATATGTCCTCTTTCATCCCTTCATATCTCTCAATACCAATTTGAAAACCCAAAATGATGCTCCCATCTTCATCAATTACTAAGAATCAAAAATCTAAGAAGAAAGTGAAAAAGGCACCGAAAGTAGTGACTGAAGGACCGTTGAATCCGAATCTTGCTGAGAGAATAGTAGTACAAGAAAAAAAAATTAACTAAGTGATTGTTATAAAGTAATTCATTAGTTTTGAATATACTATAAGAGTAGGGATGGCTGAACTAGTTCACAAAGGCTGATTTATCCAAAACTTGTGTCTCGGTTTTATCAGTATGTCTAGTTTTCTATTGATACGGAAGATGGTTTTGTTGTAAGAAGATAGATTAATGTTCAAAGGTGTAATTTTTCCTCAAGGTTATGGGTTTCCTACATAGGAATACCTCATGACAGAATATTTAAGGACTACTAGAGAGGTCCTCCTCCTAGTGATTTTTTTTCTTAGAAAAATCCCAAGGATGTTTGACTAACTATAAGAAGAAAAGAAAAGAAATTTCCACAGAGTTGGATGGTGAAAAAATGAGGATATTTATGTTTATCAAGAATATTATTAGTCCAAGGAAAGGGTATTTTTCTACTCTCAAGTATCAGGATGTATTTTTGATACATATTAAAAAAAATGGGCACAATATTAATCGGTGTAAGTATATTATTCTTTACATGTGTGAAAGGATTAAGACAACCTCAAATTCTACTTATTTGTTTTATTGAAGGTTAATCTCTACAATGTTGTCTGCTAAAGGGGTGGTTGGCCTGAATAAAGAATTCATAAAATATTATGAGTTATATATCTCAATGGATACAGTCATAAGGATGAAAATAAGATGGAATCCATGGAAAAATCCTTGGGTGGAGGACAATGAAAGGTTGTATAAAATGTTCAATCTTGTGGAGAATCCTTCAAGACCTAAGAACATGTCTTATCCAGGTTTGGAACCATATGAAGTGGTCGATTAGTCTAATGATGAAGAAGAAGAGGTAGTTGTTTCACCTATGAAAGGAACTGCCTTGGAAAAAGAAGATAGTGGACTACATGTTACACAAAATGTAACTGAGAATGATTTACCAGTTACTAAAGGAAGTGTTGATTTAGAAGAAGATCCTATCTCTTTAAAAGAATCTGATGCCAGTCCAATAGAAAATGTTGTTCTTGAGGAGAATCTGGAAGAAGAATTTCTATTGAGGAAGAGGCTTCTATTGAGGAATATTTAGAAGAACAAACTATCCTGAATTTATCCCATTTTCTAGGGAAAGAATGGAACAATCATTTCAACTGGATAGAAAAGAAATGGGTGAGGCTATTAGAGATAAATATTTAGAAACAAATCAAGGGATTTAATCTCTTAGACCTATAAGAGAGGTACCTATTTAGGGGGAGCAGCACCCCAGTATCGAAAGTGTTGAATTTCCCAATCCTATTGATCAAATTACTGTCAATACTGAATATAGGTTTCCTAGCTACATTTATGTAGAAAATACCTAGGAGTCCTCATTTAAAGGTATAAACCTTTCCACTGTGTTTTAATTGAAACTAGTTATTATAAAGAGCCCTAACCTATCACATCTCTTATTCTTGAACCTACACAATAACCTTCTACTTCTGTGAGTCACAGTGATCTCAAGGTTTTTTTAGAGACACTCTATTAGCTGGCTTTAAAAATCTTTTGAACTCCCAACCTGCTCCTGTGAAAAATCTTAGTGAAAGAGATGCTTCTTTCTTATTAGAGAAAATCATATGGAAAATTTAACCAAAAATACTTTATGAAATACAAGAAATTATAATTGAGAACAAGCATTTGAGTTTTGAGGTGAAGTATCTCAGAGCTATGGATGAAGATATGCAAAAAGTGTTGCAACTAGGACATGCTCCTGTTTCTCATCCTATTGAAGATGTTAGTGATCATATTCCATAGAAATTTGTATCTTTGATTCAACCGTACTTGAATTCAACTAATTTAAAAGTGGTTGAAAGAATCATCAAGATAGTTAATGAGATGCGTGAGATTGTTGTTGGTCTTAACAAGTTAACTAATGGGTTCAATGGATTTCTACATAAAGTTCTAAATCATCTCAAGTCTCTCACTTAAGTCGTTACTGCTTACAGTGCCTCTAGAGAGTCATCTAAACCTACAAACAGTGATCTACTCAAAACTGTTGTTAAAGAGGAACTACAGTCAGTTTTATATGGTTTTGAAAAATAAAGATTATCTACTATTGTAAATAATAATAACAGAGTACCTGAGTTAGTGAGGATTAATTCAAAGAGTTCCAATAATGCTCAGGATTAAATTACAAAGAAATTGGATTTCTACTTTAATAGGATTTTCTCTAAGCATTAAATTAAAAATCATTTCAAATATCTTGTATAGAATTTTAAAATTCCTCATATCACTCAAGAATTTAAGACTCGAGTTCAAAAGATGATAGATTTTTCTCCTCTATTGGATAAGTTCATGGAGAACAAAGATAATTTCAAGAAGATAATAAAGTGTGTTGGTGATATCATTACTGATTTCATCCAATTTTGGAATCCTTATTTTCAGGTGCAAAGCACTGTCATTACAGCTCCTGCAACTGCACCTTTGCGGCCTACTTTAACTCCTTCCTCATCAACTACTTTTGCTTCTACCTCAATGTATATTTCTCAGGATCTGAACTAGATTAGACCTTTTATCCTTGAAAAATACTTGTCTTGGTCTTCATCTAAACCCACTCTAGAACCTTCTATTTTGAATGGCTCCCTCTTCCTTCTCTGACCGTTGGCTCACTCCCTTCTTCAAACTATACTTCTGCTCCTACGGCACCTTCTGATGCTACTTCCAAGGGAAAAAAGACTGTTAGTGCTGAAGATAAGTGAACAATATATTTTTGTATGGATGTTTTATACTTTTTCATAATTATTGTAATTAAAAAATATCTTTCTATCTAATGCAATGTGCATTGTTCTTTTCTATTAACTTATTTACCTCCATTCCATGTCTATTTTTCTTTTTCCTATAATATTTTTGAGAATTCAAAAAGGGGGAGAAATCACACTAGGAACATACATCTAACTCCTATGATTTGTGATCATAAAAAATGGGGATATTTTTAAACTTCTCATGTTTTAATCATGTTTTAATGGTCTCAAATCCTATTCACCTTGTTTAATCTATCTCAAATCATGTGCAGAGATGGTTTTCTTCCATATAATTTAAATAACATTTCACAAGCTCCTGATTTCTATAAATCATGTTCAATTATTGTAAACTATATTATTTTTTTTCTATAATCTTTTATTATATTAAACATTAAGTATAATTCAGTCTCTGAATGTTATTTACTAATACATAATTACATATATTTGGCTACGTTTGAGAAACCGTATGTCTACCACTGGTTCCAAATTTTGGTAAAGTCCCTAACACCGTAAGACAGACACTGTAATCCCAGACACCATAATACTTGACACCGTAACCCTGACACTATAACCCAGAAACTCTAACCCACACACCGTAACCAGTTTTCAGATCTCATAGAGTCTGTGACACTAGTTCCTTACTACCATCATGAAGAAACTGTTCAAGGTTTTGAAAATGGACTAGACACTGGTCCTGAGACACCATGATCTTGACACCGCATTCGTGCTACTGGTTCCTGATCTCAATGCAATTGTGGCATCATGACTGTCTCACCACTCAATGGAAAAGAAGAATACATTGTATCCTAGAGACACTGTTTCCCAGTGATATTGTTTCAAGACAAAAAGTGACACTATTATTTAATATGTTTTGTAGTTTTCAATTAAATTTATAACGTTCATATTTGAGTTATTTAAAGGAACTGTCAGAATTAATATTTATGGGTAGACATATCACCTAATAGTACAAGGTACGAGGTGTAGAATACATGCATCCTATCAGCTCCAACACATGCACCCTTTAACAATAAGGAAAGTTTGGCACTACAGCAATGCGTAGAGAACGGAGCATTGAAAAAATATAACTGATGCATGCAACAAGATACAAATGAAGAACACACAAAGCACTCTTGACCCCTGAAGGATGAATTATCGTATATTAGAGTAGAAAACATCTTCTCAGAACCAAATCAAAGAAGAACACAAGCTACATAGATCACAACATCGAACTGGAAACCAAAGAACCAGACTTACGATACTTTGTTTTTCACAAGAGGACATGATAATTTCATCTTCTTTGTTCTAAAAGTCCAAAGCTTCCTAGAATAAAACTCAGAGAACTTATAACCCTTTCTCATCATCTTTTCTCTATTTTGTGCTATTTTTAGATTTTGAGTAGTGTGTGTGTGTGTGTCTATATTAAAATACACACTTTATCCTATATTAAACTATAAGATACAAGATATCCTTCCTATCACATATTCTTACATTTATTTACTCCCATGGATAAGTGTGGAAGAGATCGTTGTGTTACTTGGTAGTTTATATGCATGAAAAATAGTGGAAGAGGTATTGTGACATGGACATTTATGTGTACTATTATTTACCCAGATCTTGGGTTTGGATCAATATCTTATCTATATAGATTGGTTAACGGAAATTTATCACAAATTGGAGTGTATTATGTCTCATCTTAAGACTAAACCACTTTTTTTATCGATTGTGTCTTTGGATTTTAGTTTTCTCTCCTTTACTTTATATTTCAGAAAACTAAATTTTACTTTGATAGTTAGTCTTGGATAGAATTTATAATTATTTTACCTTATTAGATTAGATTCAAAAGTTGTATCAATAACTCGCATATATATTACTTAGAATTAATCAATATTCTGAGAAGTTATTTGAATAGTTAAACTATTACAACCTTTTTACCTTGATTAACTAGCCTGTATTCATTTTTTAGGGAATCATGTTAAGTGAAATTTTACAGAAATTTTTATATATACTCAATTCACCCCCCCCCCCCTCTTGAGTAATATACTCAAACCAACCCCACAGTTAAAGTAGAACCAAGATTGAGTGAATGGTATTGGATGTGTGAGATAATTGTGTGTATTGTCGGGATATGTATATGATCATGAAAAAGAGAATGGATAATGACTTTCTTTTTTACATTCCTTGGTTTTTCACTATATTAGGTTAATTGCATTGGGTAATGATTTGTTTGGGTTATTGTTAATTGTGAACTAGTTCATGGAATTTATATAAATTGTTTTATATAAATTGTGCTAACATGTTCTATCCTAGTGTCATGTGTAGGGAAGTCATTTGGGGAAAACCTACTGAGTATTTGTAATCCCCCTATTTAGGCACATGTGTGATTTTACATATGTTATATTTCAGAACATAATTAAAGGTAAAGCATATCATTTTTCTTACAGTTCGACATGATGATTCGGTGATGTTTTGGTTCTTGTAACATGGATCTTGGTGTAGAGATATGGATGGTGTTATAGTTATTTGGTGTCTGGTTATGTAGTCTTCCGCTTGGTACTCTGATTTTTGGTTTGGTTGTATTGGAATTTGGGAATTGTTATGGATTAGTTTGGTTGTATTTTGGTAATGTATGGGTTGTATTGTTTTTTTTACATGAATCATGAAGCCTTTTGGTAATGTATTGTTTGGTTGGTAGATTTTATCTTAAGGTAAAATCATTCCCCAATGATTCTTGAAGCCCTTGGAATTTATTTCCAGGCTTTGGTGCCCTGGGAATGTCGCTTAAGGCCAAGTAGCATTCGTCTACCCTCTCAAGCTGATGGGATGTGGGAAGGATGTTAGAGATTTAATCATACTAATATTATTAAATAATATTTATAGGAGGTTACGTAGGAATAAAAGTCAAAATAGATCGATAATGAAAATTACCACATATTTGGGAAACATCCTTTGGAATTCATCTTAACCCATTTGAGGATTGTATTTGGGAAGATAAAAATCCATTGTACATGGTGATTAAATTATATAAGATATTTGGGTAGGGTTCGGCCAAATTAGAGGCATCATAGTGTGTTTTTATGTAATGTGAGGATATTTATTTTTATAAGGGAGGTGGGTTTTACATGTGTATAGCAACAAGTTCTTTCATTATGGATCCCAAACTATTTATTTTCTCAAGAGGTCAATCATTGAATTTTCTTACATATTCATTTTTTACATGATTACTCCACATTCTAACCATCGACTAAAACTAAAAAACCTAGTGTAAGTGTAAATACACCAAAACTAGTATCTTAGAGACAATGGTTACATTATTACATTGGGTATAGTTACAAGGAATCACATCTTGAAGGTTTTAACACCTTATTAGGCTTGGAAAACAAGAAACATACATTAATATCACATTATAGTTTAAAATATAAAATACAAATTTTATTTTCTTTGGGAAAACCAATATTCCCTTTAGCATAACCCTATATATATATTATAATAAACTTCCAAGAATTATAGGGAGAGGAAATATAAAAAATTGATGAGATCAGATGATCGTTAAGGCTATGGTTAAATTGAATGATATTGTGAATAAAAAAATTCATATATGTCAAGGTAAATATCTAAAAACACAATTCATTTAATCAATATCTTGAGCATGAAGAATAATATGGTTTTACTAAATGAAGATAAAATAATTCCATTAAAATAATATAATGATATTGAAGATTATACATGGATATCATAACTAATAAAATAACACCATATAAATCAATAACTAATCTCACAAATATGTAATGGATAATGTCTTGAAACATTAACACACCATCAATTCAGCGTTCTAATAAATCTTACAAAAATGGGTAAGGCCTTGGCCAAATACCAAATCTAGTTTGTCTCATGAGACCTACTGATGCATAATAGTGCTATAGAGGGACCTTTCCATTACTTACTAAATCCAATGTATTCCTCATATAAAAGGTTTAAAAAATAGTCAACAAATTTTTTATTGAAAACTATAATATGAAATTTTAATTATTTATCCGATCAATAAACATAATCATAAAACATCTAGATTAATATGGTGAATGATATCAAAATAGTATATCCTTAGTAAAAGTATTTATAAATAATCCATTTAAATAATAAGGATAGTATAATTACAACATCTTCCTAGTGAACCATAAGTAAAATAAGGTTTTCTGTAATTGATTAATAAAAATACCATATAAAATGTCATTAAAACATTATTGAAGAAAATATCATTTTTACTTTGAAAATTACTTTAAAAACTAAAAATCAACATAATATTATGAAAAAAAAATTCTTTGAAAAAACCACATAAACTTATAGAAGAAGCTTCAATGAAATGATCGGTCGTGATGGTTGGAAATTATGTTAAAGCTGAGTATGTTAAAACAAAGATTCATTTATCAGTTTTGTTAAAAACGTAAGAAGTACCCAATTAAAAAAACAATATAAAGATTAAATTTAACCCATTTTTTTAAAAAGGGTATAAAATTATTTAATAAATCATTGGATAATATTACAAATATTTTAAATTTTTACGAAAATATGGACATGGAAGTGAATGGTACCTAAGTGAGTTGAAAACAATGTAGGGTTTACATAAAAATATTAATTTAGTATCTCCAGTAATTAAAGAGGGGGAATTGAATTGAAAAAATTTAATCTATAATTATAACTATATTATAATAAAATATATTTTATTTATGATTGAATGATCTAAAAATTCCTTCAGTAGTGGCTTAAACATAAATAATCTTGAATAATGATGAGATCGTGAAATAAACCCTTACATCATGTCTGATTTCCACTATAAATGTTTGAAACTCATATATAATAAATATAAATTTATTTTAAATATATAATAAAACCATTATAATATATATAATAACATATATTATTTATATAAAAAAAATTATTTCCCATTTCTTAAAAATTATTTATTAAAATCGCTATTCTGAGTGATTACTAGTTTGTTTTTCAAGTATGCTTTAGTTTGATAGTTTTGGTCTTTGTACATTGATCATCATTCCATAATATCTATAATTTAAATTCTTATATAAATATCATATATATATATATATTCATTGTTTATTTATTTATATAAATCAGTAAAAGTTAGATATAAAAAAATGAATTACACCACTCATATAGATGATAGGCCATATGTACACTTGAACATTGTTTCTAGTTTTCTAAAAGATGGAAAGAAATAAAGGAAAATAAGATTTCACCTCTAAAAAATAATTAATGTATCATATATATCATTTATATTCATTAAATTTATCCCTATTATCATCCATGTTAGTATAAAATTAAAAATCTATCGCATCACTTTGTGGAAGTTGTAGTCCACACATATGCATGAGCAATGTTATCATTTTCAAATGGATTAGAATGTAATAAGGTAGAAATGATATTATAATTTAAAAAGTTTATTTTTCCATAAATATATTATATATACTATAAAAACATCATTATATACATATATGAGAGGTGGTGAGGGAAAAATAATTACATTAGTTCGTGTGCCGGTAGTATTCCATAAAAACGATCGATGGTTTCATTTTCCATTTTATTGAAAAAGGGTTTATAAAGGTTATTAAATTTAAATAATAACATCAAATTATATTTAATATAGTTATATTATTATTTTATCATATTTTTATAAGCATTTAATGTGTTAGAGTAAGAATATAAAGAACACACATGGTTAAGAACTACACCTCTTCATTGGAAAACATCTTTAGGTTTATACGTTAATATTTCCTATGAATTTTTTATAACAAAAAAATGACAATAATTCAAGGTTAGTAATGTAAGGAAATTATTACACTAAGTATTTTTTGATCCAAATAGAAATTAAAGTGTAGATATGAGAGTATAGGGGTGTCCGTTTATAAGTGGGGGGATGTAAAACTTGGGTTGTTTTGAAAATAATATAATATATCCACATTTTATATACAAAAAATGGATCCAAAATGAACCAATCCCACACCATAGATGATAAATGGTCTATATATAGAAATAAAATATAATTTAGTCATGTATTTAGGTCATTATAGTTTTTATCTTTTTTGTTTAACCTTCGGTAAACCCGTATTATCCCTAACCACAATAAATAAATTTTGCCCTTTTAACAATTCATTGTGAATAAAAATATAGTTAAACTCATTAACTAATATTAATTAATATTATTAAAAATATTTAATTCATTATACAAAATTCAATTCCACATAAGTGGACTACTTTTTTTTATAATTAAATTTTCAAACGTTATAAAAAATGTTTTTCAAGAGGAAAATCTTTTTTAAGTATAAAAAGTTATTATATAAAAAATAATATAAAATATATTAAAATTTAAAAATATGGTTTAATAATAATATAAATGATATAATTTTAATTTTAAAAAAAATTAAAATAAAATGAAAATTTTTAGATTCTTTAAAATTTTGTTAACAAAGTCAGTATTTTTTAGTATTCTCTAAAAACTTAATATTTGCAGAAAATTCTAAAAAAAGAAATCAAAGATTATTTTTACATGATTATTTAAAAAATTATATTTATTTTTTCATAAGTCGTATAAAAATAGAAAAATTAAATTTATAATAAGTGAAAAAAACGTGATGAAACCAATTTTTGGAAAAATACATTTTTAAGCATGAAACTGGGTTTATTCTTATCTCATTCAAAGAAGAAATATTAGTTGAATTATAAAACATCATATTGAATATATAATATATAAATTTTTTTAATATGAATAACCAATTGTGATTCATTAAATTTATTAAGATAAGAACACATTGTGGGCATAAAAATAGTTTTTAAAGAAAATATTTCTTTTACATTCAATTAATTTTTATTTTTTTTATTATCAATTGTTAACCACTGAATTTATTTATACATTTATATACCGTATAATTTTAATAATTTATTTATTTTTATTAATAACATTCATGTTAATGGATGGGTTATAATGGTATACTATTTGGCGGTTCTTTTAGACTTGAGGTTATTTGTATAAGAAGATATCAAAGAGATTAAATTTATTTTAGAATATATATAAAAAAGTCTCTTGGTGTCACATTATTCCCTATTTAAGAAAATTTCATCCTCTAACTTTTGATAATTTATCCTTATGAAAATATTTTGGAAGTTCTTCATCATAAATTATTTAGTTTCCAACTTCTCAACTTTTATCCTATGATTTCTCTAAAGTATAATTACTATCCAAGTCATCTGATTCCACTACACTTTTTATATAGTGCCAGGAATATTGATAGTATATTCATAGTAAGATATTATCTTCTAATTCAATTTCCTTAGATGTGATTACATGCTTTGGATCTAGCATGTACTTCTATAATAATGATATAAGGAACACATCGTGTACTTTAGAGAGACTTGGTGGAATTTCTAAAAAGTAAGACACAACTCGAATTCTATGTAGGATCTCAAAATTTTGGATGTACCAAGTGCTTAATTTCAATATATTAACAAAACTTCATTATATGGATGTATGTTCAAGAAAATGTGATCTTCTATTTTATTTTCAAAATTATTCCTTCGATTATCAATTAATCTCTATTTTATGCTTTGAGAATAATTGATATGGGTTAGAATAGCCTTTAACATTTCATTTGTATCATCCACCTATTCTAGTCCTACATGATTCCTTTCCCAACTTCATTCTAACAAGTTAGAGTATGTCATTTCATTCCATATAATTCTTCATATATTTCCTTATGAATATTTTAATGGAATATGTTTTTATAAGTGAACTCTACCAAAGGTAAATCATTATCCAATATACCTTTAAATTCAATATAGAATACCTTACCATTTCTTATAATGTTTGAACAGTCCTTTTGAACTATCCATTGGTTTTAGGGTGATAAGCAGTTCCCAAGTGATGCTTGGTATCAAGGGTTATCTGAAGACTTTTCTACAATTTTGATGTAAATCATGGATCACAATTAGAAACAATTAAAAGAGGTGTACCATGATTTCCTAAACATTCAATAATATAGAGATGTTCAAGGAAATAGAGAGGTAAATATTATCCTATAGTGAGGAAGTATTCATATTTGGTGAGGTGAGAAAAAATGACCCATATTGAATCATTATTTCTTGGAGTCTTTTGTAATATAATGAAAAAGTACATACCAATGTAATAAATTTTTTATATAAGAATAGGTAGTGATTGAGTTACTCTTATAAGGTTCTATATCTCATAATTCACTTACAGTCAAACCAAGAATCTTGATATATAATCATAAATTTTCCACTTCACACTGTTCCACAAAAAAATTTCCATCAAATTTTTATACTTCTTGGTGCTACTAGGGCGTATAAATATATTCGATCTATAGGAATCATTAAACAATTATCTCTTCAACTAAGGTATAGAAGAAAAAATTAACACATTTCTATATTTTATAACACAATCTTCACATTAAAATCTTTCAATTTCCCATCATTCAGGAATTTAATTTTCATTTGGAATTTCTCATAATTGGATTGAGAACATTTTATATATTTTTTAAATATGGTTTAGAAATCATTTGAAAATGGAGTGATCTCACCCATTTTACAATGATTCATATATCCATGTTAAATATGTCTATGAATATAGGATCACTATAAATCCTCATTTTGTTTAGAACTTTGTTATATTTCCTACTTAGTGCATTATATAATTTATTTTAATTACCTAGGTGGTAGTGTATTAGGAAATCATAATCCTTGAGTATATAAAGCCATCAATATTTCTTCATGTTGATAAAAGTCTCTGAAAATATGTATTTTATACTCTAATGATATGTGTATATCTCCTATCTTTTTCCATATAGATAATGCCTCCATATCATCAAATTAGTGATTACAGATACCAAGTCAAGATCATGGGTTAGATAATTTTGTTCAAGAATCATTAATTTTCTTTGATTCATAGGAAATGACATTATCATTTCTCATATAAACACCACTATGTCCCTTCTATAATGCATCACTATATATCACTTCAAAATAATAGTTTTCAATGATCCCTTATGCAATTCTTTAAAGAATTATTCACTTTCATTTTTGGTATGAACTTAACCCTTTACAAGTAATTTTGGTTAATGGGTTATCCAATCATGTTTTTTTAAAACAACCCACCAATAGTAACCTTAAAAACCAATTAAGCAATGTGACTTAGTTTTTTTATTGGTGTAACCATTCATGTATTACCTTTTCCTTCATATGATAAACTGATATTCCATCCTTAGAGAAAATATTTCCATGAAAAAACATTCTAATTCAACAATTCACATTTTCTAAATTTCCAATATGATAATTTTCTTCTAAGGGTCTCTAGAATGATCCTCAATTGATTCTAATGGTCATTATATCTCTTAGAGTAAACAAAGATAACATCAAAAAATACCACAATAAAATTATTAATAAATTACATGAATAATCTTTTCATCAGATCCATAAAGATAAAGAGTTCATTATACAATACAAATATAATTACAAAAAAATCATAATGTTCCTACCTCATTAAAAATATTGTCTTTAGAATAAAATCTCTCTTTAAACACAATTTTTTATACCCAAAATGAAGGAAAATCGTTGAAAAATAATGAGTTCTATGAATTTGATTGAAAAAGTCTTCAAAGATAGGTATATGATACATATTTGTTATTGTTATTGCATTGATTTCCCAATAATCAATGCATATACTAAAAAAATTCATGTTTTTTCTTAAGAAAAATGTACATGGGATCAACATACTAAAAAAATGTGTATAAATACTTTATCACACAACTCCTCTTGTTGTTTTATTAATTACACAATTCTTTAGTGCCCATTCTATAAGGATTCTTTGATATTGGTCATGTATCAAGGATTAAATCAATGGAAAATCAAACATTATGCTATGATGTATATGCACGTAATTCATCAGGATATACATCAATGTATTATGTCACTATAGGTTCATCCTCAATTTTATTATTAACTTTTCCATATGTAGGTTGTGTCTATTCTTATTTACTAAGAATATAATTTAGATGAGTTAATAAGGGTGGGTATAAATATGAATCATATGATGAAGTATACCCTCTAAATCTATGGTTTTCCACATCTTCATCGCAAATCATTATTTCCCTCTATTTGAAATAATTTTCTTCATCGTATTTTTTAATCCTGTCATTAAAAAGAATTACATAAAAATACACTGTTGGAATATTAATGAAATTATTAAATATGGAAATTTTTATGTACCCTAATGGGAACTGACTGAAACATATTTATTATGGTGAGACTTCCATTAGGAGTCTAGACTAATAACTCCATTCTTACATTATTTGGGAAATATTCAATTATTATAGAAAAATTGAATGATATAAAATAGTGAGAAGATATAGAATCGACTAAATCATTATATAAATTTGATGATATTATTAATGTACATCCTCCCACCTCATTAGGATCTTCAGCCTCAATTGTTTTGAGTACATAAGTTTATAATTTTTTACCTTTTTCCTTTCTGGGTAGAATTACCTTTACACATAGTAGAATAATTTTAAATGTTCCCCATATCCTTATAGTTAAATAATTTCACTTTTGAAACGTCTTTCTTTCCCTTTCATTCAGGAAGAATAGTGGATTTTCTCTCCACACTTGTAGAAAACTCTCATTTCAAACAATCCTTTTTATGGTATTTCATTCCACATTTATTATAAACTGAAAATTACATCCTTCCCTTCTTTACTATTATTATATATATTTTTTAAATTACATTGAATCTATTTTCTTATCTTTCTATCATTTGAAGTCTATGTCTGGGAGAATTCATTCTCTATCTTTAAATAACATGATACTATGTCTTCAAATAAAGATAATTTTATGGAGACTAGTACCATTCGAATTATTTTCATAAAATAATCAAAGAAATGGTCAATTTTTCTCTTTATATTATGTTCCTAGTCTACAAAATTACTTGAAGTAATTGTAAAGTTGGATTCAGAAAAATAAATGTTTTTTCTTCCTTTCATATTAGACTCATGAATTGTTTATCCATATCCTATCATTGATCATGTGGAGAATATTTTTCCTTTATATGTTCCTCAAATTCATTCTATTCAATTGTTTCTATTTCATTCTAATCTTTAGATATTTTTATCAATGAATGACATTGATCCAAATACCATAAGATATGATAAATTTATATTTAAACCTTCTATCTTTCTTTGATTCATGAAGTATAAAATATTTTCTACAAAGATCATATTCATTTTTTAACAATAAATGGATTCATTGTTCCATTGAATGATAGTGTTTTTCGACAGATGAAGTGGTCTAACATTATTATAACACATTTTGGATTTGAAGCCTGATCCATACAATCCATGTTATTGGTCATAACATAATTCAGTTTCCCAAAAATGGTTATAATTTTATTAGTTATAGCTTTAGATCAATCTCTATATTCGTTATATTACCCAGGAGAGAAATCCCTATATGGATTATGTGCATTAATATGGTTCTAATTCCTTCTAAAAGGCTCCATTTTTAAAAAAATCATACACTAGATTTGATTATAACATTATGAAACACATTGTACTATCCCAAAACTAGTAAAAAGTTAATATAAATTGAAATAATTATGCATAGTTAATATCAAAATCATACACTTGGATTCTTTGGTAAATTTTTAAAATAATGAAAATATTTTCAAATACAACATAATGGTTTATAATAAAAATTTTAATTAGGTGAAGCATATCCCAAGGGATTTTAAAACTAGGTGTATTAGAAGACCCTTTTTTGACCATCAAGTGATGATGGTGTTAAATCCAAACATACCCTTTTCTAAGTTATTACTCCCAAGAAATATTATGCCAGAGATGCATCAACTTTTAGTGTCTATAGAGGGATTTAATTCTCAAAAATCTATATAATCAATACCTTATGAAAACATTAGGATGATATGTTATACTTATATTTATCCTAAAAGATTGTCACGAGAATATGTTCTCTAATATATGTTTTCCAAAATCTAGTTCCCAAGGTTTTTACTAAACATATTTTGATACCAACTATAAAGACCCAGACCCTAGTATCCAAGAGTCTATAGTTACTTTATTACATTAGTAATAGATACAAGAAATTGTGTCACAAAGAAAAAAAAATATGTTTATTTGTCTTGGAAAATTAATGACATACTTGAATCTCACATTACATCTAAAAAATGAAATAAAACATGGTATTTTCTTTTATAACGCCATTATTCTATTTTTAATATCTTTTCATATCATTTATAATACCTTTCCTAGAATTATTGGGAAAAACATAAGAAAGTGGTGAGATTAGATACTATGTAAGGGTATTTATATGACAGATGTTATCTTGAATATATAAGTCATATCTAATATGAATAAATAAATATATGAAAGACCATTCCACTTAATCAATAAATTGAGCATGAATAATATTATGGATGGAATAAATGATTATTAAATAATTCTATATAAATATTAACATGACATTTAAAATTATCTAAGGATATAATAAATAATCAAATAATCACATC
This sequence comes from Viscum album, assembly GCA_963277665.1. NCBI lineage: Eukaryota > Viridiplantae > Streptophyta > Magnoliopsida > Santalales > Viscaceae > Viscum > Viscum album. The sequence goes on along the minus strand of OY728138.1, from coordinate 1,432,939,478 downwards.
AATGTGAATAAATACTCTCATATTTAGGGAATATATAATTTCATACATCATAAACATACCATCGAGGCCTCATGCTAGTAAATTTTATATAAATTGTCATGGAATTATCCAAAAAACCAATATAGTTTGTCTCGTGAGATCTACCGATACAATAAAAGGTTATAGTGGGGCCCACCCATCACATAATAATTCTGATGAATTGTTCATGTGAATGGTGTGAAACATAATCAATGGAGGAATTCATATAGAAAAACTAGCATACAAAATATAAATAATTTTCTTAATCATGAAACATAATCATAAAGCATCCAGAGTAATATAGAGAATTATATCAAAATAGTAAATCCCCATAAAAATGATCATAAACCATCCAGAGAAAAAATAAGGTTGGTATAATTAAAACATATCCCCAATATATCATAAGTAAAATGTGTTTTGTTTTAATTTATGAATAAAAATATCATTAAAAACATTTACGAGGAAAATATTGTTTTTACTTTGAAAATCACTTCTAAAAACTAAATATTTCCATAATATTAGGGAAAATTTTAATTGAAATTAGTCATGGAATCTTTAAATGTAATATTCAGTGAAATGGTCTATCATGATGGTGGGAAATTCCGTTCTTATTGAGTATGCTAAAAATGACATTCCTTTCTCATTTTCGATAAAAAGTAAAAAATTAAATTGTTTGAAAAATGATAGAATTGTTCCTTTTAATTTTTTTTGGTAAAATCAAGGGAATATATGTCTAATAATTAATTATATAATATTAAAAATATTTTATAATCATTTTAGAAAAACATATACAGGGAAGAAAAATATTCCCAACAGAGTAGAGAACAGTTTTTGGTTTCCTTAGAAATATTATTTTGGTATCTTGAATACTTAAAGAAGGGAAATTTAAATGAAAACTTTTAATCTATATGAATAACCATATGATAACAAGATATATTGTGTTTAATATAGAAATATCAAATAATTTTCCCTACCATGATTTAGTTAAAGTGATCCTAAATAATGATGACATTGTGAAATAACCCCACACCTCAGGTCTGATTTCTTATTAAAAATTTTGAAACACATGTTAAAAAATATTGATTTATCATAAACCTATTAAAACCCATAAAAATATTTATCATACTATATATTATTTTCTTAAAAAAATTTATCACCCATTTATTTACAAATCTTTATTAGAAACACTACTCTTAGTGATAACTGCTTCATTTTTCATATTTGTTTTAGTTTGGTAGTTTCATTTCTCGTACATTGATAATGGTTCCATAATCTCTAGAATTTTAATAATTATATAAATATAATATATATTCATTATATATAAACTTATATTAATCCATAAAATTTAGATAGAAAAAATTAATTGCATCATTCATGGAGACAGTAGGCCATACATACACATGAACATTGTTTCCATTTTTTAATGGATTGAACGAAAGAATGGTAAAAAATATTTCACCATTAAATAATAATAATAATATCATATATATAATATATATTCAATAAATATATCCTTATTATCATCCATTTAAAAATAAAATGAAAAACATATAACATCACTTCATGGAGGCAGTAGTCCACACAGACACATGAGCGACATTACCATTTGACAATGAATTTGAAGGTAAGAACCAATAAATTAAATCAATCATTGTATCCATCTATCAGAGGTGGTTATGGAAAATTAATAACATTGGTTTGAGATGTGGTGTTCTGATTTACACATGATCGATGGTTTTATTTCCCATTTAATAGAAGAGGGGGAATATATATGTTAATCTATTAACATAAAAAACATATTATATGGAATATACTGATGTTTTTATTTTATTATAGTAGGATAATATTTAATGGGGTAGAGGAAGAAATAAAATGAAGAAAGATAGTTAAGATCTATACCTCTTCTTCATATAACCACTTTAGGTTTATACTTGAAGCCTTCATAGGATGGTTTTTTGAAAAAAGGGATTGTAGGTTGAGGTGGGGGATGTAATAAAATTATTTGGGTAGGTATGAAATTAAATAAGTTAATTTTTAAGTTTAAATAATATAGGGTCGTGGGTTTCCTTTTATATGTTGGTGGAAGCACACACTTGGACTTTTTAAAAAGAATAAAATATAACCAACATTTACACAAGCCAAAAAGAAAAAAATGTTCCATTATAGAATAATAGATTATATAAGTTAAATATATGGACATATAATATAATTTAGAAAAAAATTAGGTCATTTTAAGTTATAACTTATTTGTATAACCCCCGATAAACCTGTTTTAACCTCAACCGCAGTAATTAATTTTTACAGTTTTCACTATTCTTTATGGCAAAAAAAACTTATTACTTAATTTTATTTATTTATTATTACATATATGGAATCCATTTACCAAATTTTATGCACATAATTGAAGTAATTTAATTTTAAATTAAACCTGTAAGCATGATGAAAAACAATTTTCTAAAGGAAAGGATTTTGTTTAGTATAAAAAAAATTTATATTAAAATTCATAATAAAATTGATTCCAATGAAATAAAAATTTTCATAAATTATAAAACTGAACTATTTTTTCATTTAGTTTTTTTCAAAAAACTAATATAACTTTTTTAAATTCAATAAATTAAATGGTATTTTGCAAAAAAAAATCAGTATTTTTTGCAATTGATCGAAAAATAAAATATTTTCAAGAAATTATCAAAAATTCATTCTAATATAATTTTGACAAGATGATTTCAAAATGTAAGTTCATTTTTTCAAATCCATTTTCTAAAATTTGAAAAAAAAATAGTGAGAAAAACATAATGAAACCAATTTTCTACAATTTTTAAGCATAAGAAGAATTTATTCTTATCCCATGACATGAAGAAATATTATATGAATGATAAAATTTTTAATGAATATATAATATATAAATTTCATTAAAATAATTCACCAACATTTATTAATATAATTTATTATGATAAAATCACATTGTGTGTATATAAATTATTTTTTTGGAAAAAATTTCTTTTAATTTCAAATGTTTTTATCTAATCAATTGATAAAAATTGAATTTTTATATACATTAATAAACCATCTAATTTTAGTAATCTAGATAGTCCGATTCATAGAACCTAATTTATCAACTTTGTCATAAAGGTATAAAATTTCATAGTTCATTAAGACTTGGGGTTTCGTGTGTCGAAAGTTATTGAAGTAATTAAATTTATTTAGAAAGTAATATAACATAAATTATGTGGGATTGAGTAAGAATCAAGATACAATAATTAGGGTGATAAATCATATAATATTAAAAATCTTTGAAGCGATGTCTTTAATTATAAAAATTTTATATCAACATATATCACTTTTAGGTCTACCCTATTCACTTTATGATCATAAAAGTTTGACTTAAGTTTTATGATAATATATAAAAATAACTAAACCCTAATTTGATATTAACTAGATACCTAATAAAAACATACTTAAATAATTCATTATTCTCGATGAAAACATAATATATAACACAATAATTTATGCCCCATAATCATAATGATTTAGTTTCATGGAAGAATTGATGCAAAAAAAAAAATTTAAAGAGATATCATTAGTATATCCAATAATGTTATTCCCTAAAAGTACCCTTTATATATATATATTATACTTATAACCTTTAATCATTACATGGGGAAACAAAATCATAAGAAATTGAGTGATTAGATGTTCATATAGTGTAACCATTGGAGATTTCAATCAAAAACCATACAAGAAACATGATAAGAATAAGGGTTTATGAGAAGTATCATAACATAAAACACCCATACACAAATGTTCATAGATCATAAATCATGAGTCATTGTATAATTCATTAACATTTAAAAATACATGAGTCATAAGTGTGAGAAATTATCATTAATGAATCCTAATCAATGAGAGAATATCATAAGCATATAAAGATGTCATAAGAATTTATAAATAATAATAATACTATAAAAATCATTATTCAAGTAATATTGGCATGACTATCATAAAATAATGGAAAAAGTCCCACAATGGACTCGGTTCACTCCCTAACCTCTTATCATTCTTTAAATGGGTTCACTCTCAATCATCTTTTCATTATTATAATGGGTTCTCTATCCATTATCTCATGATATATATATGATTACCTGGTGAATTATAGGGATATATAATTTTGGTCCCACCCATCACATAATGTAAATCATACATATAGATTTCATAAGATCATAAAAACTGTCATCAATTCATCATATTGTAATTATTCAATAGGGTATTAATAGGTTGTATAAGGATTTAAACATCAAATAATTAAAAGACATTCATAGAAATAAAATATATGGTATCATTATATCATATACCCATTGTAACATAAGACTCATCAATAGATATTGAAATACAAAAAAAATACCTTTGAAATAACATTCAAACCATTCATTGAAAATATGATAAAAAATTACTTTTTTATAACATGTTAAACAAAAAATACCAGAATATTTGGAAAATAATTTCATTTTAAAATATTCATGGAAACATGAAATGTATGATTCAATTAAAATAATATTTGTGATGGTGGTAATAGTTGTTCATGTGGTAAATGTTAAAACAAATATTCTTTTCACACCTTTTGCAAAAAGTAAAAATTAACATGTTTAGAAAAACATTTTATAATTATATTTTAATCCTTCAAAAATAAAATCAAATATGTTTGAAAATTAATTATAAATATTATTGGATTTTATAAAAGTAAATTTTGGAAAAAAAATTAAATAACATCTTCATGGAAGAAAATTTTCATTGACTAAATAAGAAATAAGGTCGAATTTTATTAATAAAATTTTCTCTAAAATTTAAATTAATCATGAGAGGATAATAAATGGAAAACATGAAAACCCCATAAATAACCATAGATCGAGATTTTTTATGGGGTTTATGAGATAAAAGTAACATAATTCATCCAAATTATATTCAAGTATAAATAATACTGAATAAAAATATGATTGAAACATAAACCCTAACCTCATGTTTCAAATTTCATTATATGTGTTATTATAACCCAATATAATGAATTTAAATTTATTTATAATTATAATATAATCATATTCATACATGTATTATAATTTATCATTCCCTTAAAATATTCAATTACCCTTTTATTTACAATTATTCCATAAAATCAATATGCATGTGTTGACTATTCTCTTTCCCATGCATCTTTAGGTTTGATATATCTATTCCATACACCTTAATCATGGTCTCATCATCTCAAAAATATTATTCATGTTATAAGTATCATATTTATTCATTATATTCACTTTTATAACAAATCATATATATTGGTGATGAAAAATGAATTACATCACCTAATAGAGTCTCTAGTCTTTCTGTACACATGATTAATGTTTTCATTTTCCAAATAATGCAATGAAATAAAGGAAAATATTATTATATTTTTATAAAAAATTATATCATAATTGTATTATATATTCATTAAATACATATATATTATCATCCATGTATGGTGTAAAAGAAATGAAAAACGTAACTTCATGGAGGGGGTAGTCTAGTCATATGATCAAACGATGTTATCATTTTTTCCTTGGATAGAATGAAGAGAGAAAATGGTTATACTATTATCATAAAAATATTTTATTATTACAATTTTATTTATTTCTACATTTTAATATTATAATAATAAAATGTATACTTTTTTAAGGATGAATGAAATTTGAAATAGATAGGTAAAGAGAAATACACCAACTCTTGGAAACCTCATTTGACATAAAATTCAATCCTTTAAAGGTTGGTATTTTGGGAAGAAAATATCTTCTTGGATATAGTTCTGGAATATAAATATATATTTTTAGGTATTTTCAGATCTAGAGTTCACAAAGAGTGTGAGTATGTAATGGGAGGGTGTTCCCTTTTATATGTGGGGTGAGTAGAACACTTTTAAATAAATAAAAAACTAAAATATAATGAAGTCATATTCAAGTGTACAAAATAATTTTTATTATTTTAATTTTCTAAATTTAATTTAAATAAAACATACATGACAAAAAATATTAATAAACAAAAATTTTCAAAAGATTTTTTTAGGATAAATGAAACTTCTTATGAAAATTAAAAATTAATTTTGATAATAATATTTCATTTCAATATAGTACAATATGCTTAATTTTATAATGTATAAGAATTATCCTCATATGTTTAAGGTTTCATTCTTCATATGCAATAAGAAACATTTATTTATTAAATATAACTACACTCTAAAATCTTGGAATGTTATATGTTGTTTTTGAATTCAATATGAATTATGCATTATTATCACAATTTTAAAATAAATCAGTTGATCATATCTTATGAGATAAAAGATGGATAATGGGTATGTAATAAGTGATCAATAAATTTTAAATCAATCATGTTTAGACCTTAGTTTAATGATATATAGATCTTTCTTTAGTATGAGTTAAATGGTTTTTTAGATATAAATTTTATGAGGGATATAGAAATAAAATCCTATAAGGATTATTTTTAAGATAAAGTCAAATATTATGGTGAAAAAATTTCACTAGTCAAAGTATTATAATCAATCATCATTTAATAAGCATTAAAATAAAAAAATTATACATTATTTCAAATGTATGTTATAAGTAATTTTCATAATAGATAAGTTCAAGATAAAAATTATGTTAAAACAATCTTGTACATGATGAGAATAAATTTATAGAAAATATATTTCAACTTACTAAATAAATCTCTTAACATAAACCTTCCCCAAGAGCATTTTTTGATAATCATTACATTATTTAATTCAGAATAATTTTGGATTTTTTTTCCAATCCAACACTTTTATATAAAATATTTTAATGTAACAATAGTTTTTCATATTTATGTTGATGGAATTATTACACAAATATTTATATTTCTACAATTCATCAAGTATAAGGGAAACAAAATAAACTAATATCTATCTTAAACATTGTGAATCAGTTAAATTATTAAATACAAAACTTTATAGAAGTATGATTATAGGTTTACTATATCTTCAAGAAATTAATATAGAAATAATAATCAATGTATTTTAATGTTATTGGTTTCTAGTAAATTTTAAGATTCACTTTTAACTATGTTAAAATGATTTTTTTACAATTAAGGAACTATAAAACATGGGTTAATTTATTCATCAAAAAATGATTTTGTTTGTAAAATCTAGCCAGATGGTGAAATTGGAAGTTGTTGATTAGATATAATATTTACTTGTATAAAATTTCATTTTTGATGATAAAAATCAGTCTTATGTTCTTTAAATAGGAAGAAAAATTCTATAAAAATTTCATGTGTTTGAGCTAAATATATATTAGTTATAAGTAATTTTTCTCAAGTTATATGGCTGCAACCCACACTAATGGGTTGTGGATTAATTTTAATTAAATGTGCAATAAAGTTTTGATAATCTTGCTCCACCCATTGTCTAAGAACCCATAACAACAATAATGATAAAATACATTGATCTTAGACACTATTTTCTTAGGTTTTTACCTCTTCCTCTCGGCTGGTTTCTTGCCTGTCCGGCTGTCCGATATGACCAGGCCTTGCTTCTAGAGAATTTCTAGCATGTAATAGTTCTAGATTTGTAGTTCTTCAGAGTGGGGAGGTTTTTGGTCTTTTTTAGTTCTTACAAGATTTTAATTTTGTAAAGTTGTGAAATGGTTCTCTACTTGGATTTGGTTTGGGTTGTCCTAGTTTGACGTCGATAATCTTTTTGTTTATTGTCATCATAAGGCTTGGTCTGGAACCTGGTGATGTTGTATCAATGGTTTTGATTCGAGTAGATCCTTGCCCAAATATGTGTTATTGTTTCAAGAAGACCCATATTCCTTCATTGGTGGCAGTACCTCGGCGCAGGTTTGGTTCATCCAGTCGTGGTGATGGTGGCTTGAACTCACGCTCTTTGGATTGTCTTCCAACCTTCTGTGGTTATGGTAGAGTGGTGTAGGATCACAAGTATAGTCCAGTATGATCGAATGTTAGAGGTCATTTGGTTATGTATTCTCAGTATGTTAAAAGGGTTTAGGAGGTATATTGGTATGGTGATGCACCCGGACTCAACCACATGGATCAGGCTCTGAAGGAGGTTCCATAGAGAGATGTTCATTATTACACAGCTTTATGGATTTGGATGTTTGATAGGGATTGGAATTTTCAATCATATTGGACCTATTCTTTGATACAAGACACTTTCTTATTGTTCAGTATTGCACCAGTGGAGAGTTTTTTCATGATCGATTGTTGGGGAGGGTTTGCTTCATGTTTCCAGTTTTGTTTGTCTTGCTAGACCCTCGGGTTAGGTCATGTTTTAAGTCAATGATTTCTGTTAGTTTTTCCCCCATTATTTCTTTAAAAGGGTTGTCTTGTTTTTAATAATTATAACAAATTTTAAGGCCTTCAGGCTGTTGGATGGATGGTAGATTTTATTACATAAAACATGAGTAGCGAATGATTAACATAAATTTATATTTAATTTACTTTTGTTCAAAAAATACCAAAACATTTATAAACACCATGAGTGAGGGGGAGATGTTTTTTATTTCAACAATTTTTCATATTCATTTCATCAATTTTTAATTTTTGTTTCATTAGTTTTTCATTTTTTATTTCATTATTTTTTTCATTTCATCCATTTTTATCTAATGGAAGTTATGATTTATCCTCAAAAAGATAAAATAATATTATTTTATTTATAAGGAGAATAATAAAAATATATTAAAATTCTATGAACTTCTTATAAATATTCATATACATAATATCTTTGGAAATAGATAAAAAATTAATTTCCTTCAAAATCTTATTTTTTGCATGAATTAGTTTTTATAGAAGATTATTTATTATTTTTCTATTATAATTTCTTTTTTTGAGAATGTAAAATATATTTTCATGTGATAAAATTTGTGAATATAATTCTCAAAATGAATTTGTATGAAATATTATTTGCACATATTCTTTCATAGGAATCATTTTGGACCATCCATACAATAATGGAAGAATGATTTGGTGATAATAATTTACAATTATATGTTTAATTAAATGCATATTTTTTTATTATTTCTATCTATTATTAATATTCATACCTATATGTTTCCTTTGATATTAAAAAAATGGGGGGAAATTTATGTTAATTTGAGAAAAGGTAAATGGGTGAGATTTATGAATTGTCTATTTTTTTAGTTTCACTCTACTATTCACATAGAGTGTTATTTAAGATGCACTTTAACATTTCAATTTTCATTACATTTCTTGTTTAAAAAAATGAGGAGATATTTTAGTCAATTACTAAAATTCATTCTTTATTTTTAAAATCATAATACACAAAATAAATCTTTACTTTTCTTAATTTTTTCATTAATTATTTTTATTGTTCTAAATAAATTTATGGTACTAAAAATTCTAGAGAATATAATAATTCTAAAAAAGTACATTCACCAGTTTAACAAGGTGTTTATAAAATTAACATTGTAGATCTTAACAAGGATATAAATAAATATAGTATTATAACATTAATGATATATTAAATTTACAATAATCAAAATCATTTTTATAGTGTGAAATATCTCCATTATTTGATAATGAATCATGCTAATATCATCATTATATGACAAAGTGCTAGATGATAAAATTATAACATAATCTGATATTTTCATAATTTTAAAATTGATTTTTGTTATAATACTATCTAAAAATAGATACACCACCTCATGTTTTAAAAGAATGGTCAAGTTGATAACTCAATAAATCTTATAGAATATTGATTTCATCAATATCTTGTTAGCTTAGTGTACTTATGATTGGTTTATTTTATAATTGGATTCTAAGAGAAATATCTTGTGAGGATTTTTTTTGAGATATTAGTATTTATATTTAATGTATTAATATATCAATCTTGTATGATAGAGGACTTTCGGGGATAGAAAAAGAAATTATCTACTTATCTTACATGATTAAGGGATTCAAAGGCAAGAAATAAAATAGTGTTTAGGGAAAGATTACTATACCCACCTATATTTTAAGTTGAGGGATTCCAAGGATAAGAAGAAATAGAACCTTATGAAAGGCATGATTCCTTAAATACCATGGTTCATATCTAAATATCCACATTTTAGTTTGGATTAAAATTTGGATTTAAAATGTATTTTAATGGAGTATATGGGTTTGTAACCAATACTCCATGTATTTTTTTTAAATTTCCTCTATATTCATTTTTTAATAACCCATCTGTTTAAATATTTAAATTATTTTTGATTGATTTTTTATGTTTGATTTTTATAAATTTCCAACAACTTTATTTTTTTTTTTATATTTTATGTCTTATAAGTTTATTATCCACTTATTTCACTATTTTTACTCAAATATTTATAATGGTAAATACTTCATCAATCATGATAAATTAAAACTTGAGGTCTTGAAATTTTTTAGTTAAAATGTTTGAAACTACAACTCACAGCCCTCTTTTTGATTTCCCAATTTAAATAATTGGGATAATAAATATGTGTTTTATATTATGTGTGAAGATAATATTTTAAATTCCATAAAAATTTTAAATATCTTATACAACTACTATTCTGGCTGAGTTACTATTATGCATCCATGATAAGTTTTTATTTATTTTAACATTCTTGTGATTCATTATTAAGAAGCTATCTTATTTACGTAATTAATATTAGATGGACTAAATTATATTCTAATTCATTAAACACTATATCATAAATTGTGTTTCATATGGATATTTTTTATTATATAAATTGTAAACATGTATTAAAATTTTCTTTATATTAATCTGATGGTCACTATACCATTATAATGGTAATATTTTTGTTAATATGTACACTTTATTATATACTCTCTCTTGGTTCATATTATTCTCAAAGTTCCTCTATCATGTCTTTTTTATTTCATTAGTTTTATTTATAATAATAATGTAGTTTTTTTTCTTATTATTCATTGATGTTAATAATATACTAGAATTGAATATTAGGGTTCTTCCTTATATTTTTAACTACTATATAATGTCATTTGTATCCATTATAGGTTATATAAATCTCTTTTTGTGTTGAACTATAATGATGATGTAAAAGTACATGTGTTGTAATGAAATCATTAATTATTATAAAAAAACATGACATCTTAAAATTTCTTAACATATTGTAAACTCCCTGAATACCCTATATATTCTTATTATTATTAAAGGGTATTAACCAAAATAGTCAATAAAATTGATTGATTGGGGAATATTATTGATATATTTGTATATAAAATGATTCTACATAGAAAAAACTTATTAAATAAATAATTTATGTATATTATTACAAGAATATATATTGTTCACTATTGAACATTATCCTAAGATATATGTAAGATATTCTATTATATGATGGAATACATTAAATAATCTTTGTGATAGGACTTTATCATAATTATATTGGTCGTCTGTGAAGTTATAGGTCTTATAATACAACTAAAATGGTGTAGTGGGATAATCCTTACACATATTTTGGATTTATGAGAAAAAAGCCTTGAACATATACATATTATGTCTGACATCATGGTTTCCCATCATTGTGTTTCCTGTTCATTATGTTATCTATGATGAGGTACTCATTATATTATTCACATGTATTAGTTATATTTATTTTTTAATTATTTATTTGGACCATTTTTGGTGTCCAATGATCCTAAACCATATAGTTTCCCTAATATGTTAACCCATATAAAGCATATCAGATCTCACCTTTATTATGATTCCCCCCTTTTCCCCTAAAATAAAGAAGATTATTATGTATAATATTCTATATGAAGTATAATGTATTAATAAATATGTTGTATACAATTTTTCAATAACCTTCTGTTGAATATTATTTTAATATAAATGTAATGCTTATATATTTATCTGATTTTAGTGAACTATGTAATTTTACATAATAGGTATATGATTTTTTATCTTTTATTTTTATATAATAATGAAACCACTAGCACTAGATGACATGATTCCGAGTAATGATAATCCTCTTATTTATTTTTTATTATAATTTTCATATGTATTATAATTTATTTGTTTATCATTATTTGAAAATATAGTAATTGACATTCCAGTTAATAAATAGAAATTTCATATTTGAAATTTTGGTAAGGGGATTTTTCAGATAAATCACTCTATTATTTAAGTGAAATATTTTCTATATATATATATTGATATTTTTTATAGGAAATATCAATTAAATAACACAATGATATATTTACACCCAATAAATATCTTTATTTATGTCTACCCATCACATTATGAAAATGATATGAAAAATCTATCATAGTTTTCCCACACTTTCTTATCCTCTACTCTAAGATTCATTTTATTTTTCTATAATATGTTTCAGTTATATATATTCAATACTTTAAGCTTATATTGGGATATTTTCCCACAATTTTTAGAATCTATAAGTCATATACCTTTTTCAAAATTGATTGAAAACTAATATATTTGTTTTTAAATTTTAATGTAAACTATATTTTATTTGTTTGTTATGTAAATCATTATGATTAATTTATGATAACCTTATTTATTTTATAACCATACAGTTAACATATTCATGGATTGGTTAGGATTATATAGGTGTACCTAGAATTATATATCCCTCTAAGGAATTTGATATAGCATATATCTCAGAATATTTTACATAAGGTACATGGAAAGTAACTTATGTCCATAATTTTATGATATATGGGAAGGGATAATTCACTTATGTTTATGTTATCAAATTGTTATTTATATTTCCCATTCTTATGACATGTTTCAGGAATATGATTCAGTATTAAATGTTTTCCTTATTTTTAATCCTATATTTTAATTACCCATTATGTGTGTCTACCCATCAGCCCAATCTAGAGAATCTAATGTCCTCAGGCACACTTTGTTGTACACTAATGTTTAATGATCAGTGGAGATAGTATATAAACAATGAAAGATATTGTACAGTTCATTTCATCACATAGAGTTATAGAATAAACACAAAAATATTATATGAATCATTAGAGTATACTCAAGTGTTTATAGATAAAATGTGATCATTAGTAACAAATAAACATAATCATGTCATAATATTAATTAACACATGCTCAAAATAAAATATTATGGCCCACTAGGTTGGTCAAATACTATATAAAAATTATAAAAATACTTTTTATAGATAACTATGATACCAATTTCACTCCTTATACCTATCCTTCAAACAATATTTAGATAATCCCTATAGATTCCATAAGAAACAAGTCCTTTTAAAGACAAACATAAGACCTGCAAATGTATCAAGGCTCCCATATAATTTGTGAGGATAAATTTTAGTTGGGAATAAATAAAAAATATCTTATATATATATATATATCACTATATATAATATATTTATATACATAAAAAACCCATTAGTGATGTATTCCATGTATGAAATCATGTGTAGTTGTTATATACTAATAAAGATACCACATTACCTAACTCTAGATGCTTTTGGTAAATTCTAGAATTATAAGAAGTCATATCATATAATAGAAACTTACCCATACCTTGTCACTATATATATGGTACAAGAGATGATGACTTGACTATTAGACTTATACTAAAGGGAGCGTTTCATATCTGAGTCATTCCCAATACCATCTCAATCATCATAGAGTCTCAATGATATCTCATATCGATGATCAATCACATGGGGAGAGGTATCATACCGAATCTCATTCCTACACAATATCCCTAAGAGTAAGGTATTAGGTCATATCATATAAATTCACTCTATTAGTGAGGGTGGGTTCTCATAATGATGTACCAATACAACACTGTATCACTCAGGGTGAGACCCTTAAATCAACTCATATCATTCCTCTATCTCCCAAGATGTTGATTTATATTGATATACTATTTCATTATCTTATAGAATAGGGAGAAAATACATTTATAATCATAACCACTACTCTCTCACATTTGGTAGGTTCCATAAATGAGTCTGAATCACTACCATCTAACTTAGGGTAGAATTATATGACTAACTGACACCAATAATCATGTCTAACAAATTTTTTACATTAGCTTCTAGACATACAATTAGATTTTATATCTGAAAATCAAAATAACCATAAACATCCCAATAGAATTCTCCTTGATAAGAACCTTTTGGAAATATCTAAATCAATGTAAATGGGAATTTCAATGCATTTTTTCTGATCTCATATCTTATATATACTCACAAGAAATTAAAACCCATGTTTACGCCTAGAAACACTACAACTATATATATCTCTCAATACTTGTAGTACAAATTGTTTTCTAATGTTACACATATTAGTATCTACCACATAATCAGTGTGTCAATAATACCTAAAAATATTAAAAGTTTCCTCACACATTAACAATTCTCTATGACAATACCTATTTATCTTGAGTCCCATCATGGATCAACATACTCCTCATATAGATCTACCCACACACATTAAATTTCTTCATATCGCTAATCTATATATAGAACCCTCAAAGAATCCCATACATAATCAATTATCTAAACATATTACCAAAGGATTTATATACTCATGAGATCCTATGGTCTATACATTATTATATCTAAGGCCACTAGAAACACTCTAGAGAGTTTTTACCCTATCCACTAACCCAACCATGTATATTTTTTATTCCCAAATATCTCATAATGGATCACTAGTCCTATTATGAACATTTTCATGAACACATTCTAAAAGGTTAAGATTTTGAAAAATATTTCCAGTTCCTTTCCTTTCCTAGGACCCCACACAGTCTAAATTTACTCTCTAAGGGAAAACCACTTGAAATCCCATAACCCTGTATATATATCATTTTAAAGACCATTCTTGATTTTCCACTTAATCCAAGCTGAATTTTGGGTCCTTTTAGAAATTATAGATACTAAGATCCCTTTGATACATAGATACAAATCATATAGTTACACAATAACCCATGTATATCAAATACAAGTCAAATAATTAAATTGTCAACCTAAACCTAACAAAAATTATAAGACTCCTAAAAACCCATCACAAAATTCACAAACATGGAAACTTATCCCTAAGGGAAATGTATAAAAACTCCATGGATATATATATATATATATGATTAAGTATTAAGAATTAAAGGATCCCTCTATATCTAAAATGGTGCTAACATCCCCACTTTATTCTCACCTAACTCCTTTAAAGCGCATACCAAGCATCACAAATATATTTATCCCCTCTATAAACCCAAGATCCTAAAACCATCAACTATAAAAATTTATAATTGATTTATTAATTGAATCTTAATAATAATAACAATGATAAAAACATACTTATAATCATTATGGCCTCAAAACCATAACCAAAGGTGTGTATAAGGTTATTTCCATTCCATCGACATTCATGTTCCAAAAACCCACATGAATCACCACCCAAATAATCACCAATTTAATGGTAAATTGTTTGAATCCATTAAAATAGGGAAAAATGGATGACATTACACATTTTTATACATGTTAATACCATAATAGAATTAATAAACATGCCTTAGAGATTATTAAACTATGATATGTTGGAATCATATTTAAATATCTTGGAATAGCTATAAAAATATGTCGATGAACCAAGAAGAGAAAGTGAAATAGAAGGGTAAAGAATACTAGATAGATCTGATGTAGTGAAAAAACTACCAATAAAAATATAGAATAATTTAGGGTGATTTTTTATGGGGAAATGGAAGGGGCTAGTTGGTTAATGATTTCTGTCTAATTTAATCATAGCTAAAAAAGATGGTAGCTAGGAACCAAATTTTTGGGTATTCCCCTCTGATAAAAAAACATTATAACACTACATAATATCTACTGCACCATGTATGAGTACCATGTTTCATTCTAGAATGCTAATTCAAAGATATTCACTTGTCAGTGTCCCATCTAGGGGGTTTTCACCACTAAATCAAACACCATTTATGTAGTGTATGACCGTCAAGTACCTAATAGCTCCTTGATGCTAAAAATTGTAGCAGATCCACTCAACCATTGTATGAATAATAAAAATACTACCAAACCTATTGGGCTCAATAAATAACACTTATTATTGATTTCTCAATACTGGGAAATAAAATCCAAATCTCAATTACATAAACACACATAGCTATATATCCACAAAATTCAAATTTCCTTGTAAAACCCTATAATGTGACGGCATGAGTAATTACCAACACCCTAACATAGATATAATAATCCCCATAAAGAATCTAAGATGATCCTATGATACCCAATATGAACATAAAAACCCAACACCACATATCACCCCCAATTTAAAAAAACCATTTCTCCATCGCACATACTCTGATACTATAGAAACAATATTTTCACTATAAACCAAAATTAAAATACTCTGCATGCATAAATAATTATCCAAATAATGTATTTGATTCTAACACAACATTTTCTTGATAAATTATTAATGAATACCCATGATAGAACCATTAGAAAATATCACCATCTAAAAATGATACATATTATCGATATGCAAAATGATTCCTCATCCAAGATGGAAACATGAAACAAAAAAATCAATCTTAATAAAATTTCATAAAAAAAATTTTTAGGAGAATAAATCAATAGTGGTACCCATTATAACAACCATAATACCCAATATATTATGTTTATTAAATAAGAAACTGAAAATTTCTTTTATAATGGTCATGCTTAAAATTGATAGAAATTTAAATACCAACTACTTCCCACCAGATGTAACTCTAATCACAAAAATATAAGGTGTATGTTATTTTATATTTTATTATGTATACCAACTCATAAATTATATATCCTCACATATATATCTCAAATATAACTCAAATGTTTCCTCACATTAGACTAACATGAAAAAGGCCACTGAACACAGTCCATGCATTCTACATCTGGGTTCTATAATGAAAAAATGTTGTACATAACAACTATATGAATTTAAAAACCTTATATATTTATCAAAATCACTAACACTCTTATGTTCCTATAACCATGGAACCTAACTGAACTCATTCTAGTGGTCTCCATCTATAGTTTCGAAACATACAAAGAAAATAATACACCATAATAAATTTCATAAATAGAGAGTCTGAAAATATCTTTGATTATCAAATGTCACTAAAGATGAGAAATTTTATCTATGAACATCTAATTATTTGTACTCCATTGTAAAATAACAATAATTTTTATTTCATTGAGTCATTACAACTACCATTTTAGTAGTGGATCAAAACCCATTAAACCAAAGAAAAATCTACTAATCCACCATAGAAATCATATATTTCTCTAAGGGACTTGTAGGATTTTAATAAAAACTATATAAGATGGATATATTTATAATTTCTTCTAATTATAATATGATGATCTTACTATATTGAAAACACTCATGTTCCCACAGTAGTTTCCCTAAGGAACTACCCATATTATATGATACTTAAATACAATTATTGTTATTAGAGAAATTTAAAACCATGAATTGATTTTTAACACTATGATAATCGCTTTATATCCATTTTTGATGACCCCACTATTTTTCCAAAGACAGATAACCATTGAATAATTCAAGTTTCCTCAAACCACTCATAACCACAACTTTTTGGGTTCCAGAAAATTCTTTTCTGGTCATAATCCATCATAAAAATTCTTAAACCACCATGTCCTCATTGATTAACACATGTATATTTGATTACCAAATGATACAACCAAATATAAATCTCAAATCAGGTTCAAAACATAAAACAAAATACAAAAACATCTTACCAATTAATAAGAAGGTTTCATCACCCTCATTGATCATCTATAACACTTCCATTTGAACACACCAAAAGTAACACCTACCCAGAAATAATACCTTAAATCACATTCACTCATGAATCACTCCAAAATATTACTTAACCCTTAAAATTCCCCACACATATACTCCCAGATCTGGTGCTAAAATAATTTCATTAAAAAATATAATTAAAACATACAGAGATTAACTATTCTAGACTATGTTATATTTCATAAATTTAAGCAATAAATCTCATAATCATCATTTAATTTCTGTAAAAGAAAGATTATCATCATTAACAATCAACTAGATAAGATACATATTTTATAATAGACGGTTAAATTTTTCGACATTAAATCTGTACTAGATAAACTTATAGATATCTACATGTTTATACACAACTATATATCCTTGTGAAATAAATCATAATAAAGTGGTTAGATAGGATGATCATAAATGGAAAAATTCATCAACATGTCATCATGGGTTTGATCCTAAGTGTTTGAGAAAACTTGATCTGGTAAAAATATCTTATTTATAAAAACATAAAATAAATAAGTGTTGTCCACAAGAAATGATTGTAAGAACAATATTTTTGAATGTGTAAACATGTACCATGGAATAAATGTGTGGAAACATGACATAATGAACATGATCCATAGAGTGTAATCATAGATATTAATTTTTGGAATATCATTGGAATAAATCATAATAGTAAAATATTGGACTAACATAGGTATAAAAATCGTAAAATAGTTGAGTGGTAATCACTAACCATTTCACATATCATGGTGGAGTAAGAATCACTATGTGATTCCCATAGTGGATCGGGCATCAAAACCTACTTCCCATAAACACAGTGGAGTAGTACTCACTACTAGAATCTAATAAACATAGTAGAGTAAGAATCACTACCCAATTCCCACTAATATTTTAAAGAAGGCCTCATTAAATGATTCTCATAGACATCTCATGAGTAATATATCTTTAACAAATGATTTAAAGGGTGATATAAGACTCCACCCATCACATAATAGTTATCTATACAAATACATTTAAATAATATAAAAACATTTGTAATTCAATCATTAAATAATTAACGCATGTAAAACTGTCTAGATTCTTGATGACCCATCATAGACAATTTCATAAGATATCCATAGAATGATGTTTTATGGTTTCTTAAAAAAATATCCCTATTGTAACAAAAATATCATTATAGATATTTTTAGAGACGAAAATTTACTCTTTAATATCATTATATAAATCACTAGGAAAATAAGAGGGGATCCCACTTTTTATAAAGGCTTTAAAATTCATTTAAAATTTTTTCTATAAAATTAAATTTATGATATTGATTAAATATTTAATAATAACCATTTCAAACCAAAATCTTTTTTGAAATAAATTTATTTTATTTAAATATTATTTTATAAACCATATTTGGGAATAAATAACAAACAATAAATGACATATTTTTTTAAAACACTCCCCTTAAAAATCATTCTTATAATAAATAATTTATTTTCAAAATAAATATTCCACTTTTAAAAAATATATTAATATATTAATATTTATTTTTAAATCATCAATAGTTAAAATTATGTTTGAAACCAAAATAAAAAATCAAATTAAAACTTTGTAAAGAATAATACTCATACTATTAGAGAAACTGTAATCATTTAAAAAAACATTTTATCTTAATCATAAAAGAAGATTTAATAGGTGATATTAAAATTTATTTTTCCTTAGAGAGGAAGAGAATATACCATGAATTAAAATCATAGGTAGTAAGAAACAATCATTGATGAAATAATTTCATGAATAATTAATATTAGTGAAAGGAGTTGTGTTATCAAACATATTTACAACCTTGGTTTCCTTTAAATAGAAAGACATTTTAACAAAAAAATATGATATGGTTTTCAAACCCCATGAATTTATTAAATATGGAAAAATGAATTTGTGGGGAAATAAGAAAATCAATACAAAGATATCATGGTGAATAAAATGAAATTTGTCTCAAGGAAATAAATTTCAGACAATATACCGCTTACCTTATATCCCCACATATATGAATGTGCTGTAAAAAATTGTATAAAAAACATAACATTCATAATCAATTATTATAGAGCCTTTTTCATTTATATAACCTTTTTTAAACATCATTTATAATGGTTTTCTACATGTACGTTAGTTTGTCATTATCTATTATTGAAATCATATGTGAGTAATACTTTTAAAATAGTTTTATAATAGAGGGGGTATTCTTTGTTCCTCTCCCAAAGTTTATCTATATTTTTTCCAGATATAATAATCATTTTTTTCAATAAATTCTTTAATCTCGTTTCATTAGGTGAAAGATATTGATATGTTGTGTGAATAATAAAATTTACATGAACTATTTTCTTCATGTTTAACGACCGAACAATGATATGTTAATAAATATATTAAATATAATTATCATCTTTATGAAATCATTAAAAATATTAAATAAATTATTATTAAATGATATAATAATTTTTTAACATTCATTAATCATTCATGGTTTTAACATTATAACATTATCCATGTAAGTAGTAAAAACTAACCCAAACGAGAGAATGTTATAATTAATTCATGAGTAAATTTTTTTATAAAACATTAATATAAATTTTACAAAAGATTAAAAATGAAACAAATATTATTTTCAATAATTAAATTAATTATTATAACCAAACATGGGGGTGTTAATGAAAAATGAAAATTTTCATTTGTGGAGGCTGTATATTACACGAATGCATGATTAATGATTCAATTTCTCAAAAAAATTATTGGAAGAGAAGAATAAGATAAATTATCATTTTAGAATTTTAATTATTACATAGGAAACATATTAATTCCTTAAATTAATCCATTTCACAATCCACAATTGGTGCTGATGAGAAATGTAGAACATCTCTTCATTGAGGTGTTAATCTGCACATACACACAATCAATATTGTTTTTGTTTTTACTAGAGGATAGAAAATACTGAATAATTGTTTCTTAATTAGTATAATAACATCATATTATATTAATAACACTATTTTAACTATATTATGGTGTCCTAAATAATTTTGGAAGACAATTTTTAAGAAGAAAAGGCTAATATGTAATAAATAATCTATTGAGAACATGATATTTCACTTGAAAATATCATTTAAAATTGGACCTGTAATGGTCCAGTCCTCCCCGGTCAATTAATTTGTCAAAATTCAGTGACTGCGGTGTTCTGGGAGTCAATGGTGGCTCATTTCAAGAGTTTAACCAAAATTCTAGTTTTTCTATCAATAAGTCAGGGCATCGGTAGGTCAACGCATTGGTAGTTTAGGGTGTTAGTAGGTTAGGGCGTTAGTAGTTCAGGGTGTTGATAGGTCATGGAATTGGTAGGTTGGGGCATCTGTAGGTCGGGGCACCGTGGAATCACTATCGGTGATTCAGGTGTCGGTGACTCACTATCGGTGACTTGTGTCAGTGACTCACCCATCAGTGAATCATTTCCACCTTTTTCCAGTTTTTCCATTTCCTCCACATTATATTTTATTTGATGTAAGTCAAGTTTAAAACCTAGTTTGATAATTTCAAAGGATATTAATTTTATCTTTAATATCTAAATTCTCATGGGTCTTTGAAAAATTCAAATCACATGGTCTTGACTACGATTTGACTTTAATGTCTCTTTAAAGTATTTCCTTTCACTGATATATGATCAGGCTATTTTTAGTTGATATCTTCTCTTCCTAATATGTATCCATTTTCTCTTGGTTCACCTAAAACTTATATTCCCCAAAGAATCAAATATGTGTTATATGTGTCAGTCATTTTTTCCCTCGGATTCCTACTTTCTTCTTGCGTGACCCTCTATTTTTGCTCAAGGAGGAGTTGCAAATCATCAGTTTTTTTGTGCAGGGATTCTTCCATCTCTATTTAATTGTGTATCATGTGTGGTGGGTGTAATGATGAATTTATGTGGGTATGTTTGAAACAAATTTAACAAAGATAAATAAGTGGTGGGGAATATGATGATAATGAATATAACGAAGATAATCAGACATATTACTTTAGGAATAAATGAGGGATAAGGTGATGTTGACGATGATTGTTTTTTATCCATTTTGATCTATGTTATGTATTTTATGGTTAGTATACTTTTGAAAATAATTTCCATTGGTGGTATTTTCTTACACACAGGTGATGATATATACATGTTTTTTATCCTCTATTGGGTGGATGTAAATATGAAAATTTGTTTAATCATGTATGTTCGGTTAAATAAATGGATTCCCCAAGGTTGAACTAGTTTCAGTGATCACCCCTAAATAATGAAAGTGTAATTAATGAATGAGTTCTTCTAAATCATAATACACTTTTCGTGTTTGGTGTGTCTGTGTGTATGGAGTTGTATGGTTGGTGTGATGGTATCTCAGGTTGAGAGACTGATTTATTATGGAATGAGTGAACTTGTTGAAAAGTGGGTTTGCATCTAGGTTATGTTATGGTTACTGGGGATGGTCTATTTGTATAGTGGGACTGTAACCAGGATGTGTTTTGTTGTCTTGATATATGTGGTGTTTTCATGCAGTGGCGCTGTAGAGGATGGTTTGGGAGGGATAATTTTGAAGAAGGATGGTGTTACCTTGCCTGGGAGTTCTGCCCAGAATTTCCAGATACTTTTGTGAAGTGCATATGGGTAATGATGTTAATTGTGTTTGATGTTTTTGGTAGTTCTCTAGGTAGGTATGGAATAAATAATTAAAATATTTGTTTAATAAATAGTGATAATTTTTTGAATGAATTGGCTGGGGTTATGAATGATGTTTACAGCTGGTTGTCTGGTTATGCATTAGAGGTGGCAGCAAGGGATGTTTTGTCTGGGCTAGTTGTTTGTTTAAAAAACCCATAGGATGAGCTGAGTGTTTAGTACCTATATATATACATATTGTTCCATGTGATTTCTATATTCACCCCACTTTTTTTAACCACTATGTGTCGAACACCCCCAATGTTATAGAGGAGGGTTTCCTTTCTAAACATCCCGATGGGAGGATGGATAGTTGGTTATTGTCTCTTCTATGATCCCTATTCTAAGCATTAGTTTCCCTAGACTCTTTGGGCAGGTTGTGGTACGGTTGTGAGGAATAGGTGTTTGCGGGCGAGGTGTGCTTCCCAACTGTCTTTGGGATGAGATATGTTTTAGTTTCCTAGATGTCTTTGGGATGAGGTTGTGGTTTTGTATCCCAGGTTTCTGCTAGTGGGATGTGATGTGGTTTTGGCATAGGTGTTTGTGGGTGGGATGTGGTATGTGGCCCAGGTGTGTGTGGGAAGGTTGTGATAGTGGGTCATGTGGAATAACGTGGTATCTTGAGGATTTTTGCTATTATAGATGATTATTTAACCAATGAGAAGTGGTATGGGGTGCCAAAATAAATATGTGATTACTAAATTACTTTACATTACATGCTTTATTTGGTGAGCATTCCTTAGTGAGGTTAGGGTGGATAATATATCTTGTTAGGTTCTTTTTGAGTTTCTATTGTTTCCTCATAGGGGAATTTGTATGATTCTCCCACTTGTACACAATTGAATTTTTATTTTCCTACTGAGTATACTTGTATGATCACCCAACATATATAAAACTATTTTTAGGTTTCCAGGGAGATTACGCGAACTGTACTGAAGCTTAAAAGCTCAGATGTTGGGGGTAGTTTCTGTGTTGCTTCTTAGCCTTGTTCTTTTGGTTTTTTACTTTGGATTTTTTCATTGTATTTATAACAGTTTCACTTTAAACTTACATGTGGGATTGATTTTGGCTTCTTTTACATATATATGTATTATATTTTTTTTGAGGTCGATACATCTTATCTCCTGATATTGGGTAGTATAAAAATAGTTATTCCTCCTATTTTGTGAGATTTGAATACTCTTAGTGTCGGTTGCCAACCCATGGCCTATTGAAAGCAGGACTTAGGGGGTCATTATCCCTTATTCATCTTGAAGAAGGAATCTCCTAACATTATTTCATCCCTTCCCTTATCTTGAAGAAGGAGGGTCTTGAAAGAATGATATCAGAGGTGATGGTTGAGAGATAAGATGGAGTTTGGAATTAGGAAAAGTGAGGATTGCATGGGATGGTAGTGTAGAAGTGTTAGTTGATATTGGTACGTGATGTAAGCCAGTGAAAATCGGATAGGAAATGGTATTTTAGGGCCTCTTGTGATCCGATCCAAGGACACTAAACTTAACAATTGACAAAGTGAGGCTACACCATTTGTAGTGGTAGAGACCCTAGGGAAGGTACACGCAACATGAAAACTTGTGTTCTTGTTTTATTTGGGTGTTTTCAAGAAATTAAAATAAACAATTATTTAAAATGAATCATATATAAATTCCATACTACTTAGGATTTGGATTTCCTTGTTTTCTTTTTCATCAATGACGCCTGGTCATCATCCATGAGTTGCTCAGGAATTGGAGGCTTAGTAATCCAGTCTGGTTGATCGGTGGACAGTTGATCCAGAGGATCAGGGGAACCAATAGAAGATAATGTTTTGTATATTCCAGAAACAGACTCTGGGATAGTATGAGGGTCGTGTCTTAGACATGGAGATAGAGAGTTGGCTCGAGGAGCTTGAGATCACCTTCAGCTTGATCTGGTCTCTGACTGTGTACTGGATTCTGTTAGGGGTTAGTTAGATGAAGGGATTTGTGCATCAGTGTTGGGTGCTCTACCTGGTGGAAAGTAATGAGACCAATGTTCCATGTGTTGATTTTGATAAGGAGTTCTGGGAAGAATTCCGTTCATCGATCATGAAGTCTGAGAAAAAACAAGATTTACTCTCCCTCTAGATGGGAATTATATTGTTATGGAAACTAGGGATCAAGTTCAAGGATCTACTTCACTTTTCTATGGACCTCATTCTAGATGAGGATTCTCAGGAGATACATTTAGAGGAGGCTCTCCATCATTCCCTTCAGTACATGGTAACTTCTTTCACCTTGTTAACATACCAAGTGGTTCAGAAGAAGGTAGAAGTGGCTGAGAGGATGCACTCGTAAGGAGGTATACTGTGAGATGGGAGCCAGTTGGGTCCTATGAAGGTAAATGAATCTAGAAGTGGGTCTCGAGTGCCAGGGCCTTAGAGGTTTCAACTAGTGGGGAGTCGGCCTCAACAGTTTCAGTTTTTAGCTTATGGTCCTCATGCATTTCCCATAGGCTTGGGACCGAGGTATTTCACTTGGGTAGGATGCAGGAATATTCAGATTCAGTGCCTAGTTTGGGTTTAGTATAGTAGAGGTGGGTAGGTTTAGCAACCACCTCATCCGCAGTTACTGATCAGACCATTTCAACAGTAGGGACAATAGTCTCCTGCTCCACCGAGGGGAGACAGAGCAGGTGGATCACAACCCCAAGGTTTTCCTTAAGGACCTTGACCTGGACATGGTTGAGGAGGCCGTTGACAACAGAGGGTAATAGGGGCTAGGTGTTGTTAGTTTCACACTATAGGGGTTGTAATTCCAGTGGGGCCAAAGATCATTTGATGTATGATCAGTGTGTTTATTACTCTTGCTTGTTATTTTTTTGATTCAGGAGCTTCACACTAATTTCTTCCCCTGGTCTTTCCCATGCTATGGGACTATATATAGAGATACATTCCATTCCTATGGTATTGATTACACCAGTCAAAGGTTATACATGGTTTTTTGATGTTTTTTGGGGATTTAGACTGATGTTGGTGCCACATCAGTCTAGTGGGGACCTATTCTTGCTATAGATGAATCCATATAATGTCATCCTTGGCATTTACTAGCTGTTTTCTGAGCATTATATCATCGACTACTTCTGGAGGAGAGTCATATTTTATGACGTGAATGGCCAAAGTGTGGCTTTCGTTGGTTAGTGAAGCTATTTAATGGGTAGTCGACATGTGGAGCATCTTTATTCCTTGTTGGATGATCTGTTAGGGGAATTAGTGGATGTTGAGGTGGTGGGAGTTCCAAAATTTATTAGGGATTTGTTGGATGTTTTTTTCAAGGAGATTTTGACTCTACCCCCTTGACATGACATTGAGTTTGGGATAGACTTTTATCCTATTTATTCTTCAATTTTGATGGATCCTTATCAAATTCCACCTTATGAGCTGCAAGATCTAAGGATTCACATTGATGATCTAATGAAAAATGGATTTATCTAGCCCATTGTGTCGTCGTTGGGTTCTTTAGTCTTGTTTTTTGAAGAAGGAAGATGGTATTATGAGGCTTTGTATAGACTATCAAAATTTCAATCAGGTAATAGTACAGAAGTGTTACCCTCTTCCGAGGATAGATGATCTTTTTGGTCAGATGTGGGGAGCATGTTAGATCTCTAAGATCGATCTACAATTTCGGTATCACCAGGTGAGGGTGAAGGAGGATGATATCATAAAGACTACTTTCAGGTGCAGTTACAGGCACTTCAAGTTTTTGGTTATTCTATTTGGTGTTACAAATACACCATCCGTGTTCATGGGGGTTATGACATCTATCTTATATGATTTACTAGACCAGATCATCGTTGTGTTCATCAATGAAATCTTGATCTACTCAAAGCCATAGGAGGAGCATATCTAGCATTTCAGAAATTCCATGGAGGTTATTCGACTCCACCAACTCTAAGGAAACTTGTCCAAATGTATGTTTTGGACACATGAGATACACTTTATTGGACATGTGGTGTCTCTATAGGGTGTATCAGTGGACCCATATAAGGTCTATGCAGTTTTTCCTTGGGTAGAACCCAATAATATGGAATAAGTCCACAATTTTCTCAGTCTAGTAGGCTATTATAGGATATTTTTACCTGGTTTCTCTCAACTAATAGCTCTGTTGAGGGATTTAACCAGAAAAGAACAAAATTTTGTGAGGAGTGAGTTGTTCCAGGAAGCATTCAACTATCAAAGGGGAATTTGTTCTGTGCTCCATTACTCTGGTTTCCAGAGGAGTGTGTGATGTTCGAGGTGTTTTTTGATTGTTGTCACCTTGGATTGGGATGTGTGATGATGAAGGTGTGAGAAGTGATCTCTTATGGGTCTATAAAATTACATCCCCATGTATTCAAATATTCCACCCATGATCTAGATTTAGGAGTGGTCATGTTCGCACAGAATTTGTGGCAGAACTACCTCATTGTAGAGCACTTTTTGGTCTTCATAGATCACAATAAATTGAGGTAAATATTTTCCCAACAATATCTTAACTTCCAGAAGTGAAGGGGGTGGATTTTTTCTAGGATTACAACTTCGAGATCTCTTACAACTCAAGAAAGGGGAATGTTGTATTCGATTATTTGAGTAGGAAGTCATAGAAAGAGGTTGTGAAATAATTTGTGGATACTTGGAAGGTGATGGAGGAGTTGGCCACCTTTCACTTAGATTTAGGAATGGATGGCAGTGGAGGATGTCTATTTCAAATGAAGAGGCAGTCATCTCTGGGGTAGCAGGTGGAGGAGTCTCGGTGGGGAGACTTCAAGGTCAAGGTGATGCATGATTGCATTGACCAGAGCAATACTCCGAAGGGATGGTTGGAGGATGGTCAAAAACTAGATTTTGTTTAGAGGGAAGATATTTATTTTAGTAGTGATGTATGAGGGAGTTCACTGTGAGTTTCACAACTCACCCTTATCAGTACACCCAAGAGTTTACAGTATGTACCACTGATTGAGAGAAAAGTTTTGGTGGCTCGAGATGAAGGGTGATGTGGTAGAGTTTGTGGAAAATTTCTTGGTGTGCTAGTAAGTGAATGTTGAGCACCGTGTTCTTGGTGGTTTGTTGCAGCCCTTAAATATCCCCAAGTGAAAGTGGGATTACATCTCGATGGGTTTATTCATAGGATTACCAAGGGGTTATAGAGGATGTGATGAAATTTAGTTAGTAGTGGATCGAATGATGGACTGAGAGGACCAATATGAGATATACCTGACACTGAGAGGGGGTGAATTCGTGTTAGGAACTTTTGAAATCAATTCAAACTTTCAATTCATGTACCTCTTGACTTGTTAGGATCTTAATTCTCTTATTCTTATTTCCATGTCCCATGAAATAATAGAAACAAGAAAAAATATTCACACAATATTTTTATAAGGTTCACCACCTAATAAGAGAAGATACATCTTTTCCATGCATGGGAATGACTAGTTCATGTATTCTCCACTATAATGTTATAAGTTGTTATAGTGGGTTGACTGGGAAAATAATTTTATAGTCTATGCAGATCCCTACACTTGGAGGGGGAAGATAGATAATACTCTTACAACATGAAAAATATAGGATAACCCCTTACACTTGCTGGTTCTTTATACTGTCATCCATGTTATTCTTCTTCCTTATTCAAAAAATTAAGTTATACTCTTGATCTTCTTTAGTGATATTCACATGGTTACTTGAAAAGTAGTAGGCAAGAAACTCTCCTCTTCATATTCTTTAGTGAAAAACCTACTGCACTAAACATATTCTTCTTCTTCACAATTTATCCATTAGTTCCAAACCAACTGCACTGATATCACTTCTCTTCTTCTTTTTTGGAATCACAAACTCCCTTTGTGATTATTAGATCAATGTATTCCAGCTCAGCTTAGAATCATCACAATTATTCTACCTTGAGTAATAATCAATCTCTAAGTTGGCACACATGATTCTTCTTAGACACACTGTATTATGTAATAGTGTAGTGGTGTATTCCCAAGTACCAGGTATTCAAAACTACTATTTATAAATCTCCTTCCTGAATATCTTTTTCAAATCTCCTTGGCAGTGCTCATTCACATAGCACACAGCTTCATAGAGCTCACTGCTTCGCAAAGAACACAGCTTCGTAAAGCTCACTACTTCATAGAGCACTGGTATTCGAAGAGCTTGGATACCTTTGTGGAACCCACAACCACTGCAAATAAATCTTCCTTCGCAGAGCTCAAAACTTTACAAAACTCACTGAGCCATTGCAGAACAACCTATCGTCGTGAAGCACATTGCATTCATGGAACAATTTACTTCGCAAAGAGTCTTCACAATTCAAGAGCTCTAAAATTCTCATTAAGTCTCTCTACTTCTCTAGAGGGGGTAGGGTCCTATTTATAAGATCTTCCAAAAAAACTCTAGAACCTTCTAGCCACATCATTTCCATGTCAGCATCAAATCACAGAGCTCCAAAATTTCTACCGAAATTCACTCAGTTTTGTGAAGTACTATGGCTATTTTTCAGATTCGTGAAACTCTTCATAATCACGAAGTGTTCCATCAAATCCTTTGCACCATCTTGATGTTCTTTCTTACTTTGCGCCACCTCGATTCTCTTTTTTCCTTTGTGATGCAAAGCTAGCTTTCAAATCTCTTCATCTCTACCATTCGCGAAGCTCGTCATAATTTCAAAGAACACCATCAACTTTGGTCATGTCTTCATGAAATACACTTCATGAATCCCATATTCACGAAATTCATGCCATTTTTTCTATATTGATATGCTCTTCAATAAAATACACATTTCGTGATGCTATAGAAACTCAAAATTTTAGACCTCGAAAATTTGGAAAGCATTGGGAAACTGCACCACCTTAGACACCTACTTCTATACAACCAACCATGCTAGTTAACTATATCATTTCTCCCACTTTCCTTCATAATTATTGCATCATAAGTTCTCCAAAAAAATTATGATCTTTGTGAAATATAGACTAGAAAAACATAATTATATTTATTGAGGAAAGTATTCTAACTTCTCTATCATCCAGCATCATCTTTCTTTCCAATCTTAACTGAATATGATTGGCATCACCTTAACTCAAATCTCATGCATGGACATTTAGAATTTCAATCCCATTTATGACATCCTCTTTATAATTCTTTTTCACTTGGCTTGGGTGTTCTTAATTTATGAAAATGAGTACATGCATGACTTGTTCTCAACCAAACCAAATGCACAATCTTCTCTTCTTCCCTATTCTCCTCTTTATGAAAATCAAATAATTATTTTCTTTTTCATGATCAAACATAGAAATTCAGCTTCCACCATCTCATCTTCAGTCATCCTTAAATGAATGATACTTCACTATTCATCATTTTTGTAAACAATGTGTCACATTTGACACAAGTTATTTGAACATTAAGGTCAGTGCCTCAGTCATATGATTTGACTTCATGAAGAATTTTCCAATCTTGACATCCAATGCTTTGATTTCATAACCAGTCTCTAGGCATCTTCACTTTAATCATTCTCCCTTTATATTGGATTTTATTCTTTATTTTGACAACTATTGAGACTTTTTTACACCAAATACAACTTATACACAAAGTGGCCCCAACATAGACCAGCTCACCTCTTAGAAATTAAGGAGTCAGGCACAGTGTATGCTTTAGCACTGAGGTATGTGGATGAGTTGGTGCGATGACATGGGGTTCTGAGATCTATCATCATCAACCAGGATACACATTTTACCTTGCAAGTGTAGAGTGTATTACAACATGGTTTTGAAACTATGTTATGACTTAGAACTTCTTTATAACCTCAGATAGATGGGAAGACATAGAAGACCATCCAAACATCAGAGGAAAAGTTGTGCGCTTGCATTTTGGATCTTGGTGAGTATTTGGTGTGAAATTTTCCCTTGGTATAGTTTTCTTGTGCTTATAGATATCACTATTACATTGGTATGCCTCTTTTCTGAGCCCTGTATAGAAGGACAGGACATTCACTTTTGTACTAGGCAAAATTTCAGGAGGCAGCTATTCTTTGTTTGGATGTGTTCATAGTACGACTGAGAAGGTGCATCTTGTTTGTGAGACGATAAAGGTAGCACATGACTAGTAGAAGTCATATTCTGATTTCATGAGAAAGTCCTTGGAGTTTGAGGTTAGGGGAAATGTGTTCATGAAGGTTTCCCCTCGACGTGGGTAGTAGCGGTTTGGATGAGGTAGAAAGATTCCCCCAAGGTTCATCGAACCCTTTGAGGTGTTGGGGTGATTTGGTAAAGTGGCATACCAGTTGGAATTTACACCACAGTTTGAGAGGATCCATGATGTCTTTCATGTCTCCCAGCTTCATCGGTATCTTTACAATGACTCCCAGGTCATTGATTGTGGAGTGCTAGATTTTGAGGGGCACACAATATTCATGGAGCTGCCAGTGGCGATCCAATATCATCAAGAGAATGTTCTGTGTGGATGGACCATTCCATTTATTCATGTGTTGTGGAGGCATGGAAACCTGGAAGAGAGTACATGGGAGCGAGATGTGAATATCCATGCCAAGTACCTAGAGTTTTTTTTATATTTTCTAGTGTAATTTTCTTATAATTAAGTGATTGAAACATTATTTCAATGAGATGAGTTGTTTCCATGTTCCATAATGTGTAATAGAGTCCTAACATGTAGAAAGGGTAGAATCTGATTCCTAACTGAGATTTATTAATTGATATTCCATTAAACAAGTGCATTTTATTCAGTAACACCCAGAGTGGATAGTATCTTGACATAGAAGAGGGTAAATAAATAATATGGTCACTGAGTTATGAGGATGGCGCTCCCCGAAGGGTCCCGATGGCACTCCCCGATAGTGATAATCTAGGGTACACCGATGGTGGCCGCCGCGCCCTCTCCTCCCACAGCTGGGGGAGGGGGGTTCGTTCCTCCTTCTCTTGATTCTGACGATGTGCTTTTAAGGGATTGAAACTTCATCCAACCTTCGTCTGATGTGGGGTTCTTCATCCTCGGCATTCATGTTGCTCTGAAGGTCCCAGGATGTATCTCTGGTCAACCTGTTGTTCCAGTTACGCTACAATAATTTTCTACAGCCTCATAGATTCTCTCCACGACCTTGATTGCAAGATTTGTGTGGCGGTGACCCCTGGTGGAAGATTTCGATAAGACTGTTAATGAAAATTGGGGTTTTAAGTGTCACGTGCGGGTAGGGATTCTAGGATCGTGTCAATTTTTCATCCTCTTCACTGATGAGGATGACTTGGGTAGGGCGTGGTCAAGAAATAGAAGTCTTTTCTGGGTCTCTGTTTTGTCTTCTCCGATGGTCCATCAAGTATCATATGAACTGCAATTCTCCTAACTTAGTGATTTGGCTGCAGCTGCCTGGTCTTCCCATTCCGTTCCAAAATTATAGGTTGCTCATGTCAATTGGTAATTCAATTGGCCGATTCATATGTTGTTATCAAATAACGGCTTCCATGACAAATCCTTCAACCGCGAGGATATGTGTTCAGATGGATCTCTCAAGGATTCCACCTGAAGTCGTGTGGATTGTGGTTGAAGGGGAATATAGGTATGGTCAGAATATAATTTATGATTCTTGGACTCCATACTGCTCTGGTTTTCATAGGCAGGGTCATGATCTTAATAAGTGTAGAAAGAGGGTCATGGATGAGTGATCGGGCCCTACCCCAGATGTGGCAGTGGATGCTGTAGTGTCAGATGGTGTTGAGGTCCCAGGTGGGAAATGGCATGGAGGATCTAGCCTGAAAGAGACTAGTGGACTTGCAGGTGTGAAGTCCCCATTAGTAGTGGAGGTATTGAGGAAGGAAACTAATAATCCTTTGAGTTCATATGTCGTGGAGAGACAGGATAGATTGAAGCATAATGGAAATATGGATTCCTCTTGTGAAGTTGGTGATGATAATCATGTAGATGGGTCTAATGTGCATATTTTGGAAAATGATCAATCTGAAAAAATGAGTCTTGGTGCTGGTGGTGTGGGCATGGATACTGCAAACTCTGACTTTCAATTTACGGGCAGGGGTTTCAAGAAGAAGCAAGCTCCTGATGATCTTGTCGATCCAAGTCCGAATGCACCTTTTGTTTTGGTGCAAGTAAATTCTTCTGACTTAATAATTTGATTCAATAATCGTTAGTCATCTTTGGAAAATGAAGAGGTTCTGGAGGTTGAAGTGGTGGAAAAGGAGGTGCCATAGGTTGAAGAGGGGGAAAAGGAGGAGGTTCAATGCCCTCCATCTCACGATAGCTCTCTAGATTTTGGTACAACTCCTGTTGGATCTGATGCTGGACAGCAGGGTGGTGTGAGAGTGGGCAGGTCTTGTGATGAGTAAAAGAACCCAACTGAATGTGTTTCGAGCAGGACAATGCAATTGGATAATGAGCAGATGAACTTCATGCCTTCTTTCACCGACATTTTGAAGATTGGGAACAAAGAGATGTCGAGCAAGGAGATTAATGGGAAAGCACAAGGCAGGACGAAGCCGCGGAGGGACTACACGGATCTACCCAGGCCAATGGTGACAAGATTTTCCTATAGGAAGATTTTAGTAGAGGACTATGACTTGACAATAAGAAATGGTGGAAAGCGAACTTACAAGGAGAAACTAACCAAGGAGCAACTTGTCCGCAAGAAGAAGTACATTGAACTCTTCAAGAAATATGAGTCTTCAGAATGGGAATCAGCGACACTAGATGATTAGGGGTCTGATTATGGGGATGGGATGAGAATGGGTTTGAGGTTATGTAGTTGCTTATGTTTGTTTTGGTCTTGCACTCTACTTTCTTTTTATAATAAATTTTGGGGATCATACTTTCGTCTGATCTGAACCTTCCTGGTATCTTGACATGGAGGAAGGGGTTTCCTAAATCATGGGTCCAGTTATTTTGGGATAGTTTGGATCATCTCATTTATGTTTGGGTTAATAGATATAGGGGGATGTGTTATTTGATGTTGAGGTTTCACCCCAACTTTAGAACAACAGATGGCGGTCTATCCACAAGAGGTATCTTATAGGGTTATTATTCACACCCTCTTTCTTCTAGGTTTTTTTTTTTTGAATTCTTGAGGGAGGTAATAATTTGATAAGAATATAATGTAATGGACCGAACCTCCCCAACCCATTAATTTTTCAAAATCTAGTGTCTGGGGTGTTCTGGGAGGTAGTGATAGCTCATCTCAAAATTTCACCAAAATTCCAGTTTTTCCATCAGTAGGTTAGGGCGTTAGTAGTTCATGGAATCAGTAGGTCAAGGCATCAGTAGGTGATAGAGTTTATAGGTTAGGGAATTGATAGGTTATTATGTCGATGGGTCAGGTCGTCTATAGGTTAGGGCATCGATAGGTCGGGCGTCTATGAGCGGTGTCCGTGAGTCACATCAGTGACTCATGGTGGTGAGTCACATCATTGACTTGTATTGGTGAGTTAGGTGTTGATGACTAACTATAGATGACTCGTGTTGGTGACCCACACATCTATTTTTCATTTCCATATTTTTTTAGTTTTTCGAGTTTCACCCCTTTATGTTTTATTTTACTTAAATCTAATTTAAAACTTTTTTGAGAATTTATAAAGGAGTTTCAAAGGATATTAATTATATCCATAATATTATAATGCTCATGGGGATTTTAAATACTCAAAACATGTGGTCTTGACTACAATACAACTTTAATGGCACCCTTGATATCATTTCCTTCCATTGATATTGAATCTAGATCTTCTAAGATGAGATATTTTCTTCCCAGTGTGTTTACGTTTTCTCTTGTTGTTCCTAAAACCATTCTTCCCAAAGGAGGTTCATCTTTTATATAGACATCAATCGTGTTTTCCCATTGATTCCATCATGATGCTTGTGCGACCATATATTCTAGCACAAGGAGGAGTTTTTGATCGTATATTTTTCAAGTATAGATTCCTCTACCTCCCTTTAATTGTGTATCATGTGGGGTGGGTGTACTGTTGACTTCATGTTTGGACAATTGAAACAAATTTAACAAAGTGACATGATGGGTGGAAAAAATGATAGTAACAAATATAATCAGACCTACTAATTTAGTAATAACTGAGGGGCACAGTGATGTTGATGATGATTGCTTTTTATCCATTATCTTGATCTATATTGTGAACTATATGGGTTGTATCCTTATGAAAATCATAGGCATTAGTAGTCTTTTCTTACAAATGGGAAATGATTTATACTTTTTTTTGATCACCTGTTGAATGGCTGTAAATATTTGAATTCGATTAATCACGTATATTTAATTAAATAAATATATTCCCTAGGATTGAACTAGTTTATATAATCACCCCTGAATAATGAAAATAGAGTTATAGAATGAGTGATACTAATTCTTAATACACCTTGAGTGTTTGGTGTGGATGTGTGTATGGGTTGGTTCAGGTGGTGTGATGGTTTCTCAGGTTGAGATATCAATTTACTGTAGAATGGGTGAACTTATTGAAAAATCGTTCTGCATTTGGGTTGTGTTATGGTTGTTGGGAATGGTCTATTTGTGTAGTGGAACAACAACCTGGTTGTGTTTTTTTATCCTATCGGATGTGGTGTTTTCGTGCAGTGGAGAGTCCAAGGATTGTTTGGGAGGGATAATTTTGAATAAGTATGGTGTTACCTTGCAAGGGAATTTCATCTAGAGTTTCTAGATACTTTTGTGAAGTGTGTGTGGTTTATGATGTTACTTGTGGTGTACCGTGTTTGGTAGTTCCTTGGGTAGATATGGAATAAATAATTAAATTATTTTTAATGCAGAGTGATAATTAGTTGAATGAATTAGCTAGGGTTATGAATTAAGTTTGTGTCTATTTGTGTAGTTATGCATTAGAGGTGGCAGTAAGGGAAGTTTTGTTTGTTTTGAAAACCCATAGGTTGGGCAGAGTGTTTCGTACCTATATAAATATATATATATCTGTGTGTGCGTGTGTAGTTCCTTATTATTTCAATACACACCCCACCCGTGTTGAGCACTATGTATCGAACATCCCCATTGTTATGGGAGAGGGTGTATTTTCCTAACAATCAGGAGGGAAGATGTATGGATGGTTATTAAGTCTTCTCTGCTCTCTATTTTAGGCATTAGTTTTCATAGTCTCTTTGGGAAGGTTGTGGTGCAGTTGTGAGGACCATGGATCTATAGATAAGGGTTGCTTCCCGAGTGTCTTCGGGATGGGATATGTTGTACTTTCCTAGGTGTCTTTGAAATGAGGTTGTGGTTTTGTGGCCCTGATGTCTACCAGTGGAATGTGATGTTGTTGTGGCCCAGGTTTTTACGAGCATGATGTAGTATATGACCCAAGTGTGTGTGGTAAAGTTGTGATGGTGGGGTTTGTGGAAGAGTGTGGTAGCATCAGGACATTTTCCATTAGGGATGACCAATTAACCAGTGGTAAGTGATGCATGGTATGAAAATATCGATGAGTTTACTAATTTACTTTACTTGAGTTATTTGGTGAGAGTTTCTTAGTGAGGTTGGGGTGGATAGTATACCTTATTATATTCTTTTTGAGCTTTTGTTGTTTTCACATAGTGTCATTAGTATGCTTCTCCCACTTGTGCATGAGTGAATTTGTATTTTCCTACTGAGTATACTTGTATGGTCACCCTACGTATAAAAAAAGTGTTTTCAAGTTTCTAGGGAGATTACATGAACCATGCTGAACCTTACTAGCTCAGATATTGGGTAGAGTTTCTATGTCATTGGATAGCCTTGTTGTTTTGGTATTTACTTTGGATCTTTTCATTTAATTTCTAGAAGTTTTACTTTAATCATGCATATGGGATGGATTTTGGCTTCTTTTACATATATATGTCTTAGATTTGTTTTAAGGTTGATACTTCTTATCTCCCAATCATGGTTACAATAAAAATGGTAATTCCTCCCATTTTGGAAGATTTGAATACCCATGGTGTTGGTTTCCAGCCTAGGGCCTATTGGAGGTGGGACTCAGCGGTCATTTCCCCTTTTTCATCTTAAATAAGGAAGGTCCCAACACTTTTCTATCCCTTCCCTCATCTTGAATAAGGAGTTCCATTATAGGACCTTAGAATAAAAAATTTAGAACATAGGCTATTTTTCATGATATGGGATTAAAGGAGGAGGAAGATAAAAGCTTTTCATGATGAAATTCAACAGGATTGATAATTTTTCATTATTTTAATGCATGATTGCCACAATTTTTATGATATATTGATGATTTTTATGCCTAAGTTAGTTTATAAATTGTTTACATAACAAATGATGATTTTATGTCTAATATTTTACTATTTTAATATTTTAGTGAAATCATATGTTTATTATACTAAAATTTTTAAATGACCCCTATTTTTATTTCAATATTTTTTTATTTAATATTTTCTTACTTATAGATTAAATTGAAATAAATTTTTTTGAAAGTAAAATTATAGTGATGGAATTGATTTTCATCACCATGAGTATTTTTACAAAAAATATAATTCTCAATGTTCTTTGGTTCATTCAAAAATTATTAATGTTTTATATTTCTATTTCTAATATTATGTGTTGGAATACTATTTTTTTGAATTTTAGATGGAATATTTATTATTAAAATAAATAGAGTTTTGGATTTTATGTTCTCATTATTCCAATTTTAAATATTATTTAACAGAATTATTTTAATCATTTTTTAAGTATTCAATATAGAAATTCATGGATTAAATTCATGTAGAGATTTGTTTTTACTATTAATTTTATTTTTATTTAATTATAGTTTAACATTTTTTTGAAGAAAAATCTCATCACAATGTATGAAAATATAATTTTGTATTATGTATGGTCGTAAGTTTATTTTTGGAAGAGGAAATCCCATAATATAAATTTTATCCAGTGTTAGATACATTTCAAACTGTCTAAGATAAAGTTTCCCACCAATGGGATAATTTATCCTACAGAGTTCACTTATGAATATGATCTATATTAGAAAAAAAATAAATCTAAGATATTTGACGATAATTTTTCAAAATCTAGGATTCATTGATTATGAGGAAAGTTTGAATGAGTTGTGTCAGATGTGTTGGGAGACAGAATGATAGATGGAGAAAAAAGATGGAATTTTGAGTCTTGATCTGATAATTTAATTTACTATCCAAAAGGGTTTGATAGACCCCATGTTTTTTGTGTGGGGTCCTTGATTGAAATTTACCTTGAAGATTTCACCATGATTAATGGAATACCGAAAACCAAAGTCAAATCACCCCATAGTGTAGATGTTGTGAAAAATTACCTGGAATATTTTGAAATAAAGAGCATAAAATGATCGGTCTCACCATACCATTATTTATAGATACATATCTAGGTGATTTAAAATTATTTAGTAACAATGTTTTGATCAAAGGACTTATTGATTCAATTAAAATGAGATAACTATTAGATGAGTGAACCTGATCAGATCTTGAAAATTCAAAAATAGTTCATTATGACTAACCTTGAAATTTTTCATTTTTTATAAAATATAAAATTTTAGTTTTTAGTTTTGTTTTATATAATATATATATATATATAAACATATTTATAAAAATATATTTTTATAAAAAATCTGAAAATAATTTTGGAATATATATTTTAATGAAAAAAAAAATTCCCAAGGACCATTTTCATAGGGGGGAGCTTTGTGAATTCTTCCCCCATTTCCAATGTACGATTACACATATTTCTCCACCACCTCAATGAAATCAAAAAAGTGTGGGTCTGATCAAAAAACACTTTTATTCTTATATTTTAGGAATAAAATTATAATAATCCCACACTATTATTCATAAATATATACTCTCCATATCATACGTGAATCAATATACATAATAAAGGTGTCTTCTTATTTAAACGTTTATTTATTATCAACATCTCAATTTGTTATCAGATATAAATTTTATAAAAACATTAAACTCATTAATATTTTAGATATACCAGAGATATCATACATATAATGATCTTTCCTTCCAACATCTCATTTTGTTGAACTTTTATGGCGATATTTATATATTGTTTTCATGAACATTTTAAGGAATAAAACCATTAAGTCCTTTAAAAAGTAGCACCACTTCTATGTTCATATAGGAAAAATATTACAATGTTCTTCCATTATTAAAACAAATAAATCATTGAGTCTAAATATTTTATTAAATGTTTTTAAATCAACCTCTAGTAATAGTAGATGATATTGACACCTAGTATTTGGGTATATAATTTTCAATATCAACAATCATATTTATAAATTTTTTTAACCATTAAACACTTTTATTATAATTTTCATAAAGAAAGTGCTAGGTTTTGATAAAAACAATTTATTTTATGGGTTTAACCCAATATATTTTTTAGTTTTATGAATGATCTATCTCAGCATAGATTTTTTAAATAGTTTATAAATGTTTTTATATGATCATAGATAAAAAATTATTATGGTACCATCTTGTATCAATAGTCTCAGAAAATCAGGAATAAAATTTATATGCCTATAATATCTATTCTACATGAAACTATTTTCATTGCTAACTTTTCTTCACAATCAAAATTTATTGTGATTGGATGCAACGAACTGGGCCACAATATAATGTCTTATAATAGTTTCTTAATCTATTCAGGTTCCATTATACATGTTTCTTAAGTGATACAATATAACTACATGATTGAATGTGTGATACATGTTTGATTCCTTCTTTCCAAAGAAGCATCACAACCTCCATGAGTAAAAAACCATCTATATGTGGATTGGTTAGAACCAATACTGTTAATCCCAACTATAAGGCCCCAGCCTTAAACCTTACTTAATCTTGAGTTATTACAAGATTACACACTAAGGATCTTTTTAGGTTTAGAGTTTTAGATAATTATATCATAAAACATGCATTACATTCAACATTTAAACAAATTGGTTACATAAAATATAGTATTCATTTTTTCCATCAATAGAAACATATTTAAAATAAAACATGGATTCTTTCTTGACACTTCCTTGACACTATCATCATATCATGTACCATTCCCTTGACCTGTGAAAAACATTTCAAAACCTTGGGATGGGAATAAAAATCTCATTAAGGGTTATAAAAATATGGAAAGGAAACATGAGTTCATATATACATAGGAATGAAATCATACTTTACCCATAAAACATAAGCACTTTAACATACCTCTTCAAATCATGAATAAATCATAGAAATCAGAAGACATAAATGTAACTTGAGGCATTCATAACATTCTTACGTACGGATTAACCCTCTTGGTTACATTTGGAATACCCATCACAGTATATTCCCTAAATATCTTCGGAGAAACCTTAACATTTTACTCCTTCATGTTACCCAATGCATTGGAGAGCTATATCGGGCTCACCCGCCCATAGTTTATCACGGAACCAACCATCTTCATAAACAATGCCCAAGAACCATAACATAATCATAACACATAACTTAAGCATAAATGAAAGATAACATTCCCAATTCAATAACCATATAACATTTTAAGATATTGAAAATAATGAATCCTTTCTAAAAACCATTTTCAAAACCATTTAAAACATTTAATAAAGAGATTTTTGAATAAAAGTGTCACATACCGCCTTAAAGCTTTTAACATTTTAAACCATTAATATCCATATAAATAAATCCTTAAAAACATTTTTAAAACATGGATATTAATGAGAAATATTTATAAGAACAAATCACTAACACATTTAAAGCGATATTTTAGTTAAAGGGTTTTTAACAACATTTGAGACACTTGAATACAATAATTGAGGAATAATATTTAATCAGAACTTTATAATATCATGAGAATAAATGGATTCATGATATAATATTTCATAGGACAGTATATACACCATATAAGAGTGAATTGGTGCATAACAACAATGAAGTCTCAATAGAAATGTAAAATGAGATGAAATCCCTTATAAAGAAAGTGTCCTTAAATTAAGGATAAATCAATCTCATAATTATGTGTGACAAATAAAAATACACCCAATATAATTGGATATTAAGTGTAAAAGAATAAAAGGTCATTCACACATATTCAAAGGATGACATATTCAATGTTGAACCCAAAGAAATCCAAATCAGGTTAAAAGGTTCCCTTGATAAAATTCGACAGCCTAACGGCGTCACTTTAAAATTCCTAAAATTAGTTGATGAGAAATAAAATAGTATCTCATAACTTGGACATAAAATTTACATCAATAAGGATATATAATAACATATCCCAATATAAAAATATGTAAATTAAAAGACATAACAAAACAAGTCTTTTTAAAAGAGGAGTGTGAAAGGTTCCCTTACCGATTTGGGCAACTTTCGAAACGTACACCCCATGAAAGAAGGTTCATACAATGAAGATGTAACTACCCATAAATGAGAGTATATTATACAAATATTAAAATAATGGGCAGTACATACACCACAAAAAATGAAATAGTGGCCAATGTAGCATGAATCTCACGGGAATAAAAACTGAGATGAAAATCCCATTATGAAAATCCGTCAGCCTAACGGCGCCACATAAAACATCCAAAAATGGATTGACGAGATAAAATAGGGTATCTAATCATAATAACATAAACTTTACAGCAAGAGTAATATAAAAGAACATCCACCAACATAATAAAGAGGAGCTTAAAGTAAGTTACATAAAAAGAGTAATTAAAAATAAAGAGAGAGGTAGGATCCCTTACCTCGGGTCCGACTTGACTTGATCGTTATTTAACCTCCTGAATAATTAACTTGAGTTAATTTCTAATTGCTTAAAAACCTTTTTTAAGTTCATTATTCATTTTATATTACTTATTACCATGTTATGAACACTATGTAATTATTTAAGTTAATAATGGTCGTTTTGTCGATCATTGCTACTTGAGTCAAAATAAACTCTTTATAATTACAAGTTTGTTCATGGGGTAAAATATCAATTATATCCATAATTATATTAATTATGTATATATAATATATATCATATATATCCATTATATACATGCATTTATAATATTACATAACATTTAGAGGTAAGAAATAAAATGCACTGTTCATGGAGACGGTAAGCCGTACGTATGCATGAACGCTACTTCCATTTTCATTTCATATTTAATGGAATTAAAACATAATGATACATAATTGTATTATAATTACAGTATGGTATCATATATAATATCATTAAATCGATCCTTTATACATAACACATATTGTATTAACGAATCAAATCACATTGAGGGGGCGGTAGTCCGCACTTCCTAAAATGAAGATATCATGTTTACCCAAAATGGAAGCCATAAAGGTATGCCATAAATGAAAAATAAATAAGCGTAAGGAAAAAATAAACATATTATATATTATATATAAATATAGTGACATATTAATGGCCACCTTTGAAGGTGTTAAAAGAATATCGAACAATCATCGTTTCGTGAGGCAGAAATTCACCATCCATAGAAACAGTATGTTCATTAACCATTAGATGTATGTGTGTGTAAGTGTAGCTCGAATAATTATTATAAAAACATCCTAGTATATTGAGGATACTTGTGTTGTTACAAAATAATGTAATAAAAAGAGTTTAGTGGTTTGGATAAGCAAAATAAAACAAAATAAAACAAGTGAAGACATTACCCTTAAATCGGGTAACTCCTCTTGGCTTGAACCAAAAGGATTTCTTGAAGAGCATTCTTCCAAATGTGAG
The DNA here is from genome assembly GCA_963277665.1 of Viscum album. Classification (NCBI taxonomy): domain Eukaryota; kingdom Viridiplantae; phylum Streptophyta; class Magnoliopsida; order Santalales; family Viscaceae; genus Viscum; species Viscum album. The sequence goes on along the minus strand of OY728138.1, from coordinate 1,432,897,151 downwards.
GCTTCAATGATGAATATATGTATGTGGAGAGATGAAATAGGTAGGGGTTGGATGATCCAAAGGCTTTAGAGGTGGGGGTAAGGTGGTAGAGGTGGGGGCCTTTTATAAGAGAAGAGGAGGGGCACTCTTGGAAAGTTATAAAATATTACTTTATTATAAAATGCTTTTCGGATTTTAAAGGTCCCACATTGATATATTTAGAGGATAAGGTGATAAGAGTTCGAAATATACTCATCCAATAGGTCTTTGACAAGTTTAAGGCTTAGATTGTACATTATCTTTTCATTTTATTTAAATCGTTCATTAATTAGATAATCGCTGCATCATCATGGTGTCATAAATAATTTAATTTATTTAATGTCTAAAAATTATAAAACAAATACTATGATGTAGGAAATACTTTTAGATTTCCAATTAATATTTATATTCTAAGAGATAGTTTATGTAGAAGAAATGAAAATTATTTTACTTATATGTTACATACTTTGGTTACATTTTCCTTTCTTTAAAAAAATATGATAAAAGGTCACTATCACACTAAAGTGATTCCATGGGGTCCCAAGGTTGGAACAAGGAATACCATGGTCTTCCATGACACCACCAATATAATTAGAACACATTTTTGGGTAATTTTATATTTTTATGATATTATTTTCTTACCCTTAATTACCCGATTACTAATTAAACACGATAATTAAAGATAATTATCGCCGTTACTATTCATAATGTCCAAAAACAAAAGAGTCTTAATTAAATAATTTGTGAATTATGATTAAAAATATGGAATCCATTTTATCAAATTCAAAAAACATAAATTTTAGTAATTAATTTAAAAGTAAATCCCGTTTTCAAAACAAAAGACGGGTTTTTAAGAAGTAAAATTTATCAAAAGATTGACTTGTTTTTACATCCAATTGAAAAGTGAAATTAATTCCAATGAATAAAATTGTATTAAGTGATAAAAAAATAATTCAATTATACTTTTTAAAAAATTAAAATGAAAATCTAAATATATAAATAAATTGGATGAAAAGGCAATTTTGAATTAAAAACTGTATTTTTCACTATTCATTAAAAAAACATTATCAGAAAAATACCAAAAATTAACCCTAAGCTATATTTGATATTTCAAATTCAGAAATGATGTCCATTTTACCAAATTCAAAACATATAAGTTTCATTAATAAATCATATAGTTAATTCCCGCTGTCAAAACAAATAGCAGGTTTTTTGGAAGCAATATCTATGAAACGTTTGGCACTTGTTTATGTCCATTTTTAAAGTTAAATTAATTCTAATGACCACTATTGAATTAAATTATAAAAATATATTCTAATTAAACTTTAAAACCAATTAAAAAGATAATCTAACCATATATTTAAATTAGATGAAGAAGCAGTTTTGATGTAAAATGCAATATTTTTCACTATTCATTAAAAAAATGAACATTGTCAGAAACATACCAAAAATTTATACAACTTAAATTTAAATTTCCAAATAATAAAGAATAAGTTTATTTTGACAAATAGATCTTATAAAATTGTCAAAATTTACATTTAAAAAAGGTTCGCCATCAAAAGCCGGTAAAACAATCTTTCAAAAATATTAGAGTATTTATTCTTAAAATTGGATTCATTTGGATTTTAAGCCTATAAAATTTATTGGATAAATGTAAAAATATTTAACAAACATATGTAATCATTTTGTAGTTATTTTTTTCATTTCCTCCATTACAACGGCTAGGCGTTAACTATTATAATATTGTTATATTATTAGTGTGCAACGTAAGATTTCAAAGAAACTCGTTGTTGCGTATTGGGTACGCCATCGAGCATAGAATTACCTTTAAAGTAATATTAACATTTTATTCACAAATATTGATAAACATTAGAATGTAATATTATTTATTTACCTGGGATGTTACATCCTTCCCCCCTTTTGGGAATTGTGTCCTCACAATTTCAAAATTGGGCTTGGAAACTTCATTGAAAGTCCCACATCGGAACAAGAGTCATTAAAACTATCACTTTAAAAGAAAGGGAGAGAAGTACAAAGGTCACCCGAGTTAACCCATACTAGGATTCCAAGTAGGAAAATATGGATATGGAATAAAAAACAAAGGGTCGTGTTCTGAGGGGTAGTGATAGAAAACATGTTTAGGAGAAAGTTAACCACTATAAAATCTCAAACTGGTGATGGGTTAAACGGTATTTGATTCCCCAGTAGGAAAAGTTAACGGACAACATTTTTGTTTAAGTTACTTTTTATTGAGGATTTATTTTTGAGATTAACTAAATCATAAGGAAACATACTTACTTGTCATGTTGACTTTCATATTTTACTTGATTTCTTACACAAACTCATACTTTCTCCAAATGATGAGTATTTAGGAAGACTTGTTCACATTAAGAGTACTATAATCAACTTCTCGAGAATCACCTAATCCAAAAAAGAGAACTATATACTTCCCATGTCTTTAGACCTCAACCAAAACCAAAACCAAAAAGGTTAGTACAATATCAGATAATACCCAAAAATGATAATCCTTTTTTTTAAAACAAATCTATTCTTAATCTTCAAAATTTGTCAAACAAAACCCAAAGTTCAACAAAGACCATTCAATAAACATCTATCCATAAAATTCTTCGATGTAAACCAAACTAAGATTGAAACCCAAATCTCTGAAGGATTTAATCACATGGTCTCCTAAGATAAATCTTAACATTTTTCTCCAAAATAACATTAGTTACTCTTACAGTCTCATACTGAAAAGTAATTAACCTAATCACATATCCTACATGATAGGCTAATAATTTCCATTGATAACAAAATAAATCAACTTACTCTTAATTCAGAAAATCATCTAACTAAAAATAATCATTCAAACTAACCAGGGACTTCACATAGTCCAGTGGTAGGTGATAAATACCAGTTGCACTTTGGTTGTGGATTCGATTCCCGCAGCTTCGTCTGACGCGACGGGTTGTCACATGGTCTTCATGTTGTCCTTTTTCCAAAACTACATATTTCTTAAAAAATCCCCCCAAAAAGAGATAAAATCGTCAAAAATAACCATAACATATTTTAACCACAACGGTTATCTAATAACTTCCATTTTGCAACCCAAAATATATTAACCAGTAATTGCCTCAAATTCAAGGATCATATAAACCCAAATGGTTATTTATAACTATATCCACAAAAGAAAGGATAATTATTCCTTGAATAAAATTTTTGTATATCAAACATCAGGGTTACTATAAAAAGTATTATAATGTAACCCCAACATCAAAATAGACTTAATACATCTAAGAATTTCACTATCCTAAAATCTACCAAAACTCTTGAATCCCTTATATGTTGACTTCTTACTCGTTCAACAATATTCATGATCCATTAGACATTCCTTTTCAACTTATTTTGAAATACTTCCTTCCTACCAACAAAATCATGAATCATATCCTAAAATTCCAATAATAGGAAAACATGTGTTAAGAAATAATGCATACCTTTCATTGGCCATTGTCAGTTTCTTCATCCTCATTCGGAATGGCATTAGGTATTGGTAAATGAATTTTTGTACGATCATGGTGACCTCATTCCCGAAATTTCTTCGTAGGACATGTGTTTACATAATTACCATACACACAACATTTAAAGTATTAAATTGATCCTTCAGAAAGAACTTCTTTTTTTTCCTAGAGTCAACTAGATGCTTCCTTTTTTCATGGCAGGTTCTTGCTTTATGACCTTTATTTCCACATCTATAGCATATTTTTGTCCCTTTGAAACATTTTCCTATGTGTTTCCTTCCACATATTTGACACATAGGTTTTTTAAACATACTTACCTTTATGATTATTACCTGAAATTCCGTAGGGATTTGTTTCTCACATATACGATGCCTTATAAAAAACACTAAGGTTCAGGTGGTCAATCATTACTCCAGGTAGTTGGTTGAGGATAACCACAAGATTTCTCATTGCAGCTCCCATATAATTCAGTTGTTCTTTCATAAAACTGTCACAGTTTTCTTCAAATCCACTGTTACTTTGGTGCCTGCTAGATCCAGCCATTTACTAAAACCAAAAAGGTCAGTGTGAGTATATCAGTAAAATCATCAAATAATAAAGTGGAAGATAAACACCAAGATATACTTATCCTTGTTATCTCAAACTCATTCTAACTTTCAAAAAAACAATGAATCCATCTAATATACTAACCATTGTGGTTATACACAACTTGTCACTTTTTCTTAAACAACACTCTAACCTCTAAAGTTATCTAAACCTCCCTTTGATACCAACTATAAGGCCCCAACCTTAAACCTTACTTAATCTTGATTTATTACAAGATTACACGTTGAGGATCTTTTCAGGTTTAGATTTTTAGAGAATTAGATCATAAAACTTGCATTACATTCCACATTTAAACAAAGTTGTTACATAAAAGATAGTATTCATTTTTTCCATCAACATAAACATATTTAAAATAAAACATGGATTATTTCTTGACACTTCCTTGACACTATCATCATATCATGTACCATTCCCTTGACCTGTGAAAAACATTTCAAAAACATGGGATGAGCATAAAAAGCTCAGTAAGGGTTATAAAAATATGGAAAGGAAACATGATTTCATATATACATAGGAATGAAATCAAACTTTACCCATAAAACATAAGCACTTTAAAATACCTCTTCAAATCATGAATAAATCATAGAAATCATAAGATATAAAGGTAACTTGAGGCATTCATAACATTCTTACGTATGGAGTAACCCTCTTGGTTACGTTTGGAATACCCATCACAGTATATTCCCTAAATCTCTTCGGAGAAACCTTAACGTTTAACTCCTTCATGTTACCCAATGCATTGGAGAGCTATATCGGGCTCACCCGTCCATAGTTTATCACAGAACCACCTGTCTCCATAAAAAATTCCCAAGAACCATAAAATAATCATAGCACATAACTTAAGCATAAAGGAAAGATAACATTCCCAATGCAATAACCGTATAACATTTTAAGATATTGAAAATAATGAATCCTTTCTAAAAACTATTTTCAAAACCATTTAAAACATTTAATAAAGATATTTTTGAATCAAAGTGTCCCATACCACCTTGAAGCTTTTAACATTTTAAACCATTAATATCCATATAAATAAATCCTTACAAACATTTTGAAAACATGGATATTAATGAGAAATATTTATAATAACAAATCACTAAAACATTTAAAGCGATATTTTAGTTAAAGGGTTGTTAACAAAATTTGAGACACTTGAATACAATAATTGAGAAATAACATTTAATCAGAACTTTATAATATCATGAGAATAAATAGATTCATGATATAATATTCCAAAGGACAGTATATACACCATATAAGAGAGAATTGGTGCATAACAACAATGAAGTCTCAATAGGAATGTAAAATGAGATGAAATCCCTTATAAAGAAAGTGTCCTTAAATTAAGGATAAATAAATCTCATAATTATGTGTGACAAATATAAATAGACCCAATATAAGTGGATATTAATTGTACAACAATAAAAGGTCATTCACACATATTCAAAGGATGAAATATTCAATGTTGAACCCAAATAAATCAAAATCGGGTTAAAAAGTTCCCTTGATAAAATTCGACAGCCTAACGACGTCACTTTATAATTCCTAAAATTAGTTGATGAGAGAGAAAATGGTATCTCATCACTTGGACATAAAATTTACATCAATAATGATATATAAGAACATATCCCAACATAAAAATATGTAAATTAAAAGACATAACAAAACAAGTCTTTTTAAAAGAGGAGTGTGAAAGGTTCCCTTATCGATTTGGGAAACTTTCGAAACGTACACCCCATGAAAGAAGGGTCATACAATGAAGATGTAACTACCCATAAATAAGAGTATATTATAAAAATATTAAAATAATGGTCAGTACATACACCACACAAAATGAAATAGTGGCCAATGTAGCATGAATCTCACAGGAATAAAAAGTGAGATGAAAATCCCCTTATGAAAATTCGGCAGCCTAACGGCGCCACATAAAACATCCAAAAATGGATTGATGTGATAAAATAGGGTCTATCATCATATTAACATAAAATTTAAAGCACGATTAATATAAAATAACATCCCCCAACATAATAAAGAGGAGCTTAAAGTAAGTTACATAAAAAGAGTAATTAAAAATAAAGAGAGAGGTAGGATCCCTTACCTCGGGTCCGACTTGACTTGATCGTTATTTAACCTCCTGAATAATTAACTTGAGTTAATTTATAATTGCTTAAGAACCTTTTTTAAGTTAATTATTCCTTTTATATCACTTATTACCATGTTATGAACACTATGTAATTATTTAAGTTAATAATGGTCGTTTTGTCGATCATTGCTACTTGAGTCAAAATAAACTCTTTATAATTACAAGTTTGTTCATGGGGTAAAATATCAATTATATCCATAATTATATTAATTATTTATATATCATATATATCATATATATCCATTATATACATGCATTTATAATATTACATAACATTTAGAGGTAAGAAATAAAATGCAATGTTCATGGAGACGGTAAGTCGTACGTACGCATGAACGCTACTTCCATTTTCATTTCATATTTAATGGAATTAAAACATAATGATACATAATTTTATTATAATTACAGTATGGTATCATATATAATATCATTAAATATATCCTTTATACATACCACATATGGTATTAACGAATCAAATCACATTGAGGGGGCGGTAGTCCGCACTTCCTAAAATGAAGATATCACGTTTACCCAAAATGGAAGCCATAAAGGTATGCCATAAATGAAAAATACAGAAGCGTAAGGAAAAAATAAACATATTATATATTATATATAAATATAGTTACATCTTAATGGCCACCTTTGAAGGTGTTAAAAGAATATTGAACAATCATCGTTTCGTGAGGCAGAAATTCACCATCCACAGAAACAGTATGTTCATTAACCATTAGATGTATGTGTGTGTAAGTGTAGCTCGAATACTTCTTATACCAACATCCTAGTATATTTAGGATACTATTGTTGTTACAAAATAATGGAATAAAAATATTTTAGTGGTTTGGAGAAGCAAAATAAAACAAAAGAACACAAGTAAAGACATTACCTTTAAATCGGGTAACTCCTCTTGGTTTGAACCAAAAGGGTTTCTTAAAGATCATTATTCCAAAGGTGAGGCTTCAATGATGAAAAGAGGGATGTGGAGAGATGAAATGGGAAGTTTTTGGTCGAGCTAAAGGCTTGAGAGGTGTGGGTAAGGTGGTAGAGTTGGGGGCCTTTTATAAGAGAAGAGGAGGGGCACTCTTGGAAAGTTATAAAATATTACTTTATTATAAAATGTTTTTAGGATTTTAAAGGTCCCACATTGATATATTTAGAGGATAAGGTGATAAGGGTTCTAAATATACTCATCCAATAGGTCTTTGACAAGTTTAAGTCTTAGATTATACATTATCTTTTCATTTTATTTAAATCGTTCATTAATGAGATAATTGTTGCATCATCATGGTGTCATAAATAATTTTATTTATTTGCTGTCTAAAAATTATAAAAAAAATACTATGATGTAGGAAATATTTTTATCTTTTCAATGAATATTTATAGTCTAAGATATAGTTTATTTAGACAAAATTAAAGTTATTATACTTAGGTGTTACATACTTTGGTTACATTTTCCTTTCTTTAAAAAAATATGATAAAAGGTCACTATCACACTAAAGTAGTTCCATGGGGTCCCAAGGTTGGCACAAGGCGTCCCATAGTCGGTCATGACACTAAAAATAGCATTATGACACATGTTGGGGTCATTTTATATTTTTATGATATTATTTTCTTACCCTCAATTATCCGATTACTAATTAAACACGATAATTAAAGATAATTACCGTCGTTACTATTCATAATGTCAAAAAACAAAAGAGTCTTAATTAAATAATTTGACCTTATGATTACAAATATGGAATCCATTTTATCAAATTCAAAACACATAAATTGTAGTAATTAATTTAAAATTAAATCCCGTTGTCAAAACAAAAGACGGGTTTTTAAGAAGTAAAATTTATCAAAAGATTGACTTGTTTTTACATCCAATTGAAAAGTGAAATTAATTTCAATGAAAAAAATTGTATTAAGTGATAAGAAAATAATTCAATTATACTTTAAAAAAATTAAAATTACAATCTAAATATATAAATAAATTGGATGAAAAGGCAATTTTGAATTAAAAACTGTATTTTTCACTATTCATTAAAAAAACATTATCAAAAAAATACCAAACATTAACCCTAAGATATATTTGATATTTCAAATTCCGAAATGATGTCCATTTTACCAAATTCAAAACATAGAAGTTTCATTAATAAATCATATAGTTAATTCCCGCTGTCAAAACAAATAGCGGGTTTTTTGGAAGCAATATCTATGAAAAGTTTGGCACTTGTTTATGTCCATTTTCAAAGTAAAATTAATTATAATGACCACTATTGAATTAAATTGCAAAAATATATTCTAATTAAACTTTAAAACCAATTAAAAAGATAATATAACTATATATTTAAATTAGATGAAGAAGCAGTTTTGATGTAAAATGCAATATTTTTCACTATTCATTAAAAAATGAACATTGTCAGAAACATACCAAAAAATTATACAAAGTAAATTTCAATGTCCCAATCATAAAGAATAAGTTTATTTTGACAAATAAAGCTTATAAAATTGTCAAAAGTTACATTTAAAAAAGTTTCGCCATCAAAAGGTGGTAAAACAATCTTTCAAAAATATTAGTGTATTTATTCGTAAAATTGGATTCATTTGGATTTTAAGCCTCTAACATTTATTGGATAAATGTAAAAATATTTAACAAACATATGTAATCATTTTGTAGTTATTTCTGTTCATTCCCTCCATTACAACGGCTAGGCGTTAACTATTATAATATTGTTATATTATTAGTGTGCAACGTAAGATTTCAAAGAAACTCGTTGTTGCGTATTGGGTACGCCATCGAGCATAGAATTCCCTTTAAAGTAATATTAACATTTTATTAACAAATATTGATAAACATTATAATGTAATATTATTTATTTACCTGGGATGGTACACCAACTCCTATCGGTTTATCCCTCTAATACAACCATATAATCATTTTATATAAACTAAAATAATTTTTCAATCTTAAGTATGCAATGATTCTTGTTATACATATCCAATGATCGACACTACAATTACTGGTATATATTCTCATTTTTTAAAATGAAAAAGAAATATAAGGTCTAGTATAATGCATTAAATACATTAATAAACCAATTTCACTAGCATAATCAAGTCATGATATGGATCTACACATATTCACATAAATTTTAACACTAGAATTAAATAGAATCTTATCATCCTTGAAACCAATATGATAAATTTATCTAATTTTTTTCTCTTTATAGAGATTGAATTAAATAATAACCCCCCCCCCCCCCCCCCGTTATGTTTTATAACTTTAATACCTAGAATAGTATCAACTATTCTAAGATTTTTCATTTTAAACATAGGGGACAAATAATTATTCATCTCATTTACACCAATAATACTAGTTTAAAAAATAGCATATCATCCATATATCATACAATATATTTTATGTTCATCAGTATTTCTATGATTACATCCATTATATGAAATAATAGAATCAAATTTCTCATGACATTTCTTAGGATTTAATTTTATAAATATAATTCACTGATTTACAAACTTTATTTCAGTTACCTTATAAAAACCAATCAATATGTTCAAAGTAAATCTATTCATTAATGACTCTACTTAATAAGTATAAACTTACACTTCATGTATATAAAAATTATTTATTAAGGAAAACTAAAAAAATTATAAATAGATTATTTCAAGCTATAAGAGTATAATTGTCGAAATAATTATTCCCATGCTTTTTATGAAACCTGTAGAAACCAATCATTCCTTAAAATATTTAATGATACCTTCATAATCATAATTCTTTTAGAAAACCCATTTACAAAAAATATGTTTTGAACCTCTTGGTAAATCCATAATGAGGAAGTAATTTTCCCCATAATGGAATCTATTTAATCATTAATAGCAACATTTTAGAAAGCGATATCTCAAGATTTGATGGCTTAATTATATGTATTTTGGTCGTCTTCTATAGTCAATACCAATAGATATTTATTTATAAAATGATTATTTATATATCTCTCAATAAAGAAAACTATTCAATCAGGAGAAATAAAATATCGATGTATTTTTTTTATCCTTCCGAATACTAGTACTATGTATAGGTTCATCTTGAGAATCATCATTATTCTCTACTATAGTATTTGATATAGATAGAGTACAAGAAATAGGGGTATTAGGAATAACCTTATCTAAATAATCATTATAAAAATTAATTTTAGAAAACACTACAGATCTTTATTCAACAATGACATTTACTTCCAAATCTATAACACCATATTCTTTTCTATTTTCTGTATATCCCACAACAACACCTTTAATCATTCTATTAACAATTTTAGTTCTTTTATCATCTTGAACTTTATAGTATGTTAAAAAAACCCCACACATTAAAATATGAATGATTAGGCCTTCAAACTTTCAAAATTTCATAAGGGGGTAAATTAATTTTCCTAGAAGAAATATTATTATGAATATGAAATGAAGACAATAAATTTTTTCTCCATCAATTTAATGGAAAACTAGATTTATTAAGAATTTAATTTATTATTTCTACTAAATTATGATTTTTCATTTCATCTAAACCATATTTCTAATTTGTGTAATGATTTTTACATTGATGAATTATTACATTTTCTTTAAAGAACTCATTAAATTTATTTTATTATGTATTAACCTAATACGTCTGAGCGTATAACTTGAATCTTATTAATTATTGGTTTTCAACTTCAGCTTTATACTTAATAAAAATAATTATGGATCCATGTTTTTTTATAATAACACATATTTGTAAATATATACTACAATCATCAACAAAATTAATGAAATATTTTTTCATATATAAGTTATCAAATCATTTAATTCAAAAATATGAAAATGTATTAATTATAATATATCTTAATTTTTCTCCTCACTTTTAATTTTTTAACTATTCTATATTCTATACATGTTTCACATTTATTAAATTAATTTTTAATGTTAATTAAGTTCATTATATTCATTATTTTGAATGAATAGTAATTAAAATGTGTAAAACAACCATGCTATAAATTAGAGGAATCAATCAAATAAGAATAATATTTTATCATATTATTAATAGATAATTGATACATGCCACTAATTGAGTACCCCTTCCCAAAAAATGTGCCTCCCTTTGACAAGAATACCTTGTACAATTTGAATGAAGCCTGAAATCCCATCTTAAAAAAATTATTACTAGAGACTAAACTCTTATGAATCATGGGTAGATACAATACATTTAAAATAGTCAACTTTTTATAGAAGTAAATTATAGTTCCATGCTTCCTTTTATAGTGAAATTGATGCATTCATTATTTACAAGGAATACTTCCATCATGATAGTAATATCATCAAATATTTTGAACATCGAATGATATTTTCACACATGCACCATGGCTCCAAAATCAAGCCACCATCCCATCATTGCTGATGGTATATTGACTTTGGATGTCAACATAACTAGATTCTATTCAGTCATCATATTTGTTGTGGGTTTTCTATATTTTGTTTGATAGAGATATTCCCATAAAATAAAATATTTTTCCATAAAAAACTATGTCTCTTTTATTCATAGAAGGATTTCTTTTCTTCTTGAATTGATGGATTTTCTTCTTAAAAATTGATGTTGAGTTTATATTTTCCTTTACATCAATGATATTAACCTTTGTATTGATTTGAGAATCCATACACTCATATCTCATCATTGATTATTCTATAATGTGAAGAATATTTTAAAATTATTAAAAGGAAATATCCTCATTATTTTTAAAGAGTTATTTACAATTGTATTTCCACATAGGTGGGAATTTAGAAATAATTTCTCCAACATAGAAGGTTTCCAGAATATTAAAATTGATGGAAAGATGGATTTTTTCAATAAATTAGAACTTGTGGACATGCTTCAACATTGACTTAATTATCAACCATAATTAAGTGTAGATACTTTTCAATTATATTTTTATCGGTACCTTGTACTTCAAATTTTAAATTGAATTACAATGCATCCCATATATATGTAGAGGTCTTTATATGGTGTAAATATTCATAAGGTGGATTTCAAAATTTGTTGAGTATATTTTATTAGAAAAAGACCTAGTAATCTTCACATTTATTCTCCATTACTAAAATGTGTTCAGATTGGTTCACATCAATATTTGTTCCATATGAATTTTTAGAAGGATCAATGTGAATGTGGGATGGTTTTGGTTTCAGGATGTAAAATATCATCAACAATGTAAAAATAAACATCATCTTATCCAAACCCCAAGAGAAAATGTTTTCATTGAATTTATCAATATTGAACATGTCTTGGTTACTCACATAAAGGGGATCAGAATCCATATTATAGGTTAAACATTAGTTTAACCACTTTTTCTTATTGGTAAATAGAAAGGAAGATGAAGAAGAAACCAAGAATTTTAAATCTTGATGCATTATTTAATTCAATATCTAAAAGGGTTAAATCAACACCCACTTGTTGGTGTAGGCTCCTCAGTGGGAATTTCCCCTGTGGATTTGAACAATAATTTGCGAATTTAACACACCAAATTCAGATAGCCATTAAACAATGATTTCTGGAAAATTTATTTGGCTAATTTTGGATTAATGTGATTAAAATTTTCAATCTCTCCACCTATTTATTTATATAAAAAAATTGGTTTGATTCACATGTATTAGATCTCACATTTTTAATCAAAGTAAATCTTGATTAAATGGATGTGAGAAAACTCTTGGAGGAGGGAACCCGATTGGATTTTAAAATTTTAAATTCAATTATTACGAGATTTTTTTAATTATTTGTTTTTTAAATGTTTTTTATTGTGTGTATATATATATTTATGATATATATATTTAAGAAAAAAATTTACTAAAGAGATAATTTTTTAAAAATAATTAAAATTATTTTTTTCATATAAATTTTTAAAGAATTTTTTTTGCAGAACCATTTTATAATGAGGATATTTGGGAATTCTCCTCTCATTTACAAAGTGGGATTCCACATATATTTCCACCTCATCAGTCCAAGAAAAAAAATTTGGGTCCAATTAAATAGTTATTTATTTATTTATTTATTGAATATAATTATAAAAATATTTCATGGTTAGTGTTGAGAATTACGAACGTCGGTATTTTTGAGTTTGGTTTTTCAAAAGAGAAACCATGCATGTTCACTAATGAAGATATGATAATGAAGGTAGAATAAACTAAGGAAATATGAACTTGTTGAAAAATATATGTCAAATTGAGATATAAGGAGACTATGAGTTGTATTCAATCAAATTGTGTCTTTGGGAGGGTGATGAACTAGTTTTGAATCAAGGAGTACTAATCATGCTTGAAATGAAGAAGGATGATCGAGTGTCGAATCACTTTGGTGTAATGAAAAACAGAAGTGGAACTCCAAGACTAACATTTTAAGATCATGTTTATAAAAAAATATAATATCCAAGACAAATTTTATCCCTATTGGAAAGAAATCCAATTTTACCAAGGATGACAGATCAATGTGAAACTTAAGGAAGTTAAACTGAGGCATGCCATGATTGTTTTGATATTGATTTTCATTCAAGATGAGGAGTACAAGATGAATTTCCATGAAATTATATGATGTAAATAATCATATTCTAGAAGAAGATGAAAAAATATTGATTTAACATAGATAAATAATATTTGGGGTTTGAAGTGAAAGAGGAGAACAGTTATTTTTGGTGTTATCATTTTTCTATGAATATCTGAAGAAGGGGATAATACCTTGAAGTCACCATTAATATGAATATGAGAAAATTTAATGGCACACAACACCAATTTAGTTACATGATTTAATAAATTACTTACATAGACTCATCACACCAGGAAAGAAAGACCATAAAACTCCCATGTGATGTCATTGTGATGCTGAAGTTGGGTGCACACAAGTTGTTGACAGACTGCTTGAGTTGTATTGGTTTTTTGAGATAAACAGTTTTGATTTATGGTAGAAGGTTTGTACCAGGGTTGAAGTACCATATAAGTATAAGGTATTCAAATACATTTTATGGTCTTTTATTATCTATATAAGTGTTTTCATAACTCGAAAACCTTAATAAAGATAGATCTATGTTCAAAACATGAATCAAGGGAGTATAGTGAATTCCCACAATAGGTATTCAATGAAGTCTACTTATAAGGGAAATACAACCCTTATAATTAGATAGTATATTATGACTTATAGTGTTTCTAGGTTTATAATAAATAGGGATCACATACAATAATTAATTAGTTATAAGGGAACATTATTCTTTCAGCCCATCAGTGACTTAGGTGCTGAAAGAGAACATGCTGCTTCATCATAAGCATAAGCCTATGAAATTAAATTCCTAAATATATATTTTTAAGTCTTGAGATATGGAGAGTGATATATTTATTTCAAGAGAGTTCTAGAGAGTATATAGAGGAAAGTGATGGAAGATACTATAGTCCATAGACAAAGCTAATTTAGTAGTTGAATATCAATGGAATAATACTCGCATTCTCTATCTTTATCTAATTTTGTTTCATTATTTGAAATTATTATGTTTATACATATCATAATTATCTCAAGATAAACATTATATATGTGAATAATATTTTCTTAATTCAATATTTATTTTTCAAATGTTTTATATGTCAAAATTGTATCAAATTCACATTTTGTTATAGTGTAATGATTTGTCAAATTGATGGACTACTGAAATTAGTCAATGTATTTTCAAATTTCCTAAAAAAAAATTTAGACATTATTTTTATAAAATTATACGTAATTAAATTTCTATGAATGAAGAAATATTATTTAGATAAGAAATTTTCATTCCTCTTTCATTCTCATTGTTAGTTTACTACTTCACTGCTACAATTTCTTCTTCATGAACTAGAAATTTCATCAAATCATCATATCATTTCATCAGTAGAATTTCCTAAAAATATTATACATCATTATTGATTATAAATATATTTTTTTGTGGGTTTTTATTGTTTTTTATATTTTTAAATTGTTATTCACTCACAATAACCTTCCCAAGTGTATGATTCCCTATAAATCACTAGATATGTAAATTTTTGTGTTAAAATATGATATATTACATGAAATTTCATAAAAATATTCTCACTATTTTAATGGATGGATTTTTGCGTCAATGTAAAAAACGAGTAAAAAAATAAAAAACATTTGTATAAATTTTTTGTTTAAAATTTCCCAAAAAAACAATCAAATAACATTTAATAAAAAATGATTGTTAAACGTGTTGTTGAAATTTTTGGATTATAACTTAGTGCACGCACACATGATATATTTATCAAATTTAATAGCCCATTGAAATTGAGATATAAAAATAGTTATGTGATCTTAAAAAAGAAATCTCAAAAATAGAAAAATCTAAGATAGAGAATGTTTTTGGAAAATAGAAAAAATTGAAAACATGAAATTATTCAAGAAAATATTATGTGAACCATGATGATGGTGTTTAAACTCTATCAAGTGTAAAAAATCCATATTCCATTAGTTTGAAACATAGATACCATAACTATGATTTTTAGAAATTAAACCTCTAAATGCTAGCTGAAATTAATGGAAAGACTAATGATGACTCCTTGTCTTTCATTTTGATTTTTATAATATTTGCAACATTTTCCACTACAATGTTTATTTTAGATTTGATAAAAATGTGGGTTTCATCTTTTTTCATAAAAAAATGCAAGAAATTGGTTCTTAGATCTAAAATAATTTTTTTTGAAACATAATATCATTTTTATACATCCTTTTTTTGTAATTCTATATAGAAAGATTAAAAGGATAACTAAGAAGTAAAATCACAATTTTCTTTCAATAATATGCATAAAACTTTCATGAGTCATCATATTTGTTTGGGGAATTTCTTAGGTATTTTCCTAATCCCCAACACTTTTATTACTTACTTATAGATGACATAAATGGTGGATTATCACTTAATGGTAAGAACTTGGTTGACCAGTTTTTTGGCAAAAACTACACTGATAAAATAGATGAAGAGGTTATGAAAATTTTCAACACATTATTTTTATATTTACATCAAATTTTATTTTGGATAATAAGAGTGAATTAAGGATAATATGAAACTGGTCCTGGGGTAGGCCTAAATTCATAATAAGATTCAATAAAATACTATTATCAATCTCTAATGATTAAAATTTTCAACAAATTTGATAAATAAGTTGGTTTTGAAAACCATAACAAGTCACTTACAGAGAAATGTCAAAAAAGTTTTATGTTTGGACACTCAATCACATATTTTACAAATATTTAAATACTATCCCATAAAATAATAAGATAAGAATTTTTTAGCATACTGTCTATGGATACAATATAGATGTGATCCTTTTTAAAATAAAACAATCAATGCTATATGAACCATCATAATGTGTATTGGTGAGTACAAGTAATTCATAGACAACCAACTACCCCTATTTTCCAAATTACATTTTGACAACAATTTCAAAATCGACCAAAGTATATTTTCTCTAATTGATGAAGAAGTTCAGGGATTGTTCCAGTAGTCGTTAGAGAAACTAAAATCACAAAAGGCTCAAAATTATTCATACAAGGACAAAACTGAAGATAAGATACCCATTATTGAGATTGAAATGGTATAATTGGATTGAAATTCAACTTTCGGTGATAATAGAAAACTTCCTAAGACCTAGAAAATTGACCTTTTTAAAAATATAATGGTTTCGTCCACTAAGAGTGGATTAAATACTCAAGAATATGTTTTACAATACCCTAGGGATGCTCGAACTAAGAATCTAGAATAATATAAACCCTAAACTCTTGGAAACTACTAGACCAACATGGGACTTCTAGTGAGAGATACCATGGGGGAGAATTAGGGTATGAAACACATTTATATTTTTCCCATGTATTTGTGAAACTCTCACTGTTCTAATGGATGTTGAACTCAATAATTAATTGATCCACTCATTGGTTCACCTATTGCATCATGAACTGATTAACTCATGCAGTTATCATAGACATATCCTTATAAGTTTGATGATCGCTGAATCCACATGCATTGGTTATCGTTTAAAAAAATATATGACAAGAAAGCACAAAATAAAAAATTATTTTACTTGCTTCACCAACATTGGCCTACAACCAAGTATCACACACTGATGTTGTGTCAATGTGCCAATATCCACAAATCATCACTAGTCTTGGGGATAAAAAAAATTTCTATGGTCAATTCATTCTAAGCTCACTTCCTTAACAATTATTTTATGGGAAACACACTACCTTCCTCAAAACACTTCCATTGAACCCTCTAGCACCCTGTTGTTGGATAAAACCTTACTTATTTTAACAAATTTAAGGTCTTATAATTATATTCAGGATTTTAAATATTTTTCCCTATGTAGCATAAAAATTTACATGTAGTGTAGTCTGGATTTGATACACTTTAAATCCCTATTCACTAAAACCAGATATTTAACATTACAATTTTTGAAGCTCCTATACTTCAAGAAGCTCAACACTCTTTCATTATGTACACTGCTTTCAAGAATCTCGCTGCCTTTACAAATATCACGCAACCTTCATTAAAATAAACATTTCATGAAAATAATTAATGGCCTTATGGAATGACACAACATTCATGAAGCTCACATAGACTTCATGAATATTAATCCTTTCGTGAAGCTCAATTATCCCTTTTGAAGATCACTTGGCCTTCACAAATCTTATACCCTTCATGAAGATTACAACCTTTAGTCATCATAAATAACCTTCAAAAACATCATTTCATCACAGATTCTTTCATCTGAAAAACCTTTGTGAATCACCTTCATAAATTTAGTGCCTTCATATTTTTATTAAGGTTTTCTGTATCTCAAATTAGGGGGGGTGGATTCCTATTTATAGGTTCTTCCTGCCTTTCATGAAGATTTTTTTATGTCATCACCTTTTATGAAGCTCTCTATTCTTATTGGTCAATGTCCCTATTTTCATAAAGAATCAGGGAAATTTTTCATTTACTAAGCTTCTAGTAGTCACAGTGACACCATCATTCCATCATGCATCTTCATTTCTCATTAAATATTCTCCACACCATCAAGAATTTCCCTTTGAGAAACCTAGTCTTCAAATAACTCATTCCTTTAAAAAAATTATTAGTAATCCATGAAAATACCACCTTAATGAATCTTTCTCTCGATGATTTATACCTTCATTAATCTTACTCCTTCATCCTGATTTTTCCCCAAAAAATATGGTATAAACTGATAAATGACTCCACTATATACATTCAATTTTCTATACTACTACCATAGCTTCCATACCACTATCTGAATTATTTGACATATCCCTATCTGGATGCCCCCATTTCTTTGATAGAATCAACCTTTCTCCAGTACCATCATGATCAACATTTTGGGATTTCACACTACATCACACACTCTTCTATATTCCCTCTATTGAGAACATCACCATATCATGTATTCTTTTTCATGGTGAATAATAAATACAATGTGCTTCAACAAATTATTAATTCTTATTCCATAATATCTAAAATCTATCAAAAATGATTCAAAAAAGAAAAAAATAGAAGAGTATTCTACTTACAACCTTACTAAAGAGTGTAGAGATGTCCTTGAAAATAAATTCATCCAAAACGTAAGCATACATGGAATTTTTCCATTCCATGCTCCTTTGGGAATAGTTTTTAGTTGAAATATCTTTGTGGCCATGGTACTAACATCAATATACTTACTTTCTTATAATTCAGACAAGTGTACTAAGATAATTTCAGCCCACTATAGTGGTTATTCAAAAAGATGACCAATCATTTAGACAACCTTTGGGAAGATTGAATGACCTTCTTGTTAGAGTTGGTAATATTTTATTACCTACTGACATTATTATTTTTAATATAGATTTTTACTATGAGGTAACTATAATTCTTGGTAGGCCCTTCTTAGCTATTGGAGGAGCAGTTATAAGTGAATGAGAAGGAAATATGTTTAATAGGTTTGTTGAGAAATAAGAATAGATTTACATGTTTATAAATGTTAAGGAATCGTCTTTTTGGTGAGATCTATGCAATAGTTGAAATGATAGAATTTAAGGGCTTGTAAAATCATATAGATGAGTTTGATAAATAATATGTTACTAGTGAAATTCATGTGGATGTCGAAAAGTAATTTCTTAAACATTATGAAATTATTAAAAATAAATGTTTGGATGGTTTTCAAGAGAATCATGAAACCTCTATTCCTTATTTAAAAAGAAATTTAGAATGTTAATTTTTTTTTCTTGAGCTATGAAAATTTATAAGATAGTAGAAGGATGAAATTATTTCTTTAAACAAAGAAGTGGAACATATTGATAAGTGTAAGGAAGAGCTATGGGAACAACATGATTATTTTACTATGAAATTAGATTATAAATAAGATCTGAATTTAGAATTTGGATGCAGTAAGCTATCCACATTGGATAGTGTTTAGTAAAAAGTAAATTATGGTATAGAAATTTTAAATATATCATTTTTTCAAACTCATTTTATGAAACATGATGAATAAATTGAAACACTAGGCCCAAGTGTGTACCTTCTAATGAAAAGGAACATCAACTTGAACTTAAATCTCTTCTTTCACGAATTAAATATTCATTTTTTGTAAGAAATATTCACTACAAGTTATCATCTCTATGGAAGTAGTTAAAAAATAGGATATATTGTTTTCCTTGCAAAAAAAAATCAATTTTTTTTGGATAGACCAATTTTAATATTAAAGGTATTAGTCCTTAATTATGTATACAAAAAAATCACAATCAAACCTAGTAATAGGCCAATAGTTTTTAGGGAAAGGATGACTAAATCCAAAATTGAATGAAGTTATCAGAGAATAAGTAATCATATTTTTAGATACTAGAACAATTTACCCCATCTACAATAATTATTAGGCTAGCCTATTGTAACTAGTTCAAAAGAATGGTGGTTTCACTGTTATAACAAATAAAAAAACAAAAAAAATATGATAGAAACTACAGTAATAGGAGAGTTTGTAAATACTATATGAAGTTGAATTCTACAACTAGGAAGGATTTCTATCAATTCCCATTTTTAGATAAATTCTTTAGAGGATAGCTCGGAATGAATTTTTATATTTTTTGGGTATCTATATGGGATAAAACAAAGTCTATGTAGCCCCAAATGATCCTAAGAGTACTACATTCACAATTATCTTTTGGATATTATCCTTTCAGTGTATTATCTTCGTATTGTGTGGTAAACTATATAATTATCAATGATGCGTGATGGTTATTTTTCTAATGTGATAGTGAGGATTATTGAGTTCTTAATGGATTCCTTCTCCTTAATTGGGAGTATATTTGAAACCTATTTACAAAATTTGTTTCGTATGATAGAAAGATGTATGGATATCAATCTTAATAATAATAAATGTAATGATGCTCATTATTAATGTTATCATTCTGCACCCTAGGGTTTATATCATGATGCAGAAAGGACTACTCATGAAGTTCTTCAATATGGTTTCCACTAGACAACACTTTTTAATGATTTAATATATTTTTTAGTTTTTTATGATTACTGTCAATGGTTTGCAAAGGTTTTTAGAAAACTAAAGTAATCTAAAAATGGGATTTTTTATGTATAAATTTTTGATATTTAGGGGATGGAATTTATCGGAAAATTCATTTTTTCTTATAGGAACGAGCATATCTTGGTGGATATTGATAATGTTTTTAAAAGGGTTAAAGAAGTGTCACTTCTAAATAATAAAGCTAATATTGTGATCAAATATAGTAAGAGGAATGAATTTTTCAAGTTTTTTACAATCTTTGTATCCTAAATAACAGAACACAAATTAATAATTATATGTTAAAATATTTAATAGAAAAAATATATATTTCTTCATAAAATTGGTACTTCTTACCATAAATGACCTAATTGGAAAGATAAAATCTCAAACTGTGAGCTTAAACTAATTTTAGAAAAATCTATTTTTAGTTCACAGAATGATTTTTATTTGAAACATAATATGGAATTATGGACATAAATAACTACCTTTAAAACACTCATAGGGACGCCTCCTTATAGAATTTTTTTTTAAATGATTTCATATACCTATGTTATAACAACACGGATCATTTTAGGCCGTAAAGGCCTTCAATTTTTATTTTAAAATAACTCGTGAGAGAATATTTCTCACATTGTGCAATTTTGATGTGATTAGGACAAAATCTTATAAAAAATAATGGATTTATAGGGAGAAGAATTAAAATTTTCATGATTCCATCATCTGTATTTGAGATATTTATGCTGGTAAAATGGATCTGCATTTTATCTATAGACATATACATTTTCTAATAATCTTAAATCATAGTGGTCTTAACCATTATTATTTCTTAGAGTGTTAGTTAATGTGATATTGAGATTGTAGTATGTGAGGGATAAACTTTCTTGGTGAATTACCAAAGGTTGAATTCTAATTTTGAGGGGAAGAAAATGGGATCAATATCTATATCTATGTCCAAAATTAATATTTCATTGAGTTTAATAAAACAATTTAAGCTCAGTGCTTCATGGGATTTAATACTTGGTAATTTAGTTTATTTTTTCTATTTTGAATAATAAAAAATATTCTTTCTTTTTTTAATGGGTTGAGTTGTTTCCCTACTACTCTTAAGGAAAATTGAGACTACTTTACTAGTACCACATTGTAAGAACTTTTGATCACTTGGAGTAAAATTCCAATAATTCGAAGTGTAATGAAGGATATACTGGTAATAGAATTTGGAATTTAACTTCCATAAAACTTACCTTTGGTTATTTTAATTCAAAAACTCTATATTCATCATTATGATTTTATTATTTTCATTTTTTAGAAGCTGTGACTTGATGAATAAATGACATTAATTCAAGGGTAAATATAGTGGAGTTTTATAATGAACTCAAATAGTTAAAGCTTTACTATTATTAGAGTCTTATTTTTAATTCTTCATCGAAATATGTTTTATATATCTTAAAAGATAATTTCATAATATGAGTATTTAATAAAATATTTTCACAATGTAAAATTATATGTGGGTGAAATTCATATATTGTTTAAACAAGTTACAAGTGTAAATTTGGTTGCATGTCTTTAAATGTTAGTTTATGATTAATTCTGAATAATTGAAAATTTTTATGTACATTATATTAGAACTAGTTTTAATATATTGAAAACTATTTGAATAACCTGATAATGGTTGAATGTATATTCACAATGTTGTTGTTGTTTGAGTCATTGTGAACCTTTTGTATCATAAAGTAAATTAAAATTCATTTTTCTCTATAAAAAAAGAAAAAATGCATCTACATTTTAAATTATATTTTAATAAATCAATAGATATTATGGTATAATTTTTTGGAACTATATTGTAACCCTTTAAACATAGTTTTCAACAGCTAAAATTATATAATCTAATGTAAATAAAGTTTTTGTAATTTTTTATTCCTCACTGAAATTAAAATGTGGGTTTAATATTTGGTTTCAAGTATGAGGTTTGTGTATTTAATTTTCTAAGATGTATTCATGGATATAAACATCAAAATCTATAAAAAAATCAAAATAAATCCTGATTTTAAGTTTATTTTTAGTGGGTGAAATTTTTTATTATGATTGAATGTTTTGATTCCACTTTGAGGAGAATAATTTATATTTCTCTATGTATTTAATCAAGAACATGCTTTTATTTCCCTCTTAAGTGAACATTATTTCAGTAAATTTTAGTAATAAGTCTTTAATTATCATGGATTTTATATTTTTTATTTGAATTAAACTCATAAGATATGCATATATATGGGTTATTCAATGAGAATACTAATATATGTTGTAAATTTAATTCTTTATTCATTTACTTGATCGATGGGTTAATTATTAGTTATTTTTAATTATTTTCAAACCCATATATTTAGTTTCATCTATTTAATCACTTTTTAATTATGTGTGTCAGGTCACATAGTTGTAAAGAGTTGTTTGGATGTTTTAGTTGTATTAAAATAAAAATGTGTTTAATTATTTCAAAAATATACAATTTGAATCATTTTTGTAAAAGAAGAAACCAACATTGCACTGAATACATTCAATTTTTGGAATGGTATCACATTATTACCTTGATTAATTTTATGGAGTAAAATCCATTTGAAATATAATTATTTGTCATATTTTAGTTTTCACTCTTCATATTTGTTCATTTCCATATAATTTGACTAATCGATTACCTGATTACAAACCAAATCATATGTGTGGGGGATTTTATGTGGTTATATTTTGATTAATGTTTTCTATATATTATCAATGATTTTTTAATTTTTTTTCATCGAAATGAGTTTATAAAGTTGATTACTTGATAAATTATGAGTCTATATTAAAGATTTTATAATCTAAATACTTTAATTAAATTATGTATTTTTGGTACTTAATTGTTAAAACTATCCTTGGTTTTATTTCATTACATTTTCACTACTGGAAATCGGATCTTTCCCAACACTTCGATACCAACGATTTGTAAAAACCGTTGGTATAGGAACCCTTTCCCAACGGTTCTCCCAAACCGTTGGGAAAGGGAGCTCAAAACACCCCTTTCCCAACGGTTTTGGAGAACCGTTGGGAAAGGGGTGGGTCTTTCCCAACGGTTCCCCAAAACCGTTGGGAAAGGGAGCTCAAAACACCCCTTTCCCAACGGTTTTGGAGAACCATTGGGAAAGGGTGTCCCAAAATCCAGCATACACCCCGAAAAAAATATGCACCTATCCCAACGGTTTTGCGAACCGTTGGGATAGGTTCTTCGATTTTTTTTCCAGGTCTACTGCCCGAGAACATTATATAAATCTAAATTTTAAATAATTACTATAATACATATATATATTTATGAAATTATGTTTAAAAAAGTCATATTAGGTTAGTGGTTAAGTCGTTCTATTATAAACGAAGGGTTCAGGGATCAAATCACACCGAATGTATTTTTTTTGAAATACATATACCAACGGTTTTATAACCTTTGGAATAGATTTTCATATTACCTATGCCAATGGTTTTCAAAACTGTTGGGATAGGTCTATACCAACGGTTTTCCCAAAACCGTTGGTATAGACCTTTCCCAACGGCTTACTTCGCCACGGTTCTCCAAACCGTTGGTATAGGCTAAACCAACGGTTTGGAGGCCTATACCAACGGTTCCAAACCATTGGTATAGGTTAGTTTTCCAGTAGTGTTTTATGATCAAATAAATTATTGAATATAGATTTAAATCAAAATTATAATTTTTTCGGAACATATAATGGTGTTGAAATTTTTTTTTTACAATGAGGAATTTTATTTGAAATATTATTCTCAATATTTTTTTATTTATTTGGGAGTTATAAAAATTACATGTTTTGATTTCTAATAATCTTGGTTGGGATATTATTTATAGTTGAATGTTAATTTTATTTTTTCTGATAAGTCTCTCCGTTGTTGGATTTAATGATCTCAAAATAACATTTTAAAATATCATTGGTTGGAATTATTTTAATCACGTGAGTATTAAATCTAGAAATTTATGAATAAAATTGATGAAGAGATTTGTTCTTAGAGTAAATTTTTTTAAATGGATTTATAGATTAATATTTATGTTATATAAAATATCATCATAGAATTAGAAAAATATCATATTGAAGTAGGCATTAAAATTTAATGTTTCTGAATAGAAAAATTTGTGAGTTAAATTTCATCAATTATGTGATAAATTTATACCCATGTATAAAAAAGTCTAACTCCTCCCTAGTGATTTATCCTAGAATGTTTTCTTTTTAATCCAATATATATCCAAAAATATAATCAATCTGTGATCTTGATAGATAAATTACCATAAAAGTGGATTTTTGGATCATGCGGGAATCTTGAAGGAGATATGAGAGAAGTAATGAATAGATTTTTGTAGCACTAACGTCACCATTTATTATAGGAGTTTTAAAAAATATTTATCTACCATCTTTGCTGGTGGGGTTCAAAAGATGAATTGAGCTCACACAGATGAACTATGAACTGGTTGTCGAATATGAGGCTGATTGAAATCTATTGTGTCATTGAGAAATTTTTCATCAAACGGACTTTCAATGAGGTTGATGAACCAGTTTTGGATCAATGAGTATTGATGAAGCTCAAAACCAAGATTTTAAACTAAGGTTTTAATCAATTTTATTTGGATAAAAGTATAATTGGAACTTCGAGATCGACAAATGTTGTGGTAGTTACCTAGAAAACCAAACATATTGTGGGATACAATCCAAATTTTGGGAGGGATTATCTGGATTCGTCTATTGGTAGGTTGGGTTTTCTCTAGTAACAACCAACCAATGGGGAACCTACCATTGAATCAACCAATGTGGAATGTATCTAGTGGTGAGGTGTTTTTCAAGGGTATGTGATCTAACTAAAAAACCATTGATGTTTATGTTTTCATTCATCAAAAAAAGGGATCAAATCTAATAAATTTTAATGTCGTGTGATCCCCCGAAGTTTCGTCTAGATAGAAAATATTTAATTAACCCCCTTTCTCCATTGAACATAGGAAAATTTATAAACAACATAAATTTGTGGGTTATTTTTTTATTTTACTCTTCTTGTGTACAATTTCATCCCATGTATCTTCTACTGTCTCAACAAAGTGGAATCCATTCCATTAGGATTGAAACGAAGATGTTCATAGATGTTTTTTAATGATCATAAAATTTAATGTGGTCAAAAAAAAATTTGAAACCAGATCTATAAAGATCTCATCGATATTATTCCAACGTCACCAAAAACATAAAATTTTAGGTAAAATGAAACTGACAAATGCAGTCATAGTTTATGTTAATCTCTAGGTATTACAGTACCAATTTTGGGAGATGGAAGTACTATTCGTACTGGTGGGAACTTTTCAAGGGGTTTTTTGGGGACTATTCTATTTGCATTAATTTATTTAGATTTTTTATATTCTTTCTGTATCAATGTTATAAAATACCAATAATATTATTAAACTTACCACTTTAAATTATGAAATCTAGAAACCCAAAATTGAGTACCTTTTTTATATTGAATATTTGTGGAAACCAATAGGAGAGACCAATAATCACATTGTAAAAAAAGTTGATGAATCATCAATAAGTAGTCAATACAGTGGAAATTTTTCAACCATTACCCCAACAGTTGATGTAGAGTGGGTCGTGTTGAATTAGAAGCATGCTTCCCAAATCAAAATTTTTAGCAAAAAGAGTATATTCTAGAATTCTTCCATAGAACATGATGATTCCATTCTATGAAGAATATTGTAAATAATATATGTAATGATAAATCTATAAAACAAAAAAAAACTAACAAATCAACTTATCATCTTAAACTAAAATGACATGAAAAATATATCAAAGAACATGAGGGAGTTATGAATTATTTTTGATCAAATAGATTCTATAAAAATGATGGTTGATAATGAGTTATAAGAAATGTTGATGTTGAGTTCATTACCAAATACAAAGGAAACAATAGTTGTTTTATTAATTAATTTAACTCTATATGTAACCCTCACTATGGAAAAAGTGAAATATAGAATACTGAATGAAGTGTTACAAAGGAAGGATGAGATGTACATCTGAATTAGAGGCTCTTTTCACTAAAATAAAAACTAAGGAAAATAGTAGGTAAAATGAGAGGAAGATAAAATCTTAACCAATCTCTATGTAGGAGGAAGAATTTTAAATCATAATCGAGATACTATATGATGTGAAACTAATTTGGTGAGCCCAAAAACATCATCTAGTAGTGTAGGAGGATAAAATTAGAGAATATGAATCAGAAAGGTAAGACCCAAAATAATGATGTTCCTATTTTCAATGAAGATATCATTATTTCTTAGAAAGATAATTAGATTATCTATGCAAGAAAAGGATCAACATGGGTGATTAATTTAAGTACCACCTACCATTTCACCACCAAAATATATTTATTCTTGTCTTACTTTTCAAAGAGTTTCAACCACATAAATAATATAAATGATGATGTTTTTAAAAATCACAGGTATTGGAAATATTTATCTAGAGGCTAATATTTGATCCGGGATACTATTAAAAAACTTAAGGCATGTTCCTGATATTTATCCCAATTTGATATCCAGTAGAATAGTTGAAAATTATGGGTATTTCAGTTAGTTTGATGATGGGAAATGGAGGCATTCCAAAGGAAACATGATAATTGAAAAAAAATATTATTCTATTTTTTTCAAATATTCCAGACTATGTAGAGGAGAATTTAATGCAGCCAGAAAATATGTTCCTATAGTAGTTTGGAACATGCATCTTTGACACAAGAGTGAGAGAGGAATCAGAATGTTTTCCCTGAATAATCACTTGACAGGACTAAAAGGAAAAATTTTATACCGGTGTTGATTTCATTACGATTAAAAAACCTAGAGTATAATTTCATGGTTATTTACAATATATAAATTTGAATACTTTATATTTTATTCACAAAGATGAATTCATGATGATAACCCTTTCAATTATAGGTGCTATTTATTTTTTACCTTCACAGCTGATCATTCTAGAAAAGTGTGGGTATTTTATTTGAAATCTAAATATCATGTGAAGTATGTTTTCATGATTTTTTACATAAAGTTGGAAAGAGAAACATCAATATGGTTAAAATACGTGTGAGATGATAATAAATGAGAGTAACGTGATACATTTGTAGAGTAATAACAGAGTTTCGTCATAAGGTTAGAGAAATCAGTATTGATAGCGCCTTAACATAACGATGTAACTGAGATGATGAATGTAACAATTTATGAGAGTGTCAGGTGTATAATCTCAAATGGAAAACAACCAAACACTCTTTGTGGGAGGCAATGAGGACCATGATTGACCATATATACTATTATCCATAATATACACTAAAAAGTGAAGTTACATAAAGGGTTTGGATAGGTAAATATGTTTCATACAACATAAGAGAGTATTTGGTTTCATGGAATTTGTTTATATCCTGAATGATGAGTTGGAGAAGGTGGATAGAAAAATAAAGTAGTGTGTATTTTGGGAACACACTCATGAAGAGTTTGGATACTAAAATTGGAATCCTATTAGTAGGAGGACAATCATAAGAAGAGATGTTCAATTTCATGAGGATAGGACGATTGATGATTTTGAGAATCTTGAAAATACAAAGAAGTTATAGTAAGAATTAATTCCTATCAATTAGAAACTAGTTTGATTGCCATTAGTTAGATCTAGTGTGATAGAGATATGTTACATTGATGATAAATCAATTCCAGGTCATATGTCTCCCTTTGCCGATATGCATCCATCATATCTAATTCATGAATATATTCCCATTGAAGTGTAGTTGATGAGATCCACTAGTAAATGATAACTCAGTCGTGGATACTCAATATATGAGTATGTAATGATAGAAAATAGATGTTATCTAGATATTTATGATGATGTAATTAAAAGTCAGTATAAGATTGAATGTAAAATGTCAATGAAAGAGGACATGAGATCCTTACACAAGAACAATATATTTAATTTAGCAGAGATGCCATAGGGAAAGAAGTCATTTAAGAATAAGTGGGTGTAAAAAATAAAAGGAGATGATGTCATATCACATTCATGCTACAAATTTAGAATTATTGTGAAGGACTTTGTCAGAAAAAAAGGTGTTTATTTTGATGAAGGTTTTTCTCATGTAGTTAAAATGTCTTCTGTAATAGTTTTTATTGCATTGGAAGCTAGTATGAACATATAGGTTAAACAACTATATGTAAATATATCATTTTTACATGGTGATATTTATAAGGATATTTAAAAAAACCATAGTATTTTAAGGTGAAAGTATAAGAAAATCAAGTACAAAAAACATAAGAAAATTGAATATGGTTTGGAATAGGCACAAAGTAAATGGAACAATAAATTCAACTCATTCATGGAGAAAATATATTATAGGAGGATGACTTCTGATCACTTTATTTTTATCCAATAGTTTTCTGACGGTGATTTCATTATCTTGTCATTTTTTTTGTTGATATGGTAATTTTTGGTAGATATATGACCAAAATTGACAGGTTGAAGAATGAGTTGAACAATACATTTGAAATGAATGAAATGGGAGATGCTACTAAATTCTTACTTTGGTTATTATTCTTGAGAGGTTGAATAAAAATATTTGGCTATCTCGGGAGTGGTACAATGAGAAGATTCTTGAAAGATTCAACATGAGTAAGTAGAAACCAGTTATAACTACATTTTCTAGTCATTTCAGGCTCATGATAAATCAGAGTCATTCAAGTGACAATGAGAGAGAAGAAATGGGAAAAATTATTAATGATTCAATAGTTTGAAGTCTTACATATGCCATGTTGTCCACTAAACCTGATATTTCTCATGTTGTTGGCATTTTGAGTAGATTCTTATCATATCGAGGTAAGGAAAACTATGAATTGGTCAAATTGATATTGAGGTATCTCCAAGGCACATCTAGTAATTATTTATGTTTTGGATGTGATAAAACTGTTTTGGAAGGATTTAATGATATTGATATGGATAGATATGTAAATACAAAGAAATCCATATCGGGGTCCTAGATTTCATTTTCAGGTGGAGAAGATTCATGTTAATCATGACTTTAGAAGTATGTTACCTTTTCTACTTTAGAATAAGATTATTTAGTAGTCACTAAAGGATACACAGAGATGTTATGGATGATGAAGGTTCTACAGAAGTTTTGACAGAGTTCAAAGAATTATATTCTCTATTACAATATTTATATTACTATTCATATTAGAAAAACATGATATTTCATTCTAGATCAAAACACATCGATGTGTGATATCATTAGATTGGAAATGTTTTTGAATAAATATTGTTTAATGTTGAGAAAATACACACCAATGATAATGGGGAACACATGATGATAAAGGATATACTAAAATAGAATTTAGAAGTATATAAGGAGACTAAAGGTCTAGACACTATCCCAAATTATCTGTGAGAGGGAGATTTGTGGGGGGATCTCCAAATTATGGTAGATATTTTAGGGAGGATTTATCCATTATGATATGTTTTAAATGGGAAACCCCAACCCAAGAAGCACCGACTATTGAAGCATCCAAGATGAAACATATATGGAGATGATGATTTTTTCAAGGGTATATGATTTACCCAATCAAACATTTTCAAATTTTTTTAATTTCCTCTAAAAAATGGATAAAATCCAATGAATTTTAATCTAATGTGATACTCCAAAGTTTCATATAGGATGGAAATAATGAATTGGCCCATTTATCCAATGGAACTTGGAAACATGCTGAACCACATAAACTTCTATGTTCCTTTATTTTTTAACTCTTTTTCTATTCAATTTCATAACCTCGATCGTCTGATATCTCAATAGATATGAGATGAGCGTTTTCATTGGAGTCATGTGAGACGATTTCACTATGGAAGATGTATCATTGTGGAGATTGAGAAAGACAAACTATGGTAGTTCATTCTCAGTTTTATATTTATTTCTGATTGACATAAGGAGTTAGCCATGAATTTCCATGTTCCATAACTACAAACTGAAACAGATTCTGAAAGAAGATTTCTAATAATTGATTTATCAGAGATAATGATTTTTTTAGGGTTTAAATTCAAAGAGGATAAATTTTCTTGTTTGTGTTTTAATCTTTCTATGTAGATTTAAAGAAGGATATGGGACCTTAAAGACTCCATTACTATGACTGTGAGATAATTTAAGGGAAAAATCCATGTTCAATTATACACTTTAATATATTTATTAAATAGACAAAACCCCACAAATAAAGAGGGACTTTAACACTCACTGGTGGTTTAATTAGGAGGCCAATATTTGGGGCACACAAAATTTTGACTGGTTACTTGATTGAAATTGGTTTAGCTAAGCTACTAGGTTTTTATTTTTTCCAAAATATTTTTGTCAGAGTTGAAGTTTCTTCTCATTTTGAGGAGGGAAAATAAACATTAAGTCTTCAAAAGAAACAAAAGGTTCCCACACCTCAACCAAACTGTGAAAAATTATGTCATTTTCAACACCTATACAATGGTAACCTAATTAATTCTCACATGACAGATTCAAATATGGAAAAATCAAAGTCCAATGCATGTAATGTAGTTAGATAGTGAAAACTAACTTATAGAGCGTTCGTGTGAATGTGAAGTTGGAAGCATGTACATGCATTAATTAGTTATAAAGGAAAAACATTGTTATGGTTATGTCAATGAGTTTGGTGGTTAATGGAAACATACCACTTCCACATGCACATAATCTCATGAAATTAAAATATTTGATATATATTTTTATCAATTAAGACACAAAGAGATTAATGTATTTTTTTCTGGACAATTCCATAGGGGAGCCGAAGGGAAGTGAATGAAGATATTATAAGCCAGATACAACAACTAATTTAATAGTGGAATATAAAGGGAATTATCTTCTCTTTTTTTATCTCTATCATTTTGATTTTCTTGAATTTAAATTATTTTATATCTAATTTTAATGATGAGGATTTACGAGAATAATATTGTCTCACCTCATTCATTCTTATTTATTTTTTAGGAATTTAAATTTAATTGACTCCCCATTCTATAGTAATTTAATGATTTTTATGTGATGATCTACTGAAATCAAATAGACATCAATAGAAATTCCTGACATAGGATACCAACTTACTTTTCATAATTCATTACTCTATTACATTTATACAAACAATAATATATATTTTTAACTCAGAAATTGTTATTCCCCTTTCGTTCTCACAGTTTGTTCATTGATTCACCACAACTATTCCTTCTTTATGAACTATCTATTTCACCAAATAATCTATCCTTTCAACATTTTCATTTCTTAAAATTAATATTCATCTATATTTATTTTAGGTGCATGTTTGTGTTTTTTGTGTTTGTGTTTTTGTTTTTTCTACAGTTTGATCTTTGTTTTTTTTCTTTGTGTGAACTATCAATTACCTTTTATAAGGTTAGATACCCTATCCATCACAATATAAGTAGTTTTTTATTTTATAATTTTATATATTCATTTACATATCATCTATATGTGTGGATTTAATGGGTGATCATGTTACATTTTTATAAGTGACAATAAGGGTACTTTTATGGGTATCCATTACTTTTTAGTGATAGAATGTTACAATTGAAGGGAGGAATGTTTAAGTGTGGAAAATATGAAGTGTATATAGTTATTGGCCCTATTACCCTATCCACTACTCATTTTGGAGACAATGTATCATGACTAATTGAGTTTTATTTTCAAATTTTTAACATTTACCCCTATGTAATGTTATAAGTGTAATAATGTTTTTACCTTGGTGAATAATTTTAATGAAAAAAATTAAAAATTACCTTATTATATAATTTTCACATTTTGATTTTAAATTTTTTAAAAACATTATTTAAAAAAAATATATAGTTTAAAAATGTTAATTTTATAACAAACGCACATGACACATAAATAAGTTTTTAGAAAAAGTGAGTTTTTAAGCTTAAAATTTATCTTTGGGCTAAAATAATCAATGTTGTTAACATCAATGATAGAAAATATTTTTTTACAAAAAATAATAGTTACGTGTCTTTAAAATAAATTGAATACTGAATTTTATAAAAAAATCATTAATTAAAAGAAAAGAAAAAAGATTATTTGAAAATATTATTTATGTCCTCAAAATGTGAATAATTGGTTTTATAAATTTAACATAACATTTTAAAAGAATCATTTTAATCCATAAATCCATTTATTATAATGAGAAATATTAAATATGTTTTAAAATTGTTCCTACATTAACATGAATGCATAAACACTATAGTTTTAGTAAAAAAATATATTTAACTAACCCCCCAACACTCAATCATCATAGAAAAATTCAAAAAAATTATGCAAAAATAATCTTGAAATGATTAATTAAAAAATAAATTTAATTATTAAAATTAAAATTATAAAATCTATTAATTTATCTTTTAAATGAAGATAAAATATATTAAGAGAAAATTATTTTATTTAAAATTTCACTTTTTCAACATTTTGTTTTATCAATTTAATTTCATAATAATTTATAATTTAAATAATCTGTATAGATTAGTTCATATATTTTAATATAATATAACATAATAATTATCATTTTAAATTGATTAATTAAATTTATTAATATTAGTAAAATAATAATATTTAAAAGATATTTATTTATTAAAGAACAATACTTTT
Source organism: Viscum album (assembly GCA_963277665.1). Taxonomy (NCBI): domain Eukaryota; kingdom Viridiplantae; phylum Streptophyta; class Magnoliopsida; order Santalales; family Viscaceae; genus Viscum; species Viscum album. Next base: position 1,432,863,590 of record OY728138.1, on the reverse strand, counting down.
TAATAATAAATAATATTAATTTTTTATCCTCCAAGTGTATGAAATTGTAACTATGTGTTATATTATTATTCACATGATTTTTATCTGTAATGTGATTTTTATAATAATATTAATAATATATATTTGGGATTATTTCCATTCGGTGTTTCATTTAGAGAAATATTTCAAACATGTTATATTTATTTAATGGAAATATATACTGAAAAATAATTTATCGTCAGATTCATAACTTTTAAATAAATTATACACTAACAATTTTAATTATCATCAACTAGTGAAAAATGATAAGGGATCAGTTAAAAACATAAGATACATTTTCTACTAAGATATCAACTTTACAGTCTTAGATAACTCAAAATTTCAAATATAATAGAAATTTAGTAATATTTTTTCTTTGATCTAAATTTTTTATTCCAAAAAATGATTCTTTAATTTCTTGTAAGAGTATCTAGGGACATTATTTTTATAGATTCATCTTTATGATCCTTTTTCTTAAAAAAATAAATTCAATGTGGTGATGATAAATTAAAATAAAATTAGAATAAATGACTTTATATATAAAAAAATTTAATCTAAAGTTGTATCCTCTAATGACACCTATATTTCAACTTATGATAATTTTGTTTAACTCTGATAGAATTTAATTGAACTTTAAAACCTTCAACTTATCTAAATTTTTCAATTTTCATATACCTATTGAGTTCTCCAACATAATAATAGATCATAAATTTTGATTTTAGTTATTAATAATGCTTTGTAATGGGAATGTTAAATCAAAAAAGCATTTCCTCAAGGATTTTCAAACCAAATGTGCAGCCTCATGCCTGGTCAGCACGTGTTGAATAAATGTTGAGTTGATACTCCACTATATTTTTCAAGAAGATTAACCCCACATGAATCTCTACCACATCTTCATCTATATCCTAGAATACATACAATGATGTAATTACAAAGAAACCATACAATCACTACTTTATTGAAACATCAGGATGTTATCAAATTTATAAAAACATCACATACACTTATCCCTAGAGTTTTTAGTAAATATATTTCATTTGGATCCCAATAATATCTAATATAAGCCTCAAAAATAACTAAACCATAATCTAATACCAACTGAAGGGCCCCATACTAACACTCCCAAATCTGGTGCTAAAATCAATTTATTTAAAAAAAAATAGATTTGATATAATATTATATGACCTAATCTTGGAATACATCTATTTAAAAAGAAATTAAACATTTTATCTCACCATCATCACATAATACCACTAAGGAAGGTTTCTGTTTCATTTAGGATAATCTATATAAGAAACTTATTTTATGACACTTGAAAAAATTCTTCACATTTGATCAAAATAGATCTCCTTCTAGAAATATCATTGGTTATCCTCATTGTCATAAATTGGGGATAGAAAAAATAATAAAAGGGTGATCTCAGATTCTAATTAAATGATTAATTATTCAACATTTCATCAAGTGTTATATCATAATAAAATTATAAAATATGGCAAATAAGGAATATCTTAGTAAGAATAATATGGAATGATAACATATGTATGTAAGACATGATAACCCGAACTATAATTTCAAAAGTCAAAATATATACCATCGAATAAAGGTGTGGAACGATGATATGACAAACATGATTCTTGGAGAATAATCATAGGCATAAATATATAGAATTTCAAACAATAGAATTATAACAGTAAAACATAGAAGTAACTTCAGTTTTGAAATCATTAAATTGTGAAGAAAGGATTACTTTTAATTTCCCCATAACATGGAAGAGTTTGTAACACTAAATGATTCCCGGAGTGGATCTGGAATCACTAAATTATTCCTATAAAAAAGTAGATTAGGAATCACTATCTAATTTCCCTAAACATTAAGAAATAGACATTACAACTTGATTCCCATAGTAATCTAATGATACATAAATCTCTAACCAATGAATTGGTTGGTGATAAAATACCCCTATCACATAATATATATATATATGATCCAATAGACCATTAAAATATTCATGCCTAAAACATTACATAACTAACCAATGGAAAAGAAGAAGTTTTCTTTAAAACAATTCCTAAAGCATTCCATAAGACATTAAAATAATGACATTCAACAATGGATGATTCACGCACAAATTTACCCAAGAGATGAAGGTAGAACGGTCCTTGTAGTTTAGCTTGGGTTGTCAAATCCTCAGAGACCTAAGAAGAAACCTATAGACACATACATTATATGGATTTTTTTTAGCTATGAATTGGCCAACTTGGGTTGATTTTATATGGTTTTAAGTGAACTTTAAGACACTGAAATTAATTCAATTTAAAGTATTATTTGATCCTAGGTTATCACTTGGGGTGGATTGGATGCATTCCCTTTTCAACTATTTCAATTTCTTATATTTGAGATGAGTTCATTTAATAATATCAAACAAAATCACCACTAACTGGTTTAATGCCTACACAACCTAATACTAATCACCTATACACTTGAAGTATCAAATCTTTGAGCACTCCAAGGTAAAGGTTCATATTAGCACTTGAAGTGTGTGGCATTAAAATTCAATAAGGATGAAGAAGTTTAAAAATCATCAAATAAAAATATCATTTTAAAGAAGTGATTAGAGATTAAGGTAGTAATAAATAACATCTAATCCATCCCCTTTATACTCCCTTTGATCAACCCATAAGTGGGTTAGCCCTCTATTGATCCTATGGTTTCAATGGAAGTGGAAAGTAGACTCATGAGGGAGGAATTGGATAAGTAAAAAAATAATGAAATAATAATCACTCCACCGTTGTGTGATAATCTCACAAGGTTTGGTATGAACAAGTTCACACCTTGAGGCAATGGTCTCAAAGTGAAAATAAGAATAATAGAAAAAGTGAATATGAATAACCTTTATAAAGAAGCTAAGGTAATTCAAGGAACTTACAATTGAGGGAATGCGATTACAACATCAAATTGGAAGCATAACATTAAGATGAAACAAAGTTTAAAGATGATAAACTCTTTCATCAACACTGCCTTAAATATTCATTTTGGGATCCTTGGGACGATCCTCCAATAGTACAAAGAATCCCACTTGATTATGGTAGGCCTAGGGTGGTGGAAAGCTTGTGGAACTTGAACTTGTCCACTCTTGACTCAAGGTGGAAAACAGCTTGCAACCACCAAAAAGATGCGCTTTTAAGACCTTCCATATGGCAGAATTAGAGTGTGACATATAATAATAAAATGGATCCTCAAATTTCTTATAATGTCCTGTAAAATTGGGGGCCATTTGGAGTTGTGGATTCTGAGATATTATTATATTGGTAATATTTTTTTGGGCCAAAGAATCTGGCCCATAATTTTATCTTCAACTTGGGATGCCTAAATAACTACAATGGAAGCTAAATTAGCAATTTATCCTGATTAATTATTTATTTATTTATATATAATCTATAATCCCATGAAATTTGGGCTTCATTGGGCCTGTATGTTGGGCCCCACATTCTCATCAGTGGGATGGTGTCCAATCTGCCTTCTCCAGAATTGTTTGTATGAAATCCCATTTTCGTTGTCTTCCAATGTGAATCTTCCAACACTCCACAAGTATGAATTGTTACAAATATAATTAGAAACCAGAAAATTAAATATGAAAATAAAATCAAGATCATTGTGAACTTTAAAGGATGTTTAAAAATGTACCACATAATAGTGAATTTTAAAAAGTAATTACAATCATAATGTGAAATGTTGTTCAAAGTGTAAATGCACTAAAATGGTGTTTATGAATAATGAAGCACATGAATATTATATATATTAAAAATGGATATTAGCCTCTTTTAGTGGCTAATAAAACCCCCAAACTTGATTTTTTCTAGTCACGAGAAAAATATATCTCAACAATATGAAATTCAAATTCCCTTTTCCAAAAACATTTTAATACACAATGATCACCCAAAACCCTTATACCAAACAATCATGAAACCCATCAAACTATTTTAATACAAGATAGTTTAATAAGCAAATCCCAATCCCAAGCTCATTTCTTTGTTCAAATTCATCACCATATTTCATCCAATATCAATTAAGAGTGATGATGTGTTGTGCATCACATTAGACATGGGGGTTCATCTTTATTCAAGAGGGAAATGATGAAAGTGCTAGGTGGAATCACATTTCAATATTAAGATGAGTATTCAAAAAAATATTGTTTTTTTAATGTATTTATTTTTTTTTTTTTTTGCAATTTTTCCATGGTAATTGAAATTGCACTAAAAAAGTCAACCCATGTAGCGAGACTTTGCCGATGACTCCCAGGCTCAAAGACCTTAGGGAACCATGTGAATCCCACATACTCAGGTATCATATTGAGTTAAATCAATTAAAAACAAAATCAAATTACCAAAAATAGAGATAAAATTACTAACTCTGGGCTAGACAACTATGGAGTCACGATCCCCAAGTGCCGAAAGTCATGCATTAGGTCATTTCATTGCTCTACGCGCAAATTTATTATTGTTTTTTTTTTAATTTTATTTTTTTAATACTCATATTAAAGCTAAAATTATTACCAAACCTGTGATATTTATTTGGGGTACCCCATGAACTCAAACTAATACCCCACTATCCAAAGGATGTGCATTGTGATCTTTTTTTTATTTTGATGAAAATATTAAAGACGAAATATCACATTGGACAGCCACACTTTCCAAAATCAATGCTCATGAAATTATACAAGGATTAAAATCAGAATTGGAACATAATAAATTATTTGATATTCAGTTTCAAATTTTTCAATTTGTATTATCATGTTTAAAGTTAAAGGAATTTTTCCTTCCATTTACACACATTTTTTTAAAATCATTTTTTTTAACAAAAGCAAAAAAAATTATTTCATCTCCCCCCCTACTTAAAATAACACTATACCCAGTGTTTGAAGAAATAAAAATCTATAAGGATTAAAGTAAAATAAGGTAAATTCAAAAAGGAAATTAAAATATGAGGATCATGGAATCAAGTCACCTGGTGGTTGAAGTTGAAGTTCTTGCTGCTCCAATTTTGTCCCTTGATCTCGATGTCACTCTGAGAATTCCCTAGTGAAAAATAAATAAAAACAAACACACACAAAATATATATATATATATATATTGTATTTTTATTTTAACCTACAAACACATTAAAATAAAATGAACTAATGATACGTTGTCTTCTTTTTAAATTTCTGGGTAAGATATTACTCAAGGATCACACCACATGACATGGATGAATATGGTGCTCCTCTTTCATACCCATCAATACTCATAATAGAAGAATAGGTCAACAGTCAATTTTTTATTTTAAAATATCAAAATTATTAATTAATCCTATTTGAAAAAAAAAGATGATTCCAAAAATATTGAAAACATGAAAACCATGGGTTGCCTCCCATGTAGTGCTTTGTTTAACTTCGTTAGCTCTACTTGGACCCATAATTGATTACTTATTTTCATCATCTAAGGTAGGTTTACACAATTCTTCATCAACTTCATGTTTTTGGAATGGTTTTATGAATGGTTTGACTCTATGACCATTAACTTTAAAGGTTAGACCATTAGTGGGATCTTGAATTTCTACAGCCCCATGGGGGTACAGCTTATGCACTATGTATGGACATGACCATCTAGACCTCAACTTTCCTGGGTGTAAATGAAGTTTATAACTATACGAAATAATATTTTTACCCGGTACAATGTGTTTGGTTTTATGATTTCGAGATTGGTAGGCTTGTACTTTAGCTTTATTGATCCTTGAATTTTCAAAAGCCTCCATCCTAAGTTCCTCAAGTTCATTGAGATCTAATTTTATTTTTGTTTCGGCCAATGAGAGGTCATAATTCATTTTATTAATTGCCCAAAAGGCCTTATGTTCAATATCCACTAGAAAATTGCATGCTTTACCATAAACCAACCTATATGGGGACATTCCTAAAATGGTTTTATATGCGGTTCGATATGCCAAAAGAGAATCCATGATTTTCTCAGACCAATATTTACTAGAAGGATTGATAGTTTTTTCAATAATATTCTTAATCTTCCTATTTTCTAACTCATCTTGACCATTGGTTTGAGGGTGGTATGAAGTGGAAACTTTAAGAGAAATACCATACTTGTCCATGAGTGATGAGAATAGACGATTGCAAAAATGGGTTCCTTGATCACTGATGATAGCTCTAGGAATTCTAAATCTAGAAAATATATACTCTTTAAGAAATCGAATCACAACATGATGGTCATTAGACTTGGTGGGGATGGCTTCAACCCATTTTGAGACATAATCAATAGCTAAGAGGATGTAGAGGTATCTCCTAGAGTTTGGGAAGGGACCCATGAAATAGATTCTCCAGCAGTCAAAGATTTCAATCACTAAGATGGGAGTGAGTGGCAGTTGATTCCTTTTTATGATTGACCCTACTCGTTGACACTTAGGAAAGCCTTGACAAAATGTGTAGGAGTCCTTTGAGTGGGTGGTCTAGAAGAGACCACACTAAAGAATATTAGAAGTTGTTTTCTTAGAGGAAAAGTGACCTCCACATGCCTCACTATGACAGAATTTAAGGATTGAATCTTGTTCAGATTCTGGGACACACCTCCTAATGACTTGGTCAGGGCATAACTTATAAAGTTATGGATCATCAAACACATAGTGTCTAATATCATTAAAGAATTTCCTTCGAGCTTGAGTCCTTATGAATTTTGGAATGACTCATGTAACTATGAAATTGGCTATGTCGGCATACCAAGGGTAGTCACTCACAGAGTATAGGTGTTCATCAGGAAATGAATCAGACACAAAAAGGTGATTTGAGTTGTCTTTTAATTCCATCCTAAAGAGCTAATCAGCTGCAACATTTTTAAAACCCTTTTTATCCTTGATTGTGAGGTCAAATTCTTATAATATAAGGACCCACCTAATTAGTCTAGCCTTAGCATCTTGTTTTTGGAAGAGGTATTTTAGTGCAGAATGGTCAGTGACCACAATGATGGGGGATCCTAAGAGGTAGGAACTAAACTTCTCTAATACAAAAAAATAGCAAGTAACTCCTTTTCAGTAGTGGTGTAGTTGATTTGGGCATCATTTAAGGATTTTCTTGCATAAGCAATGACATAAGGAGTTTTATAACAATGTTTTCCTAACACAGATCCTACAGCAAAGTCACTGGCATCACACATAAGTTCTAAAGGAAGGTTCCAATTTGAAGATTTCATAATGAGAGTAGAGGTGAGAGAGAATTTGAGGGTTGAGAATGAACCCTCATAGCTTTTTGTCCAAACAAATGGAGCATCATTTACTAGGAGAGCACAAAGGGGACGGAAGATTGAACTAAATTCCTTGATTAATCTTCTATAGAAACCAACATGTCCTAATAAAGACCTCACTTCCTTGATAGTTTTGGGTAATGGAAGGTGACGAATGATGTCAACCTTGTCTTTATCAACTTCAATCCCCCTACATGAGACTAGATGGCCTAGAACTAGTCCCTCTTTAACCATGAAATGGCATTTTTTCCAATTAAGGACCAGATTATATTCTTCACATCCTGACAATACTATCTTCACATTCCTCAGACATCCCTCAAATATATCCCCAAACACAGAGAAGTAATCCATGAAGACCTCAAAAAAAACCCCTACCATGTCTAAGAATATTCCCATCATGCACCTCTAGAAGGTTTCAGGGGCATTGCATAATCCAAATGGCATGCGTTTGAAAGAAAAGGTGAAAAATGGACATGTAAATGTAGTCTTCCCTTGATCCTCTAAGGAGACATCAATTTGATTATACCCTGAGTACCCATCTAAGAAATAGTAGAATTAATGACATGCCACTCTCTCAAAAACTTGGTTAATTAATGGTAAGGGGAAATGGTCCTTCTTGGTGAATGAGTTTAGCTTCTTATAGTCAATGTAGATCCTCCATGCACTACTCACCTGGGTTGGGAGAATCTCTCCATCCTTATTGGTTATCACTGTGATTCCTGCCTTCTTGAGTACCACTTAGATTAGGATGACTCACTAACTCTCAGTTATGGAATATATGATACCACCTTTTATCAATATTAGTAGTTTATTTCTCACTACTTCCATGAGATTAGGATTGAGTCGTCGTTGAGGTTGCCGACATGGTTTTGAATCAGATTCCAGAACAATCCTATGAGTCCCAATAAGTGGGCTAATCCCAGGAATATCAGACAGGGTCCAACCAATGGCTTTCTTATGTTTCCTAAGGACATCTAGAAGCATCCTCTCATGATTGGCTTCAAGAGAAGAAGAAATAACAATAGGATGTGTTTTATTGTCCCCTAAGAAGGCATACTTGAGTGCAGTGGGAAGTTCCTTCAACTCAAGATCAGGTTGGTTCAGAATTTTAGCAGAAGATTGGGACATTGGATCAAGATCAAATTTGTTTCCTAGAGTTTTTGATAGGATTGATTCCCCACATGTAGAAGGTTCAGCTACTATATTGTCTTGATCAGATTTAAGGAAGGAATTTGGAGTGGTTTCCATGAAAGTGGTTTCCTGAAAGGTTTCACTGATTTCTGGACCTAAGACTTTATTATAAGAGAAGTTTGGAAATGATTCAATCCAAGGAGATAAACTTCCTTCATGTGAACAAAGGAAATCAATCTCATCCTGACTTAAACATCCATCAAATATTCCTTGATTTTCTATGGATTCATTATCAATGCTTCATATGATGTTTACTTCATAAATGTCCTCATCATCCCCTATTTGTGAGCTTGCATTATAGATGTTCAAGTCTAGACTCATGTTTCCAAATGTGATGGTCATGTTCCCATTTCGGACTTGGATAACAGAGTTGATTGTTACAAGGAAGGGACGACTAAGGATGATTGGGGTTTGTTCCTTATTTCCTAAGTATGGATGGTTGTTAAGTAAAATGAAGTTAGTAGGGCAGATGAAGTTTTCAACCTTTACCCGGATGTCCTTTAAAATCCCCTTTGGAACCCTAATGCTATGATCAGCAAGTTGAAGTATGACAGATGTGGTATGGATCTCTTCTAGGCCTAACTGGCAGTACAAATCATAGAGAATGATATTGACACTAGCACCTAGGTCACACAAGGCCTTCATAACTTCACTCTCTCCTAGTTCAACATTGATGTAAGGGAAACCTGGGTCTTTCAACTTAGGAGGAATGGTCCCTTAAATGGTGGTACTCACATTAGCATCCAAAAGGACTTGGTTTTTATGTGAAATTTTTTTTTAAAGTGAACAAGTCCTTAATGTACTTTGAGTAGGCAGTTATGGTTTGGATTGCATCAAAAAGGGGAATGTTTAACTTGACATGTCAGAAGATTTCTCTTAATATTTCACTCAATTCAGGCTTGGTTTTCCCCCTCATGCATTGTGGAAATGGTGCAGGTTGTGGGGTTGTTTGTTGAAGAGTTGTTTCTTTGACAATTTTATCATATTTTTTAGTTTGATAATTTGGTTCATTTGAATTTTCATCCAAGTTTGAATCTTCAGAAGGGTTCTGAATTAGTTGTTCAGGTTTCTCTATTGATTTCCCACTTCTTAAAATAGTCACAACCTTTAGTTGTTCATGATTTGTTTGAGTGCAACTTGACTATCCCCTTAAGGTTGAGGATGGTACCGCCTGAGTAGGCATGGGTGCCTTTCTAGTTTTGATGGTTAGAAGTTCTTGTTTTAGGGAAGATACTTATGAGTTCATCCTTTCCATTTGTTTTCACAGTTGTTCTAGTAGGTTTTGTGGAATAGTTTGGGTTGGTGTTTGAGAAGATTGGTTTATCCCAGGTGGGTATTTTGGAGGTGGGATGGTTTGTTGAAATTGGACCGGTGGCTATTGGTATTAGATAGGTTGGGTTTGGAACTGGTTATGGGTTTGGTAGTTCTGATGGGGGTAAGGATTTTGTCCCTATGGTTGGGTAGGTTGTTGGTTATCTTTCTAGTAGAAGCCTGTGTGTTCATTATAACTTGGGTTAAAGGTGTTTTGGTATTGAGGCTTTTGAAAGTTCAAGGCATTTACTTCTGCTGGGGGTCCTCCTAAAAGAACATCCTTAATGGATGGAATGGTTGGGCAGTTGTCTATTTTATGCTCATGTTTTTCACAAATTGTGCAAACAAGGTCTACAGTTTAGATTTCATGGACTTTCCTAAGGTCTATCTCTTCAACCTTGCTGGAGAGTGCTACGAGTTTAGCCCTAAAGCTTTCCTCTTCTCTAATTGTATGAATTACAGTAGTTCTTTGTATCTTTTCAGAATAAGTTGAAGTTCCTCATGTTTGGTTTTGTTCAGAAAGGCTTTCCAGATACTCATAAGCATCATTTGGAGCTTTGTTTTTAAAGGTTCCATTATACATCATGTCAATGAATTTTTTGTTCCCCGGACCCAACCCTTCATAAAAAAATTATCACTTGTTTAAGAATAGAAAAACATGGTGTGGAACCATGTTTAGAGTGTCCTTGAACCTCTCCCATGTTTCATAGAATGACTCTCCCTCTTTTTCAAAAAAGTTTTGAATACTCTTTTTAAGTGCAATTGTTTTGTGGTGAGGAAAGTTTTTTTTATAGAATTATCATTGTAGTTAGTCCCAAGAGTTGATGTATGATGGTATCAAATTGTTTATACAATTTTTATCTCGATATTTTAAGGAAAAAGGAAATATCCTCAACTTAGATGATTCTAGTTGATGTGGGGGACACATGGTTTCTACAGTGTCATTGAACTTCTTAACGTGGCGGTAGGGCATCTCGGACTCCATTCCATGGAATGTGGGAAGGTGATTTAGGACATGGGGTTTAAAGATGTAGTTGGAATATCCTAGGTAATTTTTTCTAATTCATGAGGGGCATTGTTCTAGGAATGTGTGAGGTAGTCATTCATGGTTTGATCGGCCACATTCCCCAAGTTTGGGGCTGCCTCATTTAGATTTAATTTTTGTTTCCCCCTGGGTTTATGAGTTGGTTTCTTTGAAGACCTTCCATTAAAATGGGATCAATTTTGGAATCTAGAATATCAATAGGATTATGATCTAATGGAAACAATCCCCTATGTTCACTTGACTCCCCAGCCCTAGGAATTTCCACCATAACTAGTCTGGTTGAATTATCGTAGGTGTAGGCGGACATGCACCAAAAGAAAAAAAAACGAGAAAGGGACAAGATAAGAAATCTTGGGTGAGAATAGAAGAAATGGAGGATAATAGAATGTTTGTTGAGATGACTTACTTGGTTCCCCAGAAATGGCGCCAAAATTTGATTCATGCTCAAATTTACCTAAGAGATGAAGGTAGAACGGTCCTTGTAGTTTAGCTTGGGTTGTCAAATCCTCAAAGATCTAAGAAGAAACCTACAGACACGTACATTATATGGATTGTTTTTGGATATGAAGTGGCCAACTTGGGTTGATTTTATATGGGTTTAAGTGAACTCTAAGACACTGAAGTTAATTCAATTTAAAGTATGAGTTGATCCTAGGTTATCACTTGGGGTGGATTGGACGCATTCTTTTTTCAACTATTTCAATTTCTTATATTTGAGATGAGTTCATTTAATAAGATCAATAAAAATCATCACTCACTATTTTAATGCCTAAACACCCTAATACTAATCACCTATACATTTGAAGGATACAATCTTTGAGCACTCTAAGGTAAAGGTTTATATTAGCACTTGAAGTGTGTGGCCTTAAAATTCAATAAGGATGAAGAAGTTTGAAATCATCAAATAAAAATATCATTTTAAAGAAGTAATTAGAGACTAAGTTAGTGATAAATAACATCCAATACAGCCCCTTTATACACCCTTGGATCAACCCATAAGTGGTTTATCCCTCCATTGATCTTATGGTTTCAATGGAAGTGGAAAGTAGACTCATGAGGGAAGAATTGGAGAAGTAAAAAAAACAAGTAAATAACAATCACTCCACCGTTGTGTGATAATCTCACAAGGTTTGGTATGAAAAAGTTCACACCTTGAGGCAATGGTGTCAAAGTGAAAAGAAGAAGAATAGAAAAAGGGAATATGAAGAACTTTTATAAAGAAACTAAGGTAATTCAAGGAACTTACAATTGAGGGAATGCGATTACAACATCAAATTGGCAGTATAACATTAAGATGAAAAAAAGCTCAAAGATGATAAACTCCTCCATAACCATTGCCTTAAATAAACATTTTGGGAGCCTTGTATCGACCCTCAAATAGTACAAATCATCCCACTTGATTATGGTAGGCCTAGGGAGGTGGAAAGCTTGTGGAACTTGGACTTTTCCACTCTTGACTCGAGGTGGCAGCTAGCATGCAACCACCGAACAGACACGCTTGGAAGACCTTATATATGTCCAAATTACAGTAGGAAATAGAAGAATAAAATAGATCCCCATATGTCTCCTAATGTCTTGTAAAATTTGGTTCCATTTAAAGTTTTAGATTCGGAGATATTATTATATTGGTAAGATGTTTTCTGAGCCGCAGAATCTGGCCCATCATTTTATCTTCAAATTGGGCTGCCTGAATAACCACAAAGGAAGCATAATTAGCATTTTCTCCTGAATAATTATTTGTTCCTATATATGGATTCTATCATCACACAAAATTTGGGATTCATTGGGCCTGTATGTTGGGCCCAACATTCTCATCAGTGGGCTGGTGTCCAATCTGCCTTCTCCAGAATTGGTTGCATGAAATCCCATTTTGGTGGTCTTCCAATGTGAATCTTCCAACACTCCACAATTATGAATTGTTCACAATATAATTAGAAACCTGAAAATTAAATATGAAAATAAAATCAAGATCATTTGGTTCTTTAAAGGATGTTCAAATATGTACCACATAATAGTGTATTTTAAGAAGGAATTACAATCATAATGTGAAATGTTGTTCAAAGTGTAAAATGCACTAAAATGGTGTTTATGAATAATAAAGCACATGAATATTATATATATTAATAGTGAATATTACCCTAATTTAGTAGCTAATCAGTGGAATAAATATAATATACCTATTAGATCATATAAATAAATAATGATTTTTCAATATATAAAAAATAACTTTTAAGATCTTTGGATAAATTACACAAAACATTAGAGGGAATAACACTTTTTGGAAAGGACTGAAAAATATTTAAAAATAGATTAATTAAAATTTAATGTTTGAGTTTGATAAATCCTCTAAAAATGAACATTTAAAAGAGTATGTATTTCCAAAAAAAATCTATAAGATAATTATTCTTTTAAAAACATTCACTAATAATATATAAAAAACACTTTAATTCTTATTTAAAAAATCAATTAAAACCACTTTTAAAATAAATAATTCCTTTTTAATTAAATTTTTTATTTAGGAATAAGAGTATTTTTTCAAAAATCATATGAAGTTAAAATCATTTTTTAATCCATTTATAAACATGGAATTAAATCTTCACAAAGAAGAATTCCCATATGGTGAGGGAATCCTTAAATGATTTTTTATAAAATGAATTTACCATAATAGTAAATAATAAAGTTATAGTTCAGTTTTAAAAGACATTTACCATATATAGGATAGAATTAACCTTGGAATAAAATTATAGGGAGGACTAAACCACTCTTAGAAGTAATATGTTTAAGAAGAATCATTATAACACAATGAAGAGAGTTGAGTTAAAAAGACGTTTACAAATATGGTACCCTAGAAGTCAAAGTCCATTTGAAGAGAAAACGTGATATGACTCATCAAACACCATGAATTTCATGAATATTTTAAAAGGAATTCATTTGGTTTTAATCACACCATAGCAATTGTCTCATGGCGCATAATATGAAATATGTCTCAAGGAATTAAATTTGAGGAAAATTACCCAATACCTTTATTTCTCTCTCACTCAAATGCACTATAAACTCTTAAATAATAAACATAACTTTAATAATCACTTAATTCAAAAAAAATTCTTACTTTTAACCTTTTATAAACTTCATTAATATTTTTTATCTAAATTTTTATGAGTTAGTAATTATCTATTTTTTATATTTGGTGTGAGTAATCATTTTGAAGTAATTTTTTGATAGCACTGTAATTATTCATTCTTCTACAAATGATAACTATTTATATATTTTTTCAATATTAAATAATCATTGTTTTTTAATGATTCTTTATGTCCCATATCATTATGTTAAAAACATGAATAAGGTTTAGGAAAAAGAAAATTTTTATGAACTCGTTCTGGTGTGTATAATGAACCAATGCTGATATAATAATAATATATATAATATTAATAACACTTATAAAAAATTATTAAAACAAATAATATAAATTATTATAAAATTTTAATAACATTTTAAAACATTTCTTCATCATTCATGTTTTACACATTATAACATTGTTTCGATAGGTGGTAAAAACCGACTCAAAAAAATGTCGTAAAGATTTTATGAGTAAGGAAATGTTTCTATATAAAAATAATATAACAATTAAATAATCTAAATATGGTAAAAAATATCATTTAGATTCATTTTATCCATTAATATAATCATCAATGTTGGTTGGTGATCATAAATGAAATTCATCATTCGTGGATGCTATAGTCCATATATACGAACAATTAACGATTCCATTTCTTGACAACTGGGATGGAATAAATTTATATATCAAATTATAATTTTAGAATTACAATTTTGATATATTAGGCATATTAGTTCATAAAATTTCTCCTATTTCATTTAACATGAATGGAAGTGATGAAAAATAAATGATATTTCTTCACGAGGGTAGTAATTTTCATGTACGTATAATCAATTTTGTTTTATTTTTGAAAGAGTATGGAAAGGAATAAATAATGGATATTTTAGTAAGATAATAAAATAAACTTATATTAATAATAAATTAATTATTATATTATGGTGGATTGAATAATTTTAAAATAGGAAGGTTAAGAAAAAATAACTAATGATTAAGAAATAATTTCCTTGAGAACATGAGATTTCTCTTGGAAATATTCTTAGAAATGGAAGTCATAGTTTACCAAATTGATACTTAAGGATAATGAAATTAATAATTGCTTCTATGTGGATAAATAATGAAAGAGTTTAAGAGTTGTATTCAAGGGTATCGGTGTGGTAGGAAGTGGTGGAAGTGTTCCCCATTTATATGTGAGTTGAATGATTATTTTTGGGACTACCCATTACATTTGAATAATGTAATTTCAATATTTAAGTTGACATAGTTTAACCATTACATAAATAATACACTAATATAATAATTTAAATAATAAATCTCACAAATAGTCACATGTCCTGAGGATCGAAATATTTAGTGTCTTGGAGATTATCTCAATAACCATATTAAATTATTACACATGAAAACATATATCCATAATTTTTTTCCTATTTACATTCTATAGATATCTCACATGACATAATTTTATTCATAAATAATGGAATGGAATCATAAGAAAGGGTTTATATAATATTATTAGTAAGGGAAAGAACATATCATTACCTGAAAGAGAACTTGAGGGAGACATTCATATCAAAATAATATGTCATAAGACCATAGATGTTAATCATAAATAATGTTTGATAAACATAGATCACATGAATATCATTAAATAATCATAAAATATATGACATGACTCAACACCCATCTCAACAATCTTATAACATGAGACCATGATATAAAAGTGTATAATATTTTAAAAAGATTAATCATAAAAACATGGATTTTGAAAAGAAATAAGATGCATATTTAAAATATTTATTATCTTGATAAACATATAGAACGCATGGTTATACATATTTATAGGATAAAGTATGTTAAAAACATACTATAAACTTATGTGAAAAAAATCATTATTTCAATGGTTGAAAATGTCAGCAAACCCATCATGAATGCCTCTCTTTGAACAAACTCACAATGTCTATTAATTACTATATCCTGAGATATAAACTCTAACCAATATATTGCAAGGTTATTTTAAACCCCATTATCATTATCCACAGAAATGTGTGACACTTAAAATAAATCACTACTACAAATACAGCCTTTATCAGCGCTAAAAATGGCCTTTATCAGCACTAGAAAAAGCGCTGATAAAGACGATGAAGATAAAGGGGGGGTCCCCTTTATCAGCGCTCCGAAAAGCGATGATAAAGACCCCTTTTATCAGTGCTAAAAAAAGCGCTGATAAAAGTACCCCTTTATCAGCGCTTTCATTTTAGCGCTGATAATGGACCCTTTTATCAGTGCTTTTTAAAAAGCGCTGATAATAGTTAAAAAAAATTAAAAAAATTAAAAAAAAATTAAAAAAAATATTGCCAATCGAGGGGGGCTTTTATGGCACTTGAGCCCCCCCCCCCCCCCCTTTTACAGTGCTTTTCTGCCCCTGTACAACACCCCACGCACCCCCTTTAACAGCGCTTGCTGCTATTTTCCCCCATGCGCGTGCACCCCTACCTCCCTCGGGATTTGAACTCGAGACCTCCCCCCTGCGCGCCTAAGCCTTTACCACTACTCTATTTTGATTTGTCTTCCAATTCATGATATATATATATATATATTTAGTTATATTTATTCGTATACTAATATATATTTGTATTAATATATATATATAATTATATTATAATATTTATATATAGTTATATTATAACATATATATAGTTATATTATAATATATATATATATATAGTTATATTAATATATATATAGTAATAATAATATATATAGTTATAGTTATATTAATATATATCTATATATATATATATATTTAGTTATATTTATTCGTATAATAATATATATTTATATTAATATATATATATAGTTATATTAACATATATATAGTTATATTAACATATATATAGTTATATGAATATATATATATATAGTTATATTAATATACATATAGTGATATTAATATATATATTTATAGTGATATTAATATATATATTTATAGTAATACTAATATATATATATATATATGTAGTTATATTAATATATATATAGTTATTAGATTAATATATATATAGTTAGATTAATATATATATATAGTTAGATTAATATATAGGTATATAAATATTCATATATTTTTATTTTAAAAACAATGGATGTTAGTTATTATTTAGATAAAGCTAATATATTTTATATGTAAATATATTTTATTATTTATATTTATAATTAAATTTTTAGGTGTGAATATATAAAAAATATGAATATATTGTTATATATTTGATTATAAATAGCAGTGCATTATAAAAAAGGATGAAATTTAAAAGACATAATATCAATATGAATGTAATACCTTAGAATAAATTTAGACCCCACCAAAAAAATCCAATAATACCCCCCTTAAACGAGGGTGAAAATCCACAAAATGTTAAAAAATCAGGGTACCCCGACTAAAAAATCAGTTTTGGAGGCCTTCTGGGCCTCTTTTGGCCTTGAAAATCCCTTGACCGGGGTCCCCCCGGGTCACAGAGATGTAGTGCTCGTTGCAGGATTCGATTTTATATGTGTTAGAACTCAAACGGACACCCGGATCAAACGTTATGGCCGTTTGAAGTTTGAGTTGCATTTTCAGCATATTTTAGATCTTTTTTAATTTTTTTAATTTTTTTAGTCTTCAAATTACTATTAAATAACTATTACTCCATAATGATTAGCAAATTATTAATTAAAAATATTTTTTTAACTTTTTAAGAATCTATTTTCACTAAATATTTTATATATTAAGTATAATAAGTGTAAATGTACATTTATACTTATCTAAAATATATTTAAAAATTATATATTATATTTATATATCAATATAACTATATTTATACATTAATATATTAATATATTTTTTAAAAAAAAAAATTGAAGCTGACCCTTTTTCAGCGCTTTTAAAAAAAGCGCTGATAAAGGCCCCCCCCTTTATTAGCGCTACTAAACAAGCAATGATAAAGGGGGGGCGCTACGAAAAACTATTTTTGTGGTAGTGAATAATAATCATATCATAAATAACCCATGGAAAAAAGAATGTATTTCTTAAACATATCACATAACATGAACTAAATAAATAATATGATATGATAATACCATTTTCAAAAAGTATTCACTGAATAATAACATATATAGAATGAATGAAAAATCACTTCTTGAGAGATAAATAATTGTAGAAAAATAGTAGTGAAAATACAAATGTTTTTACGAAACATCCTAAAAGTTGCTATAAAAGCTAAAGTGTAAACTACATTACAAAATATTTTCTGGGGAGGAAAAAATAATAATTTTACAAAAATTAAAATAAAAGGTTAAAAATAAAATTTAATTAAAAATAACTATTTTTATCCAAAAAATGTGTATTTTTTTATAACTCATTTTTGAATAGATAGAAAACCCTTTTTCTTTAACATTTTGAAATACCTTTGTTTGGAAACCCACATCATTAAAAAGAGTTTTTTTATTTCCTTTTATAAAAAGGAAAATATTATTATGATAATTATATAAAATAATAATTATTACCTTTCTTATAATATAGTAAAAAATTCTTGGTATGGAAAAACATGGAAATATAAGAAAAATCCATTAAACCTAATGAGAAAAGCTATTAAAAAAATTATTTTAACGAGAAAATAATTTCATAAAAGAAGAATAAATTAGTGTAAAAGATGAATTTACATATAAAATATGGTGTAAATATAAAAAAATCATCAAATATTATAGCACATCAACAATGAAAGATGATAGTTAACGGAGATTCATTATAACAACAAGAAACGATTTGTGTCCTGAAAATCCCTTAGGAATTTTCTGGAAATGAGAGGTATAAATTAAGATAGAAAATTTAATATCATTAAGTATAAGGTTATAATGATATAAAATTACAATAGTTATGTATTTACACCCCTAAAATGAAGCAATATGTATAGATTAAGCATGTCTCAAGAAATTCAAATTTGAGACAACGAAATCCTTACCTTGCTTCCCCACTTAGTCAAATTCACACTAATATCCAATATGAAAAACATTTAAATATTAATAAATATTTTAATAACCATATTAATACATAAAAGAATTTATAATTTCCATTTATAATCATTATATACATGTATATTAGTTAATTTTTTCCTATTTTTCCAAATCGTGTGATTATAGTTTTACCCGTTTGTAGTAGTTTAATAGGAGTGGTGTTGGATTTATTACTCTTAAAAATCTCATAATTAAAATTTTATTAAATTTAATTTAATGGATTAGTTATAATTATTTATAATTTTTTAATATCCTTTAAATATTAATTTAGTCTCTATCCTCAAATATGAAATTGATAATGAACACTTATAAGTGATTTTCAACAAATGAATGGTGTTTTCATAATTAATGAGTTAAATATTGATATATAATTTGATGAACTAAAAAATAATCATTATTTAAATATTTATATAATATAATATTTTTAATTAGTTTTTCATTTTCATCCAAGATATAAATTCATATCATTGTTCGAATAGGTGATCAAACTAAGTCAATCGTGAACATACCATGATTTTTAATTATTATGAGGTGATTTAGTTGTAATATAATTACACTGATATAATAATGATATAATTTAGTTTTTATTAGTGTGATATATTATAATTATAAAATATGTATAAGAATATGTAATGGATATAAAAATATTAAAAAATTTGAATTAATGATTTTCCTCTTAGTATGCTTGTTTTAAATGATTGAATTTAAAATATATGTTTTTTGATAAAATCAATAATAGGTTATCAAATTTATATTAAACTAAAAATAAATAAATAATAATTAAATTTATTATTTGAAACCAATCGTATTTCCATCCATGTAAGGTGGTGAAAAAAGGGAAAAAGAAATCATTCTTCCTATAGAGGTGGTAGTCCACACATATGAATGGTGGACGATATCATTTTCCATAGGAGGAAAAAAATGAGTAACATGTTATATAATTTTAGAATATAAATTCTATCATAAATAATATAAGAATATATTATCTTACCCAATAGGACCATCATTGTATGGTGGAGAAGGAAAATAAAAAACATTACACCATGGTGGTGGTAGCACAAACAACACACAATTCACATTTTCATTTTTCTTAATAGAAAATGATAAGGAGGTTAATTATTCAAAAATAAATATAATAAAATACCCATATATCAATGATACTTATGATATTATTTTAATATCATGAAATTAAATTTTAGGAATAATGTAATTACATGAAAAAATAGAAATGAGAAAGAGAGGTTTAGAACATATACCTCACATACTAGATTATCTCAATTAAAAAGAGGATTAAACCTTTAAGGGAGGGTCCATTGAGATTAATATAACATCATTAAAGAGTCTATGTGTGTTTAATATAGGGTTATATAGATTTTAGATTGCAATTGAGAGGTTATTGGGTTTGGGGAAGTGAGATGGGGAGTTCCCATTTCATAAGTGAAAAGGAGTGGCATTTTAAAAATTCAAAATAAAGTTCCAAATTGGAAAGTAACTCCCAAGAAAAGTGGCTCTAAAATTAATAAATATTTGATTAGAGAGGATATAAAGATTTTCAAAAACCTTTAAAATTCAAATGGATCATTTTTTAAACATGTTACGACCTTTACCACTAAGGACTATAAGCATTTTAGTTTTCACCATGGTAACCAGTTTTTACTTTCGTAATTTATTATTTAATACAAAAATTAATATATACCATATTATAGAATTTAGACATACTGATTAAAATTTTGAAATCCATTTTTGTGATTCAATTTTGGAATGTAATAAAAATTAATTTCAAAATAATAAAATAATAATGTTTATGAAGAATTTTATTTTTGAAAATATAACATAAATTATAAAATTATAAATATGGATTTAAAATTTAAAGAAATAAAAAATATAAACTAACTTATAAAATAAAAATTTGTTCCTATAAAAATAATCTAATATATTTTAAATTCATATTTATGTAATAAAATTTTCTTGATGTTATGTTATTTGTAAAAAATGATATTTTTCAAAATTCAACACAAAATAAATCTTTTTAGAAATGTATCAAAAATTAATCTTAATTTAATATATACATAATAAATCCAAAAAGTATGATGATTTTTTCAAATTAAAAAAACATAATTTCTCCAATTTGAAAACTTAAATGTGGAAGAAAAATATTTTCATAGAAAACTTTATTTTTATATATTGACTGTATTTTTTTGGAAACTACTAATTTATCTAGTGTTAATTTTCCAGGTTATTATTAAAAAAACATAGTTCCTTGAAATAAAATAAAAAATTTAACCATAATGTTTCTTTAGAAAAAATGAATTTTCCAACAGTATAAATATTCATGATATATCTATACATATTTTATTACATTTTTATGTAATCATAATTTCTAAATATATAACCCCTTATGATCCCATTCAATACATAGTCATTAAATAATATCTAGTTACAATTTGGGGAATCTTTTCAACATGAATTGATCACTTAGAAATTATCCACTATCTTGAGGTTCTATCATAATTGTTTTCATTCAAATAGTATTTGATCATGTTTAGCGTGGGATTAGTCAAGATAAAACCCTAGAGAATCTTTCTCCCTTATGAAAAAATTGAACAAATGAGAATCATAATAAAGTCTTATAATTTTGGATTCCATTTCTTATTACTTTCATTATAGATTTTTGTATATGGTTACTTCAATTTATACAATATAATTTAATATCTGACATTTTAACTATCATATTTAATATTCAAAAATAAATGAGGGCCTTTTATTTCAGTTTTATTATACATGTGAACAATTATATTAATAAAAAAATATTTAAAGGAAAATATATAGTTATATATTATGTTTTTTATTCCCCCCATAAATAATTTATTTCATCGCAATTTTAATTATTATTAAATAATAACTTTATTTAAGGGTATTTGTAAGATGAATTAAGATATAACATTGAAATAAGGCATCAACCACATATATTTACATATAAGAAGAATAATCCCAATATTTAATTTTTTCTTATACATTCAAGTAAAATACCTCTCATGGTTTGGTGTTTATATCTATTTTTTCATTTGAGTCTTTACTTTAGATATATAGCGAAAAATTATCATTAATTAGCTTAAGGAATGAAATTTGATTCCCGGTTTTTATAATATCTACACCACTCACACCTATGTCACATCACCCATGGTTTCTAAACATATGTGTTTCATTCAAGTGTTAGGTTTGTATAGTGATGTCTATGAATAAGTATTCCCCTCTTTATAGGGTTCATTATGATCCATGTTCAAACCCAACCTGGAGATTTTCTAACCTCTAATCTCTAATTAATCTTCATAAACCCTCTCTATCTTATCTCTCTCATATATTTATTGTTTCAAAAGATAATCACCCATCCCATAACCTTCCTATTGTACTAATCTTCATGCTACCTACTTGAGAAAACCCTATCTTCTAATGGTTAGTGTGGGATGTATGACTCATCATCTTCTCTCAAGGTAGATTTTCATGTGTCAAAAAAAGGAATTCCAGGACCTGAACTATTTCTTTCACACGCTGCATTAGATCATATGTTATGGTGTGTTGAAATTTATTCTCAAACTATTAAAAACACTAAGGTAACTTTGTGGAATACTTTTTTCCTTAACCATCATGTCATGGGGAACTAGTGGCATATTAGAAAATTTTTATTCTACATCAACCATTGGTATCGTGCATTCAAATTATCTAAAAAACTTGAGTCCAACACATGATGATGGAGAGTTGATGGACGATAACGGAGGTGATTAATTTGTTTCATCTTCTATTATATTGATGCTTATATATATTCTTGTTGTTTTTTGCTAGATATTTCCACCGACATCCATTTTGAATAGTGATGATGTTGTGGGTGATCTAACCACAATCAAAGAATATGGATTCTATATTGAAATAGTTCATCCATTATCTGAAAACTATCTAAAGAACCCATACTTTGATTTATGATATTATATATATAAATTTTTAAATGAATCCATCATAAAAAATAGATTTTTTATTTTAGTAAAAAACATCAGGATATTAAACATAGAAAACAATCTAGGAAACTTAGAGTGGCTTGAATAAATATAATATATTCACAATTCTAATATGAATGATTTATTAACAACAATCCACCTCATCATAAGTAATTGAATATTCTACACCTTTTTCCTTTAGTTTGGGTGATTATCCACATTTTTCAATACTATCCACATTGGATTTATAAAAATGACTTAGGCAATGTCCAATATTTCTTTACTTATAGTATTGAACCCTTAGTGGTGGATTTGGATGCATTTTTCTACTCGCATAAATATAATCAACCTATAAACATTCTAATGACAATTTTATGCTCTATGAACCCATATTAAATTTTTGAATCATTATTTAGTCACCTTGATTATATTTCTTTATTGAATCTTTAATTTTTTTGCATATCATAATCTGAACAATTTTTTCTTTATCATCTTCATCACTTGATCTTTCGTGAAACTCTATCTTTCTCTTATTTTGTGTATTTGTGACATCGAATATGTTCTCATTGGAATTATTATATATTGATAATTGGTTAGAAAAATTACAATTATTATCATTACACTCCCATTATCATGGGTTTTTCTTTGAAGAAATCTTCATGATTTCCTTCGCACCCATGGTTCATTACAGTTCCATCCAGAAATAAAACCAAAATGCTTGAAATGAGTGGAAAAGAATTAATAATATGGGGAAATTTTAAAATAATTAATGGAAGTTTAATATTTAAATTCCCTTTTATTTTATATTATCATGTTTTCCTATAATGCCTTTAGTTTAACCTATATAAATTTTAGTTTGACCAAGGTTACTTTAAGTTGGTTCATATTATATTTTTCCACTAAATCCCTAAAATTGAACAAGAATTCAATTAATTGTAATGGGTTTTAAAGAGTATATAATCAACCAAATAATATCTACTAGATGTATCAAATCATGTGTACATTTTGGCCTCTTTATTGTTCACCCATTGTCGATTGAGTTAATAGACAACACACCATTTTCAGGGTTATGAGACCTTAGAGGATCTATTTTGGACCCTATATCCAATTTTATTATCCACACATGGGTGTAATATTAGTAAAAACCATCTACTCTAGAAATTACCAATATTTTATAATATCAACCAGTACATAGACTCATCTATAGGGGTTTTACAATGGTTTTAAAAAATAACACCAAAGGTAACTAAAATAATCCCCAAAATAAAATAAAAACAATTATCCAATACCAACAAAGTGGCTTAGGGTAATAATGGCATATTAAATACATTAATCTCATTGTTAAAATATTACACATCATAAGCCATTTCTTAGCCCAAAGGCCAAAAAGAATAGTGTCTTGGAGATTAGGTATATATTCATCATATTTTATAACATATCCAAAACATTATCTATAATTATAATCCTCTAAACACTATTATAGATATAATATATAATAATATTTATAAAATGTGGATTGGAAAAATAAGAAAGGTGTTACTTTAGATACTCAGAAATAAAAAAAAACATATCATTACTTAAATGAGAATATTAGGGGGATATAAATATCATAATAAGAGATCATAAGAACATTGATGATAATAATAAACCATTTTGGAGAAATATATATCATAAAAATGTCTTTAAGTAATAATAAATGATATGAAATGGATCAAAACATATCTAAATAATTATATAACATTGATCATGGAATACAAAGTTCATAATACATTAAAAATAAGACATAATGATGAAATAATTTTAATTCCTAGAAATATAATGCAACTTTAAAATTTTGAATTACTTAATAAACATATTTAAAATGAGGAACATCCACAAGAATTGGAAAACCAGTCGGATAAAATATGTTATTTCCACACTTATGTGAAAAACATTAAGTCCATGCCTAAGAATAAGAGAAAACCCATTATTCCCATGCCTATGTGAAAAAATAATTATATATATTCATAAATATATCATGAGATATAAATATAAAAAAATTATTAGGGTCATTATAGGATCCCAAATGTGATTATACTTATATATGTGTGCCAGTTAAAAATAATCATCACCATATTTTAAATAACCCATGAAAAAATAATGAGTTTCTTAAACTTATCACATGGTATGATATAATAAAATTAAAGGATATCAAAATATATTTTTAAAATTTATTAATAAAATAATATCATATATGGGATAAATAAAACATCATTTTATTAGAGATAAATCTTCTAGGAAAAATATGTGTGAAAACGTAAAATAATTCATAAAACCTCTTGAACAATGATATAAAATAAAAAGTTTAAATTACATTAAAAATAATTAAAAAAGGATAAAGAATTATTTTTAAATTAATATTATAAATATTTCAAAATAAAATTTTATTAATAATATATAAAATTTATCCAAAATAATTTGGGGTGAATGATAAAACATTTGATTTTTAACGTATGGAAAATATTTTCCTATTAACATTTTGAAATTTATTTCTTAAAAAACTACATCATTAAAAAGTGTAATAAATTTTCACTTTTTAAATGGGTAATAATAATTATGAGAATAATATAAGTTAATATATATTAGGTTTCCCATAGATCAAGGATAATATAGTTGGGAAGGAAATTCAATGACATGTAAGAAAAATATATTAAAAGTTATTAGAATTATTCCTAACAAAATTACATTTAATGAAACATTAAAATCATGAAAGAAGAAGGATTTGGTGTGAAAATATTATTACCCTAGAAAGATTAATTTAAATACCACACAACATCATCATATGTTATAATATATCAACCATGAAATATAATAGTTAATGAAGAGCGATTATGATCCATGAAAAATATTTCAGTCATGAAAACCCCATACAACCTCTATAAATTTTGAATAAAAACCCAATGAGAGGAATAAATTAAAATTAAAATTAATATATCATGAAATATAAGTGGATACTCATAAAATATGGTAATAGGATTTTATTTACACTATTGAAAATTAAACATGTTGTATAGCTTAAACGTATTCCAAAGAATTCAAATTTGAGACAGAGAAACCCTTACCTTGCTTCCATACTTAAACAGATTCCCTCAAAGATCCTATATAAAAACATAAATTTGATAATAAAAAATTTAATAACAATATTCATAATTTAAAAATTTTATAATTTCAATTAATAATCATATATTAAATTATAATAGTTCATTTGTTTCATTTTTCCCACAACAGGTGTTAGTAGTTTTAACCATTCATTTTAGTTTCATTGAAGTAGGTTCAGTACTCATTCATATTAAAAATTATATTATTTCAAGTTCATTAATGGTACTATATTGGATAAATTACAATGATTTATGATTATTAAATTTATTTTTATGATCACATTAGTCTTTATCATAGAAAATGAAATCAACATGAATAATTTTCTGTCATTTTCATCCTACAAAGTTTGTTTTCATAATTAATTATATAAATATTTATGTATAATTTATATAATTTTTTTATATAATGATTTATATCCTATTATACTAGTAATTATGTTTTCATAATCATCCATGATATCATTTCATATAATTGTTCAACCAAGTAGGTGATCAAACTAGCCAAGTCATCAACATATCCTAATTATTAATGATTATGAGGTGATTTAGTTTTAATATCATTACAACAGTAGAATAATGGTATAAATTATTATTTATTATTGTGATATATTGAAATTTTAAATTATTAATAATACTAATTAATGGATATAGAAATATTATAAAATTTTAATTAATTATTTTCCTCTTAGTAAACCTGTTTTGAATTATTCAATTTTCGATAATATGTTTTCAATCATATCTTTAATTTGATATCAAATTTATCATCCCAAAAACATTATGATATCATAAAAATTATATTAATCCTTTAAACCCATTCTCATGACCATCCATGTATGAGTATTATGAAATGAAAAACTAAAATCAGTCGTCTAATGGAGATGGTATTCTACTCATATGTATGGTTGACGATTTAGTTTCCATAGAACATGGAATATGAGTAATATGGTTGTTTATTTAAAAATATTAAATATATCATAAATATGATAATTATATTTTAAATTATCTACCAGTCCCATCCTTATAGGGTGTTGAATATAAAAAAAAACTTTGCATCGTGGAGACGGTTGTCCGCACAATACTCGATTCATGCTTTTATTTTTCTAATGGAAAAGGGGAGGGTGGATAATTATTATACCATCATGATTATAACATATGAGTATAACAATGATATAGATTTTAATATTTTATAGTCATAAAATGAAATTTTAGGAATAAGGAAATCATTTAAGGAAATAAAAAAAGAAAGGGAGGTTATGGCCTTATACCATGCATATAGAATTATATCATTCATAAAGAGGATTAAAAATTTTAGGGAGACATTTGAGAATACCATGTTCACAATATGGTGTATAGGAGTGTGTATTAGAGTTTTATGATGAGTTCATATTGATCTTGGTGGAGGGAAAACTCTAAGGAAGCAACATCCCATATGAGTTATGAAAAGTGAACTTCATAAGCAATGCTGTTGTTTCCAGATTCCATTTATTCCTATAATCATTATTGATTTTTAGAAATGGTTAGATAAATTTATACTAGTTATTTTTATGAATATGTTTTAATAGTAATATTTAATATTCCAAAATATATTTGGGTTTTTCATTTTAGTTGGCTTTTTCATGTGAAACACATTACTAACAAAATATTTATTCAAGAAAAATATATAGCGAAATATTGGTTCATTAAACTATTAAAGAGTAAGAGGTTATAAAATAGGTTAATGTGAAGTAAATATAGTTATTTTTCAATGTATCTTCTCCACCACTCATTTCGAAGATAATTTAGGGTGATTTAAAGCATTTTTTTTACCTTTTTAACTTTATCCCTAATGTTCTTTTACCTTTGTAATTTATTAAGCCTGGTAAATAATTTTAATGGGAAAAATTATAAATTAACATATTATATAATTTTAACATGATGGTTTTAAATTAAAAAAATATTTTATCAAATAAAATTTCTTATTTTTATAAAATTTAATTTTAGTATAAACATAGAATTAACTATACAAATTTATTCTTAAAAGAAGTTCGTTTTTAAGATTAAAATTTATGTGTCGGTTAAAATTTTCAATTTTAATAACTTCCAAGAAATATATGGGGTTATTATAAAACAAAAAAAATTATCTTTAACAAAATAGAAACTTACTTTTACGAAATTAGTAACTTGTTAAAAATGGAAAAAAACAATTTTTATTGGAAAATATTACTTATGACATTAAAATGTTAGTAAAATATTTTTTTTTAATTTAAAATTTTCATTATGAAACAATAATATTACTATTTAAATACACTTTTTATCATGAATATAATTTAATATTATTTTAATTTATTCTTAATTATTTATATAGTTATAAATTATATTGTTTTAGTAAAAATGTTATTTTTCCACTTTCACCTAAAAAACAATTATTTTATAAAATATAAAAAACATTATCTTAAATTAATTTTTGGAATTATTCAATAAAAAATGAAGTAAATTTTACAAATTTCAAAATCAAAAATTTGTAAATTTATATTTTATATGAAAATATAATATTTTAAGAAACAACATATCTTTTGAAAACTAGCATATTGAAACATTGTTTGTTTTCAATATTATTTTATACAAATTTATATTTTAAATAATGTTAATATATTAGTTAATAGATTGAAATAATATATATCATAATAATAATAACTTAAAAATGGTTAATTTAATTTATTATGATTAGATACACAATAATTTTTTTATGAAAAAATAATAATTTGAGAACGAACAATCCTTTTAAATTTCAAGTCTTATTAATTATTTATCCATTAAATGTAAGAAATTTTAACTTATTAAAATAATTTTGTTGACTTTTTTTAATATTAATATGAATTTCATAATAATATTCATTTAATATATTGAATCGTATTTTCATTTGGTGTTGTGTGTAGAGAAATCTATCTAACACATTAGATTTATTTAAAGGAATGATATATACTAAAATCCTAGGGTGTTAAATCCATAATCTTCTCACCCTCAGTAAAATAAACTCATACAACTATATCAGTAAGAAAAACATATATATGTCATTTATCCCACAAGAGAATGATGACTAGCTGAATCATACTCACCAATGATAAAAAATTTCCCTAACAAGAATAACCACCATCTCTATTATGGTACTAACCCGAATCACATGTTCAAGAGTATTATATCACCTTATAAAAATATTAATTGTAACTATTTCAACCCACTCAATTGTGTCCTGGTATCCAAAAACTTTCAAACTGATATTTCCATAGGGAAGCACATCACAATTATTGACACATGGAACATCATACAATACCTGGCCACTATAGAAATTTCATTTACTATGAGAAAAATGGAAATGATATAATAATATAAACACATGAAAAAAAAAAGTTTCTAAATTTTTTACAAATAATTTCTTTTAAAAAATATACAATATGTAATAATTAAGTCCATAATTGAATTTATCTTTTTTTTAGAAAAAATTTTCTCAACACTTTTCTTCCCTCTAATAATTTATTGAAACTATTTCCACATTTTAAAAACTATTATACATCCACAAGAAGTAATTCACATGTTTAGTTATGACTACATTAATTTTATTATACATGAACAAATATTCTTTTTCCACCTATATCTAAGAGTAAAAAATTAAAAAAACTCACACCAAACCATCATTCTAGAATAAAAAACTCAATCCTAATAATTAAAAGTAGAAAATAATAATTATTCCCATAGAAACATGTACTATTCGTATATGCGGGTATATTATACCCATTTATAAGGACTATTTAAAAATATAATAAAACCCAATATCTAATGAACAAACATAACTAGTAAATCCGCCAAATAAATTCAATGATAACATGTTGTAATATCCCCACATAAGTAAGTACCCATCATCCTGAGAGGGAATGCCATGGGGCCTCAAAAATGCCTTTATGTGTGCTAGAGGTGTCTGAAAACTTGTGAAATTCCATAACCAATGTGGGTTGATTATTCTCTTGGTATCATAAAATATAATTTAATAATAAAACTAAATAAAAAAAAACTATACTATGAGTCATTTTATTACACACAATGGTTAATTGCTAAGAGGAAAACCCCAACATCAAATAAGCATCATCAGGATATAAAATTACTAAACACATGAAAACTAAAAAATTATGATATCTTATTGGAAATCAAATATATGGAAAAAAGATAAAAAAATACACTATTGAAATTAAAAAACTGACTCCCTCCTAAAACTATATTCTAAACTCTCTCCTACTACCCCAACCTAATTTTTTATATAAAGAATACATTTAATTAAAAAATAAGGCCATCATATGAACCATGATTCCCCTGTATGGTGTAAACATGAAACTCAATATGGTTCCACCAATATATATCATATATACTCCATCCTTTATAGTGTATTCATGTATAAAAAAATAAACCACAATGTAATATAGAATATGTAAGTAATCATATCACTTAATCAAATAAAAATTAGTCCACCATGATAGTTGAACCTACCTTCTTTGTCCAGGGATAGTAGAATATTTATTATTGATCAATATATCATAACTCATTGAATATCACTAGGGGTAATGTATTGGAACTAACATCTCAACAATAATCGACTAACTCAATGTGGGGTATGAAATTTGATTCTTGAGCACTATATTCTCAATTACTGCAGGGCATGACAAAGAAGTCTCATACTGATTCCATATCACTCATGGTGTAATATATTTCCAAATATATTTTCTATAGACTATTACTCAAGGATTGGTCTAATCTCATATCCCATAACATCACCTTATCACCAATGGAGAGGTCATATCTTGAATTCAGGTTTAGACTCTCAATCTATCTATGTGATTCCCTCAGCCAATTATCATAACAGCACACTATCACATTGGGTGGGGGTTTATAATGAAATATCATTCCAACAATAGATAACTTAGGGTGTAACATCATGAAAAATCCCAACCAGTTCCCTCTCACTTAGAGTAAGGTCAATCAATCGAGTCTCGATCAAAAACCTCCCACATGGGAAAGGATTCCATGAAAATTCACAACAACCATCATATTTGATAAATGTTTCATCTCAGGGTCACAATGTAAAGTCACACTCTATATTTCAATACTAAAAAACCCATAATCAGCATGGTATAATTTGTTTGGGCCAATCCTTCTAGACTGTATTAACTCAACCTAAACTGCAGCTTTATGGAATCCATTATGATATCAGATCCTGGGATATAATAAACCACAAGTATAACCCTCAAGTAACGCCTAGCTAAAAAATTATTAACCACTCTAGAGCCATATTCTCCTCCTTATGGAGTCAAGGAACATATTTATATCTATGCTCACATCCCAGGTAGATCAATATTACCCCAAAACCCTATGTTTCCACATACATTACATAATATCTATTCCAATACTAACCTAAATTGATTCCACTCAAGGAATAATGAAAAATCTACATGGGTTTACCATATAAAATACATTTTATTCACTTACTAGAAATTTTATGTATCTACACTTGTATCCCATACACAATCCATGATCCAAACCCATTATCAAGAGATATCTATACACAAGAATACCAATTTCATCATGTTAATATAACCATGTGCCACTAGGAACACTATAGAGAGTGGGAACCCTCTACCATAACCAAATGATAAATATTTTCCAATAACAATGACTCATTATATACCACTAATCTCTTTAACAACCTCCTAATACACTCTAGCAAATAATTTTAATGTTCGAGGGATATTTCCAGATCCTTTATATATAATTCCCAACTCTTAAAACTAACAAAGGCCATTACCAAAGGGATAAATATGTGCAGGCCCTCAATCTTCTAACATGGTTCTATCTTGACCATTAAAAATTTATGACATAATCTAAAAACACATATGGGTTTAATAATAAATTCTAGACTACACACCCCCTTAGAAGCATAACCACCATTCATATCTAAAATCTTCATCCCATGCTTGGAATACTGGACTCACATCTCTAAGTCTTTACCACAACACAACACACATTTTCATACTCACTAAACCCCTATGGAAGAATTTACACACTGATAACCTATTTCCCATGGAACATGAATGAATTTCACATGAATTTATAAACACAAACACACAAACACACATAAACACTCACACTCGTACTAACATACATATTAATGTATTAAAGGTACATATTACCTCCCACATGGAGTTACCCCCTAAATCCTTATTCCCTTCACTATATCCCAGAAAATATGATGAATAACTATGATTCAAATCCCCTACCTCAAACAATGATCCTCCAACCATCAATTATAAACATTTATAGTTGAATTTTTAATTAAATCCAAATAACCATAATTTTGTAACACTAACCAAGAGTTTTTGTGACCATTATTCCATAACCAACATTAAGAAAGGATTTTACTTTATGCCTTTATAATTACATTGACTAAAATCTAACATATAAACAATCACTAATTAAAGAATAAATCAGTATAATCCATAGAAAAATCTATCAATAAATTTACCTCCAATTAAATATTAAGTAAAAAGTGGAATTCCTCATTTTTTGACAGCCTAAAGCCACTAAGCCCTTAATCAACAAGATTTGAAAACAATTCCACCATGATCTCATGTAATAATTTTAAAATCCTATAGAAACTACTGAAATCATATTATGAACCTAAAATCAAATGGGAGAATAATGGGGGGAGAAAATACCTAAATCTAATATAATGGAACCACACCCAATTGACCATAATTCTATAGAAAATTATGGGGAGTCATAGGGGATAAATAGAAGAGGAGAGGCTAGAAAATTTAATTCCTTGAATGCCTTCTTAAAGAGAGATGAAGGTTAGGACCCTAAAAGAAATGGATTAAACTAGCTCAAAAAATATCATATAACACTACCCACTACTAAGTGCACCTTGTTTTTGAATTCTGTGGCCTATTGATCAAATAAAAAATCCATATACTATATGGTTAGACATCATGGGGTTTATTGTAATAATATAGGCCACAATGTTGTAGGTAAGCATCATATCCTAAACTATCATTCAATTAAGACTCTGAAGTGCCTTTATTCATGAGTATATTGGAATGTATAATTTTGAATATTATAAATTTATTGTATTAAAATAATATTCTGTTTTTAATTCCTCATAATGATATTAGATTAAGATGAAATTTTTGGATTCTTATGAAAAGATTGATTTTTAGATGTATAGTGGAAATACCATTTCTGTTAAAACCATGAAATTTATGACATCGAAAGGATGTAAAAATAAACTACAACTCAAAAAACCATTATATTAAAGAAAAATATATTTTTTTGTAACATTATACATTTTAAATATTATGATTATATTAAAAAAATATTTAATATTTTAAAACATAATTCAAAATTTTCACGAAAAATATTTTAATGCATTAAATACTTACTATTTAAAAATTAAATTATATCACTTTTAGAATTTTAATGTTACTAATAAAATTTAATGTTTGGAATCATTAGTTTAAAGTAAGGTTAAAATGAATATTTTATTTTTAGGCCGAAGGTATAAGTTACTTTGGTAAAAACTAGTCAGCACGATAAAATAAAAAAATGGTGAATATAATAATTCAAGGGGTAAAGGGATTAAAAAATGAAAAAAACATTATCATAATTAAGTGGATAACTTTTTTATAGACCATATAATTTCCTCAATTAATTATTTCTTAATTTTTGGGGCACATTCATTGTGATTGAGTTCCCATTATTGAAAAGTTCTGGGTATTTAAAAAAATTTACCCCTTATCAAATATAAATGGGGAAGTCGTCTGCTCACATCCCCTTACACCAAAACTCACCTAGTTCCACCCAAACTCTATCCAACCCTCTCCCCAACATTTATAGACACATTCAAGAGGTCCCCCATTGTACTAAATGTAACTCCCATATTTTTCAAAAAGAAAACTATGTTCGATATAATATACAACACACAAAATAATGTTCATACCTAGGTTCCATGAAGCCAGTTCCTCAAGACGGTGCACCACATGACCAAAACCACACCTCCAGATATTCTTGAGGATATCGACTAGTATAAAAGGTATAATAGAACATGTGGGGA
Organism: Viscum album; assembly: GCA_963277665.1. Taxonomy (NCBI): domain Eukaryota; kingdom Viridiplantae; phylum Streptophyta; class Magnoliopsida; order Santalales; family Viscaceae; genus Viscum; species Viscum album. Next base: position 1,432,829,333 of record OY728138.1, on the reverse strand, counting down.
GAGTATACACTCTTTATTATAATTAACCAATAATGTAAATCACTAAGAATAACTATGAGAAATAATAATAGATATCAAAACATCACACACCAAGTTACCATGTTTAGAAAGTACTATAAAATCTAGGAATTAAATATTTCATGTTATGGTAGTCTAAAGTGAAATTATAGAATAATATAAAGATACAAAATAAAATCCCCAAATTGGTCTCGATGTTATGTCTGGTCCCCATATCTATGCACTATCCTGATTAAAATATCAGTCATATAACATAGGGCGTTTTCCCTGATCCTGAACTAAAACCATGATGTATTCTTGGATACTCAGTGGAAGCCAGAGTGGGGACTGAGTATAACTCAACATTACACCACCAAAACTCCCTATAATACATCTATTCTAGTATAGTGTATGAAGGATAAGAATAAATAATTAAAAATAAAAAAAATAGGTTTTATTGTTTAAAAATATTTAGATTAACCAATTTCATCTTTAGTTCCATGTGTTACCCATATTTTTATAACTGGATTCCACCCAATTCAGATACCTAAACCCTGTGTCAAAGAGATAATAGGTTGGAAAATAAGGAGAATCAGTCCACGTATCAAAATGTGATTCATAACGTCATGTCTAACCATCCCAACCAAAATATATAATTCCATGTTCATACACTTAGATTCAGAAATATAAGTCTTTTATCCAAAAACATACTATACATAAGGGAACTTGGAGCATCAGTATAACCCAACCAATAGATGGAATCATCATTCCTACATCCCACCATTCATTAGACACATTTCCAAGGGTTAGCATCAATGATCATTTTATCAAACAACACGAAATGGGTTAACCGTTTTCATTTAATCACATTTCAATTGTTCATTGTATTCATTGTGTTCTCAGTTATCATAACAAAATCAATTCAACAATTACATGAATTACAACAATTTGTTACCACATACAATATATTTAACCATGAGGACAAGACTCATCAACCACTTATCATATTTACACATTTAAATTCCATATCTTTTTTAATTCATCCATGTTAAGACAAAAACCCCATTATGCCATGTTGATATTGAAAACATAATTATCATTGGATTAAATCTCAATACCCATCAATTAATCATTTTAAAAACTTAAATTTCATGTTCAAGGGAGTGAAACACCCCATTACTGGTCGTAGGCCCGGTCTAATCATCCTCAATGGATCCAATGGGGATTATGATAGGTCATACACATCATTTAAACACTAACATGTCATTTATTACCATGGAAAACAAATGCATAGAATAATATAACCAAGAACACAACAAAATAGACATAAATAAACATTTGTAATATGATATATAGACCACCTGCATCATGTTCATGGAAAAGTGCTCTCCAAACCTTATCCCTTGATTTGAACCCAAATAACCTTCAATGACCAAACCTAGAATCTGAGATAAAAAAGGTCATTGAGGATTTGGTAGGAGAAGAAACATCACACCATGGTTACTCTAGGAAATAGTATGAGTGTCAGAATAACCCATATCATCTATTTATAGCTAAAGACACCTTAAGCGACTCAAAATCGAGTGAAAATGTTTCTTTGGATTCTTGTGAAAAGGGTTCATAACTCTTGGATAATATGGGATGAAATGGGAGACAAATAGGGTATGTTTTATTAAATACATATGGGGAAAATGTGAAATTACCCTCTTTAAATGAGGACCATTATTTGGGTTCATGGTTGGCCAAACTATGCACCAACCATGTGGCACCCTCTGTCCAAGAGGGGCCCAGGTCACATAATTCCTTGAAGAGATCGTATGGTTTATCATACCTTGTAGAGGGTATTAATCTAGATCTATCCATGTCCACATAGTTTTAGGGATCCCTTTTCCTGGATTTGAACCATTCACCCTCCCCCAACATGCCTCATAGTTTTGGATCATAGTTAGTACTTACTGTGAACCAACTGTGATCCCTATAAAAAATGAACCATTTTATCATTTTCCCACTAAACTCTTCAGACACCATATAGTTCCCTTATAGAATAGGGATGAATTTTAATTAACATTATAAATGGAGTTAACTCAAAATTTGAATAAGATCATACTTTATTGAATGGTCAATATTTTAAAACCTCCACACCCATTGATAGCTCATTCTCAAGATATACTCCCAAGATTTACTAATCCTCCATGGTGAAAAGTTTTTGCCACCTGACCTATATATCCTTTTCCCCTCTCATGTTTCCCCTTGATCTGAGACATCATTCCATATCACTCAGACTAAAGGCACAATTTTACCATGATGATTCCTCTCACTACAATCCAAAATATGAATAGGATGTTTCTTACAAGTCACATCCTCCTCAATATCAACATCATAAACTTTTATCACATTAGAAGTGTCTTCATAACACTAATGAAGCTATGAAACATTGAAAAAATCCTGAATACTTTCGTACTATCGTGTAAGATATAATTGGTACACCACCAATCTGATCTTCTCCGCAATATTAAATGACACTATATACCTGGGAAACAAAATTCCCTCATTCTGAATCTAATGGAGACCCAATCACGGTGACACCAGAAAAAACACATAGTCACCCACTATAAACTATAATGGTTTATGATGTCGATTAGTGTAAAATTTATAACTACTATGGTCTATATCCAAAAACTTTCAAACCAACTGAACATTCTCCGATATTTATTGCATGAGACTTGCTACTAATAACTCAGATTCCCCTAAATCTATCTAATATAATGGATATCTATATGGCCTATAGCAAAATTAATAGTATGGTTCAATCTGAATTGTCTCTTGTTAACCATTGTTATATGAAAACTCATCAAGAACTAAGTGTCTCTCCCTAGATCCACCAAATTCTATGATGTATTCCCTCTACATGTCCTCTAGATCATGTATAGTGTGATTTGATTTCCCATCTATCTATGGGTGAAAATCCATACCAAAAATACCTGGGTACCATGAAACATTAATAAAACTTTCTATAATAATAAATTAAAAGGTAAATCATGGTTTGAAACAAAACTCCAAGGTACCCCCATGTAATTGTACTATCATCCAAACATACAAGTCACCCAACTATTCAATGGGAATGTATCATATATCAGTATGAAATTTGATACTTGTTCTCAGCTAATTCATAATTAAAAAAAATACTATCTCTTTTCTAGGTAATCCCTAGAAGTTGCACCATAAAATCCATGGTAACATCATCCCATTTTTAATTTTGAATGAAAATAGCTATAACAGACCACAAGGCCTATGATTCTTTCCCTTCACCTGAAAATAATTATATAATTATTTCATCAAACCTATAATTTTCTTTTTTCATTCCTAACCACCAATACTGTGTAAAAAGATCATGGTGCATTTTTGTAAAACCTGGGGGCACCTCCCACTTTGAGGCATGACAATCATGTATCATCCCTTCTCACATGCATGTAGGTACAAAAAAATGACCACAAATGTGAATAATTTTATCCTCATCAATAGTAAAATTAAAATTTGGCTCCCCACCTTGAAAATATTCTCTTAAATTTAGACATTATGATTCCTCATTTATGATTTTATTAACTCAATTCATAGGATATAGATAAAAAACATGGTCATGCATGTCAGCAACTCATGCACCTATTGAACACCTGGATGCATGTAAAAAAAATTCATCACCTTCCACTAGAAACTGAAAACCTGAACAACCAAAGTCTCTGTCATTTGACTTAATTCATGTGCAACACAATTTCCCTTCCTCAATGTGTAAGCTAGATCAAAATCAAAATAATACATGTACTAATCCCATCTCTACTGCAAAAGATTCAAATCATGTTGTGAAAACATATACTTGAGGATCTTATGGTTGGTATAAATAATAAAATGTTACCTAAAAGATAATTATACCAACATTTCAAGGCATAAACCACTATTGAAAACTTGATATTGGGCATATGGTAATTACTTTCATGTGGAATCAAGTTACATGATCCATATGCCTTGAATCGATATACCTACATCAAAACTACACCAATTATAATCCCAAACACATAGCAATACAATGTATACTTCCTAATAAAATCACATAAGATTTAGATTGGTATAGTGGTCAAAATTTTCTTCATCACTTGGAAAGAATTATCACATGCTTCATAAAACTCAAACCTTATACCAATCATGGTAAAGCCATAGTGGCCTACTTCCAAGAGGGAAAATATTTGATGAACCTTATGTAGTAACCAACTAGACCCAAAAATCTTCGAATATGAAAAAAAATTATTGGTTTAGTCTCAATATACAACTATATATACCTTATTTTGGTATAGTAACACACTTTCCATCAAGATTATGTGACCTAATAAATATACGTTATCGATCAAAAAGTGAAACTTTGATATATTTTCATAAAGAAATTTCTCTATAATTGTACACAAGATGATTTCAAGATTTATGGAATGATCATCATGGATCTAGAAGTACACCAAAATGTAATCTAAAAAACCAAAAAATGATACTAGTATAGTTGAAATATTCATTTTATCAAACTAATCAACATGTATGAAGTGTTCATTAACCAAAATAGAATTAAAATGAACTCATACAAACGATACCCCATCTTACAAGTAGTTCACAATATATTAGAAGGTCTCACCCTCAGTTTAAAACACATTAACCTCTAATCAATCTTGGAGATCATAGAGGCACCCTTCAAATTTTCAAAAATATTATTGATATGACAGACAGGATATCATTTCTTAACCATCATCCAATTCAAATTCTAGTTATCAACAAATAACTATAATATTCCATCATCCTTATTAGAAAAAAAACTTAAGAAATTCAAGGTGACATACTCAGATGGATAAACCATTTATTATCCAATTACTCCAATATAGTTTTATTTTATTAAAATTATACTACTACCATTTTATATGGTGGAATATAAATTGGTACTTCTTGAGTAATTAAATTAATCATAAACTCAATCATTCTCTCAGGTGGGAATCCAAAAAAATATTCTGGAAATACATCAGAAAAATTAACCACTATTTTAAGGAATATATCCTGATCCATGCCTTCATCATCCAAAAAAAGACTCACAACATGGGTTGTGATCTCACCTAGTTGTGGATGAACTAGCCCCATGGAGTCAACCATGATGTCCCATTCCCCACAGTGAACATAATTGTGACCCTTATGAGATGTAAAACTCACCCTCTAAATGTAATAATAAATATTATTGTAGTTTTTAACCAACTATTACATCCCTAGTATTAGGTAAAAACATATTATCTCAAGAATATTATTGTCAGAAGGATATGGTACCAACCAACCTTGATGGAAGACTTTATACATTATCTAATATCCTCTGATTACACTCTAAATGGCATATCGATCGAGATAAAAACAAACATATATTATAATAACATACCCAAACTATTTATAAACCAAAATGATATAATATAATTTGAAGATTTTATATCAAATAAAGAACAATAGAGCCAAAAGGATATTAGAATTGTACCTCAAACATTCGATATTTCAGCCTCACCAACATTTGGTGTAGGTTGAACTGCATGTAAATAGTTTGCTACTCTAACCTAATCTCTGGTAAGAAATACTTTTTATGGACTACCCTATTGATATGGATACTCATGCCTCAAACTACCACACCCACTACCCTGAAATTTATGACTGGTGGAACTCTATCGACATGACTAAAATGGCATAGCTGATCCTCTAAAAGTTTTATGGACCTATATAGATCCTCCACCACTGCCCACATACTGAGGTTTCCTACAGAACTTTTTAGATGGAATGTCCTACCACCTGATCAACACTATAATAGGGGTAGAGGAAATTGACCTCATATGTATCCTATTATACCACACTAGTAGCAGATGATTGAACTACTTCCCTATGGGACAAATCCCATCCCTGTCCACTTTTTCCACTAGCACCCTTGTGGAAATTCTCATAAATATGTTTATTATAAACAAAATATGTACCAGTATATCACCCAACTAAACTTTTATGTCCAACCCCAGAGTTATCCTTTGGGTTTCTTTCATAAATGATATCCTGATCTACTACCTCAGTAAGCCTCTTCAAATAAAATATTCTTACTTGAGACTTAATATCTCATTGAATTCTATCTTGAAAATTCCTAGTTGTATAATCGTATTCTTCTATAAATATTGGAGAAAATAATTGAAATTTTATTATGTGTATAGTATAATCCAACACCTACATACTTCCCTATGTCACATGTATAAAAATTTTAGCATTTCTTTTCCTTAGGGTTTTGGGTTAAAAGTTTTTCAAAAACACCTAAGGGATGTGATTCCATTATATTCCATCCATGTGCTCATCTTGATCCTGTATATATAACTAGAAATTTACTCATAATTTTAATATGTAATATCCTAGATTTACTACCTTATGAGTAGAAGTCTCTAAATGATCTAGAATCATCTGGATAGATTCAATCCAAAACTCAGCTTCCTCTGGTCCACCCTCTCGGGAAACCAATAAAGGGGTATGCTGCTAAAACTCTTTCATCAAATCAAACATACTCAACACAATCCAATATGGGTATCTCTCTATAAAAAACATAAAATGAGTAAATTTCTCATGGAAATCCTCTATCCAAGTAATCCAGAACCAATAGAAGTTCATGTCCCACTACTGGAGGATAATTCCCGATGAAATTCTCTTGTCATCTAGTTGGTTAACATCATTGTGATGAAATCTCTCTACTTGAAAAAACACACTCCTCAGAACATATAAAATTCAGTTTCCATAATTTACCAAAATAGGGATCAATACTAGCCATGAAAAAACCCACTCCACATACACCATCTTAACAGATATAGTTTCATATATAACACTACCCTTAACCACCCCTATACTGGTCCATGGATAACACAGGGTAATCAAATCTCACATAATATAAAGTCTTTAATTTAATGCCTTTATAATAATTTATGTTTTAAAGAGCTTAAATATTTCATATTTTGGAACCATTTTAACCATTTTAATTGAAAATTTCATAGTTTAAACCAGTTAAAACTTCATATTAGGAACTTTTTTCTCTGAAATCTATAGAAAATAATTTTTCATTTACCCACAACCCATAACATGCTTTTCCTTGGGTGCCTAACATGTTGCATCTCACATAGATCTTGAGTTACTAAAATGATGCATGAATTTATGAACATAGTTACATTCTAGGCCATTAATAAATTCCCATAAAATAATAACATTATAGAAAAATGTGTAATACTCAATGTGGAATAACATCTAACTATAACAAGAAACATCAAGAACAATAATCCCACCATGGGTACCTATGTTTCCCCCACAGACATGGGTTAGAAAATATCATGAATGAGACTATTTTTATGGCTCAAAACATCCTAATATATAGTCTAAATATCCCAATTAATAAAGATACATAAAATAATAGCCATATGATACCACTTTTTAATGTCCTGGCCCAGGTTCCACTATACCAGTTCCACGATCTATGTCACCAAAAGACCTTAATAACACCTCCCTATATTCCAGAGGATGTTGAGCTAGAGAAAGGTTCTAATAGAACATATGGGGAGAATATAAACTATTTACCAGAGTAAACCAATAGTGTAAGTAATCAAGAAAAGTGACAAGAAATAATAATAAATACTGAAACATCAAATACCACATTCCCAAGATAAGGAAGTACCAACAAATCAAATAAGTAAAAATTCCATTACACGGTAGTATAAAGTGTCATAAGAATAACAAATAAAGATATAAAAGACTTCCACAAAAGGGTTGACATCTTTTCTTCTCCACACATCCTTCCAACATCCTGACTTCCATATCATCCATCAAACATAGGGACTTTACCCTTATATTTACTTGGAACCTTGAAGTCTGCTCAAGTACCCAACATTTTTGGAAAAAGGGTGTGTTTAAAACTCAGTATGTGACCCCCAACTATTCCTATAAAATATTTAGTCTAATACATGAATGAATGAGTAAAATAAATAATAAATAATGGTAATAAAATAGGATCCATAATTTAACAAGATTTACATTAACCAATGCCAATATTTGTTCCATGTGTTACTTGTATTCATCAAACCTGCTTCAGCCCATTCCAGTCATCTGAACCACGTGATAAAGGGGTCAAAGTTTAGAAAATGAGGAGAATTAGTCCATGTATCCATCTGGTATTTGTAATGTAATGTCTAAAAATCCCAAGCTTTATATTAAATTCCATTTACATACCCTTGGTGTTAGTAGCATTCATTCTATATCAGAAAAAATATTATGTATAGGGGTGCCTGGAGAATTATTCTGGACCACCCGATGGAGATTAGAATCATTCCAATATCCCACAAAAAATTAGTCACATTTTTGGGGGTTAATATGAGTGAAATATTTATCACATACCACAATAAGGGTTTTAATTTTTCATTTTATCATATTTCCATAGTTCATTACATTCATCATGTTCCAAATTCTCAAAACAATTTAAATTCACCAATCATTCACATCACAGCCATTTTTTACCACATCCAATCCATATAAGCATTGGTTCAATCCTCAATAACCTTTTATTATATTTACCCATTTACAAGACATAACTCTTTAAATTCTTTAATGTTACAATAAACAACCCATTATTCCATGTTGACAGGAAAAACATAATTATAATTATTATAAATCTAAAAAACCATAGATTCATCCATTAATAACTCAAATTCCATGTTTAGGAGAGTGTATTACCCCTTGAGTGACCATAAGGCCAGTATAATCATCCCCATCAGATCCAACAGGGATTATGAGGGGTCAAACACATCATTTAAATACCCAATTTTCATTTCCTACTAGGGAATTGAAATTCCTAGCATAACAATACCAATAACACAACCACATACACATAAATAAACATCAACACTATGGGCTATAACTTTTAGACCACCTACCTCATGTTTATAGATAAAAACTCACCCAATATTATCCCTTAATTCAAACCCAAAGAACATTAGAATATCAAATATAGAATCTATTAGAAAATAAGGGTTTAGAGGAATAAGAAATAGAAGAAACACACCCCATGGATCTTCTATGGAATGGAAGGATGTGCAGTGGAATACTCACTCATATCTTTTATTCTCACCCAACTATGCTTCAAATGACAGAAAAATTGAATGGTTTGGTTCCTTAGGAATCTAGGGAGGAAGGGTTTGTATCCCTTGTCTATTATAGAATGAAATGGGAAATTAAATCATATAAGATTTATTAAAGACAAATGGGAAAATTGGTAAATTCACCTAATTAAATAAAGTTGACATTTTAGAAACATGGTTGGCCAAACCATGTTCCAACTGTGTGGTACGCACAATCCAATTGGGATAGTTCAGATGGTTTCCTAGGGTTATCACATGATTTTTTCAAAAATTAAAGAGGATAGGAATCAAGATTTGTCCAATTCAGCACCATTTATGGGACCCCTTTTCACAAATTATGAATAGTGCACCCTCCCCTTATGTTTTACAAGGTTATGGCTCACATTTATTACAAACCATTCACCAACCATTCTCCCTTCATAGAATGAAATAATTTTCACCTTTTTTCTCTCTCTGAACTCCCCAAAATCCCTTGATTTTCATCATACTCAAGGGAAAAATTTTATAAACCATTATAAATGGAGATAACATGAAATTTAAATATGAACATACCTTATCAAAGGACAGTCTCTTACATATAACACTAGGCCTAAAACAACTTGAAATATCATTATTCATATATGATCATTATATCCTAACCATTAAATTGGAGGGTATGAATAATATTAAGTGATTTATAAAATATATATATACCATTTTCAATATAAATTTATTGATAAAATATTATAAAATAATCACTCAAATTTTAGTAATTTCATTTTATTCTTTAAAAAAAATTCTTCAAAAATGGTTTTCATTGTTTTTTATAAGAAAATATTATAATTGATATATGAAACTAAGATGGATTTTATTTTATAAAAATGAAATTATTTTTTAAATTATAATTTTATAACTATCCTATGAATATTTTTTGTGATTTTTATGAACATGTTAATTTTTCAGTGAATAGTCAAAAATACCAATTATTATAAAAAATTAATTTTTTATTATTGAAAATAACTCATAATTTTTTTAATTTTATCATAATTTAATATAAGTATTTTTTTTATAAAAAATATAATTAATTACATAATAATCAGTATTATATTTGATTTTGGTACAAAAATACTATTAGACATAAAAGGAATTTTTTTTGCAGAAAATGTTTTTTTCATAACACATTTTGGGATATTTATGAAATTAATTGATGCCCCTTAGAGGGATTTTATTTTTTAAAATAGATTCCATATTTAGAAACTAAATAATTAATATTATTCAAAATATAATCTTATTTTTTAGACACAATGAAATTTAAACAAAGTAATTTATTTTTCACCTTAGGGGATGGGAAAATCAAGTTTACTTAGGTTAAAATATTGTGATAAGTACACCATTTCCCATATTAAAAACTATTTGGTTATAGTTTTTTACCCTTATCACATTAGTATTAGTATTTATTTATTTATGGGACACTTGTACATGGGAGTTAACCTTATAATATTTTAACTAAGGAAAAAGAAAAAATGTCACCCTCTTCTTTTTAAATATGTCATATGTGTTTACAAAGGGGGGAAATCTAATTGTAAACAAATATTTATTATTATTTTTATAATAATTAATTTATTTTAATGATAGTAATTTATTCATAACTTTTATTAATTATATAATTACATTAAATCCTTACACAATGGTGACGTAATGTTTATTTGATTAAAAGGAAAATACTATAAATGACTTTTAATATATTTAAAGTATTTTAATTTTAATGAAATAACATGATCCATTAATTTGTTAATTTATTATAAGATATTTGGTTTATTTTAATGTTTTATATCTTAACTCCATATTTCTCTTGATGTTTTAAAAACAAATTAAATGAATGGTTTCAAATTTGGAATTAATGGTTTTTTGTAAAAAATAATGATTTATTAAATGCTTTAAAATTAAAAAATTGTTATCTTTATCCATGTATTTTGGATAAGGTTTATTATATCACCAATTTTACATTTATATTCCTTTTTCCTATTTATAATAATATTTTATCCCCTAAAGAGTAGAAATATTTGTATGTCGCAATTGTCAAAAAGGGATAACAAGGTTTAAAAAATATATAAGGGAAAAATCACCTAAACATTTAAAATATTTATTGTATGAGATTTTTTTATAATAAATCTAATTATATATTTTAATATTATATATTTTTAGTTATTTTTAATTGAAAATTATGTTAATTAATTGTATACTTAATCAAATTCCAAGAGTTCCCCTCTCCTCTATTATAAAAGGAAACACCCTCTCCTCTTTTCTCCAAATATAAAAATCATTTTGGTTTTAAAAAAAGGACTAAAAAAACAATACATACATCTTTCTACGCATCCTAGTGTCCTTGGTTGGATTATATATACCACGTAGGAAAATATTTGGTGTAAACTTTAAGAGGTCGTTCGAATAGGAGGTATAATTATTAATCAAGTGTTTTCACTATACCTATACTTAACACTAATTAAAACCTTCTTAAAACATAATGAAATGATAAACAAATATTCCATATAATTATATGTTTCTATATTAATTGAACAAAATATAACCATATTCTTTTCCATCAAATAGTAAATGAAACCATTGATTGTATGCACGAAATACTACGACCTCCTGAACTGATGTAATTTATTTTCCATCACCTTATATTATGTTAGATTATAATGATGGATTAAAAGTGTATATATGATATTAATTAAATATTTTTAACTATTAAAATATTATATATCACTTAATTATGTAAATTTCTAATCACTGAAAAATGATAATGTTGTTCATGGTTACATGTGGACAACCACCTCAATGAAGTGATGTGATTCATTATTCATCACAAAATCACATAAATATAATTATAAATTAAGAAATAATATGGTATTTAGGATATTATTATAGTTATAGAAAAATAAAATAACACATTACCTATTTCAATAATGATAATTGAAAAATGTAAATGTTATTTATGTGTACGTATGACTTGTTGTCTCTATAAAGACCTGAAAATTTCATATAATTTTTTAAAATTATTTGGGATTATTACAAGTCTGAAAAATATATGATTCTTGATTCCAAGGCCCAGTGTGATCGTAATGGATTTTTAAACTTTTTTTAAGGTACGTTCAGTAAACACACGGGTGACGTTTTCTATCTTTTGAACTGGGGCTCTCACTAAAAATCTAAGGTCACCGTTGAATCCCTAGCATCAATATTTTCTTATGAAAGGATTAACTTCGACCGTAGTAGGTCAGGAAAAAAATCTTGTTTTTTCTACTTTTAAATAAATAATAAAATAACATAAATAAATTTTTATTTTATTATCCTACCTCCTATTGAGCGGCGGTGGTGGGACTGACGGGTTTTCAAGACATTTAATGGGTTGACTCTTTAGTTTCATAACCACACCATTGGGAATTAAGAAATTCATTAATTAAAAACTCATTAATGAACCTCATTAATTATGTCGATTCATTACTCACCTTTAGCATCTATTTAAATAGAGATCGGGTTCAGGTTTTTGATATAGATTCATCATGTGAGGAACCTCTGGAAAAGTACCATGAAATATTCCATCGATGAAGAACGGAAGCTTGGATGGAAACGATCTAGAATCGATGAACGCCGACAGCTTCATCAAGTGAGGACTCTTCTCCTTCCATGATAGCGGCATCACCTCCAATTACGAGGTAGGGGTATTGTTTAATTCAAGTGAATTGTTTCTTTCCCTCATTATTGAATGGAATGTTGAAATGCAGAAGTAACGTAGTTTATTTATGTTGAATCAAATACTCCCACTAGTTGAATTGATAACGCGGAGGGTGCGGGCCAAACGAACAAGGCCCAAACCCTCTACCGCTTCGGTGTTTTTATTGCGTTCATTGAGTGAGTATTTATCAACTTGATGGAACCTTGAACTGGGAGGCACGCAGTGATGGCGGCCTCCTGGGAGGCACGTAAGAGCAGATGGTAGTGAAAACAGATCTCTAGTGCGTCGCCAGAGCCCTGTGGAAGAAGCACTGATGACCAGCAGTGGCTGAATCTCACTGCCCATAGAGGGGGGCACCGCCACGGAAGACCGAAGGGAGGCCGGCTCTCGACTGTCCGCATTGGCGGTGAGCATTGCGCCGTTGCACACCGTGAGTGGGGGTCGCGGCTTCGAAGCCGTGACAAAGGGGACTCGCGCCCTGAGGGTCCCGCTGCCAGCCGAGGCGGCGCCACATGCCGTCGTTGGTTACAAAAAATCCGAACAACTTTTATGCCATTCAGTAAGGGGGGAGAGACCCCCCCCCCCCCTGACGTAGGTCGTACAGCTGGTGGGTCGTGCAAGCCTTCAGGTCGGGCTGCCCGGTGGGCCACGCCCAGCCGAAGCGGGCCAGGCTGGTCCGCGGCCCAGCCCACTCGGGCCGGCCGAGCTGGTTTGAGCAAGGCTGGGTCGGACCAGGACCTGGTCAAGTCAACCCGAACTAGTTGGGTTGGCCCATTTTTGGGCAGGTCGGGTCGGTCCGATCGGGTCGTACCGGACCCAGACCCACTTCAGCCCAGATATGCATAAAATGTCATTTCTCGCAAACCTGACGTCCATTTGATGAACTGCATGTGGAACTAGAATCCCTAGAATGACATGGTCCTTTTGAGACACTTCAACTGAGTTTTGGATAAAGTTAGAGTATGTCTGAGTTGGATCGTACCCAAATCCAACCGGGCCCTCAGCACTAAAATGCTTGTAACTCTCAGACGGGGTGTCTGATTGACATGTTGTCTATTGCGTTGGAACCCATATGGCATGATTGATCATTGAGTTACTTCTTCATGAGACTTCATGCCAGATGAAGTATGACTGATGGCTTGAGCAGTGGATCCTCCCAGAATCTAGCGTACTATGTACAAGAATCCATTGGCTTGTTGAGACGTGAAGAATGAATAGAGATCCTCTATGGTTCCACACCAAGTGATCCTCTTTGGATACACACCTAGAGATCCTATGTGTATTGGAACCTAGAGATCCTTTGTGGATCACCACCTAGCGATCTTGTTTGGATACGCACCTAGAAATCCTTTATGGATCACCACCTAGTGATCATGTGTGGGTCAGCACCGATCCTATGGAGGTCAGATCCTATGCGGGTCAGCACCCATCGATCCTATGAGTGTCAGATCATACTAATCCTATGTGGGTCATATCCTATTTGGGTTAGCGTGGGTTAGTACCTAGAAATCCTGGGCAGGTCGGATCTTGTGTGGGTCAGCAGGGGTTAGTACCTATCGATCTTGGGTGGGTCGGATTCTGTGTGGGTCAGCGGGGGTTGGTATTTATCAATCCTGTGTGCATCGGTAGCAGGGCCTCTTAACAGAATAAGATGATCTATCCCTATGACTAATCATATATACTTCTTTACATAAGTTATACCTAGTTTGAGCTGACAATTTTTTTGTGCATTGTAATTTAGATCATTCTTTTTGTTTTTCCTTTGTGGAATTCTTAGAGACCTTCAGGGGTCTCGGGGTCCCTACTGGGTATTGTTATACTCACCCATACACAAGCTTGGCCCACACCTTGTTATGTCTTATGATGATGACGGACAGTATTGACTGAGACTCCAGGAGATAGGACCTGACGGTGGATAGCGGTGATGGTTGACGCAGAGTGCTATGGAGACGAGTTGTACCTATACTTCAGGTAGGATCCTTAGTGGACGATACCAGGAGTTGTTTACTGTTTTCTATTATAGTTGAATATTTCGGTTGGGCTTTTATTCCGGCCCCTTCACTTTCAGTACACACTTTTTCTACTGAAATTTTACGTCATGGTTACGTCTTGTTGTGTCCTTGGTTTGTGTGTTTGTAAAGGTTTAAAGTCAATGTATTCCCATTTTAGGGATACACCATTTCAGTGCTAGTCACCAAACCATGGACTATGGAGGGAAGGCTCGGGGTAGTCACAACATGGGCCCTGAGGGAGGGTTCCTGACAAAGTGGTATCAAAGGAGTCAGTTCTACCGAAGAACTGTGACTCTAATATTTCTAATGGGTAGTGTTGTTAAGTGTCTTGAGTGTGTTTTTTAGTTTGGGGAGTCTCGTGTTGGTTCGGCAGCTGACGTATCCATACACCAAGACCCTGAATTATGATTTCCAACATGGTGTATGAAAAAATTGATTGTGTGTGTTTTGTAAATGTTTTACTTTTCATCTCTCTGGGTCAGCTCACCAAGTATAACATTTTGACCATGGCACACCTGTTTCTTTTTATTTTTCCACTATGTAGACAACCAACCAGGATTTCAGAGAGAGTACATGATTATGGCTCACCAAGCGACAAGGATTCAGTGAAAGGCCCTCTTACTGTGTTGGCACCTTCAGGTGGTGTACCAGTAGCACCACCACTCAGAGGGCAGCAGTTTCCACTAGCCCCACTAGCAGACCGTGCATACCGACTGAGTGTGTTGAATGAGTTCCAGTGGTAGATGCCTCCGAGGTTTTGAGGTGAGACAGATTTCCAGGAAGCTGGGGACTTGCTGGAGGCTGTAACACGAGTTTTTTCACTTGGTTGAGAAACCAACAGTGCAGATGGTGATACTAGCAGCTTGCCTATTCTAGGGAACATTAGGAAGATGGTGGAGTCTAACACTCCAGACTCATGAGGAGGTGACACTCTCCTGGTTGGACTTTGAGACCCTCTTCAGGGCAGAGTTTGTACCAGTGACTTTACGCTCAGTGTGTATCCAGAAGCTGCTGCACTTACTACAGGGAAGCCTATCAATGGCTCAGTACTCGGTGAGATTCATGGACCTCTCACGCTACTCCATCGATTTGGTATGAGACCCATTATTTAGGGCCTGGACTATTAACCAAGGTCTTCGGTGGGAGATAAGAGCATTAATGATATCCCTTAATGTCCCGATGCAGGTTGGAGTGCTTGAGGGATAATTATTGGTGGATAGCTTCTTAGCTGAGCAGGTACCGACAATGAGAGCCCCCACCGAATGAAAGGTAGTCAAGTCATCTGCAGTAGGCAGTAGACAGAAGATGTAGAGGTCTAAGCGGGCTAGCACTTCCCGGGGACAACCCCATGATGTAGGTATGTAGGTGTAGAGCTCAAGAGGAGGAGAAGTCCAGCAGAGGGGTAGACTATTCTTCACATGTGGTGGGAAGGGCACATGGATCACGAATGCCCGACCCATCATACTGACGATCAGAAGATGATCGAGGGATCGTCGAGGCAATGACCGAGGTTTGAGTGAGGAGGATTTTAGGGTGGAGGACGTAGAAGAAGAGAAGGTAGTGTAGTAGGTTGTGGATGACAGCTTGAGGATCTTCCACCACCACCCCCAGGCAGTCCAGCCAGACCAGAGGGAGCAGGTGGACATGGGTGAGCTCAAATTCAAGAGGTAGATGCCTACAACCACAGAAATATAGAGATTATTAGAGGTATGATATATGTCCATTCCACCCTAGTTGTAGTACTTATTCATATAGGTTCCAATCAGTTTTTTATTTCCACAACACTTGTTCGGAGCTCAGAGATTCTGATAGAGCTGTTTGCTTGATCCATACGATTGGAGACTCATTTGGGAGAAGATTAAACGATTACACACTAGTGCAGATAGTATGAACTAAATCTAGGGGAAAGAGATTTGGCCTTGATCTCTTAGTAGCAGTGTTTAGGCCTTATGATGTCATCTTGGGTATGGACTGGTTATCCATAGTCCATGCTCATATTGACTGTTTTAGGCACACAGTGCAGTGTGTCCGCGAGGATGGAACAATGTTTTCCTTCACCGGTGAGAAGAAAACATTTGCAGCACATGATGAACTTACATGGAGGAGGTTCTAGTCAATAACTTATTAGTTATCTAGCCTTACCTTCAGATTAGTTGATGTGAGAAGTCTGAATTATCCTGTAGTGTTGGAACAGTATGCTGATGTCTTTCTTGATGATGTTCTGGGAGTACCACCTTTCAGAGTGGTAGACTTCTACATCGACCTGCACCCTAGGTCAACACCAATATTTACACCAGCATATCTTATGGCTCCCATAGATCTTCGTGAGTTGCAGGTACATTTGGAGGACTTGTAGCGGAAGGGGTTTATAAGGCCCATTGTTTCTCCATGGGCATCCCTAATTTGGTTCTCCCAGAAGGCAGATGGGAGTCTGAGGCTTTGTATGGATTATCGGAACCTTAACCAGGTGACCATGAAGAACAACTATCCACTCCCCTAGATTGATGATCTCTTCGACCAGCTGAAGGGTGATCGATGGTTTTTGAAGATAGACCTTAGATCAGGATATCATCATCTCAGGGTACGGGATGAGGACATACCAAAGACATCCTTCAGATGTCAGTATGGTCATTATGAGTTCTTGGTAATCCCATTTTTTGTGACCAACTCTCCAACAGTGTTCATGGGGCCCATGAACAGGATCTTCCAGCCTTACCTCAATCTCTTTGTGGTGATCTTTATTGACAACATCTTGGTATACTCGGCGTTGGAGGGGGATCACGCCACGCACCTACAAATAGTTCTGGATACACTTCATGGGCACTAGATTTATGGAAATCTCTCGAAGTTCCAATTTTGAATACGGGAAGTCCACTTTATAGGGAATGTTATATCGAAGGCTGGGGATGCAGTGGATCCGGAGAAGATAGTAGTGGTGATTTCATGGTATCCAACCAGGACTGTGACGGAGGTACAAAGATTCTTGGGATTCATTGGGTACTACCAGAGATTTGTACCCAACTCTTCTAGAGTTACAATACCATTTTCGTCATTGAAAAATAATATAAATCCCCTCATGTAGACGAAGAGATGCCAGTAGAGTTTTCAAGAGCTGAGATAGAGACTGGCGAGTGCCCCCATCTTGAGGCTACTAGAAGAGGGTGTTTGATATGTAGTGTATTGTGACACATCAGGGAAAGGACTAGGTTGTGTCCTGATGCAGGAGAGAACGATGATCACCTAAGGCTCATGGTAGTTGAGACAACATGAGTAGAACTAATCTACCCATGAAATAGAGTTAGCAGATGTGGTCTTTGCGCTAAAGATGTGGTGGCACTACTTGATGGGTGAACAGTTTACTGTTTACTCTGATCGCAAGAATCTTAGGTGTATCTTCTCACAGAAGGACTTGAACCTGAGACAATGATGATGGATAGAGTTCCTCTAGGACTATAGCATTGAGGTAGTCTACACTCCTAGGAAGGGGAACATAGTAGTAAATGCACGTAGTAGGATGTCTGGTCTACAGTTGCTGAGTAAGGTGAAAGAGCAGCTAGCCGTGTTGGAGTTATCTTTCGTCGATAGTGATGGAGAAGCTTACCTCTAGTATATGACAGTTACTCCTCCACTCCTTCAGCGAGTCAAGGAGACACAACTTGGGGACATAGACAGCGAGGCCTAAGGTGCTCAGATATCCTCAGTATATGCTTCTGAAGGATTTTATGAAGGTGGGGAGCACGTTATCCTCTTCAAAGGATACACTATGGTACTGATGACATTACGAGAGAAGGTGTTGAGGGAGTTCTATAATTATACTTTGGAAGTACATCCTAGTGTGGAGAATATTTACCAATACATCCAACATCAGTACTGGTGGCTAGGGATGAAAAAATAAGTGGCAGAGTTCATATCATGATGCCTCACTTTTCAGCAAGTGAAGGCTAAGCCTCAAGTACCAGCAAGCTTAGCTCAGCCACTTAAGGTATCGGAGTGAAAGTGAGATGGTATCTCTAGGGACTTTGTGAAATGGATATCACATATGTCCAGGGGCCATGATTCTATCTGGGTGATAATTGACTAACTCACCATGTCGGCCCACTTCCTACCCATCTGAGAGTAGCGATTAGTAGAGAGCTTGGGAAACCTCTATGTATAGGAGATTGTACTGCTTCACGGGGTTCCATCATCCATTGTCTTAGATCGCGATAAAAATTTTGCATCCCATTAATGGAAGGTATTTTAGGAGGCATTTAAGAATCAGCTACGCTTGCACACCTCCTTTCACCCTCAGACAGATGGTCAGATGGAACAGACCATACAGACACTCAAAGACATGCTTTATGCTTGTGCTCTAGATTTTGGATGCAGATGGGAGGACCACCTATCACTAGTAGATTTTGTGTACAAAAACAATTATCACTCCAGCATCGGCATGGCTCCGTTTTAATCCATGTACGAGTGACCATGCAGATCACCTCTATGCTGGACAAACCCAAGGGAGTCAACACTTATGGGTCTATAGAAGGTATAGGATACCACAGAGAAGGTTCATATCATCCAAGAGCAGATGAAGACAGCACAGAGAATCCAGAAGTCGTATGATGATAGGAGACAAAGAACCATGGAGTTCAAGGAAATAGGTCATGTCTTCCTATGGGTCTCACCCCGATGAGGATTACAGAGGTTTGGCTAGAGCAACAAGATATCTAAGAGGTTAATCGGGCCTTTCCAGATCCTCAGTAGAGTAGGCGAGGTAGCGTACCTTATAAATATTCCCCCACATATGCACAGGGTGCATAATATCTTCCATGTGTCATAGTTGGGGAGGTATGTACATGATCCAACACACGTTATCAACTATGGTGAGGTGGACATCAACAATGGGTCGATGATTGCAGAGTTTTCGATTGATATGGAGGATCGAAAACAGTGGGTCCTTCATGGGTGGTTGATTACTCTAGTGTGAGTTCTTTTCCAGTATGAGAACCTCCTTGAGAGTACCTGGGAGTGGGAGTCTCAGATATATGCACAGTACCCCCCATTTGTTCCCCTAGTTTTGTTGTAGCTTTCAAGGAGGAAAATCACTAAGGTGGGTAGAATGTAAAGACCTATAAATTCCATATAATTTTTTAAAATTATTTTGGATTATTATGAGTCTGTGAAAATTAACGGCGCTTGATTCTAAAGCCTGGTGTGCCTAGAATGGATTTTTGAACTTTTTTTAAGGAGAGTTCAGAAAAAATAAGGGTGATGTTTTCTATCTTTTGAATCATTAAATAGATTAAAAATCAGAGGGAACTTTTGAATCCACAGCACCATTATTTTCTTAAGGGAGGATTAACTTCGACTGTAGTAATTTGGGTGAAAAAGTTAGTTTTTTGTGAATTTTAAAGAAATAATAAAATAACATAAAGAAATTGTTATTTTATTATTTTACCTCCAGTTGAGTGGTGGTGGTGGGGCCGATCGGTTTTTAATTCATTTAATGGGTTGACTCTTCAGCTTCATAACCACAATATTGGTAATTAAGAGGTTCATTAATTAAAAACTCATTAATGACCCTCATTAATTCTATAAATGCATTACCCACCCTTCCTATATATTTAAATGGAGATGGGTTGGGTTTTTTGACACAGCATCATCAAGAGAGTAACCTCTGGCACAGTGTCGCAACATCTTCCACCGACGAAGAGCATAATATTGGACAGAAATGATCCATGATCGATGAACATTGACAACTTCATCATGCAAGGACTCTTCACCCTCCACGACCATAATGTCACCTCCATTTACGAGGAAGGGGTTCTGTTTAATTCAAGTGAAATTTTTATTTCCATCATTCATGAAAAGAATGTTGAAACAAAGAAGTAATATAGATGATTTACGTTGAACCGAGAGTCACACAGTATTGGAGGAATCCCAGGAGGCCCGTAGGTGCAGACAGGAGTGAAAACGGAACTCCAGAGTGTCACTGGAGCCCCATGGAAGAAGCGTCGGCACTCACCGGCCACTGAGGGGAGAGATGCCCCACGACGCTGTGATGAGCCGAAGGGTGTCTAGATCTTAGCCAGCCATGTTGGTAGTGATTGGAGTGCCATCATCACTGTGGGATGTGGACGCGTCTTCAAAGCTGCAGTGAATGGGACCCACACCCCCACTACTACAAATATGGCTTATAATAGTGCTAAAAACGGCCTTTAACAGCGCTAAAAAGCGTTGTTAATCTCAGTGAAGATAAAGGGGGGTCCCCTTTATTAGTGCTAAGCAAGAGATGATAAAGGTAGTATTTATCAGCGCTGATAAAAGTATAATATATCAGCGCTATTTTGAGTGCTGATAAAAACTACCTTTATCAGTGCTCAAAATAGCGCTGATATATTATCCATTTATCAGTTCTTAACTAGTGCTGATAAAGGCTAAAGATCCTATCCAAAACCAGAACCTACCCAGCACCTACACACATTACAGCACCTGCACAGAGTCCAAACAAAACCTGCACACAGCACACACAACACCCACACACAATTCACATAAGAACAAAAATGATACATACATTTACTTGAAATCATGAATACACAACAACACACTTCTATATACATTTCAAACAATGTTTAATTTGGTTACAATTACATTTATCCAATAAACAGTTAAAAAATAATGATGTCCCATCCTTTTTGCATCCATCCGCTCTAAAAAATTGTCATCCATGGCGGCAGTTTTCAAACAAAGCATTCGAACTGAGGAAAAAGATTTCACCTACATAATAAAACAAATATTATGTTAGTAATACAATAATGAAATAAAGAATGGGGTTTCTAAATGGAATTATACTAGTGAGGCACAAAACATAAAATAACCAATTAACGAAATTGGTGCATGGTTAGGGCTAATCATCTATAATAATCAAATGGCCCAATGTTTAGTATAACATGGGCTATTTAATGATTCAATGGGGAATAGATAAACCTATAGTTTAGTTCTAAGGTTATGATGGTCTCACATTTATGGTTAATGGTTTTTCAAATAATGTGATGAACTTGTGTAAGGTATGATTTTTTGTGGAAGTATCTCTATATGGTTGAATAATGGATTGTAAGCCACTCAATGAAACTATATAGATTAAAAGTGTGTGTATATTGATTCCCACATTGTTGGAAAATGATTTATTTTACCCTTAGGCCTAATAATTCATCTAATTAATGAGTGGAATTAACAAATTTTCACTATCAACCATTAAAGCGGGTTACCCTCATATATCCCTCATTCCACTCAACAAAATCCTTTACATGCACTCTCCTCCTTCCCCCTTCCCCCATGGGATATCTCCCTTACTTTTGAGATAAATCAAATATTATCAATTACATTAAAAGAGTGGTGGAATATCTTAAACCCTATTATCCTCCTCTATTGGATACCAATGATGGGCCTTTTGCAACGACATTAAACCTTGGCTATATACCTATAGTCACGGTTTAATACCATGGCTATATTTCCCCCCATTCCATAAAAAAGAATCACCCCTACCCCCTTCCCCAGCACACCCCCTACACACTGCCCACCCCCGAGCACACCCCCTACCCCTGCACACTCCCTGCCCCCTGAACACCCCCTGCCCCCTTCCCCAGTACACCCCTACCCACTGCACTTCCCCCCTGCCCATTGCACACCCCCCTGCCCACCCCCTACAAATTTCAAAAGAACCCATTACACCCCCTACCCCTTCCCCCTACAACTTTTTCCCCTTCCCCCTCCCCCAGAAAACCACCCCTGCCCTCTCACCATGTCCCCTGCACATCATAAAGAAAATACCTTGTATGGAAATTGTGCTCAATTTACATTATACACATCATATATATCAACACATTCTCATGTACTTTCATTCAATTTAAATACACATATATAGACTCTATACATATCATAAGAAACCCCTCTTTAAAATTCACAAACACATTAAATCCATTTGAAAACACCCATCACACAACTTTCTCATTTCTTCAAACACATTTAAAGGACTTAAGCATAAAAATCCACAAGAAATACAACTGCATTCTTTTTAAAAATAACTTTCAAGTCTATACACACCCCAAATTCCTTTGATAACACATTTTTAACCACACAAAAATTTCATATAGTACACTTAGCAAGCAAATACAACATAATAAAATCATCATATAATGTAAAAGCATGGAATCACCTACATAAAGTGTGGAATCTTCCGAAATCTACTGGAAAACATAAAACCACACCTCCACAATACCTTAATAAGGACTGATTAAACATTAATATTGAATATATTAATGGAAAACCCATGTTTAACTTGTGGTATTCTATGAGTTTAACATCCCACAAGGATAGAGGGTCGTGATTTAATGTCTTACAGATATGTAAGACCTGGGTGGATCAAAACACTTATAGAGGTGGATCAGGTAGGTACATCTCTAGGAGGGAGCACCTGGAATGTTTGCCTGATAGATGGATCAAAACGCCCAATGAGGTCTAACCCAAGTGTGGTGCATCCCATAAAGGTAGAGTTTCTCATTTTGAAGACTTATTCGGATGCCACTAAGGGAAATACAAGAGGGAAAATAAGCGAAGGTGTACCCCAGTGAGGGGGTCACCATGGTTTACCATTGGTTGGGATTTAACCTCATGGAGGCTTCCTATGTACCCTATTTAGAATACAAGGATCAAAACCCATATATTTAAAATAGGTATGTTGTGGGTATTACTCATAGTTAGCTTCCCTTCACACTAGGAATACTCTTGGTTGGATGAGCATGTGTTTTGTGGGGCTTATGCATTGTCAGATTCCCAGGTTATTCCAAGAGTAGCAATGGGATGAATGGGACATACGTGCTAAGATGGACCATGTGAATGGCATTATCCTTGAATAACAACAGCATAAACACAGACAAAGGATTTGAGAAGGGTCACATGCATGATATTCTGCAAACTTGACAAACTCTTTCACGCCATCTTCATACTCTTTTGTCAACTGATTGGCATTCATCCATTCTTTATTCATATTCATCGTCTTTATGGGTTCGATCTCAAGAACTTGCCTAATATTATGTTTTAATTAATCAGGTAGCATTGTTTGGGTTTTATAAAAACAAATCATGGTAAAAATACCTTTAAACACATGTGAAATCCATATACATGGTGTGTCCCTTAATACAACCAATGAATTAGTTAAACCAAAAATCATCGCTAACAAATCATACATGCCATAACTACTTCTAAAAGCAATACATGGTAGGTCCATTGATGTCCAACTCATCTAATGGTATCCTAATGTCAAATCTATCTTGGAGAAGATCATAGAACCTCATAGATGATCAATGTGACTATCAATGCGTGTATGAGGATACATATTCATGACTCTCATCAGGTTAAATCTCTAATAGTCCAACAAAAGAATAAATACCAATCAACCATCTATTTTAGAGAACTATAAAACCCCAGGGTAAAGTACTATGCCATATGAAACCATTATATTCTATATCATCAAATTGTAATTCAAACAACTGATACTCTTTTGGTATTACTTTATAAATTGTGATAGAAACTGAATTTTCTCCCAAAACTAACTAGATTATAAAGTTTATCTCTTTATTAAGAAGTAAATTTTATACCTCATCAGTGAAAACATCCTAAAAATGTACTACCATTAGGGAAAAAGAATCCTATAGCATTCTAGCAACATCTACAACATGCCTGACTATTTGAGCCTTTAGGGTATAGTAAATATATAATTATAACATGATATTTAAAATGAAATGTGGAAATAAGAAGTCATATAGACTCCTGATAAACACATAATACAAAACATATCACCTAGTATGTCTGTCACATATACAAATAAATAAATTAGAAAAAAACATTCTACAAAGCATAAATGTACCATTAAATACTTACATTGGTCAACTTGTTTTGTAAATTGTTTATCTTCATTTGTGCCTTGTACTTGCACCCATGAATTTTAAGGTGATTATGCGTACACGATAGTTGACCTTCTTAGAGAAGAGTTTCTGGAAGATTATAAGAGACATGAAGTAATGAAGATCATTAGAGTGTTGGAGCAAATGTGGTTGCTACAAATAATGTGGCAATTGGCTTGTGCAATGCGACCTAAGTTACAACTTGTAGGTATTGTACTTTATTTTTTTTCTGGAGGCTTTTAGTGTAAATGCATTTTGGAATGATCATTTCTATTCATTGTCTTTTAGGTTCTTTTGACAGCCGAGGGGAAAGGGTGGGGTCTGCAGACATTGGAGGATATGTCAAAGGGTGATTTTGTGTGTGAATATGTTGGAGAAATGGCCTCTTTTCCCTTCAAGCTCCCCGAACCTCAATCACCATCGGGGTTAGGGGAACTTGAAGGGAAAAGAGGCTATTTGGTTAGATATTAGATACTATAGAAATGTTGCAAATATATAGGATGTAATTTCCCATAAATTCACCCTTCGACATATCCTCTAATGTCTACAGACCCCACCCTTTCCCCTCGGCTGTCAAAAAAACCTAAAAGACAATTAATAACAATGATCATTCCAAAATGCATTTACACTGAAACCCTCCAGAAAAAAATAAAGTAAAATACCTGCAAGTTGTAACTTAGGCCGTGTTGCACAAGTCGATTGCCACATTTTTTGTAGCAGCCACATTTTCTCCAACACTCTAATGATCTACATTGCTTCATGTATCTTATACTCTTCCAGAAACTCTTCTCTAAGAAGGTCAACTATCGTGTACGCATACTCACCTTCAAATTCATGGGTGCAAGTACAAGGCACGGATGAAGATAAACAATTTCTAAAACATGTTGACCAACATGCATCATCCTCGACACTCATCACTAATTATGAATCACATCCCTAGACATAATAATAATCACATTAATACCACACTATCTATTATGGAAATCCTTACTGGAATTAGGCTCAAGATATGGTATCATTCCTATATCACATCTATATTCACTATTTGGTCCTGAAACACACAATATATAAATAATATACCAAGGGAATACCATCCATTGAACTCACATCCCACCTTGAGAGCATGAGGAGGATGAGGAAGAGGTGGCATCGGTCATGGCAGTAAGGGTGGAGGCGGTGGCGGTGGTAGAGGTAGAGGCGGTGGCGGCGGGAGAGGCGGCGGTGGTCGTGGCAGCGAGGGTGGAGGTAGCAGAGGCAGTGGCGGTCGCGGTAGCGGGAGCGGGGGCGGCGGCAGTGGCGGCGGCGGAGAAGGAGGAGGACGAGGAGGACGAGGATGAGGAAGGAGGAGGAAGAAGGAGGAAGAGGAGGACGAGGAGGAGGACGATGAGGTCGCGCGGCGAGGGGCCTGGTTCAGCTTCCGCGAGAGCTTAACCGCGTTCAAGTGAGGATGGCCTATTAGGGTTATTAAATAAAAACCGACAGAACCTTTATCAGCGCTCATTAAAAGTGCTGATAAAGGTATGTTTTATCAGCGCTAAAATAAAAGCGCTAATAAAACATTCATTTATCAACGCTTTTTTAGCTCTGATAAAGAGCTACCTTTATCAGCGCTAAAAAAAGCGCTGATAAATGTTCCCTTTTATCAGCGCTAAAAAATCGCTGATAAAGGGGTACCCTTTATCAGTGCTTATTTTAGCACTGATAAATGTAACATTTATCATCTCTTTTAGATATAACTAATAAAGGCATACCCCTTTATCAACGCTTTCTGTTTAGCGCTGATAAAGGGCAGCGCTTCCCTTGCCCTGTTTTGTGGTAGTGCCCGTTGGTCCTACTACCGGCTGAGGCGACGCCACATGGAATCACTGGTTACATAAAATCTGAATGACTTTTATGCCATTCATTAGGGGGAGCGACCACCCCCCCCCCCCCCCCCCCTTAGCGCGAGTCACCCGTCTGGCGAACATTGCCAGTCTATGGGCCGGGTCGCGCCCATCCGAAGCAGGGGGGCCAATTCGTGACCCAACAGGCTGAACCCGCTTCCCAACCCACTTAGGGTGGCCCAACAGGTTTGGTCTGGGTCGGGTCGGACCCAGGTCGGACCCGGACCAGGTCGGGTTGAACAGAACCTGGGTGGGTCAGCCCAAGTCAGGGAGGGTCGGGTCACTCCGACTGGGTCAGACCATACTGGACCCACTTTGGCCCAAATATGCATAAAAGGCCATTTCTCGCAAACCAAACATTTGTTTGACAAACTATCTACGGTACTGGAATCCTTGGAATGAAATGATCCTTTTGAGATACTTCACCTGAGTTTTGGAGAAAGTTGGAGTACAGACGGTTTGGATCGTACCTAAATCCAATTGGGCCCTCAGCAATAAAATGCCTATAACTCTCAGACCGAGCGTCTGATTGACGGGCCATCTATTACATTGTAACCCTTATGAAATTAAATATCCTTGGGTTAATTTTTCATGAGACTTAGTGCTGATTGAAGTATGAAGTATGGCTTGAGGAGTAGGTCCTCCTAGTATCAAGAGTACTTTGTATGAGAATCCAGTGGCTGGATGAGATGTGAATAATGAATAACAATCATATGTGGATCAACACCTAGCGATCCTGTGTGGATAACCACCTACCGATCCTATGTGGATCACCACCTAAAGATCCTGTGTGGATCATCACCTAGTGATCATGTATGGGTCATCACTGATCCTTTTTGGGTCATATCTTGTGTGGGCCATCACTCAGTGTTCCTATGTGGGTCAGCGAATACCGATCATGTGTGGGTCAGATTCTTTGTGGGTCAACAGGGGTTAGTACCTATCATCCTTGGCACGTCAGATCCTATGTGGGTCGGTGGAGGTTAGTACCTATCAATTCTGGGTGGGTCAGATCCTGTGTGGGTCAATGGGGTTAGTACATAT
Source organism: Viscum album (assembly GCA_963277665.1). Lineage (NCBI taxonomy): Eukaryota > Viridiplantae > Streptophyta > Magnoliopsida > Santalales > Viscaceae > Viscum > Viscum album. Next base: position 1,432,801,535 of record OY728138.1, on the reverse strand, counting down.
CGATATTTTGTGGGTCAACAGCAGTTCCTCTTAACAGAATAAGATGATCTAGAATTATAACTAATCATCTGTACTTTTGTACACAACTTATACCTGGTTTGAGATGAGACTTTTTCTTTGTGCCTTGTGATTGAGATAATGCTTTGTGTTTTTTCCTTTGTGGAATTTTGAGAGACCATCGTGGGTCTTGGGGTACCTACTGGGTATTGTAATACTCACCCCTATACAGGCTTCACCCATACCTTGTTGTGTCTTGTGCAGACGACATGAAACTTTGACTGAGACTCAGGGAGCTAGGACCTAATGGTGGACGGCGGTGAAAGTTGTAATGCCCCGACCCCAGTTACCCAGATTCGGTGCATTATTACATAACATTGGCATGATCACAAAAGATCAAGTCACGAAATACTGATTATTTTAGTAGCCTTGGAATCACTAGATGCATTCATAAAGTTTACATTACATCATAAAGTGAAAACTACAACAACATCTTGTCTCCACACTCATATCCCCTTATACTATTCCTGTAGGTCATTCATAGAATACTTCTTCACATCCTGTGAAAAATAAAACATAGAAAGGGGTGAGCTCAAATGCCCATTAAGGATAACAATATAGTGAAAACTTTCATAAATTAGCATAAACATTTAAGGCAATGTATAACTAAAACAAAAGCATTTAAAACTTGAACTTTAGCATAATATGACAGAAATAAAATGAAATAATGCCATTTAATTATTCACATGGATATTTTACTAGTTGAATAATCACATGCAATATCAATAACCACTTTCATAATGATGGAATGCATAATACCATACTATCATAACCACATAGTCAAGGCCTTGTTCCAAGACTACTAATAAGATTTTTTCAAGGCCTTGTGCCAAGACAATAGTTTGTCTCATGAGACCTACTGATTCATCGATGAGTTATAGCGATCTCCACCCGTCACTTGTTAAGTCTAATGCATTCCTCATATAAACAGGTTTAGACATAACATAAACATTCGTATTAAAACTAGCATACGAAATGTCAATACTTTTTCCATAAACCATGAATGGTATAAAAATAACACATCCACAATTAAAAATATCACAAAACCTTAAACACAATATGGAAGTTTTGTATCATAATAAATCAACTTCAAATAAGCTTAAAATCCATCAAAGGATGTTGACATAGATGAAATCAAAATTATTTGAGAGAAATATCTCTTTTTAAAAATCATTTAAAAGTAACATAATTGTAAAATAAAACATTTACTTTGAAAATATTCTTATAATATTATAAGGGAATCTTAGATGATTTTATAATGGCGTAAAATAGCCGCACACACCGTATAAGTTAAAAAGACATTCTTACCTTAATTCTGTCGAAAAGGTTAAAGAGGACCTTGTTTGGAAAACGACGGAAAGACTCCTTTATAAACATCTTATAAAAAGTCAAACAAGGGTATAAATAACTTTAACCCATAGTCTATAAAATATTAATAATGTTTTGAAATACATTTTTAAGAAACATGGATGTGGATAATAAAGAGGTCTCAGTAGATAATTACGTATAAACAATCTCGGATAATGAAAGGGATTGTAAAATAAACCCTTACCTTTTACTTTTCCTTGGTCATGGGTCAGTTAAAATCCTTTACAATGGTGAAATAATCATTATTAAATTATACAAGAATCATATACATTAATATGATATCATATATGGTCTTTTAACATTGCTTTGTTAATAATATCTTAGAATTATTGTTGTTTTAGGTGTTAAATTACTCGTTTTATTTTATATGTTTTGTTATATAAGTCATGTTTGTTATGGATAGGTTGTATATTATTCATATCAAGAATTATTTAAAGTCCTTAAAAATTATTTTTAATCATAAAATGAGAATTATACTTGAATGGATATGATGGGGAATGAATCTCATCGCGTTCATGGAGACGGTAGTCCGTACGTATGCACGAGCGACAATATCATTCTTTTGATATTAAAATAATATATAATTAGATGTTATATCATATATACAGAATAATTATAATGTTATATTTATTATTTAATTAAATTACACATAAATATCATACTCATAAAAATAATAATGTTTTGAATAACAATTACACCACGATGTGGAGACGGTAATCCGTACGTACGCACGTATGGTGACATGTCATTCAAAGGATGGATATAATACTGAATATGGTTGTACCATATTTATAATAACATCATAGTATATAAAAGATATTGGATTTATTGTTTTATAATGAAAATAACAAATAAAGAAGAAGTGTAAGAAGAAAGGAACTAGAAAGAGGGTGGTGAAAACATTACCTCTTCTTCGGGTTCTTCCTTTTGATTTGATCAAAAGGGATCCTTAGGTTGGCTTTCTAATCAAACTAAGGCATCTAGGTTTAATTTAGGTAAGATGATAGAATATTTGGTCAGGGTTTGGCCTAGTCAAAAGGCTTTGAAGGTGTGAATTGGTGAGAAGAAGGAGTGCCCTTTTATAAGAGGGGAGGAGGGGCTCTTTAGGAAAAACTTAAAGTATTATTTTATAATAAATTCATATTCAGTTTATAATGGCTCAAAACTGGATTATTTTAAGTCTAAGGTGGGTATGGGTCGAAAAACAATCAACCAATAGGTTTTATACAGGTTTGGGTCACTATTTTACCCTTATCTTTTAGATTTAACTCTTAGTTAAATAGTTTGATATTTACCATGTCTCTTTGTATTTTTATATTATATGGTTAATAAACATACTATATACTTTCAAGAGAACCCCAAGTGATTCATTAATGATACACCTATCATTATATAAGTCTCTTGGATGAACCTTAAATTTTTAATAACTGAATATTAATTAATAATATAATATTTGTTTTAAAAACTCTTTTATGTCAATTTGGACACTATTTGGTATTTTGTTTTTTCTAAATTCATAACAGCATTATTACTTCAAACATAATTCATTTAATCAACCCTAAAATGTCATATTAACCTATAAAATTCTTGGAATTCATTAAAAGTCTTAAATTATATTTATTTGGGTATTTATAATATCCATTAGTTTAATATTTCACTAATAAGGTAATTATTGCATCATCATTGTGTCATAAATAAATTAAATTAATTAATGTATAAAAATTATAAATAAAATAAAATTATGTATTAAATAATTTTATATTTATAATTCATATTTATAATCAAATTTATCTTATGTATAACCCAACATTAAAAATGTTTTAGTTATTAAACGTTGATTTTAACTCTTTTAACGCTTCTTTGGATTAAATAATAATAAATATTCTAATCTAATCCAAGTAGACCAAATAGGTTCATATTTTATTAATAAGGTTGTTTTTGGTCTAATTATACTTAGCCAATAGAATTAGGACATGTGTTAGGGTAATAATAATATCATTTTTACCCTTAATTACCCTATTTACTTTTAACCGTGGTAAATAAAAGTAAAAAATTTACTATTCACCAAAAAATATTTTTATCTTTTTGAACCACATTTTACTCCTTGATATTAATTGTGTCTCTTGGATTTTAAAAATTCCACTCACATAAGCGGTAAAATTAAGTTTTATGTGAATTTGCAAATTCTCCTAGGAGATGGGTAAAAGACGGTGAAAAGTTCAATAAAATTTTTATATATCTAAAATTATTATAAACTGGCTCCAATGAATTACATTGACTTATATAGGTATTTTGTATCTATTTTGACCTAAAATAAATTTAAATAAAATAAATAATTATTTAAATAAAAATTCTGTTTTAAACTATAACTCAGTGTTTTTCACTATCCACCAAAAATTGAAAGTTTTCAGAAAAATACCAAAATTTCACCCTAAGCTAATTTCGATATTAAAAATCCAAAAATGAAGTCCATTTTGAAAGATAAAATTTATAAAATTTCAAAAAGTGGGTATTACTATTCATAATGGCTTGTTTGATTGGTTGTGGTGTGTTAGAACTTGAATTTGCGTACAACACACGCTACTGTATTATTCAAAGGGAAACATACCGTGGAAGCTTGGGGGGTTACATTCTCCCCTTCTTCAAATAATTTCATCCTTGAAATTTCTAGAATACTACCGCATCAAAAGACTCGGGTGGTTTTTCATCATAAGTTCCTCGGGTTCCCACGTTGCATCTTCCATCTTATGGTTTCTCCATAGAACTTTTACCAGACGAGTCATCCGGTTTCTCAGCACTTGTTCTCTGGTAGCAAGAATCCTGACGGGCTCTTAGCAATAAGACAGATCAGGTTCCAGTTCTAATTCCTCATAGGTGAGTACATGCGTTGGGTCAGGCATGTATTTTCTCAACAGTGATACGTGGAACACATCGTGAACTTTGGAGAGACTTGGCGGTATTGCCAAACAATAAGCTACAGCCCCAATTTGTTCTAGAATTTCGAAAGATCCGATGTACCTGGGACTCAATTTACCTTTATTACCGAAACATATAACTCCCTTCCATGGAGATACCTTCAAGAAAACATGATCTCCTACCTGAAATTCCAAATTCTTACTTCGATTATCGGTATAGCTCTTCTGCCTACTTTGAGCTGCTTTGATGTGGTTTTGGATCACCTTCACCTTTTCCATCATTTCCTCCACCAATTATGGGCCTACGAGTTTTTTTTCACCAATATCATCCCAACAGGTTGGTATGCGACATCTCTTTCTGTATAATGCTTCATATGGTTCCATTTCAATATTTGAATGGAAGCTATTTTTATAGGAAAATTCTACCAGAGGTAAATATTGATCCCACATACCCTAAAAGTCAAGTGAGTAAGATCTCAACATGTCTTCTAAGGTTTGAATAGTCTGTTATAATTGTCCATCTGTTTGAGGGTGGTGGGTAGTGCTCAAACAAAGTTCAGTATCTAAGGCCTTCAAAAGACTTTTCCAGAATCTTGATGTAAAACGGGGATCATGATCAAAAACAATTGATAGGGGTACTCCATGAAGTCTCACAACTTCATTAATATATAGTCTTGCTAGACGTTCAAGTGGTATATCTTCCCTTATAGTAAGAAAGTGTGTTGACTTGGTGAGATGATCAACAATGACCCATATTTCATCGTTCCTTCTGGGAGTCTTTGGTAGTCCCATGACAAAGTCCATCGTGATATTATCCCATTTCCACTCAGATATGGGAAGAGGTTGCATGACTCCTCCAGGTTGTTTCCTTCCAGCTTTCACTTGTTGAAAAACCATACATCTTGACACAAAATCAGCAATCTCCCTCTTCATGTTGTCCCACCAAAAATGTTCCTTCAAATCTCTATACATTTTGGTGCTCCAATGGTGTATAGAGAAATTTGATCTATGAGCATCATCCAACAATTCCCTTTTTAGATCAGGTATATTGGGAACACAAAGTCTCTTCCCAAATTTCAAAATCCCTTCTTCATACACAAAGTCCCTCAATCTCCCATCATTTACAGCTTTAATATTCTTTTGAAAATCATCATCATCGGTCTGAGAACTCTTAATCCTTTCTAGTAAAGATGGTTTGGAAACCATTTGAAAAAGTATCATTGTTTCACCTTCCATGGTTATTCCCATATCCAAATTTACTAGATCCATGAAAATTGGATCCCTTTCAACTCTCATTGTGTTCAAAACTCCATGATCAGTTCTTCTCAAAGCATATGCCACCTTATTTTCCTTCCTCGGGTGGTAGTGTATCATACAATCATAATCCTTGAGTAGTTCAAGCCATCTTCTTTGCCTCATGTTGAGTTCTTTCTATGAGAAAATATACTTCAAACTCTTGTGATCGGTATATATCTCACATTTTTCACCATAGAGATAGTGTCTCCAAATCTTCAAAGCAAAGATTACAGCTGCTAACTCAATATCATGAGTAGGATAGTTTTGCTCATGAATTTTTAGTTGTCATGATGCATAGGCAATGACCTTATTATTCTGCATAAGGACACAACCAAGTAATTTCTTTGATGCATCACTATAAATAACGAACCCATCATTCCCCGATGGTAGAGTCAATATAGTAGAATTGACTAATCTTCTCTTTAGTTATTCAAAACATTCTTCACACGCTTTTTTCCAAACAAATTTAACCCCTTTTCGTGTGATCTTCGTTAATGGGTTAGCCAATCGAGAAATATTCTAGATGAAATGCCATTAATAACCTGCTAAACCAATAAAACTGCATACCTCGGTTATACTCGTTGGTGCTAGCAATTCTTGGATTTCTCTTGTCTTAGAAGGATCAACGGAAATTCTATCCTTAGAGACAATATGGCCAAGAAAAGGAATCTCCTAAATCCAGAATTCACACTTTCTAAATTCTCATATAATTCATGTCTTCTAAGAGTCTTCAGGATAATACGCAAATGATTTTCATGAGACAAGATATCATCAATAAATACCACTATAAAATCATCGAGATATTCCTTGAAAACTCTATTCATTAGATCCATGAATACAGAGGGTTCATTAGTCAATCCAAAAGGAATTACCATAAACTCATAATGCCCTTACCTGGTTTGAAATGCTATCTTCGGAATGTTTTCTTCTTCACAAACAACTGATGGTATCTAGACCGAAGGTCAATCTTTGAAAAGTATTGATCACCATGCAGTTGGTCAAATAAATCATTAATGAGAGGTAGGGGATACTTTTTCTTTATTGTTATAGCATTGATCTCCCTGTAGTCGATACATAACCTCATAGATTCATCTTTCTTCTTAACAAAAAGGACAGGGGCTCCCCATGGAGAAACACTAGGGTGAATAAATCCCTTATTACTCAATTCCTCTAGTTGTTTCTTTAGTTCAACTAATTACATAGTGGTCATTCTATAAGGGGTCTTCGATATAGGCCTTGAACTAGGAATTAAATCAATGGAAAACTCAAAATCTCATTCTAGAGGATGTACAGGTAAATCTTCTGGAAACACATCTACATATTCTTTTACAATAGGTACATCCTCTATTTGAACATTCCTTTTTTCACCCACAGTTTTTTCATTCTCTTCCTCCCCGATAATTGGATTTAGTTGAGCTACTGGGGGTGGATCTAGATAAGAATTAGGTGGTGATGATTCTGCTCTAAAGATAAGGTGTTCCTTATCATCATCATCTAAAATCTTAATCTCCTTCTTCTTACAATAAATATTCGCATCATGGTTTGAAAGCCAATCCATACCAAGGATTATATCAAACTCAATCATAGTTATGATGATGAGATCAGCAGATAAAGAACATTTATATGCTCCAATGGGAACTGATTCACAGAACTTTATAGCAATGATACTTCCTTTATGAGTTTTAACTGAAAACTCCCTTGATAAATAAAATTGGAAATATATAATTTTCTTAGTAAACTGAGAAGATATGAAACAATGTGATGATCTAGAATCAAATAAAGCATTTTCTAAATTGAGTAAACCATTAAATTACCTGCCACTACATCTTTCAGAGCTTCTAACTTAGCAGTAGTGATAGCATAAGCTTGGAATTGATCCCTTGGCCTTTTCTGAGGTAAGTTCCTCTGACGCTTAGGAAATTCATTTGCATAATGTCCCATCTCCCTGCAATTGTAGCATTGAACATCGGTAGCTTCCTTCTTCCCCTTTCAATCATGATCTTGGAGGCCTTTTTTACTAAAATTCTAACAGACTCTCATTACCTTCAAGAAATTATTGGGGTGTTTCTTACCACATTTACTGCAGGATGGATATTCAACTTTTCCCTTGTTCCCCTTATTTCCATTCCTAGAGCGATCGACAGATCTCTTTTTCTCTTACTTTTCTTTAAAGTCGTAAGACTTAGAGAATTTTTTTCTGTCTTGACAGCACATGAGACAATATATTCGTACGACGAGAAGGATTGTGAGACTAATTCTTGATGGAGAAATGGTTTTAACCCATCAAAGAAATAATCAATCGTACTCCTTGGGTTACGTATATAATCTACTACATACCTCGCTAACCTTGTAAAGTTAGCCTCATAATTTGTGACATTTTCATCCTCCTTTTGTCTCAGACTCAGAAATTGTCTTTCTATATCTACTTGATGGTCACGAGGAAAGTATTTTTCTATGAAAATCTCTTTGAACTCCCTCCATTCCATATTTTATACTTAATCATCTTCCTTCGTGTTTTGAATCAATGACCACCATTGACCAGCATCTCCAGTGAGGCGGTAAACTGCCTGGATAACTTTTTCCCTTCCACTACTCCCCAAGGCATGGAATATTTTCTCTAAGGAATTTATTAATTGCTCAGCTACTGATGGATTTGTACTCCCATTAAATGTTGGTGGTTATTGCCTCATGAAGTGATCTAACAATAATCCTCCACGTTGTGGATCCGGGTGCTCCATACGGGTAAGGTTATTATTCATAACCTAAGTGAGTTGTCCCAGTATTGTGATTAGCTGATCAGAACCAGTTGCATCACCAGCTCCACTATAATTATCTTAAGCAGGATGGAAATACCTACATGGAGTGCGTGCATTGATACGGTTTCCATTTCTTCCACTAGGTGCCATTTCTAAACAATGGCATAAACTATATTAGTTTATGAATCGAAACACATAATTACAAACTTGTAAAACACTTAACATAAATTGAACAGTTTATAGATATAATCCATAATCATAAAAATGTTTTCTTTGAAAAGTATATACTCATAAACCCTTCATAATGGTTTGTAAAGAAAATGAGAATTATCCTAAGCATATCCCCCTGGAGTGTCGTAACCAAGAGTGCAGTAAGGCACATTGTCTTGCACCAGTTCCCATTCTAGTCTAGCTTAAAGCAATGTTTTCAGGTTTTACCCCTAGGTACATCTGTGTCAGAGCCACCTCTACCTACTCATATCTATACAGGGATGTATTTCTTGGAAAACTCACAAAATCACTACAATACCAAAATTCTAGGAAGTTCTTCTACACTAATCCTCAAAGTCTATCTTAGGGCTATGTTCTCTAATCAGAATTTATCTAAATCTAGCTTCTAAGGTTTGTACTAAACTTCCTCTGATACCAACTATAATGCCCCAACCCCAGTTACCCAAATTCGGTGCATTATTACATAATATTGTCATGATCACAAAAAGATCAAGTCACGAAAGACCGATTAGTTTAGTAGCCCTGGAATCACTAGATACATTCATAAATTTTACATTACATCATAAAGTGAAAACTACAACAACATCTTGTCTCCACACTCATAAACCCTTATACTATTCCTGCAGGTCATTTATAAAATACTTCTTCACATCCTGGGAAAAATAAAACATAGAAAGGGGTGAGCTCAAATGCCCAGTAAGGATAATAATATAGCAAAAACTTTCATAAATAAGCATAAACATTTAAGGCAATGTATAACTAAAACAAAATCCTTTTAAACTTGAACTTTAGCATAATATGGAAGAAATAAAATGAAATAATTCCATTTACTTATTCACATGGATATTCTACTAGTGGAATAATCACATGCAATATCAATAACCACTTTCATAATGATGGAATGTATAATGTCAGACTATCATAACCACATAGTCAAGGCCTTGTGCCAAGACTACAAATAAGATTTTTTCAAGGCCTTGTGTCAAGACAATAGTTTGTCTCATGAGACCTACTGATGCATCGAGGAGCTATAGCGAGCTCTGCCCATCACTTATTAATTCCAATGCATTCCTCATATGAACAAGTTTAAACATAACATAATCATTCGTTGTAAAACTAGAAAACGAAATGTCAATACTTTCTCTATAAACCATGAATGGTATAAAAATAACACATCCACAGTCAAACATATCACAAAAACTTCAACATAATATAGAAGTTTTGTATCATAATAAATCAACTTCAAATAAGCTTAAAATCTATCAAAGGATGTTGACATAGATGAAACCAAAACTATTTGAGAGAAATATCACTTTTTTTAAATCATTTAAAAGTTACATAATTTTAAAATAAAACATTTACTTTGAAAATATTATTATAATTTTTTAAGGGAATCTTAGATTATTTTATAATGGCATAAAATAGCGGCACACACCATATAAGTTAAAAATACATTCTTACCTTAATTCTGTCGAAAAGGATAAAAAGGACCTTGTTTGGAAAATGACAGAAAGATTCCTTTATAGACATCTTATAAAAAGTCAAAAAAGGGTATAAATTACTTTAACCAATATTATATAAAATAGTAAGAATGTTTTAAAATACATTTTTAAGAAACATGGATGTGGATGATAAAGAGGTCCCAATAGATAATTATGTATAAACAATCTCGGATAATGAAGAGATTGTGAAATAAACCCTTACCTTGTACTTTTCCTAGGTCAAGGGTTGGTTAAACTCCTTTATAATGGTGAAATAATTGTTATTAAATTATGAAAGAATCATATACATTAATATGATATCATATATGAGCTTTTAACATTGCTTTGTTAATAATATCTTAGAATTATCGTCGTTTCGGGTGTTAACTTACTTGTTTTATTTTATATGTTTTGTTACATAAGTCATGTTTGTTATGGATAGGTTGTATATTATTCATATAAATAATGATATAAAGTTCTTAAAAATTATTTTTAATCTTGAAATGAGAATTATACTTGAATGGATACGATGGGGAATGAATCTCATCGCGTTCGTGGAGACGGTAGTCCGTACATACGCACGAGCGATAATATCATTACTTAGATATTAAAATAATATATAATTGGATATTATATCATATATACAGAATCATTATAATGTTATATTTATTATTTACTTCAATTACACATCAATATCATACCCATCCAAATAATAATGCTTTGAATAACAATTACACCATGACGTGGAGACGGTAAGTCGTACGTACGCACGTATGGTGACATGTCATTCAAAGGATGGATAGAATAATGAATATGGTTGTACCATATTTATAATAACATCACAGTATATATAAGATACTGTAGTTATTGTTTTAGAATGGAAATAACAAATAAAGAAGAAGTAGAAGAAGAAAGGAACTAGAAAGAGGGTGGTGAAACATTACCTCTTCTTCGGGTTCTTCCTTTTGATTTGATCAAAAGGGATCCTTAGGTTAGATTTATTATCAAACTAAGGCATCTAAGTTTAATTAAGTGAAGTTTAAAGAATATTTGGGCAGGTTTTGGCTGATCCAATAGGCTTTTAATGTGTTAATTAGTGAGAAGGGGGAGTGCACTTTTATTAGAGGGGAGGAGGGGCTCTTTAGGAAAAACTTAAAGTATTATTTTATAATAAATTCATATTCAGTTTATAATGTCTCAAAACTGGATTATTTTAAGTATAAGGTGGGGATTGGTCTAAAACCACTCAACAAATAGGTTTTAGATAAGTTTGGGTCACTTTTTACCCTTATCTTTTAGATTTAACTCTTAGTTAAATAGTTTGACATTTACCATGTCTCTTTGTATTTTTATATTATATGGTTAATAAACATACTATATACTTCCAAAAAAACTCCAAGAGGTTCATTAATGATACACCTATCATTATATAAGTCTCTTTTCCGAACCTTATATTTTTAAGAATTGAATATCAATTAATAATATAATATTTGTTTTAAAAACTCTTTTATGCCAATTTTGACACTATTTGGTATTTTGTTTTTTCTAAATTCATAAAAGCAATATTACTTCTAAAATAATTCATTTAATCAACCCTAACATGTCATTTTAACCTATAATTTTTTTTTAATTCATTAAAAGTCTCAAAGAATATTTATTTTGGTATTTATAATATCAATTTGTTTAATATTTCACTAATAAGGTAATTACTGCATCATGATTGTGTCATAAATAAATTAACTTATTTAATGTCTAAAAATTATAAATAAAATACCATTATGTAGTAAATATTTTTATATTTCTAATGAATATTTATAATCTAATTTATCTTATGTATAACCCTATATTAAAAATGTTTTAGTTATTAAACTTTGATTTTAACTCTTTTAACTCTTCTTTGAATTAAATAATAATAAATGTCCTAATATAATTAAAGTGGACCAAATAGGTTTATATTTTATTCATAAGGTTTATTTTGGTCTAATTATACTTATCAAATAGAATTAGGACTTGTTTTAGGGTAATAATAATATCATTTTTACCCTTAATTACCCTATTTACTTTTAACTGTGGTAAATAAAAGTAAAATGTTACTATTCCCCAAAAATTATTTTTATCTTATTTAATCACATTTTACACCTTGATATTAACCGTGTCTCTAGTGTTTTTAAAATTCCACTCACAGAAGCAGTAAAATTAAGTTTTATGTGAATTTGCAAATTATCCTAGGAGATGGGTAAAAGACGGTGAAAAGTTCAATAAAATTTTTATATATCTAAAATTATTATAAAATGACTCCAATGAATTACATTGAACTTATATAGGTATTATGTATCTATTTGGACCTAAAATAAATTTAAATAAAATAAATAATTATTTAAATAAAAATTCGGTTTTAAACTATAACTCAGTGTTTTTCACTATTCATCAAAAATTGAAAGTTTTCAGAAAAATACCAAAATTTCACCCTAAGCTAATTTCGATATTCCGAATCCAAAAATGAAGTCCATTTTGAAAGATAAAATTTATAAAATTTCAAAAAGTGGGTATTACTATTCATAACGGCTAGTTTGATTGGTTGTGGTGTGTTAGAACTTGAAGTTGCGTACAACACACACTACTGTATTATTCAAAGGGAAACGTACCGTGGAAGCTTGGGGTGTTACAACAGTTGACGTGGAGAGCTGTGGAGATGAGTTGTATCTAACCTTCATGTAGGATCCATGGTGGATGATCCTATGAGTTGTTTATTGTTTTCTTTTGTAGTTGTATCATTCATTTGGGCTTGTATTTTGGCCCCTTTACTATCAGTACAAACTTTTACAACTATAGTTTTAATTCGTGGTTGCATATTTTTGTGTCCTTGGATTGTGTGTTTATACAGGTTTGAAGGAAATTCCTTCCCACTTTAGGGATACGCCTTTCTGGTTCAAGTCACCAACCCCTGTCCTATGGAAGGTGGGCTTTGGGTAGTCACGAAATGGGCCCTGAGGGACGGGTCGTGATAGTCTCTGTTATTATGACGTAGTTTATTTTTAAAAACAATATTGTCATGATTTATTTTAGAAGTATAATTGATGTAAAATAATAATAATTATGTTATTATTATTATTATTTTGGATATTATAGAATAATTACCACTTTGATCATAGTCAACCTACCGAAGTCATTGTGGATATATGAGTTGAATATCTTCAAAACACCCAATATGAAGGGGATTGGTTAAGTAATTTTTCATAACATGAAAATTAATGGAATAATAATAAAAAAATGATTCTTAATCAAGTAAATAATTCACATAATTTAATTAATAATGAATATAAATAATGTATGTGATGATTTAGGCTCATGGTTAGGGAATTTATTTAAAAAAAATCTTCTTTTAATGATTCCCTTCCAACTACTTTTTCTTCCATGTCCATGTTCTTCTTAATATTTCAAGATAAATCTTATTTATGAATCAATGGTTGAAAAATTTTATTTTTTACCATATTTTACTTTCTTAACAATTTTTTAAAAAGGAATATTTTTATGGTTTTCCATAAAAAACAATATATATTAAAAATATCATTTTAAATATTTTTAAGAAATATTTTCTAAATTTTTCTCTTCAATGTTCATATTCCTAAAATTATTTTTATGGGCATTATAATATAGGCATAAATGAATTATAAAGAAAATTTTTATGTCTCTTTAGACTTTCTTATAATTTTTTTAGAATACATATTTCTAAATATTATAGACGTAACATTTTTCATATCATTAATAATGAAAAAGGAATATTATGTCTTAACATAGACGAAGATAAAGAATTTTCCCACCACAATAACAATTATTTTATTTTTGGATTCCATTACAAGATTTCATGTCTTATTAATAGAAAAACTGACTATACTTTTGTACTGGTTATTTTATTTTTGGAAATAGTTTTTGAAAATAAAGGGTATTTCAATATCCAACTATGTTTTATATATGGGTTCGAAAGATTTTTTCAAGGGTTTTATGATAAAAATGTTCTTGAACTATTCTTTTATTCATAGTATGGTAATTGGTAATTATATATGAAAAAAATTGATCCTAATATATATTACATGATTGATTGATCCCCATTATAATTATGTAAGATATGTGATATTGATAAAACTTATACAAAGTGTGAACCCCATTATAGATCTCCAATGCATTGGTTAATGTTCCATCTCTTTAATAAAAATAAGGATATAGTTTACCCATTTGGTTTATACTATGGATTTAACTCGAATCTAGATATTTCTACCATGGTTTTATAACAGGTTAAGAATATGATTCTCTATGTCACTTAAAATTGATTTCTATTTTATTACTATGAGTTTTACATGTACAATTTGAGAAAAAAGGTGTGTGTTTTTTATATTGATATGATTTATTTAATATTCTCAAAGAATATTTAATAGTGGTATATTTTTTATGGTTTTTCATGTTTTTCATTGAACTATTGGATTTATTCTTTTTTATGTCCCTTATTGATATTTTTATTCCCATGCTGTGATTCTAAAATGTCTTCACATGGTTTAAGGATTGGTAATAACAAATAAGAAGTTACGTTTAACAATATGAGGATTCTACATTAAAGAAAAACTTGTTTTATTTTAAAATTTATATAATGTGTGAAAATGAAAATCGAGTAAAAGTGTCCACTTTTAATATATGGGTTTATTATGATTGAGTTATGACTTAATTATCTAAAACTCTAAACATTAATGATCATGAGGAGTGTAAGAAAATGTATTATTTTATAAAAATGATAATTATTGGTTGAATAATGATTGGGTACTTATAGTTGGTATTAGATGAAATAATTAGATAACTTTATAGGTTAGGATATTATTTGGGCATAAGTTAAGAATCATATATAACAACAATGTTAAGTTTGTTAGGGATAATTATAGTAATTTTGGATAAATTGAAAGTGTTAATGATAATTTGGTTGAGGATATCATAGTTTTTATCCTCTTCATAATATATTTTATTATTATTTAATTGATTTGCCCATAGGAAACAATTTTTATTTTAATAAGTGTATGGATCCAGAAAGAAAAAAACTAATCATGGATGTTAAGGAAAATTTGGTGATTGTTTGAATGAAAAAACAATGGAATATGGGAAATAATGAAAACTCTTATGGGTATTCTTAACCAGCTATCATGATTTATGGATAAGAACATGAACCTGGGTGACCTTCTAAACACATAAGATGAGGGATATGAGTATTCATTGATGTTTAGGTGATAGAGATCATTAAAGTGAAAAATATTCAATGACCTATGTGTTAAGAATTTGGGAAGAAGTATCCATTAATATTTCATAATATAAAGGGAAGTAGGTTGGTATGAGGTAAAAAAAGGTATAGAGAAATCATATTTTAATGAAAAAGTTAATGGTCTTTTAATGCGACAAATGAAAAACAATTCTTATAAAATTACCCTTTTACTTTTAAAAATGTGGTGATTATAGTAATTAAAGGGATAAATTTACTAGGGAGGAAGATCCTTAATGAGATCATTAAGATCTTATAGATAAATATTTATAAATTCTTAATTCCATTAGAGTTATAGATGAGGAATCCAAAGACAACATATAAATGGTATAGATTCTATTATGGATTATGTTTTGATGATATTGAATATTAGGACATAATTTATATTTTTTCATTGGAAGAAATTATTGAAGAATAATAATGAGAAGAAATTTTAATTTATTATGAAGAATGTGTTGGATTGGTTTATACAAAATATACACAATAGGGGGGGTGAATTGTGTCTTTTACAATTTCTTCACGAGATCATAATCTGTCCTTTAAACTTTATCAGAATGATTAAGCAGCCAAAAATAAATAGAAAAAGACTCATGATGTATTGTGGTTTGGGGAATAGAAGGCCCCTAGTCCACTCAACCAATGTTCTACTCTACGAGCTTGGTGATTTTCACTATCTGGTCCTCTTATCAACATACCATTCCACAACTGAGTGCAGGCAGTTGACACCTTTACAAGTTAAGGCTAAAATAGAGCCTTCTTGTTCATAAATAGAACCTAACACACAACTTAGTATGAGAATCTAGTCACTCAATGTAAAAGAGTATTTGTTATTTGAAATACTTTCCAGTTGTTCTTCACAATTGCAATAGTAAGCAATTTACAGTTGATGGATCATCGATTTCAGAAATGATATTCTTCAGGTAAAGAGTAGTTCTGAGTCTATCCGGTTGTAGCAGATCTTAAAATATACTTTTCAACTTTTACAATAGTCGATTAACAAAATATATATGATGTAGAATCGGTGAATCTTCAATCATGTTTCTTCTTCTTCAGAAAACAGAGCTTTGTCTCTCTTTATAACAACAGATCTGTATGTCTCGATTGTCTTTGTAAACTGTAGCAGCAAAAAACTCAAGAGCCTGATATTTATTTTTCTTCTTTTCGATGATTTTCCTTTGTATCTATAATACAAAATAATACAAGCATATATATAATAAATATGAGTGATCTCTTTTTAAATTTATATCCACAAAATTCTCCTTTAGAATCGCGATATTCAAATATTTGAATAATAGAGCAGTCGTAACTCCCCTTAAAATTCTCCATGAAAAGATCGTCTTAAATCGATACTTTGAATCATAAATAAACAGCTTTGAATTGGTCAAATATTCACTTTATATTCAGGATTTTAATCTGGCTTGAAATCTGTCTAATAATCCGCATAAAGACTGTTGCTTTAATAAAGTCATAATTTAAATCTCTGACGCCAAACGCAGGGTTGTACTGCATATCATACATTCTCTAAATGAAAGGTTTACATCATAAGGTTAATCAAAAATGTAATGTTTATCAGAAACAAAAGGTTGATCATAAATTTAAGGTTGATCACAAACATAATGTTGATCACAAAAACGTTTCTCTTCATCTTTCAAACATACGATATATAATCCAATCTTTTATCATCTTCTAAATGAAAGGCAGATGATCCAACATCATATTGTTCACAAATGTAAGGTTGATGAACCATAATTTTGAGAAACAAACATGACATTCCATATTAACATATGATTCTTCTTCTATACTTTTCTGATATTCCTAACATAAGGTTTCTTCCAAACGTAGGGTTCTTCTTCCATACATTTCTGATAACTTATGGTTGCTTAACCATGCTTTTCTGATAACCCATAAGTGATAGTTTTTACCCTTATGATATGTTCCTCAATGTAGGGTATGATCAGTGTTTCTAGAACATTCTAAAGTGATTTCCGAACACTTAGTATATGAACAGTGTTTCCAGAACATGCTAAAGTGATTTCCAAACACATTGACAAATATTCCACACAGATTAAAACGTTTAAAGATTATTTCAAAATAGAGAAATAAAGAATATTAATTTCTTGAAATATACTCAAATTAAAATCATTAGAATAACAAAAAAGGTATTTGTGAACATCAAAATCATCATAAAAAAGACAAAGTGTTGTTGAAAAAAAACACTTTCTCAATAGTCTCCCCCTTTTTGATGATCCCAAAACCCATAAAATATCCCATAAAATTATCTTACAAAATTAATTGCATATAAATTATAATTTTTCAAAGATAAAGACAATATTTTATTTTTACAAAATTATTTCCTGTTTTTTACATTTTTTCCCTCTTTATAATGTAAAATAATATGTCCTCCTTTATAAATAAATAATTTTGAGTTTATCAAAAAAACATTTCTCCCAAAAAAAATATGTTGTGTTTATCAATATTCCTCCCCCTTTTTTTGATATCAAAAGGAATGATAGAAGAAGTAATATAACACATTTTAATGTATCACTGAACTTAATTTAATGATATTATAAACTGTTCATCAATATTTGACGTTTGATTACCGACATTATAACATAGACAGTATAGTCATAAAAATCAATAACACAGAAACATAAAAAGTAGAAATATTTTATTTAAAATATAGTATAAGTACATGGATGAAAACATAAATTAAGGATGGGTTAAGGTATGATACAAGTTTCATCTACTTTGAATAACTTCCTTGATTTCTGCTAATTGAGTCTGCAATATTTTCATCAACCCTTCACCTAATTGGATTGTGAGATCTCTACCTTCCTAAGTCGGATGGATATCTTCAATCATGTTGACTATGAAGAACTCATGTAGCCTCTATTTATTCTCTATAAAAAGATTTAACTTATTAGTGAACTCATTCAGAAAAGATCTAATTTCAGGTTCATTCGAATTCAACTACTCCAAAAGAAACTTCTGATTGTCCAACAACACAGATAAAGGAGCACTATTTCATTGAAGGTCCTGTAGTCTTTCATTCAAATTGCTCATAGCTGCTGTAATGTCCTGAAATCTTGTGATCAGAATTGGTGAAGTACCTGATGTACTGATTGTACTATTTCTAACAGTTGCAAATTGTCACTCCAAGAAATATTTAAACTCTAGTAAATCAGACTTCATCACCTTTTCAGAATTGAGATTTGAGACATTAGCCAATTATTCCTTCTTGAAATTTCTAACTTCTTGATTTGAAACAAAACTGTCTTTTAGTCTCTAAAATTTCAGATGTTCCTTTTATAATCGCCTTCTTAAAGAATCATTTTCTGCTTGAACATTATTAAATTTTTAAATCAAATCATCTACATAATCATTATCAAAATCAGAGGCACCTTGGGCTTGATTCTCAGTCTGAGATTCCACTGGATTTATCAATGCTAGAGGTATGGATTTAGCATCTGACTTCTCTTAATCGGTCCACTATACTAGCTTCTCCACTAATTTTTCCTTCAAGTCCTTTCCTGACTCATCCACAGAAAAATCATCACCAATAATATCATTGTTAATTTCATAAGGGTTCTCTACTGGGTTAGATTATTGCTCGTCCCGAGCAACTTCTTCATTGATTTCTTCCAAGATAGGTTCCTCTAATATTGGTTCCTATAATACAGGTTCCTCATTAGATAATTCTTCTTGGACAATTTCAGTAGGCTGTACATTTTCAGATCTAGCCACTTCAACTTCTCCAGCCTTTTCAACAGTTGGATGCACAATTTATTTTTCTACTTGAGGAGTCACCTCAATCTGAGAAACTGTTGGTTGATCAACTTGTTATACCACATATTCTCTAATAAATCTGTAGCTTAGAAGATGTTCAGTTGTTCCAAAATTTTCTTGAACAGGTTCCTCATTATCTTGGGCTACTCTTGGCCTTCTCCACTGAAGTCCTTCTTGACATTCCTCGTCAGTAGGTGTATCAACTATCTCAAACCTTATCCTCCTTGATACGCCACTATTTTTAGATTTAGTTACCCTTTCCATTGATTTTTAAGGTAGCTTCTGAGCACTCTCTTGTTATTGTTCTGCTCCATCAGGAAGAAGTTTTCCTTTTATTGTGCTCCAAAAGAAACCAATATTCCTCAGTGTTCCAGCATTGAAAATGTTGCTAGGTTGACATCTCACCCGGGCATCCACTAGACTTTTTATATCTTTTTTAAATAAAACTTTTGAAATGAACCTTTCAAAGGGATATAATTTCATCCTTTCTTCTGGTTGTAAATAGTAGTTAGGATATCTGACCATAAATATAGGAAAATTCTGCTTAATATCACTCATGAACAGAAACATAATGTACATAACAAGGTATAACATTTTCTCCATTTCTGACATTCTGGGTGCAATAACTGTTTTCAAAAATGTAACCAAAATCTTCTAGTCAAGATCTAGATCTTTCACTAACATTTTCCTTATGTTTTTAGAGAAAAACAAGAAATACATAATGTCCTCAGACTTATGAACATTATCACCAATATTCTTTAAATAAAAATGGAAAACTCTCTCATGAGGGTAGTTAAGAATTTTGGCTATCTCCGCAGACAAAATCGAAAAATCTCTATCCTCGATCATAGCTCTAATTTAATCTTCATATTCTCGTAGACTAAAATGAACCGATTTAATAAAGTGACACAGTTTCACCTCATATAAAAACTCTGTATAGTCTTCATTGAAGGTTTGCTCAAGTTTCTGAAATTATAGGGCTTTCCTCAACATCAAATCCATCTGGTACAACCATTCCAGATCGATCACTTTTCATTGTAAAATCTTTCGTCCTATCGAGCGTTGTCGCTTTGCGTTTCTAGTCTCTAGTTCATCTGTCCTTTTAGTTTTGGCCATTTCTGTCACAGATTTTTGAAGGTTCAAAAATCTAGGGTTTCGAAGGTTCAGGTGCGGGTAGAGAAGAGCGGTAGAAATTTTCAGGGTTTCGAAGGGTTTTGAGAAAATAAAAGGGTTTGTTATTGGAAATGGTTTCTAACATCCTTGATTCCCATTTCATTATGCACATAGTAATTATTACATTATTTAAAAGTATAAACTTATGTGGAAAATGTTTAAAGTATAACTAATAAAGTTTTTAAATTATTCTGAAAACAACTAATAAATAAAATAATAATTAAAATAAGTAATAAAAAATCATTTAAAATTAAATAAACCTATATACTCCTTAATAAAATCAAACCTAACAGTGGGAAGTGGTTTAGTAAAAATATCATCTAATTGAATTTCATTGCTTACAAATTATAAGAATATATCCTTTTTAAGAACATGATCTCTTAGAAAGTGATGTCTGATATCAATATGCTTAGTTCTATAATGATTAATAGGGTTTTTTGAAATATTTATAGCACTAGTATTATCACATAAAATGGGAATATTATTAAAATTTAGTTCAAAGTCCATAAGAGTGTTTTTCATCCACAAAACTTGTGCACAAAAACTACATGGAGATACATATTCTGCCTCAGCTATTGATAGGGTAACTCAGTGTTGTTTCTTATTAGACCATGACACTAAAGATTTTCCAAAAAAGTGAAAAGTCCCTGAGGTTTTTTTTCTATATAATCTATAACTTCAAAAGTCTGTATCAGATTAAGAAATTAAATTCAAATCATATGTTTTTGGATAGAGAAGAGATTGAAAAATAGTTTCATTTAAATATCTAAAGATTTTTTGGAAAAAACTTAAGTGATATTTTTTATGATCAGATTGAAATCTAGCACAAAGACATACCGAGTACATTATATCTAGCCTTCTAGAAAAAATATATAATAAACTACCAATCATACCTCTATATAACTTATTGTCAACTGATTTTCCAGTTTCATCCAAATCAAGTTTTATATTAGTACACATAAGAGTTGAATATGTCTTGCTGTTTTGAAGTCCAAATTTCATTAATGAATCAGTAATGTATTTTCTTTGATTTAAAACACTTCCAAAATATTTTTTATAAATTTGAAGACATAAAAAAAATTTAATTCTCCCATCATACTCATTTCAAATTCCTTTTGCATTAAAATTGAAAACTAACGACAAATATTTTTGTTTGTTGAACCAAAAATTACAACATCAACATAAATTTGAACCAATAAAATATTAGTGTTGACAGTTTTCATAAAAAAAATTTGATTTTTCCATCCCAACAGTAAAATCATTTTTAAAAGAAAAGAAATTAATCATTCATAACATGCTCTAGGTGCTTGTTTAAGGCCCTAAAGACCATTAGTAAGTTTAAAAATAGAATCTAGTTTTTGTGAATTTTCAAAACCAATAGGTTTCTCAACATAAACTTCCCCCAATAAGTAACCATTTAAAAAGGTATAATTAACATCCATCTGAAATAATTTAAAGTTCATATGAGATGCATAGGCTAAAAGGATCATAATGGCTTTTAATTGAGCTACAGGTGCAAAGGTCTCATCATAATCTATACCTTCTTCTTGATTATAAAATTTAGCTAAAAGTCTTGATTTATTTCTTGTTATTATTTGTTGATAATCTTGCTTATTTCTAAAGACCCATTTAGTTCCTATAACTGGATAGTTCTGAGGTCTTTCCACTAAACTCCAAAAGTCATTTCTCTTGAATTGGTTTAGTTCTTCTTTCATTTATATCATCCAATTTTCATCAACTAAGGATTATTTTAATGTATTAGGTTCGAATTGGGATATAAAGGCATGAAATGCAATAAGATTTCCTACATTTCTTCTGGTTTTTATTCCAATGTCTAGGTATCCTATAAAAGTTTCTAAAGGGTGATTATTTAGGGTTGTAGATTGTCTAGGTAGTACAATGTTAGCTTCTTCAATGTCATGTTCTTCTGAACTGGACTGAATTTCATTTATATATTTTTCAAAATCATCTTTTATGTTATAAAGTCTCATGTTATCATTAGAGTCAGATTCATCAATTTGGTCTTTCTTTTTCTCAAAGGGATGAGATTCATTAAATTTCACATGAACTGATTCTTTAATAATCCTAGAATTTTTACTAAAAACTCTATAAGCTTTGGAATTAGAAAAATATCCTAAGATAATTCATTCATTATATTTTGGATCAAACTTACCAAGATTGTCCTTAGTGTTTAAGTTGTAAACCTTGCATCCAAAAACTTTAAAGAAATTTACTTTAGGTTTTCTATTATTTTAGATTTCATAGGGTGTCTTTTTGAAAATAAGTATGTTTAAAACTATATTCATTATATAACAGGTTGTGCTTATAGCTTATACCAAGAAATAGGTAGGAAGAATGTATTCATTTTGTAACGCCCCGACCCCAATTACCCAGAGTCGGTGCATTATTACATAACATTGACATGATCACAAGAAAGATCAAATCTCAAAAGACCAATTAGTTTAGTATCCTTGGAATGACTAGATAAATTAACAAAGCTAACATTACATCATAAAATGAAAACTACAACAATATAGTCTCTATAGTCCACACTCTTATCCCCTCAAACTATCCTTGTAGGTCATTCATAAATTACTTCTTCACATCCTGGGAAAAATAAAACATAGACAAGGGGTGAGCTCAAATGCCCAGTAAATATAACAATATATCATAAACTTTCATAAATAATAATAAACATTTAAGGCAATGTATAACTAAAACAAAATCCTTTTAAAATTGAACTTCAACATAGTATGGAAAAAATAAAATGAAATAATGCCATTTACTTATTCACATGGATATTATACTAATCGAATAATCACATGCAATATAAATAACCACTTTCATAATGATGGAATGCATAATTCCAGACTATCGTAACCACATAGCCAAGGCATCGTGCCAAGACTACAAATAAGATTTTGCCAAGGCCTTGTGCCAAGACACTAATTTGTCTCATGAGACCTACCGATGCATCGAGGAGCTATAGCGGGCTCCACCCATCACATATTAAGTCCAATGCATTCCCATATGAAAAGGTTTAAACATAAAATAAATATTCGTATTAAAACTAGCATACTAAATGTCAATACTTTCTCCATAAACCATGAATGGTATAAAAATAAAACATCCACAGTCAAACATATCACAAAACATTCAATACAATATGGAAGTTTTGTATCATAATAAATCAACTTCAAATGATCTTAAAATTTATCAAAGGATGTTGACATAGATGAAATCAAAACTATTTGATAGAAATATCTCTTTTTTTTAAATCATTTAAAAGTCACACATTTATAAAGGAAGAGATTTTTGAATCAAAGTGTCCCATACCACTTTGAAACTTTTGAAAAGAAATATCATTTAAAGATATTAATGTCCATCTAAATAAATCCTTAAAAACATTTTGAAAACATGGACATTAATTAAAAATATTTAGAAAGATAAATCTTTAAAACATTTAAAATTCTGATCCTCATAAAGAGTACCTTTCACAAATTCTTAAAATATTCATTTTGAAATAATTTAAAGGTCAAATAATTATAAAATAAAACATTTACTTTGAAAATTTTCTTATAAGATTGTATGGGAAGCTTCAACGATTTTATAACAGTGGAAAATAGTCGCACCCTCCGTATAAGTTAAAAAAAACATTCTTACCTTAATTCTGTCGAAACGGTTAAAAAGGACCTTGTTTGGAAAACAACAGAAAGATTCCTTTATAAAAATCTTACAAAAAGTCAAACAATGGTATAAATGACTTTAACCCATATTCTGTAAAATAGTAATAGTGTTTTGAAAAACATTTTTAAGAAACTTGGTTGTGGATGATAAAGAGATCCCAGTAGATTATTACGTAAAAACAACCTCGGATAATGAAGAGATTGTGAAATAAACCCTTACCTTGTACTTTTCCTTGGTTGGGGTAGGTTAACCTTCTGTATAATGGTGAAATAATTGTTATTAAATTATACAAGAATCATATATATTAATATGATATCATATATGATCTTTTAACATTGCTTTGTTAATAATATTTTAGAATTATCGTCGTTTCGGTTGTTAACTTATTCGTTTCTTTTATATGTTTTGTTACGTAAGCCATGTTTTTCATGGATATATTGTATCTTATTCATATCCAGAATGATATAAAGTCCTTAGATAATATTATTAATCATCAAATGAGAATTAGACTTGAATGGATACGATGGAGAATGAATCTCATCGCGTTCGTGGAGACGGTAGTCCGTACGTACGCACGAGCGACAATATCATTCTTTTGATATTAAAATAATATTTAATTGGATGGTATATCATATATACAGAATCATTATCATGTTATATTTATTATTTACATGAATCACACATCATTATTATACCCATCCAAATAATAATTTATTGAATAACAATTACACCACGATGTGGAGACGGTAAGCCGTACGTACGCACGTATGGTGACATGTCATTCAAATGATGGATATAATACTGAATATGGTTGTACAATGTTTATAATAACATCAAAGTATATATAATATACTGGATTTATTATTTTAGAATGGTAATAACAAAGATAGAAGAAGTGGAAGAAGAAAGGAACTTGAAAAGGGGTGGTGAAATCATTACCTCTTCTTCGGGTTCTTCCCTTTGATTTGATCAAAATGGCTCCTTAGGTTGGCTTTATGACTAAAGGAAGGACTCTAGAATGAATTGAGGGAAGTTGAGATAGTATTTGGGTAGGTTTTTGCTGAACCAAAAAACTTTGAAGGTGTGAATTAATGAGAAGGAGGAGTTCCCTTTTATAAGAGGGGTGAGGGGCACCTTTGGAAAAGCTAGAAATATTATTTTATAATAAATTTATATTCGGTTTTTAATGGCTCAAAAGTGGATTATTTAAATTTTAAGGTGGTTATAGGTCGAAAAACACTCAACCAATAGGATTTAGATAGGTTTGGGTTACTATATTAACCTTATCTTTAAGTATTAACTCTTAGTTAATTAGTTTCACTTTTACAATGTCTCTTTGTATTTTTATATTATATGGTTAATAAACTTACTATATACATCCAAGAGACCCCCAAGTGATCCATTAATGACACACCTATCATGATATAAGTCTCTTGGCCAAACCTCAGATTTTTATGAATTTAAAATCAATTAATAATATAATATTTGTTTTAAAAACTATTTTATGTCAATTTTGATACTATTCAATAATTGAATTTTTGTAAAAATCATAACAGAATGATTAATTCAAAAAAAGTTAATTAAATCAATCCTAACAAGTCATATTATCCTAGAAAATTAGTTTAATTCATAAAAAGTCTCAAATTATGTTTATTTGGGTATTTATAATATCAATTATTTTAATGTTCACTATTATGGTAATTACTGCATCATCATTGTGTCATAAATAAATTAACTTATTTATTATTTAAAAATTATAAATAAAATATTATTATTTAGGAAATCTTTTTAGATTTCTAATTAATATTTACAATTGAATTTATCTAATGTATAGACCTATATTAAAAATGTTTTAGTAAATAAACTTTGATTTTAACTCTTTTAACTCTTCTTTGAATTAAATAATAATAAATGTCCTAATCTTATCCAAGTGGACCTAAATGATAATAGTTTACTCCTAAGGTTGTTTTTGGTCGAGATACACTTTTTCAATAGAATTAGGACATGTTTTAGCGTAATATTATTATCATTTTTACCCTTAATTACCCTATTTACTTTTAACCATGGTAAATAAAAGTAAAAAGTTACTATTCACCAAAAATTATTTTCATCTCATTGAACCACATTTTACTCCTTGATATTAATCCTGTCTCTCGGATTTTCTAAATTCCACTCACAGAAGCGGTAAAATTAAGTTTTATGAAAAATTATGTTTTTTAAACTACCACTTAGTGGTTTCACTATTCATCAAAAAAATGAAAGTTTCCAAAAAATGCCAAAAAATAGGCCTAAGATATATTTTATATTATGAATTCAAAAATGATGTTTATTTTACCAAATTCAAAACATATCAGTTGCATTAATTAATTTAAAAATTAATTCCCATCGTCAAAACAAATAGCGTGTTTTTAAGAGATAATAACTATCAAAAGATTGATACTTGTTTATGTCTGGTTTAAATGTGAAATTACATTCAATGAACAACATTGTATTAAATGGTAAAAATATATTATAAATATACTTTAAAACCACTCAAATTAATATCTTATCACTTTTAATTATTTCGATTAAAAAAGTTGTTTTTAATTAAAATTTAGTAATTTTCACTATTCATCAAAATATGAAAGTTATCTGAAAAGTACCAAAATTTCACCCTAAGCTAATTTCAATATTAAGAATCCAAAAATGAAGTCCATTTATAAATATAAAATTTATAATATTTCAAAAAGTATGTATTACTATTCATAACGGCTAGTTTAATTGGTTGTGGTGTGTTAGAATCTCGAAGTTGCGTACAATGCATGCCATTGCATTATTCAAAGGGAAACGTACCGTGGAAGCTTGGGGTGTTTCTTTGTAAATTTTTGATGTCCCCATTCTAAAGAATAAATTTATTTATTCAAATTGAATATATAAAAGTTTAAAATATTGGATTTAAAAAAAACGGTTTCACTATTAAAAGTTGGCAAAAGTGCATTTTTTTAAAATACTTCTTTTATTTGAAAAAAAATTAATTTGTTCTTACATTATGTCTAAGAAACTAATAATATGGATTCTAAAATTATAAGTATTATATAATTTTTAAAATTTGGTTAATACTATTCATAACCTCTTTTGAACGGCTTGTTTGGTAAGTCATGGTGCGCTTGAACTCGGTGTTGCGTGTAGTGCAAGTTATTGAATTATTTTGAAGAAATAACACACTATGAAATCTTGGGGTGTTGCATTCTCCCCTACTTCAATATATTGCATCCTCACAATTTGAAACTGTTCTTCGAAAATAAAAGGTTGAAAATAGAAAATAGCTTTGTAGGAAAACCCACATCGGAAATTGGGTTACTAAAATTTAGTCTTAATATGAGGAAAAGGGAAATAAAAGGGTCACCCCCAAATTATAATCTCGATTAGGATATCATTGGTGGAAATTAGAGACCTATAATTGGAGGAAAAACTTAAATATTTATAGGTAGTGATTGTGGTCATCAATCACAAACAAGTGTAAAATTGGGGTCCTTAAATTCATCAATCTATGATGATTTGAAATACCATCGGTTCAACAAAACATAGGGTATTAGGATAACACATTTTTTGGTTTTAGGATTCCTTAAATAAAGTATAAGAATTAATTTCTTCATAGAATAAGATAAGAAGAAAAATATGTTCTTGACAAGTAGAGTTCCATCCTTTAATTTCTACCACAAACTCATCTTTCACTCTAAAAGATAATAGAACGTAAACAAAAATATTCTATTTATCCTATTCGTATAGGGTTCAAAAAATTGAATTTATAATTCATCTACCAGATCTTTAAAAAAAACTACGTTATTTAATCCTGGACATTACGTGGGCCAGTGGTAGGTGATACACCCTTGTCGCCCTTCGGTTGTGGGTTCAAGTCTCGCAGCCTTGCCGGACGCGACGGGTTGTCGCCCGACCTCCGGATTGTCCTTTTATGGTAATACAAAAATAATCCAAACAATAACTATCCAAAATGATTTAGTCCAAAATTTATAAGGAAGTAAAACAAAATGAAGATCCTTTTTGCTGCGTAATAACATGTGAACACCTTCATCATGTATTCTTTTAAAACACTGCAACATCCTGAATTACCATAAAACCTTATTAATTACATTCATGATCCCTTATTCCTTAAAGAATAATGGATATACTCCTTCAATCCAAAAATGTATTAAACCCCAACAATGATGGAATATACAAATCATTAATTAGTTTCAAGGTAGTCAAGAATATCCAATATAATTTATCCAAATCAATCATGTATTATTCTAAAATCACTACCTCAGTATCAGAACCATATTATGGTTTATCTTTCTCTCAACCATATATTTTCCAAAAATTTAACCTGTTATTGAGTCACTCTTCTTTGTTCCACACAATCTCAAGTCCTTAATGAAATAGTACTGCAGTACAATCCTTATATACTCCATAATTATTATAACAAGTACATTGTTGATACAACACTCAAATGACATAATCAACATAAGAACTCTAATCATTCCTCTTCATCTGTGGTAGTATCATAACTTGATTATTATCCAATAGCATCATTTGCGGCATAGTCTGATGACCGGGACATAGGTTCGTGTAGTGTCCAAACTCCTTGAAAATGAATCATTGTACATTTTAAACCATTTTCGTACTTTGTGCCCCTTTTCTCCACACTTAAAACAAACTCCCATTCCTTTCAGGCAAGTTCAAGGGTGTTTCTTCCCATAATTATCACATATGGGAAAATTCTTCTTTTCCCTCTTCCCTTTATCCATATTTCTCTCTTCCATCCCTTTCTTCTCTTGCTTCCATTCAAATCCATAGGACTTAGTAAACTCTTTACTTATCTTATCAACACATGATATTATTTCTTCATATGATGATAATACATGGGAGACTATTTCTCTTATAAATTCTGGCTTAAGACCATGAAAGATATGATCCTTCTTTCACTTTGGATCATGCGCATTGTTGGAGTTCTCATTCCTTCTACTGGGAAACATTTCTAAACAATGGAATACACTAGATTAGATTATGAATAACAATACCTAATCCCAAACTTGTAAAACACATAACATAAATTAAATAGTTTATGGATATAATCCATAATCATAAAAATGTCTCCTTTGAGGAAGTATATACTCATAAACCCTTCATAATAATTTGTAAAGAAAATGAGAGTTATCCTAAGCATATCCTTCTGAAGTTTCGTAACCAATTGTGCAGCAAGGCCCGTTGTCGTGCACCAGTTCCCGTTCGAGTCTAGCTCAAAGCAGTGTTTTTGGGTTTTACACCTAGGTACATCTGTTCCAGAGCCGCCTCTACCTACTCGTATCCAGACAGGGATGTATTGCTCAGAAAACTCACAACATCTCTACAATACCAAAATTCTAGGAAGTTCTTCTATAAGAATCCTCAAAGTCTATCTTAGGTCTATGTGCTCTAATCAGAGTTTATCTAAATCTAGCTTCCAAGGTTTGTACTAAAATTCCTCTAATACCAATTGTAACGCCCCGACCCCAGTTACCCAGAGTCGGTGCATTATTAAATAACATTGGCATGATCACAAGAAAGATCAAATCTCAAAATACCGATTAGTTTAGTAGCCTTGGAATGACTAGATACATTAACAAAGTTTAAATTACATCATAAAATGAAAACTACAACAATACAGTCTCTATAGTTCACACTCTTATCCCCTCAAACTATCCCTGCAGGTCATTCATAAATTACTTCTTCACATCCTGGGAAAAATAAAACATAGACAAGGGGTGAGCTCAAATTCCCAATAAGGATAACAATATAGTGGAAACTTTCATAAATAATAATAAACATTTAAGGTAATGTATAACTAAAACAAAAGCCTTTTAAACTTGAACTTCGTCATAGTATGGCAAAAATAAAATGAAATAATTCCATTTACTTATTCACATGGATATTCTACTAATTGAATAATCACATGCAATATCAATAACCACTTTCATATTGATGGAATGCATAATTCCATACTATCATAACCACATATCCAAGGCCTCGTGTCAAGACTACAAATAAGATTTTGCCAAGGCCTTGTGCCAAGACATTATTTTGTCTCATGAGACCTACCGATGCATCGAGGAGCTATAGCGGGCTCCACCCATCACATATTAAGTCCAATGCATTCCCATATGAAAAGGTTTAAACATAACATAAACATTCGTATTAAAACTAGCATATGAAATTTCAATACATTCTCCATAAACCATGAATGGTATAAAAATAACACATCCAAAGTCAAACATATCACAAAACATTCAATACAATATGGAAGTTTTGTATCATAATAAATCAACTTCAAATGATCTTAAAATCCATCAAAGGATGTTGACATAGATGAAATCAAAACTATTTGAGAGAAATATCTATTTTTTTTTTGAAATCATTTAAAAGTCACACATTTATAAAGGAAGATATTTTTGAATCAAAGTGTCCCATACCACTTTGAAACTTTTGTAAAGAAATATCATTTCAAAATATTAATGTCCATATAAATAAATACTTAAAATCATTTTGAAAACATGTACATTAATTAAAAAGATTTAGAAAGATAAATATTTAAAACATTTAAAATTTTGATCCTAATAAAGAGTACATTTCACAAATTCTTAAAATATTCATTTTGAAATCATTTAAAGGTCACATAATTATAAAATAAAATATTTACTTTGAAAATATTCTTATAAGCTTTTAAGGGAAGCTTCAATGATTTTATAACGGCAGAAAATAGCCGCACCCTCCGTATAAGTTAAAAAAACATTCTTACCTTAATTCTGTCGAAAAGGTTAAAAAGGACCTTGTTTAGAAAACGACAGAAAGATTCCTTTATAAACATATTATAAAAAGTCAAACAATGGTATAAATGACTTTAAACCTTATTCTATAAAATATTAATAATGTTTTGAAAAACATTTTTAACAAACTTGGATGTGGATGATAAAGAGATCCCAGTAGATTATTACGTATAAACAACCTCAGATAATGAAGAGATTGTGAAATAAACCCTTACCTTGTACTTTTACTTGGTTGAGGTAGGTTAACCTCCTGTATAATGGTGAAATAATTTTTATTAAATTATACAAGAATCATATATATTAATATGATATCATATATGATCTTTTAACATTGCTTTATTAATAATATTTTAGAATTATCGTCGTTTCGGTTGTTCACTTATTCGTTTCTTTTATATGATTTGTTACGTAAGACATGTTTGTCATGGATAGGTTGTATCTTATTCATATCCAGAATGATATCAAGTCCTTAGATACTATTATTAATCATCAAATGATAATTATACTTGAATGGATACGATGGAGAATGAATCTCATCGCGTTCGTGGAGATGGTAGTCCGTACGTACGCACGAGCGACAATATCATTCTTTTGATATTAAAATAACATTTAATTGTATGGTATATCATATATACAAGATCTTTATCATGTTATATTTATTATTTAAATGAATCAAACATCATTATTATACCCATCCAAATAATAATTTATTGAATAACAATTACACCACGACGTGGAGACGGTAAGTCGTACGTACGCACGTATGGTGACATGTCATTCAAATGATGGATAGAATACTGAATATGGTTGTACCATGTTTATAATAACATCAAAGTATATATAATATACTGGAGTTATTATTTTAGAATGGTAATAACAAAGATAGAAGAAGTGGAAGAAGAAAAGAACTTGAAAAGGGGTGGTGAAATCATTACCTCTTCTTCGGGTTCTTCCCTTTGATTTGATCAAAAGGGCTACTTAGGTTGGATTTATGACTAAATTAATGCCTCTATGATGAATTTAGTGAAGTTGAGAGAGTATTTGGGCAGGTTTTGGCCGATCCAAAAGGCTTTGAAGGTGTGAATTAATGAGAAGGAGGAGTGCCCTTTTATAAGAGGGGTGAGGGGCACCTTTGGAAAAGATAGAAATATTATTTTATAATAAATTAATATTCGGTTTCTAATGGTTCCAAAGTGGATTATTTAAAGTTTAAGGTGGGGATAGGTCTAAAACCACTCAACCAATAGTATTTAGAAAGGTTTGGGTGACAATATTAACCTTATCTTTAAGTATTAACTCTGAGTTAATTAGTTTCACTTTTACAATGTCTCTTTGTATTTTTATATTATATGGATAATAAACTTACTATATACATCCAAGAGACCCTCAAGTGGTCCATTAATGATACACATATCATGATATAAGTCTCTTGGACGAACCTTAGATTTTTATGAATTTAATATCAATTAATAATATAATATTTGTTTTAAAAACTATTTTATGTCAATTTTGACACTATTCAATAATTAATTTTTTGTAAAAATCATAAAAGAATGATTACTTCGAAAAAAGTTAATTAAATCAATACTAACATGTCATATTATCCTATAAAATTATTTTAATTCATAAAAAGTCTCAAATTATATTTATTTGGGTATTTATAATATCAATTATTTTAATTTTTCACTGTTATGGTAATTACTGCATCATCATTGTGTCATAAATAAATTAAATTATTTATTGTTTAAAAATTATAAATAAAATATCATTATGTAGTAAATACTTTTATATTTCTAATGAATATTTACAATCGAATTTATCTTATGTATAACCCTATATTAAAAATATTTTAGTAAATAAACTTTGATTTTAACTCTTTTAACTCTTCTTTGAATTAAATAATAATAAATGTCCTAATCTTATCGAAGTGGACCTAAATGATAATATTTTACTCCTAAGGTTGTTTTTGGTTAAGATACACTTTTCCAATAGAATTAGTACATGTGTTAGGGTAATATTATTATCATTTTTACCCTTAATTACCCAATTTACTTTTAACCGTGGTAAATAAAAGTAAAAAGTTACTATTCACCAAAAATTATTTTCATCTCATTGAACCACATTTTACTCCTTGATA
The DNA here is from genome assembly GCA_963277665.1 of Viscum album. Taxonomy (NCBI): domain Eukaryota; kingdom Viridiplantae; phylum Streptophyta; class Magnoliopsida; order Santalales; family Viscaceae; genus Viscum; species Viscum album. Next base: position 1,432,768,513 of record OY728138.1, on the reverse strand, counting down.
TTAACTGTGTGTTTTGAATTTTCGAAATTCCACTCACAGAAGCGGTAAAATTAATTTTTATGAAAAATTCAGTTTTTTAAACTACCACTTAGTGGTTTCACTATTCATCAAAAAAATGAAAGTTACCAGAAAAATACCAAAAATTAGGCCTAAGCTATATTTGATATTATGAATTCAAAAATGATGTTTATTTTACCAAATTCAAAACATATCAGTTGCATTAATTAATTTAAAAATTAATTCCCGTCGTCAAAACAAATAGCGTGTTTTTAAGAGGTAATAACTATCAAAAGATTGATAGTTGTTTATGTCTGGTTTAAATGTGAAATTACATTCAATGACCAAAATTGTATTAAATGGTAAAAATATATTCTAAATATACTTTAAAACCACTCAAATTAATAACTTATCACTATTAATTATTTCGATTAAAAAAGTTTCTTTTAATTAAAATTTAGTAATTTTCACTATTCATAAAAATATGAAAGTTATCCGAAAAGTACCAAAATTTCACCCTAAGCTAATTTTGATATTACTAATCCAAAAATGAAGTCCATTTCGAAAGATAAAATTATTAAAATTTCAAAAATTAGGTATTACTATTCATAATGGCTAGTTTGATTGGTTGTGGTGTGTTAGAATCTCGAAGTTGCGTACAATGCACGCCATTGCATTATTCAAAGGGAAACGTACCATGGAAGCTTGGGGTGTTTCACTGTAAATTTTTGATGTCCCCATTCTAAAGAATAAATTTATTTAGTCAAATTGAATATATAAAAGTTTAAAATATTGGATTTAAAAAAATGGTTTCACTATTAAAAGTTGGTAAAAGTGCATTTTTTGAAAAATACTTCTTTTATCTGAAAAAAATGAATTTTTCTTACATTATGTCTAAGAAACTCATAATATTGATTCTAAAATTATAAGGATTATATAATATTTAAAATTTGGTTAATACTATTCATAACCTCTTTTGAACGGCTTGTTTGGTAAGTCATAGTGCGCTTGAACTCGGTGTTGCGTGTAGTGCAAGTTATTGAATTATTTTGAAGAAATAACACACTATTAAATCTTGGGGTGTTACACATTTAGCATTGTCCTAGCCATTTCTTGAATATTACTATTTCTTCTTTCAACAATTCTATTTTTCTGAGGTGTTCTTGGGGCAGATAAGGTGTGTTTAATTCCCATATTTGAGCAAAAGGAATTGAATTCCAGATTCTCAAATTCTTAACCATGATCAATTCTTAATGAAATTATTTTAAAGCCTTTTTGATTTTGGACAGCTTTTTAAAAACATTCAAATATAGTAAAAGCTACAATTTTATATTTTAGAAAATAAATCCAAGTAAATATATAATAGTCATCAACTAAAACATATACATATAATTTACCATCCAATATTTCTACTCTTTAAGGTCCAAACAAATCCATATGGATAAGTTCTAGAGGTTTAGATATAGAAATTTTGTTAACAGATTTGAAGGATGACTTGTGCTGCTTATCAAGTTGACATACATCAGAGAATCTATCTCTTTAAAATTTGAGACTAGGCAAACCAAAAACTAATTGTTTCTTAGATAACTTATGAAAAGAATATATATTTCAATGTCCAAGTCTTCTATTCCAGATCCAAGATTCATTTATCTTAGCAGTTAATCATTTTACGTTTTTTTTACATAAGGAATTTAAGTCCAGGGTGTAAACATTATCAGTTCTTGGTGCTCAAAATTTCAACAATTTATCTTTAAAAACCGAACAACAGTTATTAGAAAAATCAACAAAATAACCATCATCACAGAGTTGAGAGATACTTATCAGTTTATATTTCTATCCTTGTACATAATGTAATTTATTGATTGAGACTGCTTTTGGATCTCCAACAGTTCCAATGCCAATAATCTTACCTTTGGCATTGTCACCAAATGTGAATAGACCACCATCCTTTTGTGTTAGAGTTCTGAAATTTGAGTAATTTCTACTCATATTTCTGGACCAGCCACTGTCCATATACCATATTTCAGTTTGGATTCTGTGACATGTTTCCTGTAATGGAATTTAAACAATGATTTGTTTTGGCACCCATATCTTGTTGGGTCCAGTAGTGTTAGTTACAGAGATCTTGGAATCTAGACTTGCTTTATTTTTCTATAATCAATAGAATCATATAAAATTCTTTCAATAAAATCTTTCTTAATCCCACTTATTTGCGGTTACCTTAAATAACAATTTTTAGATATGTGTCCTCTTGTTCCACAATAATTACATATTCTTTTTCTAGTACTAGGAACAAAGTAATGTTTATGTATCTTAGGGTTTTCACCTATACTTCCTATTCCATATCTTTCCTTTTTAATCACATTCTATCCAAGTAATTCATTTAGTGTATTTTCTCCTTTTGTAAAAATAAGATATGCACTTTTTTGTGTTTCTACTTCTGTTTGCAGTGTTTTTATTTTTGTTTTATTATTTGTACAATTTGCGTTTGATGAGTTATATATTTCAATTCACTCTGGATGTTTTTTAGCAGAGTGTCTCTTTCTCTTAAAACAGCAGTATGAATACTTTAAATAGATTTATGTTTCTTAAATAAGGAATAATATTTCTCTTCTAGGGTATTACAGTAGGCTGCACGTTTATTATTTGAACAACTAGAACTAGAATCTGAATTAGATGAGTAATAGGATTGTATCTCATCAGCTTCTGCCATAAAGAACATGTTTGCTTTTATATTTGATTCTTCTTTCGTTGAGTAAGACTTTGATGAGCTACTGGAGTCTTCAGAAACACTCCATGTAGCTTTCATTTCCTTGTTTTTTTCGGCTCATAGTCATTTCTCTTGAGGTATTTCTTTTTCTTGTCTTCCTTTAATTGAGGATTGGCAGGTCTGATGTGACCCATCTTTTTTCATTCATAGCATCTTTCTTCTTTTGGGTCCTTTTCATCCATTTTGAAGGATTTTCTGAATCCTTTCTTCTTCATGTAGAATTTACTAAACTATCTTGCTAGATGAGCATGTTCCACATCTAAATCAGATGAACCAGACTTCTCTGATTTCACTTTGATTTCATTCTTCATTCTTCTGCTTTTCTTTTGAGATGTTACCTTCAAAGCAGTATTTCCCCTTTTTATTAAAATTTATGCTCATTTACTTCATCTTCCATCTCAACTTTATATATCATAAGAGTTCCAATTAACTCTCTCATTGTAATATTTTTGACTGGTGATGATTTCCTAATGGAAGCTGAAATTCCATTCTATATGGGTGGTAGTACTCTTAGAACTTTCAGGGCCTAATCTGCATGTTTGATAGGATCTCCCAAGGTAGTGATGTTATTGAGAATTTCTATAAGCCTTCTATTCATCTGGGTGATACTTTCGCCTTCAAACATTCTGAATGTGTCAAATTTTTATTTAGCAGTGGCATACCTCATTTGTCTGACATTATCAGTTCCTTCATAAGCAACTACAATCGTCTGCCACTTTTCATAAGTCGTCGGCCACTAAGATACTATGTTGAATTCATTTGGTCCAAGAAAACATATGATATCATTCACAGCTTTCGATTTTATGTTGTAATATGATTCTGTATTAGTACTCCATGTTTCAGGTTTCTCTGGAATCACATAGGGAGTTAGAATTTTGGAGTTGACACTGTATCTAAGGTTCTTTAAATAAATGATCATCCTTGATTTCCAACATCTATAATTTTCACTGTTGAATTAGGGAACTTGAACCATTGAAATACCCTCTCATGTATTATCCATTGAGCTTTGTATAATCCAAAAATATTCAGCTTGTTATAGCTTTATCAAAATAACCACCTCTGATAACAATTGGGGGATCGGGTTATACCAAATATACACAAGAGGGGGTAAATTGTGTCTTTTATAATTTCTTCATGAGATCGTAAACTATCCTTTTAACTTTATCTGATTGATTAAGAAGTGGAAAATAAATAGAAAAGGGTGCACGATGTATAATGGTTCGGGGAACAGAAGGCCCCTAGTCTACTCCACCACCGCTCTACTCCGCGAACTTTGTGATTTTTGCTATTTGGTCCTCTTATCAACAGACCGTTCCACAACTGAGTGCATAAAGTTGACACCTTTACATGTTAAGGATAAAACAAAGACTTCTAGTTTATACACATAACCAAAAATGCATCTTAGAACGAGAATCCGATCACTCAAAGTAAAAGAGTATTTGTTCTTTGAAATACTTTCCAATTGTTCTTCACAATTGTAACAACAAGCAATTGACAGTCAGTGGATCGTCGATTTCATAAATGATATTCTTCTAGTAAAGAGTAGTTCTGAGTCGATTTGGTTGCGGTAGATCTTAAAATATACTTTGCAACTTTTACAATAATCAATTGACATAAGATATTTGTTGTAGAATCAATGAATCTTCTATCGTGTTTCTTCTTCTTCAGAAAACAGAGCTTTGTCGCTCTTCGTAACAACAGATCTATAAGTCTTGATAGTCTCTGTAAATTGCAGTGGTGAAAAAATCAAGAGCTTGAAATATATTTTTCTTCTTTTCACTGATTTGCATCTGTATCTGTAATAAAAAATAATACATGCATATATAGAATAAATATGAGTGATCTCCATTTAAATTTAGATCCAAAAAGTCGCCTTCAGAATCGCGATATTCAAATATTTGAATAATAGAGCTGTTGTAACACCCCTTAAAATTAACCATGAAAAGCTCCTCTTAAATCGATCATTTGAATCATAAATAAACAGCTTTGAATCAGTCAAAGACAAGCTTTATATTCGAGCTTTTAATCTGGCATGAAATCAACATGATAATCTACATAAAGACCATTGCTTTAATAAAGTCGTAATTTAAATCTCCAATTCCAAACATAGGGTTGAACTGCATAGCATACATTCTATGAACGTATGGTTTACAACGTAAGGTTGATCACAAACGTAAAGTTGATCACAAATGTAAGGTTGATCACAAATGTATGGTAGATCACAAACATAAGGTTGATCACAAATGTAAGGTTGACCACAAAAACTTTTCTCTTCATCTTTCAAATGTACGATATATAATCCAAACTTTTATCAGCTTCTTAATGAAAGGCAGATGATCCAATGTAAGGTTTTTCACAAAAGTAAGGTTGATGAACCATACTCTTGAGAAACAAACATGGTGTTTCATATTAAAATAAGATTATTCTTCCAAACTTTTCTGATATTCCAAACGTAAGGTTCCGTCCAAGCGTTAGGTTCATCTTCTATACTTTTCTGATAACATATAGTAGCTTAACCATAATTTTCTGATAACCCATAAGCGATAGTTTTCATCCTCACGCTACGTTCCTCAACGTAGGGTATGATCAGTTTTTTCAGAACACACTAATGTGATTTCCGAACACTTAGAGTATGAATAATGTGTCCAGAACACGCTAAAGTGGTTTTCAAACATGTTGACAAATATTCCATGTGGATTAAAACGCTTAAAGATTATTTTGAAATAGAGAAATAAATAATATTAATTTCATGAAATATACTCAAATTAAAATCATTAGAATCACAAATAAGGGTATTTTTGAATATCAAAATCATCATAAAAAGACAGAGTATTGTTGAAAACAACACTTGCTCGACAAAATGATTATTGATTATGGTGTCTGCATATAGGGAATCAAGTGTTAAAATATAGTGGTAGATCTAAGGATGATGATAGGTTTAAAATAATTAATACCCTATTGTTGTTTTTTATTAAAGTAGTTTGGGAGACATCAATTGAGGCTTAGTTTATTTTTAACGTATATGTAACCTCTATGATTAATTTTTTTAAATATTGTTAATTGGTGAAAAAATTCCTTTACATTTTATATAAATAAGTTTAAAGGTATTGATAAACATTTTGGTATATTATCTTTGATGATTATTGTTTTTAAGGATGTTCATCATATTAATGGGGATATTATAAATATTATTTTAATATAGTTTTACTAAAAATGACAACATGTCACATCTAAAAAGGACACATGATTTGAACTGGGAACCAAAGGGTGACATGGTTTAAATGACTACCACTAGCCTACTTGAATACTTGTTTAATATGTGTTTTTTTAATGATATGAAATATAATGATTAATTTGATTTTCGTAACATATGTTTTATCACAAAGATAACCATGTGATAAAAATGTGATTTGATGAGTAGATGAATAATGTAATTTTCGAAGAACCTCACTATTTTGGGAACTATAAATGATTATGTTAAACATAATGTTATGAGATTTTATTTGAGGATTAAATATAGAATCATCTTTTAGAATAATATAAGAATTTCATGTGTCTTTATGGTGATATGGGTCTTTTATGGAAATGATCAACAAATCTTAATGATTTTATGGTTAGGGAATATATAGTTTAGGTGTCAGATATTTATAGGGATAAAAGTTATTTGGAGATAAATATTATATTTATCATGGAGAATATGTAATAAAGTCATTATAATCATTGGGTTTCAGTCATAATATGGAATATTTTAATGATTTTAAGGTCAGTAATTTATCAAAATATCTAAGTTGAACATTGGGTTTCATTTTTGACGATTTGGTTATTAATATTTTATTTCTTGATATGATAGTTGATTCATTTTGGTAATTAGATTACCATTTGCTAACCATTTTGTTTTTTTAATGTATAAAGATAGTATGAATAACATTTTATAATTTCTTGTAATTATGTGATCTATTACATATTGATTTTAGTGCTTCAGGTATAAATAACTTCATCTTAAATACTCATCCTTTGGATAAAAAATGATATTGTAGTAGAAATTAATTGAAGGATGAAATTATACTTGTCAAGTAAGTATATTTTCCCTATTTTATTACTCTATATGGCATGGAATTCCTTAACTATTGTAAAATGATACTAAAATTAAAATTTTATCCTATTACCTTCAATTTTGATGAATCGATGGTTGTTTTAACACTTATTATTTTATTGATTTGTCTTCATAAACTTTCTACTGATCATTCAATTTCTTATGATCAATGATCCCAGTCACTCTCCATCATAATTTGGGCATGAAAAGTTTCATCCATTTCCATATTTTAACATTCGACAAATTTTTCCCTACTTGTAAACCTAGTTATTTTTAATTCTAGATGACCTTCTTATTTTCTAATCCCACTTTTGAAGAGGAAGTTTTATTAAACCTTTTTAAAAAGTTGAATTTCAAGATATTTATTTTAAAATGTCTAACATGCGATTACAAATATCAAGTTAAAATTATGAGGATTAAATTTTTTAAATGGGGGATAACGTAATATATAGAAATTTTAAAAGTAAAACATTGTTCGATAGCATATACGACACACAACACCGAGCCTAAACAAACCATGAAATATTATTATTTAAATATGACCGTTATAACCTAGCTGTTAAATTGGAAGCTATGAATATAATTAATTAATTTATGAAATATATATAAATGTCATACTAAATATAATCAAATTGATAAATTCTCACTAAACAATCACTCAAATTTTAAAAAAATCGTTTTATTCTTTACAAATTAGTTTTCATCAAAAAATGGTTATTGTTTCTTTTTATGAGAAAATATTTTAATTAATTTCTTGAACATTTAGAAATTTTAGTTGATTAAAATGACATATTTTTTGAAATCATTAAGTAAAAATTATCCTATGATGTATTTTAGGATTTTTTTGAAACTATTGATTTTTCAGTGAATAGTGAAAAATATCGATTTTTTTAAAACTGTAATTCTTTTCATGGAAAAAGTATCATAATATTATTAATTTTCTAATAAATTAATAAACATTTAATTTATTTCTATATATTGTAGTTAATTTAATAATAATCATCATTATATGTGATCTTGTTATAAAAACAATTGTAATCTTAAATGGATTTTTTTTAGAAAAACATTTTTCGTCTTGCTTTATCGGATAATTATGAAACGATTTTCTTTTATATATAGAGATTGAATTTTATAAAATTGATTCCATATCAAAAATAATAATAATTAATTTTATTTTATATGTTCAGCTTAATTTTTAGTCATAATGAATAGTAAATAAAAAATAAAAAAAAACTCACCACTATAGTAAAATGATAAATCAGGTTAACTTGTATTAAAACATAGTTATAAGCCCACCATTTTCGACTTTAATATTATTTAATGAAGTGATTTGGATCCTTTTCGCCATAGGACCTATATTAATTTTTCTGGGACATTTTTCCATGAATATGACATATATAACATTTTAAGTAAATAAAAACACAAAATATCACCCCCTTTCTTTTAAATATATCTCATATGTCCAAAAAAAGATGAAAGAATGTTGTGAATGAATATTAATGTTTATTTTGAGAATAGTTAAACTATTTTCATTATTGTATTTTATAAGTATTATTTTTGTAATTATATAATTACCTTGAATGCTTAACCAACACCGACACAATATTTAGTTAATTAAAATGAAATAAACATTATTTATTTTGAAAATAGTTAATGTAATATTATTTGAATGAATTATAGCATTCAAATTTTTTTATAAATTTATAACGTAATTGGGGTTTGTAAATGATTAATATTTTAATTCCATCTTTTTCTTGATGCTTTTAAAGTGAAATTAAACTAATAGTGTTAAAATTGACATTAATGATATTTTTTAATAAATATTATATTATCAAAAGCATAAGGATTTAAGAACCCCTAAACATATTGGGATTGAATCTTTGGTCAGGGCAGATGATGGTGTGACTCAGAATCTCCCGGAGCAGCTGTTGCATGGGGTGAGGAAATCAGATGACAAAGGAATGTGGCACGGAGTTCTGGGACGAGGATCTGGGAACCCTAATCCTGCTTAGCTTGAATCCTCCATCGTGGAGGATGATTTTGGGATGAATCTGGCTCATCTCCTTGCTCGGGAGCTACCAGAGGTGAGGATCTTGTCTGATTTCCTAACCCCAGGCAACAGAGTCGCGCCATTATCCTCCCTGACCATAGCTTTAATCCCAACATCTTTAGGGTTCCCAAAGCAGTGTCCCGAGCCGTGTCTCAGATCTTGTCTGACGAAGTTGAATCGAGGGGCGTGGCTCAGGCTCCTAGTGATGGAAGAATCGGGTTTGCTCAATGCAGTGATGCGATTCCATCCCCTGGTGTGGGGGTTTTGATTGATGACGGCGGAATGGTTGTTCCAACGAGCAAGGTATGTTCTAATCCGAAGAGGCTGGTAGGTTCTATCACGCACAAAGGCATCTCTTTTGCTTAAGTCCTCTCAAAAGGTAAATCGCTGGACTTTGATTATTTACCTCATGTTGGTTGGGAACCCCAGATTTCCAGATCTGATGGTGGGTGATTAACGGTAATTGTTGATACGGTGGCAATCAAAGAGAGGCTGGATGCATGCATGTTTTCACTTATTGGGCGTTTAATACTGTATAAAGGGGATAAACGGATGAACACGGAGGAATTGAAATCCTGGATATCTCGAGTATGGCGAATTCCCAACTGGAAAATTGTCCCCGTGGTCGGAGGCTACTTCCATCTCCTGTTTTCATCTGCTGCTGATTGGTTGAAGGCTTGGAGTGTTGGATTATTCACTTGGAATCCAGGTGTTTTTCGTCTCTCTTCTTAGGAATTAAATTTTAAACCTTACATGAAGCACTCAAATGCATAGATATGGGTGAGAATATATGGTTTGAATGGGGTGCTTTGGCTTCCCTTAATTCTGAATGATTTAGTTTCTTGCATTGGTGCACCTATAAAGATGGATGACAACACTGTCGAAGGGCGATTTGTCTATTTTTCTAGAGTATTAGTGGATGTGGACATGATGAATAGTTTTCCTGATTGTGCCACTTTGTTCTTTAATGGTGAGAGCATTGATGTTAACTTTGAATATGAAACCGTCCAATCTTTTTGCAACTTCTGCAGGTTGGTTAGGCATGATGTATCTGATTGTCGGAATTTTAGAAAGATCTAGCTGAACCTGGTGGGAAATTCCTCACAGCCTGCCCATGGAAAAATTCATGGTTCCTCGAATGTGGGAAATGAATTGAACATGAAACAAGCCTTTGCTAGCAATGTGTCTAGGGATATGACTCGAGAGTGGTCTCTTATCGCCCCTGCACCGGTTTCTAGGATGGAGAATTTGTCTATGGATGTTGTCACGGAGGGAGATCGTACCCAATGGGGTTTCATTTAAGGATTCTCTTATGGGGGGAACCAAAATGACTGGCTCCAAGGGAGATATTGAAACATTGGTACAAGATGATATTGAGCAAGTTGAGAGACAATTGTCAGGAGGTACTCCTCCAATAAGTCAACTAGAGGTAACACTTAGTTTGATTGACATTTTTAATAGATCTCATAGCAAGTATGCTATTCGTGAGGAATTTGGCAATGCTCTAGATTCTGCTGGATGTCATTCCTCTGTTATGAAGCCCCTCTTGGAAGGAGGCATTGCTTCTTCGAATGGTGAAAATGATCTCACAGGGGGAAATGATTCCCATGAGGAGGAAGTGTCATCGGACATGGATGATCATAGTGAAACCTGACAGGATCCTAAGTAGTGGAAGAGAGACAGACATCTGAGAGGTCAGGGCAGATCTTGAGGAAGAAGTACCAGAGGTAAATGACGGTGATTGCTTCTTGTTTCTTTGTTTTATTATGGTGTTGTTGGTTCCATGCTTCTGTTTATCACCATCTCTTCTACTTTTGTACTTAATTTTTTTTTCTATTAAATTCATGGGTCCATGAGTTTAACCCCTGGTCCGCACTGTTTTGTTTATTATATTATTATTATTTTTTTAAATTAATAAAAGTATTATATCATAAAAATTAACGGGATATAGATTTTAACATAAACCATGGTTGAATTATGAGTTGTTTTTCATTTTATAGTAACTTTATTGACCCCTAATGGTAGAAAATTTTAATGATGCCGTAATTGTCAAAAAGGGTTAACATGTGTTAAAATAAAAAGAGAAGGCTAAAAAATCATCTATACATGTTAAATATTTTTGGATGTGGGGTTTTATACACACCCTTATATTATATTAAAATGGTATCAATTTGGATCCATTTTAATATGAAAATAAATTTACATTAATTTAATACTTTAAGAAATTCTAAGAGTGTCCATCACCGCTTTTATAAAAGAGAACCTCATTTCCTCTTTTATTATCACTTAAAAAAAATTTGGTTCATACATAACTTTGTTTAATACATTCCTTATATCAATTGCCATGTATTATATTCCTTTTTTGTTCATAAAACTATCCTATCAAAGCTTTTCGTGTAAACCATAAGAGGTTATCTGAAGAAGAAGTGTAGTTCTTAATCAAGCATTTTTATTTTATTTATTATTTTATAACATTAAAAATTAATTAAAAAATGATGAAATAATAACACTAGTATGTTACATATACTGATATATAATTATGTTAATGGCATAACCAATATCCATCTCTTCTTCCTTCAAATGGGAAATGAAACCATCGTTCGTGTGTACAACACACGACTGCCTCACAAATCAGTGTAATTCATTTTCCATCACCTCATAGTATAGCTAGTTATAATGATGGATTTCATTTATATATATATATATATATATATATATATATATATATATATATATATTATGTTAATGAAATATTTATCATTTTGAAAATATATTATATCATTTACTTTCACACCTTTCCTTTCACTGATAAATTATGATGTAGTTCGTGCATACATGTGGACTACCACCTCCACAAAGTGATGTGATTTTTTCTTAGTCACCACATAACAAGGATCATATTTATAATTATAAAAGAATTAATAAAATAATATTTATGATTATATTATAATTCAATAAAATAAAAAATAATAGTTACCTTGTTTTCATTATTGTCGTTAAATAATGGAAATGTCATCTATGCGTACGTACGATCTACCGTACATATGATTGTAACATTTTTTTTTCATAAACATAATTCATGATTTGTTATACAATTATATTTTTATAAAAAAATGATAATTATGTAATTATTAATATTCTGTAGATGTAGAAATAATGACCTTTTTTACCATACCCAACTTTTCAAAGTCATTTTAGACATATTAGCCAAATACAATCCAAACACCCAATGTGAACATAATTGTTTAAGTAATTGATTATAACATGAAAATAAATGTAATAATAAGTGTGAAAAATGTTGTTAAGAAAGTAAATAATTAACATATGTTTATTATTTAGTAATATAATGAATGTACATGATGAGTAAAACTCATGGTAAGGGGCTTTCTTTAAGAAACCAATCTTCTAATGTTTCCTATCCAACTCATTTTTATTCCATGTCCATATTTTTCTAAGTGTTTCATGAAAATAATTATTTATACATAAATGACGTCAAAATTTCATTTTTACCATATTTTAATATCATGAAAATTTTATAAAAGGGGATTTTTTAATTTTTTTTATATAAGTGGCATATTACATTTTGAAGCCTTATTTTAAATGTTTTCATGATTTATTTTATAAATCATTCTATTTCATGTAAATATTCATAAAAATATTTTATTAATGTTTTTATATGGATAAAAATTTTTTATCAATGAAATTTTTATGTCTCTTTATTTCATTCAATGATTTTCAAAATGGACCTTTTATGTGTTATATACAAAATGTTTTGAATTTCTTTAGAAAAAGAAAAGGGAATGTTCTATTTTACCATATACGACGATAATTTTTTTTACCACCCCCATAAAAATTATTTTATTTTTGGATTCCATTAAAATATATAATTTTTTTCTCAAAACACTCATTCCATTCATTTTTGGGTATTTTAGTTTTTAAAATGGGTTTTGAAAGGAAATGGTATTTTAATATTCGATAATGTTCTGTTTATGTGTTCAAAAGATTTTTTCTATGGTTTTATGATATAATGGTGAAGAAATAAAATATTATATTCAAGTTATGATAATTGAGATTTATATATGATAAATGGTCATGAATGATATAGCTTTTACAATGGGTTGATCCCCATTATAGCTCATGAAGATAGGTGGGCTCGATATAGTTTATACTAAGGGTGAGTGTCATTATAACTCTCCAATGCATTGAGTAATGCCCCTTGTATTCAAAGGGAAAATGTATGTTGTTAACCTAGGTGGTTTATCATACAAATCTACTTATGCTATTTTTATTTCTGATCCGTGCTTAAAATACATTGTGAATATGATGCTCTCCGTCGCCAAAAATGGAATTATATTTAATTACTATGAGTTTTAAAGGTTTTATTTTTGAAAAAATGTGTTTGTTTTTATTTCATGTGGATGTAATTTATTTCTTATCATAAAATAATATTTTATAAAGGTAAACATTTTATTAATTTTCATGGTTTTCATAAAACTAACATATTTCTTCTTTTTATGTCCCTTAGTGAGCTTTTTAGGCTGTTCCCGTTTTTTTAAAATGTTTTTCGTATGGTTTATAGATTGGTAAGAAAAAAGAAGAAGTCAAATTGAATTCCATGAATATTTTAAATGAAAAAAAGTGTTTTATTTTAAAAACTTTATAATGTGGAAAAAATAGATATTAAGTAGAAGTGTCCAATTTTAATGTGTGGGGTTATTATAAATGAGTTATGACCTAATTCTCTAAAACAATAAAATATAAATATCATCAAGAGTTTATGAATATGAATTCTTGTCTAAAAATGAAAATTATGGTTTGAATAAGGATTGGGTCCTTATATTATGCCCCATTGTAAATTATACAATCTACGAAGTAAGATATTAGTCTTTAACCACTCCTTTCTGGTTTGTATTTAATTATATGGACTAATTCCTCTAAAAATTCCTTTACACCATCTCAAAATGACAATATCATTACAATAATGATATGTAATGTCTCATAAATTTTGTGTAAATTGTTTTTAATTATATGGAATTATTCTGAGAGCACACGCTCTGATGACACGTGATTCTGAGGCCCGGAGAGCCCGAAAAAAAATTTTGAACATTTTTTAAGGTATGATTAATGAACGTGGTAGCAAGATTTTCTAAATTTTTAACCGGTGCTCAGATAAAAAATCTAAGGGCGCCGTTGAACTCAGAATACCAAGATTCTTTTAGAAATGACATAACTTCGGCTAGTAAGGGATGAGCAGAAAAGTTATTTTTTCAGAATTTTCCAAAAATAATAAAATAACTTTAAAAGGATATTTTGTTTATTTTTCACACCATTGAGAGACGTACGATGATGCAGCGGTGCAATGACGTGGATCATTATTGGAGGGTCATTAATGGCTAGTCTGTAACTGCGGTGCTGTTATCTTAACGGCTCATTAAATGTGGCTCATTAAATGTGGCTCATTAAATGTGGCTCATTAACGAGCGTTATTGATGAGAGAAAAATCTTTATGCATATTTATTTTAATATTCAAACATGTTTGAGTTTGGGGATTAACAAACACAGGGAATCTCTGAAGAGTCTCTAGCAGGATCCCTATCCAACAAAGAATGAATAACGGAGCGATGAATGTTGGAGGATTAGATCCGTAGTTTGACAATCAGCGATGAACGCCAATGACCGCTGATCGATGATGACACGAATCACATCTTTTGTAATCAACAAATACAACGAATCTAGGTAGGGGTTTACTTTTTTCATGTTCTTCCCTGTTATTTTCTAGAAACGACAAACGCAGATCAACCCACGAAATGGTTGATCTGAGAATCCTATGATTATGCTGGATGGTAACTTTATTTGGGGGATTCTCTATCCGGGATTAGTTTTCCTTTTTCTATGATTGAACATATCACGCAAGCCTCTTCAGTTTTAAAGCATCTAATGTGGTGGGCTTGGGGCGACACAAACAAAGGCCTGGACCCCATCGTATTTGCGCTCCTTGTAAACAGATTGTCCAAAATGGTGGAAAGACTCGTCTGAGACCATCGCAGCGATGGCGGTGACCTGGGAGGCTTGTAGGGGCAGACGGATCAGAAAATGGACCATAGGAGAAACTCTGGTGGCTCGCAAATGGTGTCGTCAGCACGATACCACTGGCGAGGCAGTGCCAGTGACCGACCACGTGGAGGGCACAGTGCCAACCCGTGCCACGGCAGAGGAGGTGGCCGGTCCTCACCGACCGTGCTAAAGGATGGCAATGTGCCCGTCAGCGCATTACGACGACATGAGGCCACGATCGGCAGGCCACGATAGCATCATGGAGTGAAGACCCGCATCTAGGCTGTCCAGGAGCTTCGGCGGTCCGCGGTCGCTCAACTGCAACATAAGGGGCCCTGCATATCCACGGGGCCAGTGGGGCCCAGATGCTGCAACCATATGCATCCCAGCTAGGAGGCGAACCCCCAGTCTACACCGTGCGGGCTGGGCTTTGGGTTGGCGGTCCGCACCCCCAGCCGATGGGATGGACCCATGGCCTAGACGGCCGGACCCACCCTGGCAGGCCGGACCTGCACCCTTCGGGTTGGGCTGGACTAGACTGGGTTGCCGAATGACCTTACAGACTAGACCCTCGGCAAAACCGGGCTGGGTTCAGGTATGCCCATTAGGCCTAACCCATTAGCCTGGCTGGACTGAATTGACCCAGACCCAAACTGGGTCAGGTCGAGTCGGTCATGTTTAAACTGAGGTATGTGGGACCCCCGAGCTGGGTTGGTTGGGTTGGTCCGATTATGTCTAACCGAGCCCAAATGCAACTAGCCCCTGCTTACTAAAATTCATTGATCATGCAAACCGTGTGTTCGATTGACGAGCTGTTTGCAGTGTTGGGACCCTCTTGATGAGGCAGATCTTTTGGCATTCCCTAAAGAGGCTTTCATGGATGTTAATATGCGACAAATGTCTTGAGGAGCGGTTCTCCCATTTCTGCTACGTACGGAACCCTATGGTTGGATGAGACCTAAGGACTGTTGACATTCAACTATGTGAGACTCGACCATGACCCAGTGGGAAAAACTTCCATGTTACATTGTAGGCCCATGATGGGAAGCACTTCTGTGTGACTTTCCCGGCCCATAGTACGCGATGAGGAGTACCTCAGTTGGTCAAGATTAGTGGGAAGCACTTTTGTGTGACTTTGCATGCCCATAATATGTGATGAGGAGGTGTACCTAAGAAGTCCAAGGATAGTCAAAACCACTTCTGTGTGACTTGGTAGGCCCACTGTACTCAATAGTGGGGGAGTTCCCCAACAGTTGCGGTGTTCGATAATGTGACTGATAATTCTTATATCAATGTGAAAAACATACACCTAATGTGAGTTGTATTGTGTTTCGTGCTTTATTTGGAGGATTGTTGTGTGGTATTTCCTTTTTTGTTTCAGGGTATATACCGAGTATTTTGTTACTCAACCCTGCACGGGCTTCGCCCGAACGTGTTGTTTTTGGTGCATATGATCAAGGTTTCAACAGAGACTTTGGTGGACCTAGACCTGGAGATGCTCAGGGGGACGGGACCGACAGATGCTTCAACGGTGGCCTTGGTGACCTAGGACCTGGAGGGACCTAGTAGGATTGGATGGAATGTACATTCTACTTTGGCTTCTAGTAGCTACACTACTCCCACGATCAAGTGGGTTTTCCACGGATGACCATCATAGTTTTTCTTTGTGTACTCTTCTGTTTTCAGTTCTTTTAATTTATTTCTATTCTAGCTCACATTCATTAGTTGTACTCAGCTTTGTTTTCAGTGATACTTGTTCCTTGGTTAGTGTGTGGGACTTGGTTGGGTGTGTGTGTGTGTGTGTATAGGACTCAGGAAAATGCCTCCCACTCACAGGTTGATTCCTTCAGCGCTAGTCACCATCCCCTGTCCTTTGGGAGGCAGGCTTGGGGTAGTCACAACACGGGCCCTGGGGGAAGGTTCATGACAATGTGGTATTAAAGGATGGTCAATCCTACTACAAAGACCGAGAGTCTGTGTTTTGTTTTGGGGCAACAATGTTAAGTATTTTGAGTATGACTTCTAGGTTTGGGGAGTCCATTGTTGGTGCGACGGCTGACATATCCATGCACCATGACTTTGAATTCTTCTTTTCAGATCTATACAAGAAAACACTACTGAATAAGTGTCTTATCATGTTCTTTGAAATAAATTTCATCTCACCAGGTATAACCTTATGATTGTGGTACATATGGATCTACCTCAGGATGCCTCCATGTGGACGACCAGCCAGGATCTTAATATGATGTTATGAGAAAATCCCACCTAGAGACGAGGCATCCGTTCAGGGACCTGTTTTAGAGACGACCCCACTAGGTGGTGAACTAGTACTACCACCACCTGATGGTCAGCATATTCTGCCAGTGGTTCCAGAATAGGATGTGCACAGACTTAGTGCCCTACACAAGATCCAAAGACAAAGACCTCCCAGGATCAGGGGAGAGATAGATCCCCGAGTCTCTTAAGACTGGATGGAGGTAGTGACGCGGGTCTTTTTCTTAGTGAGGACACCTATTGACAAGATGGAGATCCTAGCAGAGTGCCTTTTGCAGGTCTCATTAGGGAGATGGTGGAGCTTGACCACCTAGACGCACGATGAGGTGACCCTCACCTGGGAAGACTTTGAGCGGCTTCTCCAAGAGGATTTTTCCCCTACGACATTGCGATTTTTGCACATTCAGGAGCTGCTTCACCTACAACAGGGCATCATGATGGTTTCCAAGTGCTTAGATAGGTTCACCAATCCTTCTCGCTAATCGACATATATGGTGCGAGACCCTTTCTTTAGGGCTCAATCCTTTAACCAGGGACTCAGGCAGGAGATAAGGGCATCAATGTTATCTCTCAACATCCCTACCCTAGATGGGGTGCAAGAGAAAAACCTACTGGAAGAGAGATTCTTGACGGAGTAGTCGCTGACAGCTAGAGCCACTAAAAGACATCAGGTGGAGGAGTCTTCGGTAGGTATCAGGCAGTAGACGTGAGGGCCCAAGCGGGCCATGTCTTTTAGAGGATGACCCTATGACTCAAGGTCGGCAGTTCATGGCTCCTAGACTTGATGGACTCAGTTGAGAACCAGGCTGTGCTACTCTTGCGATAGGAAGAGACACATGACTCGTGACTACCCGAACCACCTTGCAAATGATTAGCAGACGATCGAGGGACCACCAAGACTGAGGTATCAGTTCGATCAAGGAGGTCCTTAGGGCGGCAGACATGGCAGAAGAGCAGGTTGAGCAGTATTCGGTTGTGACAGTTTGAAGTATTACAGCAGGGGAGAAGGCTGACCACGGTGCTCCAATGATGATCTGAGGTATGATCAGTGTCTTATCCACCCTAGATGTAGTTCCTATAAACATAGGTTCTAGTCACTCTTTCCTTTCCATGACTATCATTCGGAGCTTGGTGATGCTGGTGGAGTCGGTGTCTCGATCTTTATGGAAAGATACTCCTATGGGAGGGGATTCGATGATTGTACATTGGTTTCGGTAGTGTGAACTTACTCTAGGAGGCGAGAGCTTCGACTGGGATCTCTAAGTAACAGTATCGAGGCCTTACAATGTCATCTTGTGTATGGACTGGTTATTTATACTCCATGCTCAGATGAAATGTTTTATGCGTACAGTGCGGCGTGACCGCGGAGATGGGACCCAGTTTTCTTTCACCGGTGATAAGGAATCCCTTGCATCACTAAACAAAAATTCTCAGAGGAGGGTGTAGCCGATAACTCACCAGTTTTCTAGACTCACCCTCAGTACAGTGGATGAGAGGATTCCAAGCTTTCCTTTAGTGGTGGATGAATACCAGAATTTTTTTCCTGAGGATGTACTGGGACTACCTCCTCGTAGGTTGGTAGAATTTTATATTGACCGGTACTTCGAGACAGAACTGATATCCACACAGGCATATCATATGGATCCCTTGGAGCTTCGTGAGGTGAGGTTACAACTGAAGTACTTCAAGGAGAAGGGGTTCTTAAGGGCTAACGTACACCATGGGTAGCCCCATACTTTTTTCCAGGAAGGTAGAAGGGAGTTTGAGGTTGTCTTTTGAGCTTCTCACGCCTGAACCAAGTGACCATGAAGAACAAGTATTCACTGCCGAGGATTTATGACCTCTTTGACCAACAGAAGGGATTGAGGTGGTTCTCAAAGATAGACCCCAGATCAGGCTATCACCAGTTTTGAGTACTGGATGAGGATGTACTGAAGACAACCTTTAGGTGCCTGTATGTCCAATATGAGTTTCTGGTGATGCCTTTCGGCGTGACCAACTCCCCAGCAGTATTCATGGGACTCATGAACAGGATCTTCTAGCCTCACCTTGACCGGTTTGTTGTAGTCTTCATTGATGACATATTGGGGTACTCAGAGTCGAAGGAGGATCATGCTACACACCCACGGATAGTCCTAGATACACTCCAATAGCACCAGTTTTATGGTAATCTCTCATAATTCTAGTTCTGGATTCTAGATATCCACTTTCTGGGACACATCATCTCAAAGGCTGGAGTTGCGGTGGATCTGGAAAATATTGAGGTAGTGCTTTATTAGGATCCACCTAGAAGCGTGAATGTGGTGCGCAGTTTCTTGGGGTTGTCCACATACTACCAGTGGTTCATGCCTGAATTTTCCAAAGTAGCATCACCCTTATTGGATTTGACATGGAAGGGATAACCCTTTGTGTGGACAGATAAATGTTAGCAGAGTTTCCAGGAGTTGAGGCAGAGACTGAATAATGCCCCCATCTTGAGTCTTCTAGAAGAGGGTGTTGGGTATTTAGTTTACTGCGACGCATCAGGGACCAGACTGGGTTGTGTCCTGATATAGGAGCGAGCAATGATCTACTATGGCTCAAGATAGTGGAGAAAAAATTAGAAGAAATATGCAACCCATGAACTGGAGTTTTCTTCCATGGTCTTTGCTTTGAAAATGTGGTGGCACTACTTGATGGGTGAATGATTTACAGTTTGCTACAACCACAAGAGTCTCAGGTATATCTTCTCCCAGAAGGAACTGAACCTGAGACAACGGTGATGGATAGATTTCCTCTAGGACTATGAATTTGATAGTATGTACTCATAGAATGGAGAACGTGGTGGCATACATGCTCAGTAGGAGGACTGATTTGCAGCTACTAAGTGAGGTGACGAAGAAGTTGGCTGCAATGCTGATATCCTTCATGGATGATGGTGAAGCTACTTACCTTCAGTCGATGACTATTACTCCCCCACTGTTATAGTGAGTTGGGGAGGCACAGTTGGTGGATGTTGAATGCGAGGCCCAACATGCGCAATTTTCCTTAGAACGGTCTCCTGATGGATTTTAGATAGGTGGGGAGCATGTCATCCTTTTCATAAGGTTCACTGTAGTGTCAGTGGTGTTGTGAGAGGAGGTGTTGAGGGAGGTCCATACATCCCATTGGGTGGTACATCCTGGAGTGGTGAATATGTACCAGGACCTCCAATGTCGGTACTGATGTCTAGGGATGAAAAAAGCAGTGGTCGAGTTTATTTCACGATTCCCCACTTGTCAGCAAGTGACGACCAAGAACTATGTTCCATCAGTCTTGGCCTAGCCACTTGAGATACCAGAGAGGAAATGGGACGGTATCTTGATGGACATTATGACAGGGTTACCATGTACATACAAAGGACATGAATCTATATGGGTGATCGTTGACCGACTCACCATGTCATCTCACTTTCTACCCATCCAAGAGAAGGGACTAGTAGAGGTCATGGGAAGGCTCTACATCAAGGAGATAATGTGGCTTCACGGGGTACCTTCGAGGATCATCTCAGATCATGATGTTTTCGTTACATCCCATCTATGGAGGGGATTATAGGAGGAATTCGGGATGCAGCTGTGCTTGAGAATAGATTTGCATCCTTAGACGGATGGTCAGACAGAGCAAACCATACATACCACGGAGAACATGCTTCATGATTACATCCTTGATTTTGGTCGTGGTTGGGAGGACCACCTACCACTGGTTGAGTTTTCATACAACAACAACTATCACTCCACCATCATCATGACACCGTTTGAGGCTTTGTATTTCCATCCTTATAGATCACCCCTATACTAGACAGACCTAAGGGAGTCAGCACTCATGGGTCCAGAGTTGGTATGGGCTACCATCGAGGAGGTGTAGATCATCCCGAAGCATATGAGTACTTCATAGAGCAGGCATAAGTCTTATTCCAATAGAAAACATAGAACCTTCGATTTTGAGGATGGTGATCATGTGTTCCTTTCGGTCTCATCTCGACGATGATTGCAGAGTTTTGGATAGAGTGGATAGATATCTCTGAGGTTTATCAGATCTTTTTAGATCTTGAGCAGAGTTGGCGATGTGACATACTGCCTGGATCTTCCCCCAAAGATGCACCAGGTGCATGTTGTTTTCCATATGTCGCAGCTGAGGAGGTACATGCATGATTCATCACATGTCAAAGACTGGGGGAGACAGACATTGATGATGGGGAGACATTTGCTGAGTTCCTAGGGGAGATAGAGGACCGATAGAAGCGAGTGCTACGTGGGTGTTCGATTCCACTGGTGCCTATTCGGTGGTAGCACGAGAATCTCCAGAAGAGCACATGAGAGTGGGAGGCTCATATTCGTGCTCAATACCACCATCTGTTTGATTAGTTTTGTTTTGGATTTTGGGGATATAAAACACTAAGGTGGGGAGAATGTAATGTATAAAAAATTCCATGTAACTATTTCTAATTATATGGATTTATTATGCGACCACATGCTCTGACAGTATGTGATTTTGAGGCCCGAAGTGCCCGAAATGGAATTTTGAACTTTTTTTAAGGTACATTTAGTAAACATGCGAGTGGGTTTTTCTAAATGTTTTATCGGTGCTCGGATCTAAAATCCGAGCGCACATTTGAACTCGGAACACTGGGATTCACCTAGAAATGATTTATACTTAGCCGTCAAGGGTCGAGTAGAAAATATATTTTTTCAAACTTTTCACAAAATAATAAAATAACATTAAAAAGTTAATTTATTAATTTTTCACACCATGGAGTGGCGAACATCGACGCAACAGTGCAACGATGAAGATCATTAATGGAGGGTCATTAATGGTTCATTTGTAACCACAAAACTGTTATCTTAATTGATCATTAAACTTGGCTCATTAAATGTGTCTCATTACTGAGCGTCATTAATGAGCACAACATCGCTACACATATTTATTTTAATATTCAATTGTGTTGGAATTTGGGTATTAACAAATGCAGGGAATCACTGATGAACCATTGGAGGAATCCCTATTCAATGAAGAATGAAGAATGAAGCGATGAACGTTGGAGGATCATATTCATAGGTTGACAAGCAGTGATGAATGCAAATTACCGTGCACCAATGATGACATGAATCACATCCTTCGTAATCAGTGGATCCAATGAATCCATGTTGGTGTTTAATTTGTGCATGTTCTTCCCTGTTCTTTTCTATAAATGAGGAATGTGGATCAACCCATGAATATGTTGATATGTGAATCATGTGTTTATGTGCGAGGGGAAATTTATTAGGGGGATTCTCTATCCGAGATTAATTTATCCTTTTCTATGACTGAACATCTCCCCCGAGCCTCTCCGGTTTTAAAGCTTCTAACGCAGAGGGTGTGGGCCAACACAAACAAAGGCACAAACCACTCCGCATGTGAAGTCCTTGCAAACATATTTTCCAAAATGGCAGCAAGTCACATCTGAGACCATTGTAGTGACGACCGAAACCAAAGAGGCATGTACGCGTACATAGATCAGAAAACAGACCACCATAGAGACTTTGGTGGCCCCTGGATGGCACCACCGGCACGCCACCACCGGTGATGATAGCAGCCAGCCCAAACTGGATGCGTGGAGGGGACAACACCAACTGGTTCCATGATAGATTAGGAGGCCAAACCTCATTGGTCACGTTGGAGGATGACGGTGTGCCCGTCAGAGCAATGCGGCGGCAGGAGGCTGTGACCGGTAGGTGACTGCAACTGCGGGGTGACGCGACGCCAGGAGGGCGCCACATGGAGGGACAACCCACTTTTGGGTGCTTCGGTGAGCCGCGATCACTTGACCATGACAGGAGGGGCCCCACGCATCCGCTGGGCCAGAGGGGGCCAAACGCGGTAACAGGTCGTGTCCCGGACAGGCAACGCACCACCGACCCACACAGCGGGGGCCTGGCTTTGGGAAGGCGGGTTATGCCCCCAACCGAAGCACCTGACCCGTGGCCCAACAAGATGGTCCTTTGGCCTAGAGGGCTGGACCGACACCGGCTATCTGGACCCGCACCCAGTGGGATGGACCCACGCAGGCAGGCCAGATCTGCCTCCTTTGAGATGGGACGAACTAAACTGGTTGGATGGGTGACCTGGTGGGTTGGACCCTCGTCCAAACCAGGCTGGGTTCAGTGAGCCCCATTGGGCTTGGACAACTAGCTAGGCTGGACTGGACCGACCCAGACCCAAACTTGGTAAGGTCGAGTCGATCGAGTTTAAACCAATAATGACCCAAACTTTAATTAATGAAACTTCTTCTTGATCTAATGGAATAACATATTATGTAAAATGTTTATATAAAATGTGAACTTCATTGGTTTTATGTTTTTGGATTTTAAAATATGGTTAAGAATTGTGGTGGTTGCTAATATTTCAGTTGAACAGTGATCACATGATTAGTATAAATATAGGGCATTAACAAATCCAATTTACTCAGACAAAGGAAGCGATGACCTCATCCAGAAGAATTGCCTCATATGAAGCCCATTTTTAGGAGCTCGAAAATGAAGTGGCATCATTTGGATTCGCTCTTGACAAATCCCATGTCAGGCTTCAACATGTTAAGCTCGAACAGAACCGCCACGAGAGAAGTGGAAGTTGATAGAGATTACCACCCGAACGATGTTATCTGAGCCACCCCAAGAGTCTTTCACCATCACACACCATACCCTTCGATCTTATGCATGTTTTATAAGGGGCTATGTAACAAGACCCTAGTACTATGACTATGTACACTATTTTTGTATAGAGAATATACATTCATTTTATTATTGTTTCTTTGCGAATAGTTTTTAAAGCTCAAATAATATTTTTAGTTAATATTTAACTAAGAAATCTATTTCGATGAATAAATGGATTTTTAAATTAAATAATATTTTAATAAAATATTATTATTAAATTAATTTTTGTTAAATATAAATGCTCGTGTAATTTTATGAATACAATTGTAATTTTTGAAGGTTTGAAAGCTGTTTTTGTCAAAAATTATGAATTTTCGATGAATGCCAGTTTTTATTTTAAAAGTAAAAATTTACATATTTAGAAAATTATTTAGATAAAATATATATTATTTTTGGAATCAAGACATCAAAATTATCCAATGGTGAATTTTTCATAATTTTCCAAGACAGTCAAATTTTCGGGTAAAAATTAAATACCGTTTAAATATATATTGTGTTTCATGACATCATAATGACCCAATAGTGATGTAATAAAATAATATAAACATTATTTTTGTTCAATATTTTTTTTCCATTAAAATAATGTGATTTTATATTTTTTTTATTTATTTTACAAAGTTTTAGGGGACCCTCCTAGACTTATAAAACATTTTGTCTTTTTAAATTGTTTTCCCTGAGAGTGTGACTCAGCTCCACAAAAGAAACCCTATTATTTTAAGATGTTCGACCATTGTCCTTAAAAAATATTGTTTTTCACTCCTCTTTGGAATAAACCATGTGCAAAAACTATGGGATGGTTTGTGTTTTTGATTAGTTTAATGTGTGGTGTTCCAAACTTAAATAATAAAGAATTCTCTCTCCTTTCCTATATAAACCCACCCAAGCCCCCACTTCCTCTTCACTCAATGCCTTTGGAGTTCATCCAATCTCTGCCCTCATCTCTATAGAATCCTCCCAAGGCACCCCAAGCTCTCTAGAAGCCTCTCTCAAGCCCCTCCCAAGCCTTTGTGATCACACTTCCAAGTAAGTGATTGCTTCCTTTCTCATTTTAGACAAATTTCTTAATATTTTTATGTCTTTTTATCTTAAATTATAAATATTGGGGTATAATTTCTCACCTCCCCCATACTTTTCTATTTATTTTTTAATGATGAGAGACCCATTTCTCTCTCATTAATGCCCCCCATTTACACCTGTTAATATGCCGAAATTCCTTAAGAAATTTCTCTCTCCTTATTTACATTCAAGCCATTCTTTTGTATTATGAATCTAAAATTCCATTACTCATGTTGGAAAATGTATCTATATGACCCCTTTACTTTCCATTTCATTTAAATATTATGATAAACCCCATTCTCTCTCATCAACCATTTTTATGAATTCCTACGTCACACTGTTAGGCTACCAAAATTGCACCATAATTTTTGAAGCCAAAGTCATTATGTAGTTAATACCACACGCATTTCTCTATCAAGGCTATTCACTATTATGCACATTTACTTATTGTTTAAAGCGATTCATGTATTTATTCCACATTCATTTATCATGTAATAAATTATGATGTTGAATGATTCCATGTTGTATGATCCATGTGGCACACTTATGAATGAAATTAAATGTTTAAGAAGGGTGTGCCTTGATAGTGCTCTAATGCATAAGAAAAAGATCAGTATCATGATACTTCAAGTGAAATGATGGTTTAATCATGGTAATTCAAGTGAAATGAGGGTTTACTCATTCTCCATGTTCAATGAGCATTGGCTCGTGCTAATACCATGTTAAGTGTTGTTGTCACATTTCCCTATTTTGTTAACCATGCAATATCATGCTTTTATGTTCATGTTTCTCTTTCACTCCATTGATATTACTATTGCCTAATATGTATTGTAATCATAATGTTATGACTTGTTTACTCACTTACAGGGCTTTATATCTCACCGTTTTTTATTCATGTGCTCAGGTTATCCCATGCAATGCTATATACGTGGGAATACAGTGGTCCTATAAAGAATGTTTTCAATAAAGATGTTGTGTTTCATGTTTTAAGATGTTATGTAATGTTGCTAATCTCGAAAGACAATAGACGTCTAGATCTTCTATGTGGTATCAAGTGAATTTTATGTAATAAATCTTTTTTATGTGTGTAATAAAAATTAGGGTTGTTATAGTTTTTATCAGAGGATAGGTTTAGTTATTTTTGGGAATAGGATTAGAAAACCCTAGTGAAAGCCTTAGAGATATGACTAAGTATAATAAAAACAACCCGAAGTTTTTGTGAGTATTGATTTAGTTCTTTATCAAGAAAATACATCCCTGTCTAGATATGAGCAGGTAGAGGCAGCTCTGGCATAGATGTACCTAAGAGTGAAAACTCCGACAAGGAGTTTCGGGATTTATCAGAGGTATTTAGGTACATGACAACGGGCCTTGCTGCACTATTGGTTACAACACTCTTGAGAGATATGATTTGGTAAATTCACAAGATTAGTATGAACCATTATTAAGGAAATTAAAAAAATTCCCCTAAGAATATATGTTAGAATATACATAATGTATAACATAGATTGAAGCCTATAGATTCATAAGTTAAGGAAATAAAATTTATTTGTAAGTCATCTGTTTTGTCATTGGAATACTCTTTAGGTGTTACCCCTAACATTCCTTTTATTCTAGACAATGCCTGGTAATAAGAGGACTCAGGTTAACAACTGATGCAAAGATCAATGCAATGACTGTTCTAATGAGATGCCCGATCTGATGGGAGCAGGAATCGTGAACTTTGCCATGATAATCTCTCAGTTAACTCAATATTTGATTAGATTCATGGGTCAAGAGGAACATTCAACCCCCCCCCCCCCCCAAGAAAGAACAATTCTCTATCGAGAGCTTCATGAGACAAAGGCCTTATACTTTTAATGGACCATCTGATCCCTTAATCACTGAACAATGGATCAACTTCATTGAAAAAACCTTCTTCATCCATAAATGTTCTAAAAAAGAGAAGGTTCTTCTAGCTGCTTTTCATATGGAGGGTAAATTCAATCAATGGTGGACATTGATCAAAAATACAAATCCCGAGGAGGAGATCTAGGCATTATAATGGAAGGACTTCTGGAAAATGTTTTTTGATAAATACTTTCCTCCCACCCTCTGGCATTATATGAAAAAGTACTTCCTTTCCTTCAAGCTAAAAGATAATGAATCCATTAGAGTGTATGAGGAAAAGTTCACATGTCTTGTATTATATACCTCTGTCTTTTTCATTACCCCTAAATTTAAGGTTGACCACTTTTTTGATGGGCTGAAACCTAGCCTGCAAGAAATCCTTGGTGATCCGTGACTTCGACAACTATGAGAAAATTGTCCGATGTGCCCTTAAGGTTGAAATGGAGATATGAGAATCTCAAGGGTATCATGGGGATAAAAAGTGCAAGTTAGAATTCAATTCTACCATCCGGATGGATAAATCCAACGGTTCTAAGAAAACCCTAGCACCCCCCCACTTACCAATGGTGCGAAAAGATGCACCTCGAAAATTTCCTGAAGGGGATGAGGAAATGCTTTAGGTTTGGAAGAGAAGGGCACCTAGCCGTTAACTGCTGACAAGAAAAACTCGTGGCTACGACAGAGGAGAGGAACACTGTATTCGACTCTCAACACGTTATTCATTATTTCAACTGCAAAGAACTAGGGCACCTTTCAAATCAGTGCCCTAAGACAAGGGTTTTCAGAGGCAACCAACAACCTCCAAGGCAGCAAGGGCGAGCATTTTCCATCAATACCATCAAAGTGAACCCCAATAACAAAGTGGTTATAGGTATACTAGTTATTCATTCATGAATAGCGAACATACTTTTTGATCCTGGTTCTAGTCATTCTTTTATATCTCGAATTATTAGAAGAACAATCCCAACACCACCACAAATCAATGAAGTGATGATTTCGGTGAGTATAGAAAATGGGGAATTCATTGCATCCCATTAATATAACTCTTACCATTTCATAATCTATGGATTGAACTTCCCAGTGAACCATGTCATACTCCCTCTAGTAGAATTTTATGAAATTCTTGGCATGGATTGACTTTCCTTATATAGAGCCAACATAAATTTCCGTGAGAGGGAAATTACTCTCCATATGGAGAATCGACTCCCAATTCTATACAAGTGAAAGGAGGAAGATGAATCTTCTTTAGCACCATCATCTCCAAGCATGGAAATTACTACCCTATGAGCACATATATCTGGGTTAGATGATTGATTTTAAGGAGGATACCATCCTTTAAGACATGCCTATTGTGAGGGAATTCACTGATGTGTTTTCTAAGGAATTGCCTGGTCTTCCTCTTATAAGAGATGATGATTTCTCAATTGACCTTATACATGGGGAGTTTCCAATATCCAATACTCCATATAGAATGGATGTTGTGGAGCTTAAAGAGCTGAAAAACAACTTCATGAGAATCTTATTAAAGCGTTTATACGCCCAAGTGCTTCATCATGGGGTGCACCAATCCTCTTCATCAAGAATAAGGATGGGTCAATGCTCATTTGCTTTGATTATCATGAGCTCAACAAAATCATGATAAAGAAAAAGTATCCTCTTCCACGAATTGATGACTTTTTCAATCAAATGCATAGCGCACAATACTTTTCCAAGGTGGATTTGTGGTTGGGATATTACCAAGTGAGGGTGAAGAAAGAGGATATCCCCAATAATACTTTTTTGTACAAGGTACGAGCACTATGAATTCATATTAATGCCATTCAAACCCACTAATTCTCCATCAATCTTCATGGATTTGATGAATAGAGTCTTTAAACATTACCTTGAAATTTTTTTGGTAGTCTTCATAGATGATATTCTAATATACTCCAAAACCAAGGAGGAGCATGAAGAGCATCTTAGAACTATACTGGAGACCTTTAAAAAGAAGAAGCTCTATGAAAAGTATGGAAAGTGTGAGTTCTGGTTGAAGGAGGTCTCATTCATGGGTTATATCATCACAAGAAATGGGATATCTATGGATCCCTCCATGACAACTGTAATTGAGGGATGGCTGATATAACATCCCGTCTTTTTATAACATAACTCTCATTCCATTACACGGAACTAAGGATATTTAAGGTTTAGTGTCTTGGAAACAAGGAACATAAAACATGAAAAAAAAACATTCTTCTTAAACACTTGAAAGGATTCTCCTCATATTCACCCTAGGATCATTACTGCATCTCATAACCTGGGGGAATACATCAAAAGAAAGGGTGAGCATAAGGCCCAGCAAGGGAAACAAGTGAAACATTTTACATATGAACTTGAGATACATCAATAAAGTCATGAAAAGAACTTTAAGGCATGAAAATGAAATCATGAGGCATATCATAATAAAAATAAAACTTTTTCATAACTTGAAGATGTGGATACATCATTTAACATAGGCAATCATGAACATATCACCAAGGTCCATCCCCAAGGTGTTATTTTAAAATTACCAAGGTTATTCACCAAGGTATCGTGAAAATTGTAATCTCTAGTGGTTACATCATTACCCAATGCATTGGAGCGCTATCAGGGTGCACCCTTAAATTTGCCTTTATTATCATGTGAGCCACATATATCATCATCAAACATTTTATAAAGAACCCATATAGCACAAAATAAATGGGTTTCATTTCATAATCATAACGTTTTAAAAACTGCTTTAAAGACATGATGTTTACGTCACTTTAAAACCCACAGAAAAGGAAGGTGGGTCTCATGTATGTAAATCCCATAATTTAAAATAGAACATTTTGGTATATATGTGAATAACCTTTTAGAAGAAAGAGATTTGAGTATTCACTTAATAATATAAAAGAACTTTAGAAAAAGAGAGAGACATTTTGAGACGGAAATTTTGCAGCATAACGGCTATGTTACGAGGTTTTAGAAGACATTAAAAAGAGAGGGAAAATGGGTCAAACGTTCATAAATGACCCATAAAACAGTAGATGGACAGAATAATAAGGATACATGATCATGGTAATGAAATTTCAAGGACATACCATTTGAAATGAAAAAAATGGAAGGAAGACAAAAATTAGATTTCTCATATGAAAGTTCGGCAGCCTAACGATGTTACTTAAACTTCAAACAAAATGATTTGAAAAGATCAAATAGGTTCTCTCATCATGTGAACATAAGAGTTAAATATGATAGATATAGAGATAATTCCCCAAAAAAATTAAAAAGGAACTTGATAGACTTGACATGAAAGTAGAACATTGAAAATAATGAGAAGGGTGAAAGAATCCTCTAAAAAAATTCGGCAGCCTAACAGCGCCACTTAAAACTTCAAAATACTGAATTGAAGAGATCAAATGGGGTCTCTCATCATATGAACATAAGATTCCAGTATGATAGATATAGAGATCATATCCCAACGTAAAAAAAGGAACTTGAAATAATTGACATGAAAGTAGAACTTCAAAACGAGAAGGGTGAAGAACCACTTAAAAATTCGGCAGCCTAACGACGCCACTTAAAACTTCAAAATACTGAACTGAAGAGATCAAATGGGGTCTCTCATCATATGAACATAAGAGTCCAGTATGATAGATATAGAGATCATATCCCAACATAACAAAAAGTAACTTGAAAGAATTGACATGAAAGTAGGACTTCAAAACGAGAAGGGTGAAGAACCACTTAAAAATTCGGCAGCCTAACGGCGCCACATAAAACTTTAAAATACTGAATTGAAGAGATCAAATGGTGTCTCTCATCATGTTATCATAAAAGATCAGTATGATAAATTTAGAGATCATTCCCCAACATAATAAAAAGAAACTTGAAATACTTTACATGAAAATAGATCCTGAAAAATGAGAAGGGAGAAAGAATCCGTTACAAAAATTTCGGCAGCCTAACGGTGCCACTTAAAACTTCATAAAACGAAATAATGAGAGTAAGAGAGGATATCTAATTATATGAACATGAAAAGGGCAGTAAGATGAGTATAAAAGAACATCCTCAAACATATGAACATGGAGCATAAAAGGAATGGCATAAAAGAGATTACTTGAAATTAAAGAGAGAGGTCGGATCCCTTACCTTAAAACGTAACTCTTAAAACTCAATGATTTGGAACTTGAGGGCTTGGGGGCACCTTGGGAGGACTCCTTGGGAGGTAAGGAGACCAGAACTTCGTTGGGGGAGAGTGGGGAGTCAAATGGATGAGAGGATGGATTGGTATTTATAGAGAAAGTGAGGGGACAAGACATTAATGGCCAAGGGACACCTCATTAGTGGTATTGGCAAAACCATGGGCTTGCCCATGGTATTTTCCCATGGTATTGGCCACTTGGGACACCTAATACCTTATATTACTATTCATAAGTCTACCATATTGATTACATACTTAATACATCATTTAATGATGTCATTAAACACCCGTAACTTAAAAACTGTATTTTCACTATTCATCGAAAATTCAACTTTCTCAGAATAGTCCCAAAATTTCACCTTAACCAAATATCAATGCTCTGATTTCAAAAATTAAATCTATTTTATAAAAATAATTTTCTAAATATCTTTAAATACATTTTTAATTAAAAATACTATTCATCGAAAATTTATTTATTTTTCAGAAAAATCCCCAAAAATTACCTTAACATAATATCGATGCTCTGAGTTCAAAAATAAAGTCCATTTTATAAAAATAATTTTCTAAATATTTTTAATTAAAACTTTAATTAAAAAAACTATTTATATGAAAAAACTAATACTTGAATAATAATTTATGAAATCGTTATTTAACCATTTTATTGAATCACATTACTTAATCAAAGTGCATAGATTATTTTAATACTTTCTTTAAGTGAGATTACTAATCCATTTGGACACATTATTAATCCTAATCATAAAATCACTATTCATAATTTACTATTCATCAAAAATCAAGTTGATTTTATTAGACTCTATGTTTCGTACTGAACATAATTGTAGAAGACCTTTTTTTGAAAATCATTACACATTTTTAATTATTTAGGGTTTACATAAACATATTTAAAATATCATTTTTCTAAAATTCATCAAAAATATGCATACTATATTTATCCGGTCATTTGAAAATTCATAAAAGAAATCGAAATTTTTATTTAAAACAAAGGATTACACAAGACAGTTACGGTCTCCTTACATAGCCCCTTATCACACCAGCATAGGACCTAAGTGTAAGGTGTGCTAAGGTGAGAGAATCCGAGGGAGGCTCGGCCAATATCGCAAGAGTAGTAATTTCTATCAGTTTGAACTTCTCGCAAAGGCGATCCCGTTCTAGCTTTATACGATGAAGTTCAGGTTGGGTTTGTTCCAGATCAAAGCCCAGTGGTGCTACCTCCTTCCCAAGTTCTGTTAGATGGGATTCAATCGGTCCAAGACTACTGGGTGAGGCCATCGAATCTTCTTTCTATATTAATTAACCAAGATTGCTTGTATTTAGAGACAATAGTCAAAACGTTTAGTTTCCAGCAGTCATATTGACCAATGGTCAAATAACATTCAAAACCCAACAGTCTCATTTTAATTATACTCATGTTATCAAATGAAACATTTTTGTTGAGTATAAAAATAAAATAAAATAACACATAAAATTAGGAAATAATATTTATTTAAAATTTCGGGTCGTTACAATCTTCCCCCCTTAAGAAATTGCGTCCTCGCAATTTTTTTAAAATTGGGTTTTGAAATTTCATTGAAAGTCCCACATCGGAAAAGGAGTCAGTAAAACTATTACTTTAAAAGAAAGAAAGGGAAGTACAAAGGTCACCCAAGTTAACCCACACTAGGATTCCATGTAGGAAAACATGGACATGGAGGAGAAAACCAAGGGTCAAGTTCTGAGGGAGAGTGATAGAGAACATGATTAGGAGAAAGTTAACCATAAGAAAATCCCAAACTTATGATGTGTGTAAACGGTCTTTGATTACCTAGTAGGAAACGTAAACCAACAACATTTTTGTTTTACGTTTCTTTTCATAATTTTGAGGAATTCATTTACTACATAGAACAAAAACATAAGAAAATATACCCACCTTCAAGTAGAGTTTCATCCTTTAATAAGTCCCTACCAACACTAATCTTTTCTCCAAATGATGAGACTTTAAAAACACTTGGTCTCATAAAATCACAAGAATCGTCTTCTAGAGAATCACATAATCTACAAAAGATTAACTATCTATTTCTTCTATCTTTAAACATTATCCCAAAAACAGAAAGGTTAAGGTAAAAAAACTCTTTAAAAAGAAAGAATCCCATAGGAATGGAAACTACTTTTAAATCTCCAAAGTTCCATGGTACTACCCAAAGTTCATCATAGACCATTCCATAAATAACGGTCCTTAAAATTCATCAAAATAAACCAAACTAAGATTGAAACCCAAATACAAGAAGGATTTGATAACATAGTCTTCCAAAACAACTTCATTGTTTATCTCCAGACAACATCAACCACTCCTAAAATCTTATAACAAAAGTAGCTAACCTAAACATATTTTACCCAAGATAGGTTAATCATTCCCATAATTAACCTAAATTACTATAAGTACACCTTAAATTCATCAATTCTTCAAAATATAAGTCAACCTTACTCCTCAATGAAAATACTATAGTAATCTATTTACCTCGATCATATAGGGTCCCCAAAATAGTGAACGTCTTCCAAAATAATAATCATATTTTAATCCCTTGATCATCTCTCTCATATTAATACGGAAATTGTCGCATTTCCTATCACATTGGTTGTTGGGACACGTTATTCCATTTCCCACCATTAACTAAGAAGATAAATTATAATTAGAGGCTTAAATACTTAACCAATAATCATGAAAAGGAACTTAAAGCATATAAGGATAACTTGTAGAAGAAAAGTATACCATAACTTGTGATCCCCAAGGTTCCCATCTAGGTTATCCATGATCATATATTCTTATGTGAATCTTTATTTTATTTTATCTTTGTTCCTTTAATAATGGTTCATACCAAGCTTATGAATTTACCAAAAAATATCCCCCGGGAGTGTCGTAACAAAGAGTGCAGCAAGGCCCATTGTCGTGTACCAGTTCCTGTTCGACTCTAGCTCAAAGCGGTGTTTTCGGGTTTTACCCCTATGTACATCTGTGCCAGAGCCACCTGTACCTGCTCGTATCTAGACATGGATGTATTTTCTTGGCAACCCCTTACTCAATACTCACCAAAATACCAGGAAGATTTCCTATATTTAAAATTTTCTATAGGGTTCTTCCTAGAGTTTTCATATCCCAATTTCCACAAATAACTAAACCATCCTTTGATACCAACTATAACATCC
The DNA here is from genome assembly GCA_963277665.1 of Viscum album. NCBI lineage: Eukaryota > Viridiplantae > Streptophyta > Magnoliopsida > Santalales > Viscaceae > Viscum > Viscum album. The sequence continues at coordinate 1,432,734,223 of OY728138.1, read as the reverse complement.
CGTTTTTTTATAACATAACTCTCATTCCATTACACGGAACTGAGGATCTTTAAGGTTTAGTGTCTTGGAAACAAGGAATATAAAACATGAAACAAAAAAACATTCTTCTTAAACACTTGAAAGGCTTCTCCTCATGTTCACCCTAGGCTCATTACTACATCTCATAACCTGGGGGAATACATCAAAAGAAAGGGTGAGCAGAAGGCCCAGCAAGGGAAACAAGTGAAACATTTTACATATGAACTTGAGGTACATCAATAAAGTCATGAAAAGAACTTTAAGGCATGAAAATGAAATCATGAGGCATATCATAATAAAAATAAAACTTTTTCATAACTTGAAGATGTGTCTACATCATTTAACATAGACAATCATGAACATATCACCAAGGTCCATCCCCAAGGTGTTATTTGAAAATTACCAAGGTTATTCACCAAGGTATCGTGAAAATTGTAATCTCTAGTGGTTACATCATTACCCAATGCATTGAAGCGCTATTAGGGCGCACCCTTAAATTTGCCTTTATTATCATGTGAGCCACATATATCATCATCAAACATTTCATAAAGAACCCATATAGCACAAAATAAATGGGTTTCATTTCATAATCATAACGTTTTAAAAACTGCTTTAAAGACATGATCTTTATGTCACTTTAAAACCCACAGAAAAGAAAGGTGGGTCTCATGTATGTAAATCCCATAATTTAAAATAGAAAATTTTGGTATATATGTGAATACCCCTTTAGAATAAAGAGCTTTGAGTATTCACTTAATAATATAAAAGAACTTTAGAAAAAGAGAGAGACATTTTGAGACGGAAATTTTGCAGCATAACGGCTATGTTACGAGGTTTTAGAAGACATTAAAAAGAGAGGGAAAATGGGTCAAACGTTCATAAATGACCCATAAAACAGTATATGGACAGAATAAGAAGGATACATGATCATGGTAATTAAATTTCAAGGACATACCATTTGAAATGAAAAACATGGAAGGAAGACAAAAATTAGATTTCTCATATGAAAGTTCGGCAGCCTAACGGCGTTACTTAAACTTCAAACAAAATTATTTGAAAAGATCAAATAGGGTCTCTCATCATGTGAACATAAGAGTTAAATATGATAGATATAGAGATAATTCCCCAACATAATTAAAAAGGAACTTGAAAGACTTGACATGAAAGTAGAACTTTGAAAAGAATGAGAAGGGTGAAAGAATCCCCTAAAAATATTCGGCAGCCTAACGGCGCCACTTAAAACTTCAAAATACTGAATTGAAGAGATCAAATGGGGTCTATCATCATATGAATATAAGAGTCCAGTATGATAGATATAGAGATCATATCCCTACATAACAAAAAGGAACTTGAAATAATTGACATGAAAGTAGAACTTCAAAATGAGAAGGGTGAAGAACCACTTAAAAATTCGGTAGCCTAATGGCGCCACTTAAAACTTCAAAATACTGAATTGAAGAGATCAAATGGGTTATCTAATAATATGAACATAATAGTCCAGTATGATAGATATAGAGATCATATCCCAACATAACAAAAAGGAACTTTAAAGAATTGACATGAAAGTAGAACTTCAAAACGAGAAGGGTGAAGAACCACTTAAAAATTCAGCAGCCTAACGGCGCCACTTAAAACTTTAAAATACTGAATTGAAGAGATCAAATGGGGTCTCTCATCATATGATCATAAAATATCTGTATGATAAATTTAGAGATCATGACCCAACATAATAAAAAGGAACTTGAAATACTTTACATGAAAATAGATCTTGAAAAATGAGAAGGGAGAAAGAATCCGTTACAAAAATTTCGGCAGCCTAACGGCGCCACTTAAAACTTCATAAAATGAAATAATGAGAGTAAGTGGGGATCTCTCATTATATGAACATGCAAAGGGCAGTAAGAGGAGTATAAAATAACATCCTCCAACATATGAACATGGAGCATAAAAGGAATGACATAAAAGAGATTACTTGAAATTAAAGAGAGAGGTCAGATCCCTTACCTTAAAACGTAACTCTTAAAACTAAAAGGTTTGGATCTTGAGGGCTTGGGGGAACCTTGGGAGGACTCCTTGGGAGGTAAGGAGACCAGAACTTCGTTGGGGGAGAGTGGGGAGTCAAATGGATGAGAGGATGGCTTGGTATTTATAGGGAAAGTGAAGGGACAAGACATTAATGGCCAAGGGACACCTCATTAGTGGTATTGGCAAAACCATGGGCTTGCCCATGGTATTTGCCCATGGTATTGGCCACTTGGGACACCTCATACCTTATCTTACTAATCATAATTTGACCATATTGATTACATACTTAATACATCATTTAATGATGTCATTAAACACCCGTAACTTAAAAACTGTATTTTCACTATTCATCGAAAATTCAACTTTCTCAGAATAGTCCCAAAATTTCACCTTAACCAAATATCAATGCTCTGATTTCAAAAATGAAATCCATTTTATAAAAATAATTTTCTAAATATTTTTAATTAAATTTTTAATTTAAAACACTATTCATCGAAAATTTATTTTTTTTTTCAGAAAAATCCCCAATAGTTACCTTAACATAATATCGATGCTCTGAGTTCAAAAATGAAGTCCATTTTATAAAAATAATTTTCTAAATATTTTTAATTAAAATTTTAATTAAAAACACTATTCATCCGAAAAAACTAATACTTGAATAATAATTTATGAAACTGTTATTTAACCATTTTATTGAATCACATTACTTAATCAAAGTGCCTAGATTATTTTAATACTTTCTTTAAGTGAGATTACTAATCCATTTGGACACGTTATTAATCCTAATCATAAAATCACTATTCATAATTTTCTATTCATCAAAAATCAAGTTGATCTTATTAGACTCTAAATTTCGTACTGAACATAATTGTAGAAGACCTTTTTTTGAAAATCATTACACATTTTTAATTATTTAGGGTTTACATAAACATATTTAAAATATCATTTTTCTAAAATTCATAAAAAATATGCATACTATATTTATCCGGTCATTTGAAAATTCATAAAAGAAATCTAAATTTTTATTTAAAACAAAGGATTACACAAGACAGTTACGGTCTCCTTACATAGCCCCTTATCACACCAGCATAGGACCTAAGTGTAAGGTGTGCTAAGGTGAGAGAATCCGAGGGAGGCTCAGCCAATATCGCACGAGTAGTAATTTCTATCAGTTTGAACTTCTCACGAAGGTGATCCCGTTCTAGCTTTATACGATGATGTTCAGCTTGGGTTTGGTCTAGAGCAAAGCCCAGTGGTGCTACCTCCTTCCCAAGTTCTGTTAGATGGGTTTCGATCGGTCCAAGACTACTGGGTGAGGCCATCGAATCTTCTTTCTATATTAATTAACCAAGATTGCTTGTATTTAGAGACAATAGTCAAAACGTTTAGTTTCCAGCAGTCATATTGACCAATGGTCAAATAACAGTAAAAACCCAACAGTCTCATTTTACTTATACTAATGTTATCAAATGAAACATTTTTGTTGAGTATAAAAATAAAATAAAATAACACATAAAATTAGGAAACAATATTTATTTAAAATTTCGGGTCGTTACAGCTGAGGCCAACATCGATAAAAGATATTCATAGCTTCTTGGGGTTAACATGACATTATTACCGATTTTTGAGAAATTTATCACCTTTTTTAACCCCTCTTAACAAACTAACTTAGAAGGGAGTCATGTTTTCTTGGAGTGATAAATGTGAAGAATGCTTCAAGGAGTTGAAAAAAGGATCATCACTACACTCGTGATCACTTTACCCACAAGTGGAGAACATTTTGTGGTATTCAGTGATGCTTCAAAGAAGAGCATGGGATGTGTGTTGATGAAAAATGAAAAGTTCATTACCTATGCTTCAAGGAAATTAAAATTTCATGAGAAAAACAATCCAACTCATTATCTGGAGTTTGATGCAGTGATCTTCACTTTAAAAATTTGGTGGAATTATCTATTTGGGGAGAAGTGTGAAATATATACAGACCACAAAATCCTAAAGTATAAATTCAGACATAAGGAGTTGAACATGCACCAATGAAGATGGTAAGAGCTGATCAAAGACTATGACTGCTCAATCCATTACCACCCTGGGAAAGCGAACAAGGTGGAAGATTCTTTATGTAGAAAGGATCCTGCATCTTTATCAATGATGAGATTTGAAAATAATCCAATCTTCTTAGATTTTTAGGGGATGGACATGGGAATCATTAAGGGAAGAACATTATCAATCCTTTCTCAAATTATTTCTCAACCATCCCTCATGGGGAAAATAAAATATTATCAATGAAAGGATGTGGAAACTCTAAAAAGGGTGGAAGCTATCAGAAATGGTAAATCCTTATATTTCATGGTTGAAAAGGAAGGAATTGTGAAATTTGGGTCACGATTATGTGTACCATCTGATCCAGAGATAAATAAGGAGCTTTTGAATGACGCACATAGCTCAACCTTCTCTATTCACACAGGGAGAACAAAGATGTATCGAGATCTCCAAGAAAACATTTGGTGGGACAATTTGAAAAGGGAGATTGCTGAATATACGTCAAAGTTCCTGGTATGTCAGCAAGTGAAGGTTGAGAGGCAAAAGTCTAAGGGGATAATGCAACCACTACCCATACCAACATGGAAGTGGGAAAACATTACCATGGAATTTTTCACTGGACATCCAAGGACACCTATAAGAAACAATGCTATATATGTCGTTTTAGATCATCTTATGAAGACATATCACTTTATCGTGATTCAAGAGGACTTCTCAATAGATCAAATTTCAAGGATTTACATCCAAGAAGTTGTATGGCTGCATGGAGTACCACTATCTATTGTATCTAATCGTGATCCTAGATTAACCTCGATGTTATAGAAAAGTCTCCAATATTCTCTAAGAATTGAACTAAAATTCAGTACGACTTGTCATCCTTAAACTTATTGAAAATCTGATCAAACTATTCAAACACTGTAAGATATGTAAAGATCATGTTCTATGTACTTCAAAGGAGGATGAGACCAACATCTTCCACCGGTTGAATTCTCCTACAATAACTGTTTCCACTAGAGCATTCTAATGACCCCATATGATTCCCATTATAGGAAAAGGGGTAGAACACCAGTGTGTTCTTCTAAATTCGGTTAGCATAAGCTGCTAGGACCTAAAATGGTCGAAGAAATGCTGGAGAAGGTGAAAACCATTCAGCAGCATATCAAGGTAGCCCAAAGTCGACATATGATTTATAAAGGTAACTGTTGATGAGACCTTGAGTTCAATGTAGGATATATGGTATTTCTATGCATATCTTCATGGAATAAGGTCATGAGTTTTGCAAAGAAAGGGAAGTTAATTCCTCGGTACATCGGCCCCTTTAAGATTCTTGATCGTGTCGGGGCTGTGGCCTATCGACTAGCACCTCCACCTACAATGGTCAAAGTACATGATATCATTCATGTATCCATCTTAAGAAAATACATACCAGACCCTTCACATGTACTATTTTCAGAGAAAGTACAGTTATAGGATGATATTTCTTACAAAGAGCAACCAGTGAAGATCTTACATCATAGAGAAAAGGTTATATGAAATAAGAAAATGCCCCTTGTCAAGGTGTTGTGAATAAAACACACGTTTGATGAAGCGATGTGGGAATCGGAGGAAGTGATGAAGTAGAGTTACCGTCATCTATTTAGTGTGGGAAACATAAATTTTGAGGTTGAAATTTTTTAAGGGGGGAGATTGTAACGACCCAAACTTGCATTAATGAAAATTTCTCTCGATCTAGTTAAATGTAATATTTTGTAGAATGTTTATATAAAATGTGAAATTCATTGGTTTTATGTTTTTTGATTTTAAAATACCATTATGAATTGTGACCGTTTATAATATATCCGTTGAACAACAACCACATTATTAGTATAAATATAGGGCTTTAACAAATCCAATTTACTCAGGGAAAGGAAGTGATAGCCTTATCTAGTAGACTTGCCTCGTATGAAGCCCATTTTTCAAAGCTCGTAAAGTAAGTGGTGTCATTGAGATTCTCTCTTGACCAAGCCCATGTCAAGCTTCAACATGTTAAACTTGAACGGAACTACCTACGGGAGAAGTGGAAGTTGATAGAGATTACCACCCAAACGATGTTATCCGAGCCACCCCAAGAGTCTATCACTATCTCACACCTTACCCTTCAGTCTTATGCGGGTGTTATAAGAGGTTATGTAATAATATCCTAGTACTATGATTATGTACATTATTTTTTTTATAGAGAATATACATTCATTTTAATATTGTTACTTTGTAAATAGATTTTAAAGCAAAAGTAGTAGTTTTAGTTAATATTCAATCAAGAAACCTATTTTGATGAATTAATGAATTTTTCAACTAAATAATATAGGAATAAAATATTATAATTAAATTAATTTTTATTAAATATAAATGATTGTATAATTTAATGAATATAATTGTAATTTTTATTAATGTTTGAAAGTTGTTTTTGTCAAAAACCATGAATTTTCGATAAATATTAGTTTTTATTTTAAAAGTAAAAATAAAAATATTTAGAATAATATTTAGATAAAATGAATATTATTTTTGGAATCAAGACATCAAAATTATCCAATGATGAATTATTCATAATTTTTTGAGATAGTCGAATTTTTGGGTAAAAATTAAATATCGTTTAAATATATAATGTGTTTCATGACATCATAATGTCCCAATAGATATTTAATAAAATACTATAAAAATTATGTTCGGCCAATATATGTTTTACCATTAAAATAATGTGATTTTATATTTTTAGATTTTTTTTACAAATCTTTAGTGGACCCTCCAAGACTTATAAAACATTTTGTCTTTTTAAATTGTTTTCCTTGAGAGTTTGACTTATCTCCACATAATCAACCCTATTATTTTAAGAAGTTCGGCCATTGGTCTTATAAAATATTGTTTTTTTCTACCCTTTTTCAAAAACCATGCGTGGATTGTGGTTTTGATTAGTTTTATGTGTGGTGTCCCAAACCTAAATAATAAAGAATTCCCTCTTCTTTCCTATATAAACTCACCCAAGATCTCACTTCCTCTTCACTCAATGACTCTGTAGTTCATTAAAATTCTTCCCTCATCTCTATAGAATCCTTCCAAGGCTCCCCAGGTTCCCAAGAATCCTCTCTCAAGCCCCTCCCAAGCCTTTGGAATCCCACTTCCAAGTAAGAGATTCCTTCCTTTCTCATTTTACCCAAGTTTAATAACATTGTTATGTACTTTTATTTTCAATTATAAATGTTGTGGTATGATTTCACACCCCCCATACTTCCCTATTTATGTTTGAATGATGATAGACCCCTTTCTCTATAATTAATTCCTCCCATGAACACCTATTACCATATGAAATTCCATATGTAATTTCTCTCTCCTCATTTACATTCAAGCCATTCTTTTGTATTATGAATCTAAAATTCCATTACTCATGTTGGGACATGTATCTATATGACACCATTACTGTCCATTTCATGTACATATGATTATACACCCCATTATCTCTCATCAACCATTTTTATTAATTCTTATGTCAAGCCATTATGCTTCCAAAATTGCACCGCGATTTTCCAAGCCAAAGTCATTGTGTAGTGAATACCATGCCCATTTCTCTATCAAGGGTATTCAACTTTATAAAAATTTACTTATTGTTTAAATATTTTCATGTAATTATTCCACATTCCTTTATCATGGAATAAATGATGATGTTGAATGATTCCATGTAGTACGATCCATGTGGCACACTTATGCATGAAATGAAATGTTTAAGAAGGGTGCACCCTGATAATGCTCCAATGCATTGGGTAATGATTAATATCATGATATGTCATGTGAAATTAGGTTTTTACCCATGATAATTCATGTTCAATGAGTGATTACACATGATCCATGTGCAATGAGCCTTGGGTCAGGCTAATACCATGTTAAGTATTATTGCCACATTTCCATGTTTCGATAACCATGCTATATCATGCCTTTATGTTCATGTTTCTCTTGTGCTCTATTGATATGCCTATTGCCTAAAATATATTTTAATCTTTATGTTATTAATTTATTACTCCCTTACTAGGTTTTATAGGTCACCCTTTTTTATGCATTTCCTCAGGTTATCCCACACAATGATAAGTACAAGGAAATGTAGTGGTCATGTAAAAGAAGTTTTCAGTAAAGATGTTGTGTTTCATTTTTAAGTCGTTATGTAATGTTCCAAATCCCCAAATACACTAGACCTCTCTATATTATATGTTATTCCAAGTGAATTTTATGTAATAAATATTTTTTATGTGTGTAATAAAAAAGTAGGGTTGTTATAAAACTAGGGTATGTGGGACCCCGGGGTCTGGTAGGTCAGGTCGGTCTGACCGGGTCAGACTGGGCCTAGATAGAACCATCCCCTATTTACTAAAATACATGTATCTTGCAAACCATGTATTATATTGAAATTATGTTTGTAGTTTTGGGACCCACTCAATAAGGAGGATCTTTTGGTATGCCCCAAGGAGGCTTTCATGGAAGTTAAGATGTGACTAATGGCTTGTGAAGTGGTTCTTCCAGGTGTACTATGTATGGAAAACTGTGGTTGGATGAGACATGAAGAATGATAAATTTCCACTCTGTGAGACTTTTCCATGATCTAGTGGGAAGTACTTCTATGTGACATTGAAGACCCATGGTGGGAAGAACTTCTATGTGACTTTGCAAGACCACGGTATGCGGCGAGTAGGAGTACCTCAGTTGGTTATGATTAGTGGGAAGAACTTCTGTGTGACTTTTCAAGCCCACAGTATGCGATGAGGAGGTGGACCTAAGAATTAAATTGTTAGTGGGATGAACTTCTGTGTGAATTAGAAGACCCACTGTACTCAATATAGGATGAGTTCTCCAGTAGTCAAGGTGTTCGATGATGTGACTGATGATTCTTGTATCACTACACCAAATGTATACCTAGTGTGAGCTATCTTGTGATTCATGCTTTACTTTGAGGATTGCTATGTGGTCATTCCTTTTTTATTTTGGGGTCCCTACTGAGTATTTTTTTAATCACCCATGCACGGGCTTCACTCACATGTGTTGTGTTTGGTGCAGACGATCAACATTTCGACATAGTCTTTGGTGAACTAGGACCCAAAGGTGCTCAGGGTGACGAGACCAATGGATGCTATGACAAAATACTTGCTGGCCTAGGACTAGGTGAGACCTAGTAGGATCAGGTGGACTAGACATTCTACTTCATCTTCCAGTAGCTACCCAACTCTCACGATCAGGTGGGGTTTTCCTTGGATGGCCATATGAGTTTTCTTTTTTGTACATTTATTTTTTTAATTCTTTTATTGGGTTTGTATTCTGGAACACATTTTTTAGTTTTACTCAGATTATTTAAAGTGATTTTTGTTTGTTAGTTACTGTGTGGGACTTATTTGGGAATTTTTGTGCATACAGGTACTCAGGAAAATGCTCCCACTTGCAGGTTGATGCCTTCAGCGCTTGTCACCATCCCCTATCCTACAGGAGGCGGGATTGGAGTAGTCACAACATAGGCCCAGAGGGATGGGTCATGACATGATATCTTATTATAATGATGGTACAGTAGTTAACCACATTTTCCCCTTTGATTAAAGAATGAAAAACTGTCATTCATGCGTAGTGTGCACTACATTCTCCATGAAGAAATGTTTTTAGTTTTCCTTGACCTCCATACAAGGTTGTTCTTAATACATAATTTAATATATATATGTGTTATATTTATGAAATATTTAACATTTTAAAATAATAATCCATATAATTCCTTACACTAGTTCTTTGAAAATGAAATCATCATCTCTGTGTACATGAATACTTCATCCTCTATGGAATGTGGTATTTTTTTATTACAATTTTTCATGGAAAGATAAAAATATGTGATTAATGGAAAAATTTAAATTTCATGGTTTTATTATGGTTCTAGTATTCCATATTAGAGAGAAAATTAATTATATTATTAACAAGTGATCATCACCGTAACAGTCTAAGATGTTTTAGGCGCATTATGATTTACTTTCATCTTTTAATCATATGTATTTTAGTTATGAATTATTTTTGACGAGTTCCCAGAGTTGTTGATCAGTTTTAGAGTGTTTTAAATGAATTTATAGGTGAATTCAATGGGAATTTTTTTCCAAATTATACAGTTTCTCTAGGAAAACCACACACCGTATAGGAGTGGAACCTAGGGTGTCCCATAGTTCAGGTGCATGGTTTGAAAAACCATGCATCCCCCCATGATAATAGTGTGAATCCCTCTATTTACCAACAACATGATTGGTTCATGGTTTGGGAAAACATGTATGTAAACAATCAATTTTCCTATTTGAAATAGAATGAACCACATAGTTGAAACATGAATTTCCAAACTATGCACTCAAACTGTGTGTGTGGAAATTTAAGGATCAAAAAATCCATTTTAAAGGACATTTATGGCCTGTTTTGACCTATTTTTATTTATATATGAATAAATTATGAACCTTGAGACTCATATGTCATTACATGATGAATTACTCTCTTCCTAAGCTAGATTCGGGTAGATCAAGGAGAGTTACTATTTTCAAATTGAGTAATGTGTTCTAAAAATCATAGTTTTTTGGGTTCCTTATAGATTGATCAATTTTCCATTGAAATAATAATACATCAATAATTATTATGCCTGGTATAAGGATTATAATTGAGTTTAATTATTAATTCATCCATAATTTATAGAATATAGTTGGTTTTCTATATGATGATGACATCGTTTTGATTAGAACTCTATCTCTCATGAATGGTAGATATTTATGAGTATGTTATCAATGATCAATCTTCTTGTAGCCTTATTATTCTTGGATCTATTATTGGATCACTAATCTATTAATGATTTCATGGTGGATAGATGTTCATTTAAAAGGACAGATATTCTATTCAATAATCGATAAGTAATTCATAGTCCACTTTTCAATCAATAAGGAATCTAGGGAATTGATGTAATCTTCTTTAATATATCTTTGAAGTACTTATATTGATAGACTACATGAGGTATCTGATTCTAGAATGACCCTTCTAAACATATAATTTATATGGATCACCTTTTCAAACCTTCTTGAAGAACTAGGTCCCGAGATAGGAATCCTTAACATGTTATAGAGCCCTTTAATGATACACAATTTGATTCGTGCTTTGATCTTTTTTTAAATATTTGATTACTTCATCCATGGTCTTGATTTAGGAATCTCCTCAAAATATTAGTTCCTTGAATTCTATTATTTTAATGATTTATTATTGTGATAACATAAATTTTTAACTATGATTTAGGGTGATTACATGTGTGTGTGTGTATATATAGTCCATGAGAACTATATATAATGCTTGATTACCTGATTATTACTAGTGTAGCTTACTCCAAAGCTTGATGTTGATTTCATGTTGTTAAATTTTGTTTATACTATTATATCATGATGTGATGCTATTCTTTTCCTAGTTATTATCTACCATATTTTCTGTATTTACCCAACATTGGAGGATTTTTCTTAATAATCATAATAGGTAGACAATAATTGTATGATTTACCCTTTGAGGGGGAGAGAACATGACTTTCTGTGAAGATGAAAATTGACATATACATAGGGTAAGAGTATGAAAACCTTATAGATAGAACTGAAACATGATTTTTTATGGATATAGAGCAACATTAAAAAACTCGATGCCCTGTGAATATCAGGTGCATGTTCACTATGGGACCATATGGCCCGACCAAAGACTCGATGCCATGTGGATTCTATGTACATGTTCATTAGTCAGTCTTGTGGTCTAGCTCAAGGGTTGATTCCTTAAGGATTGCGAGTAACATGTTTAACAACCTTATGTCTAGTTATTGTTAAATATTGACACAATTTATTATCTCACCATCATGGATTTGAGGCAGGCAGTTCTGGGGAACAAGGTGTCTTCGTTAGTATTTGAACACTTAACATATGATTTATTATGTTTTCATGCACATTTATTATTATTATTTCACAAACATATTATACTTATGAACATAAGTTGAGGATGAATTGGTGGTGTTATACTAGGTTTTATTACTCAGAGTCTTCACAAGCATCTCAATGAGCATGTAGACTTTATGTACAGAGATCCAAGAATGGTCAAGGGGCCCATCACATATGGATGATCTAGGGAGCATGGAGAAGGTAGTATTAACAATATTTACTCTATAGAAATTCATACTGTTTCTTATTTATTTACTTTCACTCTATATCCTATGTTTTATATTTCTACTTTAGGAGCTCAGTTTGTTACATGCATGACATGGGATACATTTTTTATTATATTTATCTTCTACTATTATATTATATATATTTTTTTGTTTTCAATTATGTTTATTTTATGATACTATGATTATAGATGGAATAGTCTCCCCACTAATGGTGATTAGAGCCACACTACTATTATGAAGATTAATTCATTCATAGAGGCACACATGAAGTCTTATGGATCTCTAGCTGAGACCCGGTGGTTTGGGTTGGGGTGATACAAAATGGTTTCTAGGAAAAACTTTCATCCATTATTCATGGCTATTCTGGGATATGGTTGAATGATGAAATAATTTATAGGAATTAGGTAGTGGGTTTTATATGATCCTAGATTACTCATGTGTAATGAACCTCTATGTTACCATTGACAAGTTATCCGATAATTGTACTTTTGGATTTGTCAGTGTTCATGAATCCTGACTAGGAATGCATGGCCGCATTTCATATATATACCTATTATTTACTAAATAATAGTTCTTTTATTTCATGCATTTTTTTTATCTATTATGGATATACATGTATTATTTTAATGATTCATATATCTATTTAGGATGTAAGATTTGAACTTGAGCATACTGTTTTAATTTTCATATATATGATTATGAAAAATGTGAAATTATGAAGACCCTTGATTATTTCTAGGAGGGATATATCTTAGATTATGGGTATCATACTAGAAGAATATGTATATTGTTATATAAAATGTTTAGGAACTTTCTTAATGGATTTATGTGATTAAATGTTTCTTTTAAATTTCTAAAAGAACCCTCCTTAGAGTAACTTGAATTATATTTCTAGGGATGAAACACATGTTCTACCACAACCTATAAATTAGGATTAACTTGAGCATGCTTCTACACCTATATAGGTGGTTTAGTCAATATATCTAGTCCATCTTAGCCTTTTGTATTGTACCATCTCATATAAGTGGTGTATAATGGATGATGATTGATTATGAACAGAACTTATTTACATCCACTATACTTTCTGGATATTGTGGGACCCTAAGATTCCATGAGATGTGTTTACATCCTTATGGTAATATTTATCTTTATTGAGACACCAATGGACTAATTCTTCATTATAATGTTCCTTATTCTTTAGGGACCCTCTAGGTAATAGTGGAGTGTCATGGGCTAATCAAGTATACATGATGGTATTTTTGGAGGTGTTTTGATGTACCTATTATTCAAGTAATTAATTCCATACAATCTAAATCTAGAGAATAACTATAAATTTATAGAGTTCTAATAAGTATCCATGATCATATCAACATACTACAATCCTTTCCCTAAACTACTTTGTTTTCTTCCCACTTCTTCAAAAATTAGGAAAAAATTCTAGGAAGATTGATATTAGTTTTCATTTCAATATGAGATGGCTGGTAAGTATTTTTGATCAAGAGACATACTTAAAGATTCTAAACATGGAATTTACTATAGAGATGTTATTTGAGGAGGATCATGGAGTTAGTCTTCTTCCAACCATCAGTACCCAAGTAGGTGGACCTCATTTAGTTATGATGAGTGTCACTTCATGTAGTAGGAATAAGAAGTATAGGGACATGCAATAGGGTAGTGGTAGATATGATGATAGGAGTATGTATTCTTCAACCCCCTTAAGAGGATTTACACTATGTATAAAATGTAGGATGTTTGAACATTATCTCAATTTCTCTACATCATGTTTGAGTAAGTGTTAGTGGTGTGGAAAGATGCGGGATCCCTTATACCTCAACTACAGTGATTCAAGGCTTAGATTAAACATGGGAACACGATGGGTGTGATATATAATATAGGGATCTAGCTAGGTACATCAGTAGTAGGCTTAGACAATGAGAAATTAGGTGTGTCATATACCCCATAGACAGGGTCACATAGCTGAGGCAGACCAATTATTTAGAGTGGATCAGACTCTAGATAATGGTGGTGATGGATCATCTACTATGTAAGGCACAAGATTGATCATTTTATGCTATCTACTACATTTTATGATTCTTCTTCATACTTTTAATTTACTTCTTCACAATCTATTACTGGTCTTCACCCACTATTTGTGTTATCTTCTGATCTTCTTTCGTTCAATACACCTTTGGTCCGGAAGGTGGACCATCTTTCGTGATTCTCAAAGTCTTAAATAGTCAATTTTATTGATGGAAATCTATGGTACTTAATAATTCTAGAGAAAAAATCTTCAGAGCAATTCTCTTAATAGACTATCTAATCATCTTATATGCCAACATTGATTTTTATTAGAGATGAGTGTGATTTAGTTCACCCACAAGAGAGAAGTTCATGATAAATAGTGAGTGACTTAAGAGAAGGTAGATTGGGTCTATAGATGAGCCAGTTTGGGATGATTATAGTGTATATTATAAGGGTTTATATTTTAAAAGTATCAATGATAAACCCCAAGTCTTTTCCTCCAGTTAAGGATCTCTATCAAGACTTCTTCTAGATGAAATTGTACTTCTTCCCCCTAATACAAGTGTTAAATCTGATATTTAACTTGTGAAGGGTGACTATACTATTTCAATAGCCTTATATTATATCGTTCTGGCTGAGTTGAAGGATTTCAAAACATAGCTCAATTACATTTAATATAAGAGTTTTATTTCGGTGAGTTCATCACCATGGGGTGCACCTTTATTGTACTCTACAAAGGAGGATGTTTTTCTGTGACTCTATATAGATCATCGGAAGACGAATTAGGTGACTATGATGAAGATATACCCTTTAATTAGGATCAATGATCTATATGATTAGTTTTGGGGATCCTGATGGTTCTCTAGGACTAATCTCAAACTTGGATAACACTAATTTTGGTTTAGATATGTGGGCATCCTGATTATGGAGATTAGATGTAGTTTTGGGATACATGAGTACTTAGTGATATTGATTGTACTAAAAAATGCATCACTAGGGTTCATGAATTTCATGAGCATATTATTTTATCCATATTGTAACTCATTTATCATGATGGTAAATGAATGTATCCTCATTCACTCACTACCACCATAGTATCATGAAAAAACACTTTAGATAGTCCTTATTATACTTTTAGCACATCATCTTTTTCCCATGATGTTGAAGTTTTACTTTTGGATAAAAAATGTTTAAGTTAGAGGGACACAATTTTTAAGAAAGGTAAATATTTAGACCTAGAGAAATTATAGGAAATGTTTTCCAATAAACATATCCAAAATATGTTTAAAATTAGGATATTTATGGGTTTAATAGGATATCACTGAAGTTTTTTCTATGATTTTTCTTGATTTTCAATATCCATGACTACACTAAAAAAACATATTGTGATATTTTAGTGGTCATGCTGGTGTGAGGATGACTTTCTTGAGTTGGAGAAGTGGATTACTACAACTCTATAATTTTTATTAATGATCCTATGATTGAATATTTCATTTATTACGATTCATGAGAAGTTCATTTGTGGGTAGTTTAGATGAAGAGGGAGGGAGTTTTAGTTTATGGTTATGTTATCAATGAACCCATGAGTGAAGCTATCCTAACCATGACTTAGAGTTGAAATATGTGGTCTAAAGTATTATGTGTTGGTGTAACTCTCTCTTTAGAGATATGTTTGTAGATTGTCAGGACTACACGATCTAGTTTAATATATTCTTACCTTGATATAAAAATTTTAGGTAGATGAACTTGATAGAGTACCCATATAAATTCTACTATGAGATGGACTATGCACTAGGTAAAGTTAATATTGTGTTTGATTTAGTTGGCCATAAAATCCATGTATCATAGGAGGTTGGTGAATAGAATTCAAAGGAACAATGGTGCTTGATAACAATATTATCTGATTAGAGGATAGAGGCATTAAAGTACTAGGGATCAATGGAAAATTCTCTAATTGTGATCAAATATTATTTATTATAAGGGATAAAGGATAACTAGGAATTTGACCTAGAGTGTGTTGTGATATAGGGAAAATTATCTAGTGGTGACCCGATACCTGGGTGGTCGCTATATGATGATAGTGTGATCCTAGAACATGGGAGAGTTTTAGTCTATAGTTATATCAGTAAGAGAAAATGAGCTATTTTCATGACTTAAAATGGTGGTAAATCTTGGAGTGATACAAATGTACCATGACTTTAGGTGCTAGTTCTAATGGTTAGGGATAAAGAGGATTTTTTTTGGATTTTTTTCCAAATTCCTTACCTTCTAGGGGATTATGTCTGAGCACTAGTGTCTTGGTGGTTTTATCTAACCACATTTTTTAATAATGTAGAAGTATGGGAATGTCATTATGGAATTTTTGAAAGGGTTAATCAGGACCTCAATGATCTACGACACTATTTTGGTGATTATTGATCATTTAAGGAAAGTAGTTTATTTCTTACCAATTTGAGTGAATATCTTAGTAGATGAACTGGGAAAGAAGTATGTCTATTAAATTTTAATATTTCAAGGATTTCCTTGGCTAATTATATTTGACATAGATAAACATTTTATTTCATGGTTTTGATAGGGAATGTATATGTATTTAGGGAGCCAGCTAAGATTGATCACAATGTACTATATAGATATAGATAGATAGTCAAAGTAGATTATTTGTATATTAGAGTATATTCTTTGGTCTTGCGTCCTAAACATTAGTGAGATGTGGGATGATCAACTATACTTGTTTAAATTTACATACACCAATATATTTTGGGATTTTATATAAAAGGAACCATATGAGGATCTTTATTCATGTCTATATTGTTCACCACTATTTTGGTATAAATCTGGGGAGGAACACTAGTTGTGGGACATAGTATAGTAAAGAAGTTTCATCACAAATATGATTTGGTAGAGATATTATGACAATAATAAGAGAATAAATATGTAATTTTTTGTAGGAAACCATATTATTATGAGAATAACTCATCAGTTGGGCCACTGATGATTGAGGAAGCATGGGAAGCCAATGTCATCTTATGTTTCACCCTTTAGGGTCACCAAGTAGATTAGAACAATAGTTTACAATACATATATTTGTTCTCACTACTAAGGTATGCACGATTTGTTTCATGTTTTTTAGCTCTAGAGGTATATGTATAATTCTACAAATGATAGAAAATGTGAGGATGTTTAGTTCAGGACTGGCGCCTCATATGAGGAACACCCGATGTGGATTGTAAACTCGAGAAAGAAAGTACAATGAAGGAAAACGATAACACATATCATGATTATATGGAAACATGGATGGATCTAGGTGGAGACTTAGGATTTATAAGAATATTTCTAGGATCAATTCATTGAGATTATTGTGTAAGATTTCTAGAGACACTCTTCTAGATTGAAAAGTGTTTATTGGTATATAATTTAACAACCATTGAAATTTCATTTGTGTTATTATTTAATTTCAGCCTTTAATCATATATTTTTGAGTTTTGAATTGGTTTAGACAATTTTAGAGTGTTTTAGAATAATTTTTGAAGGCATATTATTTTACAATTATTTGCTCAGACCATGATATTCCTCCAATAAAACTATGCACCATGGGTATGTAGCACCAGGGGTGGAAAATTTTTATGGGGTATAGAATTGAAAACTATGGCCTCCAAAAAAATCGCATCACACTCTCTAATTACCAATAGTATGGTTGGATTAGTATTGGACAAAACATGCACCCAAACCATGTGTATTTATAGGTGAGGTAAAATTCTTTGAATGGTTGGTGCACATGTTTCAAATTTTTTCCCCAAACTCTATGAATGTGAATTTATTGATTAAAAAATGCCCTTCAACATCTATTTATAGTCAATTTTGACCATTTATTCTTTTTATATGATGCCCAATAAATCCCTCAGACTCACATATAAATCCATGATGAATTTATGTCCTCCCATGCGACATTTTGGAAGATCTAACAGTGTTATTGATGATGGATTGTTGTTTGTGGTCTAAAAACCATTATCCTTCAATTTCCTTCTAGATCTAATGATTTCCCAATGCAAAGAGACATATATTGTAATTTTTATTGATTTATGTATTATAATCCCATATAATGATGATTTTATTGACTTTTGATAGAATGAAGGTTTTTTTTGACATGAATATGAAATCCTTTTTACCAGAGATAGATCTCAGGAAAAAATGGACATTTCTAGGTAATTTAACATAGATTGGTCATCTTGAGATTTATTTTTCTTGAATATCATATTGGATATCTTTAGTAATGATAGTTTTATAGTGGATTTATGTTTTTTGATGAAAAATGAGGTTATTTTCTAGAAATGAAAAGTAAATCTTGATTCGTTATTGAATAAAAATGGATCCAATGAATTTACATTCTAACATTTAATATATTTTTGAGATAGTTCCATTAATGGACTTTGTGAGGTATGTGATTAGATAACATCCCTTATTTACATGAATCCCCCTTGGGTATCATTTCATAAAATATATTATGATGAACTATATCCTGAGATAGGCATCCTTGACATGTGAGCATGCTATCCATGGGTATGAAATGTGATTCCAGATTTGATCATTTTATGAACGTTGCAGTACATCTGATATGAGATTGAGTAAGGAAGATTCTTACCACTTATGGCCCTTATATACTCTTTTACATTGATTTAATATTTCTATGTCATAGCATATTAACAATGCTTAATGGTAATTACTTATGGGTGTGGGTAGCCAATAAGATCTTTATATGACGACTGATTCCATGTGTATTACTAGTGTAGCTTATCACTATTCTAGTTGATGACCACATGTTTTTATATGTTGTTGTTACTATACTCTTAAGATTAAATTCAATTACCTTACTTATTATTCACATCCTTTTTGTGTGTATTTTCCATCCCTTAGAGGTAATTTATATATACCAGTAATAGGTGGACCATTCTTGTATGATTACCCTTTATAGGGTGAGTACAGACAATATGCAGTGATGATGATGATGAAACTATAGTGATAGTAGGAGAATGATATCCTCAGGGACTAGACCAAAATTTAATATCTCATAGATAATAATTATTATGAAAGAAAATGATTGAATGTGAATTCTAGGTATATTTTAACTATTTTTCCTTGTAACCCAACCTGAGACTTAATGCCTTGTGAATACCAAGTACATGTTCAGTAGTCGACCTTCTGGACCAACACGAGACTTGATGCCTTGAGGATACTGAGTAAAATTTTCACCTTCCTTGGAAATAGTTCTTAATCACTTTAGGATCATTTTGTTATATTACCATTATAGAGTCAAGGAAGGTATGTTTTGCACTCTTGGTGGCTTTTTTTGTAGAGAAACACCCATCACACAATTTTTTATGATTCATTTTCTCCTTTATAATAACCACAAAAAACACCTTTTCTAATTTTTAAATCATTTTAAGGATGTATTGGTGGTGTCCTAATTGATTGTATTACTCACACATTTCATGAGAATCTTGATAAATTTGAATACATTCTATATAGGGATATATGCATGGGAAATGGGATTATGGTAGAAGGTTGAGTTGGTTAGCTTGGAGTTGTTAGCAGTACCATGATGTACTCCTTAGGATTCTATAATCTTTCTTATTTATTTACTTACACTCAAAATACTAAGATTTTTTCCTACCATATTGGGAGCCTGGTCTGTTAAATGTATGAAATTGGTGATGCTTTGTTATGACATTTATCTTATTCCATTGTAGTCTGGATTGCTATATTTTAATTTATATTTATTATATAACACTTCGATTACTGAGGTTATAGTCTCCCCATTGACAATGTTTGAACCATCACTACTAGTAAGTAGTCTCTTTCATATGGGGAGGTAAACATGAGGTCTTGTGGCTCTCCTTCTTGGACTCAGTGTTCTTGAATATGGGAAGGTACACATGAGGTCTTGTGCATCTTCATCTTGGACTTGGTGTTCTAGGTTAAGGTGTTACAATAATTAATTTAATTGATGAACAAAAGAATACAAAGAGTAAAATGATGTATCTTTTTAAAAAATGACTTTATATTAATATTTTTCTATTTAAAATTATTTAAAATTATGATATATAACAATAAAAACCATTAGATAAGATATTTATACTTCGAGTATAATATTATTACAAATAAACCACATCACGATCTTCTATTTATCATGGTACGTAGATGTATGTATCAATTTAATAACATAAATAAACAATAATATAAATTTATATAATAGTTGAATATGTCAACATTATTAAAATTATAAAATGATATAAATATTTAAATAATTATTTCTTTTATTTTAAAGATGTTATATCATGATTTAATTCACAAATTTACAAAACACACATTGATCATTAAGAAATTATAGAAAATTATTGTTATCTATTTCATCATCATGGAAAAAGAATAAAACACTCATAGAAGGAATCTAAATCATCATAAATTTTTAAAAATCATCCATAAAATAAATTTATTATCCTAGAGAAGATGATATTTTTTATAATAATGAATATAGACACCTAGTACAATCAATCAAAACTAAAAATAGTTGATGTGGAAATATTTTTAATTCATGCAGAGAATGAGAATTTATGAAAAGAATAGTTGAAAATTGATATGGGAATGGTTCTTAATTATGTTATTAAAATATCTATGTTTGTGATTTTGTATGTTGATGTACGTTCATTGAAGTCAAGAAATTAGGTAAGGGACTTTCATTTCAATTTTTTTTATTGGTACATGCTATTTATTCTGAACATAATTTCTATTATGTGTTGTTTATACTATCTATTTGAGATTTTATATCATGAAATTTATTTTATTCATGGTATTTTAGGATCATTTAAAATCTGTAACTTTGATGGGGTTTTAATTTAATTGCTACCCAATCCATATGTGAGTTTTTTCAGTCTTTATTTTCATTTTTTACGACTCATGCTATATTCAGTACTTAATTACTTTTATGTAGTGATTAAATTGACATGGAGAAAATTTTAACATATTACTCATGAATTTCAATTTATTTTAATGTATATATTGTATTCCCACCCTCACATTCTTTTTATTATAGATTCACCAAAACAGTTATAAAACTCAATCCTTTCCTTAGTGGAAAACCCATCACACATTTTACTAAAGTAAATGCATGCGTAGTTTTTAAACAAATACATATATTTATATATAATATAAATTGGATGTGTCTTTGAAAAATACGTTTCTAATTATATTCACCCTAAAAAGGGTTGGTTGATAATTGACACAATCACCACATTGATTCACAATGATGGGGCCTAAGACTGCAAAACTTGGATATAAAATCTTACTAGACATGATTTGGAATATTCACACAATCTTTAAAAAACATGATGAGTGATTTGAAATTAAATTTCATTGGTCACCTACAAATAAAAGTATTGAAACAAATCACTATCTTCCATATAAAACCTAACACATTGAATGTACTCCCTCCACTATATTACTTTGAAAACAGTACTTCCTGTTACTTTGAAGACACCCCATAATATCTAATTTGACCAAGGGATTCTCTACAAACATTAAAATTATTCCACTGAATAGGGAACTAATTTTTTTATCTATTTTTCATTGATCATATATTCTTATTTTTATTCATCTATAGGTGCATTAGTTATTTCAATGAAATATTTTTTAACTCTTATGGTGAATGATTTGACTAAATTAGTTGATGAGTGAGACCTGAAATTATATAGCCTCTCGATTCATTGATTGATATAATAAGATAAAAAAACATGGGTTTTTGTTTTTACCACTCTCCTTATTGATTCAGTGTCTTAGAACAAGGGCACTATACTATTTTTTATTTCCATAATTATGTATTACATCAATTTGAGATCAATGATTATTTATATCCATGATTTATTTTATTTTCATGGATATATAATTCCCCAGTTTCAATTAATTATGGATTCCTGTTGCATATTAATTAATTCAATATCAATTATTATGTGATTATATTTTGATATCATTTATTTTATTATACTCCATACTAATCATCTAAGTTCACCATTAATTTTTTCCATTCCTTAGAAAAGCATTAGTATAATTATGTTTAATTTTATAGGATATGTTGGAATGGATAATAATGTTTTTTCAATATGTTCATACAATATCAAATTTTATCAACTGTAATGTATGTATGTATCTAGTCTTCTATGAGAACTAATCTGTTGGATCCTATGAGAAATATTTTATTCTGTACCAAAACTAAAATATTACTACTAACTTCTGGTTTTAGGTGTCCAAGAAATTTTAGTTGGTATCACAATAAGTTTAGTAAGAAACTTTCTGACTAGATATTGAGAAAACTTGTTAGATATCACAAGTACTATAGAAAACTCTCATGAAAATGACTGAAAAAACTAGAAAACTCAATAGGAAATCTATTTCACAATTCAATATTATGATTTAATTAGGTGTATTATATTGTACAAAGATAGACAAATACATGAGGAATGTGAACCATATCAATTCCTTTAGTTAGTTTAGGGATATATCCCCAGAATAAGTCAATGATTCAGGGGATAAGGATAATCAGTTTATTACCATTTTTTGGGAATTTAACAAAGGTTATAAAAATAATCCCACATTTATAGAGAAACTTATTGATCCATATAATGGTTTAATTATTTTGGAAAACTTTATTTGATAAAAAAATCTATAATTTAATGGAAGAACTAATCAATTGGTAGTTAAAAAATGGATGAAGTCCCTAGATAAGATCATTATCTCATTTTGAAGTAGTGAAAAGGAAAATTTCATCATGGAGGTCAATAATATTAAGAAATGTTTGGACCAATGGTGGTCACTAATTAAAAATAATTAAGTGGAAAATGAGATAAAGAACATGTAATTATAAAATTTTCAGGAGTTATTCTATGAAAAAAACTTTCCTTATGATAAAATATTAGAAATAAAAAGGTAGCTTCTAAATATTAGACAAAAGAGATGGAAATTGTTGTTTAGTATGAGGATAGATTTAAAAATATAGAAAGATATAGTAAGAAATATGTTTGTTTACCAGAAATCAATATTGATCATTTATTTGATAGGTCAAATTTGAGAATGTGAATGGTGTTAATATCTTAAACTATTCTATTATATTAGGATATAGTATATAGAACCATTAATTTAGATAATTATTCCTCAAAGATGTATTTTTTCATTTGAAATTAGGATAAGAAGAGTCTAGATGAGCATGATGGGAATAACAGTACGAAATACATGAATAAAGGAAGGCATTTCCCATATGAGATAACAATGGGATGAAACACCTGTAAGAATTGTATGAAGGGAAAAATATTTTACTAAAAGTGTAGATAAAAGGCCATTAATCTCATTAATACATAGAAAAGGTAAAATGTATTAACATAAAATGATTCAACTGTAATGATATGGGACAATACATGAACAAATACCCCATAAATCAATGCAATTGACCTAAAAGGATAAGGGATTAGAGTTAAACATATGTGATTACCTCATCTGAATTCGAAGTTACTAATGGAATGTTGGAAGACATACAGATCTTAACATCAATGTTATATAATGTTTTATTTGATTCTTGATATTGAAACTATTCTATGTTTTCTATAAACATCAATTATTTCTATAGCTCCCTAGTATGTGAGTGTCAATTAAGACACCACATGGAAATATTATGGAAATAATGATATGTTAATCTATTTTAATTATGGTGTATGTATATACAATATTTGAAAACATTTTTATTCTCCCAACGGTTGAATTTTATATAATCCTTGGTATGTATTGGATTTGAATTTATAATGAATAAAATTTAATTCTAAAAGATGGATATTATAATTCATGATTGTAAGGTGGAATCTATCATATTTTTTATGGAGACTTCATCATCTAAATCATGTTTGGATCCTCTATTACTAGATATTCTTAATGAAATTATGGCAGTATAGGAATATCACGTGTGATAAATTTATAAGGAATATATCGTATGAATAGAGGAAGTACCCATGGTACAAAAAATTATTGATGTTTTTTTATTAGAATTACCAAGTCATCTAGTAGTGCAGGAAGTTGAAGTTTATATTATACTCATTTTTTATTCAAGGACAACGTCAAATACTCCCAATAGAATGAATCCATTAGAGTTATCAGAGTTAAATAAATTGATATAATATTTATGTGATGATGGATTTATATGCCCTAGCGTTTAACTACGGGGATTTACTATTTTTGTATTGAAAATGAATGATGGGTCTGTGAGATTATACATTGATTATTTAGAGATCAATTACCTTACTATAAAGAATATTTATCCTTTACCACACATTCATGAATTATTTGATAAAATTAAAGTAGCCTAATAATTTTAAAATATCAATATTTTCTTAGGATATTATTGGTTAAGGGTGAAGAAGGATGAGATAAAGAATATAATATTTTGAACTAAAGATAAAAAAATTATTTTCAATTAATTCCATTTGGATTTAAAAATTTTCCTTATATAAATATGTATATGAAGAATATATTATTCAATAATTACATTAATAAAATTTTAGTGGTATTAATTTTTTGATATGTTAAAATATTATCAGTGTTATGAAGGGCTTGAGTGTCACCTATAACAAACTTTGGAAACCCTCAGAAAAAGGATATTTTATAGGAAACCTAATAAGTATGAATTTATCATTCATTTTTATTTTCATAACCAAACTGTCTCTATAAATGGAATATATATTGACCCTTCAAAGTGGAATGTACTCCATGAATTACCAATTCTAATGAACATAACTAATATATGTATATTCTTAAAATTATCATGTTACATTAATCTATTTATTAACTATTTCACTTAGTTGTCCAACCCATTAATATAGTTAACATGAAAAGGGGTTAAGGTCACAATATCCTAGGAATGTGTGAAATTTTTTTAAGAGATAACTTGGAGAATAATTAATTAAATAGTATTATCTTCACCATTAGGTAAGGAAGGAATTTTAATATATATTCATGAATTAGTGAGAGGAATTTATTGTTTATTTATATAGTATGATAAGGTGGATACCTATGCATCAACTTTTTTTAAAATTGGTGAAGAAAATTATCTATCTCATGAAGTTGATATAAGATCCATTATCCTTTATTGAAAATATAGAGACACAAACATTATCATGAATGAAACAATATATATATATATATGTAATAAAATAATTTTAATTACATATTCTCTAAGAAGGAGCTCAATATGAATAAATAAGATGGTTAAAACTATATAAGGACTATGATTTCTTGATACATGACCACACCAGGAAAGAAATCATGCTTTATGATACATTTTATAGTAGGAACCACAGGTTTATAACCATGATTATGATTAAAAAGGTTAAAATATATAAATATCAAATAAATTCGTATATGGTAATTTTTAATAACAAAGAGCCATCATTCCTTTTCCATGATATTTATGAACCATCCTTACAATAAATGACAGAGAAATCCCTTTATAATGGCATGGAATTACTGAGGAGGATTGATATAGTAAATTATGGGAAATTAATAGACTTAATATATAAGATAGATTGTTGACATTCCAAACTATTTTTTTGTGTTGTATACATAAAATAGTTGAAGAAGGAATTATTAGATGATGTTTGTAGATCAAATTTCACTATATATTGATGTAGTAAAAATATTTATAGGGATTTAAGAGAAAATTTTTTATGGAATGGTATGATGTGAGAATTTGAGAACTATGTTCCCATAAACATAGTATTTCAGCAAGTAAAGATTTAAACAATACATCATCTCTGATTCATGCAACATGTTCCTACACCAATATTGATGTGGGACCATATTGTAATGTACATTCTTATTATACTTCCAAAGAATCTTTGGAAGAATGTTTATTTGAGGTTCCTTTCTAGTATACAAACTATGTCTACTCATTTCATAGGGATAAGATAATATGTACACCATCAGTGCATTTCTTAGCTCTATATCAATGAAATCATAAGGCTTAAAGAAAAACCTCTACCAACTAAGTCAAATCATTCCCATGGTTCACATTGAAATTATGGAAGAATATTTAATGGAATATAAACTCTATAATACATTTAAAGACCATATATCATCCCCAAACTGATGGGAAGATTAAAAAGAATATTAAAACATTGTAAGACAAGTTGAGATCATTTTATCTTAACATAAATTATATGTTGGATCAGTATCTTCCATCGGTGTATTTTTATTCAATAATAAATCTCATTCAAGAATCCATGTTGCATCATATAATGTTTTGTATTATAAAAAGGTTTATTTTTCCAACATATTAGGATTTATTTGGAGAGATAAATCTAGTTCCCTAGAGCCTTTGGAGGAGATGACTCTCAAAGTAC
The DNA here is from genome assembly GCA_963277665.1 of Viscum album. Lineage (NCBI taxonomy): Eukaryota > Viridiplantae > Streptophyta > Magnoliopsida > Santalales > Viscaceae > Viscum > Viscum album. The sequence goes on along the minus strand of OY728138.1, from coordinate 1,432,707,481 downwards.
ATATTATTGAAGATTATAATTAAGTATCTCACTATAGAAAAAATAATTATTCTATTACTAATAGTAAAGACATTGAATTTCAAGTGGTGGATCGTTTATTCTTGAATCATTCACCATGGAAGGTATTTGTAATACTTTTTAAAAATGTGATGTTTTGTCCTAGGTACATTGGGCCTTTTCAAACATAAGAAAATATTATATTTGTATCATATCTTTTGGATAAAACACCCAGCCATTATGAATATCATGATTTCCACCATGTTTTATTAATAAGGAAATAAATTCCATATGTTACAAATATTCTCACATTGAGGGGATAGAGTTTTATCTTGATATGTCTTATAATAAATATATTTTTTATAATATTGATAGTGGAGAAAAAGTGTTTTAGAATTAAATAATTGAATATTTGAAATTACTTTGGAGAAATCATAAACTAGAAGAGGAAGACCATTATCCTAGTGAAGAAATGAGGAACATATATCCACATTTTTTAAATATCAGATATATAACCAAATTTAAAGGCACTTTTTAATGTGGAGAGAATACAATACCTACGAACCTACTATAGTAGATATGCAACATATCCATAACTATCACATAATAGGCACCCTGAAGAGCCATTATTGATGGGTATATTTAAAATATTAATTTCTAAATGGAGAAATTCAAATTTTTTAAAAAATATTAATCTTTTTTGATCATATTCACAATGATATTATATTAAGGTTAAATTTTGGGATTCATCTAAAATGAATGACTTTTAGATGAATAGTGGAAACAAAATTACTGTTAAAACTATGACTTTTAAGACATCTAAAGGGTGTAAGATTGAAAAAAACTCACAAAACCATTATTCTAAAGAAAAAATATTTTATAAGTCACATTATTTGTTTTAAAATATAATGTTTAATTTATAAACCCATATTATATATTTTTAAACCTAAGTCAAATTTTCCCCAAAAATCATGGTTAATGCATTATACACTTACTATTTTAAAATTATATTATATCTCTATTTAAAATCTAGAATTATTAAATGTTATTAAAATTTTAAATAAATAGATCTAAATTATTAAAAAATTACCATTTTGTTTTCAAAAATAAAGAGTAAATTACTGTGGTTAAAACTTATTGCCACTATAAAACCTAAATTGCCAAAACTAATAATTAGAGGGGTAAAGGGACATAAACAGGAAACATCAATGTATATAATTTAATTTATGTGGTTAATAGAGAAAATTTCTCTTCTTAAATCAATTATTTATAAATTTTTGATCCACTTTACATGATTATTATTTCCCATTATTGAAACGTTTTGGGTATTTACAAAAAATACCATCACTCATTACTTTTAAAATGGCACAAATATCACCACATTACCTCACACCAAAACCAACTTAAATCATTAAAAACACTACCAAAGCCTTTAAAAAATCCTATTACTCTTTTAAGTGTTTATTTTTTCTCAAAACACAATCCTCTAAAGGCTTAACCCCCATTTTGAGGGAGATAATCCACTAAGTCTGGTATAACTCTCAATCTTTTCTTTTCTCATTTCTAAATCAATAAGTACATTTATTATTCCTTAAATTACACCAAATTAAAATAAAAACATCATTACCATTAATGTAAATATATATTTTTATAATTATGGTACATTCATTATTCACATTTCCCATTTCCCTCAAGAAAAATAAAACTGTCATTCATTCGTTGTACAAAAAAGTTTCTCTATATCACAACATGTTCTATTTTCTAACACTTCATTACAATTATGGTAAGAATAGATAATTTAATATATTTTTTATCCTTTTTAGCATATTTTATTTTTTAAATAATAAACCATAATACTCGTTCATCCTATTCTATGAAAATGAAATCATCATACAAGAATACGTACAGAAAACCGCCTCCATGGAGTGGTGTTTTCTATTAATTAATACCACCTTCTATAGATGGTTATAAGGGTGATATTAAAGGATAAATATTATTTTTATGACATAGTTAATTTTATTATATTAAAAATTAGAGAAATAATTAATATATTATCAAACAATGATCATCATCAATGAAATCATTTAAAATGAGAGTAGTGAGAGGAAATTGATCTCTTCATCCTCAGTAATTGCATTGTATAAATAATCCTCAATTTATACATCATTATAAATTAGATATATCAACCTATGAAATTTTACATAATATCATTACTTTTTATTATAATGATATTATCTTTAAACCACCTCATAATCATTTCTTAATTATGTTATGTTCAAATATTCGATGAATTATACACATACATGAACAACACTATGTGTTTTTATCTTGGATTACATTGATAAATTTTTTACTGCTATAATATTTCTTAAACATGTAAATAATTATTTATTTGGTTTTGAAGTCATTATAAAAATATTTAATAAATTAATATAGAAAACACACATCGATCATCAATTATCACAAAAACTTGCTTATTATCAATTTCTTCTTTGAGGATATGCACTAAAACACTCATGGAAGTAATTTGAAACATTATAAATTATTAAAAATAATTGATAAAATAAAATTTAATAACCTTGTATTGTTTATCATCTTATGAACAATTAATTACTACATCACTATTATGAAACAAGTGTAAATTTAAAAATTTATAAACACATAATAGTGAATATGTTGAATCCAAATAGAGAATGACTATTTATGAAAAGTATAAATAAAAATCTATATGATTAAGGTTATAAATGAAGTTAGTAACATTTATATGTTTCTGATATAGGTATAAAATGTATATTCATGGAATTCAGGACAAGAGGTCACAATTTTCTATCTCAAATTTCTCTCTTTGAAACATACCATGTATTATGCACTTAATTACTTTTATGGGGTGTATGTACTACCATTTTGGGAATTTATATCATGAAAGAAATTTTATTTATAGTATTTTATGATCAATTTGTATCCCTACCTTTCAAAAGGTTTTTATTGTATTACTATCCAATCTATAAGTGTGGGTTTTCATCACAATTTTCATTCTTTTGGACTCATGTAATATTCACTACCTATTTCATTTTTTGTGGCATACACATTACTAGAGAATAAATTTTATCATGATAATAATTAATTTAGAAGGGTTTATAATTCTATATTATCATCCACACTAATATTATTCTGATTTAATAGTTACTAAAATATTGTAAAACTTAGTCATTTCCATGGTGAAAAGAACATACTAAATTCTGGTATGGTAAATATTTTAGCCATTTCTCATAAAATAAATCCCCATATGGATACATAGAAGTGGATGGGGATTTAGAATAAACGAAACTTGGATTACTCACCTATAATTGTGTTTGATTATTATTGAATCAATCATCTCACAAATGCATGATGAGTAGGCCAAAGAGTACACACATGGTTAAAAACTCATAATGGATACACTTTAAAATATTCACATTCTCTTTCTAAACCATGATGAATGATTTTTCCTACCATTTAATTGGTCTCCTGCCAATTAAATATATTGAAACCAATTATTTTCTTCTATGGATAACCCATCACATTGAAATTACCAACACTACTATATTTCATGGATAAGGGTGCTTTCTATTACTTTTAGATTACCCCATATCTTATAAATTCATTAAGGTGTGGTGTCTTAAACATCAAAATTATTCCATTTAATGGAGAATTATCTGTTTTATATGTATTTAAATATATGAATATCCATATTTGTATTCATCCAGAGGTTCATTATGGAATAGTATGAAATGGATTGTTAAGTCTTAATGTGAAATCATTGGACTTAATCAAGTGATGAGTGGGGACCAAACTTAGATAAACCTTGAAACATCAATAGTTATGTTTCAGGTCGGTCTCGAAACACCCAACGGTTCTACATCCGACGATGCGTGGACCTGCTTTTCAAAGGCAGACATTCACCGTGCAATTTGGCCAGCGATGCTTAAAGAACTCACATTGGTCGATAGGATGGGAAGTAGGGCTCATCACACCCTTTTGGGGGGAATTATTGCCTGTTTCGGGACTCTCTTATAGATTTAAGACATATTAATATGTTTACGAATCATTGGTTTATACCCAAGCATAGTATCCACATATTACTCCTGGTTGGCAATGGTCTGCTGGACACCGGGGTTCAGAATCATTTAGGCCGGAGGTTTACCATCCCTCATTGGATTAATGACTCTGAAGAATTTGGACACATTGAGACGGTGCAAGGAGAATCTCGATGAACCAATGTGAAGATAGTCGGATCGACCGATTTTTGGGCTTGAACCTCAGGGAGGCTTCCTACGTATGCTGCCTAGGAGACAGGGATCAAAGTTCACGTAGTTCGAATCGGGGTGTCGGAGAACCGACGTGAAGGTGGACCTAGGGGTCCGATGGTGATCGGGCTTGAACCTCGGGGAGGCTTCCTACATACCATGCCTTAACATGGATCAAAGTCCTTGTAATTCACATAGGCTTGGGGCTTACACTATGAGGAGGCCCAAGATGTGGACTGGGGCTTACACTCTGAGGAGGCCGATGGTGTGGATTGGGTCTTAAACTCTAAGGAGGCCCATAAGAGGATGTCATGTTCAATGCTTACTCTAAGCCCACGTGAGTCATGCTTAGTTTGAGAAACAAGAGGCAGCAGGGACCAGACGATCATGTCACGAAAGGTGCATCCGTGAGGAGTGGAGTGGGGCTTACACATAAGGGTGACCCATAAAGTCCAGGCTTACTCCGAGATGGATGCCCATAATTTCTTCCTCATGTCTGGCCATGAGGGTATTCCAGCCCATTGGTGGGTTGAGGATTATAATGGGGGACAATGCCTATGCACAAGTGTACAAGCGGGAGAACGCCAAGGGTGTTGGAATCAGTCCGAACAAAGGGAGATGAAATGTGTGAATTAAATTCCCAAAATTCAGAACAAAATGAGGGTGGCGTGACGATGGAGGATAACTATTGACCGTAGTCAAAACACAACATCCATATCACGTTAGCCTGAAATGGGGACAAACAAATGAGGGTCGACTGCTGACCGTGTTTGAAACACAGGACCTGACTCGAATTGTTTCTTAAAGTCTTTCAGGGGTGTTGGCCCAGGACGATAGGTGAGCCAAGGCAGCATGGGACCAGGCCGTTAGGGGGTCCTTTCATAAATGAAAAGGAATGAGGATCTGAATGAAGGAAACAAAAAGCGTGAGGCAGAGTGATGGAATGTTTGAATAGATTCCAATTCTCTTGAAGGTATGCCACTGTGATCATAGCATGAGGAATCTTATGATTGGAGCATAAGGCATCTCTTGTTTAGAGCAAGAGGCAGCCTACATTTGGAACATAGGTAATACTACAGTTTAAAGTCATGTAGATAAGACTTCTTCTATATAGTTTAACATCACATGGATAGGATGAGGGCTATACAGTTTAACGTCTAGTGGGTAGGACGACAACCATACAGTTTAACATTGTGTGGTTAGGACGACTAGGTAGGAGATACCTAGCAGTGGTTGGAGTGGGACTTATGCAAGGGAGGCCCTTTCTGGATGAACCTAGCAAAAGGAGCTAGGTAATGGGGTTATAGGAAAGTCATGAGAAGTATCTTGACTCATGGAATGTATAGGATGGATGTTGGGGAGGCGCAAGGGTACAATGTAAAATACTGTTGACCCAGCCTGAAAAGTTCGCGATGTGACTCTTCAGTTTTCATGGGGGTTAGTGCCGGGCTGGGACCGGCCCAGGGGCATGGACCAACAAGTGAATGGTGGTTTCCACATGGGAACGGGCCATGTAGAAGCTGGCCATGAGGAGCTGGCCATGAGGGACTGGCAGTGGAGGAGCCGTCCGCAAATGACTGGCCGCGAGGGATCGGCCACATGTGGTTTGCGGTCTGGTTGTCCGTGAAGGGTGTCCGCGGAGGATCTATCCATGAGGGAGCATGCCGCGAAGGAGTAGGCCACGAAGGAGGCTCTCCGTGAAAGAGGCTATCTGTGAAGGGTGATGTCCGCGAAGGGGATGGCCGTCTGTGAAGGAAATGGCTGTGAAGGGCATCTGCAAAGGGGCTGGCGCCTATCCTACTTCGCGCCCATGGAGGGGTTCCTGCCTCCATTTCGTGAACGACACTAGTCCATAGAGGGGGTGGCCACAGAGGGACTATCCGCGAAGGAAATGGCCTATGTGGTCTGGCCACGAAGGAGGCTATCCGCAAAGGAGTAGGCCATGAATGTGTAGGCTGCATGTGGTTCGCGGTTTGGTTTCTCCCCTATGCGGAAGAGTGAATCCGCAGACGATATGGGGTCTGCGGATGGTCGCAGAACTTTACTACTGGGAGCAATTTCTCCAGCATCTCCCCATGGGTTTTCCCCATCCTTCCTCCTCTTTCTCTTTTTGGTTCCCCTTGGTGAATATTTATAGATTCTCAAAGAGGTAGTATTGATGGTCACACGACACATTTTGCGGAATCCCATGAAGGAACCCCCACCCACAGATGACTCAGTCAACTGATATTTGATGAGTCATGACGGGGTTGCTTCGCGACAGCACACAAATCCGCCTCTATTCCACAAATGATGAGGTTCACGGTGGCATGAGAAGGTTGTCGCGGTTCGCGAAGGTGGACCAGTTTGGCGCCCAGCGGTCTTCTTGGTTCGCACCTGCGGAGGCGCTCTACCTCTACTTCGCAGACGACGCTGGTCCGCGGAATTATGGGAGGGCGGTCTGCTGAACCGGCCGCATGCTGTTGCTGGGACCCAGTGCGCAGACCGGTTTGGTCCTTTTTTAAGTCTTGTGGTAATTGGATTTGCCCCTTGCGGAATTTTCAGGACCCTATAAGGTATAATGAGAAACAATTGTGTGTGTTTTATTTTGTATTAATAACCCCATATAAGTATAGTATCTTAGAACAAGGCCTTGAAATCAAGTTGTGATGTCTGCAATTATGCACTCCATCAGTATGAGATCAGTGATTAATCCGTGTTTTCATTTAGTATCATGGATATAAAAAAACTCAGTTTCAGTTGATTATAGATTATAGTTTCTTATTTATTCCATCTATATAACTTATTCCATGTTTATATTATGATATCATCCACCGTATGCTACTAATAATAAATAATCTAAGCTCACCGCTATTTGTTTTCCTTTCCCTAGGAATCCTATAAGATAACAATGAGTAATTTTTAGAGATACGATGGAAGGATTAACAATTCTCTCACTATATGTTAATATCATATCTTATGTTTTTGAATGTACTGTATTTATCTTTTTTAACACCTGATTATTTTATGATATATTTATCTTTAAATAAATAGTATTTCTTTGATTTCTTGTTTCACATGGACCATATAGCTTAAGCAACCAGTGATATAATATTATTTAGTATGTTAGTTGCCACCTATCTAATGGATGGGAGGGTAATAATATGACAAAGAGAACTAGGAAAACTTATTTTTACATATTAATGAATTTAATTTATTGGTTTTCAATTGGTTAGAAATTAATATTAAGTCATTTAATAGGTAAAAGATATATTTTTTTAATTTTTTTATATTAATTATTTAAATCAATATTTTTTTATTAATGATTTTAATAACATATTTAGATAATATATCAAATATAATATTAAAATTCATAAAATATATTTTAAATGTAATGGAATAAATATAAACATAATTTTATGCTTAAAATGTTTTTTTTATAAAAATGGTTTTGTTACATTGTGTAAACATATATTTAAATGAATTTATATAAATTATTAAAATTTAATCATATAATATGGATTAAATATTTGAAATCTTAATTATTTATATAATTTATTGGGTTCAACATATTGTTTTCATAATGAATTGTAAAAATATTAAAAAAAATTTACTTCGATTATGGTTAAAATGGGGGTTTCAGGTGTTTAAAATATAAGATAAGTGTACAAATTAATATAAAACATGTATAAATCTAATTTTTTGAAGATATTTAATAATTAGTTTATAATAAATTCTAATTTATATCCATTTGGTTCCACATAAACTAAAATGAGACCATATATTATTTAAATCATTTAATTAATTCCATGTGTATCCCTCCCATCATTTATAAAAGGGGATTTTCTCCCCCCTTACTCACACAATGAAATGCCAATAGATCTACAGATACCTTCCCAAAAAACCTTAATATCTCCCATAAATCTATTATTTTTCTCCTGGTATTACCCAATTTTCATTTTAATATGGCTTAATTTGTATGTCAAAGGAGGTCTCTCATAAAAGGTTCCATCATTTTACCCGACTCATTGAAATTCTATTTCTTCTTCAACATCCTAAAAATATTTTGTAAACATTCAGAAAGAATTAATACAATATCATAAATATAATGGGATTTATTATGATTATATTCAAACCATTTCCACCTCATTTCCATATAATTGTAAATGAAAGTACAACTCATGTGTACATGAGAACTACCGCCTCCCCCTAGAGATATGAATCATTTTCCATAATCAATTTTCATAGTAATTTATTATGATGTTTTTAATTTTTTAAATCTTATATTTATTAAATAATTACAATTATTGGATTTTAATACCTTATATACCTTTTTATATTCCGATTCATTGAGAAATTATAACGTCGCTCGTGCATACATATGTACAACCACCTCCACAAAGTGACGTGATTCTTTTTTAATTTTTGATTTTCATGGACAAAAATAGGGATAGATTTAATTAAAATATATTAAATTTTTCATATAATTATTATAATTTAATGTTTCATTATAATTTACCTTTATTTCTTTCAATCAATCAAAAATGTAAAACATCACCCATGAGTATGTACATAATACCATCTCCGGGAAGTTATGTAATTTAATTTTCTTCATTACATTATATGAATGGTTATATTATTTCATATAATGAATAAATATGATACTTATTTTTAGTCAATATTCTATATATTATTAAATTGGAAAAAATGTAAAAATATTCGAATCATGAAACTGAAATTTGAATGAAAAATTCTCTAGTTTTTACCATAATGATTATTTAAATGATTAAATTATTAATAAAATAATGATTGGAAATTGTAAGGGATTTATAGTTATTTTTTAATATATACTATTTTATAGAATATATGTATGAAAAATAAATATTTATTATATCATATGATTTACCATATACAAATCTTGCCATGATTTAATGTAATGGATTCATATTTTAGTCTCATTTCTTTCAAGGATTATTTATATTAAATTTAAATTTAGTTTAATTATGTGTTATATATCATTTAAAAAATATATATTTTATTTTTCTTTATTTAATTTTTTGATTTTCATTTTTAAAATTCATTCTAATCCAGTTTTTATAAAAAAACTATAGAGAAAATGTTTTTAAGAAAAGGAATCTTTATTTTTTATTTAGAAGGTAATTTTTTCCTCCCATGTCCTTATTTTAATTAAAATGTTATCATAAATATTTTAGTAATTCTCAGATGATTTATTAAATTCATTTTTACCCTTATTTAACTTTCCATTTATGGGTTTAAAAATAATATTCTTTTCATTTTATAAATAAGGTATTATTTTCCAAAAGATTGAATGAAATATTTTATAATATATATGACAATAATAATTGACTCTCAATCATGAAAAATGTTAGATTGGAAGATACAAGTTAGAAGTTACCATGGTTTATTTTAAATAAATATTTTTCCAAATAAGTTGGAATTTTTATGATTAAAAAAAATGAGATTTTTGAATAAATGAGAATTTTCCTCAGGAATTTGTTCTGTGGTATTTTAATGGTATTTTCACCTTTGACATCAACCATTGATATTATTTCCCCCCAATAAAGAGATGAACCAATGATACAATCATTTTTTTCTTAGGTTGGTTATCGATTATGACTGATAAATCTTGATGAAATCCAATTTTTTTAAATTGGTTATGCTATGATGATATCATAAATATATTCCTAGTCCCATGGAATATATATTAATGAATTATGATAATGCGATAGTTGTGTCTGCTATTACCCTATAATGAATTTGTTAATTCAATATAGATATACCATGACGTGATGATGATAATAATGAACATGATTGTGAATATATATGTTCACATTTTTATGGGTGAGTAGAATTTATTACAGTTGTGATCACAATATTATACATGTATATATTTTTGAAATGCTATGTTCATATTTTTATGCATGAGTATGAACACAAATAGACGTGCTTAAAAAATTACGAGAGGACATGATTGAAAATATCTATGTTTAGGATTCTATAATTTTCTATTCTTATGATTCTATAATCCTATGTTAAGACTCTTGAATGATGATTACTTCATTGATTCCATTAGTAATCATGATTTTTGATATTAAATGATTTTGGAGTTTATGATCAATGATTCTATCAGTATGAATATTTTATGTTATAAAAGTAACATTTTTTTATCTCACACTTATGATTATATTATGATGGATTATGATGGATATATCACATGTTTAACTTTATTGTGCATCATATATCAATATTTATTTTTTTGACTTATATAATTTTGATGGAAGTCTCCAAGATTGATATTTTTAGAAGTTAAATAACATGAAGATATTTATTGAAGATATTTATGGTACTTTATGAAATAAGATTCTTATTCATCTATTATCCAGAGAAACTAAACCTTTATGGTCTTTAGGTGTGTATAATTTTGATATGTATTGAATATTCACATCAAATGATGTAATATTTTTTTTCCATGATCGTGTTTCCCCATTCTGTATCAGATCATGGATTAGTTATTTTTGGAGATTTGGATTTGATAATTATTGTAAGGAATTGTAGGATAATAATAAGTATTAGAGAACATCCTATGTTTTGATAATGATTAGAGTACTGTTTTCCTATAAAATACTTCCCTTAATAGATACAAGAAAGTGGACATGGCTATAACATAGATACATTAAGGGAAAATAATCCTAAAAGGGGTGGATTTGGTATTAAATTAATTATTTCCAACAAATGATGATTTTTACTAATACTATAAACTTGTCTTGATATTATGGTGGTGGGTATTAGATTTAGTTTATTTACATTGTCTTTGTGATCAATTATGATGAATGATAGAACAAAATCTAAGAAAAATGACAATAATCTAGAGTGTATTAGTTGAACATAATGTGTCAAGGGTTGAAATAATGTTCCATAATTTGTGGAATAATATTAATAATTTTCAAAATCATATGATTAATTACTCTAATTATTTTGGTTTGATAATGATAATAAGTTTCGTGTGTGTTTAAGTCAATGGATGTAAACATGAGGTATTGTATGAACAATGAATGTGATAATCAATGAATTGAAGCTCTTATGATTAAAAAAATATTTAGATCATGGATGCCTTATCCTAGAGCTATGATTACTAAAATATTGTAATATATTATAAATAACATGGACTATTTTGTGATTTTAAATTTACATAGGAAGGATAAATATTCTATATATTCTTTTATATGACTATATCCACTAACCACTAGTGTAAATTATAACCCACTAGTTGTAGAGTAATTGATAAATTTGTTAAAGAATATATTTTATGTTATTCAGTTCTTACACCTAGATAATTTTTTCTTATTAGTATATTTCATGGAATTCAATTCCTATCTATAGGGGCTCTTATCAAGTATAGGAAGAAATAAGAAGAAATAAACACCATGGAATGAGAAGTCATTAGGAGGGTATTTTAGAATATATAATTTTTCTAGATATATTTTTACTAATATGGAAATGAATTTTTTAGAGCTAAAACATAATGATATTGAATCCACTGGTACCTTTGAAGAAAAAAATACAGTTATTTATGTTATTCTTCATGATTTATAATCAGCCCAATCAGAAAAATTGGTAAATTTTTTAGTATCCTAACACTATGTTGTTGAAATGCATTATCCATAAGTGACATTAGTAACTATTGGTAAGTTATTCAATGTGATTTGAAGGTTGAAATGGCAACTAGAAAATCCAATTAAACATTTGGTTTTAGTGACAGGAGGAGAAAAATGGTGCCTCATGGAAACATGAATTGTGAATCCCTTGGAGGGAAAAAAATTCTAACCACATACACACCAAAAATACAGGTGAAAACACACAAAAAATGTTTAATAGGAAATGAGAAATGATTCAATTATGGAATGGTTGACCCATGATCTAGTGATTGTAAATGGGGGATGAAAAGGATATAAAATAAATTAAGGGATAAAAAGGACACCACCAATTATGAACACTATTTTATATTAAATGTGATTGTTTATTTTGTGAATAAATTCCCTAATAAAAGATCTATTATGTTTTATAGGCCTCAAAACCCCCTAAAAATAATTAAGCAGCTCTATTTTCTATAAAAAATAAAGTTGGTAAGAAGAATAATGTGGTGAAAGGAAAAATAACAATCAAATCTGGAAATAATAATATATTTTTGGATTCTCACTCTAACCACTCCTTTATATCTAATTATTTATTAAAAAAATCACATCACAACCTTAACAATTAGTTGTTTATTCGGCTGTACAAAATCTAAACTAAATGATTAATGAATATCTAGATTATATATCCTCTCTAATAGATGTTTGTGGGAATTTTATTCCTAAAAACCTTATTATTATCCCTCTAGTTGAATTTGATATTTAATTGATCATGGATTGTATTTATTTATATACATCCTATTTCAATAGATAATTAATTGAAGTGACATTTGATACTATGAATCGAACTTATATTCTTCACCTATGTGGGGATGAACATATAATTACAATGGTAATTGTTTCCATTTTATGAGTTTTTCTGCCTATTCATAATGGATATTTATCTCAAATGGTTGTGGGAGAAAAAAAACATGGATAATATTACTATTTTTCAAGAATAATCTGATATATTTCCTAAATCGTAGCCCAGTAATCCCCTCATTGGTGACATTGTGTTTTTAATAGAACTTATATCTTAGGGTGAAAATGTTTCATAGGGAATTTATAGAATATCCCTAGTTGAGTTACATGAATTGGTGAAGCAACTCCACGAGAATCTATAAAATTAATTCATATACTATTGTGTGTATCCATGGGGTGAACCTATTTTTTTAAGAAACAATGATGGGTAAATGTGTATTTATAATGATTATAATGAAAATAAGAATATCACTATCTAGAACAAATATTTTTTTACCCTGTATTTATGATTTTTTTATCAATATTGAAGTGCTTAATAATTTTCAAAGATTGAAAATAATTTTGGGTATGATTAATTTAGGATAAAGAAGGAGTTTGTACTAAAGAGAACATTACATATGAGGAATTATCATTATGAATTTATAGTAATTCCATTTGGACTGACCAATGATCCTACAATATCCATGGTTCTAGTGAATAGAGTCTTTAAAGATTACCCTGATTTGTTTTTGATGCTCCTTATTAATGATATTATCATATATTCTAACATCACAGATGATCATGAAGATCATTTGATGGTTGTGTTGAACACTATGAGGTTAGATAATCTGTAATCCCAATTTATGGATTCTGAATTTTGGTTAAAGAATTTTTCATTCTTGGGATATTTAATCATAGGTGACGGTATATTAGTGGACCCTTCAAAGAAAAAAAGTTTTCAAAAATTGGCCTTGTTTATCAAGTTTTATTGCAGTCCATACTTTTCTTGGATTTTATGCACAATATTGTTGCTTTGTGAATAATTTCTCAAGGTTATATACTCTAATAACAACGTTAGAAATTAACAGTGCCATGTTTCTATAGAAAAATAAATTTAAATAAATTTTCAAGGACATGGAATGATAGAGTGTTATTAAACCTATGATAAAAAATATATACTATAGAGAATAGTATATGACATATAGTGATCCATCAAAAAGTGACTAGGATTCTTCTTCATTCAACATGATATGATGATATTATTTTCATCTGACCAATTAAAAATTAATGAGAAAAATTACCCAACACAAGATTTGGAGCAGGAAATGGTATTTTTTACATTTAAAATATAGAGACATTATCTTTATGGTGATATTTTTCATATATATATATATATGGATCATAAAATCTTGAAGTAGATACACAAAAATAAAGAATTCGTTATAAACTAAAGGATATAATTTTAATTGATTAAGGATTATGACATCGAATACACAACCATCCTTAGAAGGAAATCAAGGTGGAATTTGATTTGTGTTAGAAAGGCCAAGATACTATATCCATAATGAATATTGAAAGAGATGTAATACTTATATATTTATATATGGTGGACTATAAAATCCAAATGAAATAGGCATATAATATCTTTCTTATTTTAATGTTAAAAAATCAATCCATGTTTGAATTAAAGAGGTGAAAAAGAAGGATAAGGAACAATAGAAGAAGGTGAGAAATGATCCATAGGTTAATGTTGATTGTGATGTATTGATAATGTTCAGGTACCAAGTATCTATTATTTTAGTACCATCCAAGAAGAAGGAGTTATAGGATTAAGCTCATGATTCCTAGTTCAATATTCATCCTGGATGTATGAATATATATAGAGATATGAAAGATTATTTATTGAGGGATAACCTGACAATGGATATCGGAGAATATGTATCATGATTCCTGATATCTTAGAATGTTAAGGTCGAGACATAAAATTATCTTGGGATGATACAACCATTACTTATTCCAGAATGGAAATGAGAAAAAACACCTTGGATTTCATCATTAAAATCCAAAAAAACATCGAAATGGGAGTATTAAATTTTGGTTGCAGTTAATCACCTTATAAGGTGAGGTCATTTATTTTAAATAAGTGAATATTTCCTCCATGATAAGTTTATCTAAATATAAATTATAGAAGTTGTAAGGTCGAATTGGGTACCATATTATATTGTATTTGATTGATATTAAAGGTTTACCTTGATGTTTTGGGGAAGTATTCAATAAACATTGAATATATATTTTGAAATTATCACTACATATAATTCTCATATAGACTGTTAGTTTGAGAGTAACATTAAAAATATATAGGATATGTTGAGATCATGTTTTATAGATTTTAATGGTGGTTTATATCATCACTTTATAATGGTTATATTTTAATAACATACAATATTCACTCAAGAATTAATATGAATCCTTAAAAATACCACTATTATAAGAAGTTAAAAAAATACAATTTTTAGTAATGAATTTGGAGAAAGAAACCCATTGAGACATAGGCTATCTAAGGAAATGGTATAGAAGTTTATATCCATTCGACAACACATTTGGGGTTGTTCAAATTTGTAATAAATGTTATACTCATAACCATCGAGTAGTTATACATTTCAAAGTTAGTGAAAATGTATTCCATTGAATGTATCCTGGGATAAAGGTTATGATATTCAGAGATAAGGGAATTTTAATCCTTATATATATCATACCCTATAAAATCTTTATCATTACATTATATTTCTTTATCGGTTGTCACTTCCACTAAAACTCTCTCAAGTTTACAATGTGTTCCATTTATCACTCCTAAGGATGTTCGTAACTAAACCTTCACATGTACAAACTTAGTGGTAAAACCACCACAACATGATCTGTATATGGGGGGAAACTAGTTTATATTCTGTATCTTATTAAGAATATGATGTGGATCAATAACACCCACCTAGTTAATGTTTTCTACCAAAACCACAAATTTAAGGGTTCTATGTGGGAACCTAAGAATGATATGAGGTTGAAGTACCCTTAGTTGTTTAAATCATAATGATAGAATTTAAAGGGGAAATTTATTATATAAGGATAATGTGATTCCATGAGATTTTATGATATATTTCTCTTTGCATAAATTTATTTTTCTCAATATCTTTCTTTATATACAACATTGACTTTAAAATAACCATAATATACTATTAATTTGGGTAAGAGTTATCACATAACCATTAGTTTGAATAGAATGAATATGAATATATAAAATATGAAATTTATATTTTTATATAAATAAAAAATGAATTCATTTTTTTCAATTTTTCATATATTAAAATAAAATAATTTTATGTTGAAAGAGTTGTTTGTCTTACCAACCATTTTTATATACATAAGGTATTCATATCTTAATAAAATAAATTAATATCTTATAGTGGTTTGTTTTATTTAATTTTATAGATAATATAATCAATTAAATATTTTCACATTCATCTAATAGTTTTTAAAAGGTAAAGAGTGAACGTCCACAATGTTTTATGCTTAAAAATTAATTTTTAAAAAAAACAAATTTCTCTATTTTTTTAAAATTATTTAAAAATGAATTTCAACCACTTATAGAAACTGAATCTTGTAAAATATTTTTAATACTTTTAATTATTATAATTTAAATAATTTAATAGATTCTGTTTACTTTATGTTCACAATGAATCGTAAAAAATATAAAAAAATTTGTACAAAAATTCGAGTTAAAACAAGTTTATAAGTGGGTTAAACTAAGAGGTAGGGGTACATTTTACTCATAAACATGTATAAATATCACTATGTTATAATAATTATGCATTATATTATATAAAAATCAATTTCCCATAAATTTGTGTCTTCTTGAATAAGATAGTGACCTTATATTATTTAAATATTTTAAGTAATTCATTGTATGTCCATCCCCTCAATTATAAATTGAAAACTCTTCTACTTTCTTATTCACACAATTTTTTGAATTCTAAAACCAAAAATAAAAAATAAAAAACCACCCTATATCCCATAACTTCATTCTTAATATCTTGATCTTACCATTGGTCCATATTAATAAGGCTTAATGTGTAAGCCAACAGTGGTCTTTGAAAGAAAAGGTAATCGTTTTACATAACACATTCATTGTATATTTATTCTTCTACATCTTATAAATGTATTATATCAATTATAAAATAATTATTACCATATCAATGAAATACTGATATTATATTATTACTATTGGATGACCATTTTCCACATCCTTTCCATCATATGGGAAATGATATCATCTATCATGCTCTCCTGTAGACTATTGTCTTCACGTGGCGGTATAATTCATTTTCCATTATAATATTTCATGGTTTATTATTATTATGGTTTTAATGTCTATATGTTATATTTATGAAATAATTTATCTTATTTAATTATAATATATTATCTAACTTCTTACCTTTACATCTATAGAAAAATCATAACATGGCACGTGTGTATATGTGGACTACAACCTTCATGAAGCGATGTGATTCATTTTTCATTTACACTTTATGTATCTGGTAATAATGTTATATTTTATCAAAATATATTATATAAATGATGTAAAAATAACTCTATTAATGTTATTTTAAATTTACCTTTAATTCCTTCCATCCATCAAAAAAGTTAAAGCATCACTAGTGTTTACGTATGGAGTACCATCTGTACAAAGTCATGTAATTAATTTTTCATTACCCTATTATATGAATAGATATAAAATTGAATATAATGAATAAATATAACAATTATTTTATGATTAAGATTCCATATATTATAAAACAATGACCATGGTAGAGGTACACAAACCATCAAACCAAAATATTCATGGAAAATGAAACAATTCTCACCCAAATGTTCATTATAATGATGAAATTATTAATAGAATGATAAATGTAAATTATAAATTTATTAAAAATAGTTGGTCAAGTATGAATATTATAATGTAATTTATGTATAATAAATCAATATTTTTGATATATTAGGGTTGAACAAGTATGAAGAAGGCATGGATTGAGGCCAGGGATTTATTTTACAATCTCATTACTTTTCAAGATTGTTTATGTTAAATTTTCATTTCGGGAAATTATATGATACTTGTCATTTAAGACATATATAATTTTTTTTATTATAGTTATATATCAGATTTTGATGTTTTTCATTTCATTCTCCTCTCTTTCTAACATAAAAATATTGAGAAAATGATTTTTAGAAAAGTTGAATTTGTTTAATGTTTGGTCAGGATCCTTTTCATCCATGTCCAAATTTTCATTAAAATGTTTTACTGAATTTTTTTCCTATTATTTTATTATTCCTTAAATTAATTTTTAAAAATATTTTACTTTCTGTATTTTTTTGGAAAATAATATTATTTTTCTTTTTTGAATGATGTATTTTTTACTAAATCTGTGAATTAAATCATTTTTTAATGTATAAAACAAAAATAAAAATTTCCCACAATTATGACTAATAATTAATCTGAATATTACTTTTCAATATTCAATAGTTCTTTTAAAATAACTTTTCCCCTAATGTTTCATAATTAGATAGATTTTATATAAGTGATTTGAAAATAAAAAGTTATTTTCATCAAGAAATGTCATAGTGATCTTTAAAATGTAATTTCAGCTATGACACTATCCCATGATATAATTTATGGTTCCCTAGAGATATATTCAATGAAATTATCCTTATTTTTTAGATATATATTTATTATTAAGATAAAATATAAATGAAGCATTTTTTATATTCCTCATGCCAAACTATGATGAAATGACATTTGTTTTAGTGACATTATGTCATAATTGTGAATAAGTTATGATTATGTGATTATTAAATACATTACAGAACTTTAGGGTATTTTTTATTGTGATATATATATATATCATGAGATAATAATGATAAAAGTGGACATGATTTCAAATATCTAGGTTCACATTTTGATCAATGAGAAAATTTTATTCTAGATCTACTCAAAATAATATGCATTGAAATTATTGAGAGTGGCCATGTTTATATTTTGATATGTGATTATGAATTTTTATATATATGCACCATATATTAATAGTGGAAATGATTTATAATATCTATGTTTACAAGATTATTTTTCATATACTTATAATTCCACAGGACTATGCTATGGCTCTTGAATGATGATAAATGCTTGGAAAACCTTTTTAATCATGATTCTGGATATGACTTAATTTTATTCATTATGATATATGATTTTATGATTATAAATATTTTATGATAATAACATGAACTTGATTATGTTATCATAACATTATGATCATCTTATAGTATCTTATGATTTATATCTCCCATGTTTACCTTTAATGATCACATGAGCTCCAAGTTTCTCGTGTTTTCCTTCCCTGTGTTTTAATGGAAGGACATATATATATATATATATAAAATGTATATAAGGGTACTCATATGAATATATTTTTGGTATAAGTTGAATAACATATATGAAAAATATTTATTTTGTATATAGTCTCTAAATACACTAAGCCTTTATTGTTCTATGTTGTGTATATTTGTGATATGGATTGAATATTTATCTAAAATTATGTAATGTTTATGTTTTTATACTTGGGTCACCTCATGTGTATTTTAATCCAAGTATACTATGTTATTGGATCCTATAGGAACACTTGTATTGTATACCAATTATGTAATATAACTATCTGCTCTTGGTTTCTGGAGTCATATATATTACATTCATCACCCCTAAATTAGACATTAGCTCCCCAATATTGGTCCATCAAGCTTCCAATGGCCCCTTATTACTAAAATAATTAGTGTTACTAACATGAAACTACTCTAAATCCCTAACCAACACCCAAAACCATCATAAATGAGGGAAAACCCCCTATGGATATTTAATAGCACTAAGAATTATAATTTTAATCACAATACATTGGATGAACCAAAATATGTATCCTCAAAATTTTAAATTTACTTAAAATAAATGACACATAATAAAATGGGTTTTTAAATTATATATGTATGAAATGGCCTCTAACATAAATCCTCTTGATATCTCTTATATTTTTTAGTCAGTATTTTATTTTATCACTCTTTCTATTATTTTTTATTGAAAACGTGATTTCTTATATAGTGGGATGTAAATTATTGGATCATGGATGGATTTTGATGGGGGTCTCTTTAAATGTTTCTATAGTTTCATAAAAAAGTAAAATGTAGACAAATTAGTAATGAATACTAATATTTAAGATCATGGAATGTGTTATATAGAATTTATTATATATTTTTTTGGAAAAAGTGTAAAATATATATTTTTTAATTTATGAATCATTATTACTATTATCAAAGTAAGGAATGGTTATTTATTATTAACAGGGTTGGTATTATAAAAATAAAATAATCCATAAACGCATTGGTTGAACTAAATATTCCATAATATACAATATATTACATTTTTAATGATTAATTCATCTAAATTTGATTATTTATATTCATTTAATTGAATGATAATAATTGGGTCACTAAATTTTTATAGCTTGAGTAAATAGATGGAAGCAAGAGGAAACATGTGAAGAATCAATGTAATGGATAATTTAATGATTATACTAGATATCTCTAATGTAATAGAATCTTGTGAGAAAAACAACATTTACATTTTAAATCAACTAATTAAAGTTATAAATAATAACATGAATATTTTTGATCTCACAACTTCTTTAAATCATCCCTGACTCACCATTGAGTGTCTTACATTGGAATTATTGTTCAACATTATTATAGTTTTTGATATATTAATGATAGATAAATAGAATAAATCTATGTATACGATATATTATACACTCAAATGTTCGAATCCTGAAAATATCATCATTTCAATCTATAGTATTGAAGGAAAAAAGTTAATCTATGGTGGAAACTATTCAAGAATAGTAAATAGATGAATGGAATAAATTCAATAAAAATGGTGGAAAACGATGAACTATTTTTTAAATAATGTTTTCATTTCTTAAATTTCCTTAAAATAAAGTTATAAATTTTCTAAATCATAAAATGGTAGATATGATTATGTTTTCTTTTAAAAAAACTCACAAGGAATTAATGGTAAGACTATGTTTTGATCATTCATCATTAATTAAGAATTAACTAAATTTTTAGTGGCTTAAATCAAATTCTTGAAAATATTTTAGATATTTAACTCTATAATATCCATGAAGAAATAATTTAATGTGACTAAACAATTGATATATAATTTGAATAATACATGTTGTTTCAAGAACATAGATAATTGAAAATAATAAAGATGATTCATTATTTAGGGTGAAATGATAAAGTTTATGGTGGAATAAAGTTGAATTTTCCCACATGGTAAAATATGGGGGAAGAAGCTTTCTAACTATCACAGGGAAATTGAGAAACCATTAAATTTATGATTTTTATGATTTAATCTAAAAATCACTAGAGAGAGATGATTATTTTATTTAATAAAGTGTATGAAAGGAAGGTTCTAGTAAAATCATCAAGTAACACCCTCAACCTAATTTACACAAATAATGTATTCATTAGGACAACAACAGAGGAAAATAATTGATCTATCTGTGCCAATATTTCCAATTAATGTTTTTGGAATAGATATAATATGAGGATACTATTAAATAAATAAAATTATAAATATATTAATCACAAATATTTGTAAAATTATCTTGATATATTCATATAATTAGAATACCTAAAACTAATAGAGATGAAATTATGATCAAAATGTTGTATGCCAAAATGTTTATATGGAAATAATAAAATATAATATGTGATGGAAAATCCATATAACTTTATTTAATATAAAAAATATAACATAAATAATCATAATAAAATTATATCTTCCATGTAGGAAATATATATAGTTTAGTAAAATAAATCGAATTCAATGGCCACTAGTGTAACCCAAATAACATTATCTTATTGAATCCTTGGAATCCAAAATACTACTCATCTTAATCCATAAGATATATCTAAATATAATAATTTACTACACTGAAACATAATGGGATATCAATATACAATGAAACCAATTCATAGTATATAGGTATGGGTTGAGTCTAACCAACCATCTATTTCCCCCCACACTTTCTTTGATTCACTGAGGGCTGGTGACCATGTGGATCAATGATCAAGTCTACAATGAGTTTCACTTAATCTACTCAGAATTATAAACAATAAATTCTAATGAAATGTTATCATATATTCATGTTATTCGGTTATAGATAACACCCTCTTAAGGAAACATAGTAGTATTACCTATCAAAGGTTGTATCCCACCCACTCAAATCCAAAAACATTCATACCCTCATGCCACAAAGTGATACATAACATTGTCACTATTATATAATTATATTCTATACCCATTATGTATCATCTCATATCAACAAAAAATCTATCAATGTTGTCCTATCTAACTCATAATTAGGCATATTACATGTCAAATAACAAAGATGTAAAATATCATGGGAAAGAATAATTTTATAAAGAATAAAAAAAATGGTAGTTAAATTTGGAACAACTGTAAAAAAAATCATCAAAAAACACTAGAATAAAAAAGAAATTCATAGTTTAGTTTAATATTTAAATAATCATATAACC
Organism: Viscum album; assembly: GCA_963277665.1. Lineage (NCBI taxonomy): Eukaryota > Viridiplantae > Streptophyta > Magnoliopsida > Santalales > Viscaceae > Viscum > Viscum album. The sequence goes on along the minus strand of OY728138.1, from coordinate 1,432,685,097 downwards.
ATAATCCCCTGATAATGTAAATTTTAAAACAATTAATGAGTTCAATCCTTGTGAAAAAATATAATTTTCAAAACATGCCCCATATAACCACAATAGTCCACACTAATGATAGAATCTATACTATCACAAGAGTGTCTTAATCAATAATATATAGAGTTCCTATTCGTAATTTATGGATCCCAAAACACAATCATATTTATATATGGTTACCCATCGATCCCGTAGGTCATATATCAACATCATCATCAACTAGCGTGTTCTATGAAAAAGGCCTCAAAATAGGTGAATCCTGAGAAAAGAGAAGTCCATATAACATTATAATTTTCCAATAATCTTAAAAAATATAACCTAGAAACTAAAAAAGATAACATTGTATCTTGTTTACCCATAGAGGGGTCACTAATAGTGAAAATACAAAATCAATTCTTTTAATATATCAACATAAGTGACGTTGAATGAATGTAAAATCATGGTTCTATAATTCAACTTGAACCCAATCATTGTCATAAAAAATAAAGACCACTGCATAAGATCATGTTCATGAGGTCCATTGTAAAATTTTACCACCTCATAGGGCATATAATTAGTCACATTATTTAATATAGATATTATAAAATCTGAATGTTGGGAACCCCATATCCTCTATGTCAACAGTATAGTGGGGGAACCCATTAACCCAATGGTTTACAATATAAAGGATAAAACCCACTACCCTTACATATGATAATAAAAAATAGTAATCCTTCTATTACCTTATCCATTAATACCATTTAGATACTCTCATAACATTTATTCTCAAAATTTTTGTCCATACGTGTAGGACAATCTACCACCTCAACAACTAAAATTAATCCAGAGGGAACATTTACAATGAAATAAAGAGGAAACCACACATTAAGAATATCAAAAACTTTGTAGTGTAAAATTTTTGTAAATAAAAGACACCAAACATAAATAAAGTGTCAATAACCATCCCAAGGTCCATCATAGACCATGATCATGGTTCCTGGGTGATGTCACCAAAAATTATCACAACACACAAATGACTTGGATCAATGTATACAAGATGACTAAGGGTATTATACTATATCCCTAATAAGGGAACCATAAAATGTCCCATGACTGTACAGTTGTGGAGGAACCAACTAGGAATCTACTGTTCATATAAAAAACTTGCTAATTAAGTAATTTTATATATATATTCACAACATAACATCAATTATTATACACCAACCATACAAATTCTATTTCCTCTTATCTAGTCAGAATCTACTATAACAAAATTTGGGGTTACACATTTAGTGCATACCTACCCGTACCGCAGAGAATACTAGATATAACGGAGGGTTAAAAAAATCATTAGCTTATAATACTATAAAATATAGTAGAAACTAAAATTCACAAAGGAACCATGGACTACTGTGATGGGATAGGTGAATCAATGACCAATTTTACAATATTTTCATTTTCAGTTTATCCTCCTCGACATGTTTAATATTGATCAACTAAAAATTATGTCTCATGGATTCACGTAGAAAATATAGTAAATAAATGAATAAGAACAAAAACATTTTACATGGTTTTATGCTATGACCCACTCCTTTCAATTTTGGTTAGAAACCCCAAATTGGACTCTTTACTATAATCAATGTCATTAATTTCATGTGAATAAGATCCAAGTTACACTGATATTATCTTGGATAGTGTAACACCAACCAATTTCCTTCACCTAAAATGAAAACTCATTCTATATTCCCACTATTATTAACCAATAGCTTCTCACAATTTTCATTAAGTCACCTGGTGATCCCCCTATATAACCTATGTCTTTTCAGTGATAGGGATTCTTAACATATATAAACATTTATTTCATTGAGGCTTATCCATGGATGTAGATCAATAGATATATAAAAGATAAATCTGCATCTTAAAAATTGATATCCATGTACTCAATAATATTATTTTTTAATTCTATAGGTCTTTAAGAAATCACTATAGCTCATTCACTGCTTGAAGCACAACTTCATAGATCATTAGTGAGACTAATCGGCTAGTTATCCCTGTTAATCTCTATGATCCTATGATCTTATAAATCCAAAATCTCCAAATGTCATGATGTGAATAAACTAAATATAAATATATTAAATGACACCTACTCACCATCCCTACACATGTTCTTCTCCAAAAGCTTCTCGAATAGTGGTAGTCAAAAGAATCAATTCTCAATTTTTTCAATATCGAGATAATGAAACCATCTAAAAAAATATCAGATATTTCTTCATATTCATTGATAATTCTTCCTTGATCATCTATGAGTATAGTCTTGTTGTCCATAAATTTTTTCACAAAACTATTTCTCCATATTTTAGTAGTTATACTTAGTTCACAAGTAGTTATTTTCTATATTTTTATTTTAGAAAACACTCAAAAAATAATTCCCCATTTTATGATTATTTAATTTCTCCATCATCGATGTCTCCTATGATCTTTAGCATCATTTTTATATAAGGTTCATGCCTAATATTTCAATAGTCATTTTACCTAAAATGGTTTTCACTTATCTATAAGAGTACTATTTATTTTCTATTTTTCTCTTTTCAAATGAATATATATCTTCTCAATTTATACATTAATCTAAATGTCATCATCTCTAGATACATCATAGATAGATATGATACTCACAAATTAATATTTCAACATGACATGAATTTATTTTCTCATTTATACTCAATCATATTTCGTACTTTTATCTTTATTTAAATAAACTAATAAATAACATGTTTCCTCACTTTAATTGTCTAAAAAATATCTAAGTATTTCTATATATATAATAATCATCAGAATAGTCTAATAAATAAATCACAACAAATGAGGCATGGTAATATTTATTTTTTTTCTAAATTTTCTCACTACCCATATCATCTTCCAAATATGGTCATCCTGTAACTTTATGTTTGATAATGATTATTCAATTGATCATAATATAAAAAATAAAAAATATTAGAAAAATAGAACAATATCACATATAAATTCATATTAAAAATATAAAATTACTAAATATCTCAATTTTTATTTTGGATATGAGATAAATTCCCACATATGAATCTTATTTTAATTATGCTTGTATTTTTCATCATAAGTCAGTCTTTAGATTAGATATGTTTCTTATATGTGGTTTGAGATTCCATTATGGGGTGACTTTGGATAGATTAATTTTACTATTTTATCTAGATTCAAATACATTTGAAATATTCTATATGGGAAATTATCTAATGTGTAACATGAGAATAGATAGTTTTTAATATTATTTATTTAAATATATTAACTGATTTAGTTTGTATCCAAGTATTTTAATCCACTCATAAATATTTCAAACACCATTAGTAATTTATCATAAACAATTTAACAACTCATCTCAATTCCAAATAAATTTTCAGAAAATAAAACAAAAATATTTCCATTCTTCATTATATATCATTGAATGCATCACTTTATATTCAATTTATCCATCATCAAAGTGTTTTTGAAATTAATTTTATCACCTATACAAAATAGTTTTCATGGATGGATTCTCCACAACTCTATTACATCAATCTATAATTAAGATAGTTTTTAATCCAACAACCATATCTAAAAAATATATATAGTTGGTAGCACCTCAATAATATTCAAACTATTTAATAAATCTCTCATCTACATTAATTCACGACATAGACATGAAATCCAACTAAAAAATCATCCCATGCCTGTGATGCCTACATGAATCTATTAATCCAATTATTCATAGGAAGACAACTCTTCATACTCTTATATATATAGTGTATGGGAAAGAACTATTATTGTTTTTTGTGTGGATAAATAATACATCATCCATATCATTCCTTCGATTAATGACCTAGATAGTGACAAAAAATACACACTTTTATCCCAAGGAACTTCAATATCCCCATTAGCTTTGTTGTGAACACAATATATATGTCTATATTCTATTCTATTGTTCTCTAATAATTAATAAAGAAATTAGATATAGGGAAAATATATTCTCATTTCTAATGTAAGGGTTAATACATATTTTTGAAACATAAACTCATTATCCATAGTATATTCATCTTTCCTTGGGGAAGGTATACACTAGAGAGTTGATAGCAATAAGTCATCTCATTATATTTCTAATTACACATGGATGAACTCATTATCGGAAATAATAATTCTTAATCTAGACATAAATTTTATAATTAAATAATAATAAAGCCATAACATATAATAAATTTAGTTCTTCTAGGATTCTAAATTATAATTTCTGGATGATATCACAACCTTCACTCAACTTGATCATACACATAAAATGGTTCCAAGTTTTAGTATTTCCCCTTATTTTCTTTTAAAGTCATACAACCTTGATAATGAATAAAATATAAATGAAAAAAATATAATAGAGTATAAATCATACCTCAACTGTCATTATCTTTATATATATCTATAATTATAGATTCCACAATAAGAAATAATTCTGAGACAATATCGAGACTTATGATAGATCCCCCTCAATAGATGTTTCTTATACACCTTCACCTTCAATATACAACCTTTAAAAACTATTACATTTATTAGTGAATAAGTTGGATCTATTAATATCACCTAAACATGATTAAAACATTTGAGATAGATTTACAAACCCAAGACATTCAGAACAATTTTCCATTATGATTCCAGCCATAGATTTCCATGTTTGTATATACCAGGACAACATAGTCTTCACCTCATTTTTTTATTAGTTGGAGTAAGATATTTTACTTGAGAATCTAGTGTATTTTGATTATTTTCTATCTTATCAAGACATATAGCTTGTTCTAGATGATTATGCTACATAAAAAATCATCCAAATTGATATATTCAGTCTTCTTCAATGGTATGGAATTCTTCCTAATAGAATATATTATTTAAAATAAAACTAAATATGTTATATCATTACTCTTCAAAATTTATTTTTGTTTTGGTAATGTTTTTGGGAAATTTAATATGAGTGTTTCTAACTATCTTTCACATACCACACACCATTTATTTTATCTTTAACTTGCCTTTCTTGGGAAGCCTATTATATGCTTTATTAGATATATCTTCCAACATAAAAATAAAAACATAATTTTTCTTGATTGAATTCCTATTTGTTTGTTATATTTCTCAATATAGATTTCCATTACATAGTTTGATTACAATAATATATAGTGTGGCCTTACTGACTAAAAAAATAACATCTTCTTCTTTTTGGTGTGGCATCATGGTTACCCTTATTCTTAGGATGTTAGTATTCCCACTTTTTTTAATTCCACATAGAGGGATAAACATCCTATATAAACTTATTTTTCTTATTAATAGATATATATTTTCCTAATGCATACCTTTCCTTATTCCCAATATTCATTTTCATATACTATTTTTGACTCTTTATTTCATCAGCATAAGTGATGTGGTTGGTTTTAATATACCATAATTCATTATCTACGTGTCATTATATGAAGAAAAATTCATATAAATTATCAATTCACTCATATATGTTCTTAAAGGGATTATTCCATTTATTCTATAAATTCAACTTATGTAAAACATGCTTTCTTCTATTTTCAACATTTCTCCCCGCATGTAATTTCATTATTTAACTTCCATATGATTGAATGTTAGGCCAAAAGTCAATGGCCATGTTTATAATCCTTTAGAAACACAAACAATACCCAATATACAATTTATTTATTATTAACTAAATATATCCATATTGTTATGCTAGAAAACATTGTAATTATTTAGTTTTCCATCCACTCTTTTTTGATAGGTTTAGGGATCTCCTCCCCTTGGACATATTTACCTCTACCCTAAATCCATTAGTGGTTATCCTGTTATATCATCTCATAGGCGTGACCATATAAACATACAACTTAATTAAAATATTTAATTATAAAACATTCCCAATATCTTTTAGGCATTGGGTTATAGAGAATTAAGAAAAAAAACATTAACTACAAAACCAATGTATCTTTGAAAGAAAAAAATATTTCCTACTATATAAGTAATTTTTAATCTATACCAAGTCTTAAAAATATCCAACATATTCTCATGAAAATATAATCTTCTAGACACATCAAAAATATTACATTCCTTCATTACATAGGGAAATAGAATCATAAGAAAGGGGTCATCTCAAACAATTACTATGGGTAAACATAAATGATAAGAATAAATGACCATCAGTTCGAATAATTTGAGAAAATGGGTATAATAAATGAATATAATGAAATAATACCCAAAAATCATAGATAAATAGTTAAAATTCATGGATTTTTTTTCAAAACATTATAATAAATGAATCTAAATTTTGTGAGAACATATTCTAAAAGTCACAATACATGATAGAGTTGCATTGGAATAAGAATATTAATAAAAGGATTCCGTGGAGAATGAAATGGATATTTGGAACCACCAGAAGAATAGGAATGTTTTTAGGGAAAACAAATTATTCCCATTCCTATGTTTTCAAACTCATTATGTACACACATGAAAATATAATAAAACTCACTTTTCTCATGATTCTATTATAAAGAACTGGATTTTACATGTAATTCTTTTAATAATTATATGGAATTATTATGATTCTGTGAAATTTGATGGCGCGTGATTTAGAAACCCGGTGTTCCCAGAATGAATTTATGATGTTTTTTAAGGTACGTTCAGTAAACTCATGGGTGGAATTTTCAATGTTTTTAACTGGTGCCTGGATTAAAAATTCAAGGGCACTGTTGAATCCGCAGTGTCAGGATTTGCTTAAGGGAGGAATCACTTTGACCGCCGTAAGTCTGGAGAAAAAGATAGATTTTAGACTTTATAGAAGAATAATAAAATAACTTTGTTATTTTATTTATTTTTTTCTTTTCATCTAGTGGACAAGTGATAGTGGTGGGACCAACGATGTGTTAAGCCATTAAATGGCCTGACTCCTCAAATCCTTTGTAATAGAACTGTTGGAATTAGGAAGGTTCCTATTAAATGAACCCCCATTAATTCCACGGGCATTACTCACCCTCCCCTCCCTTCTATTTATATGGAGCTTGGGGAGGGGTATTGCCACAACTACACAAAGTGACGAAGTTCTGATAAAGTTCCATGACACCAATCACATTGAGAATGGAGCTAGTTATAGCAGGCGGTGACGAGCGCCATTGAACGAAGAATACCGAATCTTCCTCAAGTGTGGAGGCTCTCCAATGAACTTGAGGTAGGGAATTATTTTGTAATAATTTCAATTGATTGTTGAATCCTATTCCTCCCTCATGTTTTCAAGATAACATGGAGGGCACGGGCAAAATGAACATGTCCCGGACCCTCCGCTACCTCGTTTACCCTTGAGTTCTCCATGGAAGATCGCCGGTGCGGTGGCACAGGCCGACCACGATGGAGGCGGTGTGCCATCGTGTAGTGCAGGAGGAGGCCGCGACACTATGCTGCAGCGGTTAGTGGAGTAGCTGACACTGGTCGGCCGTAGAGGCGGTGTGGCATGCCGTCTCGCACCGTTGGTTGGGAAGGATGTGGCCAAAGTTGTGGTGGGTGAAGACAATGGTCGGTAGGAGCCGGCCGTTCAGGACAAGGGGAGGTGAACTCAGGTGCCACCAGTGTCTACAACCACGGACAGCGGGCTGTGAGTTGGTGGAGAGCGGGGCGGCCCCACGCCCCTCCAGGTTTCTGAACTCCCAGTCAGCCAAAATGGTTGAAAGTTATGTGGTGGGGCAGCTTCCCACTAGCTGGTCAAAACGGCCTCACACCCACATGGACAACTAGGAAGACCAGTGCACCTTTGGGTAGACCTTTCTGGATACAGGTCGGACCCGCAGCCCTGTGGGCCAATGTGGGTAGGCCGAGCCCCACCTAACTGACCGAGCCAACCACGGATTAGGCCTGCTAACCAAACCAGGCTTACCCCGATGGGTCGGACCCTGTAAACTGGGCTGATCCTTTGTGGGCCCGACCCGAGTGGGGTCAGGTACTCCCTAAGACCCGTTGCGTCAAGCCGGCTAGACTGAGTCGGACCGAGCCCAAACCCAACCGGTCCTCAAATAAAGAAATACTCATAACTGAATAATCAGGTGTTCGTTGAACATGAATTCAGTGGTGTTGGGATCCATTTTGTGAAGTGGTCCCTTTGGCATATTCCGGCAGGCCTGACTGAGTCGGGCCGGACTAAGGTGCGATCACCCCCGTTTCATGGAAAGGGGAGTAACTAACAGACCAAGTGTCCATTTGAAAAACTATCAATGGTGCCAGAACCCTTAGAATGAGGCGGTCATTTTGGTACACTCCACTTGAGTTTTGTAGAAATTTGGAGTACGGATGGGTCGGAACAAATCATAATCCCACCGGGCCCTCTGAACTAAAATGCTTATAAGTCACAGACCAGGTGTCTGATTGACGCGCCGTCTATCGCGTTAGAACCCTTACGACATGAAATTCCATTGGTATAGTTCTTCATGGATATTTGTGGCAGTTTCAGTATCTTCATGGCAGTTACGATATGACCAATGTATTGAGGAGTGGATCCTCTCATAATCAAGTGTACAATGAGCGGGAATCCAATTGCTGGAAGTGAGGTGGTGGTTGGAGACATATCATACAGAGGTTAGTACCAAGCGATCTTGTGTTGGCCATCAATGATCCTGTGTGGGACAGATCCTGTGTGGGTTAGCGCTCAGCGATCCTGTGTGGGACTGCGCAAATTGATCCTTTTGTGGGTCAAATCTTGCATGGGTCAGCGCTCATCGATCTTGTGTCAGTCAACACATACCAATCCTATGTGGGTCAGATCCTATGTGGGTCATTGTGGGGGTTAGTACCTATCAATATTGTGTGGGTCAGACTCTGTATGGTCAGCAGTAATGCCTCTTGATAGGATAAAATGATCTATCTTGCGACTGATCATTTGTACTTCTATACTTCACTAATACCTGGTGTGAGATGAGTTTTTTACCTTTGTGGTGTTACCTTTATTGTACTTTTACCTACGTGGTGTTATTTTCATGGTTATACCTATGTGGTACTTTTACCTTCGAGGTGTTATCTTCGTAGTGATACCTGTGTGGTAATTTTACTTCTGTGGTGTTATCTTCATGGTGTTACCTATGTTGTACTTTTACCTTTGTGGTGATACATGTGTGGTACTTTTATATTCGTGGTGTTACCTTCATGGTGTTGCCTTTGTGGTATTCTTCCCTCATGTATGAGAAAATTATATCTTAATAACTTAGGTATATGTATGATCATATAACTAAGTAAATTTGTTGAAAAATTTGTGCTCTGTGGATGAGGTCTTGCTTTGTGGTTTTTCCAATTGTGGAGCTCTGGGAGATCTTCGGGGGTCTTAGGGTCCCTACTGAATATTGTCATACTCGCCCCTACACTGGCTATGCCCATACCTTGTTGTGTCTTGTGCATATGATAGATAGTGTTGATCGAGGCTCAGGGAGCCAGGATTGAACGATGCTCAAAGGTGGACCATTTGACATGACGTGACACATGACTTTTAATCGTGAGTTGTACCTACTCTTATGGTAGGATCCTCAGTGGACTTTCCAAGATCTTTTTTTTCCTTTTTCAGTTGTATTTGTACTTTCCAGTTGTTCTTGTATTCTGACCCCTTTTTCTTTCATGAAACTTTTTACTATAGCTGTTTACTTCGCTGTTGCTTCATGTTGTGTTCTTGGATTGTGTGTTTGTATAGGTTTAAAGGAAATTCATTCCCGTTAAGGGATATGACTTTCCAGTTCTAGTCGTCAACCCCTCTATAATGGAAGACGGACTTGGGGTAGTCACGACATGAGCCCTGGGGGATAGGTCCTAAAAAAGTGGTATCAGAGGAGTCTGTTCTACCGAAGAACTAGGACTCTGATGTTTCCTATGTGAAAATTGTGTTGAGTGTCATGGGTATGGTCTTCAGATTACGGAATCCAGTGTTGGTGCAGCAGCCAACGTATCCATACACTAGGACCCTGAATTTTTATTTCTGATTCAGTGCACAAAAAAACTGATTACGTGTGTTTTGAAAGTGTTTTTCTTTTGATCTCTTTGAGTTATCTCACTAGTTATAACTTATTAACTATTGCACACCTATTTTATTTCAAAATGATGCCACATAGACAACCAGCCATGATTCCTAAGAGAGTACATGATGATGGCCCACCAAGCGATGAGGCTTCGGTATAGTGCCCCCTAACAGTGATGGTACAATCGGGTGGTGAACAAATAGAACAACCACCCGTTTCATAGTAGATGACACCAAACCCACCAACAGAGGGTGCATGTCGATTGAGCATGTTGCATGAGTTTCAGCGGCAGAGACCTCCAAGGTTTTGAGGCGATATGGATCTTCAAGCAACTAAGTACTGGCAGGAGGCTTTGGCCATAGTTTTTCAGTTAGTTGGGACACCACATGATCTAACGGCGATCCTAGTTGCTAGTCTATTCTACGGATCAGATGGGAGATGGTGGAGTCTGACACTCTAGTTACACGATGAGGTGACTCTCACCTGGGTGGACTTCGAGGGACTTTTCAAGGAAGAGTTCGTCCCAGTGACTCTATTCTTAGTGCGTATATAAGAGTTGTTGCATTTACAATAGGGCATCATGACTGTGGCCCAGTACTCAGCTAGGTTCACCGATCTCTCCCGCTACTCCACCGACATGGTATGAGACCCTTTCTTCAGGGCCCAGACCTTTGAGAAAGGTCTTTGATGGGATATTAGAGCATCAATGATATCACTCAGCATTCCAACACTGTTTTGGGTGCTAGGGTGAGCACCGTTTGGTGGACAACATCCTAATTGAGTAGACACTGAGAGATAGAGCCACCACTGGACGTTAGGTAGTGGAGTTAACTACAACAGGTAGTAGATGAATGAAGTATGGGCCCAAGAGGGACATACCTTATAGTGGGAAACCTCAGGATACAAGGTCGGTGGTGAGAGGCTCATGAGATAGAGGGGGACAATTGATGACCAGGCAGTGCTACTCATGTGGTGGGTAGGGTCACATGGCTCGTGATTTCCTAAACCACTATACGGATGACCAGTAGATGGTCGAGGGACCGCTGAGGAAGAGGAAGAGGTTTGTGTAAGGAGGTCCACAGTGTAGCGAATGTGGAAAAGGTGCTATCCATGAAGCAGGTGGTGGGTAGCAATTAAAGGTTTCACCGCCACTACTTTCTGGTGGTCTACCCTGACAATAGAGAGCAGGTGGACAGGGATGAGCTTAGATCCATGAAGTTGAGGCCTATGACCATGACACTCTAGAGCTGATTAGAGGTATGATATGTGTCTACTCCACCCTATATGTAGTACTTATATACATTGGTTCGCATCACTATTTTATTTCCACAACCCTCATTCGGAGCTCAGAGATTCCTATGGAGCCTTTGTCTTGATCCTTATGGCTAGATAGTTCAATAGGATAAGATTCAATGATTAAAGACTAGTGCCGGTAGTGTGAGCTTACTCTAGGAGGTGTGAACTTTAGCTGGGATCTTCTAGTAGCGGTGTTGAGGTCTTACGAGGTAATCTTGGGTATGGATTGGTTATCCACCATCCATGCTTAGATTGACTGTATTAGGCACAAAGTGCAGTGTGTCTGCATAGATAGGCTAGGTTTTCCTTCACTAGTGATAAGGGAACCTTTGCAGAACATGATGGACTTATCCAGAGTAGGGTGCATCCGATCACACATTAGTTGTCTAGCCTTACCCTCAGAACGATTTATGTTGAGAGTCTGAGCTATCCTATAGTGGTAGACCAGTATGCTGATGTCTTTCTTGATGATGTTCTGGGACTACCTCCATGTAGAGAGGTAGACTTTTACATCGACTTGTACCCCAGGACGACACCGATATCTACACCAGCATATTAGATGGCTCCCGCGGAGCTTCGTGAGTTACAGGTACAACTGGAGGACTTGTAGAGGAAGGGGTTCAGAAGGCCTAGTGTTTCTACATGGAAAACCATGATTTTGTTCACCAAGAAGTCAGATGGGAGTTTGAGACTCTGTGTAGATTATCATTTCCAAAACTAGGTGACCATGAAATATAAGTACCCACTCCCAAGGATTAATGATCTCTTTGATCAGTTGAAGGTAGATCAATTGTTTTTGAAGATAGAACTTAGATTAGGCTATCATCATCTCAGGGTACGATATGTAGATATGAAGAAGATGACCTTTAGATATTGGTATGACCACTATGAGTTCTTGGTTATGACTTTCAGCATGACCAACGCCGCTGCAGTGTTCATGGGACTCATGAACTGGATCTTCCATCCATACCTCAATCTCTTTGTGTTGGTCTTCATCAATGAAATGTTGGTATTCTCGACATCGGAGGTGGAGCATGCCTATCATCTGCAGATAGTTATGGATACAATCCAAGAGAACCAGATTTATGGTAAGAACTCGATGTGCCAGTTCTGGATATGGGAGGTCCATATTTTGGGACACATTATCTCGGAGGCTAGAGTTGCGATAGATCTTGTGAAGATAGAGACAGTTCTTGCTTGGGAGCCACCCAAGAGAGTGACCGAGGTGCAGAGTTTCCTAGGATTGGCTGGGTACTGCCAGAGATTTGTACCCGAATTTTTCAGAGTTGTGACACCCTTTTCGGCGTTGACAAAGAAGGGAAAACCCTTAATATGGACGAAGATATACCAGAAGTGTTTTTTAGAGGTGAGGGAGAGACTTACGAGTGCCCCTATCTTGAGGCTACTAGAAGAGGCCGTTGGGTATGTAGTCTATTACGATGCATCAGGGACTGGACATGGGTGTGTCCTGATACAGGAGCGATCAGTGATTGCTTATGGTTTATGACAGCTGAGAATGAATGAGTAAAACTATGATACCCATGACATGGAGTTAGTATCATTGGTCTTCACCTTGATTATGTGGTGACATTACTTTATGGGAAAAATTTTTACAGTCTACTCTAATCACAAGAGTCTCAGATATATCTTCTCTCAGAAGGAACTGAACCTGAGACAACGACGATGGCAGGAGTTCCTATATGACTATGAATTCAGGATAGTCTAAACTCTTGGGAAGGGCAACCTAGTGGAAGATACACTCAGCAAGAGGTTTAGTTTATGGCTATTGAGTGAGGCGACATAGCATCTAGCCGTGTTGCAGATATACTTTGTGGATAGAGATGGAGTAGATTACATCCCGTATATGACTTTCACTCCCCAAACACTTCAGTGAGTTCGAGAGGCACTGCTTGGGGATATGGACTATGAGGCTCGACATGCCCTGATATCCTCATGACAGGCACCTGATGGATTTTATGAAGGTGGTAAGAACTTCATCTTCTATAGAGGACGCATAATGGTACCAGTGGAGTTACGAGAGGAGGAGTTGAGGGATTTACATACGTCCCCTATGGTGGTACATATTGGTCTGGAGAATATGTACCCAGACCTCCAGCATCAGCACTGGTGGCCAGGGATGAAGAAGGCAGTGGCAGATTTTGTTTCACGATGCCTCACTTGTCAGCAAGTGAAGGCCGAGCATCAGGTTCCAGCAGGCTTAGCGTAGCCACTAGAGGTACCAGAGTGGAAGTGGATGGCATCTCCATGGACTTTGTGATAGTCTTACCACATACATCTAGGGGATATGATTCCATTTGGGTGATCATTGAAAGAGTCACCAAGTCATCCCACTTCATACCCATCTGAGAGCAAGGATCAGTAGAGTAATTGGGATGCCTTTACATACAAGAGGTTGTACAGATTCATGGGGTTCCATCAATTATTGTCTCCTCCCGTGATGCACATTTTACATCTTTATTGTGGATGGGATTACAGGAGGAATTCTAGACTCATCTAAGTTTGAGCACCACCTTTTATCCTCAAACAAATGGTCAGATGCAGCGGACCACACAAACATTAGAGGACTTGATATGTGCTTTTGTTCTTGATTTTGGCCATATTTTAGAGGATCACTTAACCTTGGTGGAGTTTGAATACAACAATATCTATCACTTCTCCATTGGTATGCAACCATTCGAGGCCTTATACGGTCGACCTTACAGATCACCTGTATGCTGGACAGATCTAGGGGAGTCAGTGATTATGGGTCCAGAGTTGGTACGAGCTACCATTGAGAAGGTTCATATCATCCGGGAGTAGATGAAGACTACATAGAGTAGACACAAGTCTTATGATGATAGGAGACGGAGGCCCTTAGAGTTTAAGGAGGGAGACTTCGTCTTCCTACAGATCTCAACTCGACGAGGGTTGAGGAGATTTGGTCAAGGCAGTAAACTCTCACCGAGGATTATCAGACCTTTTCTAATACTTCAGAGGATTGGTGAGTTAGCTTACCACTTGGAACTACCAACGCAGTTGGAGAGGGTGCATGATGTCTTTCACGTATCCCAGCTGAGGAGATACGTGCATGAACCATCTCACATCATCGACCATGGCGAGCTGTAAATTGATGATGGGGAGATGTTTATAGAGGTTTCAGTTGAGATTGAATATCAATAGGAGTAGGTCCTTTGTGGATGATAGATACCCCTGGTTTATGTTCGCTGGTAGCACGAGAATCTCTAAGAGAGAACATGTGAGTACTAGGCTCAGATTCATGCTCAATACCCCCATTTGATTCCTTAATCTATGTTGTGGATTTCGGGGATGAAAATACCTAATGCGGGAGAATGTAAAGACCACAATTTCCAAGTATTTTTTTAAATTATATATAATTATTACGAGTCTTCAAAAATTGACAACACATGATTCTGAGGCCCAGTGTTCCTGGAATAAATTTCTGAAATTTTTTAAAGGTACATTTAGTAAACTTACGGGTGACATTTTCTATCTTTTGAACCATTTCGTAGATTAAAAATACAAGGGCATAGTTGAATCTACAGTGCTGGGATTCTCTTAATGGAGGCTTCACTTTGACCATAGTAAGTCTCTAGAAAAATATAGATTTTGGACTTTTTAAAAGAATAATAAAATAACTTTGTTATTTTATTTCTTTCTTCCTTTTCCTCCAACAGACAAGAGGTAGTAGCAGGACCAACGATGTTTCAAGCCATTAAATGTCTTGACTTCTCAAATCATTTGTAACATCACCATTGGAATAATGATGGTTCCTATTAAATTAAACCCCAATAATTCCATGGGTGTTACTCACCCCCCCTCTCATATTTTTATGGAGCTTGGGGAGGGGTATTGGCATGACTTCACCTTGTGTCAAAGTTCTAATAAAGTTCTGTGACACCAATGACTTGGATTATGGAGTCGGTTCCAGCGGGCAGTGATGAGCGCCACTCAATGACGAACATCAACTCTTCCTCTTTTGTGGAGGCTCTCCAACGAACACGAGGTAGGGATTTATTTTGTTATAATTTCAAGTGATTGTTGAATCATATTCCTCCCTCATGTTTTCAAGCTAACACAGAGGGTGTAGGCCAAATGAACATGGCTCGTACCCTTTCCTACCTTGTTTACCCTTGCGTTCTCTATGGAAGACCACCGACGCGGCAACATCAGCCGACCATGATAGAGGTGGTGCGCCATCGCCAGGTTGGAAGACCCCTGGTCGGCCAACATGTCTGACCGTTACGTGGTGGGGTAGTGTGCCCTCGACTGGATGAAATGACCCCGCACCCGCAGGTCCTTTTGGGAAGATCAGTTCCCCTTATGGCAGACCGGGCTGGACACGGGGCGGACCCGCGGCCCAGTGGGCCAACATGGGTGGGTCGATCCACACACGACGGGCCGGGCCAAACACGGCCCGAGACCACAAGCCGAACTGGGCCCACCCTGACTGGCCAGACCCTGTAAACTGGGCCAAACCTTATCAGGCCGGACCCGAGTGGGGTTAGGTAGACCCCGGGACCCATTTCATCAAGTCGGCCTGACCGTGTCAGACCAGGCCCAGACCCAACCAGTCCCCAAATAATGAAATGCCTGTAATAGAAGAATCGAGTGTCTGTTAGACATTCCATCAGTGGCATTGGAATCCCTTTTGGGAAGTGGTCCCTTTGGAATATTCCAGCAGAACCTACTGATCCTGGTCAAACCAAGGTGGGATCACCCCCATTTCACATATAGGGGTGTAACTAACAGACTAGGTGCCCATTTGAAAAACCGTCTATGGAACCAAAACCCTTAAGAAGAGTTGGTCCTTTTGGAACAAACCACATGAATTTTAGAGAAATTTTTAGTATGTTCAGGTTGGATCAAATCCAAATCCATCCAGGCCCTCAGAACTAAAACACTTATAAGTCACAAACCGGGTGTCCGATTGACGTGCCGTATGTCGCGTTAGAATCCTTATGACATGACGGTCCTTTGGGATACTTCTTCATGGAGATTTTTGGAGGTTGATGTATGAACAATGGCTTGATGAGTAGATCATAACTAAATCAATCGTATGATGAGAAGGAATCCAATGGCTGGAAATGAGGTGGAGGTTGGAGATAGATCATATGAAGGTTAGTACTGAGCGATAAAGTGTGGTTCATCAAAGATCCTATGTGGGTCAGATCCTATGTGGGTAAGCTCTCAATGATCCTGTGTGGGTCAACGCATACCAATCCTATGTGGGTCAGATCTTGTGTGGGTCAGCGTTTTGTGATCCTGTGTAGGTTAGCGGATACCGATCCTGTGTGGGTCAGAACCTACGTGGGTTATTGCGAGGGTTAATGCCTATCGATCCTGTGTGGGTCATACTTCATATGGTCAACCATAGTGCCTCTTGATAGATTAAGATGATATAGCTTTTCAAATGATCATCTATACTTATATACTTCACTAATATATTTTGTGAGTTGAGTCTTTTACCTTAATGATGTTACCTTTGTGGTACCTTCACCTTTGTGGTGTTATATTCATGGTGATACCTATGGGGTACTTTTACCTTTGTGGTGTTATCTTCATGGTGATACCAGTATGTCACTTTTACCTTCGTGGTGTTATCTTCGTGGTGATACCTGTGTGGTACTTTTATCTTCATGGTGATACCTGTGTGGTACTTTTACCTTCGTGGTGTTACATTTTTGGTATTATTCCCTCATGTATAAGACAATTATATCTTGATAACTTTTGTATAAATATGGGAACATACCTAAGTAGATTTATACATAGCTTTGTGCTCTGTGGATGAGGTCTTGCTTTGTGGTTTTTCCATTGTGGAACTCTGGGAGACCTTCAGGTGTCTCGAAGTCCCTACTGAGTATTGTCATACTCACCCCTGCACGGGCTATGCCTGAACCTTATTGTGTCTTATGCAGATGACAGACAGTGTTGATCGAGTTTGAGGGAGCCTGGACTGGATGGTGCTCTGTGGTGGACCATTTGACTTGACGTGATGCCGGACTTCTGATCGTGAGTTGTACCTACCCTTCAGGTAGGATCCCCGATGGACATTCCAGGAGCTGTTTTTACTTTTTTAGTTGTACTCGTACTTTCATGTTAGGCTTGTATTCCAACCCATTTTTCTTTAAAAACACTTTTTACTATAATAGTTTACTTTGTGATTTCTTCTTGTTGTGTTCTTGGATTTTGTGTTTGTTTAGGTTAAAGGCAATGCCTTCCCGTTAAGGGATACACCTTTCTGGTGCTAGTCACTAGCCCCTGGCCTATGGAAGGCAGGCTTGGGGTAGTCATGGTATGGGCCCTAGGGGAATGGTCATGACATATGTAAGTAGAATAATTATTATAAACCCTAACTATCTAATGAGATGTAGACTTAAACCAATGCATTTGAGGGTTATATAAGACTCCACACACCATCATTCATATATATATATACTATTAGAAATCTATCACTCATCATAAATACTTTCATGGAAGGAAAATAAGATCTATATACATTTTATGAGGTATAATATAAGAGAAACATTAATAATTTCATAATTAATTATAACATGATATAACAATGGAAAATAAATAGGAATCAAAAGATATTCCATAAATTTGTAAGTAAATATCATTCAATCAATATAATAGAGAATGTGGTATGTATACCATATAGATATTGGGTATATAATTAATTTATAATTTCCCTAATTAATCGATATATATAATATAAATAAATTACATTTAAAAAATTAAATATAAAACATGGTATTCTCAAAGGAAAATAATTTGATGAAAAATTAGTTTTATAAAAAATTATTTACTAAGAAAGATAAAGGAAATGATGGATCATTTTTATGATATAGGAATGTTTTATAAGACACAAGGAAAAAAAAAAATATATGGTAACATTTTAAGAGTATCCTTGATCAAGAAAAAGTTATATTAGAGTGTAATGAATTTGATAAAAATAATTTTTTCGGTGTTTTAAAAAATCAATTTTGGAAGTAAGAAATATCATTAATCAATTAAAATAATTTTGAATAAATATTTTATAAAACTAAGATAACATAATTTATTTTAAAAAGTATGAAAATGTTGACAAAATATTTATTATAAAATTCCAAAGTAAATGGAAATATATTTTTTATATAGAAATTGTTAAAAAGAGACAATTTTCACATATTATGAAAATCAAAACATATAAAAAATGTTAAAAGTTTCCTTAAATCATTTAAATATGGTATAGTGTTAGGAAATTACCACTATACATTTTTAGGGAATATATATAGACATTCAAAAAACCATCCACTAAATGTAGAAATGGAAAATTAGGGGTTGTAGATTGAAGAAAAATCATAGGTTTTGTTACCATATAAATGGGGAATAATGAACCAAAGTGGGAAATGAAATAGGGAAAAGACATGTAAAATCATAATAATAATGAGAGGATAATAAAATGATATCAGTTTTTAGGGATAAAGGTATATAAATTCCCAAGATGGAATATATTTCAAAAGTAATCTCTATTTAAAAATACTATTTTCAATGAAACCCTTATGATATTGGTAATGTAAGATTCAAAGGATCTTAAGAGAAAGATCGTGAAATAGAAATTAAAATCTCAATAAATGGAATATATTTTATATATGAAAAAAATAGGTTAGTGAATTTAAAATTTAAATTAAATAATAGTGTACAATATCAAACAAGTCTAATGGAATTTAATTTGAGACTATGAATCCCCTTAAGAAATATGAAATAAGAGCTTCAAGAACCCTTGAAGGATATGATTTAAAGTGAAAAATAAATACAGTAAATAATATGGGGATCCTAAAAAAAATATTAAATGGGTATTAAACAAACAATTTCAATGAAAAAATGTTGTATAACATGAAAAATGTCTCACTCTATGTGAATTTTATACATTGAACCCTTTCCTTGTTTCCCCGCTTAGTTAAATTCACAAAGAAATATTTTATTACAAAATAATTTTATTAATCTATTATTTGAGAACATTTTTCATGTTCAAAATCTTTTATAAACTTCATTTATAATTATTATCTACATGTATATTAGTATCTTATTTTTTATTTTTAATATCAAGTGTCAATAGTATCGATCATTTTTGAAATAATTTCATAATAAGAGTTTTTTTCAATAGTACTCTCCCCTAGTTCACTATTTCTAGATCATAAAAAATTAATTTAGTTGATGATTTATAATTATTTATAATGTCCTATTTTCATTTTAAGGGATTTTTTTGTTAATATCCTTAAAGATGAAATCAATGATGATTATGTTTGAGTGGTAATTAAATAAATAGATATTGATATCATTATTAATGATTTTAATGACAATGTTTCAAGTAAAAATAAAAAATAAAATAATGATATACTTATTTAGTTCATATATTATAAGTATATATGTTATTATATTTATCCATGATATTAATTTATAGAATTGTACATACAGGTAGTTAGACCAACCCAAACATAAACATACACTAAATAATAAATGATTGTGATTGTGAAAGTGATTTCCTTTGGAATAATATCATTAAAAAGAATAAGTATTTTAAAAAGAAAAATTTATGATGGTGAATTATATTTTATGAGTATTTTATAAATATTAATGATAATAAACAAAAAAGGAGACAATTTAAAATGTGGAGGCAGTTGTCTACGCAATGCATAATTAACATTTTCATTTATGAGAAAACTTTAAGGAAATGAGGATTATATTTTTTCTCATAAAAATAATAATAATCATAGTAATATTATATATTTTATATTTACAATTCAATTTCAACATTATATTCCAGGATGAGAGGTATTTTTCAAAAGTATAAGACATCGATTAATGGAGTTTGTAGTCCACAAAATACACAAATAATAGTTTCATTTTTATTAATATAAGATTGGAAAGGTGGTTAATAGTTTTTTTAATTTTCATAATAAAATTATGTCTAAAAAATAATTCCATTATATAATAATTATAAATTTATATTTTTTAATGTATGAATGAAAATAAAAGGGTAGAAATTTGGAAAAAAATACTAACATTGTGGTCTTGGGATTTACCTTTAAAAGATTCTATGGAAATGGAGGTCCTATGAAAATATCTCATGACTAGAGTCTAAATTAAATGGAATGGTATTCTAGGTTATGAATAAAATATATATTTTCAATTGGAAAATGAATTTCATTGAGCGCTTATGAAGGGATTTGGAGAGCCCAATAATTATGTTAAGAGAATGGAGTATTCATAAATATTTTAAAATAATATAAGTAGAAAAAAATCTTTCACTGGTCAATAAGAATCCAAAATTAATAATAAAACAGTGTGGATGTGATAAACTTGATACTATCTCAAATATTCATTTTAAAACATGTTTTTATCTTGCTTTTAATTCCCTTACTATTACAATTTTAACATTTACCATTTTTTGTTTTATCATTGTTTGTGATTTTGACCAAATTGATTTTATTTTTATAAAAAAAATTAAATTATACATTATTAAAAAATTTGTACCTAATAATTTCAAATAATAATTCCATTTTATTAAAAGTTTATTTATTTTTATGAAAATTAATTTTTTCATTAGAGGAAGTAACACATAAAAACCATTTTTCTGTAAAAGTGAATTTTTAAGCATAAAAGTTTTGTATAGGTTAAAGTTAATAATGGAATTAAATTTTCATAATATATATATATATTTATTATCATAGAAATAATGTTTTTTATATTTGAAAGAAATAAAAAACAACTTTTAATAAAATAATATATTATGTAAAGAAATATCAAAATATAAATTTATTTGAAAAATATTACTTGAGCCCAAAAATTATTAATCATGGGTTTTAGAAAATCATCATTTTATTTTTAAAATGTAAATTCTTTTCTTTTAAACAAATATTTTTTTAAATTTAGATATTTATAAACATATTGTAATTTATTATATAATTATAATGTTATTGTATTAGTAAGATAAATATTATCATTATTTTCCTAAAAAAAGACTATTTTAGAAAGTACCAGATGTTGATCCAAGTAAAAATTGTTATTTTTGTCCTAAAAATAATTTTCACTTTTTTTAAATTTTATTCAATGATTGATAAATTTATCTTTTAAATGAAAACTTAAAATACATTGAGAATCATTTTTATCAAAAAATGATGTTTTTAAAAATTATGTTTTTTTAATATCATTTCTTAAAATTATACTATATAAATAATATTAATATATAATTATATAAATGGACTCTTACTCCACCCCCAGGAATATGCCTCACGTGCCTTCCGGCTTTTCAAAATTTCTTACCGTTGCGCTCTAGTCCGCTCCCTCGCCGACCGTCTCCCCCACCCGAACGGATTTTGATCCTAGTTCATCCTCTACCCCTTCTTCCCCTCTAGTTGTCAGCCACCCCATCCCTTTGCCTTCTCAGCATGGTTCATTCGAGGATGATCTCCACAGCTATGCCTCTCCCTGCCCTCGCTTCCCAGATGTCTCCGTATCACTCTTGCAGGCCTCGCTCGATGGTGGTTGTCTCTCCTTGGACTGCCCACAGTCTGCCTTTACTGAGGTGGAGGCTTTCCTGAAGAGGACCTTGGTCACCCGCTTTGGCTCGAGGAAACCTCCTCTAGCACTATTCTAGCACTTTGTGCTCTCTTGGGGTCTCCAGTTCCCTATACAGATCTTCGCCATTCACCAGATCTCACTCTGTCTCTTCATGGATTCGGAAGAAGACTTCATTCATGCATGGTGTAGAGCCCCCCCCCCCCCCAGTACTTTGACCGCTAGATCTTCAGCCTGTCTCTCTAGTCCTTGGATGTCCATATGGGTAAGGAGAATCCCGTCTCTGCAGTTTGGGTTCATCTCCTGGGGCTCCTGCTGCCTTTTCAGAACAGCGGCTTCCTCAAGGTGATCAGCAATGCCCTCAGAGGTTTTCTCTGCTCTGCCGTCAACACGATAATCTGTGCGGATGTCTCAGTGGCTCACATCTGCGTGGAGATGGACATCTCTCTTCCTCTGCCTAGACAGATCTTGCTTCGGGTGCAGTATGCCTTCTACTGGACTCAAGAGATCTCCTACCCTATTTTCCCTAGGTTTTTCTTTCACAGTCTCCTCTAGGGTAATTCTCTTCCGGTCTGCAGAAGGCATCACCGAGGGTACTGGCGATGTCCCTTCAAGTCCAACAGAGACTGGTCATCATCCTCTCTTCGTCACCCTCTCTCAGATGTCCCCTTGAGTGTTGCCCTGGCCCTGGCCCCAACTGGTGTTTCTGCAAAGGTGCCCCCCTGCCCCTACCCAAGACCTCAAGTTTCCTTCCCTCTCCTCTCCAGATGATGCCTTAGCATTCTTCCAATCTCTCATCCCCTCCATTCCTATAACTTTTCCCTCTTTCCAGGTCTGCCCAATCATGCCTCCCCTACTTTCAGTTATGCTTTCTAAGGGCCTTTGTCTAGCTGTGCACTTGGATGGCATGGTTCCCTACCCGCCATACTTTCTGCCCTTGCCCCCACCTCCAGCCCCATCCAAGTCTCTCTCTATGGCCCCTAACAACTTCTCTGAAGTGGATATGCCCCTTTTCAGTAGCGCCCATCCTGTCTCCCCAAGTTTTGAGTTAATCATTCAGCTCTAAGCCCCTTTGGATCATGAGATCACTCCCTCACCAGCACCCAAGGTATGCTACTCATCCTTCCCCTGCCCCTCTGGTTATTCATCCCCCTCTTTCATGAATACACCAATCCAAGAAGGAATTTTCACTCGTTAAAAATCAATAATCCTCAAGGAGTGATCTTCCTCCCACTTCAAGAAGGCTTCTAGCTCTGGAGCCAATGCCCGAGCCCTGACCTTTTCATGAATCCTATTCTAATATGGAACGCCCATGGTCTCGGCGCCTGGGTAAAAATAGACTTCCTCGCCATAGTTATTAGAAAGCATAAGGCCACTGTTGTTTCCGTCATTGAACCCAAACAAAACCCTGAAAAAATCAGAGACATTGCCTGGAAAATAAATATGCATGGTTTCCTCCACTCCGACCCCTACAGTAAACACATATGGATATTTTGGCACAATACCTACACCGTCGTGCCAGTCTAGGCTAGAAATCAATTTATTACCACCAAGGTGTCCCAGGGTGACACCTCTTTCCTTCTGACCTTTGTTTATGGAAGCTGTGACCCTCTTTAAAGGGAATCTCTTTGGTACGACCTGTAGACCTTCGATCCCGGCAATCTTCTATGGTTTGTTGGGGGTGATTTTAATTTCGTTTCCAATCCAGAGGAATGAAAAGGTATAAGACCTTTACATAAGAAGGCTAGCAGGGAGTTTGTCTTGTTCATGGCTACGAAGGGCCGTGTTGATCTTGGATTCTCAGGTGACAGTTTCACCTAGTGAAATAATCATAGGGCCCCTCACCGATCTTGGAGTCGACTAGACAGGTGTCAGGACAACGTGCATGCCACTGCCTTGTTCTCAGATACCAAGGTCTTCCATCTTGCATGCGGTATTTCTAATCATTGTCCCCTTTTGGTTTCCATTTCTTCTGGGCAGGATCTTCTTGAATGGTTTCATTTCCACGGGCAGTGGTCCAACTTTTCGGGGTATCGGGATATGGTTTGTGATATCTGGAATACACATTCCCAAGGTCAAACGTGGGTTTCCATACATGCTAAATTGAGGTGCCTTAGACCCACCTCCAGGCCTGGATGAAAGATATTCCTCCCCTCGATAGTGCCATAAATGGAGTTATGTGGGATGTGGAGGGCCTCAAGATGAGGATTGAAGAGGCATGGGATGATTACACCATTTAAGAGCTCTCTAGAAGAAAGGGTTCCCTGACATAAATGTTTTTTCCTAAGAATGACTTGAAAGGTAATCTTCGCGCATAAAATGGCTCAAAGAGGGGGATAAAAATACTACGTTCTTTCATGCATGCATCAAAGAGTGCAAGAGGCCGACCAAACCCAACCTTCTTCTAGATGATGGTTCCTATATAGATGATAGAGATGTTGTGGGATCTCTGTCCCTCTTCTACTTCAAATATCTTCTCACAATTCCTAACTCTCAAATTCCTAACGGGTATACTGAAATGAACAATCGGATCTTCGAGGTTATCCCCTCATGTGTTTCTGATCAAGACAATGAAGGGATGATTTCCATCCCCAATGAAAAGGAGGTCCATCATGCCATGCTGAACCTTCATTTTGATAGTACTGCAGGTTCGTATGGCTTCCCGGGTTCCTTTTACAGGGCCTCATGGGATGTGGTTAAGGATGACCTTGTCCAGGCCATTCAAGATTCTTTTAAGGACGGTAGTTTGCCGCAGGTCGCGTGCGCCACCAACATGATCTTTCTGCCCAGAACTAGGAATCTCTCATCTCTCATGAACTATAGACCATTTAGCCTATGCAATTTCCCATAAAAGATCATGAAAAGCATCATCAATGTTAGGATCTCTTCTCACCTTCCTCGGTAGATTTACTTGGAGCAGCATGGGTTTATGAGGGGTCACTCAATTCAAGGTTCCATCGCTTTGGCTCAAGAAATTATTAGAGATATCAACTTAAAAACCCATGGATCGAACATTTATATCAAGTTAGACAGGAACATATCCTTTGATTGAGTGGAGTGGGGCTTCGTCAACAAGGTCCTTGTGGGTATGGGATTCTTATCTCGGAACATTGATCTTATTTTCAGATGTTTCTACTCTATGTGGATGGTCGTTTCTTTCATGGGGAATTCATTTGGTTTCTTCAAATCCACTCGTTGTCTGAGGCAAGGCGACCCGATCTTTTCTACCTTCTTTGTCCTATCCTAAGATGTTCTTAGCTTCCTCATCCATAAGAGCACTAGCAACAGAGAAATTTTAGCCTACCAGAGGAGCATGAGAGCACAACCCATTTCCCACCTAATGTTCATGGATGAAACCCTCATTTTCATCAATGCAGGTATATCTTCACTTAGATTCTTCAATTCCATGCTTGAGCTGTATTTTCACTGGAGCAGCCATGTCATTAACAAAGATAAGAGTCTCTGCTACATATCCAACAAATACACACCTAGGCGGTCTTCTGTGATTTAGCACACTCTCACCATGAAAAGTGGATCCTTCCCCATGGATTACCTAGGATCCCCTATCTCTCCCATCAGATTGTAGATACGTGATTTTGATTCTCTCATTGGTAAGATTGAAGACTGTATCCTCAATTGGAAGAACATGTACTTATCCTTTGGTGGCCACATTTCCCTCATCAACAACGTCCTTCCATCTACCCTTGTTCATGCTCTCTCCACCGTCAAAGCCTCAAAAGGTGTCATCAACAATATTTACAAGGTTATGGTAGGCTTCCTTTGGGATTCTCTTACGGAAGGGAAACACCATTGGGCTTCATGGGGGAGGATGGCAAGGCCCGCTAGGGATGGTGGTATCAATGTGCGCAGCTTGGTTGATACCTGCAGCTGCTTACATGCAAAGTTGGCCTGGGAAGTCTTGGAATAGAACACGTTGTGGGGGAAAGTCATACATTCACAGTTCGGTTCTCATCCCCTGGTGTACAGTCGTGGCACTCCGTTTTGGTCTATTATCTCTCATCTCCTCTCTGAACTGCAACCACACTCTCAATGGATCATCGGGAGAATAGAAGTCTCCTTCTGAAACCATAACTGGATTGGGAAGGTGATCAGGTTTCTTGGCTTCCCCTACCCTAACATCACTTTCAGGGTAGACAGCTTGTGTCTGACACTCTTCAAGGCAGTGTTGAATGAGGAGCAGTAGGCCACCGCCAACCTCATCGAGCTGACATCGGATCCTGATAGATACGTGTTCACCCCCTCCTTTTTGGGAACCTTCACCTCTTGGGATTACCATCGCATACGTGATCCTTCAGAGCCTGCTGAATGCTGGAGATACTCCTTATGGTGTAAATTCATCCCCTCTAAATATAACTTCCTAATATGGAGGGTCAGGTATAATGCTATTCCAACTGATGAGAATATCAAACACTGCGGTATCCTGACTATGTCTCGATGCTCTTGATATAAAGCTTGCAGCGAGGAAAGATATGACCATCGTTTCTTCAAGGGATATTGGTTTAGGGTTTTGTGGAGTTTTTTTGGGGAGTTCACTGGTCTCCTTATTCACAACTTGGCAGACCTGTCTTTCTTGGACAAGTGGTTTCATGGTTCGGGAGCAGGTGGACCCGAGAAGGTGGCCCACTCCTTGATTCTTCATGCTGGGTGATGGTGCATTTGGCAAGCCAGAAATAGAATGAGACATGATGGAATACAATCTACTGGGCATTCCATCATCATCGGGACACAAAGCCTACTCATTGATTTGGCATGTCTCTTCAAAAATTGGCAGGTAGCTCCCTCTATTCGATGGATGCATGTGCGATCTCATGGCACCCAGCTCAGCACCGGCAGCATGAGAGGTCACTGGGTTCACTAGAATCCCCCCTCTAAGGGCCTTAAACTCAATACTGATGGTTCTTGCAGCATGGTGGTCTTGCGAGGTGGCGGGGTTGTTCAGAACTCTCAAGGCTTGACCCTCTTGGCCTTTTCCTCACGCTTGGGCCATGGCTCCTCACTCCAGGCCAAAGCCAAGGCTCTTCTCCTAGGTTTAAACCTTTGCCTGCATAAGGATATCATCATTTCAGAGGTTGAAACGGATTAAAAAAATCCTCCATGATGCCCTGCTTGGTCTTTTCCCAACTCCATGGTCCATCATCTACATCCCTAGAAAGTGCAGAGGCATGATATCCAACAACACCAAAGTTATCCACTCCTGGCATGAGGGAAACCGAGTTGTGGATCACCTTGGTTCCCTTGAGGTCTTCAGCATCAACCCAATTTGTTTACACACCAGGCTCACTCTCAAGCTCGAAGGATTCAATCTGATCAAAGGGGATGCCCTTGGTCTCCATCACTTTAGGTCGTTGTAGACTCTCCTCCCTATCTCACCTTCTCTTGTATTGTGGACTATTTTCCCCTTTCCCCTTTATAAAAATAGATGTAGTAATATATAATTATATTTTTAATGTATTAAATTTAATTTATTTAGAAAAAATATAAAGGAATTCATAATGTTTTTTTTTAAAAATTAACTTTATTCATAATACACATTAACAAAATATAATTAAATATAATTATTTATATCTTAAATTTTAATTTTATTAATTCATTTATATAAAAACTATATTTTAATTTTATAAAAATGTCCCATCATATATAAATAATATTTAAATTAATATTAATATGTAACACATAAATATATATTTATAATATATTAATATTGTGTTTTTTTCATTATGAGTTATCTTATTCTAAATTTACTACTCAACATACAAAGAATCATCATACCTATTCAATAATTGCATATCCAATGAGTATTTTCACAAGGACCAAATTTCCAATGACCATATTTATACTGGCTATATTTAATTCCTATATATAGACATACTAAAATCAGGTATTTCACTCTCGATTATTAAGTCACACATCTCATTTCTATTGTTTTAATTTTAGATATCTCAGTATTATTTCTTCATTCCTGATTTTATTCCTCATTAAAAGTTCTTATTGGTTATTAGTTATCCTCATGAATGAAAATGATCCAGGTGTTCCTTTTTTGTTGATGCTTTTTTTATTCTCTACATATATTCCACTTTTAATTATTTTAATTTTAAAGGATTTTATAAAACAGATTGAGTTATAATTTTTTAATGTTTTTTTGTAATAATTTTACTATTAATTAATTAAGTGTTGTTACTTTAATCTATTTTGTGTATGACTTATTACCCGATCTTTTTCAATTCCTGAGGAAAAATTGAAACAAATTAAAGAATAAAAAATATATTTTAGAAAAATAATGTGTTTCCTAAAATTATAGAGTGTTACATAGAACTTTTTTAGATTCCCAAATTTATACAGATTGTAGTTTTTTTCCTACACTTGTAATTTAGATAAAAATAATACAAACCAAATTTTTAGTACGATGAGTTACCTTTTTCCATGAACATGATGTGGAGGATTATCAATATAATATAATTTGATATTATCTACTATTTTGAGTCTTAATTGATTCATGAATCACTTTTGAAACATAAGTGGTAGATAAATTTTTCATTATATTAGATTGGAATCATCTATATTGAGTAGACTCAAGATATCATATTTTAAGCTTTGACTACCTTAAAATCATGTTGATAATGACATTATCATTCCAAACTAGTCTTAAATTTTCTTCCCAAACACTCATCAGCATTTACACTTATTCATCATGCATCCTTTTTATCCATTTATTTTAATTGTTATATTCTTTTACTCTAATTACATTCAAATACAATTGTGAATCCATGGAAATCATAGTTACCTTTTGTGTCTTTTAAAGTTAATGTAACACATTGGTAATATTGTTCTTAAATAATTCCATCTGACAAACAATTCTTTAACAACCAAGGAATAGTTTCCATCAAAAAGTGTAGCTATCTTTCTCATGACATCAACATATTTTGTGATGGTTTTTCATCTTTCAATTTGTTTCCACAATGCTTCCTCCATGACAAGAGCTTCTTCTTATAATTATTTTTATTAAACTAATAATTTCCTAATAAAATTTAAAATACAGTTAAAAACCGTTGCGGGATCCTTATTTATATATACTCCAACATGTGAGGAAAAATATATAATAGAACTACTTTTAGGTTTTTATGCACTTCCTTCATATATTAAACATGAATCATTAGAAGCGTATTTTTCAATATATTCATTATATAAACACATACCTGTTCTTTCACACTAAAGTAGTGGTAGATCATTCTATATTTTCATATATTTTTTCTTTCATTGCATACTTAATCCCATTATGAATTTTTTTATAGAAAACTAACCTTACTACATTAGTAGGTGTAGTGATATATTTCATGATCTAAGATTATTATTCATGTATTCCAAATATACAATTTATCTAGAACAATTCATAGGAATTATGGGATTAATATAATACCAATTGAAATGACTAATGCATATAATGTCCGCTAAGATGGGGGGACTGAATCAGTGGACACTTATATATATATATATATATTATTTCATAATCAATTTAACCTCCTAGATTTGATCATATTTTATCAACATACACTTTTCATCACAACATCACTCTGATATTTCAGAAAATAATGGAATAAGAATGAAAAAATTTATAAGGTTCAATAATATGACCTACTCTATTATATGTTGGTTAGATTCCCCAAAATAGATTCTCCACAAAATCTATGTCATTAAATATATATAGAGAATATTAGAGTCACACTAATCTTATCTTGGATAACTCACAAAAAACCTCCCTAGTCCTATCCAAACATATTATTAAGCTTCCATTGGGATTATTCAATTAATTCTCACTATAGTCACTCGGTCCCACAATGATATCCCTGTAAACCTTGACTCCCATTGGTTTTATACATTCACACATAATATGTCCAATTGTTTTTTCAAATATTATCCTTAGAATTAGATCAACCACTCTACCTTGAACACATATGAATCATTGAAATTAATATCCTTTAACTCAACAACATTTTTGACGAATTCCTACAGATCATCAAGAAAAAATTCCAACTTGGTCACTGCTTAGATTACAACATTATATATATTTAACTAGAGTAATAACCTTGTTTTAACTCTCAATATATTAGCTCCAATGATATTCTATATTTAATATCTCCACATATATTAATGAAAGTTTACTATATATATATATATATAAATTAATTAATTCCAATTAGTCATCATTTCCTGTATTCTCTATCTCAACATTATGAAAAATTGGATTCTACAAAAAACACTTCTTCCTCAATTTTACCAAAAACAACATGAGGAAAAAAATATTAACACAGTATCTAATCCTTCTACTTAGTCATCAAGAGTTCTTCCTTGATATTTTCTTTACATAATCCCATATTCCAAAAGATTTTTTTCATACAACAATCTATTAATATTTATTATTTATATACAGGTCACTAAAAATTATTTTCTATTTATAGAATTTATAAAATTCTCAATTAATTGGTTCTTGTAATCTTATCATTTAATTTATCAATAATTCATGTCTCCCATGATCATGTATACCTTTTTATATAGTGGTCATATCCATGATCTAAATATTTGTTTTGGATCAAACAATTTCTTTCTCCCATTTTTCAAGAGTACACTTTTTTATAATTTTTTTCATTTTATATTATTATATATTTTCTTAATTTTTCTAGAAAATTCTACCTCATCACCTTTAAATAATTCTTATGTTGGGATTATCCTCATAAATAAATCAATCGTGAGAATTAAAATTTATTTTCTCAAATAATATAAGTCAAATCTTGGGAAAATTCAATGAACCGTAATTATAAATGATATTTATTTCATGAATAAAAGTGTAAAATATTATATTATATAGAATAATACACATTCAAAACATAGAAATATCAAAATAATTATTTCATTAATAGATATCGTTACTTTTTTCATAATAAAACCCATAAAAGTGTAACATATTACAATGGTATGAAAAACAGATTATAAATAATCTATAAAGAGAAGATTTGGATCAACCCCGTCTAATCGAATTTCTATTCCCATGAACAACACAATGAAAAAGAATATTAGTAGACCTATTAAAATTTTCAAAAAGGAAAATATAGATCCTTGATATGGGTTAATAAGAATGATAAATGATTGAATGAATAAGTATTTATCGTAGATAATATGACCATTGAAATTTTAATATGGATGTTAGAATATTGGTATGACCATTGGAATTGTAATGTGTGTTAGTATCAGAACCAAACCACTAGGAATAATAACCTAACATTTGGAATATTAATTGGAATAAAATAAAATAAATAAATTATAAATAATTTTTATCATGATAACATTATTAATATATAATAAATTGAGTGCACAAAATAAATATCGAGATATAAAATAATAAAAAACTATAAACATATATTTAATAAACATTATATTAATGTATTTTGTAAAATTAATTCTTTTTATATTAAAAAATTTAGATTACATATGATAGAAAATTATTTTGAAAAAATGACTATCATTTTTAAAAAAATTATTTTGAAATTTTTCTAAGGGTTTTATTTAGGTAATTTTCTTAAATACTTAACATTTTAAGTGAATAGTAAAAATATAGATTTTTCTAACAGGTATATTTTAAATGACATCATTCAGGATGAAATAATGACCTAATAAATTCTATAATTTTAGTTTAGACTAATTTTTTTATTAAAATAAATATTACATAAAATTAAATTTCCAAACAAATGATATATTTTTCAAAGTCGTAAATTTTAAAGTGTCCCTTCACATTTGTTTTTCAATTTTCTCCATTAATTTTTATTGAAATAATAAATTTTAATTATAAAGTGATTTAAATTACTAAATAAATTTTATTTTATTCAAATATTTTTTATAATTTTAAATATTTTACAATTAGAAGGTTTAAATTGGAAAATATATTTCATATTATTTTTCTAAAACACTCATGTCATAAAGTATAAATACCCCATATCCATCCCCTAGAAAAAAATACATCAATTCCAATTTACAAAGATAAATATATGCCTAATTAACTTCTTATAGTACACTTATAATTCTTAGGGGTGTTATAGAGTAATCAAACACCAAAAAATTTTGAATTTAAGGGCCTTAGAAAAGGAACAACTTCAAGAAATTGGTAATTTCCTTTTTTTCTTGTTATTTAGTTTTTATTTTTTATAATTCCCAATTCTCATTTTATTTTATAATAAAAACCATCATAAAATAGTAAAAAGTTATATTGGACCACCCACAAGGATGTTTTCATCTCTATAATTAACAAAAAATATATGGATGATTATAATAAATTATTTATAATATATAAATTTATAAATATATATATTTAAATTTATAGTCTTCAATTATTAATCGAACTAATGTATGAATACAGTTAAATTAGGATTATTAAATTGAATATTGACGATATATTTTAAAGAAAATTAGATATCGAAATGCTTTACCTTAAAAAATTGGAATGAGAAATATTATCCAATTATTATAATTTATCAAGATTGATAAAAATGAATATAATTCACTATTGGTTCCATGTTTTAATAAAAATATGTTTATTATACTAGTTGTTTAAAAATTATGAAATAAATCATCATTTAAGTTAGGTGGATTCTCAAACTAAACTCTTTATTTTTGTTTATATCCCATTTCACTTTATTTTTAGTATGAATATTCAAATAATATCATCAAAATTTACATTAAATATTATTCCCAATAAATTTCATGGTATATAAACATTTTCACCTTGTCTAAATGATTTATTATCCAAATAATTATTTTTAAAGAGTTTTATTTTCTAAAACCCTAGATTGACACCCATTGACCCACTTTTTATCCACTCAAGAATGATGATGTTTATGAAAAAATATTATTTCACTTATTCATTTTGGATTCCAAAATTTTATTCATGAAATTATTCATTATAATCCATTATGAAACTCATTTCATTCCATGGGTTTATTTGATGAATAAAATTTTAATATTTTTTCTTTTCATGTGACATGAATTATTATGAACATTTCATGGTGTGATGGGTGGGATTAAAATTATATAACCCTCTAATTAATTGGGTAATGTGATATATCTCATGATATTATATATATTATTCTTGATAATGATTACATATTGTGTTATTTAACCACCATGATATGATGTTTCTTTTTTATGAATATTCCACATTCCATTCCTTTTTCATATGATCTACTTTTTCTTCTCATTATGATCCCTGTGTTTATATTATGATGATGATTATTATGCTCAACCACATAATATAAATTAATGTCTCTTATTTTTTCATTGTTATTCTTCCCCTTAATATGATTTTAGTTAACAAATTTCCATGTTGTATATCCTAAGGTGTAATATGGAGAACATGATAGATTTAAAGAGGATAAAGAAAAAGGATTTAAATTATATTAATTTTATTATTCTGAAAAAGTGATGTATGAGCCTACTATTCCCATGACATTAAATATTTATTTTTTAGCATCTGTTTAAATTATGTTATTTATCTAAAAAATGATATAAGAGACATGTAAAAAAATTGGGTCACCATAGTTGGTATCTTAGAATGGTTTAGTCTGTTTGGTAATTATTATTAGAAAACATCAGTGAAAATCATTGAGATAAATTATGGTTTCAAGGGAAACATCATAAATATTAGGTAAAGTATAAGAGCATGTGGTTTAAAAGAAATAAAATCCCTATCTGGATACTACTAGTGGATATGGATCCATAATAGATGTAACTCAGTATAATAACACTGATACTGGAAAATTGGGTACTAACTTGATCGTTACCTGATAAATGATAAAGGGGACATAGTACACACCTGTATTGACACTCATAGGGGATATTCTTTTTAAATCAAAATATCTATACAAACCATTATGAAGGATATATATCTAAATTAATTATTTTATGTATTTTAGAAAACTATTAAAGTATGTGATTCGAAAAGCATAGTTATAGAAAATTTCTATACATAACGATCCTATAAGATATTATATTAGTATAGATTTTTGTATGAAAAAATATATTCTCTATTGACTTATGTTTTTTTAATTTTTATTTAAGAAAATAGTGGAAATAAGGAAAAACATGATTAATGACCAATGTGAGGGGCAATTAAATGATTATATTAAATAAATTCGCAATGAAATGGGAGGTGTAGTTAAAAATATTCATGGCTATGACTACCAACCCATCTCAGGATATGAATTATAATTTGAATCTTGTGTAATATATTTCTTCACCAAACAAGGATCCACAATACATTGAGTCATTTATGGTAAAAGAACCACCAAACTGTATTGAGTATTATAATCCACATTTCACAGAATAGTAATTGAACTTAATGGAACCAATCCTTTCTATTCTCCACTAATTTGATATAGATAAGGATACTATACAAGTTAACTATTTATATCAAGATACTGATTAGTAGTGGGTGTTGATAAATAATACAAATCCAAAATATAAAAATTAATAAATTTCTTTGGAGAACATTTATAAGTTATTTATTAACAATAATTATCCTCTAAATATCTGATAAAAGATAGAAAAATAATTCATTAAACTTAATAAAAATTAGAATAAATATATCATATCATATGAGGAACATTTCAAAAGTACAACAAGATATCCCATAAGTTATGTTTTCAATAATGAAAAAAATAAGAAGATTATTTATCATTCTAAAAAACACCCCTAAATGTATTTAGATTTCTTAGTCATTGGGTGTTATAAATAAGTATTTTTATGTGACCTCAATGAAGATATGGAGTTTCAAGAATGGTCCCACTAGAAATAAAGGTAAGAAGCGAAGAATGGATTTCCAAGCTAGATGATTTAATGAGAAAGGAGGAGAAAATATCCAACCCACTGTAGGCCAAATACGTGGGACGAATCATTATGGGAATACTTTCAAAGGGAAGATTAACTGATTTATGAATGGGATATAAGGCCACAAAGATCATGATGACAAAGGGATACAAAGTGTGTATCCAATGTGATGGTAGAAAGGAATTCAATACTAAACAAATTACACCTAGTTCAATGATTCAATTGTAAGTAGCATAGAAATAATTCATTCTAAAGATCTAAACAATACGAATATTTGTTAAATTAGTGTCATTAAACACCAAATCCAAAGGATTAATGTAAATTCTATTCCATCACCACTATTGAGGTGGAACATGAAAATGATTTCGTACAAGGTACACTTCCAATTTATTAAAAAATGGGAAAAAACATATTTGATTACGGTTCTAAGATTTCATTTATATTATGATAGTTTTTAATAAGCATGTAATCACATTCTAGATACATTGAAATAGATAAATCCATAAAAACACCTAGTGTTTAGATCCTTATAACCAAATAATTAGTGTCTCTTCATATTATTGTATCTAGGAATATTCATCAAGAAAACCTCATAATACTTACCCTTGTTGAATTTAATGCTATATTGGGAATAAATTAACTCTTTTTATGTAGAGCTAATTTAAACCATTATAAAAATAAAATATCAATCAATATTCCAAAACACTTAATGGTTCTAAAAAATTCAAGGAAGATAATGGATTTCCTTTAAAAAAAATCATTATTATGGGTGTTGATTCCGAGTGAAGATTCATATATTTCCAAAATAGTTTTTCCTCAATTGAAAGATCAAAAATTGAGTAAATTACCATTATAAGGGACTATACTAATGTATTTTTTGATAATTTTCCTAACCATCAACCAATTTGTGTGATATAGTTATCAATAAATATTTTCACCAGTGAAAATATTATATTTAAAAAACCACATTAGATGAAACTGATAGATCTGGAGGAGTTAAAGAATCATAACTAAGATCATTTGGAATAATAGTTTATATTCAATAGTGTATCACCTTGGGGTTCACCTATTCACTTTATCAAAAAAACTGATTAATGTAGCTTGTATTGAATATTGCGATATCAACATGAACACTCTAAAATAATATATAACACTACAAGGATTCATGTCTTTTTTAGTAAAATTAAAGTATCTTACTAATTATAAAAGGTATATATCAATTATAGATATCATAAACTACAGGTCAAGAATGAAAATATTTAGAAGACAGCTATCTGTATAGCATATAAACACTATAAGTTTATTTTGACCCCCTTATGGCTTACAATATCCCCTGTAATCTTTATGGATTTGATGAATTGAGTCCTCATATACTACCTTGAAAAGTTTGTTTTAGATATTATAGATGATATCATCATATACTCTAAGATAAAGGAGTAATTTTAAGAGAATCTAAGGACTATGCTGGAAATATTACGAATAGACAAAATGTACACTAAGTTCAGCAAGTGTAACTTTTAGAAGAATAAAGTAAAATTCATGGTGATTGTTATAACAATTATGGGAATTTTTGTGGACCCCTAAAGAAAAATGGAAATTATGGTATGTCTTTGATGCTATAGAGTCATGTAAGTCCATATTTTTTGGATTATCTAATTACTATAAAAAATTTCCATGATATTTCTCAAGATTTTTTATCCCATGATGTATGTTAAAATGAATATGTGTAAAGTACGTTTTGGCGGAAGAATACAAATACCCCTAAGTGGATAATGGACTTTGATATACAGTGATTCTTTTAGTAAAGTATTGGATGGTGTACTCATACAGAATAATAAAGTGATAGTCTATGAATCATGATAGTTGAAGATCCATGAGAAGAACTACCCGATGCATGATCAAGAGTCAGCATATGTGACATTCCCTTTAAATATTTGGTAGAAATAACTCTATGGTAATATAAACATAATATATAATGATCATAAGTGAATAAAGATTATATCCCCACAGATGGATCCTAACATGAATTAGTGAAGGTAGTTAGAGATGATCAAGGACTAAGATTACGCTATTCACTACCTTCTTGGAAATTCTAAAGTGGTAGCTACCCTATCATAATGTATATAGAATTTATGGATCTATAAATCATAACCATGGGAATACATCGTACATTAAAAAATTACTTCCCAAATATATATCCAAGATATTATCAAGGTGCACAAAGGGATGATTTGGTGTTTTAAACAATATGAATGAAGTAATATAAAAGAAGCTTCATGAGTTCCACATATATAAATATTGTTTCATTCAGATTGGAACTATAATTTGTGTGCCTTCATCACATGTGATAAAGAATTTTCTTTTTGATAATTTATAGGGATCATATTTCCCCATCCATCCTAGAATTACTTATATGTACCCTGATTTTGAGAGAAATTTTGGTGGGAAAATATGATGAAAGGGATACTTGTGTACTCATAATTTTTCTGGGTATTTCATCAAGTTAAAGTACATTGATGGATATCCAATGGTATGATGCCACTATTTCAAATACCCACATGTAAATTGGAAAACATCACCATGGATTATTTCTTTAGAATACTGAAGACATCTAAAGAAATAAATGTGACTTGGGTTAAGGTGGATCTGCTCACCAATAATTTTCATTCATTATTATTCATGAACATTTCATTATTGACCAACTTGAAATGATATAAATAAAGGGATGAGGCTGTATGGTGACCCAAATTCAATCATATTTGTTAATGATCCATATTTCACCTCTAAATTATATAAAATTATTCAATATGCTTTGAATTCTAAGTTGAATTCCGGTATGGACTATCACCTCTAAGCTGATGGCTATCTGAAAAGACAATTCAGACACATGAGGACATGAAAAGATCATTCTCAATATAATTTAAAGGAGGATGAGAAAGACATATTCCATTGGTTGAGTTCTCATATAAAAAACCCCTCAAGTATTCAAATAGCTCTATATAAACCAATATAATTAAATATGTTTAAAAATATAATTTGTTGGGATGAAGTTGGTGAAAAGAAGAAACTTGGACCTAATATTGTGAATGAAATGAAAAATAAGGTTCAAGACATCTGATTGTATATAAAATCATCTTAAAACATTATGAAGATCTATCCAAATAAACAACCAACGTAATTTGAGTTTGAATTTGGAAAATCAAATTTTACATTGAACATAAAAATGAAATAAATTCATACAGTTTGTAATTAATGGAAATATTATCCTAATGTACACTGGAAAATTTGAAATATATAATCCAAAAAGTTCAATGACCAATTATCTATAATATCTTCTAACCAGGGCTCTAGATCATGATGTGTTCCATATATGTTACACCCCAAGATTTTATGGTATTCCTCTTTTAAAATTTAATATATTCGATAGATTATTATTCACACAACACTGAGTTTAAAACCATAATATAATATTAAATATGACTATTGGAATAGTAATGTGGCCACTATGAATAGTAATATGACCAATAGAATAGTAACATCACCTATGAAAGTATACATAAAAGCTATGTATGTTATTAATGAAAAAAATATATTTATATAATGTAATAAGTATCTAAATATTTTAAAAATGTTAAATTAAGCATTAGTATTTTTGTAAGGCATAAATGGTAATTCAAAAATTTATAATAAAAATAATTGTTTAAAATAAAATTTAATTTCTTAAATTAATATTTTGTTGTCTTATGATTATTATACAATTTTATGAGAAATAAATTAATTTTTGAATGTGTCATAAAATCAGTTATATTATTAAAATCAGTATTCTTCAAAAAATTAATAATTTTGTTTAAAAATTTAATTTCTCATATTTATGAAATTACTCACATAAAATGGAGTCCATTTAAGAATTCTTCATGTCCAAAAATGGTTAGGGTTAATTTTTGGTATTTTTTTAAAATAGTTGAGTTTTTGTGAATAGTGAAATAAAGTAATTTATGGTATATATACATTATAAGTTAAATACACAATTACATAAGTCATTAATGATGTAATCACCATAATATAAAACTCACATAAATTATTTTAATATATTTAGTGATAATTATCAAAATATTTATAGTCTTTAGACAAAATAAAAAAATGAATAAAATATTCAAAAAACACCTCTCTCTTCTACTATAAATATTATCTCTCACGACCCCTTCTCCTCACACCTCCATAGCCTTGAAGCTCATTAACATTCTACCCAATCCCTATACCAAACCTCGTTTCTGGGTTTTGGACTTTCTAGTCTCACCAAATATACCATTTAAATGTTCTTTAATGAGGTTCTTAAGGATAGGAATTCAAGAGGTAAACCCCCCTTTTGTTCTTTTAATTTTATTTTAATTTCATATATTTTCATATAATTTTATTACATATTCTATAGAAACATGCATGATAACTCTATTGTCTTATATATACTTAAATTTTATTATGATTATATTATATCCACCATCAATTCCTTTCTCTTCCCATTTTTATTCTAAAAATGAAAACAACATCAATGATGTGATGATTTATAGCCTTCGTGGACGACGAGTTTTAATTTTTCAATTCCTCCTTCAAGCATGGTCATAAACCCATTTGTTATGTTAAAAAAAATATAATATATGTATTAACACTTATTTAAAGTTATATAACTAGTATATATACATAATATTAATAAATCATATAAACAAGTCAGTGATGATTGAAAAAATGACAAAATAATATAAATGGTTATCATTAATGTTTTTATCAAATGAATCACCCTCATATTTGAAAAAAGATATATAAAATCATTAAATATTCTGGAGGTTTATTATTAATAAATAATTTCCATTTTTTATAATTATTCACATTTCACATGATCTTTTGAACATATATACAATTGAACCCCTCATGAAAACCAAGGAAACGAACACTTTTGAACTACAAAATTGAATCTTATAACTTATCAAAACGAGAATATATAAACTTAATAAAATTATAATAAATAAAATACCTGTCAAATAGATTATTAATTAAATTATTATTTACACTAATTTCAATATTCATGATGTTAAGTACAGGTGAATTACTATTTCCGACATAAAGTAAGGGTTTCTTCCTGAACCTCCATTTTTCATTTGACTTACGCTTTCTCTCTATTTACCAAAATATAAATCTTAATTGTTCTTATATATTACTTCTAAATTATATGTATATATTCCAAACTCATATTACTATATCAGTTCATCTTTATTTTATGTTAGAATACATTTTTTATAAGGTTCCTTTTTAATTCCTCCCGATAAGCAAGCTTGGTTAAATAGTACTTCCCAATTTCTTACTCATTTTCATGTAAACTCAATAAAATGAATTGATCAAATAATATTTTCTTAAAATAAATATTTTTATCCTGAAAAAATATATTAATTCATTTATGGTATTATTTATACAATAGATCCATTGTCCGCTTTAAAGACTCTTATAAATTCTATTAAAGTGCACTGAAGTGGCCAATTTCTAAATTTTCATAAAATATATTTTTACACATTTTTACTTTATTTGGACATATCTTTTGAATCAAATATAATTTGAGTATCCTTAAATTTTCTTTTATGGGATATACATATTTATAATCAAATTTTATAATAAATACAAAATATTTTTCCAAAAGAACTCTTTTTTGCAATGCAAAAGGCCATTAATCTCAAGAATCACTCGATGATTTTATTAGGGGGTATTCCTTAATTTCAATAAACGTATTTGAATATTGTGATTAAGTTGGATTTATTGTCAATGATATCATCTATCATATTTTATTAAATGGTTTATGGTCATTTTCACTATGAATGTTCTATTTGGATACCATTCACCATATTACACAGAATCATTATTGATTATGTTTACTAATTGGGGAAGGTCATTTACATTTCTTATGTATATGTTGTTCATGTTTCACCCCATTCATATGAGTAATTAAATAGACTTATCAGGTGATTGGAGGGGCCTTCTATACTCCCTCAATTCATTGGTAGGTCTCATTAGACAAAAATATATAGACTTAGCTGAGGGAATTCCCATTTATTTTCAGATATAGATTTGGTCAAGGCCTTACCCATTTTTTTCCAATATCTTGGTCAATGCCTTGATGGTATATTTATGATGTACAACATTACTCATTCCATTATTATGTTATTATTAATTATTAATCCATGTGATTGTTCAAATAATAGAATATCCATGGTAATGTTATATTATTGAATTATTATAGAATTATTTTAATTTGATTTTACTCATTCCATAATATTTTCAATATTATATTTTAATTGAATGAGATTTTAGTCAATCAGCTTGCCTTATTTTTTATCATAATATTATCTTTCTATGTATTGCTTACCCTTACGGAGTATCTATGATCACCACTTTCGTATGATTAATATTTCCCATGATGAAAATATGTATACTATGAATGAATTGTAGGGATAATCTAGGAGTTTACAAGTGTTTAAAATAAGGTTTCTATGTTAT
Source organism: Viscum album (assembly GCA_963277665.1). NCBI lineage: Eukaryota > Viridiplantae > Streptophyta > Magnoliopsida > Santalales > Viscaceae > Viscum > Viscum album. The sequence goes on along the minus strand of OY728138.1, from coordinate 1,432,643,716 downwards.
ATTTCTATTCAAGTTGTATTGTAATACATATGTTTGTATCTAGTTTTCAAAATATACTAAACATCTCGGTCCTTTAGAATGTGACTTCCTTATTAATTATGCCAATGTAAAAATGTAAGGCACTAGATCTGGGCTACTAGGGTCTCGGTATTTAATGTTGGTATTAGATAATGTTTAGAAAAATCACTAAAAACTAGATTAGGGGATATAAAACTATAATACACTTTGAGGATATGAATAGAAGAACATTCTGGAATTTTCTTACGGAAAATATTATGTGAACATTTAAAAATAAATCCCTATCTGGATACTACAAGTGGAGGTGGTTCTGCCACATATGTACCTAGGGGTAGAAAATCTAACAATGTACATCGAGCCCAAATCATCACAACCTGGTACAAAACAACACGCCTTACTTCACACATGTTTTTACAATGCTAGGGTATTTTCATAGGATAATTCACATTTTATTAAAAAAACATTAATAAATATTTAAAAGTAAACATGTCCCCAAAGAAACCATATTTTGATTAAGATATTAACTATGAATAAATTTCCAATATATGTTAATTGTTTTTCTAGTTAATTTTTTTTTATTATGATTCGTTACCAAATTTAGTGTATGAATTTTTTATAAATGAATCCTATTAGAGGGAATGTGAACCATATCAATGAACATATTCCATGTAGGGATTTCCCTCCTATGAATGATAATGTTGTTGGAGAGGGAGTTGCAACTCAAGCAGTGAAACTTGTAACTATACTGAGAAAACCGACTCAGGTTATGATAAATAACCTTACTCACATGGAGCGGCCTGATCCACAACCTGGTGTAATAATGTAATATTGCATTATGAGACAATAACCTACATCATTCAATGAAATTAGAAATCCATTTGTATATGAGAAATGTAAAAGTTCCTAAGAGAAGATATCTCTAACTTCAGGAAGTAATGAAAAGAAGAAGGTTATCATAGATATTTATCATATCTCAAGAGATGTTGATCAATGATGTTTATTTATTGAAAACAAAAAGGATGAGGAAGAAATTGAGTTTATGGAATAGAAAGATTTTAAGGATATTTTCTTGGGAATATATTTCCGTCGAGAATAGTGAGAATATATGGAGAGACAATTATTGATTCAGGGACAAAAATTTTATAAAATTATTTCCATGTATGAAGAAAAATTGAAAAGGATAAAATAAATTTCTATGGATTTCATATGTAATATAAAGAGTAGGATAGATTGATTATTTGATGCATTAAAACCATTCTTCCCAAGGTCCCTGGTCTCCCAAACCATCTCATTATATGAAGATATAGTCTCATATACTATCAAGATAAAGAAATAATTTTATTTGATTGATAAGTTAAATAGAACACAAGAGAAGAAGAGGATATTAGAGGAAATAAACGATAAAGTGAAGAATAAGAGAGTTAATTTTCCAATGTGTGGTACTTGTGGAAGGAAAAACCTTGGTGCCTAGTAAAATGAAAAATGAGTATACATCAAGTGTCATGAGAAAAGCCATCATTCTCATGATTTTAAGTGAACAATAGAAGCTACCAATGTTCAATGCTACAAATATATGAAGATGAGACACTATGAAAATGATTGTATGAAGTTTCATAGAAACATCGTTTAGAAAAGTACATGAGATCAAGGATAAGATTATACGATCTCAATATTTGAGGTTTAAGTTTCTAGTGATATGGTGGTTGGTAATTTAGTCATCTATTCAAATTTAACTAAGGAATTATTTGATTATAGATCATCCCATTTCTTTATATCAACCTAGATTTAAATAAAAATTTGGCATTTCAAATTCACATTAATAAGGGATTTGTCAGTAAAAAATCCTAGTGGAAACATAATTGTAATAATGATGTGTAGAGAAGTTGATATTATGCAACATAAATGTATAACAATTTCTAATTTTATCATTATAGCTATAAGATATTTTTATATAATCTTTGGTATGTAGGGGATTTGTAAAAATAATGAAAAACATTATGGTAACGAAAATGAAATTATAGTTTCTTTTGAAGGTATGGAATTTATCATCTTTAGAGGGGAGAATTCAACATTTGTGTCATACTTGGATCCACCTACAATAGCACTTTTAAAAGAAATTCTTGGGGATGAAGAGAAAAAATCATCTATGTATGAGGAAATAATACTTCAAATTGAGGACATACCAATTGTATAAGAATACATTGTAGTGTTTCTCGAGGATTTACCTACACATCATCCATAGATGAAAGTTGAGTTTTATATTGATTTAATCACTAATTCAAGGAAAATATAAAAGAAATATTATAGAATGGATGTTGTGGAATAAGGGGAGATAAATAAACAACTAGATGAGTTCAGTAATAATGGATATATTTCCCCAATGTTTCACCATGGGGATCCACTTTTCTTTTTTTCTAGAAAAAATATAGATCTATGAGGCCGTACATCGAGTATAGAGAAATCAATGCTATTATAATAAAGGGAAAGTATCATATTCCTAAAAATTGATGATATATTTGATCAAATTAATTGAGATAAATATTTTCCAAACATTGATCATTAATATGGATATCATCAATTACGAGTGATGTAGGAAGATATTCCCAAGAAAGCTTTTCGGGCTAGGTAGGGACATAACGTGTTTGTAGTAATTCTTTTTTGGACTATCCAATGGGCCCAATGTTTTTTATGGATAAAATGTAGATATTATTAAAGTAATATCATGAAAATTTTATTGTAGTATTTATTGAAGTTATCTTGATATATTCCAAAAGATATGAGGACTATGAGAATCAATTGCGAATTATTCTAGAGACCCATATAAGAAAATATTTATATGGGAAGTTTATAAAGTGTTAATTTTAGCTTAAAACAGTTTATTTTCATTGTTATATTGTATCTAAGGATGGAATGTAATATGATCATGAAAAGAAAAAGGAATTTGAGGAATGACCAACACCAATGAACATAATTGAGGTACATAGTTTCATTGATTTAGCATATTACTATTGTTGTTATGTTCCAAGTTTTGCCCGTTTAGGTATCCCTTAAACCAAGCATACTTATAAATGGGTTAAGTTAATATGAAAAAATAATATGAATAATTTTTTAAAGAATTTACGTGAATATTAGTGAATTCTCCAATATTGAATCAACCATCAGGAAATGGTGGATTTTTTGATATATAGCAATGCATCAAAGAAAGGACATGGCAGTGTGATTTTACAGAATGATTGAGTTATTGCATATGAATCATGGTTAATAAAAACATATGAATAGAACTATCCAACTCATGATCTTTAATTATAACTTGTAATATTTTCTTTGAAGATATGGATACACTATCTCTATATAGAAATATGTAAAATATATACAGATCAAAAGAGATTGAAACATATCTTCTCATAGAATGATGTCAACATTAGGAAAGGTGATGGATCGATCCATTCAAGGATTATGACTATTCAATACACTACCAAATAGGAAAGGTGAATAAGGTATATTATGAATTGAGAAGGAAAGATCATGGAGTTCTAATAAAAGTAAGGATTGAAGAGGATACTGTGTATATGGATCTTGAAAATATGGATATGGATATTAGCATGTAAGGTGAAACATCACTACTTTTTCAATTGGTTTTCCAAACATCTTTATTATAATGGATTAAAAGTGACCAGTTTGATGATGATATTTTTCAATGGAAAATTAAAGCTTATAATGACAGGATGTTTGAATACATCGTGTATGAGGATGAAATTCTAAAATTTTGGAAGTGGAATTGTGTTCCCTCTAAACCTGAGTGAAACATGGAGTTATTGGATGATTAACATATATCAAATTTACATATAATTCATGGTAGCACTAAGATGTATAGATATTTGAAGGAAAATTTGTAGTGGTATAATATGAAGCGGGAAATTGTTGATTATGTATTAAGATGTTTATTTTTTCAATATGTGAAGGCTGAAATACAACATCCTATAGGAGTCATGAAACATATAACTATTGGAATATTTAAATGGGATGATATAAAAATTCATATTTTCACTAGATTGCAACAAAATATAACAATGAGTGATTAAATATGGGTAATTTTTGACCGACTTACCAAATCTGTTCATTTACCTTCTATAATGGAGGATTTTCCACTATATCACCTTGAACGACTCTATATTACTGAATGTGTAAGACTTCATGGTGCACCAATTTTATTTATTTTTGGTTCATCAACAATGATATACATCGAAATTATGGAAAAGTATTCAGAAATCCTAGGATATTGTGCTTCATTTGAGCACTGCATATCTCCCTCAAACTGACGAGCTGCCAGAAAGGACGAGTCAAACATTAAATGACATAATGAGATCATGATCACTTTAATTTAAAGGTATGTGGGATCAGTATTACCGTGGGTATAGTTTTAATAGAGTAATAATTTCTATTCAAGTATCCAAATGGAACCCTATGAAGCATTGTTTGGAAATAGATGGAATACACTAATTTATTTGGATGAAGCTGGTGAAAAGAAGCCTGTAGACCCTAAACATATTGATGAAACAATAGAAAAGGTAACGAATATTCAAACCCATATCAAAGAAGATCAATTTATTTATAAGAGTTATTCTGATAACTAGATGAAGGATTTGGAGTTTGAATCATGAGATCATATCTTCATGAATGTATCTCCATGGAAGGGTGTTTTAAGATTTAGAACAAAATTCAAACTAAGCCCCAGGTACATTGGCCCTTTTGAAATCATGGAGAGAGTTAGTTCCTAGGCTTTTCATTTTGAAATAACACCCTGCCTTTCTAAATTACACAATGTGTATCACATTTCATTGAAATGAAGTATGTTATAGACCCATTCAATGTCCTCAATTATGAAGGAAAATAATAAGAACCTAATTTATCTTACTATGAAGAGCCTATCCAGATTCTGGACAATTAATAACAAGTGCTGACGAACTGGAGGTATCAGCTAGGAAAGGTACTTTGGAAAAATCATAAAATTGAGGAGGCAATGTGGGAACCAAATGAATTTATGATGAAGAACAACCCAAATATTTTTATGAGGTGAAATTATGTACATTTCTAGGATTATTATTTTTGAATGCGAGGAGAATGTAAAACACCAAGATTTTATGGTATGCGTCTTTTAATATTTAATATTTTTGATAGTTTAGGCTTCACACAACACTGATTTTAAAACCGTAATTTATTATTAAATATAACCATTGGGGTAGTAATGTGACATTAGGAATATTAATATGACCAATACAATAGTGACTTCACCTATGAAAGTAATAAAACATTATCTGTCTTATTAGTGAAAATATAATACATTTATATCATGGAATAAGAAAATAAATGTTTAAAAATGATAAATTAAGTATTTCTATTTGTGTAAAACATAAAAGTTTTTTAAAAATTATAAAACTGAAATAATTATTTAAAATAATTTTTTTCCCATAAATTTTTTTTTCATCTTTTGATTATAAAATAATTTTATGAGATCTTCATTAATTTTTTATAGTGTCATAAAATTGATTATAATATTAAAATCTGGATTTTTTGAGTAAATAATAATTTTATTGAAAAATTATATTCCTATTTATTATAATAGTATTTTAATAAAATGAATCAAAATTTTGAAATATACACATTGAAACATGGTTAGGGTGAGTTTTTTGGATTTTTTGGAAATAGTTAATTTTTTGGTGAATAGTGAAATACTCTAATTTACGGTATATATATATTATAAGTTAAATACAATATTCCTTGAGTTGTTGCTGATGAAATCAATATAATATCTAACTAAACTTCATTATTTTAATATATTTAGTGATAATTATCAAATTATTCAGAGTATTTATCCAAAATATTAAAAAAATGAATAAAATATTAAAAAAACACCCCTTTCCAACACTATAAATACCATCCCTCACTAGCCCTTATCCTCACACCACAAAATCCATGAAGTTTGTGAAATTTATACCAAATACCTCTCTCAAATCTCTCCCCTATGTTCTGTTCTTTCTAGTCTCACTGAAGAGTCCATTTGAAGTTATTTATAGATGTTCTCAATGAGAGGAATTCAAGAGTTAAAATCCCCTTTCATTCTTTTAATTTTCTTTCAATTTATTTTATTTTCTTATCATTTCCATACCTATCCTATACAAACATTCCTAATAAATAAAATATCAAATATATAATGGAATTTTATTATTATTATGGGATATCCACCATCAGTTCTTTTATCTTCCCCTTTATATTCTAAAAATGAAAACATCATCCGTGAGGTTCCGATTTACAGTCTTCGTGGATGACGTGTTTTCAGTTTTCAATTCTATCTCCAAGGTTAATCATAAAACCATTTTAATGGATAGAAAAATAATATAATATATGAATAACAATTTATTTAATGTTATTTAACTAGTATATCTATAAAATATTAATAATTAAAATAAATCTATTTTGTGATGATAAAAAAATGCCAAAATAGTCTAAATGGATAAAAATAACGGTTTATCAAATGAATAATTATAATTTAGTAAATAATGATATATAAAATCATGAAATCAGATAGATTTTAATTAATAATAAATAATTTTAATTCTTTAAAAATATTCCCATTTAATATGATCTTTCATACCACTATACAAGTGAACAAATCATGAAATCTAGGGAAACAAACACTTCTGAATGATAAAATCAAATCATAAAACTCATCCAAAGAAAATAAATTAACATAATAAAATTATAATAAATAAAATACATGATTATTAGGTTCTTAATTAAATTATTAATGAATCTAATTTAAGTATCCATGTCTTTAAGTACAAATGCAGAATTCTTTCAAACATAAGGTAAGAGTTTCTTCCCAAATCACCATTTTTCATTTGGGTTACACTTTCTTTCTCTTTACCCCAATGTAATTATTAATTACATTAATATAATTATTATAAATTATTTTTATACATTTTAAAATAATTTACCCAAATCATTTCATATTTCTTTTATTTTAGAATACATGTTTTATAAGGACCCATTTTCAAATCCTTCTGATAAGCAATCCTGGTTAAAGGGTACTACCCAATTTCTTACCCATTTTCATGTACACTTCTTAATCTTTTTTATCCCAAAAATATTATTTCTAAAATAACTATTTTTATTATGAAAAAATAACTTATTTTATTCTTGGTTTTATGTAAATAATTGAGCCATTATCCGTCTTAATGACTCTTATAAATCCTCCTAAACCGCAATGAAGGGGCCCATTTCTAAGGTTTCATAAGCATTATTTTTACATTTTTTTCAATTTTTTAGACAACAATTTTGACTCAAAATTAATTTTATTTTCCTTAAATTTTATTTTATTGGATATAAATATCTACAATCAATTTTTTTTGAAAAATAAATATGTTTTTCTTCAAAATAACTCTTTTTTGAAAAGTAAATAATTGTATTTATCTTAAGAATTCCTCGATAATTTTATTAGGGTATTTTGATCAATTTCAACACCCATTTTTGAATATTATATTTAATTTTGACTAAACTTCTATGATTCCATATACCATATTTTATTAAATGGTTTATGATCAATTTGACTATGGATGTTCTATCATGATACCCTTCACCACATTACTCATAATTGTTAGTGAATATATTTACTGATTGGGGAATGTTATTTAAATTTCCTATATATATGTGATTTATGTTTCAAAACATTCATATTAGGAATTAAATAGAATTAGTAAGTGATGGGTGGCACCCACTATAGCTTTTCGATGAATTGGTAGTTCTAATGAGACATAACATATATAGACTTGGCTGAGACATTGACCATTTTTTTTTTCAGATATGGATTTGGATGAAGCCTTTACCATTTATTTTCTCATGTCTTTTTAGAGACCTTAATGGTATATTTTTGATGTCCAAAATTACGCATTCCATCATTATGATAGTAGTAATTTTTAATCCATGCAATTATTTGACTAGTATAATATCCACGGTAATGTTTCATTCTCCTATGATTATGGAATTATTTTGATTAGATTTTATTCCTATCATAACATGATAAAGATTATGTTTTAATGTAATTTGATCTTAGTTGTTAACATTTCATTATTGTTTATGTTTATATTAGCTTCTGCTTTATTACTTACCATTATTTATATTTTGAGCTCACCCTTTTTTTATGTTTTATTTTTCATAGGATATGAAAATGTGTATTATGAATTACCTGTAGGGATAATCTAGGAGTTTATGGGTGTTTTGAATATATTTTCTATGCAGTATTTCATTTTAAGTAGTAATGTAATATATATTTTTGCATCTTGAGTGACAAAGATACTAAACTATTCAGTCCTTTGGGATGTGAATTCTTTGTTAATTATTCCAATGTAATAAAGTAAGGCACCAGTGATGGTCTATTGGGTTTGAGGTGTTTACAACATATGTCACCTAAAAAAGTATATAATCAATCCCTCATATGTACACAATCCAATGGTAGTATAAACGGACCATGACCAATATTTTGTGGACCATTTGGTCGATATCAAGGATTATAGAGAAATATTTCTACACAAAAAGTCAACTCACCATGTTAAAGTGCTATGGGGGACCTGTAAATATGATGAGGAGACTTGGGAAATAGATGAAACAATGAAACATATATATCCTCATCCATTATCAACCAAGAATATGAGTTGAAATTTAAGGGATAAATCTTTTATAGGGGGAATGATGTAATTAACCATACATTATAATGGATATTTATTTCTAGAATAAATATGTTCTATATTATATTATAGATTATAATACACATTCAACACAAATAGAAACTAACAAAATATTATTTCATTAATCGATATAATTAAATTATTCAACAAATAAACCATTAAAATTAACAATATTACAAAAGGGAAACATAAAATAATAAATAGAAATATTAAAATTAGAAAATTTGGATTATCCCTATCTATTAGAATTACAGCTCACACGAACAACACTTTAGAAGAGAAATCAAATATTAACTGACCAATCCACATTTTAGAATAGAAAATATGGAACTATGAGAAGAATTTTGGTGAAGGGATAATTATGTAATAAAGATGTATTTATAGGAACAAATACAACTTTTGGATTAGAAATACAACATTGGGAATTGAAAACTGACCATTGGAATAGTAATGTGATTGTTAGAAATAACAACCTAACCATTAGGAATGATAACCTAGACACTGGAATAATAATTTTACATTTAAATAATAATATTTAATATAAATAATAATATTTTATATAAATAAAATTTTAAATTTTAAATTTAACAAAATATAATATTTTAATGCTATAATTAAATTCTAGGATTAAAAAATTCAATGAAAATAGAAGCTCATTTTTAATAAAATTCATTTTAATGAATTTCATAAAAATCATTAATTTTATAAAAAAAATTAAAATTACCTATGATAGAAAAGTAGTTTTATTAAAAGAATTTTTTTTTAAATCTGTACATCATAATTGTTCAAGTGTATTGTTTTTGGAAAATTTCATAAACACTTCAATTTTTAGATGAATAGTAAGAAAAAGTTATTTCATTATTGGTTAGTGTAAAATGAAAAAATTCATTCAATAATATTGAACAAATAAGTTATGAAATTTTATTATTGACTAATTTTTTTAATAAATTAAAAAATCAATGAAATTCATTTTCCAAATCAAAGAATCATTTTCCAATGTATAAAAATCTTACACGTCCCAATAAATAAACATTTTTTAAATTTTATCCTATTGTTTTGATTAAGCTAATAAATTAGAATTATGATGTGTTTAAAAGCCATAAAATAATTTTATATAATTGAAAAATATTTAACAATGTCATGAATTTTAGTATTACAAGTTTTACCTAAGAAATTAAATTTTATTCAATATTTTGTCATGAAAACACCCTTCTTCACAACTATAAATACTACCTCTACCTATCCTTAGAATGAGACTTCACATACACATACCAAATCCAAATACCCTCCCAATTACTATATCATAATCCCCTTATAATCTTTATAGAGGTTCTAGAGTAGTTAAACTCTATGATGTAAAGATGTTAATTCCTGTATAAAAGGAATAATTTCAAGAAAGATGTAATTTTATTTCATCTTTTTGTTTCTTTGAAATTTCGAAATTTACTATCCCCATTTTCTACTCTAATAAATTTTTTTTTAAAACAATTTAATATTATTTTATCATGATCCGTATAATTTTAATATTATATACAATTTTTGTACAATAATTTATTATATATCTCAGACATTTTTTTTGACATTACCCTTTTAACCGTTGGTTAACTGCTCATGATGATATTTTCAACTATCTAATTATCAACACAATTATATAGGATTATATTAAATTATTTATAATAAATTAAGGAATAAATATATGTATTTATTATATTATGTATTTAATCTTAATATTTTATAAATAAAAAAATATAGATTATTAAATCGAAGCAAGATGAGATATACTTTTTGGAAAATATGATATCCAAATATTTCTCCATTAACGATAAGAATATAGTAATATAATAAAATTATTATAATTGATCAATAATGAAAAATATTAGCCTAATTTATTTTTGATCCCATGTGTTCATAAATCCATGTTTATTATATTGGAGGTAAAAAGAGAATAAATAAATCCAGATTTAACATAAATGTATTCTCAAACCCAAATCTTTATTTTGGGTTATCTCTTATTTAACATGGTTTTCATTATGAACATTCCCCTAATATCCTTAACATTTCTTTCTAATGTTATTTATATACTATTTAGGTTAGATACATTTTTTCAACTAGTAGAAACAATTTCTAATCCAAATACAATGATTATTTAGAATTTATTTTCCAAAGGAGCACATTGACTCCTCTTAAATAGTTTCTTACCCAATCAAAAATTTTGATGCTTTATAGAAAAATCTTATTTCCATTATTCATTTAGGATAAAAAAATTTGTCCATAAAATTATTATTTACAAATACTTATGAAACCCACCCCTTCCATGGGTTTATTTAATGACTACAATTATTATATGTTTCCATTCCATGTGGAATGCATGATTCTGAAAATTTTATGATGTGATGGATATGCATAAATTTATATATTCCTAAAATTAATTAATTATTGTTATATATCTCATTATATAATTTGTATGATACATGAACATGATGTGATCCTTTTTCACAAATTTGATTTTATGAATTATACACATATATTATGTATGAACATAATTACGGCTTTGTTCACATATACATGTGATATTTTAAAAACATTTTATGATGTTTCATTATTATGAATATTCTACGTTCCATTAATTTTAAAGTTAATTCGCCCATTATTATGATGTTGATCCCATGATTATGATATGATGATTATTATTATTCTTACCCACATACTATAGATTCAAGTCTCTTATTACTTATATGATATTAATCCCCATACTGTGATTTTAGATCACTTATTCAATTGATTAATATCCTTATGTGATTGGATTTACTATGGATAACATGAGATATTTTTGGGGGATTAATAAGAATAATTTAAACAAGTAAATTGTTTATTATGTAAAAGTGATGTATGCACATAATTTTCTTCAGATATTAATCCTTTGGATCTTGGAATGTGTTACAACTATGAAATGTATAATAGAAATGATATTATAGTCATGTATGAAATATTGGGTCACAATATCAAATATCCTAATTTTATTCTTGAAACAAATAAGGTGTACCCGTATTTTAATCTTCTTCAAAATATCCAAAAAAATTAGGCAAATAAAATAATCATCACAGCTATATAAAGAATAATCCACAACAAATGTGGTCAAGAACTCTTTATTTCAGTGAAAAAATTTCTTATCATCAAGATAATCATCCTAGGATATTAATATTTTATCCTTATCTTAGATTATTATCATTCCATTTATCATAATAGGTCATTCTAAGAAGATTAGAAAAATAGAGCATCATAATATTAAAATTATTATTTTGAATATAATATTTTGGATTCTTACAATTTTTCATTACAGACATAATTAAAATAACAATAAATGAATATTAATGTATGTCTTATTATGTGTTTTCTCATACCTGACACTTCAAATACATGAAATTATTTATATATGGTTCAATATTTCCTTATGTGATGACTTTGGATACGCGAATTTTCCTATATGATCTTGATTCACATACATGGGAAATTTAGCTATGATAGAAATTTCAATACATAGAACCTGGATATTTTTTGTTTTTATAAATTTAAATCATTTAAATACATAATTACTCTAGTCTATCTGTAGAAATTATTTTCTACTTATAAATATTTTGAAACACCCTTGATAATTTATAAAACATGCTTAAAAACCATATCTAAATTCCCAATTAGTTTTTAACAAATAAAACACTCCTCTTTGAGTTCTTTAATATATTCCACTATATTCAATGAATTTACATTTAATCCTTCATCCTATTGTGTTTCAATATTAATTTCAATAACTATTATCTTATGCACACAAGGATTTAATCTCCAAATATCGAGCACATCAATCACCTATTTAGATAGCTTTAAATCTTGATAAAAAACAATTAAAAAGTTTTATAAAGATCATATCACTTAGGTACATTAAAAACTATATTTTATATCAATGAACTAATTTTTTTACTTTTCTTATACTTGGGACCTAATCAAAAATCACCAATGTATGTTCTACCAACTTGAATCTTTTTAGAAAATTATTCAAGAGAAGGGGACACTTTATACTCCTTTACACATAGTGAATTGAATACAACTCTTAATGTTTTATTATAAGAGAAACAATATACCAGCTATATCAACTCCTTTTATTATTTATATTGACTATGAAAACATAAAAAATCATCCACCCAAGGGAACATCATGAAAAATAACATGAACCCATCATCATAAAAGAAAAATAATTGAATTTAGTCATCAAAGAAAAATTCCATCCAAAAATAAATATCAATTATCATTATATATAAAAATTCACTACTATACATGTCATTAAATTTCAAATAGTATAAATAGAGAATCTCATGTGAAGATTAAAAAAATTGGATCCTAATGGTACACAAATTAATAGAGAGATCTAAAAATATAGTCTAGTGTTGTTGAAGAAAAAACCTATCTAGGTTACTTTGTAGTGATTTTGTGTTGGTTGTTTCTATTGAAATATACCATTGAAAAAGTCATGTATGATATTCTATAATGGTTATGGACAATGTATATTGAAAACTATTTTGGATGGTGTGGACCTGTACATGGTCAAAGTATCTGAATTAAGTGACATGTTGAAACTATTAAATAAATAGGACAATAAATGTATGGAATATTTTGATAATGTTTTAGAAGTTACACATATAATATTACAAAAATTATCTTCGCTAAATTTTTCTGGGTTTTAAATTTTAGGATATAGGGAAGATTTTTTTTATAAAAAGAAGTATTTTTTGATAAGTGAAAATGTTTTGAAAAAATGTTATAAATTTTTATAAAGTTTTTTTAAATTGAGGATTTATAGACACCTTATTAAAATATGGAAAATGAAGGTGTTTCATAAAATTATTGTGATTTAATGAAAGTTTAATTTTCATGAAGGAGACATGGTTTCACTAAAATGGTAAACAAATATTTATTTTTGGTATTGGAAGTGAGTTACGTGATAAAATAATTTTCAATTCATTATAGTTTGATGAATAAATAATATTATGGGAAAGGTCAAAGGATAAAGAGTAAATTTCATAAAGGATCAAAAATTTCCATAAATAGGCCTCTAGCCCCTTGTTTATGTAGTCCATACCTTAGATAATATCAGTGGTATGAAGTAATAAAAATTTGTTTCATGTTACAATTCCTTGAAGCAACTATGTGAATATCAATTATATAAAGAGAAGAAACTTGTGTCTATAAGACCAAATAAACAACATGGAAGATTGATGATGTACGAATGTTGGGTGTTTTGTGATAGATAAAAAACTGGTGTGATTTTTTTAGTTGCATGATTGTGAAAACATTTTAAGAAATACTAAAATGCTTTGTGAATTGTATGGATGTTTTTTAAAGGTGTTGAAAGGATGCATGAAGCTATATGTTTCATGAACTAGAGATAAATTTACCAAATACTCTATAATAATCTATAATTCATCAGTATAATGAAAGAAAATCATCACCACATAACAATTTTAGTGTAAAAAAATTATATTCTAGAAATAAAAGTATATCTACTAAATGGATAGTGAGAAAACATAAACAAATAGATTATAAGGATTTCAAGTCATGGTCAATAGTGAACTCAGAGGGATATCAACACCACTACAAACATTGCAATAACAGTTCACTATAGATGATTTGGTATATTGGAAAATTTACTCGTAATTATCATTGGGTTATCACAGTTAAGGGTGACATAATTCTTTTTTTTCTCATTTATTCTTCCAATTATACTCATACATTTTTTGGGAGGTATAAAGAATACTGTTTTGCTTAATGAAAAAAAAGATGTAAGTATTGGACTATTTTAATATTTCATACCATGAATCACCCATATCATGGGGTATTTAAAAGTGTGGTTCCAATAAGAGTCCCAAAAAAAGTCCCACATTCCTACACAAAATTCACATCTAAGAACAAACATATAATGTAGATGGAATAATTCCCCTACATAATTCAGGGTACATGAAGTCTACTCACGTACCAGGGAACCCGATTTGGGTGTGAGTACAACATTGTAGGGCCCCAAAATTGGTGTCCCTAAAAAGTATAACAAATGTATGTTCTTGATCAATATAATATTATAATAAAAAACAAATAAATATACCATCATCTAATTCAATTATTTCATGCTAGACCACATGTGACCATTCTTGCTTCAATTAGTGCTATAATGGTATGATATTACCACGGTTTGTACACACCATTGGAATGAATGATATATCACTCATTTTATCAACACATTAGTCATTTAGAAATAATAATATGATAATATATGTGAATGCACCATCACCATCAAAACCCATCTAATTGGCTGATTTATCATTAATAAAATATCTGTAATGAAGGGTATAATACTTGGTGAATAAGGAATTACATATCCTATGATGATTTTATGCCACCAATTATCACACACTAGTTGACGATATACATTATTTATCATCCTCTTAGTGGATGATACATTGGAAATTCATATCACTATATAAATTACGAACCACTAGAACACTCACCTAGTTTAATAATGAACCAGTATGATTAGTTTTCTAGGTGGATGAGGTAACTTGAACAAGAGTCTTTAATTGGATGATACACTATTGAGTCAACCACCATAGGTGGACATAAAAACAAACACCATTTTATAGGTGGATGTGACACCTTTGAAGAGTCAATCTCTTTGTGAATGATGAATGCAAGGTTCAAAATGTGTGACCTAATACCACTAACCATCCTAGGGTGGACTAGAAACCCACATTATCAACAACAATTATTTAATTAAAACAATTTATTATTTAGAACCATCATACAATATTAAAATATTATTTAACATAATAAGGGTAATTCCCTAATAAAACAAATCCTATTAAATATTTTTTAGGCTACTCCACTACCATTTTGTTACTTTCTCATAAAATTCCTTACTATGGATTCATAAAGGGAAGCAAAAGATTCTCTTAAAGTCCCAATGTATGCATATTTTCCCATATAAGTAGTATAATAACAATTATATAATATATAAATTAAATGTGTATTAAATTATTTCAATAATGGCTTCAGATATCCAATAGATCGCCACTCAAAAGATTATTTGATTTCATATAGTTAAATGAATCAATGAAACAGTTTTTGATTTTCTATATAGGGATTTTAAGAAATGTAACACACCCTAAATTTAATAGGATATATTCCATGAATATAAATAAAAATGATGATTAAATATAACATGTACATAGATTGGTCTTGATCATTAAAATCAATAGCTGATTTGGGTTTAGTCATTAAAAAATATGAAACCAAGAAAAAAACATTGAAATCAGTCATATCCTTTGATATATATTTAAATATGGAGAGAAACAATAGTATAATCCAAGAAGAGAGGAAACCTAGACCAATAAAACCATTAGCTATAGATGAAACTCAAAACTAATGATGGACAATGGTGATCCACATTTCGGATGAGGGGAATAAAGAAGAGGGGAGGGATTCTGTGCTGTTAGTACCAGAGAAGAACGAGAAAAATATCCCCATTTATCACATTTAGTAATGAATTAAATTTGAAAAATAAAAGTTAGAAAAATATTTAGAGCTGATTTTTTACCCAATTATACTCCATCTGTTTTCAAATACCACACTATATACACACTTAAGGTTCACTAACCATCTTGTGACCCATATAGAGCCACTAACCCATTACCTATATCCACTGGGTACCTAGTATTAAGCCACTAGGTATTGAGTGTGGAACACCCCATCTTTTTAGAAGGTATAGATGTTTCATAAACTATATTCACAAAAATATAATATTTTTTTATTTATTCCAATTAATTGGAAAATATAATGTAATATGGTATACATGATAAGAATAAAAATAAGAAAACAATATTCATTTATTATATAATGTTTCAAATAAATCACATGAAAATAATAATAACTCACGTTAGAATGTTCTAATTTTAAATGTGTATAAATTAAAAGAGAAAATAAATAGATAAGAATACAATCTTTTATAATTGGAGATCACATGGATCATCTTTACCCTTGAGGATCACCCATAGCTAACAAAAATTAATATTGAGGATAATAGTCATGAATGGAAAAATAAAGTTGTGGGACCTAAATAATATCTATAGAAATGAGAATTGATACATAAGAAGTTATAATAGAATTAATGATTCCATAATGTCTATAAATAAGAATTAAATTAGGACTATATAAATATATCTGTTATAATTATGGTCATTGGAAATATACTGGATCAGAAAATGGTTGTTGTATATCAATATAGTAACTCCATGAACTGAATGAAACTGAATTGATAACCCAGACCAGTATGCCACATGAACTCAATAATTCCTCCCCATATGATATAGGTTGTCAAAAATCAATGAGGGTCTATAAGTGGTATGGTGGGGAAGCTATTCCCTTTGGTTAGAGTTATTCTGGAAGAAATAATTGAAAAATCATATAACATATCATCCAAAAATTACTATATTTATGCCAAAACACTAATTCAAAACCCTGAAGTATCAAAATAAATCAACATACATAACTATAAGGAAAAACAAATCTATCATATAAGTAATGGAAACACTAAAAGTAAATAAAAAACAAAAGGAAAAAAATATTACAAAATACTAGAAGTCCCATGCTCTAGTCAAAATCTCATATTCTACGCTCTATCATAGAAATAAAATAATGTATCAGAAGTAGGGAACTTATGCTTGTCTAGACTTGTATCTATGAGTTCTGTCCAGGTATGAAATCACAACCCAAATGGGATGTGAGTATGAATATTTTGGTCCACACCAATAGTTTCTAATAAAAATAAAGTCTGCATTTGTAAAATATAATAGTTTTAAATAAATAAATAATGTAATAATATTAATAATATATAGAAATAAATAACAATGTTGATCCTCAAGTATCAAGGGGATAACATGAGACAACCTTACTTGCTTTAACTAGCACCGATTGATCTAGTCATGCTGTATGTCTCATGGATCAATCTGGTTCCAAGGTGCATCATTGAGGAAACCATAATCACATGACCCCAGGTAATCTATATGGCATATTTAAGAATTCAAAAACAGTGATTCCCCATGAAATCCATTTTTAAGGCATAAACTAAAGTAACTGTCCTAAAAATTTAAAAGCAATACTTGATTGGAATCCAAGGATCACAACAGAGGCATTCTACACTTGTATGATCAAGCTAAATATGTGGAGTTCATCCAATGAAATTGAATAAGGGAACCCCTCAAGAATCCCTAAAATTAATCCGTGGAATTCAATAATTGTATACATTACCTAAATAAATGGGAGATCCACCCCATGAAATTCATGATAATGAATATATGTAAATATCACAGGCTCACTCCAGGAATTCCATTTCTTCAGAAATAATTGAATCCAATGTTGTCTTTACAACTTGGCATTCACATCAGTTCCCTAATAGAATCCAAGGACCATCTATGGAAATCCACAAAATTCAAATTCACATGTAACATAAATAATTTCACAGGGAATTTCAATCTAAATTACCATTTCAAGAGATTCAACCAATTTTCTAATCAATAATAAAAATATAAAAAATTCCACAATTTAATACAAGTCCTCCACACAGGTTCAACTCAAATTTTCATTGAACTATTCAATTTCCATAAATTCTATTAGGTTCTAGGGGCCATCATAAGAAAAATAAATGTTATATTAAATCATTACATTGACAAGAGAATACTTAAACTATGTTATTAATTTACTCAATTATGAGAAACAAGTCTTACCCTCCACTTTCATGGATTTTAGCAAGGTATACCCCTTTATCATCAGGAGTTTCTAAACCTAATGGTGATTTCTATAAATAAAAAAGGTTTAAAAAAATTAAATTAAAATTTATGTTCATTTTCTGATGAGCCTGTGAAACTGTAGATGAAAAAATTCAATATAGTAGAGATACATTAATTTAAAACCACATATATGACCAACATGAAATTTATAGAGACCCACACTTTTAGTTATGGGATTCAAATCAATCTAAAATGTAATATATTAAAAAACTAGAAAAATTTATGAAAATAGGTCATTTACATTAAATATGATATGATAGATTATTTTTGGAAGGAAAATATATATTTTTAGATAAAGGAGTGTTAGAATTACCCAAAGCATTCCAATGTGATAGATTGAAGTAAAAATAGAGGAAGACAAGAAGGTTAACCAAAATTTAAGAAGAGGGGAGGGATCTTATTGTGCTACAATTGGACTAAAAGAGGTTAAAAATTAGGCTAAGGAGGATGTGGGGAAATGGGTGAAATTTACCTTTTTGACTTTGAAGAAAACCATCCAGATCCCATAGGTAGGATAGTTCTAGGCCATTGGCTAGCTGGTGAGACCCCTTGAATGATTGGCCTTCTAGAAAGCCATTGTCTTGTTGGGAGACCAATACATGTTATCTGATTATACTGAACAAGATTTTTGAAGCCTCGTATTTATATATTGAGTCTCCAAAATACACATAAAACCCTGTAATGAATACCTTTTCTAATCTTAAACACACCCAAATACAAATAGTTTATGGATATAATGAAAACCTATAGTTGGTTCTTACATGAAGAGAAGGTACTAGTATTAAATCTTCCCCAAGTCAATTCATCTTATTCTAAAGAAGTATTCATAACTACTAAAATGTCTCATCAGTAAAAATTATAATCACAAAGCTTGTATATCATACTCACTCTCCCATGATTCCTACTAGAAGAACCTATATTTCTCCCATAAATGTACCAAATGAACTATTTTCACTGGAGGATCTTTTGACTGTGATAGAAAATATGATCTATAATCATATCAATGTATAAATTAGCCTCCAGATCAATATCATTATCATTGATTACATGATATGGATCGATAAAGTCAAATTGAGGTTGAGATGAAAGGAACACATCATTTTAGGCATTGAATCTCCATAGAAGATATAGTTTGTGTGCCACTAGGCTGACCCTGTCCACCATTTCAAATGGACTCATGTACCTTGATACTAATTTATCCATCATTCATATACAATTACAACCCAACATAGGTGACACATAAAGGAATATCATATACCATATTTCAAAATAAATAGGTTGATGAAATAGATCTAAATATGATTTTCCCACACTTCTCTTTTGATATTCTTTTTCAAATAAGCTATACATTTTCAGTCATCTCCAAAATCAGATTCCGAATGACCATCACAGCCTCACCAACTGCTAACCAACAAAAGGGTGAATGGAATGGAATCATATATAGATCCTCATATGGTTGAATCCAAATCATCATATGGTAATAGTTTTTATAGGGACACTCTACAAGGTCATGATAATTCATTGTTGAATCCATAAAATCGGGGATACACACCCTTAACATGTCATCCCACACATAAACAATCCACTCCATCTATCCATTGATTATGGGGTGGTAGGCCATACTCAAAATCATTTGGGTTCCCAATTAATATTATAAAATGTACCTAAACCATGATTTTAATTAAGAACATCTATAATAAACAAACCTTTATGGAATTCCATATAAATGTCCAACCTCTTCCTCATACAACCATCCTAGCTCATAAACTGTAGAGGTCTCCCAAATCTAAAAAATGGGTAATCTTTTCCATTCTAACCATGACGTTTATATTGAATTATTCCATCATGGAATATTTGGTAACCATGTCACCAAAATCATAGTGGAATTTTCCAAATTAAACTTTGGAGTGGGTAGAGACCATTGACGACCATTGAGTCATTGATTCTTATACTCTACCTGCTAATCGGCGAAGCAATGTGTGATAAACCCCACTATCTCCTTATTTTTTCCTAGATACCATTACATATGACACAGTCCATAGAAAATATTCATTTATCTCATCGGAACTTCCCAACTAGATGAATGATATTCCCAAATCAACTCATATCACCTGTTAGTAGGCACTAATTTTTTCCCATGAACATGGATAATATCACCATAATATGTAGTCTAGTATGGTGGTATCTCCCCACAATCAAGGCTGTCATTAAGGGAATGTTAGTATGGATAAAAAATATACCTACTCTTAATCCAACACAAAAGAGTTTGAATAAGGGATAATGATGTGAGAAATACATGACCCTCGTCCTCCTGTACATCCAAATGAATTTTAGAAAAAAAATCAACTCTGACTCACTTTTTGACTCTTGAACACACGAAACCTATGTCTTCCAACTATGGTAAGTAATAATTACAGTTTCGTTCTCTAATGTATGGGCTAACATTATGTCAAAGGACTTGAGGAACTCAACCCACATCCATTGCTGATAGTTTTTTTAATTTATAGGATATTTATTTCAAACTCATATAGTCTGTATAGACCATGAACCTCTATACCAAGAGTTATTAATGCCAAAATTTGAGGTAAATTTCTATTTCTTCAGACTCAGGATCACGTGTAGGCTAATTCAATTCATTGTGCCTCAGTTGATGAGACCCTTGCAAAAAGACTCAATCTAAAATTATAAAACAACACCATTCATGAAATGTAATTCATTATTTAGTAAAAAATAACCCATCCGTAGATCTGGAATGATCAATATTGTTGTTTTGGTCAACCTCCCATTCAACTCTTGGAAGGAATTCTCTCAAACTTCTAACACAGAAAAACATTAACTACTTTTGGGTCTGTCCTATCAGTACTGCTTCTAAATAGGAAAAGTCTTGTATGAACCTATAATAATATCCTTCCAATCCTTTGATTCATCAAATATTTAAAACATTGTATTGAAAAACCAAAAATAAAACATCTCACATTCTTGTAGGGGATAGACACACCTACATTTGATATGATATTACCTAATATGGGTACTTATCAATTCAAAAATGAAAACTTGATAGATTTACATACAACTAATTCTCTATAAATATAAAAAAATAATCTCTTAGTGTTTTGTATTATAATCCCTTTTTTGAGAATACATGAATATATCATCTACAGAAAACAACATGAAGACATATTGGAAAGGATTAAAAAATATATTCATCAAGGTCGTAAATTCTATTTTTGGATTCATCAATCTAAACGACATCACCAAGTGCTCAAAAATTACATACATACTTCAAAAATAAATATACTGTATATAAGAGGTTCTCAACCTAATCTGTTGATAATGAAACCTCAAATAGAGCTTAAAGATATCTAAACTCCCTTGGGATGATCAACAAGTTCATCAATACATGGTAATTGATATTGGTTCAACACAGTCATCTGGATCAACTGTTGATAATACACAAACAACCATATATAGCTTTAGCCCTCTTAGACAATATGAATAGAGAACCCCAAGGAGATATAGTTGTGTTGATAAATCCATTAGAATCTAAGTCATATAGATGGTTCTTAAATATACAGATATCTACAATATACATTCAATAAGGCATATTAAAAATAACATCAATGTACAACATGATCTCAATAGTGAACTCCAACTCCTTCTTGGGCAATAATCCCATGTTTTCATTTGAAAGTTATTAACAAATTAGTCTATCTCAGGAAGGAAAACTGCCAGATACTCACCTAAAACATCCAATAGATAGTTGATTACTTGGGTTGAAACTCCAAAAAAATTCTACTGATCAATACCTACTCTCCCAACCCATATGTCCCTTTATCCACTGTGAGCATAACTTCCACTTTCATGTGACATAAAGGACACTCACTAAAGATATACATCCATATGATCTCAACAGGGAACTAACAATTCTATTTCCAAAATCTAATCAAGCATAGTCATATGTAACAAAAAAGGTTTAATATGAACCAGAATCATCCAATCACAAGAAAACTCACCTTGTAGTAATATAAACCATTAGATCAAACTCCCAATATGGTTTATTTGGGTATCCCCACAATCATATAGTCGATAGTTAAACCATGACTTTCCACAAACTAATAACATATGGAAGAGTGTTAATCCCCTATATTGAATAATTTTGAAGCTATTTTTGTTTCTAAAAAAATTATAACTCTCATGATAGATGACCCAACATCATGATCATTAAGAGTAGGAAACACTATATACATCTTCCCTAAACATCATCCCAACATCCTGGTCTAACATCCTTGTATTTTACCATCCTTCCCGTTCAATTAAGCCCGAATCATATAATCATTTCTCTTATATGAACCATCTATATCTAACTACCCACTTTTCTTTTAGTAGTAAATTCACCCTCAAATCCATAAACTATCCTTAAAGCCCCATCATTACCTACCTACAACACCTTTATGAAAAATGTCAATATATGGCCGTACATTCTATAAGATCATCACTTGATTAGATTCATGTCACAATTCTGATCATATCGAACAATCCTTCCACACAAAATAAATGAAACCACACTATTTTATAGTATGATCTTATGCAAACTTCACAATTGAGACCCATCAATGAGACACTTCTTTCCACATGAAAATAAACTACCAACTGGAGTTACCTACCCTAGACCACTTTCCTCTCTTGGATTCATTTCTATAATAAAATTTATATTCAATATCATTGAAACTATAGTTTATACGATGAAATCCACCTACACCTTTACCTATATTTATAGGAATCCTTAAATCACCTTGACAAGACAAATCATCAATATACATAGATAATGTGTACCTATATAACTCAATGAATTGATAATCATACTGCATGAAATACAATCTTTATTGCTATAAGTGAATAAACTCCCTAACCCTATGAGATCATAAGGTATCTGTTAAAATGTGGTTGAAGAAACTAGACTAGAAATCCATCTAGACCATACCATCATGATGACCAGCTAAGATAAAAATATCCAACCATCACCTAGAATAGGTTTGAAACATATTGGTAGAAATCATCAACCTCATCTCAGAGGGTGTCTCCAGATTCATGAAGATTATATTAATAGCCTTAATCCATGTATAAACTACATATGGTCCAACCTCAACATAGAATGTAAGTGGATGTTGTAGTTGAAATTCATTGTTCAAATCAAACATATCAATAATGTTTAAGGGGAAATCCTTCCATATAATGTATCATGTAAAGAAAACTCTCCCTAAAGAAAATATCAGTACCCTGGTCTAGTTCCAAAAGTAGATTATGCCTCTCCACCTTAGGGGAATTCACACCAATGCCATCTTAGAACTGAACTAGAAGTATTTTGGGTTCCATTTAACTATAAATCTAGAATAACATATCATAACATATCACTAATATAGTTTGATAATATCACAATTTAAAGAAAGTAGAAACAAAACATAGTCCCCTAAAATCACAAACCAGGTTCTTCCACATTCCAAATTTACCCACACTAGGATTAAGTCAAGTATATAAGGAATCCACATGTTTTAAAATTCGTTTAGGAAAATTTCATTTTTCAATCCCCTTATATTTTATCATCCCATTACCATGGTACTATTATATAAAGCACCATAATGATGTTATAGAGGAAAACACCCTTTATGTTCCGATTGGAACCTTATTTAACTTACACCCATTTAGATTTATTATCACGAGGTCACAATTTCAAATATATACTCATTTTCAAATTAGATACATTGAGTTCCATCATTAAGAAATAACAGAAAACATAGATTAGCTTAATGAAAACACATTAATTTATTGTAAAATTTACTATAAAACTCACCAATGAAAACAAAAAATATTGATAGAAAAATGGAATATATAAACGTCTACTTATATAATATTATACATGAACACATGGCCCCCTTACATACTAGAAAAATAGTCAAAATCCAATAAACCATAGCCTCATAAATCATGTTCCCCCCACCAAGGTTAAAATATATCAGTTGTAACAATTAATTCCCTGAACAATAGTTTCCACCGATGAAAACATAATTTTCCCCTCATACGTGGGTTAAGTACACTTACGCATGAGTTCATTAAAAATTACTAACACATCCTTAATTTCATATACGAGTCTAAAAAGGTAAAATAATGAAAAGTCACCTTATGATACAATTTTGTAACTCCCTGACCAATTTATTCTAAACTGGTTTCCCAAGATGACACATAACATAGCCTTAGGCATGCTTCCCCATAATGCAAAGGCTCCAGATAAAAAGCGAGGTTTATAAGTGGTATGTTGGAGAGGTTATACCCTCTGGTCAGATCTCAACACATTTTAAATAATGGAAAAATTATATAGCATATCATCAGGACATTTAGCTGTTAGTGTCGAAACACTATATAAAAGACATGAAAAAACATAATGATTCTATAATGATAATAGGTAGAGAATATGTATCATTAAAATAAGGTACACAAAGAGTAAAATTAAGAAAGCATAAAAATTACAATAGATTAAAAAATCTCAAAAGTCTTGGGGTCTAGTGTAGTTCTTATCTCACATGCTTCATTGTATCCATACATTGAAGCATCAACAATAGGGCAATTTTCATTATGTGGAACTATATCCATGAATTCTCTCTAGACCCCAAATAATGTCCAAAAAAGTGTATGAGTATTAATTTATAGGATACATCCAATAGATACTAATTATCATATAGTCTATATGTGAAAATTAAAAATTTATATAACAAATATACAATATAATAATAATAATAATATGTTGTGGATAAAAATCACCATGTTGAGCCTCATGTATCAAGGGGACAAACCGGGCTAACCCTACCCTACTTCTTCCATTTCCAATATCTATGATCAAATAGATGGTATCATGGATGAATTTAGTACTAAGGTACATCATCAAGTAATCCAAAATAATGTCACCTAGGGGAATCCACATTGATCATCAAGGTATTCCCTTACAGATATTCCTAATAAAATCCATTTATCTAGTATAAACACAAGGATCCATCCTCAACATTCAGAAGAATGAAATCGATTGAAATACAAGGATCACACCCATGGAATTTGACACCAATAAGATCAATCCTAATAAATAGAGTTTATCCAGTAGGATTCATCAAGTATACCACTCATGAATCCAAATATTAGTCTATGGCATTCAATGAGTGTAAATATTACTAAAATATACGAGGTGCCACCCATTGCATTCATGGTAACTAATTTAAGTGGAGTCTGCTGGCTCAGTTGAGGAATTCCATATATTATTAGCTAATTGGATCCAAAGGTGTATTCAAACAATGGTATTAATATGAGTCCCCTAAATTAATTGAAGTCTCATCCATATTATTCCAACTATTTTATCCCACAAAGAATACAATAAAATTATCAATGAATTTTAATATTTATAACATCTTTATAAGATTCAATAGGGTTTTTATTTATGAATTTATATATTAGTAAATTCCACTATTCAATCTGTAACATTCTGTTACCTTGATCGGCTATGTTTTACACATTTTTTAAGTTCACTTTTAGTTTAAAATACTTTTCTGCATTTTTTTGGGTTTACTGCGGATTTTAGAACATGTACACGCTATGTACCTAAAGTAAATATTGTGTACTTGGTGATATTTGCTTGTCGTGGACTGGGAGATCGTGCCATGAATGGGGAGATCATATTGTGAGGTGGTACACACTGTGTACTCAAGGAACATGTTGTGTAGGGGTTAAATAATAATTTTCATCTCAAGGATACGAGGGTTTTATCGTACTTATCAAATGTGGCCTACACATTGTGACCCCTTGGTACACGTCATGACTTGGGCCGCACTAATCCTTATGCAATGAGTTTCCTAGTGCCGCTCGGTCGATTTGTAATGAAAAAAACCTTCATTAATGGGAATTACTCTTGATCTAATTAAATGAATTTATATGGTTATATATAATGGAAAATTATTTGGATTTTATGTTTCTAGATTTTAAAATACCTTTATGAATTTTTACCGTTGCTAATATAGCCATTGAACAGTGATCACATGATTAGTATAAATATAGGGCTCTAACAAATCCAATTTATCTAGACAAAGGAAGTGATGGCCTCATCCAGTAGACTTTTCCCATGAGAAGCCCATTTTTCAGAGCTCAGAAAGGAGGTGGCATCATTGTGCTTTGCTCTTCACCAAGCCCAAGCCGAGCTTGAACACGTTAAGGTTGAGTGGAACCGACTATGGGAGAAGTTGAAGTTAATAGAGATTACCACCCGAGCGATGTTATCCAAGACACCACAAGAGTCTGTCACCATCATAAACCTTACCCATCAGTCTTATGCAGGTGTTACAGGGGGTTATGTTACAAGTACCTAGCACTATTACTATGTACATTTTTTTTTGTATAAATAATTCTCATTCATTTTATTATTGTTACTTTGAAAATAATTTTTAAAGAACAAATAGTATATTTAGTTAATATTCAACTAAGAAATATATTTTGATGAATTAATGGATTTTATAATTAAATAATAATATAATAAAATATTATTATAATTAAATTACTTTTTAAAAATAAATTATCATATAATTTTATGAATCAAATTGTAATTTTTATTAAGATTTGAAATCTGTTTTTATCAAAACCAATGAATTTTTGATAAATATTGGTTTTTTATTTTAAAAGTAAAAATTAAAATATTTATAAATTTATTTAGATAAAATTAATATTATTTTTGGAATCAGGACGTTTAAATTATCCAATGGTTATTTTTTCATAATTTTCTGAGACAGTCGAATTTTTGGGTAAAAATTAAATACCGTTTAAATATATAATGTGTTTTATGACATCATGATGACCCAATAGTAATGTAATAAAATACTACAAACATTATTTTCGGCCAATATATGTTTTATAATTAAAATAATGTTATTTTATATTCGTTTAATTTATTTAACAAAGCTTTAGCGGACCCTTCAAGGCTTATAAAACATTTTTTCTTTTAAAATTATTTTCCTTGAGAGTGTGTCTCACCTCCACATAAGAAACCCTATTATTTTAAGAAGTTAGGACATTGTCCTCATAAAATATGGTTTTACACAACCCTTTTCAAAAAACATGGGAACAAAGCATGGTCTGGTATGTGGTTTTGATTTGTTTAATGTGTGGTGACCCAAACCTAAATAATAAAGAATTCCCTCTCCTTTCCTATATAAACCCACCCAATCTCCCACTTCTTCTTCAATAAAAGCCTTATTAGTTAGAACAACCCTTACCGTCCTCTCTCTATAATCCTCCCAAGGTTTCCCAAGCTCACAAGAAGCCTCTCTCAAGCCTCTCCCAAGCCTTTGGGATCACACTTCCAAGAAAGGGATTTCTTCCTTTCTCATTTCTGTCCAATTTTCTTTAAGTTGTTATTCCCTTTTGTTTTCAATTGAAAATGTTAGGGTATATTTTTTAACCTCCACTATACTTTCCTATTTATGTTTGGATGATGGGAGACCATTTTTATTCTCATTAATTCCTCCCATGTTCACCCGTTTCCATGCTGAAATTCCTTGAGGGATTTCTCTCTCCTCTTTTACATCCAAGTAGTTCTTTTTGTATTATGCATATAAATTCCATTACCTTTGTTGGGACATGTATCTATATGACCCCGTTACTATCCATTTTATGTATATATTATGAGACACCATTTTATCTCTCATCAACTATTTTTATGAATCCTTATGTCACGTCGTTATGCTGCCGAAATTGCACTGTGTTTTTTCAATCCAAGATCATTGTGTAGTGAATACCATACCCATGCATCTATCAAGGGTATTCACCTTTATGAAAATATACATATTGAATGGTAATTTCATGTATTTATTCCACATTACTTAATCATGGAATAACATATGATTTTGATTGATTCTAGGTTATATGATCCATGTGGCACACTTATGCATGAAATGAAATGTTTAAGAAGGGTGCGCCCTGATAGCGCTCCAATGAAATGGGTAAAGTATGGTATCATGATACATCATGTGCAATGGGTTTTGACTCATTATAATTCTTTTGAAACAAGGTTTTACTCGTGATTCATGTGCAATGAGGGTTTACTCATGCTCCATGTGCAATGAGCCTTGGCTCATGCTAATTCCATGTTAATTGTTGTTTCCACATTTCCATGTTATGATTATCATGCTTTATCATGCCTTTATGTTCTTGTTTCTCTTGTGATCCATTAATATTCCTATTCTATAACAAGTATTGTATTTCTCATGTTATTCCATTTTTATTCCCTTACTAGGAGTTATTTGTCATCCTTTTCTTATTCATGTCCTCAGGTTATCCCATGCAATGCTATGTACGAGGGAATGTAGTGGTCATGTAAATGAAGTTTTCAATAAATATGTTGTGTGTTCTATGTTATAAGATGTTTTTTAATGTTCCTAATCCACATATACACTAGAAATATCAATCTTCTATTTTGTATCAAGTGATGATTTTATGTAATAAATCAGGTTTAAGTGCGTAATAATAAGCAGGGTTGTTATAGATTGTATCAAAGGATAGGTTTAGTTATTTTTGGGATTAGGATTAGAAAACCCTAGTAAATAATTAGATACAAGAATAAGTATAATAAAAAGATCCCTATATATTGGTGAGTATTGATTTAGTGGTTTATCAAGAAAATACATCCCTGTCTGAATACGTGCAGGTAGAGGCGACTCTGGCACAAAGTATCCTAGGGGTAAAACCTGAAAACACCACTTTGAGATAGAATCGAAAGGGAAATGGTGCACACAAATGGTCTTTGATGAAATCTTTGTAATGACACTCCTGGGGGGTATGCTTTGGTAAATTCGCAAGCTTAGTATGAACCCTTATTAATGGAATGAAAAAATTCCCCTAAGAATATATGTTAGAAAGTAGATCATGAATATCATAGATTTAAGCCTATAGGTTCAAAATTTAATGAAATAAATGTTATTTATAAGTCATCGGTTCTATCCTTGTATTACCCTTTATGTGTTACCCCTAACTTTTCTTTTATTCCAGACAATGGTCGGTAATTGGTGGAGTCGGGCTAAACCCTGATGTGAAGATCAATGTGATGACTGTGGTAATGAGATGCCCAATCTGATGGGAGCAGGAATGGAAAAAAATTTCATGCTTATCTCTCAGTTAACTCAACCTCTGAATAGAAACATGAGTCAAGAGGAACGTTCAACCCCTTCTAAGAATGAAAAATTCGCTATTGAGAGCTTCAGGAGACAAAGGCCTCCTACTTTTAATGGATCATCTGATCCCTCAATCACCAAACAATGAATCAACTCCATTGAAAAGATCTTCTCCATCCTTCAATGTTATGAATAAGAGAAGGTTCTATTAGATACTTATCATATGGAGGGTGAAGTTGGTCAAGGGTGAACGTTGAAATAAAATACGAAGCTTGAGGAGGAGATCGAGGCATTTGAGTGGAAGGATTTTTGAAAGATGTTTTTTGATAAATATTTTCCATGCACCCTCTAACTTAAGATAAAAAGGGACTTCCTTACCCTCAAGAAAAAAGACAACAAATCTGTCAGAGAGTACGAGGCAAAATTCACAAGGCTTGCATGATACGCCTCTAGTTTTGTCATTACCCCATAATGCAAGGTTTAACGCTTCTTTAGTTGACTGAAACCGAGCCTACAGAAAGCACTAGCGATCCGTGACTTTGACAGCTATGAGGAAATTTTTATATGTGGCCTCAAGGTTGAAATAGAGATTAGAGAATCTCAGGGGTATCACGGGGATAAGAAGCGTAAGGTGGAATTCAATGCTGGTGGTCTGATGGATAAATCCAACAATGCTAAAAATATTTATCACCCCACTTTCCAAAGGTGTGGAAAGAAGAACCTCAGAAATTGCCTGAAGGGAATAAGGAAATTCTTGAGGTGTGGAAGAGAAAGGAACCTAACTGTTAATATTGGCAAGAAAAACCTACCACTGCAATAGAGGAGAGGAACGCTTTGTTTGAACCTCAATGCATTTTTCATTTCTATAACAACAAATAACCCGGGCATCTTGAAAATCAGTTCCCTAGGCCTAGGGTTTTTAGAGGCAACCAAAAACCTCTAAGGTAGCAAGGGAGAGCTTTTCCCATCACTACTAATGAAGTGAACCCTGGCAATGAAGTAGTGATAGGTACTATAGTTATTCATTTAATAATAGAAAACATACTTTTTGATTCAGGATCTATGCATTCTTTTATATTCCAAAAGTTTAGTAGAACAATCCCAACACAACCACAAATCATGGAAGTAAAGATGTCGGTGATTACGGAAAAAAGGAAAGTCATTGCATCCCATGAATATAACTCCTCACCTATAATAATATTTTGATTGAATTTCATGGTGAACCTCATCATACTCCCTTTGGTGGAATTTGATGCAATTCTTGGAATGGATTGGCTTTCATTATATAGAGACAACACAAATTTCCGTGAGAGGGAAATCACTCCCCATGTAGTGAATTGACCCTCGATTCTATAAAAGTGCAAGGAGGAAGAATAATATTATTTAGATCCATCATATCAAGCGTGGATATTACTGCTCTATGAGTACACATATCTGGATCAGATGATTGAGTCAAAGGAGGAAACTATCCTTGAAGACATGCCTATTGTGAGGGAATTCACTGATAAATAATTTCATGGTATTCCTCGTAGAAGAGATGTTGAATTCTCAATTGACCATATACCTGGGGCATTGCCAATATCCAAGACTTAGTACAGAATGGCTATTATAGAGCTTGAGGTTCTAAAGAAATAACTACAGGAGAATCTGGATAAAGGGTTTATATGCCCCAGTACTTCACAATGGGGTGCACCAGTCCTATTCATCATGAAGAAGGATGGGTCAATGCGCCTTTACATAGATTATCATGAGCTTAACAGAATCGTGATAAATAACAATTATACTCTCCCACAAATTGATGACTTGTTCGATCAGCTATGTGGATAAGAATACTTCTCCAAGGTGTATTGGAGGTTGGGATATTATCAAGTAAGGGTGAATAAGGAATATATCCCCAAGACTGCTTTTTGTAGAAGATACAGGCATTATGAATTCATAGTAATGCCTTTCGGACTCACTAATACTCCATCAATCTTCATGTACTTGTTGAATAATGTCTTTAGGGATTACTTCGAATTTTTTTTGGTAGTCTTTATAGATGATATTCATATATACTCCAAAAACAAGGAGGGTCATGAAGATAATCTAAGAACTATACTAGAGACCTTATGGAAGGAGAATCTCTATAAAAATTACAGCAAGTGTGAGTTCTGGTTGAAGGAGGTCTCATTCTTGGGCCATATCATCACAATCAATGGGATATCTATGGATCCCTCCAAAACAGATGCAATTGAGGGATGAAAGAGGCCGACATCGGTAACAGATATCTATATCTTCTTAGGGTTAGCTAGATATTATCGACGATTTGTGAGAAATTTCTCACGATTGTCCAAACCTCTTACCAAGATAACTCGGAAGGGAGTAAAGTTTTCTTGGAGTGATGAACGCGAAGAAAGATTCAAGGAGTTAAAAAGGAGGCTTATCACTATGCCCGTTCTCACTTTACCCACAAGTGGAGAATTTTTTTTGGTATTTGGCGATGATTAGAAGAAGGTACTAGGTTGTGTGTTGATGAAAAATGACAAAGTCATTTCCTATGATTCAAGGAAATTGAATGATCATGAGAAGAATTATCTGACACATGATTTGGAGTTGGATGTGGTGATCTTAAATTTAGAAATTTCGTGGTATTATCTATTTGGGGAGAAGTGTGAAATATATACAAACCAAAAAAGCCTCAAATATATATTCACACAGAAAGAGTTAAACATGAACCAACGATGATGGTTAGAGATGATCAAAGACTATGACTGATCAATCCATTACCAACCTGGGACAGCAAACAAGGTGGAAGATTATCTAAGTAGAAAGGACCCAATGATTCTATCATTGATGAGAATTGACAAGGATCCAATCATCTTATAATTGATTAATATGGACATGAGAATCATAATGAAGGTAACATCATCAATCCTTTCACAAATGATTGCTTAACCGTTACTTTTGGAAAGGTTAAAGGATGATCAAAAGGATGATGTGGGAATTCAGAAGAAAGGGGAAGATATCAAAAAAGGGAAATCCTCAGAGTTCAATGTTAATAAAGAAGGAATTATAAGATTTGTGAGAGGACTATGTGTTGCATCAATTCTAGAGCTGAAGAAGGAAATTTTGGATGATGTAAATAGTTTAAATTTATCTATTCACCCAGGAAACAAAAAGATGTATCAAGATCTACGAGAGCATTATTGGTGGGATAATATAAAGAAGGTGATCATTAAGTATACGTCAATGTGCCTAGTGTGTCAGCAAGTGAAGGCAGAGAGGAACAAGTCTAAGGGGATGATAAAACCATTGCCAATACTAATATGGAAATGGGAGAACATCACCATGGAATTTGTCACCAGACTTCTGAAGACATCCAAAGGAAACAATGCAATCTGGGTTTTTTTGGATCATCTTACAAAGTCTGCACACATTATTTCAATTTGGGAGGATTTCTCACTGGGTCAAATGGCACAGATATATATCAAGGAATTGGTAAGGCTACATGGAGTACCACTATCTATTGTATTTGATCTAGATCTAAGATTCACCTTTATGTTTTGGAAGAGTCTTCAAAAATCTCTGGATACTGAACTGAACTTTAGTACGACCTATCATCATCAAACTGATGGACAATCTGAGAAAAATATTTAGACACTAGAGGATATGTTAAGATCATGTTCCATGGACTTCAATAGAGGGTGGGACCAACATCTTCCACTGGTTGAATTCTACGACAATAACAGTTTCCACTCGAGCATCTGAATGGAACCTTATGAAGACCTCTATGGGAAGAGGTATAGAACACTGGCATGTTGGGATGAAGTTGGTAAAGGTAAGATTCTAGGACTAGAAATTTCCGATGAAATGGTGGAGAAGGTAAAAACCATTCAGAACCATATAAAGGCAACCCAGAGTCGATAGAAGAGTTATACAGATATCCGTCGACAAGACCTTGAGTTTAAAGTTGGAGACATGGTATTTCGATGCATATCTCTATGGAAGAAGGTCATGAGGTTTTGAAAGAAAGGAATGTTAATTCCTATGTACATCATCCACTTTGAGATTCTTGGTCGGGTTGGGGATATGCCCTATCGACTAGCACTTCCACCTACCATGTCCAAAGTACATGATGTCTTTCATGTATCCCTCTTAAGGAATTACATACTAGACCCTTCACATGTACTCTCTTTATAGTTAGTACAAATATAGGATGATCTTTATTTTGATGAGAAACTAGTGAGGATCTTAGATCATAGATAAAACGTTATACGAAATAAGACAATTCCTTTCATCATGGTGTTGTGGTGAAACCAAAAGTTTGAAGAAGAAACATGGGAATTAGAGAAAATGATGAATCAAAGTTACCCACATCTATTTTAGTATGGGAAAAAGAAATTCCAAGGGAAAAATTTCCTAAGGGGGAAGATTGTAATGACCAAAACATTCATCAATGGAAATTCCTCTTGATCTAATTAGATGTCTTATTATGGTTATATATAATGTGAACTTATTTGGTTTTAGGTTTTTGGATTTTAATATACCTTTATGAATTGTTACCGTTGCTAATATAGACATTGAACCGTGATCACATGATTAGTATAAATATAGGGCTCTAACAATTCCAATTTACTTAGACAGAGGAAACGATGGACTCATCCAGTAGACTTGCCCCATACAAAGCCCATTTTTCAGAGCTCGTAAAGGAGGTTGCATCATTGTGATTCACTCTTGACCAAGCCCAAGCCAAACATAAACACGTTAATCTTGAGCGGAGCCGACTATAGGAGAAGTGGAAGTTAACAGAGATTACCACCGAAGCAATGTTATCCAAGCCAACCAAAGAGTCTTTCACCATCGCATCCCTTAACCTTTGGTCTTATGTGGGTGTTATAAAGGGTTATGTAACAAGACCCTAGAACTATGGCTATGTACATTATTTTTTTATAAATAATGTCCATTAATTTTTTTATTGTTACTTTGTAAATAGTTTTTAAAGATAAAATAGTATTTTTAGTTAATATTCAACTAAGAAATCTATTTTGATGAATTAATGGATTTTTGAATTAAATATTATTTTAATAAAATATTATTATAATTAAATTAATTTTTAAATATTAATGATCATATAATTTTATGAATGAAATTGTAATTTTTATTAAGGGTTGAAAGCTATTTTTGTCAAAACTAATGAATTTTCAATAAATAGCGGTTTTTATTTTAAAAGAAAAAATTCACATATTTAAAAAATATATATATAAAATGGATATTATTTTTGGAATCATGACATAGAAATTATCCAATGGTGAATTTTTCATAATTTTATGAGACAGTCGAATTTTTGGGTAAAAATTAAATACCGATTAAATATATAATGTGTTTTATGACAACATAATGACCCAATAGTGATGTAATAAAATAATTTACACATTAGGTTCGGTCAATATATGTTTTAGAATTAAAATAATGAGACTTTAGATTTGTTTTATTTAATTTACAAATCTTTAGTGGACCCTTTGATGCTTATAAAAACATGTTGACTTCATAAATTGTTTTCCTTGAGAGTGTGACTCACCTCCACATAAGCAACCCTATTATTTTAAAAATTTCGGCCTTTTTACTCATAAAATATTGTTTTCCATTCCCTTTTGGAAAAAACCATGGGCCAAAACCATGGTCTAGTTTGTAGTTTTGATTAGTTTAATGTGTGGTGACCCAAACCAAAATAATAAAGAATTCCCTCTCATTTCCTAAATAAACCCAGCCAAGCTCCCACTTACTCATTAGTAAAATCCTTTGGAGTTTGACCAAAACCTTACCTCTTCTCTATATAATCCTCCAAAGGTTCCCCAATCTCCCAATAATCCTCTCTCAAGCCTCTCCCAAGCCTTTGGGATCACACTTCCAAGTAAGGGATTTCTTCCTTTCTCATTTTTGTCCAATTTTTTTTAGTTGTTATGCCATTTTTTTCAATTAAAAATGTTGGGGTATGATTTCAAATCTCACCCATTATGTACTCTTTATTTTTGGATGATGGGAGACCCCTTTATCTCTCATTAATGCCTCCCATGTACATCTGTTTCCATGCCGAAATTCCTTGAGGGAATTCTCTCTCCTCTTTTACATCCAAGTAATTATTTTGTACTATGCATCTAAATTCCATTATGTTTGTTGGAATATGTATCTATATGACCCCATTAATGTCCATTTCATGTATATATGATGAAACCCCATTTTCTCTCTCATCAACCATTTTCATGAATCCTTATGTTATGCAGTTATGCTGCCGAAATTGCACCGCGTTTTTCCAAGACAAGATCATTGTGTAGTGAATACCATACCCATGTCTCTATCAAGGGTATTCATCTTCATGAACATATACATATTTAATGTCAATTTAATTTATTTATTCCACATTACTTAATCATGTAATAGCTTATGATGTTGATTGATTCCATGTTATATGATCCATGTGGCACACTTATGCATGAAATGAAATGTTTAAGAAGGGTGCTCCCATATAGCACTCCAATGCATTGGTTAAAGTATAGTATCATGATATGTCATTTGAAATGGGTGTTGAATCATTATAATTCAAGTATAACGAGGTTTTAATCATGCTTTATGTGAAATGAGGGTTTACTCATGCTCCATGTGCAATGAGCCTTGACTCATGCTAATTCCATGTAAAGTGTTGTTGCCACATTTCCATGTTATGATTATCATGCTTTATCATACCTTTATGTTAATGTTTCTCTTTTTATCCATTTATATTCCAATTTTCTAACATGTATTGTATTTATCATGTTATTCCATGTTAATTCCATTACTAGGCTTTATATATCTCCCTTTTTTAAGCATGTCCTCAGGTTATCCCATGCAATACTAAGTATGAGAGAATGTAGTGGTCATGTAAAGGAAGTTTTCAATAAAGGTGTTTTGTGTTTTATGTTCTAAGCTGTTATGTAATGTTCCTAATCCCTAAAGACACTAGACCTATCGATATTTAATATTGTATCAAGTGATGACTTTATGTAATAAATTAGGTTTAAGTGCATAATAAAAAGTAGGGTTGTTATATGATTATTCCCATAAGTCTTGGCACTCGACCCTAGACTATCCTTATGCATTTTTATGTGGTTCCCCACCTTCCAGTTTGATCTGATTGTCTTTGAATATCTGTTTCATCTATAATGTGAATCCCATGTAAGGGTTATCCCCTGTTCATTGAGTTTCTCTCTGTCTATCCTCTTGGTATTTCAATGGATCCCCTTGAGATTAAGGGATCCATGTATTTTGGGGTTGGATCTTGATACTAGGTAGAGTTTTGAGGTATTCTACACCTTTGTTCACATTGATGGGTGCAGTAGAAAGTGTCATTCTTCAAGAAAGAGGTAGGTGGTTCTTTCCTGATCTTCCAAATTGATTACCATTGTATTTATTGATTTTTTTTTTCAATTTATGATTTAAATTCAATAGGTAAACCATTATTTCAATTTCATTGATAAATGAAATTCCTTTGAATTGGGAGATTTGAAATGGTTTTGGCATGAAAATTTGGAAAAACCCCAATTCAATTGAAATGTGGTGCATTTGTGGAAACTTTTCTGATTTAGATTGTTGAATTTAAATTGTAGATTTGATGGAAATAATTTCAATTTAATTGTTTGATTTAATTGTAAAAAGTTAATTATTAAAAGGATGGAGTTTGGTTTTGAATGAATTTCAACTTGCGTATGGACTAAAATTATTTGATAGAAACCCATTAGTATAATATTGTGAAAAGGAATGTTTTTAAATAAAAACTATATTTGTTTTAAATGGAAAGAAATTACCATTTCTGAAGTGGATGAATGTGATTGATCATATTTACATGAAGTCTTAAAATAGTTTGCCTATCATGTAAGAGCGCATGAAAGACTTAGGTAGTTAGTGAGTTATTTGGATACACTCTACGCTACAATGATTTTATAAAACATACATTCAGCAGGTCACATCATCGATCGGTTGGTGATGAGTCTCCTTTGTCCAGTATCATAGGGACATGTGTATACCCATTTTTATAAGTTCACATAGAGAGTAAAAAATCCTATAACTAGTTAATACTATCGTATCTTTTGGTAGATGACTTTGTGTCTTGCTTTTCTATTTATATTTGAGATATAAATGTGTTCCAATGTTTGTTTGAGATTCTTTACATGCCTACTGAATTTATATAAACTATTTTATATAAATGATTTATATAATCCATTGTTTTAGAAATATTTTATATCTTGAAAAGTAAATTCTATTCTTTGAATGTATATTCAATTAATTTGAAAGTGTTTTGCATGTTTTGTTGAAATATTATTTTAAATTTTCAAAACCTATATATTCTGGAAAACTAAAATATTTTCATTGGATAATCTATATTTGGATTTTTTATGGAATATTTTGGTGGTATCCTACTGGTATTTGGCTCAAAACCTACCTTTTCCTTCAGGTGTTCGTAGACTTTCTTCTTTAGGCTAGAGCAAAGAGAAATGATCTCTTGGAGGTGGATCAAGTTTCTGAGATTTGGGTTTGGTGAGTGGTGTCCTTAGGGACCTTGTGGCTATTTTCATGTTTATTACTTTGTGTTGTAGTACATTAGCTTTTATTCCTTATTATATTATAGTACTTTTAATCACAATGGAGTTTTCTTATTGATATGCATACAACCGTTTATCTTTTTCTTTCACATTCTTGTGGAAAAATCATTCCCACTTGTATGTTTTATGATGCTGGGTGTTAGTCCCTAACATATGGGGATCAGGAATTCCCATCAGGTTATGTCGAGACCTACTCGTTTATTGGGTTACTAGGTAACCCGATCTGCTTCATGAAAAATTGGTATCAAATAAAGGTTGTTCAACATATTTCTTGAAGTTAGTATGCTATTTTAAAATCATGTTGGGACATAGGTGGTAGTTGTGATTGAGTACCTGGCTAGCTCTCACTGCAATGAAATTTAAGTCTCCAGGGTTGGTTAGGGATAGATGTCTTGTAGATTAGTTCTAATCATTTATTTATAAATATTTGGATAGGTTGAAATCCAAATCTTTTTGTCCCTTCTATTGAGAATATTTTCTCTTTTTACTCTGTTTGAGTGTTAATTTAATGTTCTCTATTTATCTGTTGATGCTTTGTAGCATCAAGACTCCAAGAATATGTACGAATGACAAATAGGAAAAGGATGATACTGAACCTCAGAAAAAAAATACTGTTATTAATCCAAATTTGGTTGAGGGGATTGTGCACACTGTCTAAGCTCTGGGACAGGCACCACATATAGTTCCTGCTCAGGATCCATCCGTGGATCCTCAGGGGGATGTTCTTTGGAATCATTCTCAAGAGTTCCTTCTCCAGAAGCCAATTTTATTCAAAGGATACACCATTACTCAACATGATGTGGAATTTTTAGGAAATATAGAACATTTATTTTAGTTCTTGGAGACACTAGAAGTGATCAGGGTGAAGTGTGCCACCATTGTGCAGGAGGGACTGAGAAGTAGATGGTAGGACACAATGGTGATGGTAGGGAAACATGAGAGATTACAGTGGAATGACTTCAAGGTTATCATCACCAATCAGTTCTATCTAGAGTCAATGGTGTTGGAAAAGGATGTGGAGATATTCAAGAATGAGCAGGCCAAAGAAAATATGACTGAGTATTCAAATCACTTTGCTAAGATGGTGTAGTTTTCACCTAACATAGTTTCTAATGGGAGGAAAAAGGCTTAACGATTTGAGTTGGGACATCAATCAAATAACCATTCTAAATTTTTCCTACTGAATCATCCCAATTATGTTGATGTTTTGGATACAAAGATGATGCTTGAGATTGTCATGGTAGGAAATTTAGGGTTGAGGATAGTTCCTTTTACTCCCAGTGGCAGAGTTGGCTCCATCAAAGGAAAACGAAAGCGTGATGATCCTTGTGGAAGTTCTCAATGAAAAAGTCATTCCAGACCTCCTATATATTCAAGAAGAATTTCATTGACTTGCAAACAGTGTGGCCATCCAAGAAAATCTAGGAGGGTTTCAACTAAGGTGCCCATGAATTGTAGATCCTACAGACGACCAAGACACTTGCAGAGGATCTTCCATCACTTCTCTACTCTGTATAGTTGGACACGATCATCATCTCCTCTTAACACTACCAGATAACCAAATTATTCACGTTCAAAAGGGATCAAGCCACATGTTTCTGAAATGAAACTTCATCACCAAGTTGAAGAGTCTCTAGAAGATTTAGACATAAGTGCATCGATTGTGAGAGGTACCATTACCATTGATTAATCATTAGTGACTGTTATTTTTTATATCAGTGCATCTCACTCTTTTATTTCAACCCATATTGTTAAGCTTCTTGATCTTTCTATGGAGAAATTATCTTTGTCAATGGATATTACTACCCCATTGTATGAAGAGAGAGCAGGGCCTCTATAGTCCTTTCTGTGTCTTCTCTCTAATAGAAGTCCACCTATGTTTGAGTTTTCTTGTTCTTAATATGAAATATGTTGACATCATATTTGTGATGTAATGGTTCATTTCAAATAAATCAAAAATTGATTTTTATCTTCAACAGGACTACATTGTATACCTAGTGTTGTGCCCCTTGTTTTTCAAGGAGATTGTGACCTATGGTCATGCATAGATAGACCTTCTCACCCAGAGTTGGGAAATTGATATCAATGTTTTCTTTTGACATGGAGTGAGATTCAATGGGTGGTGATATTCCTCCAGTTGTCGGTAAGTTTTCCAATGTGTTCCCTTCGTATTTCTCTATTCTTCCACTAATGAGATAGGTTGATTTTTATAGACTTAATGAATGGTACTCAATCAGTATTTATCCCCTCATACCACATGGCACTAAATGAGCTAAAATAGATGAAGTCTCAGTTGGATGATCTTCTTGAGAAAGGCTTTATTCATACAACTGTGTCACCTTGGGTAGTGCCAGTTCCCTTTTCTGAGAAGTCTTATGTTTATCTTCTCCTATTTGTTACTTATGGAAATACCTATAGAGTTATGATAATGAAAAACTACCCGTTTTCATAAATTGATGATCTGTTTGATCAAATGAAAGATGAGATGCCGTATTCAAAGATCGACCTTCAATCTGGTTACCATCATTTGAAGATAAAAGAATCTAACATTCGGAAGACCACTTTTTAGAGAAGGTGTGGGAAATTTGAGTACCTTGATATGCACTTTGGTCTAATAAATGCTTATATAGTTTTTTATGGCTTCAATGAATAAGATTTTCCACATGTATCTGGATACCTCTGTGGTAGTCTTTGTTCTTGGAAATCCTCTTTACTCCATGTCTGAGGAGGATCATGTGAACCATCTGAGAACAGTTCTAAATATTCTATGAAAACACTACCTTTATGAGAATCTTTCAAAGTTTGGTTTCATGATTTGGGAGGTGATGTTCTTGGGACACATGATGGATTAACATGATATATTAGATGACCCTGATAAGGTGGTGGCTGTTATGACGTGGGAGAAACCACGAAATGCCTTCGAGATCCGAAGATTCTCAGGCTTATCCAGATATTACTATAGGTTCATGAAGAGGTTCTCAAAGTTTGATTCACTAATTAATGATCAGACTCAGAAATGGGTGAAGTTTGTGTGGTAAGATAAAAGTAAGATTTCATTTGTTGATCTGAAATATCTATTGACTACTTAATCGATGTTGACTCTTCCAGTAGCTGGGCAGATCTATGTAATATTTTGGGATGCATCAGGTTCAGGATTTTGCTGTGGTCTTATGCATGGTTATCATGTAGTAGCATATGGATTTTGTCAGCTTAGGGCACATGAGAAGAGTTATCCTACTCATGATCTGGAACTTGCAGCTGTGATTCACGTGCTTGAATGTTCATGACACTACCTATAAGGCCCCGACCTTAAACCTTACTTAATATTGAATTAAATGAATAATTCACATTGAGGATCTTTTCAGGTTTAGAGTTTTAGAGAATTATGACATAACTATTACATCTCAAAAGATTACAAAGTAGACACTTATACTATGTTTCCATAAAATAAAAACTCTTAAAAAGTTACATGTCTAGTTCCATGTTTTAGATAGCATGAATTTCCCTTGATCCCATCCTTGACCCTATTCCACATTAAGTCCTGTGAAACACATTTCAAAAAAACTTGGGGTGAGCATAAAAAGCTCAGTAAGGGATACACAAAGAATGAAAACTGTTATTTTATCAAAACAACAAGTAAACCATTTATACTTTATCAAAGTAATACTTTTCACCTTTATGAAGTAGTAAAAACTCTTCACTGAATAAAAGATCATTACTTACCCTTTTGTAACCAAAATATTACCATAAAACTCATATAAAGATCACATAACATATAAAGGTAACTTGGGACATAAACATACTTAAGTGGAATAACCATACGGTCAACTTCCACACATATCACTTAAAGGAATAGCCATACGACCGACTTTGATACATACTTAATGGAATAGACATACAGCCGACTTCCATAACCAATGCATTAAAGGTTATAACGTAACCACCCGTCCTGATATTCACAGCACCACCCGTCAAATGTCCAAGTACCATTATAAAATCATAAGACATAAAACAAACATAATGGAAAGAAAACATTTTCACATTCTGATAACAATATATCACATAAATATATGGACATAACAAATCCATTATAAAAACCATTTTCAATACCAAAATAAAAGAAAATAAAAACATGTTATTTATTTTTCATTTAAAAGTAATGTCTTGTAGAGGAAGCCAAATCTCAAATAATGGTCACGGCGGTGGAGAAGTCGTTGTCGCCGCATACGTACGACAAAAACATTCCCTTTTTTCGTTTAGTAAAATGCTTTGTATAAAAAGATTCCTTTTGAATAAACGTAAAAGTAAAAGGGGTTTATACACCATATAAAAGAAAGTTGTGTATAAAACGAAATATGCCTCGATGAAAGGATATTGAGACGAAGTCCCTTACCTCGGGTCCGACTTGACTCGATCGTTCTTTAACGTCCTTAAAATCGGGTAACTCCCTTTGGTTTGAGCTCAAAAGCTTCTTTGGGAAGACTTATGCCCAAAGTGAGGCTTCAAGGAGTAAGAGAGAGATGTGGAGAGACAAAATGGGCAGGTTTTGACTAAGCCAAAGTCTTGAGAGGTGTGGGTAAGGTGGTAGATGTGGGGGCCTTTTATAAGAGGAGAGGAGGGGCACTCTTGGAAAGTAAGGAAATGTTACTTTATTTTAGAATGAGTTTCGGATTTTAATGGTCCCACATTGATGTGTTTCTAGGATAAGGTGATAAGGGTTCGAAATCCACCCATCCAATAGGTTTTGGACACGTGTAGGTCTTAGATTTTACATTATCTTTCCATTTTATTTAAATCGTTAAATAATGAGGTAATCGCTGCATCATCATGGTGTCATAAATATTTTAATATATTTAATGTATAAAAATTATAAAAAAACAACTATGATGTAGGAAATCTTTTTATATTTCCAATGAATATTTATAGTCAAAATTGTGACTTGTATAACCCCATTTAAAAATTGTTTTAGTAAAACAACTCATGTTTGTGTCATTTTAATTTTAACTTTAAGTAAAAAGTTATTTATGTCATTTTCCTACCAAAGTGGCTCCATGGGGTGCCCAAGTTGACCCATGTATTGTATTGGTCGGCCATGACACATCCAATAAGGGTAGGACATGTGTCTAGGTATTTTTTAATTTATTATAATATCATTTTTTCCTTAAATTGCACTAATTACCTCTAATCGCGATTAAAAATTTAATAAGTTACTATTCACCAAAAAATTATTCTAATCCCATTGAACCAAATTTTACTTCTTAATGAAAACCATTAATTTCAGATTTTTGAAATTAAAAACACAAAGGTGGTAAAATTTCATTTAGACGGAAAATCAGTTTTTATAAGTACCACTTAGCGGTTTCACTATTCATCAAAAATTGAAGTTTTTCAGAAATATACCAAAAATTCACCCTAAGTTATATTTGATATTCTGAATTTAAAAATGATGTCTATTTTACGAAATTCAAAACATATAGGTTGAATTAATTAATTTAATAATTAATTCCCGCTGTCAGAGCAAAGAGCGTGTTTTTATGAAACAATAAGTATCAAAAGATTGACACTAGTTTAAGTCCAATTTCAAAGTGAAATTAATTACAATGACCCTTATTGGATTCAAAGGTAAAAATATATTCTAATTTCACTTTAAAACCACTTAAAAATATAATATAATCATATTAAAAATTTAGATTAAAAAAAGGTTTTGAATTAAAATACAACATTTTTTACTATTCATTAAAAATGATCTTAATCGGAAAAATACAGAAAATTTACACAAAGTAAATTTAGATGTCCCAATTATGAAGAAGAAATTTATTTGGTCCAATAGAATGTATAAGAGTGACCAAAACTATATTTAATGACGGTTCATCATTAAAAGTTGATAAGTGGACCTTTAGTGAAAATTAGAGTATATATGCCTAAAATTTAATTCTTTTCGTATTTTAAGCCTTTATCCTTTATTGGATAAGTATAAAAACATTTAACAAACATATATAATAACATTTTAGTTATTTCTATTCATTCCTGCCAATACAACGTCTACGTGTTAACTAACATTTAAAATAATATTATTTTATTACTAGTGTGCAACGTAAGATTTCAAAGAAACTCTCTGTTGCGTATCGGGTACGCTATCGAACATAGAAACCCCTTTAAAGTAAAATTAATATTTAATTCACAAATATTAATAAATATGAAAATGTATTATTCTTTATTTACCTGGGATGTTACATCCTTCCCCCCATTTGGGAATTGTGTCCTCACAATTTTACTCACTTATCAAAATAAGTGGGGGTATTTATCCCTCATAGCATTTTCAGATTCCCACATTGCCTCTTCAACCATATGGGTTTTCCACAAAACCTTTACCTGGTGAATTACCTTATTTCGCAACACTTTCTGTCTTC
This sequence comes from Viscum album, assembly GCA_963277665.1. Taxonomy (NCBI): domain Eukaryota; kingdom Viridiplantae; phylum Streptophyta; class Magnoliopsida; order Santalales; family Viscaceae; genus Viscum; species Viscum album. The sequence goes on along the minus strand of OY728138.1, from coordinate 1,432,598,862 downwards.
GGTCAAGAATCTGGACTGGTTGTTCTTCATAAGAGAGATTTCCTTCCAACTGACCTACCTCTGGGCTCAAAACATGATATGGATCTGGCATATACTTTCTCAACATTGAAACATGAAAAAAATTGTGTACCTGAGATAAACTCGGAGGTAAAGCCACTCGGTAAGCAACTGATCCAACTTTCTCCAGAATTTCATATGGTCTAATTAACCTTGGACTCAACTTTCCTTTCTTACAATATCGCATCACACTTTTCCATGGGGAGACTTTGAGAAAAACATGATCACCTACCTCAAAAGATAGATCCTTCCTCCGGTTATCAGCATAAATTTTCTGTCTGCTCTGAGCTGTTTTCATGTGTTTCCGAATCAACTAAACTTTCTCTACCATCTCTTCTACAAATTCTGGTCCCATTAGCTTCCTTTCACCCACTTCATCCAAAAAAGCTGGAGTTCGACACTGTTTACCATATAATGCTTCAAACAGAGCCATCTATATACTGGAATGAAAACTGTTATCATATGAAAACTCAACCAAAGAAATATGTTGGTCCCAACTTCCCTGATAATCCATCGAACAAGCCCATAACATATCTTACAAAGTCTGAATTGTTCGTACTGACTACCCATCTGATTAAGGATGAAAAGCTGTACTAAAATTTAATTTAGTACCCAACAAATTTTGAAGGCCTTTCCAAAAGTTAGAAGTAAACTTGGGGTCATGATCAGATACAATGGACAGGATAAATCCATGCAAACTGACTATATCTTTAAGATACAAACAAGAAAGTCGATCTAGGGAGAAATTATCTCGAATAGGGAGGAAATGAGCAGATTTAGTCAATCGATCAACAATAACCCAGATTGCATTATTACCTCTAGATGTCTTCGATAATTCCACAACAAAGTCCATGGATATATTTTCCCATTTCCACTATGGCACTGGAAAAGGCTGAAGCATCCCTTTCAGTAACTTCCGCTCTGCTTTAACCTACTGACAATTCAAACACTTCATAGTAAAATTAGCAATATCCTTTTTCATTCCATCCCACCAGTAATACTCCTGCAGATCTCTGTACATCTTAGTACTGCTAGGATGAACTGAAAACGGGGAGCTATGAGCCTCACATAACACTCATTATTTAACTGTGAATCACAAGGCACACATAATCTCTTCCCAAATCTCAAAACACAATCATTATCAATGTTGAATTCAGCCAACTTACCTTTCTGAACCATCTCTACCTTTTTCTGCAACTCACTGTCTTGATTCTGTGCTTGCTTGATTCTGTCTGATAGATATGATTTCACTGATACCTGAAACAAAACAGAAGGACATCCTAAAGCAATAAATTCTATGCCAAAGTTCATCAAATCCTTAACCAAAGGATCAAGTTCCAAACGCAACATCTTTAATGAAGATTTACTTTTTCGACTCAAAGAATCAACAACTTTATTTTCTTTTCCCGGATGGTAGTGAATTGTACAATCATAATCCTTGATTAATTCTAGCCATCTCCTCTGTCTCATGTTCAATTATTTCTGAGTGAATATATACTTTATAATTTTGGGATCAGTATATATTTCACACTTTACTCCACACAAATTATGCCTCCAAATTTTTAGAACAAAAACAACAACAGCTAATTCCAAATCATGTGTTGTGTAATTTACCTCATGAGTTTTCAACTGACGTGAAGCATATGCTATTACTCGATAATTCTGTATAAGGACACGGCCAAGTCCCTTCAACGAAGCATCATTGTATATAACAAACTCACCATTCCTATAAGGAAGTGCCAAAACTGGAGCATTCACCAATCTTCTTTTCAACTCCTTAAAAAAATCATCACATTCTTTTGTACAGATAAACTTAACACCCTTCCGAGTTAGCTTAGTCATTGGACTAGATAACCGTGAAAATATTTCAACAAACCTTAGGCAGTAACCTACCAAACCAAGGAAACTATGGATCTCTGTTACATTTGTGGGTCTCAGCCATTCTTTAAAAACTTTTGTTTTAGCAGGATCAACAATTATGCCATTTTTTGAAACAATATAACCAAGGAAAGAAATTTGTTGTAACCAAAACTTACACTTGCTGAATTTTCCATATAGTTTATTTTCTTTTATGGTTTGCAAGATAACCCTTAAATGACTTCCATACTTCTATTTACTTTTAGAAAACACCAAAATATCATCAATGAAAACAACCAAAAACTTATCCAAGAACTCATGGAAAATTCTATTCATAAGGTCCATGAATATAGAAGGTGAATTGGTTAACCCAAAAGGAATAAATAAAAATTCATAATGGCCATATCTAGTACGGAATGCAGTCTTCGGAACATCTTCTTCTTTTACTTTCAACTGATGGTACCCCGACCTCAAGTCAATCGTCGAAAAATACTGAGCTCCCTGGAGATGATCAAACAAATCATCGATATGAGGCAAAGGATACTTGTTCTTAACAGTGATATTATTCAAGGCTCTGTAATCAATGAAAAGTCTCATTGAACCATCTTTATTTTTAATAAACAAGACAGGAGCACCCCATGGTGGTGTGCTAGGTCGAATGAAACCTTTATCTAATAACTCCTACAATTGTTTCTTTAACTCTAAAAGTTCAAATTGAGCCATTCGATAAAGAGGTTTTGAAATTGGATTAGAATCAGGAACTAAGTCAACAGTAAATTCAACTTCCCGATCACGAATAACAAAAGGAAACTCATCAGGAAAGACATCAAGGCACTCATTTACCACTGGAACATCATTAATCTGAACAGTTCCCTTGTTTTCAATGATATGTGCAAGATAACATTCATTTCCACCTTTTACTAGTTTCTAAATTTCCTGATATGTTATCAAAATCAAGGGTTCATTCTTGTACACAAACTTAAAATCTTTTTGAAAAGAAACCATTTTAGCTCTGTAGTAAATCTTAGCATGATAAACAGAAAGCCAATCCATACCCAAAATAACATCAAACTCTACTAGAGGCAAAACAATAAGGTGTGCAGGTAGATTCTTTCCGTACACAAGGATAGGAAGGTTCTTATAATTTATTTTGGTCTCAATGTTTCCTCCAGGTGTTTTTATCATAAGTTCAGGATTCATATCTTGAGATGGAATTTTCAATTTACTAGAAAACTTCTCAGAAATGAAAGAATGTGTAGACCCTGAATCAAACAACACATTGGCATAATCTAAACACACAAATAGCGTACCTGATACTACTTCATTCGACGGACCAACATCTACTGAAGTAGTTGCAAATGATCTCACCACCACTTTTTGCTTGTAGTCGGGCTGATTTCCCCCACTTGAGTTCTTCGTTAGACACTCATTTTCATAATGACCCATTTCATTACACTTAAAATATCTTACCGCTGGTTTTTCATTGCCTGCCTGATCATCTTCCTTACAGTTACGAGCAATATGACCAGACTTACCACACTGAAAGCACTTTCCAGACTTGTATAAACATTCTCTAGGATTCATTTTACCACACTTCTCACAGGATGGATATTTGGTTTTCTTAGCTCCTTGCTTCTTTGATGAATTATCCCCCTTTGCCTGTCAACTGGACCTCTTATTTTATCGTTTGTCAAAGAACACCAGATCATCGGCAAACTCCATTTCCACCTTTTCCGCACATCGTACAAGATTTTCATAACTTTTGAACTCACGAGAATCTAAAGCCCCTCGATACTTCTCATTTAATCCTGAATAAAAATGGTTGATTTTACTATCAAGATCTCGTATGATGTTTGGAGCATATCTTTCCAGTCGAGTGAACTATGCTTCATAAGCAGCCACTGAGTCATCCTCCTGCCTCAATTATAGAAATTGTTTTTCCATCCTAAGACGAACCGCCTTAGGAAAATATTTCTCATGAAACATACCTTTGAATTCGTCCCAGTGAAGATCATCAATCTCACCACTATCCCTAATATTTTTCACCATCGACCACCACTGATCATCTTCTCCTTCAAAACGGTAAACAACAAGACTAACATTTTGATGTTATGAACACCCCATGACATAAAAAATCTTCTCCAGTGCTTTTATCCAACCTTCAGCTAGCACAGGGTCAGATGATCCTCTGAATGATGGGGGATGTTGCCTCATGAAATGTTCCACCACAGACATGTTCCTCTGCGGTTGATCTGGCTGATCTCGTGCATGGATACCAGCACCATTTATAGCCTGAGTCAACGGTGCCATCACTGCAAAAAACTGTTCAGTTCTGATTCTGACCATCTCAGGTTGCTGATTTGGAAGGTTGTCTTCCTCCTGATGTCATCCCAACATAGCTGCTTTGTTTCCTCTGCATAAAACCATTCTGAACATAGAAAAATCATAGGTGAAGCAACATGGTAATCCGTAAATGCTATATCTTTTCAATCATTCCATAAATTAATTTATAATTTAACACTTTTCTAACTCCTAAAGTTTTCTAAACCGACCTATGATACCAACTATAAGGCCCCGACCTTAAACCTTACTTAATATTGAATTAAATAAATAATTCACATTGAGAATCTTTTCAGGTTTAGAGTTTTAGAGAATTAGGACATAACTATTACATCTCAAAATATTACAAAGTAGACACTTCTACTATGTTTCCATAAAATAAAAACTCTTAAAAAGTAACATGTCTAGTTCCATGTTTTAGATAGCATGACTTTCCCTTGATCCCATCCATGACCCTATTCCACATTAAGTCCTATGAAAAACATTTCAAAAAAACTTGGGGTGAGCATAAAAAGATCAGTAAGGGATACACAAAGTATGAAAACTATTATTTTATCAAAACAACAAGTAAACCATGTATACATTATCAAAGTAATAATTTTTACCTTTATGAAGTAGTAAAAACTCTTCACTGAATAAAATATCATTAATTACCCTTTTTTAACCAAAAGATTACCATAAAACCCATATAAAGATCACATAACATATAAAGGTAACTTGAGACATAAACATACTTAAGTGGAATAACCAAACGGTCGACTTCCACACATATCACTAAATGGAATAGCCATACGACTGACTTCCATACATACTTAATGGAATAGCCATACGACCGATTTCCATACCCAATGCATTGGAGGTTATAACGTAACCACCCATCCTGGTACTCACGGCACCACCGGTCATATGGTTTATCACGTAACCACCCGTCAAATGTCCATGTACCATTATAAAATCATAAGACATAAAACAAACATAATGGAAAGAAAACATTTTCACATTCCGATCACAATATATCACAAAAATATATTGACAGAACAAATCCATTATAAAAACCATTTTCAATACCAAAATAAAAGAAAATAAAAACATGGTATTTATTTTTCATTAAATGGTAATGGCTTGTAGAGGAAGCCGAATCTCAAATAATGGCCATGGCGGCGGAGAATTCGTTGTCGCCACATACGTACGACAAAAACATTCCCTTATGTAGTTTAGTAAAACGCTTCATATAAAAATATTACTTTTGAATAAATGTAAAAGTCAAAGGGGTCTATACACCATATAAATGAAAGTTGTGTATAAAACAAAATATTCCTTGATGAAAGGAGATTGAGACGAAGTCCCTTACCTCGGGTCCGACTTGACTCGATCGTTCTTTAACGTCCTTAAAATCGGGTAACTCCCTTTGGTTTGAGCACAAAGGCTTCTTTGGGAAGACTTCTGCCCAAAGTGAGGCTTAAAGGAGTAAGAGAGGGATGTGGAGAGACAAAATGGGCAGGGGTTGGCCGAGCTAAAGGCTTGATAGGTGTGGGTAAGGTGGTAGATGTGGGGGCCTTTTATAAGAGGATAGGAGGGACACTCTTGGAAAGTAAGGAAATGTTACTTTATTTTAGAATGAGTTTAGGGTTTTAATTGTCCCACATTGATGTGTTTCGAGGATAAGGTGATAAAGGTTCGAAATCCACCCATAAAATAGGTTTTGGACATGTGTAGGTCTTAGATTTTACATTATCTTTCCATTTTATTTAAATCATTAAATAATGAGGTAATCGCTACATCATCATGGTGTCATAAATATTTTAATCTATTTAATGTCTAAAAATTAATAAAAATACTATGATGAAGGAAATATTTTTAGATATCCAATTAATATTTACGGTCAAAAATTTGACTTGTATAACCCCATTTAAAAATTGTTCTAGTAAAACAACTCATGTTTGTGTCATTTTAATTTTAACTTTAAGTAAAAAGTTATTTATGTCATTTTCCTACCAAAGTGGCTCCATGGGGTCCCCAAGTTGACCCATGGATTGTATTGGTCGGTCATGACACATCCAATAAGGGTATCACATGTGTCTAGGTATTTTTTAATTTATTATAATGTCATTTTTGCCTTAAATTGCACTAATTACCTCTAATCGCGATTAAAAACATAATAAGTTACTATTCACCAACAAATTATTCTAATCCCATTGAACCACATTTTACTTCTTAATGACAACCATGAATTTCGGATTTTTGAAATTCAAAACACAAAGGTGGTAAAATTTCATTTAGACAAAAAATCAGTTTTTATAAGTACCACTTAGTGGTTTCACTATTCATCAAAAATTGAAGTTTTTCAGAAAAATACCAAAAAATCCACCCTAAGTTATATTTGATATTATGAATTTAAAAATGATATCTATTTTACAAAATTCCAAACATATAAGTTGAATTAATTAATTTAATAATTAATTCCCGCTGTCCGAGCAAATAACGTGTTTTTATGAAATAATAAGTATCAAAAGATTGACACTAGTTTAAGTCCAATTTCAAAGTGAAATTAATTCCAATGACCCCTATTGGATTAAATGGTAAAAATATATTCTAATTTCACTTTAAAACAACAAAAAAAGATAATCTAATCATATTAAAATATTATATTAAAAAGAGGTTTTGAATTATAATACAACATTTTTCACTATTCATTAAAAAATGATCTTTATCGGAAAAATACAGAAAATTTACACAAAGTAAATTTTGATGTCCCAATTATAAAGAAGAAATTTATTTGGTCCAATAGAATGTATAAGAGTGACCAAAACTATATTTAATGAAGGTTCACCATTAAAAGTTGATAAGTGGACCTTTAGTGAAAATTAGAGTATATATGCCTAAAATTGAATTCTTTTCGTATTTTAAGCCTTTATCCTTTATTGGATAAGTATAAAAACATTTAACAAACATATATAATAACATTTTAGTTATTTCTATTCATTCCTGACAATACAAAGGCTACACGTTAACTAACATTTAAAATAATATTATTTTATTACTAGTGTGCAATGTAAGATTTCAAAGAAACTCTCTGTTGCGTATCGGGTACGCTATCGAACATAGAAACCCCATTAAAGTAAAATTAATATTTAATTCACAAATATTAATAAATATGAAAATGTATTATTCTTTATTTACCTGGGATGTTACATCCTTCCCCCCCTTTTTGGAATTGCGTCCTCATAATTCTACTCACTTATCAAAATAAGTGGGGGTATTTATCCCTCATAGCATTTTCAGATTCCCATGTTGCCTCTTTAATCATAATGTTTTTCCACAAAACCTTTACCTAGTGAATTACCTTATTTCGCAACACTTGCTCTCTTCGGTCAAGAATATGGACTGGTTGTTCTTCATAAGAGAGATTCCCTTCCAACTGAACTACCTCTGGGCTCAAAACATGAGATGGATCTGGAATATACTTTCCCAACATCCAAACATGAAAAACATTGTGTAACTGAGATAAACTCGGAGGTAAAGACACTCGGTAAGCAACTGATCCAACATTCTCCAGAATTTCATATGGTCTAATGAAACTTGGACTCAACTTTCCTTTCTTACCATATCGCATCACACTTTTCCATGGGGAGACTTTGAGAAAAACATGATCACCTACCTCAAAAGATAGATCCTTCCTCCGGTTATTATCATAACTTTTCTGTCTGCTCTGAGCTGTTTTCATGTGTTTTTGAATCAACTAAACTTTCTCTGCCATCTCTTCTACCAATTCTGGTCCCATTAGCTTCCTTTCACCCACTTCATCCCAAAAAGCTGGAGTTCGACACTATTTACCATATAATGCTTCAAACAGAGCCATCTGTATACTGGAATGAAAACTGTTATTATATGAAAACTCAACCAAAGAAATATGTTGGTCCCAACTTCCTTGATAATCCATCGAACAAGCCGGTATCATATCTTCCAATTCTGAATTTTTCATTCTGACTGCCCATCTGATTGAGGATGAAAAGCTATACTAAAATTTAATTCCGTACCCAACAAATTTTGAAGGCCTTTCCAAAAGTTAGAAGTAAACCTAGGATCACGATCAGATACAATGGACAAGGAAACTCCATGGAACCTGACTATCTCTTTAAGATACAAATGAGAAAGTTGATCTAGGGAGAGAGTATCTCAAATAGGGAGGAAATGAGAAGATTTAGTCAATCGATCAACAATAACCCAGATTGCATTATTACCTCTAGATGTCTTTGGTAGTACCACAACAAAGTCCATGGATATATTTTCCCATTTCCACTCTAGCACTGGTAAAGGCTGAAGCGTCCCTTTCGGTAACTGCCGCTCTGCTTTAAACTACTGACAAGTCAAACACTTCACAGTAAAATCAAAAATATCCTTTTTCATTCCATTCCACCAGTAATACTCCCACAGATCTCTGTACATCTTAGTACTGCCAGGATGAACTGAAAACGGGGAGCTATGAGCCTCACATAACAACTCATTCTTTAACTGTGAATCACAAGGCACACATAATCTCTTCCCAAATCTCAAAACGCAATCATTATCAGTGTTGAATTCAGCCAACTTACCTTTCTGAACCATCTCTACCTTTTTCTGCAACTCACTGTCTTGCTTTTGTGCTTGCTTGATTCTGTCTGATAGATAAGATTTCACTGATACCTGAAACAAAACAGAAGGACATCCTGCAGCAACAAATTCTATGCCAAAGTTCATCAAATCCTTAACCAAAGGATCAAGTTTCAAACACAACATCTTTAATGAAGCATTACTTTTTTGACTCAAAGCATCAACAACTTTATTTGCTTTTCCCGGATGGTAGTGAATTGTACAATCATAATCCTTGATTAATTCGAGCCATCTCCTCTATCTCATGTTCAATTATTTCTGAGTGAATATATACTTTAAACTTTTGTGATCAGTATATATTTCACACTTTACTCCATACAAATGATGCCTCCAAATTTTTAGAACAAAAACAACACCAGCTAATTCCAAATCATGTGTAGGGTAATTTACCTCATGAGTTTTCAACTGATGTGAAGCATATGCAATTACCTGATCATTCTGCATAAGGACACAATCAAGTCCCTTCAACGAAGCATCACTGTATATAAAAAACTCACCATTTCTGGAAGGAAGTTCCAAAATTGGAGCATTCACCAATCTTCTTTTTAACTCCTGAAAACAATCATCACATTCTTTTGTACTGATAAACTTAACACCCTTCCGAGTTAGCTTATTCGTTGGACTAGATAACCGTGAAAATATTTCAACAAACCTTTGGTAGTAACCTGTGAAACCAAGGAAACTACGGATCTCGGTTACATTTGTGGGTCTCAGCCATTCTTCAACAACTTTTTTTTAGCAGGATCAACAGTTATGCCATTTTTTGAAACAATATAACCTAGGAAAGAAATTTGTTGTAACTAAAACTCACACTTGCTGAATTTTCCATATAGTTTCTTTTCTTTTAAGGTTTTCAAGATAACCCTTAAATGACTTCCATTCTCCTCTTTACTTTTAGAAAACACCAAAATATCATCAATGAAAACAACCAAAAACTTATCCAAGAACTCATGAAAATTCTATTCATAAGGTCCATGAATATAACAGGTGCATTGGTTAACCCAAAAGACATAAATAAAAATTCATAATGGCCATATCTTGTACGGAATGCAGTCTTCGAGAACATATGCTTCTTTTACTTTCAACTGATGGTACCCTGACCTCAAGTCAATCTTTGAAAAATACTGAGCTCCCTGGAGCTGATCAAACAAATCATCGATATGAGGCAAAGGATATTTGTTCTTAACAGTGATATTATTCAAGGCTCTATAATCAATGCAATGTCTCATTGAACCATCTTTCTTTTTACCAAACAAGACAGGAGCACCCCATGGTGATGTGCTAGGTCAAATGAAACCTTTATCTAATAACTCTTGTAATTGTTTCTTTAACTCTAAAAGTTCAACTTGAGCCATTCGATAAAGAGGTTTTGAAATTGGCTTAGAATCAAGAACTAAGTCAACAGCAAATTCAACTTCCCGATCATGAATAATACCAGGCAACTCATCAGGAAAAACATCAAGGTACTCATTTACCACTGGCACATCATTAATCTGAACAGTTCCCTTGTTTTCAACGATATGTGCAAGATAACATTCATTTCCACCTTTTACTGGTTTCTAAATTTCCTGATATGTTATCAAAATCAAGGGTTAATTCTTGTACACAAACTAAAAATCTTTCTGAAATGAAACCATTTTATCTCTGTAGTAAATCTTTGCATGATAAACAGAAAGCCAATCCATGCCCAAAATAACATCAAACTCTACTAGAGGCAAAACAATAAGGTGTGCAGGTAGATTCTTTCCGCACATAAGGATAGGAAGGTTCTTATAATTTCTTTTGGTCTCAATGTTTCCTCCGTGTGTTTTTATCATAAGTTCAGGATTCATATCTTGAGATGGAATTTTCAATTTACTAAAAAACTTCTCAGAAATGAAAGAATGTGTAGACCCTGAATCAAACAAAACATTGGCATAATCTGAACAAACAAATAGTGCACCTGATACTACTTCATTCGACGGCCCAACATCTGCTAAAGTAGTTGCAAAGGATCTCCCCACCCCTTTCTGCTTGTAGTTTGGCTGCTTTCCCCCTGTTGAGTTCTTCATTAGACACTCATTTGCATAATGACCCATTTCATTACACTTAAAACATCTTACCGCTGGCTTTTCATTGCCTTCCTGATCATCTTCCTTACAGTTAAGAGCAATATGACCAGACTTACCACACCAAAAGCACTTTCCAGACTTGGATAAACATTCTATAGGATGAATTTTACCACACTTCTCATAGGATGGATATTTGGTTTTCTTACCTCCTTGCTTCTTTGATGAATTCGACCCCTTTGCCTTCCAACTGGACCTCTTATTCTGTCGTTTGTCAAAGAACACCTGATCATCGACAAACTCCATTTCCACCTTTTTCACACATCATACAAGTTTTTCATAACTTTTGAACTCACGAGAAGCTAAAGACCCTTGATACTTTGGCTTTAATCTTGAATAAAAACGGTTGATTTTACTATCAAGATCTCGTATGAAGTTTGGAGCATACCTTGCCAGTCGAGTGAACTTTGCTTCATAAGCAGCCACTGAATCATCCTCCTGCCTCAATTCTAGAAATTTTTTTTCCATCCTAAGACGAAACACCTTAGGAAAATATTTCTCAAGAAACATACCTTTGAATTCGTCCCAGTGAAGATCATCAATCTCATCACTATCCCTGATATTTTTCACCATCGACCACCACAGATCAGCTTCTCCTTCAAAATGGTAAACAGCAAGACTAACCTTTTGATGTTCTGAACACCCCATGACATCAAAAATCTTCTCCAGTGCCTTAATCCACCCTTCAGCTAGCACAAGGTCAGATGATCCTCTGAATGATGGGGGATGTTTCCTCATGAAATGTTCCACCACTGACATGTTCCTCTGCGGTTGATCTGGCTGCTCTCGTGCATGGATACCACCACCATTTATAGCTTGAGTCAACTATTCCATTACTGCAAAAAACTTTTCAGTTCCGATTCTTACCATCTCAGGTTGCTGATTTGGAAGGTTGTCTTCCTCCTGATATCGTCCCAACATAGCTGCTTTGTTTCCTCTGTAGAAAACTATTCTGAACACAGAAATATCTTAGGCGAAGCAACATGGTAATCTGTAAATTCTATATCTTTTCAATCATACCATAAATTAATTTATAATTTAACACTTTTATAACTCCTAAAGGTGTCTAAACCGACCTCTGATACCAACTATAAGGCCCCGACCTTAAACCTTACTTAATATTGAATTAAATAAATAATTCACATTGAGGATCTTTTCAGGTTTAGAGTTTTAGAGAATTAGGACATAACTATTACATCTCAAAAGATTACAAAGTAGACACTTCTACTATGTTTCCATAAAATAAAAACTCTTAAAAAGTAACATGTCTAATTCCATGTTTTAGATAGCATGACTTTACCTTGATCCCATCCTTGACCCTATTCCACATTAAGTCCTGCGAAAAACATTTCAAAAAAACATGGGGTGAGCATAAAAATATCAGTAAGGGATACACAGAGAATTAAAACTGTTATTTTATCAAAACAACAAGTAAACCATGTATACATGATCAAAGTAATACTTTTCACCTTTATGAAGTAGTAAAAACTCTTCACTGAATAAAAGATCATTACTTACCCTTTTGTAACCAAAAGATTACCATAAAACCCATATAAAGATCACATAACATATAAAGGTAACTTGAGACATAAACATACTTTAGTGGAATAACCATACGGTCGACTTCCACACATATCACTTAATGGAATAGCCATACGACCGACTTCCATACATACTTAATGGAATAACCATACAGCTGACTTCCATACCCAATGCATTGGAGGTTATAACGTAACCACCCATCCTGGTATTCACGACACCACCCGTCATATGGTTTATCATGTAACCACCCGTCAAATGTCCAAGTACCATTATAAAATCATAAGTCATAAAACAAACATAATGGAAAGAAAACATTTTCACATTCCGATCACAATATATCACATAAATATATTGACATAACAAATCCATTATAAAAACCATTTTCAATACAAAAATAAAAGAAAATAAAAACATGGTATTTATTTTTCATTAAAAGTTAATGGCTTGTAGAGGAAGCCTAATCTCAAATAATGGTCACGACGGTAGAGAAGTCGTTGTCGCCGCATACATACGACAAAAACATTCCCTTTTGTCGTTTAGTAAAACGCTTCATATAAAAAGATTCCTTTTGAATAAACATAAAAGTCAAAGGGGTTTATACACCATATAAAATAATGTTGTGTATAAAACGAAATATTCCTCGATGAAAAGTGATTGAGACGAAGTCCCTTACCTTGGGTCTAACTTGACTCAATCATTCTTTAACGTCCTTAAAATCGGGTAACTCCCTTTGGTTTGAGCACAAAGGCTTTTTTGGGAAGAATTATGCCCAAAGTGAGGCTTCATGGAGTAAGAGAGGGATGTGGAGAGACAAAATGGGTAGGGGTTGACTGAGACAAAGGCTTTAGAGGTGTGGGTAAGGTGGTAGATGTGGGGGCCTTTTATAAGAGGAGAGGAGGGGCACTCTTGGAAAGTAAAGAAATGTTACTTTATTTTAGAATGAGTTTCAGATTTTAATGGTCCCACATTGATGTGTTTCGAGGATAAGGTGATAAGGGTTCTAAATCCACCCATCCAATAGGTTTTAGACATGTGTAGGTCTTCGATTTTACATTATCTTTCCATTTTATTTAAATCGTTAAATAATGAGGTAATCGCTGCATCATCATGGTGTCATAAATATTTTAATCTATTTAATGTCTAAAAATTTAAAAAAAACTATGATCTAGGAAATCTTTTTATCTTTAAAATGAATATTTATAGTCAAAAATTTGACTAGTATAACCCCATTTAAAAATTGTTTTAGTAAAACAACTCATGTTTGTGTCATTTTAATTTTAACTTTAAGTAAAAATTTATTTATGTCATTTTCCTACCAAAGTGGCTCCATGGGGTCCCCAAGTTGATCCATGTATTTTCTTGGTAGTTCAAGACACATCCAATAAGGGTAGGACAAGTGTCTTGGTATTTTTTGATTTATTATAATATCATTTTTGCCTTAAATTTCATAAATTACCTCTAATCACGATTAAAAACTTAATAAGTTACTATTCACCAAAAAATTATTCTAATCCCATTGAAACAAATTTTACTTATTAATGACAACCATGAATTTCTGATTTTTGAAATTCAAAACACAAAGATGGTAAAAGTTCATTTAGATGGAAAATCAGTTTTTATAAGTACCACTTAGTGGTTTCACTATTCATCAAAAATTGATGTTTTTCAGAAAAATACCAAAAACTCACCCTAAGTTATATTTGATATTCCTAATTTAAAAATGATGTCTATTTTACGAAATTCAAAACATATAAGTTGAATTAATTAATTTAATAATTAACTCCTGCTGTCAGAGCAAATAACATGTTTTTATGAAACAATAAGTATCAAAAGATTGACACTAGTTTAAGTCCAATTTCAAAGTGAAATTAATTACAATGACCCCTATTGGATTCAATGGTAAAAATATATTCTAATTTCACTTTAAACCCACTTCAAAAGATAATCTAGTCATATTAAAAAATTAGATTAAAAAGCGGTTTTGAATTAAAATACAACATTTTTCACTATTCATTAAAAAATGATCTTTATCGGAAAAATACCGAAAATTTACACAAAGTAAATTTTGATGTCCCAATTATAAAGAAGAAATTTATTTGGTCCAATAGAATGTATAAGAGTGACCAAAACTATATTTAATGACGGTTCACCATTAAAAGTTGATAAGTGGACCTTTAGGGAAAATTAGAGTATATATGCCTAAAATTGAATTCTTTTCGTATTTTAAGCCTTTATCCTTTATTGGATAAGTATAAAAACATTTAACAAACATATATAATAACATTTTAGTTATTTCTATTCATTACCGCCAATACAACGGCTACGTGTTAACTAACATTTAAAATAATATTATTTTATTACTAGTGTACAACGTAAGATTTCAAAGAAACTCTCTGTTGCGTATTGGGTACGATGTCAAACATAGAAACCCCTTTAAAGTAAAATTAATATTTAATTCCCAAATATTAATAAATATGAAAATGTATTATTCTTTATTTACCTGGGATGTTACATTCTTCCCCCCCTTTTGGGAATTGCGTCCTCACAATTTTACTCACTTATCAAAATAAGTGGGGGTATTTATCCCTCATAGCATTTTCAGATTCTCATGTTGCCTCTTCAACCATATGGTTTTTCCACAAAACCTTTACCTGGTGAATTACATTATTTGGAAACACTTGCTCTCTTCTGTCAAGAATCTAGACTGGTTTTTCTTCATAATAGAGATTCCCTTCCAACTGAACTACCTATGGGCTCAAAACATGAGATGGATCTGGCATATACTTTCTCAACATCAAAACATGAAAAACATTGTGTACCTGTGATAAACTCGGAGGTAAAGCCACTCGGTAAGCAACTGATCCAACTTTCTCCAGAATTTCATAAGGTATAATGAACCTTGGACTCAACTTTCCTTTCTTACCATATCACATCACACTTTTCCATGGGGAGACTTTGAAAAAAACATGATCAACTACCTCAAAAGATAGATCCTTCCTCCGGTTATCAGCATAACTTTTCTGTCTGCTCTGAGATGTTTTCATGTGTTTCTGAATCAACTAAACTTTCTCTGCCATATCTTCTACCAATTCTGGTCCCATTAGCTTCCTTTCACCCACTTCATCCCAAAAATCTGTAGTTCGACACTGTTTACCATATAATGCTTCAAACGGAGCCATCTGTATACTGGAATGAAAACTGTTATTATATGAAAACTCAACCAAAGAAATATGTTGGTCCCAACTTCCCTGATAATCCATCGAACACGCCTGTAGCATATCTTCCATAGTCTGAATTGTTCGTTTTGACTGCCCATCTGATTGAGGATGAAAAGCTGTACTAAAATTTAATTCACTACCCAACGAATTTTTAAGGCCTTTCCAAAAGTTAGAAGTAAACCTGGGATCACGATTAGATACAATGGACAGGGGAACTCCATGCAACCTGACTATATATTTAAGATACAAATGAGAAAGTTGATCTAGGGATAAAGTATCTCAAATAAGGAGGAAATGAGCAGATTTAGTCAACCGATCAACAATAACCCAGATTGCATTATTACCTCTAGATGTCTTCGGTAATTCCACAATAAAGTATATGGATATATTTTCCCATTTCCACTCTGGCACTGGTAAAGGCTGAAGCGTCCCTTTTGGTAACTGCCACTCTACTTTAACCTACTGACAAGTCAAACACTTCACAGTAAAATCAGCAATATCCTTTTTCATTCCATCCCACCAGTAATACTCCCGCAGATCTCTGTACATCTTAGTACTTCCAGGATGAACTGAAAATGGGGAGCTATGAGCCTCACATAACAACTCATTCTTTAACTATGAATCACAAGGCACACATAATCTCTTCCCAAATCTCAAAACTCAATCATTATCAATGTTGAATTCAGCCAACATACCTTTCTGAACCATCTCTACCTTTTTCTGCAACTCACTATCTTGTTTCTCTACTTGCTTGATTCTGTCTGATAGATAAGATTTCACTAATACCTGAAACAAAATAGAAGGACATCCTGCACCAACTACTTCTATGCCAAAGTTCATCAAATCCTTAACCAAAGGATCAAGTTCCAAACACAACATCTTTAATGAAGCATTACTTTTTCGACTCAAAGCATCAACAACTTTATTTGCTTTTCCCGGATGGTAGTGAATTGTACAATCATAATCCTTGATTAATTCTAGCCATCTCCTCTGTCTCATGTTCAATTCTTTCTGAGTGAATATATACTTTAAACTTTTGTGATCAGTATATATTTCACACTTTACTGTATATAAATGATGCCTCCAAATTTTTAGAACAAAAACAACAGCAGCTAATTCCAAATCATGTGTAGGGTAATTTACCTCATGAGTTTTCAACTGACGTGAAGCATATGCAATTACCTGATCATTCTGCACAAGGAGACAACCAATTCCCTTCAACGAAGCATCACTGTATATAACAAACTCACCATTCCTAGAAGGAAGTGCCAAAACTGGAGCATTCACCAATCTTCTTTTCAACTCCTGAAAACAATCATCACATTCTTTTGTACAGATAAACTTAACAACCTTCCGAGTTAGCTTAGTCATTGGACTAGATAACCGTAAAATTTTTTCAACAAACCTTTGGTAGTAACCTGCCAAACCAAGGAAACTACGGATCTTGGTTACATTTTTGGGTCTCATCCATTCTTCAACAACTTTTGTTTTAGCAGGATCAATAGTTATGCCATTTTTTGAATAATATAACCAAGGAAAGAAATTTGTTGTAACCAAAACTCACACTTTCTGAATTTTCCATATAGTTCATTTTCGTTTAAGGTTTGCAAGATAACCCTTAAATGACTTCCATGATCCTCTTTACTTTTAGAAAACACCAAAATATCATCAATGAAAACAACCAAAAACTTATTCAAGAACTCATGGAAAATTCTATTTATAAGGTCCATGAATATAGCAGGTGCATTGGTTAACCCAAAAGGCATAAATACAAATTCATAATGGCCATATCTAGTATGGAATGCAGTCTTCGGAACATCTACTTCTTTTACTTTCAACTGATGGTACCCCGACCTCAAGTCAATCATCGAAAAATACTGAGCTCCCTGGAGCTGATCAAACAAATCATCGATATGAGGCAAAGGATACTTGTTCTTAACAGTGATATTATTCAAGGCTCTATAATCAGTGCAAAGTCTCATTAAACCATCTTTATTTTTAACAAACAAGACTGGAGTACCCCATGGTGATGTGCTAGGACGAATGAAACATTTATCTAATAACTTCTGTAATTGTTTCTTTAACTCTAAATGTTCAACTTGAGCCATTCGATAAAGAGATTTTGAATTTGGCTTAGAATCAGGAACTAAGACAACAGTAAATTCAACTTCCTGATCATGAATAATACTAGGAAACTCATCAGGAAAATCATCAAGGTGCTCATTTACCACTGGCACATCATTAATCTGAACAGTTACCTTTTTTTCAACGATATGTGCAAGATAACATTCATTTACACCTTTTACTAGTTTCTAAATTTCCTGATATGTTATCAAAATCAAGGGTTCATTCTTTTACAAAAACTGAAAATCTTTTTGAAAATAAACCATTTTAGCTCTGCAGTCAATCTTATCATGATAAACAGAAAGCCAATCCATGCCCAAAATAACATAAAACTCTACTAGAGGCAAAATAATAAGGTGTGCAGGTAGATTCTTTCCGCACACAAGGATAGGAAGGTTATTATAATTTCTTTTGGTCTCAATGTTTCCTCCTGGTGTTTTTATCATAAGTTCAGGATTCATATCTTGAGATGGAATTTCCAATTTACTAGAAAACTTCTCAGAAATGAAAGAATGTGTAGACCCTGAATCAAACAACACATTGGCATAATCTGAACAAACAAATAGTGTACCTGATACTACTTCATTCTACGGCCCAACATCTGCTAAAGTAGTTGCAAAGGATCTCTCCACCACTTTCTGCTTGTATTATGGCTGCTTTCCCCCTGTTGTGTTCTTCGTTAGACACTCATTTGCATAATGACCCATTTCATTACACTTAAAACATCTTACCGCTGGCTTTTAATTGCCTGCCTGATCATCTTCCTTACAGTTACGAGAAATATGACCAGACTTACCACACCGAAAGCACATTCTAGACTTGGATAAACATTATCCAAGATGCATTTTACCACACTTCTCACAGGATGGATATTTGGTTTTCTTACCTCATTGCTTCTTTGATGAATTCTCCCCCTTTGCCTGCCAACTGGACCTCTTATTCTGTCGTTTGTCAAAGAACACCTGATCATCGGCAAACTCCATTTCCACCTTTTTCGCACATCGTACAAGTTTTTCATAACTTTGGAACTCACGATAAGCTAAATCCCCTCGATACTTTGGCTTTAATCCTTAATAAAAATGGTTGATTTTACTATCAAGATCTCGTATGAAGTTTGGAGCATACCTTGCCAGTCGAGTGAACTTTGCTTCATAAGCAGCCACTGAGTCATCCTCCTGCGTCAATTCTAGAAATTTTTTTCCATCCTAAGATGAACCACCTTAGGAAAATATTTCTCAAGAAACATACCTTTGAATTAATCCTAGTGAAGATCATCAATCTCATCTCTATCCCTGATATTTTTCACCATCGACCACCACTGATCAGCTTCTCCTTCAAAATGGTAAATAGAAAGACTAACCTTTTGATGTTTTGAACACCCCATGACATCAAAAATATTCTCCAGTGCTTTAATCCACCCTTCAGCTAGCACATGGTCATATGATCCTCTGAATGATGGGGGATGTTGCCTCATGAAATGTTCCACCAATGACATGTTCCTCTGCGGTTGATCTGGCTGATCTCATGCATGGATACCACCACCATTTATAGCCTGAGTCAACTGTGCCATCACTGCAAAAAACTGTTCAGTTCCGATTCTGACCATCTCAGGTTGCTGATTTGGAAGGTTGTCTTCCTCCTGATGTTGTCCCAACATAGCTGCTTTGTTTCCTCTGTAGAAAACCATTCTGAACACAGAAATATCTTAGGCGAAGCAACATGGTAATCCGTAAATGCTATATCTTTTCAATCATACCAAAAATTAATTTATAATTTAAAACTTTTCTAACTCCTAAAGTTGTCTAAACTGACCTCTGATACCAACTATAAGGCCCCGACCTTAAACCTTACTTAATATTGCATTAAATAAATAATTCACATTGAGGATCTTTTCAGGTTTAGAGTTTTAGAGAATTAGGACATAACTATTACATCTCAAAGGATTACAAAGTAGACACTTCTACTATGTTTCCATAAAATAAAAACTCTTAAAAAGTAACATGTCTAGTTCCATGTTTTAGATAGCATGACTTTCCCTTGATCCCATCCTTGACCCTATTCCACATTAAGTCCTGTGAAAAACATTTCAAAAAAACATAGGGTGAGTATAAAAAGATCAGTAAGGGATACACAAAGAATGAAAACTATTATTTTATCAAAACAACAGGTAAACCATGTATACATTATCAAAGTAATACTTTTCACCTTTATGAAGTAGTAAAAACTCTTCACTGAATAAAAGATCCTTACTTACCCTTTTGTAACAAAAAGATTACCATAAAACCCATATAAATATCACATAACATATAAAGGTAACTTGAGACATAAACATACTTAAGTGGAATAACCATACGGTCGACTTCCACACATATCACTTAATGGAATAGCCATTCGACCGACTTCCATACATACTTAATGGAATAGCCATACGGCTGACTTCCATACCCAATGCATTGGAGGTTATAACGTAACCACCCGTCCTGGTATTCATGGCACCAACCGTCATATGGTTTATCATGTAACCACCCGTCAAATGTCTAAGTACCATTAAAAATCATAAGACATAAAACAAACATAATGGAAAGAAAACAATTTCACATTCCGATCACAATATATCACAAAAATATATTGACATAACAAATCCATTATAAAAACCATTTTCAATACCAAAATAAAAGAAAATAAAAACATGGTATTTATTTTTCATTAATAGGTAATGGCTTGTAGAGGAATCCCAATCTCAAATAATGGTCACGGCGGCGGAGAAGTCGTTGTCGCCGCATACGTACGACAAAAACATTCCCTTTTGTCGTTTAGTAAAATGCTTTGTATAAAAAGATTCATTTTGAATAAATGTAAAATTCAAAGGGGTTTATAAACCATATAAAATAAAGTTGTGTATAAAAATAAATATGACTCGATGAAAGGAGATTGAGACGAAGTCCCTTACCTCGGGTCCGACTTGACTCGATCGTTCTTTAACGTCCTTAAAATCGGGTAACTCCCTTTGGTTTGAGCTCAAAGGATTCTTTGGGAAGAATTCTGCCCAAATTGAGGCTTCAAGGAGTAATAGATGGATTTGGAGAGACAAAATGGGCAGGGGTTGGCCGAGCCAAAGGCTTGAGAGGTGTGGGTAAGGTGGTAGATGTGGGGGCCTTTTATAAGAGGAGAGGAGGGGCACTCTAGGAAAGTAAGGAAATGTTACTTTATTTTAGAATGAGTATCAGATTTTAATGGTCCCACATTGATGTGTTTCGAGGATAAGGTGATAAGGGTTCAAAATACACCCATCCAATAGGTTTTGGACATGTGTAGGTCTTAGATTTTACATTATCTTTCCATTTTATTTAAATCGTTAAATAATGAGGTAATCGCTGCATCATCATGGTGTCAAAAATATATTAATCTATTTAATGTCTAAAAATTATAAAAAAAATACTATGATGCAGGAAATAGTTTTTTATTTCCAATTAATATTTATAGTCAAAAACCTGACTTGTATAACCCTATTTAAATATTTTTTTAGTAAAACAACTCATGTTTGTGTCATTTTAATTTTAACTTTATGTAAAAAGTTATTTATGTCATTTTACTACCAAAGTGGCTCCATGGGGTCCCCAATTTAACTCATGGATTTTATTGGTCTTCCATGACACATCCAATAAGGGTAGGACATGTCTCTAGGTATTTTCAATTTATTATAATATCATTTTTGCCTTAAATTGCACCAATTAACTCTAATCGTGATTAAAAACTTAATAAGTTACTATTCACCAAAAAATTATTCTAATCCCATTGAACCAAATTTTACTTCTTAATGAAAACCATGAATGTAGGATTTTTGAAATTCAAAAAACAATGGTGGTAAAATTTCATTTAAACGAAAAATCAGTTTTTATAAGTACCACTTAGTGGTTTCACTATTCATCAAAAATTGAAGTTTTTTAGAAAAATACCAAAAATTCACCCTAAGCTATATTTGATATTCCAAATTCATAAATGATGTCTATTTTACGAAATTCAAAACATATAAGTTGAATTAATTAATTTAATAATTAATTCCCGCTGTCAGAGTAAATAGCGTGTTTTTATGAAACAATAAGTATCAAAAGATTGACACTAGTTTAAGTCCAATTTCAAAGTGAAATTAATTCCAATGACCCCTATTGGATTCAATGGTAAAAATATATTCTAATTTAACTTTAAAACCACTTCAAAAGATAATCTAATCATATTAAAAAATTATATTAAAAAGAGGTTTTGAATTAAAATACAACATTTTTCACTATTCATTAAAAAATGATCTTTGTCAGAAAAATACAGAAAATTTACACAATGTAAATTTGGATGTCCCGATTATAAAGAAGAAATTTATTTGGTCCAATAGAATGTATAAGAGTGACCAAAACTATATTTAATTATGGTTTGCCATTAAAAGTTGATAAGTGGACCTTTAGTGAAAATTAGAGTATGTATGCCTAAAATAGAATTATTTTCATATTTTAAGCCTTTATCCTTTATTGGATAAGTATAAAAACATTTAACAAACATATATAATAACATTTTAGTTATTTCTATTCATTCCCGCCAATACAATGGCTACGTGTTAACTAACATTTAAAATAATATTATTTTATTACTAGTGTGCAACGTAAGATTTCAAAGAAACTCTCTGTTGCGTATTGGGTACGCTATCGAACATAGCAACCCCTTTAAAGTAAAATTTTATTTAATTCACAAATATTAATAAATATGAAAATGTATTATTCTTTATTTACCTGGGATGTTACACTACCATTTTTCTAAAAGGATTATGGTTTATTCATACAAAAAAATCACAAGTTATATATTCTCTCGAAGGGATTTGAATCTTTAGAAGAGACTAGCGGTGGAAGACCTGAAATCTATTGACTTTAACATGACCTGTACTCCATGGAAAGGGAATGTTGTTGCCGATTATTTGAGTAGGAAACTTCCAACCTAGGCAATGAATGGGTCTTTAGATGAGTTGAATTTAATGGATCTCTTTTCACAATTGGATATTGGAGTTCAATTGGAAGGAGATGATGTTTATTTATCCAGTGTGGAGTTGGAATCTACTATTATCATGATTATTCTTCAAGATCACGATCTTAATAATGAGTTCCATTGAATTTGAAAATATGTTTATGATGGAGAGAAAGTTTCCTAGTGGTTGTTATCCAAAGAGTTCATTATATTCTATCATAACCGATTTTTTGTACCATTATCATCAAGAAAGTTATTGGTGGGGGATTTCTATAATTTTTAGTTGGTTATGCACCCAAGAACCTCAAAAATTTTATATGAAATGAGGTGGCAGTTATGGTGACCACGAATGAAACATGACATTGGTGAGTTTGTCTCTCATTTCTATACGTGCTAATAGGTGAATGCCGAGAACCAAAAACCATGGGGTTTGTTTCAACAAATTCTAGTACCTACATGGAAGTGGGATGAGATCTCGATGGTCTTTGTGGTTTGGTTGTATAGTACCATTCGAATAAAGAACGGAATATGGGTTGTGATCAACAAGCTGACCAAGATGGCCCAATTTATAACCATTCAGGATACCACCAAAGTTAAGGAGTTGGGAAATATCTACATGAGATAGATTGTTCGTTTTCACAGAGTTACATATGATATAGTCTATAATAGGGATCCTTGGTTCTCTTATAGCTTTTGGAGAGGCCTTTACGAGGCACTGGGATCTCATGTTTGTTTGAGTAGAGTCTACCATCCACAGTCTGATTCCTAGAAAGAAAGAGGTATATCGATTCTTGAGGATTTTCTTCACGCCTATGTCCTCAACTCTAGTGGGGCTTGGGATGATCACTTAGGGATGGTTGAGTTCTATTATAACAATAACTATAGGTCCGTGAACAGAATGGAACCTTTTGAGGCCTTGTATGGACATCCTTGTAAATATTTGATGTGTTGGTCAGAGGTTGGTGAATGTTATTTTGTTGAACCAAATTTTGTGCAAGACATGACAACAAAGATTTAGCTGATATGTTAGGGTATGTTAATATCACAGAGATGATATAAGTCTTTTGAAGATTAAAATTTTATACCTTTTGTGTTTTCAATTAGTGACCACATGTTCTTGAATGTTTCACCCCAGTTGGGTCATCATCATATTGGGATGAAATGGAACCCTTCTCCTTGATTTATGAGACCATTAAAGGTTTTTGAGAAGGTGGGGAAGGTGGTGTATCCTTTGTAACCTCCACCACAGATGACGTCGATACATGATGTGTTCCATGTATCACTGTTGATAAAGTATTTGTCCAATCCAGCTCATGTTTTGAGGTGGAGTGATCTTGAGATCGAGCATGATTTATCTTTAACTAAGAAAACAGTTAGGATAGTTGATTCTGAGACTAAGGTGCTTATTGGGAGGACGATACCTTTGGTTCTTGTGCTATGGTAGCAAGGTGCTGATAATCAAGAGACGTGGGAACACAAGGCACTGATGAGAGAGTAGTGGCCTCATATTTTTGGCATGAATGCTTCTTCACAGGCTTTCTTGGGGTAGATAGGTTTTATTATGGGGAGGTTATAACATCTGATTACCTTTATTGGGAATGTTATCCACTTTTTTAAAGTTTTCTTTCAGTTATAAATTGTTTTATGTGTTTTTTGGGTTAACGGGAGAATACATATTAGGTACATGTTGTGTACCTCAATTACACGTCATGTACTTTAGGCTGGTTTCATGTCATGGTATGGGAGATCATATCATGATTGGGGAGATAATGTCGTGGGATGGTATACACTATGTACCCAAGGTAAACATCGTATAGAGGTTAAATTATGGGTTTTCAACCTGAGGGGATGGGGTTTTCAACATACTTATCCAACATGGCATATACTTCATGACCCCTGGGTACACGTCATGAGTTGGCCCGCACCCAGACTTAAGTAATGCATTTAGCAGTTTTTCTTGGTTGATTATTCCCAACCTCTTGGTTCTCATCCCTACACTCTCCATAAGTTTTTTTTCATAGGTGAAACAGCTTCCAGTTCAATCTGATTAGCTTCAGATCTTCGTTTCATCACTGGTGTGATTCTTAAGTAAGGTTTATCCATCGTTATTCAAGTTTCTCTCATTGTTTTCTCTTGATATTTCAATGGATCACCTTGGTATTTATGGATCCATGTCTTTTGGTGTTGTATATTACTACTAGGTAGAGTTTTGAGGTCTTCTAAACCTTCGTTCTCATTGATGGGTTCCGTAGCGAGTGTCATTCTTTAGGAAAGAGGTATGTGGTTCCATCCCAATTTTCCAAATTGAATACCATCACATTTCTTGATTTATTTAAATCACAAATTTAAACTCAAAAGCTCAATAATTCTTTCAATTTCATTAATAAGTCTAATTCCAGTGAATTGGGAGATTTGAAATGGTTTTGGCATTTAAATTTGGGAAACCCCATATTCCATTGAATTGGGGTGGGTTTGTGGAAAATTATTTAATTTAGATTGATGAATTTAAGTTATAGATTTTATGGAAATATTTTTA
This sequence comes from Viscum album, assembly GCA_963277665.1. Taxonomy (NCBI): domain Eukaryota; kingdom Viridiplantae; phylum Streptophyta; class Magnoliopsida; order Santalales; family Viscaceae; genus Viscum; species Viscum album. Next base: position 1,432,573,423 of record OY728138.1, on the reverse strand, counting down.
AATGATTTTTTGAATTCAATTTTAAAAAATAAAATTAAGAAAACGATTGAATTTGGTTTTGAATGAATTTAAAACATGAAAATGGTCTAAAATGATTAAATAGAAAGGCAATAGTTTTATCTTGTAAAAAAGGCATGTTTTTGAATAAAACCTAGTTTGGTTTTAAATGGAATAAAATTAACAGTTTTGAAATGGAAGAATGGGATTGATCATATTTTTAAGTAGTATTAAAATAGTTCTGCCATCATGTAAGAGCGCATAAAAACCTTAGGTAGTTAGTGAGTTGTTTGGATACACTCTACTCTACAACAACATTCTAAAACTAACATGCATTAGGTCAAATCCCCGACGGGTTAGTGATGAGCCTTCATTGTCCATTTTCATTGGGTTATGTGTATACACATTTTTATGAGGCCTCATTGAGTGTTGATAATCCTATAACTGGTTAATACTATCATATCTTTTGGAAGATCACAATGTAGCACACTTGTGTATTTATATATAAGATATAAATGTTTTCCAATGTTTGTTTGAGATGATTTACATGAATGCTGAATTAATATAAACTGTTTTATATTATTTCTTTACTTAATCCAATATTTTAGAAATATTCCATCTATTGTAAATTCAAGCCTATGCGTTGAATGTACTTTCCATCTTTTTGAAACAGTTTAGAATGTTTTGTTTAAATATGATTTTAAATTTATAAAAACTATTTGTTATAAAAAAGTGAATGCTTATCATTGGATAATATATATTTTGAATGTAGTTTTTAATATTTTTGTGGTATCCTACTGAGCATAAGATCACACCCTACTTTTTCATTCGGGTGTTTGTAGGCTTCCTTGTTCCAGGATCGAGCAAAGGAAAGGGATCTCTTGGAGGTGGATCTGGCAGTTGAGCATTGGGCTTGGTGAGTAGTTTCCTTAGGGACTGTAGGGTTGTTTTCTAGTTTAGTACTTTGGGTTTTAATACTATGGATTTTATGCCTCATTGTATTCTGGGACTTTTACTCATAGTGGAGTTTTCTTATTGATATTCTGTAAAGACCCATAAAATTCAAGGGAATTTTTTTCTTAATTTTCTTTAGAATTTTACAAGAGCACGGTTTCAGACGGCACCTGATTCCGAGGCCCGGAGTGCCCGGAATTAATTTTCGAAGTTTGGCTCGGGTACGTTCAGTGAACGAACGAGCGGGAATTCCTAACTTTTGATCCGGTGCTCGGAATTGAAATCCGAGGGCACCGATGAACTCGCAGCGCCGATTTTCACTTAAAGAGACCTTTTCGGGAGTTGCGTTTGTTGCGGGTTGAAAGTTAGTTTTGGGGTTTTTAGTTTGAGTTAAATAAAATTGTGTAGGACAATTTTATTATAACTTGTTAAAACCTATCAAAGGAGGTTGGAAGTGGGACCCACACCCACTTAACCTCCCTTGGGAGGATTAAGTGTGGTGGGGCCCACACAAACCCCTAATCCTTTCAAATTCTCTCAACTTGGTTAACCCCTAATTAAATGACTTGAGTTACTTTTAATTATGGGAGTTAAACCTTTTGAATTTCAAACTTTTGAAATTCTAATGTGTTATGTGATAATAAAATAAGATGTTGTCTTATTTTATTTTGGGGGTTTTTTTGTTTGTCTTCTTGAGAGGTGGAGAGCTCTTCTTCTTCTTCAAATCTGACGAAGAACTCGAAGAACGTTCATCTTGACGAAGAACGCTCAAGCTCCGACGAAGAACACCGCACCTCCATTCTTCGTTTACCGTGTCAACGAAAGGGGACGCCACTTCTTCCTCGGACAACCTTCGTCGGCGTACAAGTTTCTCCAATGACGTATCGCATCGGACGCATCCCTTCGTCAACGGATTTGACGAACGACGACCACGATGCCCGACCTCCGCGACGTCGTCTTCCGCGGAACGTAGACAAATCTTCGAACCTTATACCCGAGGTAGGGGTTGTTAATTTCTTTTTGGTTTCCTTATTTTATTCTTGATCGTGAATAGAAAGTCTAACGTGTGGCTTGATTTATTTAAAGTTGCATTATTATTTTAACGTGAGGGGGCCGGACCGCACGAACACGGCCGAGCCCCCCCTCCATCGTTCTTGTTTATTCTTGCGGGTGGAAGCAAGTGGCGTGGTGCCGTCACACCCCGCGGATAATCGTGCTTTTATTTTACGCGGCGCCGTCGCGCTACGCCGAGGTAGAATCTTCAAGAACGCGACGCCGTCGCGCCGCGTTGAAAGGAATCAAGGCATGGCGAAAGGGGCGCGGTGCCGTCGCACCGCACCGGACGACGAACACTGCGGCCGGTTCCGGGCCGCGGCGGGACGAGGAGACCGCGGCCGGTTCCGGGCCGCGACGGAAGAGAAGACCGGCGGCCGGGCCGCCAGCGTCGGAAGCCGAAGGGGGGACCGGAATTTCCGGTCCCGTTAGAGAAAACCGGCCGGCCAGCTGGCCGGCCGGATACCATTAAAACCGGGGGAATTAATCCCCCGGCCACCTCATAATAAACCCCCCCTCTTTATGAGGGGGGCGGTTCATTGAAGGGAGGGGGGCAGCCGGCCCCCCGGTTCCGCACCAGCAGGCCCCCCCATGTGAGGGGGGAGGGGGGGGGGGGGCGCTTTTTAAAATAACGGCGCGGCTATGCCGCGCCGCCTCTTGAAAAGCGGGGGATTTGTTTCCCCCGCGCGGCCTCCTTGCGGCGACAGCCGCGTGCGGCCCCTCGCGGCGCCAGGCCGCCGCGGCCCGCCGCGCCGCCAGGCCTCCGCGCCGCCGCCGGCCGCCGCGCCGCCCCGGGGGGGGGGGGGGGGGGGGGGGGGGTCGGGCCGGGTCGGCCCGGACCCGGACCCCCCCGTTTCGAACCAGAATCGGTTTTTGGGCCATAACTTGAGCCTCGGACCTCCGATCGACGAACCATCAGCGGCAACGCGATCCTTGGATCGAGACGGTCGTTTCGTTATATCGCACTCAAGGTTTCGGGTTACTTTGAGTTTGGCCGGGTTGGTTCGTTCACGAAACCAACCGGGCCTTCGGAGCGGAAACGCTCATATCTTGAGCTACGAACGTCCGATTGACGCGCCGTCAGTCGCGTTATGTTCCTCTTAGAGAGACGGATCTTTTGGCATACTCCGCCCGAGGTTTGGACGCAGGTGGAGTATGGTCAGGTTGGTTTTGCCTTAAAAACCAACCGGGCCCCAGAGACGAAAATGCCAATAACTCTCAGACCGGGCGTCCGATCGACGCGCCGTCTGTTGCGTTGAGTTTCTGTTGACGATACGGAACTTTTGGATACATCAACTCCAGTCTTCGTGACAGTTGATGTATCAGCCTCTCGGCTCGTGGAGCGGACCCTCCGAACGAGCTCGCTGTGTGCGGGAACCCTAGTGCTGGCTGCGACTGTTACTGCTACTACTACTGCTACGACTACTACTGTGACTGCGACGACGACAGTACAGAGATCCTGTGTGGATTCGACGACGACGACTACAGCACTCAGCGATCCTACGTGGATCAGTGCTACAGGTCCTGTGTGGGCCCGATCCTGTGTGGGTCCTTGCGCTCAGCGGTTCTGTGTGAGCCAGCGCCTACAGGTCCTGTTTGGGCCCGATCCTGTGTGGGTCTTTGCGGGGGTTAGTTACCTATCGATCCTTCGTGGGTCCGACGACTTAGATGGATCAGTGATCATCTTTATCGTCCTTGAAGTAGTATACCTGTGTGAGCTGAATCCTGTTGCTTTCCTGTGTGGATTGTGTTGTGAAATCCTGTGTGGATTATGTTTTGGTTTCCTATGTGGAATACGTATACTTTCCTGCGTGGACTGAGTTGTACTTGGGCTCGGAGGTTGGAGCGTATTTTAATTGATGACTTAGGTATATGTATGGGCATATACCTAAGCAGTGTCGGTTGTTACTTCGTGATTTTACTTTTCTTCGTGGTTTATCCTTTGTGGATTTGAGAGACCTTCAGGGGTCTCGGGGTCCCTACTGAGTAGCTTATACTCACCCCTGCACGGGCTTCGCCCGCACTACGTTGTGTTGGTTGCAGACGACGGACAGCGTTGACCTTAGCTGAGGCTTGTAGAGCGGGACGGTACCCGGAGGTGGACCACTGGGCGGGACGTGCACGGAGCGGACGGCGGGACCCGTGGAGCAGAGGAGCTATCTGTACCCACCCTTCAGGTGGGATTTCCAGTGGACAGCTCGGTGTAGAGGCTTTTACTTTTCAGTTGCTGTTTTCCCTTTCGAGTTGTACTTTACTTTTAGTTTGGGTTTGTATTCTGGCCCATTTACTTTTCCGCACTTTCAGTTGTACTCTGCTTTGTTTAGTGTTTACGTTCCGCTTGCTTACTCTGTGGTGTTTGTTACTTTTCAAAGGCAATGCCTTCCCTTTTTACTGGGATTTACGCCTTGGTGCTAGTCGCCAGCCCCTGGCCTATGGAAGGCGGGCTTGGGGTAGTCACGGCATGGACCCCGAGGGCGAGTCGTGACAAATTGGTATCAGAGGCGTTCGGTTCTACCGCGAACTCTGATCTTTTCTATGTGAAGCAATAATGTTTAGCGTATAGAGTGTGGATATCAGTCCAGGGAGTCCAGTGTTGGTGCGGCGGCCGACGTATCCGTACACCAGGACCCTGACTTCTGATTTCCGACTTAATGCACGAAAACATTGATTGCGTGTGTGTTTCAAAGTTTTCTTTGTGATTACTTATATCAGCTCACCAGGTATACTGTTCTGACCGTGGCGCACCTGTTTCCTTTTCAGGATGGCCCCACGATGGCAGCCAGCTAGGGTTCTGAGAGTCGAGTGTGACGACAGCCCACCGAGCGACGAGGCCTCGGTGCAGGGCCCTTTTCCAGTAGTGGCACCGGCGGTAGCTTTACCCGCCGATCCCCCGATGCTTCCAGCAGCAGCCGCTGACGATGCACGTCGCCTCAGCGCACTGCATGAGTTTCAGCGCCAGCGACCGCCCAGGTTTCGCGGGGAGACGGATCCCCAGGCAGCAGAGGACTGGCTGGAGGCAGTGGTTCGAGTGTTTAGGCTAGTGAGGACACCAGCAGACCTCATGGTGATCCTCGCTGCGAGCCTACTACACGTAGCAGCAGGACGATGGTGGAGCTTGATGCTCCAGGTGCACGATGAGGCATCTCTACTTTGGACGGACTTTGAGAGCCTCTTCCGCTCGGAGTTCGTCCCAGCCACCCTTCGTGCGGTGCGTATCCAGGAGCTTCTACAGCTGCGGCAGGGCAGCATGACGGTCGCTCAGTACTCGGCGAGATTTACCGATCTCTCGCGTTACTCGACCGACATGGTACGGGACCCATTCTTCCGGGCCCGGACCTTCGAGCAGGGTTTGAGACACGAGATCAGGGCATCGCTGATCTCCCTTAGCATACCGACTCAGACAGGAGTACTGGAGCGGGCCCTTCTGATCGAGAGCTTCCTTGCTGAGTCTACACCAGCACAGCGACCCACCGCAGGGCGGCACGTGGCAGAGTCATCTGCAGCAGGCAGTCGACGGATGACTCAGGGGTCCAGACAGACCAGACCTTCGGGCAGACGATCTCAGGGCACTGGCTCAGCAGTGCGGGGCACACAGCGCGGAGCCAGTCTTACGAGAGGCAGACAGTGCTACTCGTGCGGCGGGCAGGGCCACATGGCTCGTGACTGCCCGACCCGCCGTGCCGAGGAGCAGCAGACGGTTGATGGACCACCGATGCAGAGGCAGAGGGTCGACCGTGGCGGTCCGCAGGGAGGAGGCTGACGAGGCAGAGGAGCTGGACGAGCAGCTGGTGGTGGCCGACGCTTTGAGGCTCTACCACCACCACCACCAGGAGGTCCACCCCGACCACAGGGAGCTGGCGGGCAGCGACAAGCACAACTCCAGGCAGCAGAGGCCTACGACCACGGCGCACCCGAGATGATTCGAGGTACTATCTGTGTCTATTCCACCCTTGCTGCAGTTCTTATAGACACAGGAGCGAGTCACTCTTTCATAGCCGCTGCCCTTGTTCGGAGCTCGGAGATTCCGACAGAGCCGTTGGCTCGATCCTTACGGCTAGAGACTCCTACGGGAGAAGACTCGACGATTACGCACTGGTGCCGGCAGTGTGAGCTTACACTAGGGGGCGAGAGCTTCGGCTGGGATCTTCTTGTAGCAGCGTCGAGGCCTTACGACGTCATCTTGGGCATGGATTGGCTATCTACGGTCCATGCACAGATTGACTGTTTTAGGCGCAAGGTGCGATGTGTACGCACCGACGGGAGCAGGTTCACCTTCACCGGCGAGAAGGGAGCCTTAGCAGCACAGGATGGACTTCCGCGGAGGAGAGGACAACCCATCACTCATTAGTTGGCTAGCCTCATCCTTGGAGCAGTTGACGTGCGGAGTCCTGGTTTTCCTGCAGTGGTGGATCAGTTTGCGGACGTTTTTCCCGACGACGTTCCAGGGATACCTCCTCGCAGAGAGGTAGACTTTTATATTGACTTGTACCCCGGGACAGCCCTGATATCCACTCCAGCATATCGGATGGCCCCCACCGAGCTTCGAGAGCTACGGGTACAGTTGGAGGACTTGCAGGGCAAGGGGTTCATCCGACCCAGTGTTTCACCCTGGGCTTCCCCAATTTTGTTCGCCAAGAAGGCGGACGGGAGCTTGCGACTTTGTGTTGACTATCATCGCCTGAACCAGGTGACAGTGAGGAACAAGTATCCGCTACCGAGGATTGATGACCTCTTTGATCAGCTCAAGGGAGCACGGTGGTTTTCGAAGATAGACCTCAGGTCAGGCTATCATCAGCTCAGAGTCAGAGACGAGGATGTGCAAAAGACGGCCTTCAGATGTGGGTATGGCCATTATGAGTTCTTGGTTATGCCTTTTGGTGTAACCAATGCTCCAGCAGTGTTCATGGCTCTCATGAACAGGATCTTTCAGCCATACCTCGATCGGTTTGTCGTGGTCTTCATCGACGACATTCTGATTTACTCTACGACAGAGGAGGAGCACGCCTATCACTTGCGAGTTGTTCTTGACACACTCTGAGAGCACCAGCTTTATGGTAAGCTCTCGAAGTGCCAGTTCTGGATACGTGAGGTCCACTTTTTGGGACACGTTATCTCTGAGGCGGGAGTTGCAGTGGATCCCGCGAAGATTGAGGCTGTGTTAGCTTGGGAGCCACCCAGGAGCGTGACTGAGGTTCGGAGTTTCTTGGGACTAGCTGGATACTATCGGAGATTCGTACCAGACTTCTCTAGAGTTGCGGCATCATTCACAGCTTTGACGAAGAAGGGGAAACCCTTCGTATGGACAAACAGATGTCAGCAGAGCTTCCAGGAGCTGAGACAGAGATTGACTAGCGCACCTATCTTGAGGTTGCCTGAGGAGGGAGTAGGGTACGTAGTCTACTGCGATGCATCAGGGACCGGACTCGGATGTGTTCTGATGCAGGAGCGGGCCGTGATCGCCTATGGATCACGTCAGTTGAGGCCGCATGAGCAGAACTACGCTACCCATGACCTGGAGTTAGCAGCAGTGGTCTTCGCTCTGAAGACATGGCGACACTATCTGATGGGCGAGCGCTTTACAGTCTTTTCCGATCATCAGAGTCTCAGGTATATCTTCTCGCAGAAGGACCTGAACCTGAGACAGCGTCGATGGCTCAAGTTCCTCCAGGACTATGACTTTGAGATAGTCTATACTCCTGGGAAGGGGAACGTAGTAGCCGATGCCCTCAGCAGGAGGACGAGCATTCAGCTACTTGAGGAGGTGATGGAGCAGCTAGCCTCTTTGCAGATATCCTTCATGGATAGAGATGGAGCAGCCTTTCTTCAGTCTCTCACAGTCACTCCTCCACTAATGCAGCGAGTCAGGGAGGCACAACGCGGGGACGCTGACTGTGAGACACGGCGTGCACAGATATCCTCGGGACAGGCACCTGATGGTTTCTCCCTTGGAGCAGAGCACAACATCCTTTTCAGAGGACGTACCATGGTACCAGTTGCTTTGCGAGAGGAAGTGATGAGAGAGTTTCACACTTCTCCTTTAGCGGTACATCCTGGAGTGGCGAAGATGTACCAGGACCTCAGACGACAGCATTGGTGGCCGGGTATGAAGAAGGATGTAGCAGAGTTCGTTTCTCGATGCCTCACCTGTCAGCAGGTGAAGGCAGAGCATCAAGTACCAGCAGGCTTGGTACAGCCCTTGGAGGTTCCAGAGTGGAAGTGGGACGGCATATCTATGGACTTCATGACTGGACTTCCACACACTTCCAGAGGTCACGACTCCATCTGGGTGATTGTTGACCGACTCACCAAGTCGGCACACTTCTTACCCATCAGAGAGCAGGGCTCAGTAGAGAGCTTGGGACGTCTCTACGTTCAGGAGATTGTGCGGCTCCACGGCGTGCCATCATCTATCGTCTCCGATCGAGATGCCCGCTTTACTTCCCGGCTTTGGAAGGGGTTGCAGGAGGCGTTCGGGACGCAGCTACGTCTTAGCACAGCCTTTCACCCTCAGACGGATGGTCAGACGGAGAGGACCATTCAGACACTCGAGGACATGCTCCGTGCCTGTGTCCTCGACCTTGGTCGTAGCTGGGAGGACCACCTACCCTTGGTGGAGTTCGCGTACAACAACAGCTACCACTCCACCATCGGGATGGCACCGTACGAGGCGTTGTACGGCCGACCTTGTAGATCTCCTTTGTGCTGGACAGACCCTGGGGAGTCAGCACTGGTGGGACCGGAGATGGTCCAGGCCACGACAGAGAAGGTCCAGGTCATCCAGGAGCGGATGAGGACAGCTCAGAGCCGGCAGAAGTCATACGCTGACCGGAGGCGGAGGCCACTGGAGTTCGAGGATGGAGACCACGTCTTCTTGCGGGTCTCACCTCGACGTGGTATTCGGAGATTTGGACGAGGCGGCAAGTTATCTCCGCGCTTCATCGGACCCTTCCAGATTCTCAGCAGGATTGGAGAGGTGGCTTATCGCCTGACTCTACCACCTCAGTTGCACCGGGTGCACGACGTCTTCCACGTATCCCAGCTGAGGAGATACGTGCACGACCCGACGCACATCATTGACCATGGGGAGCTTGACGTTGACGATGGGGTGACTTTTACGGAGGTCTCGGTGGAGATAGAGGATCGACAGGAGCGGGTCCTGCGTGGACGATCGATTCCTCTTGTGCGCATCAGATGGCAGCACGGGAATCTCCAGGAGAGCACATGGGAGCGGGAGGCTCAGATGCGTGCTCAGTACCCTCATTTGTTTCCCTAGTTTTTGATGTATCTTTACGGGGACGTAAAGCCCTGAGGTGGGAGTAATGTAAAGACCCGTAAAATTCAATGGAATTTTTTTCTTAATTTTCTTTAGAATTTTACAAGAGCACGGTTTCAGACGGCACCTGATTCCGAGGCCCGGAGTGCCCAGAATTAATTTCCGAAGTTTGGCTCGGGTACGTTCAGTGAACGAACGAGCGGGAATTCCTAACTTTTGATCCGGTGCTCGGAATTGAAATCCGAGGGCACCGATGAACTCACAGCGCCGATTTTCGCTTAAAGAGACCTTTTCGGGAGTTGCGTTTGTTGCGGGTTGAAAGTTAGTTTTGGGGTTTTTAGTTTGAGTTAAATAAAATTGTGTAGAACAATTTTATTATAACTTGTTAAAACCTATCAAAGGAGGTTGGAAGTGGGACCCACACCCACTTAACCTCCCTTGGGAGGATTAAGTGTGGTGGGGCCCACACGAACCCCTAATCCTTTCAAATTCTCTCAACTTGCTTAACCCCTAATTAAATGGCTTGGGTTACTTTTAATTATGGGAGTTAAACCTTTTGAATTTCAAACTTTTGAAATTCTAATGTGTTATGTGATAATAAAATAAGATGTTGTCTTATTTTATTTTGGGGGTTTTTTTGTTTGTCTTCTTGAGAGGTGGAGAGCTCTTCTTCTTCTTCAACTCTGACGAAGAACTCGAAGAACGTTCATCTTGACGAAGAACGCTCAAGCTCCGACGAAGAACGCCGCACCTCCATTCTTCGTTTACCGTGTCAACGAAAGGGGACGCCACTTCTTCCTCGGACAACCTTCGTCGGCGTACAAGTTTCGCCAATGACGTATCGCATCGGACGCATCCCTTCGTCAACGGATTTGACGAACGACGACCGCGACGCCCGACCTCCGCGACGTCGTCTTCCGTGGAACGTAGACAAATCTTCGAACCTTATACCCGAGGTAGGGGTTGTTAATTTCTTTTTGGTTTCCTTATTTTATTCTTGATCGTGAATAGCAAGTCTAACGTGTGGCTTGATTTATTTAAAGTTGCGTTATTATTTTAACGTGAGGGGGCCGAACCGCACGAACACGGCCGAACCCCCCCTCCATCGTTCTTGTTTATTCTTGCGGGTGGAAGCAAGTGGCGTGGTGCCGTCGCACCCCGCGGATAATCGTGCTTTTATTTTACACGGCGCCGTCGCGCTACGCCGAGGTAGAATCTTCAAGAACGCGACGCCGTCGCGCCGCGTTGAAAGGAATCAAGGCATGGAGAAAGGGGCGCGGTGCCGTCGCACCGCGCCGGACGACGAACACCGCGGCCGGTTCCGGGCCGCGGCGGGACGAGGAGACCGCGACCGGTTCCGGACCGCGGCGGAAGAGAAGACCGGCGGCCGGGCCGCCGGCGTCGGAAGCCGAAGGGGGGATCGGAATTTCCGGTCCCGTTAGAGAAAACCGGCCGGCCAGCTGGCCGGCCGGATACCATTAAAACCGGGGGAATTAATCCCCGACCACCTCATAATAAAAACCCCCCTCTTTATGAGGGGGGCGGTTCATTGAAGGGAGGGGGGCAGCCGGCCCCCCGGTTCCGCACCAGTAGGCCCCCCCACGTGAGGGGGGGGGGGCACTTTTTAAAATAACGGCGCGGCTATGCCGCGCCGCCTCTTGAAAAGCGGGGGATTTGTTTCCCCCGCGCGGCCTCCTTGCGGCGACAGCCACGTGCGGCCCCTCGCGGCGCCCGGCCGCCGCGGCCCGCCGCGCCGCCGCCGGCCGCCGCGCCGCCCCATGGGGGGGGGGGGTCGGGCCGGGTCGGCCCGGACCCGGACCCCCCCTTTTCGAACCAGAATCGGTTTTTAGGCCATAACTTGAGCCTCGGACCTCCGATCGACGAACTGTCAGCGGCAACGCGATCCTTGGATCGAGACGGTCGTTTCGGTATATCGCACTCAAGGTTTCGGGTTACTTTGAGTTTGGCCGGGTTGGTTCGTTCACGAAACCAACCGGGCCTTCGGAGCGAAAACACTCATATCTTGAGCTACGAACGTCCGATTGACGCGCCGTCAGTCGCGTTATGTTCCTCTTAGTGAGACGGATCTTTTGGCATATTCCGCCCGAGGTTTGGACGCAGGTGGAGTATGGTCGGGTTGGTTTTGCCTTAAAAACCAACCGGGCCCCGGAGACGAAAATGCTAATAACTCTCAGACCGGGCGTCCGATCGACGCGCCGTCTGTTGCGTTGAGTTCCTGTTGACGATACGGAACTTTTGGATACATCAACTCCGGTCTTCGTGACAGTTGATGTATCAGCCTCTCGGCTCGTGGAGCGGACCCTCCGAATGAGCTCGCTGTGTGCGGGAACCCTAGTGCTGGCTGCGACTGTTACTGCTACTACTACTGCTACGACTGCTACTGTGACTGCGACGACGACAGTACAGAGATCCTGTGTGGATTCGACGACGACGACTACAGCACTCAGCGATCCTACGTGGATCAGTGCTACAGGTCCTGTGTGGGCCCGATCCTGTGTGGGTCCTTGCGCTCAGCGGTTCTGTGTGAGCCAGCGCCTACAGGTCCTGTGTGGGCCCGATCCTGTGTGGGTCTTTGCGGGGGTTAGTTACCTATCGATCCTTCGTGGGTCCGATGACTTAGATGGATCAGTGATCATCTTTATCGTCCTTGAAGTAGTATACCTGTGTGAGCTGAATCCTGTTGCTTTCCTGTGTGGATTGTGTTGTGCAATCCTGTGTGGATTATGTTTTGCTTTCCTATGTGGAATACGTATACTTTCCTGCGTGGACTGAGTTGTACTTGGGCTCGGAGGTTGGAGCGTATTTTAATTGATGACTTAGGTATATGTATGGGCATATACCTAAGCAGTGTCGGTTGTTACTTCGTGATTGTACTTTTCTTCGTGGTTTATCCTTTGTGGATTTGAGAGACCTTCAGGGGTCTCGGGGTCCCTACTGAGTAGCTTATACTCACCCCTGCACGGGCTTCGCCCGCACTACGTTGTGTTGGTTGCAGACGACGGACAGCGTTGACCTTAGCTGAGGCTTGTAGAGCGGGACGGTACCCGGAGGTGGACCACTGGGCGGGACGTGCACGGAGCGGACGGCGGGACCCGTGGAGCAGAGGAGCTATCTGTACCCACCCTTCAGGTGGGATTTCCAGTGGACAGCTCGGTGTAGCGGCTTTTACTTTTCAGTTGCTGTTTTCCCTTTCGAGTTGTACTTTACTTTTAGTTTGGGTTTGTATTCTGGCCCATTTACTTTTCCGCACTTTCAGTTGTACTCTGCTTTGTTTAGTGTTTACGTTCCGCTTGCTTACTCTGTGGTGTTTGTTACTTTTCAAAGGCAATGCCTTCCCTTTTTACTGGGATTTACGCCTCGGTGCTAGTCGCCAGCCCCTGGCCTATGGAAGGCGGGCTTGGGGTAGTCACGGTACGGACCCCGAGGGCGAGTCGTGACATATTCATACTATCTCTAATCTATTTCTTCTGAATTCTTGTGGAACAATTGTTCCCACTTGTATGTTTTATTATACTAGGTGCTAGTCACCAACCTGTGGAGATCAAAAATTCCCTTTGGGTTATGTCATGACCGGCTTGGTTATCAGGTTACTAGGGTACCCAAACTGGTTCATGACACAATCCCAGCTCACCACATGGGCTCAAATTAAATATTAATTTAATAATTCCAAGGCCATAAGAACTATTAGGTATTAAGGGCTATCCTAGGAAATTGAAAACCCATATTATGTCCTAAAATCACAAGGAGAGGCCCTAAACTACACAATTAATCCACCATATTCTAAAGAAATGTGTTATTAATTACTTTTATGGATTTAAAAATGCTCTAAACCAATGTAAACAAGCATTTCTAAGCAAATATTTGTTTCCATGAAATACAAAATTTACAAAAAAAATTAATATAACTTTTAGGTTAAGAATACAATGAATCAGTGTAACCACACATGCCCAAATGAAATAAAATAGAGAGATATTAAGGGAAAATAACAAATATCACGTACCTAAACCACATAGAAAACCACATGTTCATTAACGGACTTAAACATAAGTTGAAGAGGTGGATATTTAAAAAGAATAAAAAAACATTTTATGTTAAAAATTTTATGATTTATTTATATGGAAAAGAAAATTAATATTTGTAGCTATAGGAGTGTTAGAATATCCATGACCATTATAATGTGATAGATCGAAGAGAAAAGGGAGTAATATTTAAGGATGTTCACAAAAATCCATGAAGTATTGGGATATACCCTTACGACACTACAAATGGCCTAAAAGACTCTAATAATTGGGCTACGGAGAAGAGGATAAATGGGCAAAATGACATTTTACCCTTTAAAAAATAGTTCAAATCCCACTAGCTAGTTCGGGTTGGAACAATAATAAAAAGATGATAATTACTAAATTTTGGGCTTATTGGAAGGAAATTAGCTAGCTGGAGGACCTATATAAGCAAGCTTGTGGGTCTAATACAACTTTTTATAGGCTTAATATCTGCTTCTGAGACTCCTGAACAATACTGAGATCCCCTGAACCCTTTTTGCAATCTGAAATAAAAAAACAAAAATAGTTCTTGGGTTTTAAAGAAAACATAAAAATGGATTATACAATATGTATCATGGAAGTTCTTATACATGCGCCTAATAAGTATAAAAAACTTTTTTATTATTGGTGTCAAATTTAGAAGAATATACCTTATAATGAAATTTAAAAAATAAAAAAATATTATAAAAATATATGTATGTATAACATAAATATATTAATATTTTTAAAATTTAATATGATGTATTTATTAAATGCAAATAATTATTTTAATGTCAATGGATTGGTAATATTATAATTTTTGATTTATATAGTTTATTATAATGTTATTTTGTTAAAGCATATTTAGTATAAAACTACTATTTTTAAGTGAACTATTTTGTTAACTGTTGTATATTTTATCCAAATAAATTTTATTGACCCTTTTGAAATATTATAACAAATTAAAAAATATTATTTCAAATTGGGAATCAATTTGAAATAATATTAAGAACACTCAATGTTTAAAATAGTCATATTTCAATGAAAATAACATTTTCATTATATTTTGTATTCAATTTAAAAATAAATTTTTTAATTATAAAATTAAAATTTTATAAAATGAACATAATTTTTGGACATATAATGTAAATATTATCTTAATATTTTTTTGAACATTCTTATAAAATTTAATTTTAATATGAATAATGAAAAATATAGTTTTACGAATTTAATAAATTTTATAACATTATAAGAAAGACCAAGAAGTTTTTAAATCCTGTTAATTGTTAAAATATGTATTAAAAAATTAAAAATCTAAATTTTAAAAATACCATTTTTATTTGTGAAAACCTATTATTTATATTATCAATACATATGTAATACTTTATTATGAAGGAAGTTTGTAAAATTTTATTTTAGTTAAATTTTATTTTGATAAAATATTTTACAACATTTATATTAATGAAAAATAACTCACAAAAATTTTATAGTAAAACAATTTATATCCTGAAAATAAAATTCATTTAATACTTTACCAAATACATAAAATTTTAGGTAAAAAATACACTTTTTCTGAAAATGGGTTTTTATGTGTTACATTTACTAACAAAAAAATTAGGTTTTCTTACCAATTTTGTTTAATCTAATAAAATTTATTTCATATTATTTAGTTGTTGGTATAAATTATGTATTTAGGGCTATTTTATTTTTTAGTGATAAAATATTATTTACATAGAAAAAAACTAGTTACCACCTTATATCAAAAAAGGTAAAAGTGAACATTATAAGAGGAAAAAACATTCTTAAAACACGAATGAAAATAATTGGTTGAGTAGTGTTTTAATGATTCTCATTATCAATCCAAAATTATCAATTTTTGAGCCTTCTTGAAAATTTTAACATGTTCTCTCTTTATATTAATTTTAAATAATTTAAAAAATTTCATTCTCTCCATTTATAAAAGGGGCCTATAACCGCACCTTTAAGGTCATCCTAAAAATGTGATTTCCAATAAAAAAATAACTTTTTTACCTCTCTAATAATAATATTCTATTTATTTTAACCTATGATCACAACATAGTTTCTTAAGACTCTATTTCTTTGGAGTCAACCATGGTAACACTGGAGTCCCCAACATGGGTACTTTTTTTCCTAACTTCTTATCCTTTACATTATACGTTAAAAAATGATTTGAAAATTAATTAAATCATTAAATAATTATTATATATGTAAATTATATTATTATTTAGTGGGGTTAACTATAAACCACCTTTCATTTTTTCAATTATGAAAAATGAAAACATCATTCATGCGTTGTGTGGATTACCATCTCAACTAGGTGACAAATTTTGTTCTTCCCCACCACATCCACTAACTAAATTTAATGGTTGAATTGAATAATAATTCTGAAATATATAATAATAATATTATTATTATGATAAAAATTAAAATTCAAAATCTTTCCACCTCATTCTCTACGAAATGAAATCGTTAACTATTTGTTGTTCATGCTACTACCTCCACGAAGTTACACATCTTAGTTTTTTCATCTTGATTTTTTAATATATATTAAAAACACATCAAATATATTTCAAAACCTAAAAAAGATAAAAATAATAAAAATATTCTTCTTCAATAAATATATTATTCCCAAAATAAACTACATTCATAACTATTCTCACCCATTAATTATGGTATTTTCTTGTTATGACTTATTAAACAACCTACTTAAGCCTTTCTATAAAATACATTGATGGATGAATATGAGAAAGTGATTAATTATAATATATGTTTTCAATAATTGAATAAATATTATATTTTGTTTTTATTGGTAAAAGTAATTTTTATGTCATTAATTAAGATACCAACCATTGTTCAATAAAAATCACCAAACCATTTTCGTTTCCAATTTCATATTTAAGTATAGTATACAGAACACAACTATAATTAAGTTATATCATAATAAATATGAATATAAAATTAATTTTAGTAACTTTTATGACATAATAATGATGAAATTTCAGAAGAGAATGATTCACAACACTGCAAATATAAAAATAATTTGAAATGACCATGATTACTTACAGTTGAATTTTTAAATCGAAAATATCTAAATATTATACCTTTAGAGAATAATTATAAATGAAGTTTATATATATAATTTTTTTTCCTAAATATATGATAGTGATGTTTATTTTTGTTCTAAAATATCTTAATGTGGATTAAATTATTTGTAATTAATCTCGGTAAGGGTTTCTAATATCAAATAGTTATCCCATGAAAAATATTTCTTATTATAAACTATATTTTATTTATAATGGTGCATCTAATTCATAATGAATGTCTTATACCATATTCATTTTATTATATGGGACTAGATATCCATTTCATGTTCATTCATTAAATGGTTTTCAATTAAAAAATTACCAATGTTATAAGTGTTTTTGTTAACTTAACTCACTAGATTGAGTTATAATGATTCCTACTAATGTTAATTATTCTAATAATGATTTATTTCTCAAGTATAGTTTATTTAATTGAAATATATCTTAGTATAAGGCCGAATAAGACCTTGTAATTCATGTTATTTTACCAAGATAATATTTATTCTAGAAAATTTGAATTATTATTTAGAAAAATTCTCATCTAATTTAATGATGGTTTCCCCACCTTATATATATTTTCCATTCCAACTACTGCTCTACATTAAAAAAATTAATGCTCACTAAAAATTCAGAGGAATATTTTTCACAGTGGTCATATAAACATTATTAATACCTATCTAAGGAATTCCAAAGAAAATAAAAATCATCATAGTTATTCTCTTTCTTCAAAAATAGTTTTTCAAATTCCTATTATTATTAGAATTTCCATTATTCTCCTTTCTATTTATTTTCTTATTATGGTATATCAAAGGGATTAAGGCTATTAAATAGGTTTAATTGTGCTAACGAGAGGCATTTCAGTGGTTCTTCTATGGCTTTTAATGAGTTTTCTAGAGTAGTTGATGTCGTTAGCCTTGTGATGACATAGTTTAATAGTGTTATATTTATAAAAATGTTTCTTAGGTGTTCTAATTTTGTTGAATTTTTTAAAATTAATAAAATATATTTGCATAAAAAATAATTTTGACAATTCAAATACATCATGGGTTTGAGGGTAACATTCTCCCTCCCCCCCTAACTGAATTGCGCCCTCACAATTTTCTTGTATTCAAAACCACTTTTAGTGTTCATCCATGATGTACCAACATAAACAAAATTTTTATTATTACTTAAAAAAATTTAATTGTTATCAATTAATTTATTCCTTCACCAAATCCACCAATGTAGAATGTTCTCCTTAAATGGTTGATTTCATCCAGTCAAATTGATCACTAAATTAAATTATAGATATTTAATTTCATTTTCCCAACCACAACACAAGTAACTAGGGTAAAAATCATGTATACAACTATATAATGTTGATAGATTGGGTTATGAGATGTGACAATGTTTGAGACAGCAGAATGTACATGATTTCTAGAAACCAACCCGATTAACTCATTTTATAAAAATTTTATTTCATAATGCCCCTAATACAAACTGAAGTTCCAGACTTAACATAGATAAGATGCATGGAGGTCACCCTATTTTGTAGTATCCTAGATATTTATTGTAGACTGAATATTTTTAGAGAGGTAAAACATTTTAAGTGACCCAAAAAATATTTTACTCGATGTGAATAGAGTGAAAGTTGATCATACACTGTGATGAAATAGACAATGCCCAATCTATAAAGTAATCAGTATATATTTGGAGTGCTTGGGACTAAGTGAAGACATTTAAAGGATAGGAGGAAGTTTGTAAAGGGATAAACCACATTTGAACATGATTTTAAAAAAAATAATTTCGAGTAAATAATTTGTGAGAGAAAAAATATTAGTTTTTGAACTTCTTCCTTTCATCTGAAAATATCAAGGAGAAGAATTTTTTTAATAAAGGTATACTTAAAATTTTAATTTATTCTAATTTTCTGAAATTATCTATATCATAAAATTGATACCAATTATTGCAACAAAAAATTGTTCTTCTGAATTTGGTGATAAAACTTTTTGTGTCAATTTTTTATAAAAACAAACTGAATAATTACACAACATATTTTAAAATTGAGAACCTTTTACTGGTCTAGGTTTTTGAGAATTTGACAAAAATATTACATTTCATAAAAAAAAACTAAATAGAAAAGTCTTCAGTTCTGTACTTCGTCATTGAACTCAAATCAAAAGTAAATCTACTAATCCGGTATAAAAATGAATTTAAAACATATGGTGAGAATTTAATATGTCTGTTAAGGGTTTTGAAAATGATAATAAAAACTTTTAAAATATTTTTTTTATTTCAATATAAATATAAATATATATAAATATTAAATAATATTTCTAAAAACATTAAAATCCATACAATTTTTTTAACATTAATTTCATAAAATAATTATATTTGAAAAGAATATTGGGATTTATACATAGAAAATAACAATTTTTTTGGGTCATTTATGATAATTAGAAGACTATAATTAAACTATAATGCCACTATTCATAACTCATATGGAAAAAAGTCACCTTAAGCATTATGGGTTAACTCCCTATAACATAACAATCATTATACTAGTGCCATTGTTTAGAAAATAGGTTTAATAGAGCTGTACTTCTCAATCATAACCCAAAACCTTTCAAAACTGGATACATAAAATTATTTTCTTTTAAAGAAAATAAACTTTTCATTAAATTTCATAAAAAAATCATGATCGTTTATAAAATTATTTTTAGGAGAATCGTATGCTCAAAAATTTCAATACTTATTTAAAAGTTAAAAATAAAATGTATAATAAAATACGTGTACACATGATTAAAAAGGCATGGAATTCCAGTTATAAGTTAGATAATGACCATAACTAATTATGCATTACACAACAGGGGATTCAGATACAATTTCATACATGAAATAATAACTTATTTAGGATTATAATATAAAATAATAGCTATTAACATTTAACACATAAATATAAACATTAAAATGATTCATTATGAAAAAATTTCATACATATTCAAATTGATTTGAAAAAAATATTAATCCCAATTTATTAATGAATTCATTTACATATATGTATATTCACCAATACAAATCATTATACCTTTTAAATAAAATTATGTTTTGAAAACATAATAAAACCCTTTAATGAACATAAGCAGTCCCTTTACAAAATATAGTCCTACATATAAAATTTAAAACAAAACCTTTATCTTATCATATGATGAAATATATATATATATATATATATATATATATATATATATATATTTGTAAAGAACATAAATTTATCAATAATAAAATCAAAACCTTACAAACCATAGGTTTCGAATTTGTTTTAGAAAAAATCATTTATTCTATAAATTTTGAAAAATAGATAGTAATATATGTATATATATACATATATTTACACATATATATGAAATTTTTATTAAATAAAGATATTTTGATTAAAAAAATATATCCTTCCATAAATACACAATAATGGGAGATTTTTATGGAATCCCATAAAACATAAATTTTATACAAATATTTGAAATTAAAAATTATTAAAATAAATAAATATGTATGTATATTTTTTTAATATTCAATTATATATATGCAAGTCTAGGGGAAATAAAAAAATCCAACACTAGACACTCCATAAATTTTTGATAGAGGGGAATCCCATAACATTATACCTATTCCTTTTTTGGAGAGACTTGGGCTATGTATCTTTACTTCTACTGATATCATGATGCTGGCCACTCCATTGGGGACTACAACGACTAGTGTATGTTAGTTCAATGAGTTCCCTCTTGAGGTTAGTGGGTGTCACTTCTTATGGGACCTTTATATCTTAGAGATGATGGGTTATGACGTCATTCTCGGAATGGACTCATTAGTTCCCTTCTATGCTGTTATCAATTTCTCTCTCCATAGGGTGAATTTCACATCACCAGAGGGAAGATTGTTTCTACATAAGGGAGAATGGGATGTCTTGGAGAGTAGATCTAGACCTGAGCATCATGGGTTTAGAGGTGTTACAGCCCAAATTACTAGTATGTATTTAGATAACTCGGGGACTTCACAGATTGAAATTCTCCCAGTGGTCGATCGTTTCAGGGATGTCTTTCCAGATGATTTTTCAGGTTTGCCTCCAGAGAAAGAGGTAGAATATTCTATTGAACTTGTGTTAGGGGCATGACTGATGTCCATTTATCCTTATAGGATGGCTACTCTTGAGTTATTGGAGCTCAAGAAGAATTTTGTGGAGTTACAAGAAAAGGGTTTCATCCGACCCAGTACATCTCTTTGGGGTTCTCTATTCCTGTTTTCAAAGAAGGTGGACAGTTCCCTCTGAAATTGCATGGATTATCGGAAGCTAAACAAATTGACTGTTAAGAATCGATATCCCTTACTGAGGATTGATGATCTATTTTATCAATTTCGAGGAGTCTGGGTGTTTTTGATGGTTTAATAGAGACCTAGTTATCATCATTTGGGCACTATACTATTCGATATACCTCTTACAACCTTTTAAAGTAGGTATGGTCTATACGAGTATGTGGTTATGACATTCGGTATCCTGAATATGCCTACAGTTTTTATGGAACTAACGAACCGAGTGTTCCATCCTTACTTAGACTCCTTTGTGGTGGTTTTTAGGGGTGATATCTTGGTATAACCTCACACTGGACATGACCATTCCACGCATCTTGAGATCATTTTGAGTACATTGAGAGAGAATTGGTTATATTATATGCTCTCAAAATACTACTTTTGGATAGGCCATATTCACTTTTTGGGTCAGGTTATCTCAAAGACAGGAGTATTAGTAGTCCCATAGAATGTGATAGTAGTAGTTTCATGGGAGCATCTGAAGAACGTCTTTCAGGTACGAAGTTTTCTAGGTATGGCTGGTTACTATAGAAGTTTTATACTGGACTTTTCACGCTTATTAGGGCCGCTGACAAGCCTGACTAAGAATGGTGCGAAGTACTCGTGGTCAGATTCTTGTGAGTCACCCTTTTAGGTGATGAAGGTAGGGTTGACTTAATCACCTATTGTAACACCCTAATATTTCATAGTACATTATTTGTTCAATTTAATTCAACAACTTACGCTACAAGCAACACCGAATTCGAGCACCCCATAACTTACCAAACTAGCTGTTCAAAAGCAGTTATGAATAATATTATTTTAATTTTGAATTTTATATATTCCATATAAATTTTAACATCCATATTATGTGTTTCTTAGATATAATATACGAACAAATTTATTTTTTGTCAAATAAAAGAAGTAGTTCTCAAAAAAATGTAATTTTACCTCCTTTTAAGGGTGAACCATTTTTAAAATCAACATTTTAAACTTCTATATATTCAATTTAATGAGATTAAATTTTTTATTTAGAAGCAGGACAAAATAATTTAGTATGGATAAATTTTTGGTACTTTTCTGATAACTTTCATATTTTGATGAATAGGGAAAAATACAATGTTTTAATTGAATTTTTATAATAGAATTAATTTATAGTGATAAATTATGAATTTGAATGGATTTGAAGTATAATTAGAGTATATTTTTATCATTAAATGCAATGTAGGTCATTATAAGTAATTTAACATTTAAATTTGACATAAACACATGTCAATATTTTGATAGTTTTTACTTTTTAAAAACCTTCTTTTTGGTTATAACAATGAGAATTAATTTTAAATTCATAAATGAAACATCTATGTTATTAATTTGGTAAAATATACTTCATTATTGAATTCAGAATATCAAAATTAGATTAGGGTAAATTTTTGGTATTATTTTGAAAACTTTCAATTTTTGATGAATATTGAAAAACACTGTGTTATTATTTAAAACCAACTTTTTATTTAAATAATTAGTTATTTTATTTTAAGTTATTTTAGTTCAAAATAGATACATAATACCTATATATTTTCATCTTAATTAATTGGATTCATTTTATAATAAGTTTAGATATATAAAATTTTGTCAAACATTTTACTGTCTTTTACCCACCATCTTAGAGATTTTACAAAATTTATAAAACATAATTTTAAAACTTATGTGAGTTTAATTTCAGAAATCCAAGAAACACAATTTAAATCATCATGAAAAATGTTGTTCAATAAGGTGAAAATAATTTTTGGTGAATAGAAACGTTGGACTTTTATTTACCACTGTTAAAAGTAAATAGGGTAATTATGGGTAAAAATGATATTATAATTACCCTAAAACATGTACTAATTCTATTGTATAAGTGTATTTAAACCAAAAAAAACCTTAGGAATAAAATATTATTCTTTAGGTTCACTTGAATTAGATTCGTACATTTGTTATTTTTTTTAAAGAAGAGTTAAAAGTGTTAAATTCAAAGTTTAATAAATAAACTATTTTAATATAGGGTTATACATAAGATAAATTCGACTATAAATATTCATTAGAAAGATAAAACAATTTACTACATCATGGTATTTAATTTAGAATTTTTAGACATTAAATAATTTAATTTATTTATGACACAATGATGATTCAGTAATTACCTTATTAATGAAAGAATCAAATAAATAGTATTATAAATATTAAAATAATTACAGTTTCAAATTTTTATGACATAAAAGAATTTCATAGAATAATATTACATGTTAGGGTTGATTAAATGTTTTATTTTTAGAAGTTATCATGTCGTGATGACTTTCACAAAAACAAATTACTAAATAGTGTCGAAATTGACAAAAAATAATTTCTAAAATGAATACTATATTATTGGTTGATATAATATTCTTAAAAATATAAGGTTCCTCCAAAGGGATTAAATAATAATATATATTTTATGAATGAACCACTTGATGTTCTCTTGGATGTTTAGAGTATGTTTATTGACCATATAGTGTAAGAATAAAAGAAGACATGGTAAAAGTTTAACTATTTAACTAAGAGTTAAATCTAAAAGATAAGGTTAAAATGGTAACCTAAAGTTGTCTAAAACCTATTGGATGAGATTATTTTGACCCATAACCACCTAATACTCAAAATAAATTAATTTTGATTCAGTATAATCTGAATATGACTATATAATAAATTAATAATTTAATCTTTTCCTAAAGTGACCCTCACCCCTCTTATAAAAAGACACTTCCCCTTCTCTCACAATCACACCTCCAAAGCCATTTAGCTCGGCCAACCCCTGACCAAATATCCTCCCAACTTCCATCACATCAGCCTAGATTCATTATTTTTATTAGAAAACCAACCTATGGATCCCTTTTTATCATCTCAAAAGGAAACACCTGAAGAATATGTAATAATCTCCCCACCCTCTTTCAAATTCTTTTCTTCTTCTACGTCCTCTTTATTTGTTGTTTTCATAAAAAAATAATAAATCCAGTAACTTAAACATATTGTGATGTTATTATAAATATTGTACAACCATATTTTTTATTCTATCCATCCTATAAATGACAAGTCACCATACGTGCGTACGTACAACTTACCGTCTATACGTCACGTGGTAGTTTGTTATTCAAGCACTTAATTATTTAGATGATTATAATAATGAGTATAACTAATGTAAATAATAAATATAAATTTTAATGATTATTTATATATGATTTAACATCCAATTAAATATTATTTATTTATCAATATAATTATATTGTCGCCCATGCGTACATAAGGATTACTGTCTCCACGACGCGATGAGATTCATTTCCACGTTCACCATTCAACGATGATTATAAAAATAAATATTTTTAATTATTATGTAATATATTAAATAATAATTCTAATGGATATATATATATATATATTTACTTACATATATATTAATCACTTTCTTCCGTTCGATACGATTTGAAAATGGAAACAATGTTTATGCGTACGTACGACCAACCATCTCCATAAACAGTGTTTTCCATTTCACATATCTATCTATTATAAATATTTATATTCTATATATTTATATTATATATAAATTAGGTTTTATATTCTATAATTATTTAAATCATGATCTATGTGATATGATCAAGAATAAGAAGTTAAAACACGTACGATTAAGAAAGCGATTATTACCCGAAATGTTACTTTAACATGGAAATAATTATCAAATGGATAGTATAAAGTCATAAATGAATAATTTATGATATAATAAATATGAATATGGTTATTTTATAATTTAATAACATACTATGGTCATTATACAGAAGGTTAAATGTACCCTCAACCAAAATAAAGTTCAAGGTAAGGGTTAATTATACAATCTCTTTATTATCTCAGGTGGTTTTTACGTAAGTATCTACTAGGAAATATTTATTATCCAGGTCCATGTTTCATAAATGAGTTTTCAAAGGTATTTTTTAAGGGACTCTTTTAATAAAACATAATTTTAAATGTTTTAAAGATTTTTTCTTCTAAACCTTTCTCATTAATGTCCATGTTTTTAAAATGGTTTTAAGGATTTATTTATATAGACATGAATGTTTTAAAATGATAAACCATTTAAAAAGTTTCCAAATTTTATGGGACAATTTTATTCAAAACTATCTTATAAATGAATTCCTATATAAATTATGCGACTTTTAAATGATTTTATAAAAAATGGATATTTATCTCAAAGATATTTACTGATAATTTTCAACTGGGTCAAAATTCTTTAAGATATATTATTCTTGATCAAGGTTGATTTATTATAAAAATATTTCATATTGTATTGAATGTTTTGTGATATGTGTGATAGTGTATGTTTTTTTATACCATTCATGGTTTATGGATAAAGTATTGACATTTAGTATGTTAGTTTTAATACGATTTTTTTGTTATGTTTAAACCATTTCATATGAGGAATGCATTTGAATTAGTATGTGATGGGAGGATCCCGCTATATATCCTTGATGCGTTGGTAGGTCTCATGAGACAAAATATTTTCTTGGCACAAGGCCATAAAATAATCTTATTTGTAGTCTTGGCACAAGGCCATGACTATGTGGTTATGATGTTTGGCATTATGCATTCCATCAATATGAATTACGCTATAGATTTCGCATGTGATTATTCAACTAGTAGAATATCCATGTGAATAAGTAAATAGATTTATTTGATTTTATCTTTTCCATATTATTCTAAATTTTATATTTAAAATTCTTTTGTTTTAGTCTTATAAATTGCCTTAAAAGTTTATGCTTATTTATGAAAGTTTCTGCTATATTGTTATCCTTACTGATCATCTGAGCTCACCCCTTTATATGTTTTATTTTTTATATGATGTGAAGAAATATTTTATCATTGACCTACATGGATAGGCTAAGGATATAAGTGTTTCAAAAAGGGTACAAAATGTTGTTGATGTTTTTATTTCATGATGTAACGTAAAACTTATGCATGTATCTAGTACTTTCAAGGCTAATAAACTGACCGGTCTTTTGGAAAATGATTCCTTGTATCATGCCGATGTTATGTAATAATGCACCGACTCTGGGATTCTGGGGTTGGGGCGTTATAGTTGGTATGAGGGTAAGTTTAGAAATAAACTTAAAAATATATTTAGATAAACTGTTATTAGATAACATTTACCTAAGATAGACTTTGAGGATTAGTATATAAGAACATCATAGAATGTTTTAATGTAGAGATTTTAAATATATTTCAATGAATAAATCCCTGTCTGGATACGAGAAGGTAGAGTCTACTCTTGCACAAATGTACCTAGGAGTGAAAAATCTGACAAGAAGTTTTGAGATTGACTCGGGGTATCCTAGTACACATTAACGGGCCTTGATTAACTCTTGGTTACGACAATCCTAGGAGATACACTTAAGATAATTCACATTTTCATTACAAGCCATTATGAAGGATTTAAGAGAAAATATTTCCTGAAAAATTTTTTTTTATGACTATAGATTATATGCATAATATTTTCAATTTATGTTGAATATTATACAAGTTTGGAATTATGCATTGTGATTCATAAAACTAACCTAGTGTATGCCATTGTTTAGAAATGGTGAAAAGTAGATGGAATGAGAACTCCATAAATAAACATGATCCAATGTGTAAGAATGATCATATCTTTCATGGTATAAATCTAATATTTAGAAAGGAAGTAGTCTCCCATGTATTATCATCATTTGAAAAAATAGTATCATGTGTTAATAAGATAAGTAAAGAAATATTTGAGTCTTATTACTTTGAAGGGAAGCCAAAGAAGAAAAGGATGGTAGAGAGAAAGATGGATAATGGGAATATGGGAAAGAAAGATTTTCCCATATGATATAAATGTGGAAAGAATCACCTTGGTAAATGCTTGAAGGTAATGCAAGTTTGTTATAAGTTTGGAGAAAAAGGACACCAAGTACGTTATTGAAAATTTAAATAAAGGTTGCAAATGTACAATGCTTCATCTTTAAGGAGATGTGACACTACATGAATCAATGTCTAAATAATCACAGTATGCCCCAAATGATGATATTGTAGAATAATCAAGTTATGATGCTATCAAACATGAAGAGGAATGATTAGAGTTCTTATGTTATTATTAAAGTATTGTGTCATTTGAGTATTGTATTAATGATTTACATGTTATTAGAATTATAGAGTATATAAGGATTGTATTTTAGTATTATTTCATTAAGGACTTGAGATTGTGTGGAACTAAGAAAAGTGACTCATTAGCAGGTTATTTTTTCAGAAAATATATGGTTGAGAGATAGATAAACCATAATATGGTTCTGATACTGAGGTATTGATTTTGGAGTAATATATGATTGATTTGGATAAAACATATTGGATATTCTTGACTACCTTGAAACTGATTAATGATTTGTATATTATATCATTGTTGGACTTTACAACATTTTTGGATATAATAAGTATATCTAGTATTCTATAAGGAATTAGGGTGTATGAATGTAATAAATATGGAAATATGGTAATTCAGTGTGTTATCGTGTTTTAAAAGAATACATGATGAAGATATTCACTTGTTATTACGTGGCAAAAAATATTTTCATTGTGTTTACCTTTCTTATAAATTTTTGATTGTGAGTTTGGATAGAAGTATTTTGGATAATTCTAAAGGTTGGAACCAATTAAGTTTGACATTGGATACTATAGTTAAGGTTAAATCATTTATTGAGATTATTTTTGGATTGTTATGAAAAGGACAACCTAGAGGTCGGTCAATAACCCGTCGCGTCCGACAAGGCCACGAGACTTGAACCCACAACTGAAGGGTGACAAGGGTAATCACCTAACACTAGCTTATGTGTTGTCCTAGTTTATATAATGTAGTTTTTTTAAATAGTCAGTCAAATTAATTATAAATTAATTATTTTTTGAACCCTATTCGATTAGGATAAATAGAATATTTTTGAATTCTATTATCTTTTGGAGTGAAAGATGAGTTTGTGGTTGGAATTAGTTAAAGGATGAAACTCTACTTCTCAAGTATATATATATATATATATATATTTTCCTCTTATTCTATGAAAAAATTTATTCTTAAAATTTAGGGAAGGGATCCTAAAACAAAAAATGTTTTATCCCAATATAGTAATTTTTCTTGAACTGAAGATATTTTACATCATCTTAGATTAATGGATTTCAGGCCCTCAATTTTACACTTGTTTGTGATTGATGACCTCAACCACTGCCTATAAATATTTAATTTAATCATCTAATTACGTGTCTCTAATTTCCACCAATGTTCTCCTAATCAAGATCATAATTTGGTAGTGACATTTTCATTCCCTTTCCCTCTTATTATGACTAAATTTTATTTACCCATTTTTTGATATGGATTTTCCACAAAAGTGTTTTTCTATTTTTAATCTTTGATTTTTGAAGCATAATTTCAAATTTAGAGGACACAATTTATTGAAGGATGGGAACTGTAACACCCCAAGATTTCATAGTACGTTATTTCTTCAAAGTAACTCAATAACTTGCGCTACACGCAACACCGAGTTCGTGCATACCACGACTTACCAAACTAACTATTAAAAAATGGTTATGAATAGTATTATCTAAATTTGGAATTTTATATATTCCATATAAATTTTAACATCCATATTATTCATTTCTTAGACCTAATATAAGAACAAATTAATTTTTTTCAGATAAAAGAATTATTTTTCAAAAAAATGCAATTTTACCGCCTTTTAATAGTGAACCCTTTTTAAAACCAATATTTGACACTTTTATATATTCAATTGAATGAAATTATATTTTTCTTTAGAATTGGGATATAAGAATTTATTTTGGATAATTTTTTGGTACTTTTATGATAACTTTCATATTTTGATGAATAGTGAAAAATACGATGTTTTAATTGAAAACAACTTTTTTTATCGAAATAATTTATAGTGTTAATTTAAAAATTTTATTGGTTTTAAAGTATAATTAGATTATATTTTTATCATTTAATGCAATGTAGGCCATTAAAATTATTTTTTCATTTAAATTTGACATAAACACAAGTCAATCTTTTGATAGTTTTTACTTTTTAAAAACCCGATTTTTGGTTTCAAAAATGAGAATTAATTTTGAATTATTAAATTAAACTTATAAGTTTTTAATTTTTTAAAATAGAATTTATTTTTTAATTCGTAATATCAAAAATATCTTAGGGTAAATATTTGGTATTTTTCTGAGAACTTTCAATTTATGATAAACAGTGAAAAACACAACATTATTATTTTAAACCAACTTTTTATTTAAATAATTCACTTTTTATTTTAATTTATTTTAGGTCAAAATAGATAAATAATACCTATATATGTTTAATGTAATTCATTGGAGTCGTTTTATTATAAGTTTAGATATATAAAATTTTATCGAACATTTTACCGTCTTTTACCCACCTTGTAAGAGCATTTACAAATTTGCATAAAACATAATTTTAGCACCTCAGTGAGTTGAATTTCAAAAATCTGAGAGACATGGTTGAAATTAGTAAGAAAAATATTGTTTAATACGATGAATTTTTTTTGGTGAATAGTAACTTTTGACTTTTAGTTACCATAATTAAAAGTAAATAGGGTAATTCAGGGTAAAATGATATTATAATTACCCTAACACATGTACCAATTCAATTGGATAAGTATATTTCCACAAAAAACAACCTTAGGAATAAAATATGATCCTTTAGGTCAACTTGGATTAGATTAGGACATTTATTATTATTTTATTTAAAGAAGAGTTAAAAGTGTTAAATTCAATGTTTAATAACTAAACCATTTTTAATATATGGTTATACATAATATAAATTCTATTATAAATATTTATCAGAAATATAAAAATATTTCCTACATCAAAGTATTTTATTTAAAATTTTTAGACATTAAATAATTAAATTTATTTATGTCACAATGATGATGCCGTAATTACTTTTTTAATGAAACAAACAAATAAATGGTATTATAAATATTAAAATAAATATTATTTCAAATATTTATGACATACAAGAATTTTATAGGTGAATATGAAATTTTAGGGTTTATACACTATATCTAGTTGGAAGTAATCAAGTTTTTATGACTTTCACAAAAACCAATTACCAAATAGTGTCAAAATTGACATAAACTATTTTTTAAAACAAATACTATATTATTGGTTGATATAATTTTTCTAAAAACCTAAGGTTGGTAAAAATAGTATAAATAATATTATATATGTCATTAATTAACCACTTGAGGTTATATTGGATGTTTAGAGTTCATTTTGTAACCATATAGTGTAAGAATACAAGAAGACATGGTAAATGATAAACTATTTAACTAAGAGTTAAATAAAAAAGATAAGGTTAAAATGGTTATGTAAACATGTCTAAAACCTATTGGTTAAAAGGATTTAGACCCATAACCAGCTAAGACTAGAAATAAATACATTTGGAGCTATTATAAACTGAATATGACTATATAATAAATTAATATTTTAATCTTTTCCTAAAGTTCCCCACACCCCTCTTATAAAAAGGCACTTTCACTTATCTCAAAATCACACCTCCAAAGCCATTTGGCTCAACAAAACCATGACCAAATATCTTCAAAACTTCCATCAAATCAACATAGAGGCCTTACTGTGATCAGAAATCCAACCTAAGGATCCCTTTTTATCAACTAAAAATAGAACACCTGAAGAAGAGGTAGTAATTTCACCACCCTCTTTCAAGTTCTTTTCATCTTCCACTTACTCATTATTTTCTATTTCTATACCAAAATAATAAATCCAATACCTTCTATATACTATTATGTAATTATAATTATGGTACAACTATATTTTTTATTCTATCCATCCTATAAATGACATGTCACCATACGTGCGTATGTTCGGCTTACCGAATCCACGTCGTGGTGTAGTTTGTTATTCAAACACTTAATTATTTGGATGGGTATAATAATGGGTTTAACTAATGTAAATAATAAATATAACATGTTAATTATTCTTTATATATGATATATCATGCAATTAAATATGATTTCCCCATCAATATAATGATATTGTCTCTTGTGCGTACCTATGGATTACCGTCTCCATGACGTGATGAGATTATTTTCCACATTCACCATTCAATGATGATTATAAAAATATATATTATTAATGAGTAAGTAATATAAGACATAATAATTTTTTTTAGATATATATATACATATCTCTGTGTGTGTACTTACATATATCTTATTCACTTACTTCTGTTCAATACAATATGAAAACAGAAACAACGTTTATGCGTACGTACGGCCTACCATCTCCATAAATAGTGTTCTTGATTTCATATATCTATCTATTATACATATTTATATTATATATATTTATATGATATATAAATCATGTTTTAAAATCAGGGAGTATTTAAATCATGATCTAAGTGATACGATCAAGAATAACAAGTTAAAACACGTACGATAAAAAAAGCGATTATTACCCGAAATGATAATTTAACATGGAAATAATTATTAAATGGCTAGTATAAAGTCATAAATGAATAATTTATAATATAATAAATATTAATATGGTTCTTTTATAATTTAATAACATAATACGGTCATTATACATGAGGTTAAACGTACCCTCAACCAAAGGAAAGTGCATGGTAAGGGTAAATTCTACAATCTCTTTATTATCCAATGTTGTTTTTACGTAAGTATCTACTAGGACATATTTATTATCCATGTACATGTTTTATAAAATAGTTTTCAAAGGGATTATTTTTAAGGGTCTCTTTTAATAAAACATCAATTTAAATTTTTTAAATATTTATTCATCTATACCTTTTGCATTAATGTCAATGTTTTTAAAATTGTTTTTTAGATTTATAATATGGACCTCAATGTTTTAAAATGTTAATTAATTTCAAAAGTTTCAAAGTGGTATGAGACACTTTGATTCAAAAATATATTTTAAATGACTTACTTTAAAAATTATGTGACTTTTAAATGATCTCATGAAAAAGGGATATTTCTCTCAAAGATATTTACTGATCATTTTCAACTATGTCAACATCCTTTACGGGATATTATTCTTGATCAAGGTTGATTTATTATACAAATATTTCATATTTTATTGAATGTTTTGTGATATGTTTGACTGTGGATGTGTTATTTTTATACCATTAATGGATTATGGATAAATTATTGACATTTTTTATTCTATTTTTATAACGAATGTTTATGTTATGTTTAAAATTCTTCATATGAGGAATCCATTGGACTAAGTAAGTGACGGGTTGAGCTCGCTATAGCTCCTCGATGCATCGTTAGGTCTCATTAGACAAACTAGTGTATTGGCACAATTATTAGAAAAAAATCTTATTTGTAGTCTTGACAAAAGGTCTTGACTATGTGGTTATGATATCTCGCATTATGCATTCCATCATTATGAAATTTGCTATTGATTTTTCATGTGATTATCTGATTATTATAATATCCATGTGAACAAGTAAATAGAATTATTTGATTTTATCTTTTCCATATTATGTTGATGTTTAAGTTTAAAAGGTTTTTGTTTTAGTCTTAAACACTGCCTTAAATGTTTATGATTATTTATGAAAGTTTTCACTATAATTTTATCCTTAATAAGAATCTAATATCACCCCATTCTATGTTTTATTTTTCTCAGGATGAGAAGAAGTATTTTATGGTTGACCTATAGGGATAGGATAAATGGGAAAAATTACCTTTTACCCCTTAAAAAATAGTTCAGATCCCACTAGCTAGTTTGGCTTGGACCAACAATAAGAAGTTGATAATTAGAAAATTTTAGGCTTTTTGGAAGGAAATTAGCTAGCTGGAGGACCTATATCAGCTAGCTTGTGGTTCTAATACAACTTTTTGTAGGCTTAACATCTACTTCTGAGACTCCTGAACAATACCGAGATCCCCTGAACCATTTTTCCAATCTGAAACAAAAAAAAAAACAAAAATAGATCATAGGGTTTAAAGAAGACATAAAAATGGATTATACATTATGTATCATGGAAGGTCTTATACATGTACCTAATAAGTATACAAAAGTTTTTTATTATTGGTTTCAAATTTAGAAGAAGATACCTTAGAATGAAATTTAAAAAATAAAAAAATATTATAAAAATATATGTTTGTATAACATAAATATAATAATATTTTTAAAATTTAATATGATATATTTATTAAATTCAAATAATTATTTTAATGTCTATGGATTTGTAAAATTATAATTTTTGATATATATATTTTATTATAATGTTATTTTGTTAAAGCATATTTAGTATAAAACTATTATTTTTTAAGTGAACTATTTTGTTAATTGTTGTATATTTTATCCCAATAAATTTAATTGACCCTTTTGAAATATTGTAACAAATTTGAAAATATTATTTGAAATTGGGAATCAATTTGAAATAATATTAAGAATACTCAATGTTTAAAATAGTCATATTTCAATGAAAATAACATTTTCATTATATTTTGTATTCAATTTAAAAATAAATTTATTAATTATAAAATTATAATTTTATCAAATGAACATAATTTTTGGACATATAATGTAAATATTATCTTAATATTTTTTGTACATTCTTAAAAATCTGAATTTTAATATGAATAATGAAAAATATAGTTTTACAAAGTTAATAAATTTTATAAAATTATAAGAAAGACCAAGAAGTTTTTAAATCCTGTTAATTGTTAAAATATGTATTTAAAATTAAAAATATACATCTCAAAAATACCATTTTTATTTGTGAAAACCTATTATTTATATTATCAATAAATATGTATTATTTTCTTATGAAGGAAGTTAGTAAAATTTTATTTTAGTTAAATGTTATTTTGATAAAATATTTTACTATATTTATATGTATGAAAAATAACTCTAAAAAATTCTATAGTAAAACAATTTATATCATGAAAATAAAATTCATTGAATACTTTACCAAATACCTAAATTTTAAGGTAAAAAATATATTTTTTTCTGAAAATGAGTTTTTATGTGTTACACTTACTAATAATAAAATTAGGTTTTCTTACCAAATTATTTTTAATCTAATAATATTTATTTCAGATTATTTATTTGTTGGTATAAATTATGTGTTGAGGGCTATTTTATTTTTTAGTGATAAAATATTATTTATATATGAAAAATCTAGTTACCACCTTATATCAAAAAAGGTAAAAGTGAACATTATAAGAGGAAAAACATGAATGAAAATAATTGGTTGTGTAGTGTTTTAAAATTTCTCATTATCAATCCAAAATTATTTATTTTTGATCCTTTTTGAAATTTTTAACATGTTCTCTCTTTTTATTAATTTGAAATAATTTAAAAATTTCATTCTCACCACTTATAAAAGGGCCCTATAACAACTCTTTTAAGGTCACCCTAAAAATATGTTTTCCAATAAAAAATAACTTTTTTACTTCCCTAATAAAAATATTCCATATATTTGATCCTTTTTTCACAACATAGTTTCTTAAGACTCTATTTCTATGGATGGTAAAGCTGGAGTCCTCAACATGGGTACTTTTTTTTCTTAACTTCTTATCCTTTACATTATACGTTAAAAAATGATTTTAAAATTAACCAAATCATTAAATCATTATTATATATGTAAATTATTTTATTATTCAGTGGGATTAACAATAAACCACCTTTCATTTTTTCAATTATGAAAAATGAAAACTTCATTTATTCGTTGTGTGGATTACCATCTCAACTAGGCGACATATTTTGTTCTTCACCACCACATCCACTAACTAAATTTAAGGGTTGAATTGAATAAGAATATTTAAATATATAATAATAATAATATTATTAAGATAAAAATTAAAATTCAAAATCTTCCCACCTTAATCTCCAAGAAATGAAATCATCAACCGTTTGTTGTTCGTACTACTACCTCCACGAAGTTACACATCTTATTTTTTCATCTTGATTTGTTAATATATATTAAAACCACTTTAAATATAATTAAAAACCCAAAAAGGATAAAAATAATAAAAAATTTCTTCTTGAATAAATATATTATTCCCAAAATAAACTAAATTTATAACTATTCTCACCCATTAATTATGGTGTGTTCTTGTTATGACTTATCAAAAAACCTACTTAAACCTTGATATAAAATACATTGATTGATGACTATGAGAAATTGATTAATGGTAATATATGTTTTAAATAATTGAATAAATATTATATTTTGTTTTTAATGGTAAAATTAATTTATATGTCATTAATTAAGATACCAACCATTGTTCATTAAAAATCACGAAAACATGTTCATTTATAATTTGATCTTTAAAGATCATATACATAACACAACTAGAATTAAGTTATATCATAATAAATATTTATATAAAATTAATTTTAGTAACTTTTATGATATAATAATGATGAAATGTTGGGAGAGAATGATGCAAAACACTACAAATATAAAAATATTTTGAAACGACCATGATTACTTACAACTGAATTTCTAAATCACAAATATCTAAATATTATACATATAGAGAATAATTATAAATTAAGTTTATAAAAGTTTATATATACAAAAATTGTTCTTAAATATATGATAGTGATGTTTATTTTTGTTCTAAAATATCTTAATGTGGATTAAACTATTGGTAATTAATCTTGGTAAGGGTTTATTATATCAAATTTTTATCCCATGAGACATATTTCTTATTATAAACTATATTTTATTTATAGTGGTGCATCTAATTCATAATAAATGTATTATACCATATTTATTTTATTATATGAAACTAGATATCCGTTTCATGTTCATTCATTAAATGGTTTGCAATTCAAAAATTACCAATGTTGTCAGTGTTTTAATTAACTTAACTCCCTCGATTGAGTTATAATGATTCCTACTAATGTTAATTATTCTAAGAATGATTTATTTCTCAAGTATAATATATTTCATTGAAATATATCTTAGTATAAGGCCGAATAAGACCTTGTAATTCAGGTTATTTTATCAAGATAATATTTATTCTAGTAAATTGTATTATTATTTATAAAAATTCTCATATACTTTAATGATAGTTTCCCCTCCTTGTATCTATATTCCATTCCAACAACTATTCTACATTAAATTTTAAACCCCATTATGTGTTATCCCTTATGAAATATATATTACTATAACCCACTTCAAAAAAACGTTTTTCCTACTCTTTTTATGATGTGGGATTTCCATAATCATATTTCAAATTATATTAAATGGATTTTTCATCCAATTAAATAAAACATTTTATCATACACAACACATTTCATTTGATACGATTTATATCTTTTCAATGATCTAATAAGGGAATTTTTTGTTAAAATTTATGTTTATAAAAATTTATTCACTTCACTATTTTGAATATAACTTTGGGAGTCCCTTTAACATCATTATTTTTTATAATTTGAGAGATTTTTTCTAAAATATAATTTTTTGTTTTTCTTATTTGTGAACATATATTTTAGATGAATTTTTAAATTTACAAGAATCACCCAATATGTTTTCATGGTCCATAAAATAATTTATTTTTATCATATTTTTATAAAATATTAAATTTAAAATTCATTCAAAATATCAAGGATTTTTCCTATTTTGAAATTAATTTTTTATATCTCCTAAAAATATTGATTTATCTATTCCATTTTCCTTTTATATATCTTATTCCTTATCAAGTATACTCTAAAAATGATACCATACACATTATTTCTCTGGATATCAAATGAATTAATATCATCTATCATAGAAATAAACCATAACTACCTTTTTCATTCCTAGTCCTAGAATGTTTTCAAACATAATTGTTCTTCCAATGGGTGTCCTTTCTAAATAAAAACCTTTCCATTTTATTGATTAATGGACATTCATATACATGTAATACATTGATTGATTTGGAAAATTACTGACATAACTATACAAATTTTATCAATAAGGTGTAAAAACTACATGGTCTATGATCTTGAATGAAGGATATTTACCTATAATGTTAATTAATATATTTGGATACACATTATGTTCCATGGGAATATCATGTTTCTATTAAGTATGTCCTTGTGATTTTTTTCATTATTTCATTCCTTTTTAAAAGTGATATAAAGCCCATTTTTGTTTTAGGGTCTTGGTGATAAAAATATTTAATGACTTTTTATAGTACACATATGTATGGGTGACGATGGGTGGGATCCTATATTCACATATAAATTTTTTGTTTAATTTTATATCTCATTAGATTGTAAGGCATAAATTTGATTTGTTTTTTCATATTTCTCTGGACATAATGTGTTTTAAATTTTTTTTTAAGAAATGAAATAATTATTGGGTTCGCATATGAATGAGCATAATGAATTTTCAAAAAACACATTTCTTATTCATTTGGTTGCTCCATATCTATAAGAAATTTTCTAAGAGATGCCATACCTTTATGTATATTTTTATTCAAATTTTACTCCATCATGGATTGTTATTTGTTTCGAATGTTTTCATAATCTTTTAGTTTTTAAATTTTATTATTCCCAACTTAATGACCCAAATGATGAAATTTTACCGATGCTTTATTAGGTATGATATTCTCAAATACCATGATTATACCCATTTTATAATCATATTACCAGCTATGGTAATTTAAAATTATCACTTACATTTACCATTACTGGAAACATTAGTGCACCACTTTAGTATGTTTCCATTTTCTAAATTTATAAAGAAAACTAATATGTATAATGTGTGTAGAATAGTATAATTTATGGATAATTTTTTAAGAGGTTTTAAAGACTTATTATAGATTAATCAGTTTCATATATGGTGGGGAAACTATTTGATTATTAAAAAAGAAATGGGGTTTTCTAGTTAATCTTTTGTCTTAACTCAAACCAACAACAACCCAAAAATACATTGGGAATGTATTTTAAAGAGATATTTTCTTCATATATTATACTTATATGGTAACATAGTTGGTATCTGTGTTGGGTTTATATAACATTAGTGGTTATGATTTTTGTAA
This sequence comes from Viscum album, assembly GCA_963277665.1. Taxonomy (NCBI): domain Eukaryota; kingdom Viridiplantae; phylum Streptophyta; class Magnoliopsida; order Santalales; family Viscaceae; genus Viscum; species Viscum album. The sequence continues at coordinate 1,432,535,565 of OY728138.1, read as the reverse complement.
AATGTAATTTAAGTTTTAATAATTTATGATTTAACAAACTTTCAAAGGTAAAAATTAGGCTTTAGTTATGTTTAGGTTGAAAGAAATATTTTTTGGGATGAGTATGAGTTAACAACAGTGAAAAACAAGTCAATAAGCATAATGTATATGTCTATTTATAGTATAACATATCGATATATTGGAAGACTAGATATTGCATGGTTCTCCAAGAAATTACAACTTTTTCTAGAAACTGAAAGAAGGTGTGGTTGTGCCACAAATTAACATCAGGATAATCACCATGAACAACTATGGTTTATTATTAAATCAATATTCACTTGGAAGAATAATGAGTGGGTATAAGGATGCACCCTTGGAAGACACTCAAATTGTGTATGCATTGGTTAATTTATATTTACATTAATAGATATTATGAAGAATTTTTATAATATTTATATAATAAAAAAATATTGAATTTATAAGTTTAAAATATATTAACACATATATATTCATGATTTAAGGTACCTATTAATTTATATGTACTTTTCAGAATAAATTTACTTCAAACTCTGATAGAATATATATAAATGTGTTTTTACTGTATAGGTATTGTAAGAATGTTACTGATAATTTTAGGGTTTCTCTTTTCGAGATTAGTATAATATATAAAAAAACTAACATTAAAAATTATAGATTAAACTAAAAGTATCAAAGTATGAAATGACTATTTTATTAAAGAATGCATCTTCGGACAGAGTTTTTATATTCATATAATCATTTGCATTATTATTGATAATCATTTTGAATTTTAGTATACGGTTGAAACGAGATCATAAAAATAATGATGATAAAGGTATGTATCTAGAAAAAACTATTTCTTATAACCGAATAATGGATAATACTTAAATGATAGAGAAATTATTTATATTATTTTTATGATGGAAATAGTGATTTTCCTAGTCCTACTTAAGGCAGTTAGGTTGATATCTTAAAAAAAATAAATCATGACACTATTAACTATTTTTATTAGTGAGTTATATTTATCAATGACATTCTCGTGTATTATAATATTTAAGAGGATTATGTAAAACATTTAAGTAACATTACTTGGTAGTTTTTCATTAATGATTTGGAAAAACATTACAAATAATGTTAATAACCTTGAATGGTGACTTTATTAAAAGGTTATAGTTTTATTGAAAATAATTGAATAAAAAATTCTTGATAGATGTATAACTCATATGTATAATTAAATATTATGGAATAAATAATAAAGGGTTGATTTATTTTGAAAATGGGATTTTTAATGTATTGTTGACCATGGGATTGATAAATTATTTGGTGAATTTTATCAAAATTTCTGGATTGTGGTATATATTTTCAAATTGGTTATTTTATGATGCGGATATTAATATCTTTTAAGGGTTAATTATAGTGTTAATTTTAGGATGAATATATAGTTTCATTTTGGTTTAATTTTTAAGATGTCTTATAGTTTAGTAATGGTATATTTTGGATAATGTATGATTTGGGTGTATACATACATGAGTATATGGTTTTATGAAAGATTAATGTCAAGGAATTATGATTAAAATTATATATCCTAAGTGAGTATAGTAGATATCATATTATAAGTTATAACTAAAAAGATAAATGTGTATAGAATACCCTATCATATATTAATCCAAGAGTAATAATTAGGATTGTGAGGATAAAAATTATTTAAGTGGTAGAATGTAATGCCATTGGTTTTTTGGATTCATACTCTTTACATAATCAATATGTATATAATTCAAAACTAATATTATTTATTTATTCTAAATAATTGAAATAAAATTGGTAATAATATATAAAAGATACAAATCAAACTAAAAATAATAATTCATTCCATGGAAAATGTTACAACAAATGAACAAGATAATATATATAACTTACCAAGGATTATCACATCCTTTAAATGGATATAAATTAAAACAAAATATAAATAGTGAAAAAATCTTAAACCCCATGAAATATCTAAGATCATATATACCATTATAGATCATTGGTAGAAAAATAAAACATCTAATGTGGATGAACATCGTGAAATTATAAATCATGTTGTGAAAAATAATTGAGTTCTAGGAAAATTATATGTGTGAATTATGAAGTGAGAATAGAATGCATGAATCCTTGAAATAATTATAGGGGAATTAAATATGGCGATTATTAATACAATCATTAAAAATAATTTTATCAGATGTATGGTCATTGAGAATACAGTCATTAGGTACACATGTATCCAATAGCTATAGATGAGTTCTAAATTATTGTTAAAAAATATCAAATAAGAAAAGTCACAAAAAATAAAATATGATATTAAAATATTTTGAATATATAATTGTGTTTTACATCATAATATTAATATTATAAAAATATTATATGATGTATTAATAAAATTAAAATAATTATTTTAATAATAATTGAGTGGTAAAATTATATTTTAGAATATAAAAAATTAATTTTGATGGTATTTTGTTAAAGGATATCTTGTATAAAAGTAATTTTTTAGAGAGCTATTTTCTTAAGTGGTTTATATTTTATCCTAATAAATTAATTTGAAAACATTAAAAATCATTATATATAAACTAATATAATTTAAAATTGGAAATTTATATGAGTGAATGACTGTGAGGAATCATTAAATAATTATTAGGAAAAACAAAACAAAAAATTTATAAAAGTAAAACAACTATGAAAATTTTATATACATTTATTACGCAATGAGTTGTGGTCGAACCCATGAGATGATGAAGTTATATTTTAAGGGGTTTTTAAAATAAGAAAATTAAATCTATGTTGTGAAAGGGGAATGAGATAAGGATTTATCAATTTAAAATTTGAGATAGAATGAAGCATCTGATTATGTTATAGAAATCGATATGGAAAACAATAAGGGGGAGAAAAAGTAGATTTGGGTTTTGTTTTGTTAAATCAATTGGATGGTGTGCTGGTTTTTTATAGATTTTTTTAGATGTAAATCTATTTATAAATTAATTTTTTAAATTGATGGTTAGTGTCAAACTCAAGATGATGGCTATATTATTGTGAGGGTATCCCCTCCTTATTACAAATATACCCTATTCCCATTGGTCCGACAGTTTTTTGTTTCAATGAACAATATTTATCCATATAAAAAATTTAAACCTAATTTCCCTAGAAAACCCTATGGTTTAGATATATTTTAAGGAACCAAGTTTCATTATCAAAATAGTGACATTATAGATGTTTTATAAATTGTCATGGTAAAATAAATTTTTTTTTGTAATTTTGATTAGAAGTTTTGAAATCCCAAAAAGAATCATATAAATAAAATACAATCTATAAATGACTTCTCCCTTTTATAGCATTAACCTAGAACAAGGCAATAATTAAAACCTAATTATAGTTATGTGGTTGTAAGATGTAATGATAAAAAAAATTAAAATACGATGAAAGCGGTGGTAAAGAATTGTGAAAGAAAATGTAGTTTCACAACAACTCACCCTAGGATTTTGCCTCTGAATCGATCCCTATCAACAACAGATCAACCCTTTATTTAGAGATCATTAAGGTTTCTTAGGTAGGATTTAATTAAATATTAATTTTTATATTAATGAGTCTTGATTCAATCCATGTTTACAAATGTACTTCAGTTCATTAATATACATATTTAATTTAAAATCAATGTCAAAATTCTGAATTTGTGCAAATCTCACAACATTGATGCCCTAAATTTGACTCAAACCCTATATTGTATTCATGATCTTTTCCATGTCATGAATTACCAATTTTGACTTTGTTCTTCATTTTTTATACCTGATATCATCTTATTTTTAAAACCCCAAGCTTCTACAATACACTTCTCTATGAATAATACAATAGTTTGCAGTGTACACAACTTTAAGCTCTAGCACACCACTACTAATCAAACTCGCCGTTTTAAAAGCAGTTATGAAAATTAATACCCAATTTTTGAAATTTTATAAATTTTATGTTTAAAAATGGTATTGATTTTTGGATTATTAATATCAAAATTATCTTAGGGTGAATATTTTGTATTTTTATGATAACTTTCATATTTTTATGAATAATGAAAAATACTAAATTTTAATTTAGAATTTTTTTTTATTAAAAATAATTTTTAGTGTTAGATTATAAATTTTAGTTGTTTTAAAGTATCATTATATTATATTTTTATCACTTAATATAATTTTGGTTATTGAAAGTAATTTCACATTTAAATTGTACAAAAACACATGTCAGTCTTTTGATAGTTTTTACTTCTTAAAAACCCACTCGTTGGTTATGAAAACAGGGATTAATTTTAAATTAATTTCTGAAAATTATGTGTTTTAAATTTGGAAAAATGGATTCCAAATTTGGAATCATATGTTCCATTTTTTTTAAATAGGTAACTTTTATTTTTAGACATTATGAATAGTGACTTCAGTAAATATTTTATTTACCATGGTTAATGGGTAAATCTGGTAAATAAGGGTAACAAAGAATATTATAATAATATTAAAATACCCTAACACATGTCTTAAAAATGTTGGCTGATACATGTATGACCATGGTAATATTTGGGTTAATTTTTGGAACCCATGGGGCCAATTTTATGTGTAAATGACACTATAAAAATTAAATTAAAGTTATGGAAAATGTAACATAAACATATATCTATTAGTAAATTTTTTATAAGGGTTTATATAAGTGATATTTTAGACTATAAATATAAATTATAAATATAAAACTATTTCCTACATCCGGGAATTTTATTTGTAATTTTTAGACATAAAATTAATATATTTAATTATGACACAATAATGATGTTGTATTTTATTTATTAATGAAAGAATCAAATAAAAGATATTTTAAATATTAAAATGAAATAATTAGAAAGTTTTTATGCCATACACGAATTTTTAGGTTAATAGTACATTTTAGAGTTTATTAAATGTATTTTTTTTAATGTAATCAAGTTGTGATGACTATAAAAAACCAAATACTAAATAGGTTCAAAATTGACATAAATGAGTTTTTAAAAGCAATAATATTTTATTAAATTATATAAAAATCCTAAAATTCCAATGTTAGGAAAAAGGAATTATATAATGATACATATTTCATTAATGTACCACTTGAGGTTCTTTGGGAATTTTATAGTAAGTTTATTAACCATGTATTAAAATAATTAAAGAAGACATGGTAAAAGGTAAACTATTTATCTATGAATTAAATATAAAAGATAAGGTTAATATTGTGACCTAAACTTATCTAAAACGCACTAGTTTGGATTTTTTTTGACTCATACCCAACTTATCCTCAAAATAAATTAATTTTGAGCCATTAGAAAACAAAAAATATTTTAGGAAAAATTAATATTTTGGGCTTTTCCTAATGTGCCCCTCACCTCTCTTATAAAATGGTACTTACTCTTCCCTCTAATTCATACCTCCAAAGACATTTGTATCATCCAAAAACTAATCAAATCACCTCCCAACTACCATAACGTCAACATAAAGGCCTTAATTTGATCAGAAATCCAACCTATGGAGCCCTTTTTATCAAATCAAAAGGAAGAATCCAAAAAAGGTAATTATTTCATCACCTCTTTCAAAGTTCTTTTCTTCTTCCATTTTCTCTTTCTTTGTTGTTTCTATACCAAAATAATAAATCTAGTACATTATACATACTGATATGTTATTATAAATTTGGTATAACCATATTCATTATTCTATCTATACTATGAGTGACAAAATCACCATATGTGCGTACATATGACTTACCGCCTCCATGTCCTGGTGTAGTTTGTTATTCAGCACTTAATTATCTGGATGGGTATAATATTGAGTATAATTGAGGTAAATAATAAATATAACATTTCAATTATTCTTTATATATAATATACCATCCAAGTACATACTTCTCACCATCAATAGAATGATATTGTCGTTCGTGCATACGTACGACTTACTGTCTCCATGACGCGATGAGATTGCATCCCTCGTCACAAACATTGAAAAATAATTTAAATTTTATGATTAAAAATAATTTTTAAATAACTTAATATCATTTTGTATGTGAATCAATTATATTCTATCCATAACAATTAGTAATTACGTAACAAAATATATAAAGGAAAATGAATCAGTTAACCCTCAAAACAATGATACTACTAAAATATCATTAACAACGTGATATTTGAGGATCTTATATGATATCATATTTATGTATGTAGTTCTGGTATAATATAAAAAAAATTCTTTAACCATTATATATGAGGTTAATGTACCCTCGACTAAGGAAAAGTACAAGGTAAGGGTTAATTCTACAATCACTTTATTATTCGAGGTTGTTTATACACGAGTATCTACTAGGACCTCTTTATTATCCACATCTCCATTTTTTAAAAATGTATTTCAAAACATTTTTACTATTTTCAATAATATGATTTAAAGTCATTTATACCCTTGTTTGACATTTTATAAATTATTTTGAAAGTAATCTTTCATTCGTTTTCCAAACAAGGTACTTTATGAACTTTTCGACAAATTAAGGTAAGAATGTTTTATAACTTATACGGTGGGTATGACTATTTTTCAAAATTATAACACCTTCAAAGATTCCCTTACAATATTATAAGAATATTTTCAAAATAAATGTTTTCTTTCATAATTATGTGACTTTTAAATTATTTCAAAATATAAAGATATATTTCTCTCAAAAAATTTTGATTTCATCTATGTTAACATCCTTTGATGGATTTTTCACTTGTTTGGAGTTGATTTATTATGATACAATCATCCATATTGTATTTATGGTTTTGTGATATGTTTGACTGTGGATGTGTTATTTTGATACCATTCATGGTTTATGGTTAAAGTAATGACTTTTTGTATAATAATTTTAATACGAATATTTATATTATGTTTTAACCTTTTCATATGAGTAATGCATTGGAATTAGTAAGTGACGGGTGGTGCCTGCTATAGCTCTTTCATGTATCAGTAGGTCTCATAAGACAAACTAGTGTCTTGGTATAAGGCCTTGAAAAAAAATTGATTTCTAGTCTTGGCACGACGCCTTGACTATGTGGTTATGATGTCCGACATTATGCATTCCATCATTATGGAATTAGATATTGATATTACATGTGATTATTAGACTAATAGAATATCTATATTAATAAATAAATGTTATTATTTTATTTACATTTTCCATATTTTGCAAAATTTTATGTTTAAAAGGCTTGTGTTTTAGTGTAATACATTGCCTTAAATGTTTATGATTACTTATGAAAGTTTCTATTATATCATTATCTTTACTGATCATTCTAGCTCACCCATTACTATGATTTATTTTCCCCAGGTTGTGAAGAAGTATATTATGATTAAACTTTAGGTATAGTCCAATGAATATGAATGTTTTCAAAGGAGACACAATGTTGTTTTCTTATTTAATTATGTAATGTTATACTTATGTATATATCTAGTACTTCCAAGGCTACTAAAATAACAGGTCTTTCAAGAATTGATCTCTTATTATCATGCCAATATTATGTAATAATTCACCGAATCTAGGTAACTAAGGTCAAGGCATTATAGTTGCTGTCAGAGGAAGTTTAGTAGAAACCTTGAAAAATCAATTTAGAAATACTCTGATTAGAGAACATTACCCTAGGATAGACTTTGATGATTAGTATAGAAGAATTTACAATAATTTTCTTAATATGGATATTTTTTAAATCATACAATAAATACATCCCTCTCTGGATATGAGAAGGCAGAGGTAGCTCTAGCATCGATGTACCTATGATTGAAAACTCTAACAAGGAGTTTTGGGCTTGACCCGAAGTATCTTGTTACAAGACAACATGACTTGTTTCACTCTTGGTTATGAAACTCCTAGGAAATATGCATATGATAATTCACATATTCTAAAACCCATTATGATGGATTTATTAGTAAATACTTCCTTGAAAAATCATTTTTTATGATTATAAATTATATGCATAATTTTTTCAATTTATGTTAGGTATTTTACAAGTTTGGAATTATGTATTGTAATTTATAAACTAATCTAGTGTATTACATTGTTTAGAAATGGTTCCAAGTGGAAGAATTGGAAAGTGTATCAACGCACATAATCCATGTAAAGATTTCCCTCCTACTCAAGATAATTATAGTGGAGCTGGTAATACAACTGGTGATAAATATCTTATAACCATACTGAGACAAGTCACTCAGGTTATGAATAATAACCTTACCCATAGGGAGCACCCTGATCCACAATGTGGGGGATCAATGTTAGAACACTTCATGAGGCAAAAACCACCAACATTAAATGGGATTACAAATACATTTTTAGCTGAGAAATGGATATGTTCCATAGAAAAAGTATTTCATTCTTTGGGTAGTAGAAAATGAGAGAAAGTTTTCGTAGAAGTTTATCACTTCACATGAGATTCAGATCAATGGTTGTCATTAATTAAAAACAAAAATAAGGATGAAGAAGTATTAAATATGGAATAAAGGGAGTTTAATGATCTTTTCTTATAAGAACACATTCTTGATGACCATTGAGTGGATATGAAAAGTCAATTTTTTATTTTAAGCCAAAAGGATGATGAGAATGTTGCAAAGTATGAGGATAAATTTACAAGGTTAGCAGGGCATGCTTCAGATTATATTCATAACACAAGTAGTAATATTGATCAATTTCTTTATGTGTTAAAAACATTTTTATGTTGAGAATTAGTTTCATAATCTATCTCATTGTACAAAGATATTGTCTGATGTGATATCTAGACTGAAAATGAATTCTCTAAGTCTTATGACTTTAAAGAAAAGAAAGAGAAGAATAGATCTGCTGAACACTCTGGAAATGGAAATAAGGGGAAGAAGGGGAAAATTGAATTTCCATCCTACAATAAATATGGGAAGAAACACCCTGGTACTCGCCTGAAGGAAATCAGAGTATGTTATAAGTATAGAGAAAAAGGACAACAAGATCGTTATTGCAAACATAAGAAAGAGCCTGTCAATGTTGAATGCTTCAGTTGTATAGAAATGGGAAAATTTTCAAATTAATGTCCTATGAGCCAATGGAACTTACCTCAATAAAGGCCAAGGGATAAAGGATAATCTTATGAGATCACTACTGCTGAGGTTGAAGCTCTAAATGACATGGTGGTTGGTACTTTAATCGTTTCCTCAAAATTAATCAGTGCATTATTTGATTCTGGATTATCAAATTCTTTCATATCTTCCCAGTTTTCAAGAAAAAATAGATATTTTCAATTTGACTTAACAAGGGAGTTTTCAGTAAAAACTCTTAAGGAAAGTATCATTGCAAAAATGTTTTGTCAATTAGTTAATATTATGGCATAAAAACATTCTTTATCAACTGATCATACTGTAATACCCATGAATAAATTTGATATAATACTTGGAATAGATTGGATTTAATATCATGATGGAAAATTTATTGTTAGAAGAAGGAGGTTACAATTTTTTATGATGATAAGGAATACCTTATCTTTAGAGAAGAAACGTCACTATCTGATTCTTATCAAGATCTACCCCAAGTAGCTCTACTAAATTTAATTATTAAGGAAGATGGGTGTGAAATAAATATGGTTGAGGAAAAGAATGTTCAAATAGAGTATATATCTATTGTTCAAGAATATGAAGATGTGTTTCTAAAGGATTTACCTATAAATCCAATGTAAGGATAAATTGAGTTTTCCATTGATTTAATTCCCAGTTCAAGGACCATATCAAAGACCCCCTATAGAATGGATGATATGGAATTAGTGGAACTAAACAAAAAACAAGTGTAATTGAGTAATAATGTATTTATTCTCCATAGTGTTTCTCCATGGGGATCCCCTATTATTTTTTTATGAAGAATGATGGATCTATGAGGTTGTGAATTTATTACAGGGAGATTAATGTTATAACAATAAAAAAAAGTATCACCTACCTCGCATTGATGATTTATTTGATCAACTTCATGGAGCTCAATATTTTTCAAATATTGACCTTCAATTTGGATACCATCAGTTGTGCGTGAAAAAGGAAAACCTTCCAAATATCACATTTTGAACTAGGTACAAGAATTATGAGTTTACAGTAATACCTTTTGGACTGACTAATGTGCCCTCTATTTCATGGATTTAATGAATACAATTTTCAAGGAATATCATGATGAATTTTTAGTTATATTTATTAATGATATATTGGTATACTCCAAAATCTACAAATATCATGAAAATCACTTGTGCACTATTCTAAATACCCTTAGAAGAAATGAATTATATAGTATGTTTACAAAGTATGAATTCTGGATTGATGAGATTTATTTTCTTGGCCATATTTTTTCTATAGATGGAATCAATGTTGATCATTAAAAGAAAAGGGAAATCCAAGAATGGATATCCCCAATGAGTATAACTAAGGTATGCAGTTTTATTGGTTTAGCATGTTATTATCGGGGTTTTGTCTTGATTTTTTCCCAATTGGATAACCCGTTAACCAAGATCACATGTAAAGGGGTTAATTTTTGTTTGAAAAAATAGTGTGAAGAATGTTTTGAAGAATTGATGAAAATATTAGTCAATGATTCTATCTTTACTCTACCATTGGGGAATGATAGGTTTGCTATTTTTAGTGATGCTTCAAAGAAAGGACTTGGTTGTGTCCTTATGCAGAATGTTATAGTTTTTTCCTATGCATCATGAAAGCTAAAAATTAATGAACAAAACTATCATACTCATGATCTTGAGTTAGAAGTTATAATATTTTCTTTTATGATATGGAGACATGATCTCTATGGTGAAAAGTGTGAGATATATACTAATCAAAAGATTTTGAAGTATATATTCTCATAGAAAGAACTCAAAATGAGGAAAAGAAGATGGATTGAACTAATCAAATATTATGATTGCACTATACACTACCACTTGGGGAAGGAAAATAAAGTTGAAGATGCTTTGAGTAAAAAGGATCATGGAATTCTGAACACGGGGAGAGTTGAAAGGGATCCTATATTCATGGATCTAGTAAAGATTGATATGGGAATAATCCGGGAAGGTGAAACCTCAAGTATTTTTTAAATGGTTTCCAAACTATATTTACTATAAAGGATAAAAATTTCTTAGACTAATGATAATGAGTTTTGAAAGAAAGTTAATGATGTCAATGATGGTAGATTGATCGACTTCGTATACGAAGATGGAATTTTGAAATTTGGGGAAAAGGTTTGTGATCCCGATATACCAAATCTAATAAGGGGATTGTTTTATGATGCCTATATCTTGAATTCCTCTATATTCCCTAGTAGCACTAAGTTGTATAGAGATTTGAAGGAACATTTTTGGTAGGACAACATGAAGGGGGAGATTACTGATTATGTGTCAAGATGTTTGGTTTTTCAATAGGTGAAAGCTGGAAGACAAAATCCTAGATGAGTTATGAAACCTCTTACCTTACCTGAGTGGAAATGGGATGAAATTATAATGGAATTTTTCAAAGGGCTACCAAATAATCTTGGAAGGAATGATGCAATATAGATCATTATTGATAGACTTAACAAGTAAACACATTTTCTTGGTACAGGAGATGATTTACCTGTAGAATGTTTAGTAAGACTCTATATTAATGAATTTGAAAGACTTCATGGGGGTACTCCTATTTATTGTTTTTGATCTTGTTCACCATTTTACATCATGATTTTGGAAAATTATTCAGAAATCCCTAGACACTGAATTTTATTTGAGAACTACCTACCACCCTCAAATTGATGGACAGTCAAAACAGACTATTAAAACCATTTAAGCTATGTTAAAATCTTTCTCAGTTGACTTTCAAGGTATATGGGATAAATATTTACCTCTGCTATAATTATCTTATAACAATAGCTTTTATTCAAGTATTCTGATGGCACCATATGAAGTGTAATATGAAAAGATATGTCTCACAACAACTTGTTGGGATGATGTTGGTGAAAGAAAACTCGTAGGCCTAGAACTTGTTGAGGAAACAATAGAAAATGTGATGATTATCCAAACACACATCAAAGCAGCTGAAAGTAGGTAAATGATCTATAACGATAACTGATGGAAGGATTTGAAATTTCAAGTAAGAGATCATGTTTTCTTAAAGGTACCTTCATATAAGGGTGTATATGATTAGATAAGAATGTTAAACTATGTCCCAAGTATATCAAAACTTTTGAAATTCTAGAAATAATTGGTGTTTTAGATTACAGTTTGGAAATTCCTTAAAGACTCTCCTAAGTTCATGATCTGTTCCACATATCACTATTGAGAAAATACATGCCTGGTGCAATGCATGTACTCACCTATGAAGAAATAGAACTTTGAACCATATCTATCTTATTGTGGAGAGCCTATCAAGATTCCTTATACCATAGAACAAGTGTTGATAATCCAGAATTCTCGTATGGTAAAAGTTCATTAGAGAAACTATAAAATGTAAGAAACAACGTGGGAGCCTGAGGAACTTATGATGAATGAAAACCCGAATCATTTAATGCAATAATATTCTAGAAATTTTAAGGGTGAAATAATTTTAAGGAGGGAATAATGTAACAACCCAAGTTTCCAAATTTTCTTCTCTTTTAATAATACATTAGTTTACGATATATACAACTTCGAGTTCTAGCACACCACGACCAGTCAAACTAGCTGTTTTAAAAACTGTTATGAATTTTAATACCCACCTTTTGAAATTTAATAAATTTTTTTTTGTAAAATGGACTTCATTTTTGGAGTCCCGATATCAAAATTATATTAGGGTGATTTTTTTTTATTTTTATGATAGCTTCGATATTTTGATGAATAGTTAAAAATACAAAATTTTAATTAAAAACAATTTTTTTAATAGAAATAATTTTTATTGTTAGATTATAAATTTGAGTAGTTTTAACATATAATTAGATTATATTTTTATCTTTTAATATAATTTAGTTCATTGGATGTAATTTTAACTTTAAATTGTACATAAACACCTGTCGATCTTTTGATAGTTTTTACTTCTTAAAAACCCGCTTGTTGGTTTTGACGAGAATTAATTTTAAATTAATTACTTAAAATTTTGTGTTTTGAATATGAAAAAATGAATTAAATATTTGGAATCATAAGGTCCAAATTGTGTAAACATGTAACTTTTATTTTTAGACAATATGAATTGTAACTTCAGTAAATATTTTATTTACCATGGTTAAAGGGTAGATCCGGTAAATAAGGATAAAAAATAATATTATAATAATATTAAATTACCATAAAATGTGTCCTAACCGTATTTAATGAAAAATTTATGACCATGGGCATCCGTGGGTAGATTTGTGGCCACATGGAACCACTTTTAAGTAAAAATGACACTTTATAAAAATTATATTAAAGTAAAAAAATGTACCCTAGTCAAATATATTTTAGTAAATAAATTTTTATAAGTGTTTATATAAGTGATATTTGAAACTATAAATGGTAATTAGAAATATAAGAAGATTTATTACATCATGGTATTTTATTTATAATTTTTAGAAATATAATAAATATATTTAATTATGACACAATAATGATGCACTATTTTCCTTATTAATGAAAAAAATCAAATAAATGATATAATAAATATTAAAATAAATATAATTAAAACGTTTTGATGCCATGAAAGTATTTTTTAGGAGTGTATGACATGTTAGATTTGATTCAATGTATTTTATTGATGTAATAAAGTTGTGATGTTTTTCACAAAAATCAAATACTAAATAGTATCAAAATTGACATAAATGTGTTTTTAAAACCAATACTATTTTATTAAATTATATAATAGTCATGAAAATATATGTTTTGGATAAAGGAAAAATATAATTATTTTTATTTTATTAATAAAATACTTGATGTTCTCTTGGAATTTTATAACAAGTTTATTAACCATGTATTATAATAATACAAGAAGACATGGTAAAAGTTAAGCTATTTAACTAAGAGTTAAATCTAAAACATAAGGTTAATATGGTGACATAAACATGTCTCAAACCTACCATTTGAGTTTTTTTGACCCATAACCACCATATACTTAAAATAAATCCATTTGGAGCCTTTATAAACCTAAAATTATTTTATAATAAATTAATATTTTTAGATTTTCCTAAAGTGCCCCACACCTCTGTTATAAAAGGGTACTTTGCCTTCTCTCAAATTCACAGCTCCAAAGCCATTTTTCTCAGCCAAAAACTTCTCAAATATCATCACAACTACCCTATTTTAATCCTAGAGGCCTTAATTGGATCATAAATCCATTCGAAGGAGCCCTTCTGTTCAAATCAAAAGGAAGAACCCAAAGAAGAGGTAATTATTTAATCACCTCTTTCAAAGTTCTTTTATTATTCCACTTCCTCTTTCTTTTTTGTTTCCATAACAAAATAATAATTAAAGTACATTATAAATACTGAGATGTTATTATAAATATTGTACAACCATATTCATTATTTTATCCATCCTATGAATTATAAAGTCACCATACATGTGTATGTAAGACTTACCGTCTCCACTTCTTGGTGTAGTTTGTTATTCAACACTTAATTATTTGGATGGGTATAATAATGAGTATAATTAATTTAAATAATAAATATGACATTTAAATTATTATATATATATAATATACCATCTAATTATAATTATTTCACCATCAATAGAATGATATTGTCACTCGTGTGTACGTACGACTTACCGTCTCCACGACGCGATGAGATTTCATCCCCCATCGTAACCATTAAAGAATAATTTACATTTGATGATTACAAATAATTTTTAAATAACTTAATATAATTATGTATATGAATCCAACATATCCTATTCATAACAAACAAGACTTACATAACAAAACATATAATGGGAAATGTACCAGTTATCACCCAAAATAATGATACTACTAAAATATTATTAACAAAGAGATATTAGAGGATCTTATATGATATAATATTTATGTATATAGTTATTTTATAATTTAATACCAATTATTTTAACCTTATAAATGAGGTTAAATTACCCTTGACTCAAGAAAAGTCCAAGGTAAGGGTTAATTTTACAATCTCTATATTATCGAAAGTTGTTTATACGTGAGTATCTACTGGGACCTATTTTTCATCCACATCAGTGTTTTTTAAAAATATATTTCAATATTTTTTACTATTTACTATACTATGAATTAAATTTATTTATACCCTTGTTTTACTTTTTATTAAGTTTTTTTGAAAGGAATCTTTTTATCATTTTCCAAACATGGTACATTATGACCTTTTTGAAAAAATATGGTAAGAATATTTTTTAACTTATACGGAGGGTGCAACTATTTTTTGTGATTATAATACCTTCCAAGGTCCCATTAAAATATTATAATTTTTTTTTCAAAATTAATGTTTTCTTTTATAATTATTTGACGTTTAAAATATTTTAAAATAGTAAGAGATATTTCACTCATATAGGTTTTATTTAATCTATGTCAACATCTTTTGATGAATATTACACTTGATTGGAGTTGATTTATTATAATACAATATTCCATATTGTATTGAAGGTTTGGGGATATTATTGACTATGGATGTGTTATTTTATACCATTCATGGTTTATAGTTAAAGTATTAACATCTTCTATTCCATTTTTAATACAAATGTTTATATTGTGTTTCAAACTTTTCATATGAGAAATGCATTGGACTTAGTAAGTGATGAATGGAGCCCTATATAGCTTCTCTATTCATTAGTATGTCTAATGAGACAAACTTGTGTCTTGGAATAAGGCCTCGACAAAATCTTGTTTGAAGTATTGGCATGAGACCTTGTCTATGTGATTATGATGTCCGACATTACACATTCCATCATTATAAAATTAGCTATTGATATTACATGTGATTATTTGACTAGTAGAAAATCAATGTGAATAAATAAATGGAATTATTTGATTTATATTTTCTTATTATACTGATGTTTAAGTTTAAAAGGATTGTGTTTTAGTCTTATACATTTCCTTAAATGTTTATAATTATTTATGAAAGTTTCAACTATATTGTTACCCTTACATAGAATCTAAGCTCATCCCTTTCTATGTTTTATTTTTTCTAGGATGTGAAGAAGTGTGTCATGATTAACCAGTAGGGATAATACAAAGGATATGAGTGTGTTCAATGGGGACACAATGTTGTTTTTTATTTAATGATGTAATGTAAAACTTATGTATGTATCTAGTACTTACAAGGATACTAAACTAATTAGTATTTTGTGAAATTATCTCTTTTGATCATGCCAATGTTATGTAAAAATTCATCAGCTCTGGGTAACTAAGGTCGGGGAATTACAATATTGACATTCTATATTATGGGAATCATTCTTTTACTAGAAATTTTGGTTTATTGGGATTTTTTTTTGTAATCCTTAAATCAAATTATCCTTCCAGATATGAATAAATTCATTAAATATATAAGAATGATATAATTATTTAATTGATAAATGTTATGTATTTTGAGAATAAAAATTATTTAATAAATTTATGTATAAAAGAGATAATAATAATAACACTTAAAGTTTGAAAAAGTCATTTTTCTATAAATCATGTTTTATTGATATTTTGAATTTTCATTTAAAAGGTAAATTTTTATATTTTTTTAGTTTAATTTAAAAATAAAATACCTTATATATATATATATTATTATATATTTATCTTAATTTTTTTTCGTATTTTATTATGTTACTGAATTTTTTGAGGAATAGTGAAAAATAATGTTTTATAAAAACTATAAATTTTATGACAATGTTTGGTGGACTTAGAAGGGTATAAAACATTTTAATTGGTTAAAGATGTATTTAAGAAGTAAAAAAGTGAGAATTTAGAAATTCAATTATTAATTTATAAAGCATTGGATTAACTTTTTAAGGGCTTATATAATGTTTTCTAATAAGAATTATTTTATCTTTTCTTTTAATCAAATATATTTTTGCAAAATTTGGTTTTTTATTTATTATGAATACACATAAATTTTATTCATATTACAATAAACCAATTATTATCATTGTATTCAAAAAAATATATAATTTTACCATATAAATAATTTTAATCTAAAAAATACACTTTTTTTAAAAAAATGGGTTTTTATGCATTATACAGGCTAATGATAAAATTTGATTTTACTCAAAATAATATTTTAACATGATAAAAATAATTTAATATTTCTAATTGGTAGGTAAAAATTATTTAAAGTCGACCATTTTATTTTTAGGCTTTGAAAAATCATTTACTTAAGAAAAAATTAATTATCATTGAAAAACAAAAAATAGTTATTGTGAAAAGTATTATAGTAAAAAAAAGTCTAATAGATAGATAAAAATGAATGATTGAAGTAAGATATTCAAACCTCAATATATTATTATCATTTTTGGAGTCTTTTTCACTTCTAAAACATGTTATATCTTTATATTAAATTGAAATATTTACAAAAAATGTTGTTCTCACCACTTATAAAAGAGGCCTCTCACTGCCCATTGATGTAGACCATAAAAAATTGGAATATTTTTAAAACCCTACCATTTTATGCTTCCCCTTGAATAATTTTTATTTCATTTGAGCCTATAATGAAAAGATATTTTCCCAATCCATCAATTTCTAGAGAGTATTCTATAGGAAATCCCAATTTCACAATGTGAGAATTTTATTTCTAACTTATCTTATTTTCATTATTATATTCTCAAATAAAAAAATCTAATTCCAATATAATTACATAATTTTTGTTTGTATAATTAATGGCATTATTCTAATGGAATAAATATAAATTTTTTTGTACCGATCACTGTCATGGTTTTTTAATGATCACAAGCACTCAATTATATATCCAATACTTTCATTAAGTGTTTCATAGTTATGCCTTTTTAGTTACCAATTCAAGTCCTTAAAGAATCATGTAATCAAATACAATGAATTTAAAATTTTCATTTGAATAATCTTTTGAATTCTTATGGATCACATAACTCCATGGGTGGATGTTGGAAGAAAATTTTAAGACAGTTGATGGAAGCGAGCATGCCATGGAAGTTCTCTTAAGAGAAAAAAAGAACCGAATTTCTAGTGTATTACAACTCAATAGTAGTTGATATATACATAATTAAACTCAAGCTCCTAGGGACCACTGACTTGGAGATGTAAGATGGTAGTTTTCTTGTATCTCATGGTGGTCAAACTACCCCCCTATGGAGGCCACCGAGTAATAGTTGGTGTCTTTGTGGATAATCTAATCCATCATTTACTATAGTCAAAAACACATTTAATAGGTTCTTCTTCTATTATATATCCCCTAGTAAATTATATAATATCCTTATACCTTTTATAAGATACAAAAGAATATCCTAGGAATATTATAATTAGAACTTTAACATCCAAAATGGTTTTCCTCAAATCAATTCTTAATCAATAGCATTCTCTAAAGTCTTTTCTCAAATATCTGACCTTCATTTCCAATTTTCAAAGGCTCTCACTATTGTTTATATCTATATTCAACTATTAATTGTATCTATCCTTATACAAAGGTATAAGACTAAAAGTGTATCAAATGTTTTCCAAAAAATCATATCTTCTCATCCCATATTCTATATTTGGATTATTTATTTCACCATAAAAAAGGAAGTTTATTCTTGGGTTTATATTAAATCCAAGGGAAGATGTTTCATGGGTTATATTAAAACCAAGGGAAGATAGTTTAGGGTATTCTGTTAAAACCAATTGAAATTTGTTTCTTTACAACCCCTTTAAAAATTAATTGAATGTATAATAATACATATTCGTCATTTCAAGGGGTGTATATTAAGGTAGTACCATCAAGCTACTATCAATACCCTTATCAAATTATATTGTATATCTATTTTATTTAAAGAATTTCATCATTTGACCTTGATATACAAAGAGTTTATAAATTTGATTTGTTTTCTTACCACTATTCATACTAACTTAATTATTATTATTTTTATATTTAAATGAAATATCAAACTTATTTTGTTATATCTTATTCGTATCAAAATAGTTTTATTTTTAATTTGTAATTTTATTTAATTACATGGGTTTTTATATATGTTCACCCCCTATTTCCATATACTCCCACTAATATTTATTATCAAATGAGATATAAGTATTTATTTCAAATTCTTAGTGTTTCATAATTTTTTTTTGATTTTCAAAATCCTCCCTAATTTCAAGGTATGATTTTATGATGGAATATAACACTTATACATGTGATTATTTCTTTTTATGGTTGAAATTAGTTGTATTAGAAAACATAAATTTCAATTATACTCAGATGTAATATATATCATATTTGTAAAATGGATTCCCATTATTATACCCCTACCACAAAACATGAAGATAGTTGGAATCCATATGATATTTCATCTATTGAATTATATGGAATAACTATGAATTCAATTCATTTTTGTTTAAATAAATATAAATTTAATAGTATATTTACTTGTGAAAAATATCATGAAATTTGGATGTTTTTAAAAATAACCCAACAAGGCATGTAAAGAGTCAAAACACTAAGCTTGGTTTATATTGGAAATCCTTTAAAATGATTAGTATACATAAATATAAATCTATTTCAAATGTGATTAATTTTTTTCTAATATTTTCAATAAAAAAATATATTAGTGATTTGTTTTGTAAAAATTTTTGCAAAGAAAATTATTTGGGTCCAACCATGATATCAAACACTTATGTTGATGGATATACATAAATAAAAAGTCATGAAAAATATGCCACTCAAAAAACAAAATCGATCTCCTATGATGTATGAAAGTATTATGAATCATTAAAACAAAAAAAAATCTAAAGAGGAAAAAGAATAAATATATGAATATATGAAAATTTAATTCAATTGTGTTGAGGATATTGAGGATATTGATGATGATTAATCATCCCAAAATGAATTTATGATTGAACTCTTGAATAGACGATTGAAAAACATGAAGAAAAAAAATCATTCTAACGATGCAAAAAAATCAATTTTTTAAGTGACTTGCTTTAGTTGTGAAAAAATATCACAACGAGTAATATTTTTTATTTAAAAAAAAGTTTAAAGACATTGAAAAAGTTAACAATTCATAAAAAAATTCAACATAGAGTTCCATAGAGGATTATTTTTCTACATATGAATCATGTGAATCAATTATTAAATTCTTCATTGAAAATATCAATGTAGGTAATATGTTTATTTCTCACTATTCTTATTATTATTATTTTACATCTCATTCTTCCTATTATTATTTCTCTTATAATTTGGGAAATGAAATTTATATTTTTTGATGATAAAAAATTCAAAATATTAATTTCTTTAAAAAAATATAAACAAATTATTAATGAGAAAAATAAAATTCGAATTGAAAAAGTTATTATTTCAAATGGAACAAAGGATTTTCTTTCAAAATTAAAAAACCAATCAGATGTTGATGATTTAAAATTAGAAATCATGGATCTTAAAGTATATCATTCTAAACTCACCCAAGGTAAAAAATTATAACATGACATTTGGTTCTCAATGTGTTAAAATAAATTATCACGGTTTTGGTTTTTTAACTAAATAAATATCTTCATATAATACAACCTTTAAAAAAATCTTTTCTCAAAATCTTTTTTTAAAATGTTGTAAAAATATTACCATCTTATTTATTAATGAATTTTTTAAAAATATAGATATGTTATTCCTAACTAAATCCATATTCATTCTAATATTATTCATAAAAAACATGATTTCATTCCTATATCACTATTAGCTGATATTAGTACACCCATAATTATTTATCTTTGTCAATGTTTATTATCTAACATTATCAGACCTTGAAGGTTACTAAAAGGAACTTTATTTTTAAATTATTAATGGGATACACCATTGATCTTGATTTATATTTAATTTTTTCACTTCTAAATAAATGTGGACTATCAAATATTGAAATGAATGATATATAATTTTTCTCTTGGTTTATTTTGTTAAATTATCCAATGAAGGGGAGCCTCACCCTCACGTTTAAAAAAAATAATTTATATCAACCGTGATAAAAATGGGAAATGGTTTTATAATCTCTTGAGTTTAATATTTCTATTGAAATTAAATTCTAGATATCTAATCTAGCTCTATCTATCTTTCTCATATATGATTTGTCTCAAAATTTCATATGTTGTATTTTTAAAAATATGTTTGTTTTTTATTTTATGGGGATTTTAGTATTTTAAATTGTATTTGTTTTAATTTATTTGAATTTAATTTCTTTGTATTGTATTTTTTTCCATTCATTGTTTCCTAACTTATAATAATGAATAGGGAGAGACATTTTGTTTAGTAGGGGTAGAATTGATTTATTGGGTCAAAGGGAAAGAGATGTTTGGTATCATAACTATAAATACCCGAACCTATGCTTTTTGATTCAGTGATAAAACAAGATGTGTAATTTTTTTATAAAAATGAACTAAATAATTACACAACACGTTACCAAATTCAGAACCTTTTACCACTCTAGGTTTTAGAGTATTAGATAAAAAGATTAAATTTAATAAAAAATAAACAAAACAAAATTATATTATATTTCTAAAAACAATTAAATATATAAAATTTTTATAACATTAATTTCATAAAATAATTACATTTTAAAAGATCATTGGGATTTCCCCTTTGAAAATAATAATTTTGGGTGGGTTAGTTTGCATACATGGTAGACCATAATAAAATCATAAGGCCTCTAGTCATAACTCATATAGAAAAAAGTCTCTTAAAGCTTTATGGGTTCACTCACTATAACATATCCTTCATTATACTAGTTCCAAGTTATAGATAACACTTTTAATGGACCACCATTTCTCAACAATAACCCAAAAAAATTCAAAACTACATACATAAAATTATTTTGTTTTAAATACAACATCCTTTCTTAAAACATGTTATAAATATAATTCTAAGAGTTTCTGAAACTCTTTTTAGGAAAATACCATGCTCAATTATTGGTATATTGTTTTTAAAAGTTATAAATAAAATGCATAATAAAAATGTGAACAATTGATTAAAAATTCATGTAATTCCACTTATAAGTTTGATAATTGAAATACCTAATTACACACGACATACCTAGGGATGTAGATAAAATTTTACACATGTTATAATTACTTGTTAATATTGTCACATAAAGTTATAGCTATTATCATCTAACACATAAATATAAACCATAAATGATTGATTAAGAACAAATTTATAAAATTTGTAAATAGATTTGTAAAAAAAATATTAATACGTTTTTATAAATAAATTGATATACATACATGTATATACATAAATAAAAATATTTATATCTTATACATAAAATAATGTTTTAAAAACATTACCAATACATTTGATAAATATAAACAATCCCATTACAAAATATAACGTTAGAGATAAAATTTTAAAAAACCCATTATCTTATAAAATTATGAATAATAGAAATATATATAGATACCTATACATACATAAATGCACACACACACACACACACATATATATATATATATACACACACACACACATATATATATAGACACACACACACACACATATTTGTAAACAACATAAATCGATCTATAATAAAATCAAAAACTTATAAACCATTGGTTTAGAAATAAAATTAAAAAAACCTTATCATATATATTCTAAAAAATAGATAGTCATATATGTATATATATACATATATATAAAAATTTATATGTGAATATTTGAAAAATAAATATATTTGATTAACATAAATGAACCCACATATAAATCCATAAGAATGGAGAATTTATATAGAATCCATTAAAACATAAATCTAAAACAAATATTTTTTATCAAAAATTATTTAAATAACGAAATAGTTATGTGTATATTTGTATATATACACATATATATTTTTATTAGTGAAACTAAAGATAAAACAAATCAAACCCTTAATTGTTTTTTGGATCAAATGAGGGACTGAGGCTTCTTTAATTTGAGCAGAATGAAAAGAAGGAAAGAGGAGGATGAGGGTAGAGTGTTTCAAAGTGTGCATATGGGAGTTTAAATTAATTTTTTTTTGCTAAAATAATACACCCCTTTGGACAAATGTTCCATGAGTTTAGACCAATTTCACCAATATTCATGAGTCAAATAAACATTTAATTATCCAAGTTACCTAAAAATATGGAAAGAAGGGTTTAAAATTTACCCAATTTGAATTAAAAATAAATATTTAAAATCAAAGATATATATATATATTATAATTAAGGAATGTATAGGAAGTCTTGTAGAGAAAGCTGATACATGATGATAAGATTTTGGTTTAAATCCAATCCATCTGTGTTGTTTTAGGAAAAAGAATAAATTGTGATGGGAAACTAAAAGAGAATTCAAAAGATGAGAAAGAAAGGACCATAATTGTACACCCACTAGGGTGGTATGATAGGGTTATATAGGGAATTAGATTGGGAGAATAGGGGATGGATCATATTGTCTTATGTTGATCAAAGGGCTGGAATTTAATCCCACACTAGTAACAAAGGAGAGATCAATCAGGATTGGAGGGGATGGTCTGGATCTAATGT
This sequence comes from Viscum album, assembly GCA_963277665.1. NCBI lineage: Eukaryota > Viridiplantae > Streptophyta > Magnoliopsida > Santalales > Viscaceae > Viscum > Viscum album. Next base: position 1,432,511,920 of record OY728138.1, on the reverse strand, counting down.
GGTCCAATCATGCAGTTAAGATCGTACGCTTCAGAAAACTCACATCCCACATAAAAAATTTTGGTTTTTGGGACCTCTTTATAAGGATATGCATGATTTTCTTATCTATAATGACACATCACCCACAAAGGGATCCTTACACATGAGATCCCGCCCAAGCCTTGGTCCAACCAATACTCGGACTGTGACTCGGTCCACCAATGCTAAGTATAAAATTCGGAAAACCTATACATGGTCTAACCTATCATGCTACTTGTGTGGTATTGTAATATTCCTACTAAACCTTGAGGGATTGTCTTTATCGGGATATCTTTTCTACAGTGGGAACATATAATTTTTTTGTAAAAAAATTCTTAAACATAACCAAAATCAACCAATTATTTTTATGACCTTCTCTAGATTAATTAAATAATTTAAAAAATTAATTATGTTATTATTATTTGGAATTATAAAATTATCTCTATCTAGTCCTAAGGTTATGATATCAAATTAATAATTAAGATAATATATATTGTTGAATTTATTATTTGTAAATATTATTTTAATTTGTTTTTAAAATTTTAATACATATAAAGGTAAAATTTAAAAAAAACCCAATGGTTAGAAAAACATCAATGCTCACTAATAATTCTGAGGAATATTTTCACAGTGTTCATATAAACATTATTAATACCTATCTAAAGAATTCCAAAGCAAATAAAAATCATCATAGTTATTCTCTTGCTTCAAAAATGGTTTTTCAAATTTCTATTATTCTTATAATTTCCACTATTCTCCTTTCTATTTATTTTATTAATATTTTAGATAAAAGGTATTAATTCTATAGAATTGGTTTAATTATGCTAATTGGAAGCATTTTGGTGGTTCTTCTATGGCTTATAATGAGTTTTCTGGAGTAGTTGAGGTCTTTACCCTTGTGATGACGTAGTTTAATAGTGCTTTATTTATAAAAATGTTTCTTAGGTGTTATAATTTTATTGAAATTTTTAACATTAATAAAATATATTTGCATAAAAAACAATATTGACAACCCAAATACATCATGGGTTTGAGGGGTTACATTCTCCCTCCCCCTAACTGAATTATGCCCTAAGAATTCTCTGGTACTCACAACCACTTTTAGTGTTCATCCTTGATGTCCCAACATAAATTTTTTTTATTATTAATTATAAAAATTGAATTGTTATCAATTAATTTATTACTTCACCAGATCCACCAATGTAGGATGTTCTCCTAAAAAGGTTGGTTTCATCTAGTCAAATTGATCCCTAAATTAAATTGTAGTTCTTTAATTTAATTTTCCCAACCACAACACAAGTAACCAAGGTAAAAATCATGTATACAACTATAGAATGTTGATATATAGGGTTATGATATGTGACAATGTTTGAGACATAAGAATGTACATGATTTCCAAAAACCAACCCAATTACCTCATTTTATAAAAATTTTATTTCATAATGCCCCCAATACAAACTGAAGTTTCAGACTTGACATAGATAATATGCATGGAGGTCACCCTATTTTGTAGCATCCTAGATATTTCTTAAAGACTGAATATTTTTAGAGAGGGTAAAACATTTTAAGTGACCCTCAAAATATTTTACTCGATGTGAATAGAGTGAAAGTTGATCATACAACATGATGAAATAGACAATTCCCAATCCTCAAAGTAATCAGTGGATATTTGGAGTGCTTGGGACTAAGTGAAGACATTTATAGGATAGGGGGAAGTTTGTAAAGGGATCAATCACATTTGAACATTTTTTTTAAAAATATTTTTGAGTAACTAATTTGTGAGAGATAAAATATTAGTTTTTGATCTTCTTCCTTCCATATGAAAATATCAAGGAGAAGATTTTTTTTAATGAAGGTATGCTTAAAATTTTAATTTGTTTTGATTTTCTAAAATTGTCTATAACATTATATTGATACTAATTATTGCAACAAAAAATTGTTCTTCTGAATTTAGTGAAAAATTGTTGTGTCAATTTTTTATAAAAATAAACTGAATAACTACAAAAAATATTTTAAAATTTAGGACCTTTTATTGGTCTAGGTTTTTGAGAATTTGAAAAAAATATTACACTTCATCAAAAAAACTAAATAGAAAAGTCTTCAGTTCTCTACCTCCTCATAGAACTCACATCAAAATTAAATCTACTAATCCGGTACAAAAATGAATTTAAAATATATGGTTGGAATTTAATATGCATGGTAAAGGGTTTTGAAAATGATAATAAAAAATTGTAAATTTTTTCATTTATTTCAATATATATATATATATATATTAAAGAATATTTCTAAAAACATTAAAATCCATACAATTTTTATAACATTAATTTCATAAAATAATTATATTTGAAAAGAATATTGGGATTTAACCATAGAAAATAACACATTTTTTGGGTCATTTATGATAATTAGAAAAGAATAATTAAACTATAATTCCACTAGTCATAACTCATATGGAAAAAAGACACCTTAAGATTTATGGGTTAACTCCTTATAACATAAAAATCATTATAATAGTGCCATTTTTTGGAAAATAGGTTTAATAGAGCTGTAATTCCCAATCATAACCCAAAACCTTTCAAAACTGGATACATAAAATTATTTTCTTTTAAAGAATTTTTTTTTTAAATTGCATAAAAAAAACCATGATAGTTTATAAAACCATTTTTAGGAGAATAGTATGCTCAAAAATTACTATACTTATTTAAAAGTTAAAAATAAAATTTATAATAAAATTTGTGTACACATGATTAAAAAGGCATGGAATTCCACTTATAAGTTAGATAACGACCATACCTAATTATGCATTACACAACAGGGGATTCATATACAATTTCATACATGAAATAATAACTTATTTAGGATTATAACATATAATAATAGCTATTAACATTTAACACATCAATATAAACATTAAAACGATTCATTATGAAAAAATTTCTAACATTTTCAAATAGATTTTTAAAAAATATTAATCCCAATTTAGTAATGAATTCATTTACATATATGTATATTCACCAATATAAATCATTATACATTTTAAATAAAATTATGTTTTGAAAACCTAATAAATCCCTTTAATGAACATAAGCATTCCCTTTACAAAATATAGTCCTACATATAAAATTTAAAACAAAACCGGTATCTTATCAAATTTTGAAAAATAGATAGCTATATATATATAAATATTTTTTAAATAACAGAAATTGATCAATAATAAAATCAAAACCTTACAAACCACAGGTTTCGATTTTTTTTAAAGAAAAAATCCTTTATTCTATAAATTTTGAAAAATAGATAGTCATATATGTATATATATACATATATTTACACATATATATGAAATTTTTATTAAATAAAGATATTTTGATTAAACAAATAGATCCTTCAATAAATCTATAATAATGGGGGATTTATATGGATTCCCATAAAACCTAAATTTAATACAAATATTTGAAAATAAAAATTCTTCAAATAAATAAATATGTATGTATATTTTTTTAATATTAAATTATATATATACATGTCTTGGGGAAATCAAAAAAATCGAACACTTGTTTTTGGATCAAATGATGGATTGGGGTTTCATGAATTCAAGTAGAATGAAATAGAGGACTTGAGAGGATGATGGTTGGGAGTTTCAAAGTGTGCATATGACAGTCTAAATAAAATATGTTTGCTAAAATAATACACCCTTTTTGAAAAATTGTCCATGGGTTTGGACCCATTTGGAAAATTTTCACAAATCAAAAAAACATTTAATAATCCCAAATCTTAAAAAATGAAAAGTGGGGATTAAAAATGACCCAATTTGAATTAAAAATAAAGGTGAAAAATCAATTATATATATATGTGTGTGTTATTATTAGGTCTTGTAGAGGATGCTGAGACTTGGATATAAGGTTTCAGTTTGAATTAAAACCTTATGTTTTGTTTTATAAAGAGGAGGAAATAAAAATGGTCGGATGAAAGAGACATCAATGAAGGAGAAGGGATGGACCAGCGGTGCAGAACCACTAGTGAAAAATCATAGGGTTCTACATGGAAGAAGATGAGAGAAAAAATGGAGGGCTCAGATCATCCTAGTGGGATCAAAAGACTGGAAATTAATGCCACATAAGGGAAAAATGATAGATTGACCTGTATTGGAGGAGATAGTCTTGATCGAAGGTGGTCCGATAATGTAGTCGAGATCTCACCCTATGGGAAAACACACTTCTCACATAAAAAACATTTATTTTCTGGAACTGCCATATATGACAAGACATTGGATTATCTTATCTTGTGAAACAACACACAAAAATGAATCCTTACACATGGGATCCCACTTAGACCTTGGCCCAAACTATACCCAGATCCGGCCTCCAGTACACCTATGATCGGTTTGAGACTTTTCCCACATATACATGGTCTGATCTATCATGCTGCTTTAGTGGGCTTATTTTTTTCCCACATCACCTTGACAGCTTGCCCAAACAAGAAATTCTTGGTTGTGTTTGGAACATAGAATATTTTGTATAAAAAATTTCTTACAGATAACCAAAATCATTCATTTATTTTTATCACATTATAAAGATTAATTATATAATTTAAAAAGTTTTTTATATTAATATTATTTTGAATTATAAAATTATCTTTATCAAATCCTAAGGTTATAATATCAAAGTATTAATTAGAACATTACATGTCATTAATTTTATTATTTATAAATATTATTTTAAATTAATTTTGAATTTTGAAAACCCAAACCAGTAAAATTAAATGACAATCCAATAGTTATAAAAACTTCAATAGTTCTTAAAAATTCCTATGTTTATTTTTTACAACCATCATATAAATATTATAAATACCTATCCTATCCATTCCAAAACATAAAAACAATCATCATACTTATTTTATTTATTCCAATTTTTTTATACATTCGTAAAATTCTTAGGATTTCCATTATTCTTATCTCTATTGATTTACTTATTATGGTAGACGAAATGGATGAAGTTTACAATCAGTTTTATTATGCTGATTAGAGGCATTCTTGTGGTTCTTCTTGTTCTTACAATGAGTTTTCTAAAGTATTTGAGGTTTTTAGGCAAGTAATGATGTATTTTATTAGTATTTTATTAATAAAATTATTTTACCATGTGTTCTTATTTTCTTTAATTTGTTTTAATTAATAAAATTTATTTTTACAAAAATAAGAATGTAAACAACATTAATGCATCATTTTCTTGGGGCATTACAAAAACATGGGAGTTATTTCTTATTTATTATGGGATTTTATTTCAGGTTTGAAAAGGGAAGACAATTGTTAAAAGTATATATATTGATTCCAAGATATAAAGGGCCTCCTTTTATAGCCTTGAAAACGATGTGGAGGTTCTAGATTTCATCATGGAGAATTAAGATGAAGAAGACCCGAAAAAATTAATTTTTTATTACATTAAATATTGGATTAGATTATCAAAATTGACCCCTTGATACCGAGAAGCCACCATCGAGAAGTAGATGGACCACCCTGAAGTCCCTATACACTTCTTTATTCCTTAAGAAATCCAATAGTCCACTCCCTTTATGAAAATGGTCTCTTGGATATTGAGGTTGCTTCTGTCCATAAAACTAGCTAGCCAATGGAACTGCACCAGCTTTATAGTGATGAATTTTGTCTTAATAGATTTTCCATGGAATTCTAGCTACCATCATGGGTCCTCAAAACCTCTTTAATATTCCTTCCATGTATTTATCTAATCGATTAAGTCTTCAAAATATATAGGAAATAGTCTTCTAAAAGCCATGGAATTCCATCACATGATTCTTTTCGAACATGAATAAGATTCCAAAAAGTCATAATGATGTTAAAATAAATAAAACAATTATATTAATAATTGGGTGTTTTAATCATTAAAAACCATTATAGATAGATAGGTACAATAACCTTAGACCTTGTTTATTCTAAAAAAAGTAAATTCCAATTGTGTGTTGTGAAATATATTCACACTATGAAGAGATGACTAATATTTTTACCACAACATATCATCAATGATTATAAGGGTAAAAATAAATTTAAAATTTGGAAAAATAATTTAATTATTAATATTATGATTAAAATTTTAGTCCATCATATTTCTATGCCATTATTTAAGAAAACCAAACATAAACCATGCATTATGCAGGCTGCCACCTCCACAAAGTTACATATCCATTTTTAATCTAGTTTCCTTAAAATTTATTGAGAAAACTTATAATATTATTGAAAAAAAAAAATTTTCTAAAAAATATATTTTTTATTATTTAGTAATATTATGATTCCAAAAATAAAATGCATTCATATATATAATCATCATCTAATTATGTTTATCAGATGTTTGCCTTGGTTTAACTACCTACTTGAACCATAAAATAAAATTATATCATAGATGAATATGAGAAAATAATTTTAAAAACTATAGGATATAAATAATTCAATAAATTTATTTTTTGGAATGGTAACATTAATATTAATCTAATTAATTAATATATTAATGCTTGTTCATTAAAAATCACTGAATCAGGATCATCGCTGATTTCATCATTAACTATTATAACAAAACAATAAAATAGAATAACATTATAAAATTATAAATAATTATAAACAATTAATTATAATACATTATATTATTTGAAAATGATGATGTTTGGGATAATAAGGATAAACGACCTTTCTAATATGAAACTAGTTTAGATTGATGAAGATTATTCTCACATGATGTTGAAAATAGATCATAACTGACTAATATACTTATAGATAATAATTATAAATTATCTTTATAAACGTTTATATATATAAAAAAATGTTATTATATATATTATTAATATATTTATGTTTTTTATATAGGATATTAGAGTGAATTCGAGTAAAGTGGGGAAATAAGATAAGGGTTTCTTTTCTAAAATTTACACCCCTTGTGACATATTTCTTATTATACAATTTTTTTCTTTACAATGAAATATATATATATCCTAACATGTTTCCTTAACCATGTTTATTTAATTCATGGGGTTTTGAGATCCATTTTATTTTCACTCTTTAGACAGATTTTGATTCAAAAGATACTAATGTTTTAAGGTTTTTTGTTAACTCAAATCCATCTATTGAGTTATAATGCTCTCTATTAAATTTATTTATTCTATAATTGGTTTATAAACATTTTTAGTATATTTAATATAAATTAATATTCCTATTTAGTGGATAATGAAATTTAAATTATATTCATAACCTTGATAAAATTTTATTCCTACAATGTATATCATAGTTGGGAATAATTCCCATCCTTTATAATGATGGACTACCCTCCATGTACAACTTTTCATTTCCACTAATTTTTTAATTAGAATTGGAAACCTAACAATGTGTAATATCTTATGAAAACAATATTTCCATTATCATTTTCTTAAAATGACATTTTTTACTCTTTTTTAATTTTGTGGGTTCTCAATAATGATATTTCAAAATATTTACAAATGATTTACATACATTAAAATCAAATGTTTTATTATCCATACTATATTTATTTTGAAGAAATTAAATCATTTTAAAGGGTATATTATTAAGGTTTAATTTTCAAAATAATTTTTTAATGTTTTCACTTCAGGTTTTTTAAAAAAACTTTTTAAAGTACCTTTAACATCATCTTTTTGTGATAATGTTAATTTTTTTAAAATAAATTTTTAATTTTTTATTCCATATCAACACATTGTTTGTCATATTATATGAATCATTATCCTAAAGTTTACATGGTTTTAAATAGAAATTATTTTCTCATATTTTTATAAAAAATAAATTCTATAAATATTTGAAAATATCAATGACATTTATTTTTTCAAAAATGATTTTTTATGGAACACCAAAAAATTGTTTTTAATCCATGTCCTTGTCCTTTGATGGTCACTAATAGAATCTGGTTGCTACTAATACTGACACAAAATCCAGACCATGACAAGGCTTGAAGGGAATTTTGTATCCCCACAGGATGGAAAAAGTTCCCAGGTATCAATAAATTAGTTTTTGAAATGAATTACCTTAGTATGAAAGCATATAACATTAAAAACAATCCATAATAAGAATCTAAAATTTTCATGCCAAACAAGACTTAATCAAAATCTAAAACTGAATACACTATTTTAAATAATTTAAAATAGGTCCAAACATAAATAAAAATAGCATAAAATCAGAAAAAAATACTCAACACAACAAGGGGTCATCACTCCTGAGCCGTCTCCACAACACCACACTACAGGAGGGGACTAACAATCTGAACCACCTTCACCCGAGGCATTTCCTTTACCCGAGTCAAACATAACCTAATATACTTAGTCCCAAGTGGTTAAATTACGCTGTGATACTATTCCCAATAGGATACCACCTAAATATTACAATGGGTATGCAATATAAAGTTAAAAGCATACAGTTTTACAATGTAAAGAAAAACGACGATAAATTCCAAGAAATGTAACTTTCCATTGTAAAACATTTTCAAACTAAAAAATTAATAATGTTAAAAAATTTAAATAAGACATGTTAAAGAATTTTAAGTACATCCAAACACACCCTAATACAAGGTTTTGAGCACCAAAACTGGGAACACCCCAAGGAAACTAGATAATCTCAGGTCCTATGTACCTCATACCTCTATGTAAAGAAACCATGTCAAAAATCCTTTCCCGTGAATGGGCCACTAGTAAAAAACATACCCATAACCTAGTGGTCCCAAAACATCATCCATATGGTTTAGTTATTGTTTTTGTCATCCATTTTTTCAGTGAAATAAGTACAATACACATCAGATCACTAGTCGTACTACTATATATCTGCCCACTTAGGTACCTGGCTTCCCCCTTTGTGATAAATTTTTTTTAGCAAGATAAAAACATCCATTTTAATATAAAAACACCACAAATTGTAACATAAAAACAATATAGTATCTATAAAATCTTTATACAACTAAACAAACACAACAACAAAATTTGATTTTCAATAAAACCACTTTCCAAAATCACACATAGTTTTGCACTAAAAACACCTTGAAATACCATCTTTTTACTCCATATGCATACTTAAAAGTTCCTAAAAGATAAATGGAACCCCAATTTTTTTTAATTAAACCGAAAAATCAGTTTTAGGTCATCCTCCTATAATATAAGAAGTTATATATTTGTAAAGCCTCCATTTTTAGACAAACATGGCACTTAAAGTTCATATGCTTCACAAACACCATTAAAAGAGATTGTCACAGTAAAAAAATCATATAAACATAAAAAACATGTTTTTAGCAATAGTAAATTTCAATAACATCAATTAAGTATCCATAGAAAATCCCCAAATAAACTAATAATATATTTCTATGAAAAACCCCAATTTCACATGAAAATGTCACAAAAAAATTAATTTTCTTTACAAATACATCTAAAACCAAAATTTTCACCAATAATCAGATGAGGTAATGATGAAAATAATAAAAATAAATAATTATAACTCACAAGGATTTCATACATATTGGAATCACCTTCCAAAACAATGAAAACCCTTGAATATATGTGTGAAAATCAAACCGCACCACTACCGCACCACAAGGGACATAGATCAAGGCTAAAACAAAAATAATAGATGAATAAATCTAGAATCAAAACCTATGTTCGAAACTCTTGTTTTTGGACATTAGGAACCTCAAGGATAAGGGAAGAAACCCTAATAAAATTGAATGAAACCCTAAGAAATTTGGAAGAAGAATGAAGGAGACCCACTTGAGAGATCTTGAAGAAATCGCTCCAAATATACCAGTAGATGAATTTTAAAACATCCAAAAATAAAATTGAGGTTAGAATAAGGAAGATAAGAACTATTGAGAACTAAAATGGGGGGAAAAGATTAAAAATTGATATAGTTATAAAGGAATCAAATTAACTTTTTAAATATGGACGAATTGTCAACGCTCAAGATGTTTTGGCCAAATCCATGAATAAAATGAACTCTAAATAGGGGTAAAAGAGAATGGGGACTTGACTAGCTTCATTGATCTCATGTTAGAGGTGAAATCAATGAAAAATAATTAAAATTTAATAATATATTAAATAAATAATTGTTTTTTACTAGAAATGAGCTTCTAGGATGCTCGAATTCCTTAAATAAAAACCTAAATATACCATGAATAGGGATTTATAAAGGGCCCAAATTGATATTTTGGTGTTAATATGTTAGGGGAGTCCAAGTAGGAGTTTTAATGGATGAATAATGTTGAAAAATGATATGTTATAAAGGAAACAAATTTTATTTTTAATTCTAAAAATGGGCTCACGGTTTGACCCAAATTTTTAAAACCCACCATTTCCACCAAAATGCATGGGAAACCCAAAAAAAAAAGAAATAATGGAAATTAAATGAAAAATACCTTTATATTATTTCATGTATGTGACAATTATCTCCACCATGAAAACATTCCATCTGAGAAATTCAACCTGAAGTTTGATCAGAAAACAAGAATATGTACTCTTCCTCATCCCATGAATTTCGCTCCCATGTCTTATGTGTATCATTATAATGATGCCAAAGAACCCAGACCAGTGGAATATACTTTCTCTAAATCACTTTTTCTTAGAAGTACACTATTCTCACCGACCACTCAACAACAGATAAATCTAGCTTGGTCTCCAGTTCTTCCCAACTCATGACATGGGATGGATCCGAGTTATATTTCATCAACATGGAGACATGGGAGACATAAATGATCTTTTTCAACTAAGAAGGTAAATCCAACCTATATGCTTATTTTCCAATATTTTCGGTGATCTCAAAAGGTTTGAATTACTGTGTCATCATCTTTCTTTATTTTCCCAATCGACGATGGCATAGAAGAGGGGCCACTTTCATGAATACCCTGTCACCCACATAAAACTCTAAGTCTCAACACCTCTGGTCAGCACATGATTTATGGTGACTCGGAGCTGTCAATAAATGCTTCCTAATGAACTTGACCTTCTCAGACGTCTGTTACACCAGATTATTCCCCAGTAGTGAGGTCTCACCTACCTCATCCCAACATAGGGGGGACCTACATGGCCGACCATAGAGGACCTCAAAATGAGCCATATGAATTAAGGATTGGTAACTATTATTATAAGAAAACTTAACCAACCCCAAATGGTTATCCCATGGACCTTAAAAGTCTAAAACACATGCACAATGCATGTCCTTCAAAATCTGATTCGCCCACTCTATCCGACCATCCGTTTTAGGATGGTAGGTAATGATCATCTTAATCTGAGACCCCAAGGCCATCCAGAGGCCATCCCAAAATAGAGAAGTGAAGTGGGTGTCCCTATATGAGATATATGATGATGTAAAACCATGGAGACTTACCACCTCTTGAAGACACAAACACCCAACTCATCCACTTAAGTTGTATCTTTGATCGGAATGAAGGGCGATGATTTGGTTAGATGAACAATCACCACCCAAATGACATTTTTACCCCAAGGTGAACAAGGCAAGACAACAATGAAGTCTATAGAGACCTCGTCCCACTTCTAGGTAGGAATGGGTAATGGGTGGAGCAAACTAGAGGGCCTCTAATGCTCTGCTTCCACTTGCTAGCATATGTAGAATCTCAACATGAATTATGTGATGTACCATCTCATACATGGCTACCAGAACTACCAAAACACATCATAAGACATATTTTTGGAACGTGTATGGATAGAACACTGAGACTGGTGGCTATCCTACATCACCACCTTCCGTAGGGATAACGATACTACTGAACGGCCGTTGAAGCATAGGATGCCCATGGGAGATGACGACCAATTAGAGGACATCTCCCCACCTTGAAGAAACTACCCCGACCACTGAAAAAGCTCATCATTGGGAAATTCTCACTAAATTAACTCTAACAGAGAAGGATTCCACTGAACTCCCTCCAAGAACACACCCCCATTCAGCTCATTGGTCTCCACATGCATCTGATCAAAGAGCCCCATCAATGTCCACTCGTCACTGGACTTCCACAAAGCATGAACTGGAACTCTTTTCTTAAGGAATTGGCCAACACATTACCCTTTCCTGGGGTATAGAAAATATCAAAGTTGAACCCTTGCAAGTACTCGATCCAACAGAGCAACCAGAAGTTGAGGTCCTTTAGGGAGAAGATATAGAACAACCTTTTTTGATCAAATTAGACCACAAACTTCTCCCCAAATAGGTAGTGATTCCAGGTCTTCAAGGCATGAATCACTACTGCCTACTCCAACTCGTGGGTCAGGTAAATATTTTTGTGTGTTCGGAGTTGATGAGATCCATATGCCACCACGTGATCATACTACATTTTCATACACCTAAGACCCATACCTGAAGCATCAAAATACACCACATAACCCTTTTCATCCTCTTGTAAAATTATAATGGGGGCGGTATTCAACCACCTCTTCAGCTCCTTGAAGGATTCCTAACATTATAGGGCCCATAAAAACTTCTTCCCTTTTTAGGTGAGCGCTGTCATCGATGAAGCAAGCCGAGATAAATCCCAAACAAAACGCCTGTAATAACCATCCAGGATGAGAAAACTCCTAGTCTCGAACACATTCTTCGACTGCTCCCATGACATAATCACACTAATCTTCTTGATGCCCACCGAAACCCCCTTCTCTAAGATCACATTCCCAAAAAATTTCACTTCTCTGATCTATAAAGTGCATTTAGACATCTTTTCATAAAGGTGATGCTCTTGTAACGTTCTCAGAACAATTTTTTAGTGATGCACATGTTCCTCAGATGTAAAATAAACTAGGATTTCATCCAAAAATACCCCCAAAAAATCATGATACTAATGGAAAACATTGTCCATGAGTGTCATAAAGACCACTGGAGAATTGGTTAATCCGAAGGGCATGACCAAATACTCAAAGTGGTCGTACCTGCTTTGGGAGGCTGTCTTTGGGATATCTGCCTCTTTCCCCATGAGTTGATGGTATCCCGAACACAAGTCTATTTTTGAGAACCACTTTTCCCACTTAAACTGATAAGACAAATCATATATTCTAGGATAAGGATATTTATTCTTATTTGATACCTTATTTAGCTTCAGTTAGTCAATACACAACCCGAGGGATCCATAATCTCTTTCTGACAAAAACATAGGAGCAGCCCAAGGAGAGTTGCTCAGACGAATGAATAATTTGTATTATAAGTCATCTAGATATATATTTAATTCCAATTCGTTGTGGGGGACATGCAATATGAGGGAGGAGATATCGACTGTGTTCCCGGGGACAAATCAATCAAAAAATCCACATCCCGCTCAGAGGGAAAACCTGAAACATCATCCAGGAATACTTTTGGAAACTCATTCACTACATGAGGTAGTAAAAATTCAAGAGAAATACCATTGTACTCTAGAATTAGAAATAATAACCAGAAGATAATAATTCCCAACTTTGGGAGTGGAGGTCCAACATGACCCGACTGAGGATCCCATTCTCCTTGAAAAACCTGACAACTCCAATCTGGTGAATTGAAACTCACATTCCTCCTGTAGCAATCGATATGTTCTTGGAAGTGTACTAGACAATCCATTCCAAGTAACATGTAAAATTTATTCATACCTAATACCAAGAGGTCCCACTCCATCTCAATATCTGACATAGAGAGCACACATGATGGGAACCTCAGACACTGCTCCTTTTCATTCGCAGTGGCATCACCAAATCTATCACAAAAAAAAACCAATGAGTTGGAAAGTTTAGCATGTCCAAAAAAATGTAATAAATTAATGAAATAGAGGAACCCGTATCAAAAATAGAAACAAATATAAAAGATGCGATCAAAATGGTACCTCAAACTATCAACGGTCCGACCTCTGATCCTACTGGTGTCTGATCCACCACATGGAGATGTCTGATCTCTGCCTGATGACGACCACTGGTCTATGGATTTTCCCTAAACTGGATCTGCCTAGAAGATGACCCATACCTACCACCAAAGCCACAAAATCAAGATCCTCCCATCCATGATGGTTCTGACTATGTTTGAACTCCTTTTGAAGCCATTGACCATGCCCCGTTCTGAAGTGGTTGTGCCACCCAGCAGAAGCACTGCAAGTGACCCATACCTCCTCATTGGTAACATGGTTTTGGAGGAAGTGGGCTTGCTGGTCAGATGTGCGTTGGATTCCCACTACTGATACTGACCGATAGAAACTAGCCCTGCCTTTCTAGTCAATCTACACTTTGCATACCCAATCAACCACCTCAACATAGGTACCAAACATAAACAAGAAAACCTTGGTGTATATCTCTATTCGCAAATGTTTCTCAAACCTATGTGCCTTCACCTTCTCATTTGAGACAATTTCAGTAGTATACTGAACCAACTCAGTGAATCAATTGGTATACTCCATCACAGATATATTCCCTTGAGTAAGATCCAAGAACTCTTGGGACCTAGCATATGCTAAGACCTTAGGATAGTAATGCTCATTGAAGAAAACCTTGAAATCTATCTAGAACATCTGATCATTATTCCCAGTATGAAGTACCAATTCCCACCACCTGTGGTTGGGACATTCCAAAAAAAAGGAGGAACATTTCACCCTGATTTCCTTAGGAGTATACAGGAACTCAAACATGAGCTCAATATTTTTGAGTCATTTACCTACTTCCTGGGGTTCTTTGTTGCCTTGAAAAGAAGGAGGCTTGTTCATTAAAAACTTTTGAGCATTATCTTTTATAGGACCCGTCTCTTTTTCTATAACTGGAATGGAAAAATAAACCTATCCCTATCCCAGAGCTTATACATCCAATACCACAACCCTGACTAGCCTCTGATCAATTGGTGTGGGAGAACTCTCTCCGACTTCCTCCCGTGGGAGCATGAGAGATTTTCAGGGAGGCATGTTGCTACAAAATGCAACAATAAAAAAAATTCAATACCAAAATTCTGAAAATCTTAATCAAATAAATAAAATTTAAATAATCTAATCTCATTATAGTAATAATATAAGCAAATACTCTACCCCCGCCTGATGTCCATGTATAGTCTACAACCCACACGTCTCAACCAGGAGTAAAGTCAAATAAAAAATTCCAATGTCCCATGGTGAATAGAGATCTACCAAGAAAGGCAAGGGCCAAGAACCATACTCATGACCAAAACTCGGAGTCCTGAAAATCATATC
Source organism: Viscum album (assembly GCA_963277665.1). NCBI lineage: Eukaryota > Viridiplantae > Streptophyta > Magnoliopsida > Santalales > Viscaceae > Viscum > Viscum album. Next base: position 1,432,496,711 of record OY728138.1, on the reverse strand, counting down.
TTTTGTCTTTCTTGGCTCATCCCAAAATTATAATGTATTTGAAAAACATAAACCTCCTTTAATACCATTTTATCACGAACTGAATCTGATCGCCACTAATAATGGCACTAAATCCAGCCCATGATAAGGCCCAAGGGTAGTTCCCTATCATCATGGGATAGAACAAGTTCTTAGGTGTAAATAAATTAGGTTTGGGAATGATATACCTAGGAATGAAATCATGAAACATTAAAAACAATCAATAATAAGAATCTGAATTTTTCATGCCAAACAAGACTTAAGAAAAATCCCGAATTGAATAAATGGTTTTAAATAAGTTAAAATAGGTCCAAACCTAAATAAATTTTTTGGAAAATTATCCCCAAAGACTCCACATGATAAGGGGTCACCACCCCTGAGCTATATCCACAACACCGCATCGAAGGAGGGGACTAACAACTCGAACCTCCTTCACCCAATTCTTTGCCTTTACCTGAGTCAAACATAACTAAGTCTACATACACCAAAAGGGTTTAAGTATGGTGTGATCTTAATACCAATAAGATACCACCCAACTATTACAAATCATATTCAATACAAAGTCAAAAGCATGCAGTTTTACTATGTAAAGATAAACGACGATAAATTCTAAGACATGTAACTTTCAATTTTTAATAGTTTTCAGACTAAAAAATTCAGAATGTTAACATATTTAAATAAGAAATGTTATATACTATAAATTACATCGAAACACACCCTATTACAAGGGTAAATACCAAAAATTAAACTTGCACCAAAATCGGGAACACCTCTAGGAAACTAGATTGTCTTTGGCCCTATGTATCTTGTACCTCGGTGTAAAGTAACCATGACACAAATCCTTTCCCATGAACGAGCCACTAGTATGGAACATACCCATAACCAAGTGGTCCCCAAATATCATCCATATAGTTTAATTATAGTAGATATTATCCATTTTATCAGTAAAACAGAGACAATACCCATCCAGATCACTAGCCGTACTAGTACATATCTACCCACTACTGGTCACATACAAACAATATAGTAGGTATACAAACTTTATACCACATAACACACACAACAATACATTTTGGTTTTCAATAAAAGAACTTTTCTAAATCTCTCATTGTTTTGCACCCAAAATACTTTAAAATCCCAAATTTTTACTCCATGTGCATACCTAAAAGTAACTAAAGTAGAAATTAAAGCTAAACAACATTCAATGAAACCAAAAAATCAGTTTTAGGATAACCCCATATAATTTAGGAAGTTATATAATTGTAAAACCCCCATTTTCACACAAACATGGCACTAAAAGGTCATATGCTTCACAAAAACCATTAAAACAGATTTTTCCAGAAACAACCAAAAGATATTAACATCCAAAACATGTTTTTAAGCCATATTAAATTTCAATAACATCAATTAATTAGCCATAGGGAAGCCCCAAATGACCCAACAAAAGATTTCTATAAAAAACAACAATTTCACAAGAAAATAGAACTAAAAATTCATTTTCATTACAAATAACTCTAAAACCAATTTTCCACCAATAATCAGAACAGGTAAAGATGAAAACTCTATAAAAACTTCATTCTAACTCCCAAGGATTGCATACATATTAGAATCACCTAGAAAATTAATTAAAACCCTTGAATCGTTATTTAAAAATCAAACCACACCACCGCTGCACCACATGGGAATTAGATCAAGCCTAAAACAAAAATAATAGATGAAGAAATATTGAAGAAAATCCTAGGTTTAAAGACCTAGTTTTTGGACATTCAGAAAATCAAGGATAATAAAATAAGACCTAAGAAAATTGAATGAAACCCTAAGCACATTGAAAGAAGAATGAAGGAGACCGACTTACTTGAGGGATCTTGAATTGATCTCCCCAAATATACCAGTATCTGAATTTCAAAAACATCAAAAAATGAAATTGAAGTTTGGATAAGGATGAGAAGGTAAATTTATAACTATAATGGAGGAAAAAGAGTGAAATTTGAGGGAGTTATAAAGCAATCAAATTTCATTTTTAAATATGGATGAATTGTGAAATATTTAGATGTGTCAACCTAATATGTGAAGCACATGAGCTCCAAAGATGGGGAGAAGTGAATGGGGATGCGCCTAGGTTCAGTGGGCATGGGTTAGAGGTTGAAGCACCAACAAATAATTAAAATCAAATAAGATATTAAAGAAACAGTTTTTTAAAACTGGAAATGGGCTTCTGGTATGTCCTAATTCCTTAAATAAAAACCCAAATCATCCATTGTTAGGGATTCCTAAAGGGTCCAAATTTATATGCTGATGTGGATATGTCTGCGGAGACCAAGTAGGAATTGTAGTGGATGAAAAATGATAAAAAATGAAGGATTTATAAAAGAAACAAAATTTATTTTTAAATATAGAAATTGGCTCACAGTTTGCCCAAATTTTGAAAACCCACCATTTCCTCCAAAATGCATGCGAAACCCTCAAAACAAAGAACGAATGGAAATTAAATGAAAAATACCATAAAAATAATTTATTTATGTGACATTGATATAAAAAATTCTTATTCAATGATATACTTTGAATGACATCATCCAATTTAATTCTCTATATGGATTATGAAATGTTCCCTTATATCGTAGAAGTGATGCATCACTACATTTATATTGATTAATCATTGAATATTTATAAACCCAATTATTACTAAAATTCCATTATTTTCATAATACCCTATTTTCCATTGGTTTGATCTAATGGTAGTTACCTATATGCATTAAATTTAACGATTATCAAAATTATTAACTAAACTTTAAATAATTTCCTTATGCAATGTAAATACCGTTTACCCTATTATTAGGATTTATGGGTATTTTCCTGGAATTATACTGTATATATTTCAATTCCCATTATTTTATAAAGGTATGAAATGTTATGATATTTATTGTAATTATTATTTTTTTCTTTACATTATTCCTTTTGAAAAGTGATATGAAATCCATTTTATTTCCATGGGTTCTTTGGGATATGAAGATTGGTTGACTTTTTTTGGCACACATATCTAGGGGTAATGATGGGTGGGGTTTTATATCACCCTCCAATTAATTGGTTTATGACTATATAATATGAGATTTTTCAGCATCTTAATAATTATTTAGTTCACACATACATTCTCATAATGATTTTTCTCATAGTTTTAGGCATGTAAATAGTGACTATCTTCAAATAGAAATAGGAACGATGAGTTTTATAATAAATTATTTCCTATAATTATTGTGGTCTCATATCTCCATTTTTTGTTCTATAATATTTCATTAATTTATTTTCATTATAATTATTATTTTAATCCCATAGAGATTATATATTTTTTATATTCTTTCAGACACATTTGATTCATGTCTTATATTATTCAAAAACATTTTTCCTAAATAATGAATTTGGATCTATGATTTTTTGTGTACGATATTTTTTGTACTAAAATTATACTTATTTTATTATATTATAATAACTTATGATCATTGATAATTATTAGTTTTGATTACCCTAACAGAGCATCTAATTTCAACCCTTTATATATTTCTATTTTCACAGGTGTTAAGGGAATGTAATTTTTATTATGTGTATATAAGTGTATCATGTATGGATAATTTTTGAGGAAATTAATAATTTATTATAGATTACTTATTTTCTTATATATTAGGAAAAATTTCTATTGGTTGAAAAAGAATCAGGTTTTATTAGTTAATGATTTCCTTATTTATAAAAAAACAATAATCCTAGAAGTTAATGGGAATGATTATAATGCATTATATTCATTAATTAATTTAATTAGAGAGTCATGTGCATAGAGAATAATAAAATGAATCAGTTAATAGTATAGATATCATATATATCAATCTTTCATCTGAAAAGGAGCACCAAATAACTCACCAATACTTATTATGTCTTTGAATAATCAAAATACGTGGTGGTTTGTGAGAATGAAATTAAAATATCTCTCCAAAATGTTGAGGTTTCACATCCTCTAAAACATATAATAACTCTTCCCAATGAGTCACTATTGTCCATCACTAATCCTCATTAGTGAAATGCTCCGACTACTATACCTGCATATCTAAATACCACTCCCTCATCTCCTTTTGAATATGCATATTCTATAGCTACACACATACATGTAAAATTATCTTCATATGTAATATTTTATTGATCAAATTAAATATATTAAATTTTCATTACTCATATTAAATATATAGATCAGTCTCGACATCATTGATGTTTATCATAAGAGAATGGTCCAGATGTTATCTATAAAGTTGAGTTTCATAGAATACATCATTCATAGAATAGTATCTTAGAAGAAGAGAAAATGGATATTTCAAGGTATGTATCCTTTTGATAATTGTAAAATTCCCTAAAAACTAGGTTATAATTTCCATTTCAATGGAATTTACATGTTCCCCAACTGAATTGACTCTTTTTATAAAGTAAATACACTCACATTAGATTCTATAAGATGGAATTTTTTACGATGAAAAAAATTTCATCCTACTCTGATCAGTCACTAAGTTGTTTTTTGATCATTTATATATAGCCAATCATTGCTAGAATATGACTTATAATTTTGTAAATCTCACTTAAATGACCTGATATACCATGCCTCAAATATTATTATCTAAATTAATGTATGGACATTTCTATTTTATGAAACAATTACATGAAAAATATATTTTCCCCTTAAAAAACCAAAATAATGGTTGAATACATGCTACATGTCCCCAAACAGAATACGTGATTTCATAAACTACCCAGCTATCAGAGGATGTAAGGAAATAGTCAAGAGCTCCATCATATAACCACCCATATATTTCCCCTTCTTGAAAGGTGATGTAAATAAAGCATATTGATGAGATATTATAATTCATGAAACATAGAGTAAGAACACTCTTAATTAAAAATATAACATTTAAAATAATTTATATAATAGGTCCCACAAATATATTGGTAAATAAAGACCTTTTTCATCTAGAAAAAAATATTCCTGACAACCTGAATGTTATAATAAATGCCTAAAAAACACATAACTATGAAAATTGTAACATCAAACCATTTTTAGATGAGAATTGGACATTACTAAAAAAATATTTATGGGAAACTGTTTCTCAACCTTTACATGGTGGTAGGTATTGAATTATGAAACAAATCTATTTATATCCTTATTCATCCCAAACCATCAATACTAATAATTTAATTCTGTATATATGTGTAACATCCATGTGTTTTATGAAATATTTAAATAATTTTTCAGTATCTTGTTTTGCACGCAATCGTGAGTTTAAACAAATTGTTAGATGCCATTAATATAAATTTACCATTATAAACTAGCCATTATAAATATAAATAACTTTAAAAAAAATATATGATAAATTTAAATCAATTATTTGTCATATTATTTTTTTGAGTGAATGAAATTAATAAGATATTTATGTTATTAAAATGGTATTTTTGATATTCATCAAATAAATATTAAAATAATGTTTTCCACAATTTAATAGATAACCCTTTTAGAAAAATTAATAATTTTAATATTACAATGCAAACCGTTTATTTGTAAGTGGAATATAAAAATTCATATTAGTAAAAATTATGATATTTTCTGATAAACTTCATAATTTGATGAATAGTAAAAATACGCTAAATTTTAATTAAAAGAAACTTTTTCTTTGAGATAATTTATATTTTTAAATTATAATATTTAATGGTTTTAAAGTAAAAATAAAATATATTTTTACCATTTAATATAATTTATTTCATTATCATTAACTTTACTTTGAATTCATAGGTAAAAACATTTCATTCTTTTGCAATGTTTTAACTTTTAAAACCTTTTTTCTCAATAATAGGATTGATTTTAAATTAAATACTGCCACTTCTATGTATTGAATTTGAAAAAATGGATTCCATATTTGGAATAATTAGGTCCAAATTATGTTAATAGGCTACTTTTTATTTTTAGCCATTATGAATAGTAACTATGATAAATTTTATTGACCATAGTTAAAGGTAAATCAGGTAATTAAGAGTATATATAATATTATAAAATTATCCTAATACTTGTATTATTATAATTGGATGATTATCTTTTTTCCTAAATTATAATTGGGTAGAAATGGAATCTATTGGAACCCACTTGGATGTGATTAAGACCTTTAATTTATTTTATTTAAAGAAAGTGAAATATGTCTCACTCAAACTTTAATAATTAATGTATATTTAATATATGGTTGTATAGAATATAAATTCGATTATAAATACTCATTTAAAATATAATTTTCTTTTCATTGTTATGGTAATTTATTTGTAATTTTTAAGAAATATTTAATTACCTTAATATCTTATACATTAATGATGCAGAAATTATTTATTTATTGGAAAATAAAAAATATTGTTTTTATTAAAATTATGATACCATTCAAAAGGCCCAAACATGTAAAAAACGTATTGGTTGAGTAAATATTTACCTTAATCATCCAAATGTCTAATTTTGGACCATTTTAAGCCTTATAAAACAGATTATGACATTTATATTATTTTTTAAAATGATGTCAAAGTTGTCACCTTCATACTTTAATAAAGATAACATTTTAAAAGTTGGGTTTTTTAGACGATAAATTCAACTAAATGTATTCTTATGAAATCTATTAGATGTATATTCATCATAGAGTTTTATATTTAATTTTGTTTTTCGAAAAATAGGTATATTAAAAAATTATACAAAAATAATGTAGTAATTATTTTATTAAGAGAAATATCAAATAAATGGTTTTAAAAATATTAAAATAAATACTATTAAAACTAATTAATGTGCTAAAACAATTTTATAGTAAAATATAACATGTTAGTAATATATTAAATATTTTTGTTCGAACATATCTTATGTTTGGATTTAATTTAAATTCAAATAAATGAATAGTGTCAAAATTGACACTATTGATATTTTATATTATTAAATTGTTTAAAAATCACAAAAATATTTAAAAATTATAAATTGTAATTTATATGGTCTACAATTTCATAAATTATCAAATTGTGGACAATTAACAACATATAAGTATGTATTGATAACAATTTAAAATTTAGAATATTATAACCACAAATAAAATTAAATAGATTAAATAAGGATAAATCAAAATGATAAGGTTTAAAATAAAATCAAAACATGTATAAATTTGACTGGTTGATGATATTAAAACTCTATATTATATAGAAACATATTATAGGTACTGGTCTTCTTAAAAGAACCAACTTTAGTGCCCTAAGAGGAGGTTTAGAAGAGGCACGTCGAAGAAGAGGTAACATCCTTTACCAAATATTTTAAACTTATTTCTTATTCTACTTCCTCTATATGAGTTGTTTCATTTTTTAATAACTCCATTATCACTTTTATACTGATATTTTTTTATGAATATGAAAAAACATAATCCATCTTCTATCCATCCTATAAAAAAAATGAAATCACCACGCGTGTGTACGTACGGCCTACCGTCTCCACGTCGTGGTGTAATCTGTTTTTCATCACCAACATGCATAGATGAGTATAATGATGGAATAAATTACTATATATGATTATTATAAAGTGATATTGATTTTGAAATATTATAAATCATACACTTCAATTCAATTCCACAATTATGAGAATGATATCATCGCTTGTGCATACGTACGACCTACCATCTCCACGATGTGATGTGATTAATTCTACATGATCTTCATTGAATAATTATTATATAAATTTAATGAATAAATATGATATATATTATACTAATTACATTTATTAAATTATATATATATATATATAACCTAAGAATAGGAATAATAATTTATTCGACAAAACATGCATAAGAACATAAAGCAGTTAACACCCGAATAACAAGTAACAATGAAATGTTACTAATAAACAGATAAGAATATGACCATATATGATATCATAAAAATGATTATGATTCTGGATTAAGTAAATGAAATTATTTAAATCATTATACATGAGGTTCAAATATGTACCATGCATATCGGACCTAAGGTAAGGGAAAATCTCAGAATCTCATTTTTATCCGAGATTGTTTTTACTTTAGTATTTACTAGGGAATATTTATCATCCACATTCATATTTCCTATATATATAATATTATTTTTATCCTCCTAAAATTTTTTAAATCCAATTTTTCAAATTGGTGAATTTTTAGTATAAGATATAATAGGAATCTTTTGTCGTTTGCAGAACGAGATAATTTTTGACTTTTCAGTCCATAGTATGAGAAGAATGTTTTTTTACCTTATACGGCATGAACAGATTTTTTTTCTTTCAGAGAAAATTATTTCCATGAAGCTTCCTTTAAAATTTATCAATTTTATATTCAACTAACTTCTTTTATTTTATAATTGCATGACTTATTGAGAATAGAAAATGTTTTTGAAGAATAAAGGATATTTTTTTTCAGGAACTAAGTTCAATTGTTTTATCAAAATTATTTTCCATCTAAGATAATATTGGGTGATGTTTCTATCCCTAATATTACATTTATTTGATTATGTTACAATGGAATTATTTTTATGAAGTCCTTTTATCTTATATGGATTATGTTATGATGACATGATGTTTAAAAATCCCATTATATTACATGGGTTATGCTATGATGTTTGATTTTTGATTTTGTGGCACACATAAGAATGGTTTTATTATGAGATGGGTGGGACCTATATCTCTATCCAATTCATTGGGTAAAGATTTGTATCTTATGAGATAGACATGGCTGGAATGACAAGTAAATCTGGTTCAGTATTACTGGGCTGGAACGAGGAGTGAACTTGGTTCTGTAATGGAATTTGTCCGCTATGATGGTCTTGGTGATGAGAATTAACTAATATGAAATAATTTTATATGCTTATGTGTTTATGCTAGAATGTTTCATGTCTTATGTTCTGATTTTTGGGATTACATTGCAGTTCTATGATTTATCCCATGATATAATATTATGAACTCTTATGCAGGATAATATTTTCAAATGTTTTGATCTTAAGAATATGATATGATTGAAATTTCATTTGTTTACCCTTAATGAGAATTTGAGCTCATCCTTTTGTATGTTTCTTTTCCCCAGTTCAGGAAGAAGTGTATTAAATATGATATCTCAAAAAGGATTCTAGATATGATCAAATAAACGGGAGACAACGTTGATGCTTTATGAACCAGTTGTTTAGGTTTCCAAGTTTCTAAAGACACTATACCTATATGTTCTTATCATGGTTGTGTTATATGTTATAATAAATATAAATCAATTCTTAAGTATTAACAATGTTTGTAATGTATGGTTCGGTATAGTTGGTATCAGAGGAAAGGTATAGTTAACCTTTGAAAACTAGGATGTGAACGCCTTAGTAAGAACCCTAAGGATATGTCTTAGCATAGAAAAAAATCATAGTGTTTTAGAAATGGCCATGAATAAAGTATGATAAGACCTAAAGTGTGAAATTTTATTCATGATTATGTGGTTTTCCTGTTGCAATTAATGTTTCTCACGCTATGCTTCTTCATTTTAGTTAATGGATGGAACCCAAAGGAACCGTGTTAATGCTGAACGTGACGTGAAACGTAATTATTGTCCCCATGAGCAATCAAATGTTATGGGAGATATAATTAAAAATATTTTAGCCATGCTCAAACAACTTTCTCATGCTATGAATCATGTAGGACATCCAAACAAGCAATGTAAGGAGCAATATTCTGTTGAATCCTTTATGACGCAGCGTCCACCTTCATTCAGTGGGTCTTCTGATCCATTAGTTTCTGAATAGTGGATCAATACCAATGAAAATATATTTTCAGTTCTAAAATGTTCTATACATGATAAATTAATCTTATCAGTATATCGTTTGGAAGGTGAAGCAGATCAATGGTGGAATCTTATCAAGAATACGAGGAAAAAAGATGAAATTGAGTCCATGGAATGAGATGAGTTCAATAACTTATTTTTCAATAAGTACTTCCCTCATATTCTTCGAACAAATTTATAGAAGGTGTTTCTTGAACTAAAGAAAAAGGATGATGAATCTATGGGTACTTATGAAGAAAATATTTCAAGACATGCAAGGTATGCTTCATAAATTGTTATCCAACCTGAGAGTAAGATTGATCAATTCTTTAGTTGCTTAAAACCATGTCTTCGAAGGGTGTTCCCCATAAGGGACATCAATAGTTATAAGGAAATTGATTGATGTGCTCTCAAGGTTGAGATGGAGATTAGAGTAACCCCTTAGTCATATGGGTTTGATAAGAAGAGGAAAATGGAATTCAAAAGAAAATATAAAGACCAAACTGAAAAGAAGATGAGTTTTCCCTTATGATCAAAGTGTGGAATGAAACATGGAGTGAATTTTCTTAAAAGGACAAGTAAATGTTTTAAATGTAGAAAATAAGGTCATCGGGTGATTGAATACCATAGTGATGGGAAAAAGATGTCTAATGATGCGAACAAATAAAAATCTACACAAAATACACCTCCTACACTTCAATGATACAAGTGCAAGGAAATGGGTCATTATGCCAATAAATGCCCTAATCAAAGGGTTGTTGATGATTATCCACGTCAAAAAACACTTAAGGACAAAGACAAAGAAAATTCACATGAAATTTCTATTGGTGATGTGGAGTACAATAAAGAAGTGGTGAAAGTTACACATACCATCCACTCTAATGTAGAAAATGTTTTATTTGATTCTGGATCCACCCACTCTTTTATTTCTGAATAATTTTCTAAGGGTGTCGTCGTACTACCTCAATAATTAGATGTTGAGTAAGCTGTGACAACTCCTAATGGAACAACGGTTGCATCAAAAGTTTATAATTCTTCTCCAATTAACATTTGTGGGAAAGTGCTTCATGAAAATCTTGTGATCCTTCTTATAGTGTAATTTTATGTGATTCATGGAATGGATTGGCTTTCCTTATATAGAGCTCCTATCTATTTCCAAATAAAGGAAGTCACATTTCATATTCTAGATCAATATATAATCATCTATCAATGAAAGGATGAATATAACCTTGTAGTTGAAATTTATTCCATATTATAAGTCTTGATTCCAATAAATGATGGTTATTTATCTCAAATGGTTGGAGAAAAACTCATTATTAAGAATATACCCATTTTACGAGAGTTTGATGATGTCTTTCTAGAGAAATTTCAAGGTCTTCCACCAAATTGTGAAGTTGAGTTTTCAATAGAACTCATATTGGGTGCTTGACCATTTCAAAGACACCTTATAGAATGTCCCCAATTGAGTTGTAGGAATTAAAGAAGCAACTCCAAGAGAATCTTAATAAGGAATTTATGCACCCTAGTGCATCACCTTGGGGAGCACCTGTTTTGTTTTTTAAAAATAAATATTGATCAATGAGACTCTGCATTGATTATCGAGAACATAACAAGATCGCTATCAAGAACAAATATCCTCTCCCATGCATTGATGACTTATTTGACCAACTACGTGGAGCTCAATACTTTTCCAAGATTGATCTTCATTCAGGGTATCATCAATTAAGTTTCAAAAAGGAAGATATACCAAAGATGTCTTTTCACAAATGGTATGGACACTACGAATTTATAGTGATTCCATTTGGTATCACTAATGCCCCTCTTATCTTCATGGATATAATGAATAGTGTCTTTAGAGACTATCTTGATCAGTTTGTGGTAGTCTATATAGATGATATTCTTGTCTATTCAAAGAGAAAGGAATAACATTAAGATCAATTAAGAATTGTTTTGAAGACCCTGAGAAAGGAGAAGCATTATACGGAATTTACCAAGTATGAATTTTGGATACAAAAAGTTTCATTTTTGGGTCACATAATCTCAAGAGTGGAGATAACTATGGATCCAGAAAAACAGAGGTTATCAAAAGATGGTTGAGACCAAAAACAGTAACTAAGATCCGAAGTTTTCTTGGTTTGGATGAATATTATCGATGTTTTGTGAAAGATTTTTCACGATTATCTAATCCACTCACCAGGTTGAATCTAAAGGGAGTGAAGTTCATTTGGACGGAGGAGTGTGAAGAGAATTTCAAGGAGTTAAAAAGAAGGTTATCAAGTGCACCTATGCTCACACTACCTTGTAGTGGAGAAAAGTTTGTGATCTATAGTGATGCATCCAAGAAGGTATTTGGGTGTGTTCTCATGCAAAATGTTATGGTGATAGCTTATACCTCACGAAAGTTGAAAATCCATGAGAAAAATTATACAACTCATGATTTGGAGTTAGCCGTGGTAATTTTGGCATTAAAAATATAGAGGCATTATCTTTATGGTGAAAGGTGTGATATTTATACTGATCATAAAAGTTTGAAGTATATTTTCACATAAAAGCAGATGAAAATGCGCCAAATAAATGGTTGGAGTTGATTACATATTATAACTGATCCATACATTACCACCCTTGGAAAGCAAACAAGGTGGCAGATGCATTACACTAACAAGACCATTCCATCTTATCCATGACGAGGATCACGAAAGATCCAGTTTTTATAGATTTGTAAAAGATGGATCTTGAAATTATAACGTAAGGGGAAAAATCTTATCTTTCTCAAATGAATGTTCAATAATCTATACATGTGATGATTAAAGAGGCACATAATGAAGATGTAGAGTTACAAAAGAATGTGAGAAATGTTCCTGAATTCAACATTTATTGTGATGAAATAATAAGGTTCAAGAATCGGGTTTGTGATTCTCCCATACAATAATTAAAGAATGAAACATTGTATGAGGGTCATAGTTCTTCATTATCTATTCACCCTAGAAGCACGAAGATGTATGAAGACCTGAAAGAGTTCTTCTAGATGGATTGAATGAAAAGGGATGTTGCTGAATATGTCTCTCGATGCTTGGTTTGTTAGCAAGTTAAGGCTAAAAGGCAGAAGTCTAAGGGGATGTTTGAACCATTACCTATACCATAATGGAAATGGGGAAACGTTACTATCGAATTTGTCATCGGAATTCCCAAAAAATCCAAATGAAATAAGGATATCTGGGTTATAGTTGATCGTCTTACAAAGTCGGCACACTTCATTGATGTTAGAGATGATTTATCTCTTGATCAGCTTCCTAGGATATATGTAAAAGAAGTGGTAAGATTGAATGGAGTACCACTTGCCCTTATATTTGATCGGGATTTGAGGTTTACCTTGAAGTTCTGGAGAAGTCTTCAGTATTCTCTAGATACAGAGTTGAGTTTCAACACTACATATCATCCTCAGATAGAAGGTAAGTCTGAAAGGGCAATTAAAACTCTAGAAGACATGTTGAGAGTTCGCTCTCTGGATTTAAAAGGTGGTTGGGATCAACACCTACCAATGGTGGAGTTTTCTTACAAAAATAGCTTTCACTCTAGTATTCAGATAGAACCTTATGAAGCCCTCTATAGAAAGAAGTGCATAAATCCAACTTGATGGGATGAAGTTAGGAAATGAAATCTATTATGACATTATCTTCTTAATGAAATGATAGAAAATGTCAAATCTATTCAACAACATATAAGATCAGCTCAGAGTCGACAAAAAAGTTATGATGAAAATCGAAGAAAAGACCTAGAGTTTGAAGTGGGAGAAAAGGTGTTATTATGAATATCTCCCTGGAAGATAGTAATGAGATTCAGAAATAAGTGAAAGCTGAGCCCTAGGTATATCAGTCCCTTTGAAATTATGGATCATGTTGGGAAGGTTTCTTACCGATTAGTGCATCCACCGAATCTTTTTCAAGTTAATGATTTGTTCCATGTATACCTTATGAGAAAGTACATTCATGATCCTTCACATGTACTAATCTCAGAAGTCATACCTCTGGATCAAGATCTTTCTTATAATGAACAACCAATAGAGATTCTGGATCGTAGCGAAAAAGTTCTACAAAACAAGACAACTCGATTGGTTAAAGTTTTATGGAGGAACCACCAATTATAAGAAGCTACATGGGAACATGAGGATATGATGAGGGAAAGGTATCCTCATCTTTTTATTTCCATGTGAATAATTTCAATGGAGAAATTCAGTTTAAGGGGGATATAATGTAACACCCATGCATTTTATGAAATATTTAAATAATTTTTCAGTAGCTTGTTTTGCACGCAATCGTGAGTTTAAACAAACTGTGAGATTCCCTTAATATAAAGATATCATTATAATCTAGCCATTAGAAATATATCCAACTTTTACAAAAAAATCTACGATAAATGTAAATCAATTCTTTTTCATATTTGTTTTTTGAGTGAATGAAATTAATAAGATATGTATGTTATTAAAATTGTATTTTTGATATTAATCAAATAGATATTAAAATAATGTTTTCCTCCTTTTAATAGAAAAGATTTTTAGACACATTAATAATTTTAACTCCATAATGTAAACATTTTCTTTGGAAGAAGAATATAAAAATTTACTTTGGTTAAAATTTTGATATTTTTCTGATAAACATCATAATTTGATGAATAGTAAAAATACGCTAAATTTTAATTGAAAACAAATTTTTTCATCGAGATAATTTATATGATTAAATTATAATATTGAATGGTTTTAAAGTAAAAATATAATATAGTTTTTCCATTTAATATAATTTATGTCATTATCATTAATTTTACTTTGAATTCATAGGTAAAAACATTTCAATATTTTGCAATGTTTTAACTTTTAAAACCCATTTTCTCAACAGCGGGATTAATTTTATATTAAATACTACCACTTATGTGTGTGGAATTTGGAAAAATGGATTCCATATTTGGAATCAGTAGGTCCAAATTATGATAATTGGCTAGTTTTTATTTTTAGGCATTATGAATAGTAACCATGGTAAATTTTATTGACCATAGTTAATGGTAAATCAGGTAATTAAGGGTAAATATAATATTATAAAATTACCCGAACACTTGTCTTCATATAATTGGATGATTATATTTTTCCTTAAATCATACTTGGTTTCAAATAGAATCTATTTGAACCCACTTGAATGTGATTAAGACCTTTAATTTATTTTATTTAAAGAATGTGAAATACATCTCACTCAAACTTTAACAATTAATGTATTTTTAATATAAGGTTATACAGAATATAAATTTGATTATAAATACGCATTTGAAATATAAAATATATTTATTTATTATGGTAATTTATTTGTAATTTTTAAGCTATATTTAATTATATTAATGGATTATACATTAATGATGAAGAAATTATTTATTTAGTGAAAAATCAATAATATAGTTTTTATTAAAATAATAATACCTAACAAAAGGCCCAAACATCGGAAACAAACATATTTTTCGCGTATATATATACTTTAAGAATCCAAGGGTCTATTTGTGGACCAGTTGGAGGCTTATAAAGTATATTATGACATTTATATTATTTTATTCTAAATGATGTCAAAGTTGTCACCTTCATACTTTAATAAAGATAACATTTTAAAAGATCATTGTTTTAGAAGGAAAATTCAACTAAAAGTATTATTATAAAATATATTAGATTTATCTTCATCATTGTATTTTATTTTTAATTTTTATGCAACAAATAATTATATTAAATAATTATACAAAAATGCTGTAGTAATTATTTTATTAAGAGAAATATCAAATAAATGGTTTGAAAAATATAAAAATAAATACTATATGTACTAATTAATGTGATACAAAAATTTTATAGACAAATATAACATATTAGGGATCTATTAAATATTTTGTTTCGAACATATCTTCTGTGTGGATTTTATTTAAATTCAAATAAATGAATAGTGTCAAAATTCACACTATTGATATTTTATATTATTAAATTGATTAAAAATCACAAAAATATTTACAAATTATAAATTGAAATTTATATAGTTGAAAATGTCATAAGGTATCCAATTATGGACAATTCACAACACATAAGTATGTATTCCTAACAATTTAAAATTTAGAATATTATTACCCCAAATAAAATTAAATAGATTAAATAAGGATAAATCAAAATGATAATGTTTAAAATAAAATAAAAACATGTCTAAATTTGATTTGTTGACGATATTACAACTCTATATTATCTCATATTCGAATTAGAGTCACTTTGTAAGTTTTTATGTCTAATTTGAGTTTATTATAAATTAATATTTTGAGGTTTCCAAAAGTGCCCCTCTACTCTCTTATGAAAAGGGAAACTCCTCCCTCTTCTCTTCACTCCATTTTGAGCTTCCAAACTCGTCCAAACCCTGAAAATTTCCCTTATAAACTTACCTAGAAACATACTGGTGGTCTTGTTCTTCTCAAAAGGCCAACTTTAGTGCCCTAAGAGTAGGTTTAGAAGAGGCATGTCGAAGAAGAGGTAACATCCTTTACTGATTCTTTCAATCCTCTTTCTTCTTCTAGTTCCTCTATATGAGTTGTTTAATTTTTTAATAACACCAGTATCACTTTTATACTGATATTTTGTTATGAATATGAAACAAATATATTCCATCTTCTATCCATCCTATAAAAAATGAAATCACCACGTGTGCGTACGTACGACCTACCATCTCTATGTTATGGTGTAATATTTTTTTAATCACCAACATGCTTGGATGAGTATAATAATTGAAGAAATATATATATATGATTATTATAAAGTGATATTGATTCTGAAATATTATACACCATACACTTCAATACAATTCCACAATCATGAGAATGATATCATTGCTCGTGTGTACGTATGGCCTACCATCTCCACAATGTGATGCGATTTGTTCTACATGATCTTCATTGATGAATGATTATAGAAATTGAATGAATAAATATGATATATATTATACTAATACCATTCTGTAAATGATATAGCTATAATCTAAAAAAAGGAATAATAATTTATTTGACAAGACATTCAAAAGAACATAAAGCAGTTAACACCTGAATAACAAGTAACAATGAAATGTTACTAATAAAAAGATTAGAATATGACCATATATGATATCATAACAATTAATATGATTCTATAATAAGTCAATGAATTTATTTAAATCATTATACAGGAGTTTCAAATACGTACCAAGCATATCAGACCTATGGTAAGGAAAAATCTCGCAATCTCATTTGTATCCGAGATTGTTTATACTTTAGTATTTACTGAGGCATATTTATCATCCACATACATGTTTCCTCAATATGTAATATTATTTCAATCCTCCTAAAAATTTTTAAATACAATTTTATGAATTGGTGAATTTTTAGTATAAGATATGAAAGGAATCTTTTTTCATTTTCAGTACGAGATACTTTTTGACTTTTCCAGCCATAGTATGAGAAGAATGTTTTTTTACCTTATACAACATGAAAAGATTTATTATGATTTCACATAAAATTATTTCCATGAATCTTCATTCAAAAGTTTTCAAGTTTATTTTAAATTAGCTTCTTTTATTTTAAAATTTCATGACATGTGGAGAACAGAAAATGTTTTTGAAGAAGAAATGATATTTTTAGAAGGAACCAAGTTCAAGTGTTTTATCAAAATTATTTTCCATATAAGATGATATAGGGATATATTTATAACCCTATTATTACATTGATTTTATTATGTTACGATGAAATTATTTTTATGAAGTCCTTTTATCTTATATGGATTATGTTATGATGGCATGATGTCTGATAATCCCATTCTATTACATGGGTTATGCTATGATGTATGATTTATGATTTTGTGGCACACATAAGAATGGTTTCATTATGAGATGGGTGGGACCTATATCTCCCTCCAATGAATTGGGTAAAGATTTTAATCTAATGAGATAGACATGGATGGAACTACAAGTAAATCCTATTCAGTATTATAGGACTGGAACGAGGAGTGATCTCAATTCAGTAATGGACTTTGTCTGATATGATGGTCTTGGTGATGAGCCTTGACTAATATGAAATGATTTTCTATGCTTATTTGTGTATGACACAAAGTTTAATGTCTTATATTCTGATTTTTGGGATTACATTGCAGTTCTATGATTTATCCCATGACATAATATTATGACCTCTTATGCAAGATTAGATTTTCAAACGCTATGATATTAAGAATATGATATGATTGAAATTTAATTTGTTTACCCTTACTGAGAATTTGAGCTCACCCTTTTATATGTTTCTTTTCCCCAGGTTAGGAAGAAGGGTATTAAATATGATATACCCAAAAGGAGTCTAGATATGATCAAATAAACGGGAGACAACGTAGATGATTTATGAACTATTTGTTTATGTTTCCCAGTTTCTAAAGGCACTATACGTATATGACCCTATCATGGTTTTGTTATATGTTGTAATAAATATACTTAAATTCTGAAGTATTAACAATGTATGTAATGTATGGGTCATTATAATATATTTTTAATTCCTATGTGAATATCCTATATCATGTAATGTGAGTGTTGTATCAAATCCATATTCTTGATAGTATAAAAATATCATCGCCTTAGATGTAAATAATATCATATATATCCAATGAATAATCATGTAGAGAATACCCATCATATATATTATCCATCATCAGTATAAAGTTAAAAAAAGACTCTTCTTCACTTTCTCATATATTTAGGATGAGATACGTAAGGATTATAGGATCACTATACATTGATACTTCAGAACTTCAATGTGAATATCTTTAAATATTATTTTTACCAACCACTCACTATGATCAACCAAAATCACATTTTTAAACCTTCACAATCATCAATTCGACCATGACATTCATTTTATTAGGGGTATATACTATCTAAAAATTTAAATACTATGAGAAGTCAACCAATGGAATCTTCATAAGGTTATGGTCCATCATATAGATGATAAAATTAAAGACCTTATGCTCTATATGAACCATGAAACTTTCATAAACTAATATGTAATTACAATATCTCAGCATGTGAATTTTCATTGTAATCTCAATATCATTTGTAGAGTAATTATTCTCATCTAACCTTATCTTTCATGCCCTATATGAGATAAATCATCCATTGAACATAAAAAACAACCCATGCATGACTCATGAGGCATCATAATAAATTGTGTAATTATTATCTTGGTTATATAAGGACCTGATTAAGGCATGCATCAAAAACCATTTCAGTCATTGAAAACCTATCCCATATGAATCATACCTAATTAACATCATTCTCTTCTGGGTAACAAATATCATCAAATATACCAAATGGTAGAACTAAATTATTAATCATCTTTACTAGCATATCTATCTTAATAAATGATGAATCTTGAATATATTTATATAATTTTTATAATAATCCAAATCCTTGATCTTCAATGTGTCTACTGAATTTCCTATTTCAAATATCACATTACCTAAGGGGATTAATCCAATGATCTATAACTGAAACTTTACGAGCTTAACATATTGATGACTATCCCTTAGTGTAATGAAAATTAGACCTATGTGGTCAAAATGATCCTCCTATGAATAATAATATACCAACATATTATTGACGAATATAATGATAAAGAAATCCATATATGGATTGATTACATAATTTATCAGGGAAATAAATAGTACTTTAAAATTAATCAAACTTAGTGTAATCACCATACACTTATACAGGTCAGACCTATTCCTAGAAACTATACATTTTATTTTTAGAAGGAAAGATAAAAATTAGTGATAGGTCAATCTGATTTTTATCATAGATAACCACTTGCCTCAAATCATATAATAATTAAGTTCATTGATCTGAGAATGTTGATACTGGTTCTGAATCATCACTTTGACTCACCTTCTGCAATCCCCATACAATCATAAAAATTTAACCCCCTTCACAAAAAGGAATAATAAAGAACCCCTTGGGGACATGGTCATCTGAATTTTACCTCTAGGTCCTCTACATGACCCTCCATTTTTAATAATTTTTACGATTAATCATGTGTTAAAAATGAATATGGTTCCCTTTAATAGAATAATATCTATCATTAACATGATCTCCCTCTCTGGAAGAACACCTAATAAATTATTGTCTAATACATTCTAGAATTGATCAATGATAGTGTGAACATATTCCCAGAACATATCTGTACAATTTTTAATGACTCTATAATACATTTATTTGAATAAAAAAATAAATCATTCCCAAATATAAGTACCTTCATGTAAATCCCACCCACTGACATAAATATAAAAATCACCCCATGAGTATGTATAGGGAACCCATTGGTAATAAAATTCTATGTGTACTAGTTTCTGATTCATCAAATCTAACAAAAATATCACATCAAAACTACTCATATATAGCATACTTTAATCATATTTAATCCTACATATAATAATTGTGATTGTTCACAAAGGACATTTATGAATTCCCACTATCCAAAAACAAAATTGGGAATTAATATACATCACCTAATAAAAGTACACTATTTAAATCACTAAATCACTACATAGAATGGATGAAACAAATATATGAGACACAATAGTATGAATTAAAACCATTTTTTGTATTTATAATAAAATAACAAGACCTTAAACTATCAATGGTTCCCAACCCTATATGGTAGGTCCCTAATAAATGGTGTGAATCTATCTTTATCCTCGACCATGATCTCTCATTTCACAAAATGATAAGGGAAATAACCCTACTACCACTACATCCCCTACTACCATTGTCATTGTATTACATAACCTCTTATACGACATAAACCAATAGAGGATCCTCTAGTGTTTTACTACAACTTCAATTATAGAACTACTTTAGAACACCAAGCCTTACTATATTCATACCTATGAACCAAAAATTGTTATATATCCTATAAAATTTAATGTTTCTCTCTATCAAAATAGAATTGGAACTTGTAAGAAACCATATCTCATTTTTTAGGTATGGATCATGATTTTAGGTGTTTTGAGGAAAAGGGGAGAATTTGAAAATTTAATAAGGACACACAATGCACTCAGGAGTACACACTGTGTACCTGATTGCCATAGGTAGCCATATACTGGCCGTGTAACAATCTAGTGCATGGCTATGTGGGGTGACCTGGAGACCACCTAAAGCGGGAGCTGGTTTAGGAATGTTCATAGTGTGTACATTAATTGAACACACAATATACTTTTTGTTTTATTTGATAAATAAGAATAGGGTCACGTCTAATCCCTTGAAACATCTTCTTCTTCCCATGTCTCGAATAAGAGAGCAATGTACAACCAATTTTTATCAAGTGTCTCATGTTTCTCTTTCTGAGCTCTAATCGAGGGGTCGAGGGTGTATTGGAATCCCACCAGAGAGTCCTTCCTTTTTCTAGAGCCCCTCCTATGGATTTCTTCTCTCTCCCGAGTTATTCAAGGTTGAACATTTTTAACATTTTTGTAGATCTACAATGTTATCTTCTGATTCAAGGCTCAATTTTCGAGAGTGTTCTTTATACAACATTGATTTCAGTGGTTTGTTAACATTCAAGTTCATCATTGAGTTTATATGCTGAAGTGATGATTACCCATGTTTCAGGTATTTCTAGTTAAATAAATTAAACCTCATTTTTTATTCCTTATATTTATTGTTGGATTAAGGGTTTATTATTGTGGTATTATGTGAAATTTCAAGTTATGTAATTCCCCATGGGTGCGTATCCTTGTTTGAATGTTTAGGTCCAGGTTGCCTATGAGGCAGACCTTGTTTCCTTGCGTTGCTTGATAGTTTGGAACTAATTGCCTTTTTTTCTGCTAGTTAAATGATTGTGATATGAATTGGAATTTATTATCCTTGTAGTAGTTGAGATTACTTTGGGATGATTGATATCATATATGCATGATTGAATTGTATAGGGCTGAGAGAACCTGGTGTAGTTAGACCACAAGGGGAATTGATGTTGAGTGCTTCCTCTGAGTGTCTATTAAATTTCATGCTACGAGACCACAAGGAGGATTGATGGTTGGTGCTCCCTCAGAGTTTCTAAATTTTATGCTACAAGACCACATGGGGAATTGACATTGATTGCTTCCCCAGAGATTCTATAGTTATTCTGGAATAACCATAGGGGGAATTGATGGTGAGTGCTTCCTTGGAGTGTCTTTTCCTTTTTATTACATTACGTGGGAATAGGGGTTAGACCGTGTGAGCTACCACAAGGGTTAAAATAAATATTGAATGTTTGTGATGTGTCTACCAAGACAAAGAACAATCATAGAGTTGGTCCTGTTTGGTAGTCTTCTAAGATACAAGTTTATGGAACATACTTTATTAAATATAGAATGTTAATTGATAATGAATGTAAATGAAAACTATTGGATTGGTTATTTTGTGTTCTCCTAGTACTTTGTTAAATTTCTAATTATTACCTGCTATATATACTAACTTAAAGTTAGGCAGAGTTCTTGTGGTGGTTTCCTACTAGGATTCGTCTCACAAAATTTTTGTGTCATGTTTTTTAACCCAAACAGATTATATTGTTGTAGGTGTAGATAAGCGAATGCACCCTAATTTTTTAGGTAAATGATTGGCTGGTTGGAGATAGATAGCATAGGACCAATCTTAGGCTTGAGATGCTACTATATTTTTTCTATTTTATTTGTACTTTGATTCTGATGTATTTCTCACATATTGTCTTGTTTGGATGTTTTCCAAGACATATGTGACATGAATCATTTATATATGTGCACCTATTATTATTTACATTAAGTCTTCCTTTGTTTACTTTTTGTATGGTATTCTTTTTTACTACTATTTATTATTTGTTATTCCTCAATGCATGCTTTTATAATGAGAGAATAGTCTCCCCAATATCACACCCATGGCCCTCACTGCTAGTCAGTAGCCTCTAACATTCGAGGAAATGTGCTTGAGGACATGTGGCCAACTAGGTACGGGCACCTTTGGACGACACCCGAAATCAGGTTGTTACTAAGTGGTACCAAATGAGGTTTCTTTTCTTCTTTTTCTTACTTTTTGGATCCTATATGTTGGGATAGGAAGGAATGAGTAGTTTGTAACAAGATTTTATTGAGAGTAGATAACCCATGTACATGGATAATCCTAGTTTCCTCGAATATTCCATTTTTTCTAGTTTTTCAATTATTACAATTGATTTTATTTCACATTTGGGTGATAAAAATGTTTTGTGATGTTATGATATATATCATTGAGGTTTTATTTTTGTTTCAACCCAATGAGATGATGGTATGCCATCTCATGCATCATACATGCACTTGATAGGGATCACATGTCATGCATTCTTGTAATTCCATTTAGGGTGCATTAATAATTTCATGCTATTGAGATAGATGTTGTTCATGATATTCATGTTGTTTTTATAGATGCCATGATTGGATACCAACTATTTTGAAAGGGTATTGGAATATACAATTTTTTTTTGGATGAACGCCAAATGTTGGCCCTTGAGGTGTTATGTGACATCTTGGATCGGAAATTGGGGGATCATATTGAAAATTAATTGAATTATATTATGATATGACATGAATATGATGCCGAGCTTTGATTTGAGGAAGTGTGGGCCCCTCAGATCATAATTTGGCCTTTTAATGCTTGTTTAGTGTTTTATGGGGTTTCAAAGTATTTTTTGAGTCTTACTGCCCTAAAAAACATAGAATACACAGTGTATGATAATGAATACATGCCATGTATCCTTCAGTTTGGGATGAAAATATTTCTTATAAGTACACACTGTGTATGTTTTCGGCACGCCATGTGGATGATGACCGTGTGAGCAGAGGCATAGGAATGGGGAACCATTTGTAGGACATGATGTGTATATAATTAACACACCATGAATCTATTTACTGTGTGACCAACTATGTGGGAAGTGACATGGGTTAGAAAAATATTTTCATGAATATGGCATGTACTAGTCATACATGCCTTTTTTTGGTGATCCGTGCATCTAGCTGTGTGACCAATGACATGGGTCGGTGAAATCCTTGTATTACACAGTGTGCCTTGCATATACACGCCATGTAGTTTTCTTATAAGTGGACCATGTAGGATTACTAGGGTAGGAGGGAACAATCTTGTGTGCGCCGTGTCTCATGGAGAACACGTCATGTGTATGGGTTTTACATGACCAGGTTTTGTAGAAGTTCACAACATGTTAGAAGCCTAAGGGAACATGTTGTGTAGGGGTTATACACACCATGTAACTTTGTTTCTTAAATTTATTTTTTCCTTCTCCTTATCCTTTATTGAAATTCTATGTTTCAGTCCTTCATAAGGTGTGCACATCACCTTGTAGAGTCATGGCACCGTGACATCCTCCGGTGGTATGTCAGATATAGGGCAATGATTAGACACTGATAAGAGTAGACCAAGTACTACCAGAAGATCTTCTTGCCATTCCCTCCATCATTCCAAATACAGGTTCCTATGCATATTTTGAAGAAGGATTCATGAAGATGATGCAGACCTTCCAAGGAGCACCGCATCCTGTCCCATATATTAAAGAGTTGACATTGGTTTTTCAGCCACATA
Source organism: Viscum album (assembly GCA_963277665.1). Lineage (NCBI taxonomy): Eukaryota > Viridiplantae > Streptophyta > Magnoliopsida > Santalales > Viscaceae > Viscum > Viscum album. The sequence goes on along the minus strand of OY728138.1, from coordinate 1,432,472,206 downwards.
ATCCTCCCACTTTCTTAGTGGATGGAGGACCTTAGGCAGAAGAGTCATGGTTAGAATCCATGATGTCAATATTCAAGCATTTCAATATGCCTCCAGAGATGAGGGTTAATCTTCATACGTACATGCTATATGATTCTACTAAGAGATGGTGGAATGTGATATCACAGGTGGGATGCTAGTGAGTTATGGCTTGGGATGAGTTCTAGCATACCTTCTTTGACTACTTCTACCCGGAGACCTTGAGGTCTGACTGAGACCAAGATTTCATGAGTTTGGAATAGGGTACACTCTCATTCATGAGGTAATATTTTTTTCTTTATAGAGTTGCAGCGCTTCAAATCCATTCTAGTGGGTGAAGAGTTATTTCTGGCTAGGAAGCTTGATCTCAGGAATGACATGCGAGCCCATGTGCATATATTGATGTTCACTTCCATATCTTCTATTTTCAAACAGGCACTGATTACCTAGTGAAACTGGATGGATTCTGGAGCTGTGGGCAATGAAGGTTCATCATCCAGAGTTGGTAACCTTACGACTAATAGCATGGAGCTTCATAGGGAATCTACGTGTGGATATCTGAGTTGGAGTGATTTTTCTTTAGGTATCCAGATGTTGTGCTACCCATGTGGGAATAGTAGATATAAGAAATCTCAGTGCCTGAGAGACCCAATTGAGTGATAATCATGCAACAAGATGAGACATCATCAGAATTTATGCAACTCCCACCTTCCAGTGGCTAGTGAGGGAGGATCTATTTCGACTCCTCATATCAGAGGACCACTAGTCCCACATTAGACTGGGGACTAGAGTTCTTCCGGCTGTTCATGAAAAGGTGGTGGTTGTGGCCACCATGTTTAGACACAGGTTTTTAATAACCACAAGACGGTTCAGCTCAGGGATCATAGATTGCTTCATAGGGATATGGTGCAGGTCAGGATTTTGTGCTAGAGTAGATCTAGCAAAAGAATGATCATGGAACCTCTATGGTTAGAGGTATGATTTTGGCTTCCTCAGTTTTATATCCTTCTATTTTTGATATAGGGGAATCCCATAACTTAATATCTATGCCTTTTGTGGAGAGACTTGGGCTATGTATCTTTACTTCTGCTAATATCATGATGCTGGCCACTCTATTGAAGACTATAACGACTAGTGTACGTCAGTTCAATGAGTACCCTCTTGAGGTTGGTGGGTGTCACATCTTATGGGACCTTTATATCAAAGAGATGATGGGTTATGACAACATTCTCAGAATGGACTCGTTAGTTCCCTTATAGGCTATTGTCAATTTCTATCTCCGTAGGGTGAATTTCACATCACCAGAGGGAAGATTGTTTCTACATAAGGGAGAATGAGATGTCTTGGAGAGTAGAGCTAGACCCGAGCATCATGGGTTGAGAGGGGTTACAGCCCAGATTACTAGTCTATATTTGGATAACCCGGGGACTTCACAGATGGAAATTCCCCCAGTGGTCGATCATTTTAAGGATGTCTTTCCAGATGATTTTTCAGGATTGCCTCCGAAGAAAGAGGTATACTATTCTATTGAACTAGTGTTAGGATCATGATTGATGTCTATTTCTCCTTATAGGATTGCTACCCTATAGTTGTTGGAGATCAAGAATAATTTTGAGGAGTTACAGGAAAAGGGTTTCATCCAACCCAATACATCTGTTTGGGGTTCTCCTTTCATATTTTCAAATAAGGTGGATAGTTCCCTCTGACTTTGTGTGGATTATCAGAAGCTAAACCGATTTACTGTTAAGAACCGATATCCCTCACTGAGGATTGAAGATATATTTGATCAGTTTTGAGGATTCAGAGTGTTCTTGATGATTGACTTGAGACCAGGTTATCAGCATTTGTGAATTATACTATTTGATATACCTCTTACAAATTTTTAGAGTAGGTATGATCTATACGAGTATGTGGTTATGCCATTTCGTCTCCTGAATACGTCTGTAGTGTTTATGGAACTAAAGAACCGAGTGTTCCATCCATACTTAGACTCCTTTGTGGTGGTTTTTAGGGGTGATATCTTGGTGTACCCTCACACTCGACATGACTATTCCACGCATCTTGAGATCATTTTGAGTACACTGAGAGAGCATCAGTTATATGATATGCTCTCAAAATGAAACTTTTGTATCAACCATATTCACTTTTTGGGTAAGATTATCTCAGAGACAGAAGTATCAATGCTCCCATAGAATGTGATAGTAGTAGTTTCATGGGAGCATTCAAAGAACGTCTTTCAAGTATGAAGTTTTCTTGGGCTGGTTGGTTACTATAGAAGTTTTATACTGGACTTTTCACGCTTAGTAGGGCTACTTACAAGCCTGACTAAGAAAGGTGCGAAGCACTCGTGGTCAAATTCTTGTGAGTTATTCTTTTAGGTGATGAAGGGAGGGTTGACTTCATCACCGATTGTAACACCCCAAGATTTCATATTATGTTATTTGTTCAATTTAATTTAATAACTTGCATTACACGCAACACTGAATTTGAGCACCCCATGACTTACCAAACTAGCTGTTCAAAAGAAGTTATGAATAGTATTATCTTCATTTTGAATTTTATATATTCCATATAAATTTTAACATCCATATTATGTGTTTCTTAGACATAATATAAGAACAAATTTATTTTTTCTCAAATAAATGAAGTATTTTTGAAAAAAAATTAATTTTACCGCCTTTTAATGGTGAACCCTTTTTAAAATGAATATTTTACACTTCTATATATTCAATTTAATGAGATTAAATTTTTATTTAGAAGCAGGACAAAATAATTTAGTTTGGATAAATTTTTGGTACTTTTATGATAAATTTCATATTTTGATGAATAGTGAAAAAATACAATGGTTTAATTGAATGTTTTTAATAGAATTAATTTATAGTGCTAAATTATGAATTTGAATGGATTTGAAGTATAATTAGATTAAATTATCATCATTTAATACAATGTAGGTCATTATAAGTAATTTAACATTTAAATTTGACATAAACACATGTCAATCTTTTGATAGTTTTTACTTTTAAAAACCCACTTTTTGGTTATAACAACGGGAATTAATTTTAAATTAATAAATGGAGCTTATATGTTATCAATTTGTTAAAATAGACTTCATTATTGAATTCAGAATATCAAAATTAGATTAGGGTAATTTTTGGTATTTTTTTTGAAAACTTTCTATTTTTGATGAATATTTAAAAACACTATGTTATTATTTAAAACCAAATTTTTATTTAAGTAACTAGTTATTTTATTTTAAGTTATATTATGTTAAAATAGATATATAATACCTATATAGTTTCAACGTAATTAATTGGAGTAATTTTAAAATAATTTTAGATATATAAAATTTTATCAAACATTTTACCGTCTTTTACCCACCTTCTTGGAGCTTTTACAAATTTTATAAAATATAATTTTACCACTTCTATGAGTTAAATTTCAGAAATCCATGAAACACGGTTTATATCTGCATGAAGAATGTGGTTCAATAAGATGAAAATAATTTTTGGTGAATATAAACATTGGACTTTTATTTACCACTGTTAAGGGCTCCTGCTTGGCACCCAAGAGAACCAGGTTCAAAACCGGGTGGAGGTGAATTTCTGGGTACTGTAGCAGTACTGTAGCAGGCACTGTTTGGTACTGTAGCAGCCAGACTGTTCACCTGATTTGGGATTTCAGGCCACCGATTTGGGCCTACAGGTCTCAGGGCCTTCAAGCCATCAAAGGCCTTTGGGCCACAGGGCCTCCAGGCTATTGAAGACTATGAAGTAGCCCAGTTCACACAGAGTAGGCCCTATATGAGGATCAGAGCAGCAGTAGCAGTCACCAGAAGAAGAGATAACCGGATTGGAAGAATGAGAGGGTATGGCAACCGCTATCGGGACTAGGCACCATGCTTCTTTGTACATGGAAATGCTAGCTGATCAGCAATGCAGGTGGGGAGCTAAAAGGCAATCAATGATGCAGAAGCTGGGGAGGGGAAGTTCTAGTGGGTTGGGCATACAAGTCATTTATTGGGCATGATATGCCTCTGTGCCTTCGATTCATGTTTACGAGTCATGTCGAGCCTTATTCCTTGGGCCTACGGGTCATGTACGGGTTCCCCTTCAACCCTTAAAAGGGGGATTATCTATAATAATATAAAAAAGAAGGCCTTCAGGCCATTCAGGCTAAAAGTAAATAGGGTAATTATGGGTAAAAATGATATTATAATTACCCTAACACATGTCCTAATTCTATTGGATAAGTGTATTTCAACCAAAAACAACCTTAAGAATAAAATATTATTATTTAGGTGCACTTGAATTAGATTAGTACATTTATTATTTTTTTAAAGAGGAGTTAAAAGTGTTAAATTCAAAGTTTAATAACTAAACCATTTTAATATAGGGTTATACATAAGATAAATTCGAATATAAATATTAATTAGAAAGATAAAATGATTTCCTACATTATGGTATTTTATTTATAATTTTTAGATATTAAATAATTCAATTTATTTATGACACGATGATGATTCAGTAATTACCTTATTAATGAAAGAATCAAATAAATGGTTTTATAAATATTAAAATAAATATAGTTTCAAATTTTTATGACATACATGAATTTTCTAGGAGAATATTACATGTTAGGGTTGATTCAATGTTTTATTTTTTGAATTTGTCACTTCGTGATGACTTTCACCAAAACCAATTACTAAATAGTGTTAAAATTTACAAAACATAATTTCTAAAATGAATACTATATTATTGGTTGATATAATATTCTTAAAAATATAATGTTTATCCAAAGGGCTTAAATAATATTATATATTTTATTAATGAACCACTTGAAATTTTATTTGTGGTTTAGAGTATGTTTTTTAACCATATACTGTACGAATAAAAGAAGGCATGGTAAAAGTTAAACTATTTAACTAAGAGTTAAATCTAAAATATAAGGTTACAATGGTAACCTAAAGTTGTCTAAAACCTATTGGTTGAGATTAGTTTGACCCATAACCATGTAATACTCGAAATAAATTAATTTGGATCCATTATAATCCGAATATGACTATATAATAAATTAATAATTTAATCTTTTCCTAAAGTGACCCTCAACCCTCTTACAAAAAGACACTTCCCCTTCTCTCACAATCACACATCCAAAGCCATTTGGCTCAGCCAACCACTTACCAAATATCCTGCCAACTTCTACCTTGATGCATTACGTTGATTATAAAGCCATCCTACAGAGCCCTTTTCATCATCTCAAATGGAAACACCCGAAGAAGAGGTAATAATTTCACCACCCTCTTTCAAGTTCTTTTCTTCTTCTACGTCCTCTTTCTTTTTTGATTGCATACCATAATAATAAATATAGTACCTTATACATATTGTTATGCTATTATAAAGATTTTAAAACCATATTTGTTATTCTATACATCCTATAAATGACAAGTCACCAGACGTGCGTACGTACGACTTACCGTCTCCACGTCACTGGGTAGTTTGGTATTCAAGCACTCAATTATTTGGATGGGTATAATAATGAGTATAAATAATGTAAATAATAAATATAAATGTTAATGATTCTGTATATATGATTTAATGGCCAATGAAATATGATTTCTTTATCAATATAATTATATTTTCGCTCGTGTGTACATAAGGATTACTGTCTCCACGACGCGTTGAAATTCATTTCCACGTTCACCATTCAACGATGATTATAAAAATACATATTATTAATTAGTATGTAATATATTAAATAATAATACTTCTGTATATATATATATATATATGTACTTACATATATATTATTCACTTTCTTCTGTTCAATGCGATATGAAAACAGAAACAACGTTTATGCATACGTACGACCTACCGTCTCCATAAACAGTGTTTTCCATTTCACATATCTATCTATTATAAATATTTATATTCTATATATGTATATTATATACAAATCAGGTTTTATATTCTGTAAGTATTTAAATAATGATCTATGTGATACAATCAAGAATAACAAGTTAAAACACGTACGATAAAGAAAGCGATTCTTACCTGAAATATTAATTTAACATTGAAATCATTATTAAATGGATAGAATAATGTCATAAATGAATAATGTATGATATAATAAATATGAATATGGTTCGGGTATAATTTAATAACATACTATGGTCATTATACAGAAGGTTAAATGTACCCTAGACCGAAGAAAAGTGCAAGGTAATGGTTAATTATACAATATCTTTATTATCTGAGGCTGTTTTTACGTAAGTATCTACAAGACATGTTTATTATCCATTTACATGTTTAATAAATGAGTTTTCAAAGGGATTATCTTTAAGGGACTCTTTTAATAAAACATAATTTTAAATGTTTTACAGATTTTTTCTTCTAAATCTTTCTCATTAATGTCCATGTTTTAAAAATGGTTTTAAGGATTTATTTATATAGACATGAATGTTTTAAAATGTTAAATCCCATAAAAATTTTCCAAGTGGTATGATACACTTTTATTCAAAAATATCTTTTAAATGACTTCCTTTATAAATTATGCGACTTTTAAATGATTTCTTGAAAAAGAGATATTTCTCTCAAAGATATTTACTAATCATTTTCAATAATGCCAACATTCTTTACGAGATATTATTTTTGATCACAATTTATTTATTATAAAAATATTTCATATTTTATTTAAGGTTTTGTGATATGTGTTACAATGTATTTCTTATTTTTATACCATTCATGGTTTATGGATAAAGTATTGACATTTAGTATGTTAGTTTTAATACGAATGTTTTTGTTATGTTTAAACCCTTTCATATGATGAATGCATTTGACTTAGTATGTGACGGGTGTAGCTCAATATATATCCTCGATGCATTGGTAGGTCTCATGAGACAAACTAGTGTCTTGGCATAAGTCCTTGAAATAATCTTATTTGTAGTCTTGGCACAAGTCATTGACTATATAGTTATGATGTTTGGCATTATGAATTCCATCATTATGAATTGCACTATATATTCTGCATGTGATTATTCAACTAGTAGCATATCCATGTGAATAAGTAAATGGATTTATTTTATTTAATCTTTTACGTATTATTCTAAAGTTTATGTTTAAAATTATTTTGTTTTAGTCTTATACATTGCCTTGATTTTTTATGATTATTTATGAATGTTTCTACTATATTGTTATCCTTACTGAGCATCTGAGCTCACCCCTTGATATGTTTTCTTTTTTCTAGGATGTGAAGAAGTATTTTATCATTGACTTGCATGGATAGGATAAGTATATAAGTGTGTTAAATGGGGAAAAAATATTGTTGATGTTTTTATTTTATGATGTAATGTAAAACTTATGCATGTATCTAGTACTTCCAAAGATACTAAACTGACCGGTCTTTTGGAAAATGATTTGTTGTATCATGCTTATGTTATGTAATAATGCACCGACTCTGGGATTCTAGGGTCAGAGCGTTACAATTGGTTTGAGAGGAAGTTTAGAAGCAACCTTGGAAATAGATTTAGATAAACTCTTACTAGAGAAAATTTACCTAAGATAGACTTTGAGGATTAGTATAGAAGAACTTCCTATAATATTTTTAATGTAGAGATTTTGAATATTTTTCAAGGAATACATCCCTGTCTGGATACGAGAAGGTAGTGTTGGCTCTTTCAAAAATGTACCTAGGAGTGAAAACTCCGACAAAGAGTTTTGAGATTGACTCGGGGTATCCTAGTACACGACAATGGGTCTTGATGCACATTTGGATATGACACTCCTAGGAGAAATGCTTATGATAATTCACATTTTCATTACAAGCCATTATGAAGGATTTAAGAGAAAATATTTCCTGAAAAAAACATTTTATGACTATAGATTATATGCATAATATTTTCAATTTAAAATAGATATTTTACAACTTTAGAAGTATGCATTATGATTTATAAGACTAACCTAGTGTATTCCATTGTTCAGAAATGGTGAAAAGTATATGGAATTATAACTCTAGAAATAAGCATGATCTAATGAGTATGAAGGATCAAATCTTTCATGGTATAAATCCAATATTTAGAAAGGAAGTAGTCTCCCACATATTATCATCATTTGAAAAAATAGTATCACGTGTTAATAAGAGAAGTAAAGAAATATCTGAGTCTTATTTCTTTGAAGGGAAGCTAGAGAAAAAAAGGATGGTAGAGAGAAAGATGGATAAAGGGAATAAGGGAAAGAAATATTTTCCCATATGATATAAATGTGGAAAGAATCACCTTGGTAAATTCTTTAAGGGAATGAGAGTTTTTTATAAGTGTGGAGAAAAAGGACACCAAATACATTATTGTAAATTTAAATAAAGGTTGAAAATGTACAATGCTTCATCTGTAAGGAGATGGGACACTATGTGAATCAATGTCCAAATAATCACAGTATTCCCCAAATAATGATATTGGAGAATAATAAAGTTATGATAATACTGAAGATGAAGAGGAATGAATAGAGTTCTTATGTTGTTATTAAAATATTGTGTCATTTGAGTATTGTATTAATGATGTACATGTTATAAGAATTATAGAGTATATAAGGATTTTCTTGGAGTATTATTTCATTAAGGACTTGAGATTGTGTGGAACTAAGAAAAGTGACTCACTAGCAGGTTAATTTTTTTTGGAAAATATATGGTTGAGAAAAAGATAAACCATAATATGGTTTTGATACTGAGGTAGTGATATTGGAATAATATATGATTTATTTGGATAAAATATACTGGATATTCTTGACTACCTTGAAACTGATTAATGATTTGTATATTCCATCAATGTTGGAGTTTACAATATTTTTGGATATAAGAAGTATATCCAGTATTATATAAGGAATGAGGGTGTATGAATGTAATCAATATAGATATATGATAATTCAGGGTCTTACCATGTTTTAAAATAATACATGATGAAGGTATTCACATGTTATTACGTGGAAAAAAAGATTTTCATTGTGTTTACCTTCCTTATAAATTTTGGATTGTGAGTTTGAATGGAAGTATTTTGGATAATTATAAAGGTTGGAATCGATTAAATTTGAAATTGGATACAATTGTTAAGGTTAAATCATTACTTGAGATTATTTTTGGATTGTTATGAAAAAGGACAACCCAGAGGTCGGCCAATAACCCGTCGCGTCCGGCAAGGCCACAAGACTTGAACCCAAACTGAAGGATGATAAGGGTAATCACCTACCACTGGCTTACGTGATGTCCTAGTTTGTATAATGTAGATTTTTTTAAATGGTCAGTCAAATGAAATATAAATTCATTATTTTTTGAACCTTATACGATTAGGATAAGTAGAATATTTTTGAATTCTATTATCTTTTGGAGTGAAAGATGAGTTTGTGGTTGGAATTAGTTGAAGGATGAAACTATACTTGTCAAGTATATATATATTTTTTCCTCTTATTCTATGAAAAATTTTATTCTTAAACTTTATGGAAGGGATCCTAAAACAACAAATGTGTTATCCTAATACAGTAAATTTTCTTGAACTGAAGATACTTTACATCATCTTAGATTGATGGATTTCATGCCCTCAATTTTAAACTTGTTTGTGATTGATGAACTCAATCACTGCTTATAAATATTTACTTTATTCATCCAATTATGTGTCTCTAATTTCCACCAATGTTCTCCTAATAAAGATCATAATTTGGTAGTGACATTTTCATTCCCTTTCCCTCTTATTAATACAAAATTATATTTACCCAATTTTCGATATGGATTTTCCACAAAAGTGTTTTTCTATTTTTAACCTTTTATTTTTGAAGAAAAATTTGAAATTTTGAGGACACAATTTATTGAAGGATGGGAGAATGTAACACTCTATATTTCATAGTACATTATTTCTTCAAAGTAATTCAATAACTTGCGCTACATGCAACACCGAGTTCGAGCGTACCACATCTTACCAAACTAACTGTTCAAAAATGGTTATGAATAGTATTATATGCATTTGGAAATTTATATATTCCATATAAATTTTAACATCCATATTATGCGTTTATTAGACCTAATATAAGAACAAATTCATTTTTTTCATATAAAAGAATTATTTTTTGAAAAAATACAATTTTACCACCTTTTAATAGAGAACCCTTTTTAAAACCAATATTTGACACTTTTATATATTCAATTGAATAAAATTAAATTTTAATTTAGAAGCGGGACATAAGAATTTATTTTGGATAATTTTTTGGTACTTTTATGATAACTTTCATATTTTGATGAATAGTGAAAAATACTATGTTTTAATTGAAAACAATTTTTTTAATCAAAATAATTTATAGTGTTAAATTAGGCATTTTATTGGTTTTAAAGTCTAATTAGATTATATTTTTACTATTTAATGCAATGTAGGTCATTATAAGTAATTTTTCATTTAAATTTTACATAAACACATGTCAATATTTTGATAGTTTTTACTTTTTAAAAACCCACTTTTTTGGTTTCAACAAAGAGAATTAATTTTGAAGAAATAAATTAAACTTATATGTTTTTAATTCGTAATATCAAAATTAGTATAGGGTAAATTTTTGGTATTCTTCTGAAAACTTTCAATTTTTGATAAATAGTGAAAAATATAACGTTATTATTTAAAATTAACTTTTTATTTAAATAAGTAGCTTTTTATTTTAATTTATTTTATGTAAAAATAGATATATAATACCTATATATGTTCAATGTAATTCATTGGATTCATTTAATTATAAGTTCAGATATATAAAAGTTTATCAAACATTTTACTGTCTTTTACCCACCTTATAGGAGCATTTACATATTTGTATAAAACATAATTTTACCACTTCTGTGAGTTGAATTTCAAAAATATGAGAGACACGGTTTAAATCAGTAAGAAAATTTTGTTTAATATGATGAAAATAATTTTTGGTGAATAGTAACTTTTGGCTTTTATTTACCACAATTAAAAGTAAATAGGGTAATTAAGGGTAAAATGATATTATAATTACCCTAAAACATGTACTAATTCAATTGAATAAGTACATTTCAACAAAAAACAACCTTAGTAATAAAATATGATCTTTTGGGTCAACATGGATTATATTAGGACATTTATTATTATTTTATTTAAAGAAGAGTTAAAAGTGTTAAATTCAATGTTTAATAAAGAAACCATTTTTAATATATGGTTATACATAAGATAAATTATAGTAAAAATATTTATTAGAAATATAAAAATATTTCCTACATCATGTTATTTTATTTATAAATTTTAGTCATTAAATAATTAAATTTATTTATGACATAATGATGATGCAGTAATTACTTTTTTAATGAAAGAATCAAATAAATGGTATTATAAATATATTCAAATAAATATTATTTCAAATTTTTATGACATCCAAGAATTTTCGTGGTGAATATGACATTTTAGGGTTGATACACTCTATCTATTTGGAAGTCATCAAGTTGTGATGACTTTCATAAAAACCAATAACCAAATAGTGTCAAAATTGACATAAATTATTTTTTTAAACAAATATTATATTATTGGTTGATATAATTTTTCTAAAATTTTAAGGTTGGTTCAAATAGAATAAATAATATTATAAATTTCATTAATTAACAACCTGAGGTTCTCTTGGATGTTTAGAGTTCAGTTTTTAACCATATAGCGTAAGAATACAAGAAAACATGGTAAAAGTTAAACTATTTAACTAAGAGTTAAATAAAAACGATAAGGTTAAAATGGTAACATAAACATGTCTAAATCCTATTGGTTGAAAGGATTTCGACCCATAACCACCTAATACTAGAAATAAATACATTTGGAGCTATTATAAACTGAATATGATGATATAATAAATTAATATTTTAATCTTTTCCTACAGTGCCCCACACCCCTCTTATAAAAAGGCACTTTCCCTTTATCTCAAAATCACACCTCCAAAGCCATTTGGCTCAACCAAACCATGAACAAAAATCCTAAAAACTTCCATCACATAAACATTTAGGCCTTACTCTGATCATAAATCCAACCTAAGGAGCCCTTTTTATTAACTCAAAATAAAACACCTGAAGAAGAGGTAATAATTTCACCACCCTCTTTCAAGTTCTTTTCATCTTCCACTTACTATTTATTTATTGTTTCTATAACAAAACAATAAATCCAGTACCTTATACATACTATGATGTTATTATAATTATGTTAGAACCATATTTTTTATTCTATCCATCCTATAAATGACATGTCACCATATGTGTGTATGTTCGGCTTACCGTCTCCACGTCATGGTGTAGTTTGTTATTCAAACACTTGATTATTTGGATGGGTATAATAATGGGTTTAAATGATGTAAATAATAAATATAACATGTTAATGATTCTTTATATATGATATAACATCCAATTACATATTATTTCACCATCAATATAATGATATTGTCTCTTGTACGTACCTACGGATTACCGTCTCCACGACACGATGAGATTCATTTCCACGTTCACCATTCAATGATGATTATAAAAATATATATTAATAATAAGTATTTAATATGAGACATAATAATTCTATTTTAGAGATATATATATATATATCTGTGTGTGTTTACTTACATATATCTTATTCACTTACTTCCATTCAATAGGACATGAAAACAGAAACAACGTTTATGCATACATACGGCCTACCGTCTCCATAAACAGTGTTATCCATTTCATATATCTATTTATTATACATATTTATATTCTATATATGTATATGATATATAAATCATGTTTTATATTCAAGAAGTATTTAAATCATGATCTAAGTTATACGATCAAGAATAACAAGTTAAAACACATACGATAAAGAAAGCGATTATTACCTGAAATGATAATTTAACATGGAAATCATTATTAACTGGATATTATAAAGTCATAAATGAATAATTTATGATATAATAAATATTAATATGGTTTTGGTATAATTTAATAACATAATATGGTCATTATACAGAAGGTTAAATGTACCCTCAACCAAAGGAAAGTGCATAGTTATGGTAAATTCTACAATCTCTTTATTATCCAATGTTGTTTTTACGTAAGTATCTACTAGTACATATTTATTATCCATGTACATGTTTCATAAAATAGTTTTAAAATGGATTATTTTTAAGGGTCTCTTTTAATAAAACATCATTTTCAATTTTTTAAATATTTATTCATCTATACCTTTCGCATTAATGTCAATGTTTTTAAAATGGTTTTTTGGATTTATAATATAGACATGAATGTTTTAAAATGTTAATTCCTTTAAAAATTTTCAAAGTGGTATGAGACAGTTTGATTCAAAAATATATTTTAGATGACTTCCTTTATAAATTATGTGACTTTTAAATGATCTCATGAAAAAGGTATATTTCTCTCAAAGATATTTACTGATAATTTTCAACTATGTCAACATCCTTTACGGGATATTTTTCTTGATCAAGGTTGATTTATTATACAAATATTTCATATTGTATTGAAGGTTTAGTGATATTTTTGACCGTGGATGTGTTATTTTTATACCATTGGATTATGGATAATGTATTGACATTTCATATTCTATTTTTAATATGAATGTTTATGTTATGTTTAAAACTTTTCATATGAGGAATTCATTGGACTTAGTAAGTGATGGGTAGAGCCCGCTATAGCTCCTCGATTCATCGGTAGGTCTCATGAGACAATCTAGTGTCTTGGTACAATGCCTTGAAAATAATATTATCTGTAGTCTTAGAACAAGGCCTTGAATATGTGGTTATGATGTCTCGCATTAAGCATTCCATCATTATGAAATTGGATATTTATTTTTCATGTGATTATCCGATTAATAAAATATCCATGTGAATATGTAAATGGAATTATATGATTTTATCTTTTATATATTATGCTGATGTTTAAGTTTAAAAGGTTATTGTTTTAGTCTTAAACACTACCTTAAATGTTTATGCTTATTTATGAAAGTTTCCGCTATATTGTTATCCTTAATGAGAAACTATGCTCACCCCATTATATGTTTTATTTTTCTCAAGATGAGAAGAAGTATTTTATGGTTGACCTTCGGGGATAGGATATAGATATATGTGTGTTAAAAAGGGGGGAAAATGTTTTTGATGTTTTTATTTCATGATGTAATGTAAAACTTATGAATGTATCTAGTACTTCATGGATACTAGAATGATTTGTATTTCAGGACATGATTCCTTGTATCATTTCAATGTTATGAAATAATGCACCAGGCTCTGGGATTTAGGGGTCGAGGCGTTACACCAATAGTTTTTTTTCAAGAATTGTGTAATAGTTACACTATTTACTTTGATGCATCTGGTGTGAGGTTGGTAGTAGTGCTTATGCAGGGGAAAGGATTCATTTTATACAGGTCTCAGAAATTCATGCCACATAAGAGTAATTACACGACACATGATTCAAGTTGAATGTAGTTGTTCATGCCTGGCGCTGTTAGAAACATTACCTTCTAGGAGAACATTTTTTTATGTACACAGACCTCAAAATTCTCAAGTATATCTTTACCTAGCATGACCTAATTTTGAGACAGGGAAGTTGGGTTGAGTACCTTCAGTCCCTTGACTTTGAGCATGCCTACACACATGGAAAAGTAAATGTAGTGCCAGATGCATAGAGCTGGAGAATTTAGATACTGGTATTTTAGGAAGCTAGCAGTGAGTGGCATCTCTTGACTATATTCTCTGAAATGCGTTGGGAGGTGCATGAAAAACATGGGAAGACATTTATTTCTTATGTAGCTATTATCTGTACTCTAATTGATCAGGTTCTAATGAGGAAACTATCATATTTTGAAGTTCCATTACTGATTCATGCTCAAATTTACCCAAGAGATGAAGGTAGAACGGTCCTTGTAGTCTAGATTGAGTTGTCGAACCCACTAAGACCAAAGAAGATACCAAAGACACACAACCTATTAGATATATTTTTGGATATGAAGTGGCCAATTTGTTTTTGATTTTGGATGGTTTTAAAAAACACTAATAAACCTAAGTGAATTCAATTCAATGAAAATGGGTTGATATTAGGATTATGCTTGGGGTGGATTGAATAAATTAAAACCGCGGAAATAACGAGCACTCCTCCGTGTGTGTGAATGAAATTCACACCTATGTGTAAACTAATTCACCACAACATAGAGATATCAATTTTCTTTGTTAAAATGTAGTTTTAATAAATGAAATGTAAAATATAGAAGAGAAATATGTTGATTAAGAACATAGAGATACAAAAAAACATACATGGAAATTGAAAACATTACAAAGGAACTTTGGCAGCTTAACCTTACAATGAAACAAGAAACAGAAGATAAATATTTGATCCCAATTCCGTTCACCATCAGATCCTTATATAGACATATTCAGATCCTTAGATACACCCCAACAATAAATTACATCTCCATTAATTGGGAGAGTTAAAAAGAGGTTGAGAAAATCATGGGAATTTAATGTTTTGATGTTGACCCAGAAATTCATCCAGATTCATCCACCATTTTGACATGTGAACTTATTATTGAAGGAGGCAGAATCCGGAGGGTCAATAGAAATAATATATGCCTAAAATATATGTACTCTATGATCTTTAAAAATTTCATGAAATTTGGCACTACCGTTTGGAATTTATGGTCGAAATGGTGGGAAGACTTTATGTGCATTCATATCAGGCCCACCATTTAAATCTCAACTTCCGATCCCTTTATCATCATAAAATTATCAGAATTATCTCTGGAAATAGTGTAATAAAATGATCCCAATATTTTTATATATCTTCAGTAAAAATTTGAGCTTCATTGGGTTTGGTTTTTGGGACACACTTTTGTTTGATGGGCCTTAGGCCCAATATGCTTTCTCCAGAAAAGTTCTGCATTCATCCTAAAAATAACTATCTTCCATTGGGTTTTATCCATCAATACTAAAAGTAAAAATGTTCCAAACAAAGTGATAAATCTTATACCAAAATATAAAATTCAAAAAATATATATAATTTTGTCCACAAACAGAAGAATGGTTGGGCCCAAATTTGCACTTTAAACCTGAATTGCATTTAAGATGAGAAATGAAGTTCTATTTATGTAATGCACTAAATAAATTTTTATGGACTTTGTTGTAAAGACCCGTAAAATTCAAGGAAAATTTTTTCTTAATTTTCTTTAGAATTTTACAAGAGCGCGGTTTCAGACGGCACCTGATTCCGAGGCCCGGAGTGCCCGGAATTAATTTCCGAAGTTTGGGCTCGGGTACGTTCAGTGAACGAACGAGCGGGAATTCCTAACTTTTGATCCGGTGCTCGGAATTGAAATCCGAGGGCACCGATGAACTCGCAGCGCCGATATTCGCTTTTTGAGACCTTTTCGGGAGTTGCGTTTGTTGCGGGTTGAAAGTTACGTTTTGGGGTTTTTCAGTTAAGTTAAATAAAATTTGTGCAAAACAAATTTTATTTTAACTTATTTTAAAAACCTACCAAAGGAGGTTAGAAGTGGGACCCACACCCACTTAACCTCCCTTGGAAGGATTAAGTGTGGTGGGGCCCACACGAACCCCTTTTTCTTTTCAAATTCCTTAACCTCTCAAAACCCTTCCTCTTATTTATGTAACTCTCCCCTTCTTTAACTCTTGCCAATTTATCTTTTCATTTAATTTTGTCAACTCTAGACTTAATTAATGAATTGAATTCAACTTTTGAATTTTGAAAGGTTGGCAAAGTGAGAATAAAATAAGATGTAGTCTTATTTTATTTTTGGTTGATCGTTTGTTCCCTTGAGAGCTTTTGAGAGCATTCCTCATCATCTTCAACTCTGACGAAGAACGAAGAACGAAGAACGCTCAAACTCTGACGAAGAACGAAGAACGACGCCTCTCTTCTTCGTCCTCGGTGTCAACGAGAGGGAACGCCGCTTCCTCCTCCGACCATCTTCGTCGGCGTACAAGTTTCGCCAACGACGTGACTCTTCGAACGCATCCCTTCGTCATCGGATTTGACGAACGGCTTCCGCGACACCCGACCTCCGCGACGCCGTCTTCCGCGGAGCGTAGCCGAACCTTTGAATCTTAAACCCGAGGTAGGGGTTGTCGAATTTCTTTTGGATTCCTCATTTTATTCTTGATCGTGCTTTTAGCAAGATTAACGTGTGACATGATTTTCTTTAAGTTGCGTTATTATTATTAACGCGAGGGGGGCCGGACCGCACGAACACGGCCGAACCCCCCTCCAACGTTCTTGTTTAATTCCTGCGATGGAAGCAAAGTGGCGTGGTGCCGTCGCACCACGCGGTTTACCGTGCGTTTAATTTACGCAACGCCGTCGCGCTACGCCGAGGAGAATCTTCAAGAACGCGACGCCGTCGCGCCGCGTAGAAAAGAATCGAAGCACGACGAAGGGGCGCGGTGCCGACGCACCGCGCCGGATGACGAACGCCGCGGCCGGTTCCGGGCCGCGGCGGGACGAGAAGACCGCGGCCGGTTCCAGGCCGCGGCGGGACGAGGAGACCGCGGCCGGTTCCGGGCCGCGGCGGAAGGAAAGACCGGCGGCCGGGCCGCCGGCGTCGGAAGCCGAAGAAGGGGACCGGAAGTTCCGGTCCCGTTTGAGAAAACCGGCCGGCCAGCTGGCCGGCCGGATGACTTAAAACCGGGGAATTTAATTCCCCGGCCAACCATGAAAACCCCCCTCTTTAAGAGGGGGGGGGGGGTGGGGGGGGGGGGGCGTTTCTTAAAAGGGAGGGGGCCGGCTGCCCCCTCGGTTCCACCAGCAGGCCCCCCCACGTGGGGGGGGCTCTTTGAAAAAAATGGGGCGCGTCCCTTGTGCCGCGCCGCCCCTCCAGCATAACGCGGGGCTTAGCCCCGCGTGCCACCCACCTCGCGGCACCCTGTCGCCAGCGCGGCCCGCCGCCGCCGCCAGCGCGGCCCGCCGCCGCCGCCGCCGCCGCCGCCGCGCCGCCCGCCGCCGCCGTCCGCCGCCGCCGACCGCCGCCGCCGGCCGCCGCGCCGCCCCGTGGGGGGGGGGGGGGGGGGTCGGGCCGGGTCGGCCCGGACCCGGACCCCCCCGTTACGGACCAGTTTCGGTTTTTGGCTCATAACTTGAGCCTCGGACCTCCGAATGACGAACCGTCTGCGGCAACGCGATCCTTGGATCGAGACGGTCGTTTCGGTATATCGCACTAAAGGTTTCGGTTTACTTTGAGTTCGGCCGGGTTGGTTCGTTCACGAAACCAACCGGGCCTTCGGAGCGGAAACGCTCATATCTTGAGCTACGGACGTCCGATTGACGTGCCGTCAGTCGCGTAGTGTTCCTCTTAGTGAGACAGATCTTTTGGCATACTCCGCCCGAGGTTTGGACGCAGGTGGAGTACGGTCGGGTTGGTTTTGCCTTAAAAACCAACCGGGCCCCGGAGACGAAAATGCCAATAACTCTCAGACCGGGCGTCCGATCGACGCGCCGTCTGTTGCGTTGAGTTCCTGTTGACGATACGGAACTTTTGGATACATCAACTTCGGTCTTCGTGACCGTTGATGTATCAGCCTCTCGGCTCGTGGAGCGGACCCTCCGAACGAGCTTGCTGTGTGCGGGAACCCTAGTACTGGCTGCGACTGTTCTACTGCTACGACTGCTACTGTGACTGCGACGACGACAGTACAGAGATCCTGTGTGGATTTGACGACGACAGTACAGAGATCCTGTGTGGATTTGACGACGACAGTACAGAGATCCTGTGTGGATTTGACGACGACAGTACAGAGATCCTGTGTGGATTTGACGACGACAGTACAGAGATCCTGTGTGGATTTGACGACGACAGTACAGAGATCCTGTGTGGATTTGACGACGACAGTACAGAGATCCTGTGTGGATTCAACGACGACGACTACAGCACTCAGCGATCCTACGTGGATCAGTGCTACAGGTTCTGTGTGAGCCCGATCCTGTGTGGGTCCTTGCGCTCATCGGTTCTGTGTGAGCCAGCGCCTACAGGTTCTGTGTGAGCCCGATCCTGTGTGGGTCTTCTGCGGGGGTTAGTTACCTATCGATCCTTCGTGGGTCCGACGACTTAGATGGATCAGTGATCATCTTTATCGTCCTTGAAGAAGTATACCTGTGTGAGCTGAATCCTGTTGTTTTCCTGTGTGGATTGTGTTGTGCAATCCTGTGTGGATTATATTTTGCTTTCCTATGTGGAATACGTATACTTTCCTGCGTGGACTGAGTTGTACTTGGGCTCGGAGGTTAGAGTGTATTTTAATTGATGACTTAGGTATATGTATGGGCATATACCTAAGCTGTGTCAGTTGTTACTTCGTGTTTGTACTTTTCTTCGTGGTTTATCCTTTGTGGATTTGAGAGACCTTCAGGGGTCTCGGGGTCCCTACTGAGTAGCTTATACTCACCCCTGCACGGGCTTCGCCCGCACTACGTTGTGTTGGTTGCAGACGACGGACAGCGTTGACCTTAGCTGAGGCTTGCACAGCGGGACGGTACCCGGAGGTGGACCACTGGGCGGGACGTGCACGGAGCAGACGGCGGGACCCGTGGAGCAGAGGAGCTATCTGTACCCACCCTTCAGGTGGGATTTCCGGTGGACAGCTCGGAGTAGCGGCTTTTACTTTACAGTTGCTGTTTTTCCCTTTTCGAGTTGTACTTTACTTACAGTTTGGGTTTGTATTCTGGCCCATTTACTTTTCCGCACTTTCAGTTGTACTCTGCTTGTTTAGTGTTTACTTTCCACTTGCTTACTCTGTGGAGTTGGTTACTTTTCAAAGGCAATGCCTTCCCTTTTTACTGGGATTTACGCCTTGGTGCTAGTCGCCAGCCCCTGGCCTATGGAAGGCGGGCTTGGGGTAGTCACGGCACGGACCCCGAGGGCGGGTTGTGACAAATTGGTATCAGAGGAGTTCGGTTCTACCGCGAACTCTGATCTTTTCTATGTGAGGCAATAATGTTTAGCGTATTGAGTGTGGTTATCAGTCCAGGGAGTCCAGTGTTGGTGCGGCGGCCGACGTATCCGTACACCAGGACCCTGACTTCTGATTTCCGACTTAATGCACGAAAACATTGATTGCGTGTGTGTTTCAAGTTTTCTTTGTGATTACTTGTGTCAGCTCACCGGGTATACTGATCTACTTTATGAAAGTCTCAAGTTTTCCTTGTGATTACTTGTGCCAACTCACCAGGTATACTGTTCTAACCGTGGCGCACCTGTTTCCTTTTCAGGATGGCCCCACGACGGCAGCCAGCTAGGGTTCCGAGAGTCGAGCGAGACGACAGCCCACCGAGCGACGAGGCTTCGGTGCAGGGCCCTTTGTCAGTAGTGGCACCGACAGTAGCTTTACCCGCCGATCCCCCGATGCTTCCAGCAGCAGCCGCTGACGATGCACGTCGCCTCAGCGCACTGCATGAGTTTTAGCGCCAGCGACCGCCCAGGTTTCGCGGGGAGACGGATCCCCAGGCAGCAGAGGACTGGCTGGAGGCAGTGGTTCGAGTGTTTAGGCTAGTGAGGACACCAGCAGACCTCATGGTGATCCTCGCTGCGAGCCTACTACACGCAGCAGCAGGACGATGGTGGAGCTTGATGCTCCAGGTGCACGATGAGGCATCTCTTCTTTGGACGGACTTTGAGAGCATCTTCCGCTCGGAGTTCGTCCCAGCCACCCTTCGTGCGGTGCGTATCCAGGAGCTTCTACAGCTGCGGCAGGGCAGCATGACGGTCGCTCAGTACTCGGCGAGATTTACCGATCTCTCGCGCTACTCGACCGACATGGTACGGGACCCATTCTTCCGGGCCCGGACCTTCGAGCAGGGTTTGAGACACGAGATCAGGGCATCGCTGATCTCCCTCAGCATACCGACTCAGACAGGAGTACTGGAGCGGGCCCTTCTGATCGAGAGCTTCCTTGCTGAGTCTACACCAGCACAGAGACCCACCGCAGGACGGCACGTGGCAGAGTCATCTGCAGCTGGCAGTCGGCGAATGACTCAGGGGTCCAGACAGACCAGACCTCAGGGCACTGGCTCAGCAGTGCAGGGCACACAACGCAGAGCCAGTCTTTCGAGTGGAAGACAGTGCTATGCATGCGGCGGGCGAGGCCACATGGCTCGTGACTGCCCGACCCGCCATGCGGAGGAGCAGCAGACGGTTGAGGAACCACCTAGGCAGAGGCAGAGGTTCGACCGTGGCGGTCCGCAGGGAGGAGGCGGACGAGGCAGAGGAGCTGGACGAGCAGCTGGTGGTGGCCGACGCTTTGAGGCTCTACCACCACCACCACCAGGAGGTCCACCCCGACCGCAGGGGAGAGCTCAGCTTCAGGCAGCCGAGGCCTTCGATCATGGAGCCCTGGGAGCCGATGGACAGGAGCAGAACTAGTGGATACATCCTTTGTACTTCTGGTTCCTTGTTGCTTTTGTGTAGCGTCTTGTATTACGAGCTGCAATAATAAAATACGCATACCTTGTGATGTTTTCGTTCCTGTCCTCTATCGTAATGTTACTAAGAGGTTCCAGTTTTGGCTGTTGACTTGACCCTCACTTGTGAGACATCTACTGGAGGAGACCCAGTTACCACACACTGATGCCGACAGTGTGACTCAACCCTTGGAGGCGAGAGTAACGGTTGAATCTCTTAGTAGTAGCGTCGAGGCCTTACGACGTCATCCTTAGTATGGATTAGTATCATCCATGTTAGGATTGACTGTTTTAGGCAAAGAATGTGGTTCATCCAGGGGATGAGACCAGATTTCTCTTTTCGGCAAAAGAGAAATCTTGCAGCTCTGGTGGGACCGGAGATGGTCCGGGCCACGTCAGAGGAGGTCCATGTCATCCAGGAGCGGGTCCTACATGGGCGATCGATTCCTCTTGTGCGCAACAGATGGCGGCACGGGAATCTCCAGGAGAGCACATGGGAGCGGGAGGCTCAGATGCGTGCTAAGTACTCTCTTTTGGTTTCCCTAGTTTTTGATGTAGCTTTACGGGGACGTAAAGCCCTGAGGTGGGAGTAATGTAAATACCAGTAAAATTCAAGGAAAATTTCTTCTTAATTTTCTTTAGAATTTTACAAGAGCGCGGTTTCAGACGGCACCTGATTCCGAGGCCCGGAGTGCCCGGAATTAATTTCCGAAGTTTGGGCTCGGGTACGTTCAGTGAACGAACGAGCGGGAATTCCTAACTTTTGATCCGGTGCTCGGAATTGAAATCCGAGGGCACCGATGAACTCGCAGCGCCGATATTCGCTTTTTGAGACCTTTTCGGGAGTTGCGTTTGTTGCGGGTTGAAAGTTACGTTTTGGGGTTTTTCAGTTAAGTTAAATAAAATTTGTGCAAAACAAATTTTATTTTAACTTATTTTAAAAACCTACCAAAGGAGGTTAGAAGTGGGACCCACACCCACTTAACCTCCCTTGGAAGGATTAAGTGTGGTGGGGCCCACACGAACCCCTTTTTCTTTTCAAATTCCTTAACCTCTCAAAACCCTTCCTCTTATTTATGTAACTCTCCCCTTCTTTAACTCTTGCCAATTTATCTTTTCATTTAATTTTGTCAACTCTAGACTTAATTAATGAATTGAATTCAACTTTTGAATTTTGAAAGGTTGGCAAAGTGAGAATAAAATAAGATGTAGTCTTATTTTATTTTTGGTTGATCGTTTGTTCCCTTGAGAGCTTTTGAGAGCATTCCTCTTCATCTTCAACTCTGACGAAGAACGAAGAACGAAGAACGCTCAAACTCTGACGAAGAACGAAGAACGACGCCTCTCTTCTTCGTCCTCGGTGTCAACGAGAGGGAACGCCGCTTCCTCCTCGGACCATCTTCGTCGGCGTACAAGTTTCGCCAACGACGTGACTCTTCGAACGCATCCCTTCGTCATCGGATTTGACGAACGGCTTCCGCGACACCCGACCTCCGCGACGCCGTCTTCCGCGGAGCGTAGCCGAACCTTTGAATCTTAAACCCGAGGTAGGGGTTGTCGAATTTCTTTTGGATTCCTCATTTTATTCTTGATCGTGCTTTTAGCAAGATTAACGTGTGACATGATTTTCTTTAAGTTGCGTTATTATTATTAACGCGAGGGGGGCCGGACCGCACGAACACGGCCGAACCCCCCTCCAACGTTCTTGTTTAATTCCTGCGATGGAAGCAAAGTGGCGTGGTGCCGTCGCACCACGCGGTTTACCGTGCGTTTAATTTACGCAACGCCGTCGCGCTACGCCGAGGAGAATCTTCAAGAACGCGACGCCGTCGCGCCGCGTTGAAAAGAATCGAAGCACGGCGAAGGGGCGCGGTGCCGATGCACCGCGCCGGATGACGAACGCCGCGGCCGGTTCCGGGCCGCGGCGGGACGAGAAGACCGCGGCCGGTTCCAGGCCGCGGCGGGACGAGGAGACCGCGGCCGGTTCCGGGCCGCGGCGGAAGGAAAGACCGGCGGCCGGGCCGCCGGCGTCGGAAGCCGAAGAAGGGGACCGGAAGTTCCGGTCCCGTTTGAGAAAACCGGCCGGCCAGCTGGCCGACCGGATGACTTAAAACCGGGGAATTTAATTCCCCGGCCAACCATGAAAACCCCCCTCTTTAAGAGGGGGGGGGGGGGGGGGGCGTTTCTTAAAAGGGAGGGGGCCGGCTGCCCCCTCGGTTCCACCAGCAGGCCCCCCCACGTGGGGGGGGGCTCTTTGAAAAAAATGGGGCGCGGCCCTTGTGCCGCGCCGCCCCTCCAGCATAACGCGGGGCTTAGCCCAGCGTGCCACCCACCTCGCGGCACCCCGCCGCCAGCGCGGCCCGCCGCCGCCGCCGCCGCCGCCGCGCCGCCCGCCGCCGCCGTCCGCTGCCGTCCGCCGCCGCCGACCGCCGCCGCCGGCCGCCGCGCCGCCCCGGGGGGGGGGGGGGGGGGGGTCGGGCCGGGTCGGCCCGGACCCGGACCCCCCCGTTACGGACCAGTTTCGGTTTTTGGCTCATAACTTGAGCCTCGGACCTCCGAATGACGAACCGTCTGCGGCAACGCGATCCTTGGATCGAGACGGTCGTTTCGGTATATCGCACTAAAGGTTTCAGTTTACTTTGAGTTCGGCCGGGTTGGTTCGTTCACGAAACCAACCGGGCCTTCGGAGCGGAAACGCTCATATCTTGAGCTACGGACGTCCGATTGACGTGCCGTCAGTCGCGTAGTGTTCCTCTTAGTGAGACGGATCTTTTGGCATACTCCGCCCGAGGTTTGGACGCAGGTGGAGTATGGTCGGGTTGGTTTTGCCTTAAAAACCAACCGGGCCCCGGAGACGAAAATGCCAATAACTCTCAGACCGGGCGTCCGATCGACGCGCCGTCTGTTGCGTTGAGTTCCTGTTGACGATACAGAACTTTTGGATACATCAACTTCGGTCTTCGTGACCGTTGATGTATCAGCCTCTCGGCTCGTGGAGCAGACCCTCTGAACGAGCTTGCTGTGTGCGGGAACCCTAGTACTGGCTGCGACTGTTCTACTGCTACGACTGCTACTGTGACTGCGACGACGACAGTACAGAGATCCTGTGTGGATTTGACGACGACAGTACAGAGATCCTGTGTGGATTTGACGACGACATTACAGAGATCCTGTGTGGATTTGACGACGACAGTACAGAGATCCTGTGTGGATTTGACGACGACAGTACAGAGATCCTGTGTGGATTTGACGACGACAGTACAGAGATCCTGTGTGGATTTGACGACGACAGTACAGAGATCCTGTGTGGATTCGACGACGACGACTACAGCACTCAGCGATCCTACGTGGATCAGTGCTACAGGTTCTGTGTGAGCCCGATCCTGTGTGGGTCCTTGCGCTCAGTGGTTCTGTGTGAGCCAGCGCCTACAGGTTCTGTGTGAGCCCGATCCTGTGTGGGTCTTCTGCGGGGGTTAGTTACCTATCGATCCTTCGTGGGTCCGACGACTTAGATGGATCAGTGATCATCTTTATCGTCCTTGAAGAAGTATACCTGTGTGAGCTGAATCCTGTTGTTTTCCTGTGTGGATTGTGTTGTGCAATCCTGTGTGGATTATATTTTGCTTTCCTATGTGGAATACGTATACTTTCCTGCATGGACTGAGTTGTACTTGGGCTCGGAGGTTGGAGTGTATTTTAATTGATGACTTAGGTATATGTATGGGCATATACCTAAGCTGTGTCAGTTGTTACTTCGTGTTTGTACTTTTCTTCGTGGTTTATCCTTTGTGGATTTGAGAGACCTTCAGGGGTCTCGGGGTCCCTACTGAGTAGCTTATACTCACCCCTGCACGGGCTTCGCCCGCACTACGTTGTGTTGGTTGCA
This sequence comes from Viscum album, assembly GCA_963277665.1. Classification (NCBI taxonomy): domain Eukaryota; kingdom Viridiplantae; phylum Streptophyta; class Magnoliopsida; order Santalales; family Viscaceae; genus Viscum; species Viscum album. The sequence goes on along the minus strand of OY728138.1, from coordinate 1,432,446,855 downwards.
GACGACGGACAGCGTTGACCTTAGCTGAGGCTTGCACAGCGGGACGGTACCCGGAGGTGGACCACTGGGCGGGACGTGCACGGAGCAGACGGCGGGACCCGTGGAGCAGAGGAACTATCTGTACCCACCCTTCAGGTGGGATTTCCGGTGGACAGCTCGGAGTAGCGGCTTTTACTTTACAGTTGCTGTTTTTCCCTTTTCGAGTTGTACTTTACTTACAGTTTGGGTTTGTATTCTGGCCCATTTACTTTTCCGCACTTTCAGTTGTACTCTGCTTGTTTAGTGTTTACTTTCCGCTTGCTTACTCTGTGGAGTTGGTTACTTTTCAAAGGCAATGCCTTCCCTTTTTACTGGGATTTACGCCTTGGTGCTAGTCGCCAGCCCCTGGCCTATGGAAGGCGGGCTTGGGGTAGTCACGGCACGGAACCCGAGGGCGGGTTGTGACATTTGTAACAATGAATATAAAGATATTAAAAATGAATATTAGCCACTATTAGTGACTAATCACACCCCCCAACTTGAGTTTTTCTTGTCCCAAGAAAAATATATTACAAAATTAAATTTGAATCCCCTTTTCTAAAAACATTTTAACACACATTGCTCACCCAAATACCTCATACCAAAAAAATTATGAAACCTATAAATATTATTTATAACAAGCTGGGTCCATAAGCATATCCCAAGCCCAAGCCCATTCCTTTCTTCAAATTAACTACCACATTTCATCCAATTCCAAATAAGCATGATATAGTGTTTCGCATTAGAAACGACATGGGGCCCATTTTATGTTCAAGGGGGAAAAATAGAAGTGCTATGTGAGAATAACATTAATCCTTAATATGAGTTTCCATTTTATTTGATTTTTTTGTTTGTTTTTTTATTTTTTTAACCAAAATAGATATGAAAAGACTAACTTTGGACAAGACTACTATGGAGTCACAATCCCCAAGTGTTGGACGCCACACATATTGTCAATTACATACTCTAAAATAGAGATATAAAGCTTAAATCTATGCAAGAAAACTATTGAGCCACAATCTCCATGTTCTGGATGCCACACATTTGGATAAAACATTACTCTATGGGGTCATTATTTTTTTTCATTTTTTTGTTTTTTTGGATACTCAAATTAAACTAAAAGTGACCCCAGAACCCTATGCTATAATTAAAGGGACCCAAGAACTCAAATTTACACCCACGATCCAGTAGACGTGCATTGTTGCATTTTTATTAAGAGGATGAAAATTTAAACTTTGAAAAATTACATTGGACAACCGCATTTCCAAAAACTATGCTCATGAACATAAACATGCATTAAAATTAGAATCAAGGCATACAAAATTATTTGATATACAATTTCAGAGTTTGTAATGTGTGTTATCATGTTCAAGGTTAATATAATTTTTCTTTCCATTCATGTTCTCATTAAAAAAAAATCAAAAAATCATTTTTTATTTCATCTCCCCCCAACATAGAATAACACTGTCCCTAGTGTTTAAAGATAACATAGAAGGGGGTATGAGAGAGGTGTTCAACAAGGAAATTTAAAATGATAATAATAGAATAAATTCACCTGGTGGTTTATGATGAAAGTTCATTCCACAGTCTCCCTTCAATCTTAGATTCGAGTCTCAGCAGCTTGGATGGCTGTGATGGGATTTTGCCTACGACCTACGACGTGTCCTTTAATTTTTTTAACCTATAAAATAAAACCAAATAAACTAATGATATATTGTCTTCATTTTAAATTTCTAGTTAAGGTATTACTCAGAGATCATGTCATGTGACACAGATGAATATAGCGCTCCACTTTAATACCCATCCATACTCATAATAGAAGAACATGTTAATAGTCTAAGTTACTATCATATTAAGATTTTTTTAAACCTACAAACAAAAAATAAAATACACTGATGATGCATTATCTTCCTTTTAAATTTCTAGGTAAGGTATTACTCGGGGATCACACCACGTGACACAGATGAATATGGTTCTCCCATTTCATACCCATCCTTACTCATAAAATAAGAACTGGTCAACAGTATATGGTAATTTTTTAAATGAAAAAATGATTCACAATGATTGGAACTATGAAAACCATGAGTTGCCTCCCATACAATGCTTTTTTTAACACCGTTAGCTCGACTTGGACACTTCATTTTTTATGTTTTTTCCTCATCGAAGGATGGTTTACACAAGTCTTCCTCAAATTTTTTTGGAATGGTTAATTGAATGGTTTGACTCTATGACCATTAACTTTAAATGTTTGACCATTGGTGGGATCTTGAATTTCTATAGCCCCATGGGGGTATACCTTATGCACTATGTATGGACCTGACCATATCGATCTCAACTTTCCTGGGTGTAAATCAAGTTTAGAACTATACAAAATAATAGTTTTACCGGGTACAATGTGTTTGGCATAAAGATTTCAATATTGGTAGGCTTGTACTTTAGTTTTATTGATTCTTGAATTTTCATAATCCTCTATCCTAAGTTCCTCAAGATCATTGAGATCTAGTTTCCTTTTTTTATTTCAGCCAATGAGAGGTCATAATTCATTTTCTTAATTGGTCAAAAGGATTTATGTTCAATCTCCACTGGAAAATCACATGTTTTACCATAAACCAAACTATATGGGGACATTCCTAAAATGGTTTTTATATAGTTCGATAGGCCCAAAGAGCATCTAAGAGCTTTCCTAACCAGTCTTTCCTAGATAGATTAACTATTTTCTCAAGAATTTGTTTGATTTATCAATTGGCTAACTAATCTTGACCTTTGGTCTGTGGGTGGTAAGCAGTGGACACATTGTGAAAAATGCCATATTTTTCCATGAGGGATGATAATGGAAGATTGAAAAAATGGGATCCACGACCACTAATGATAGCCCTAGGAATTTCAAATCTAGAGAAGATGTTTTCCTTGAGAAAGCTAATTACCATTTGATGATCATTGGATTTTGTAGGAATTGCCTCAACCCATTTTGAGACATAATCGATAGCTAAGAGAATGTAAAAATATCCCCTTGAGATTGGGAAGGGACCCATGAAATCAATTCCCCAGTAGTCAAAGATTTCAATCACTATGATGGGAGTGGGTGGCATTTGATTCCTTTTTTTGATGGACCCTAATTGTTGACACATAGGGCAGCTTTGAAAATTTTTTATGAATCCTTTAAGATGGTGGGCCAGAAGAGACCACTCTGAAGAACCTTAGAAGTTGTTTTTTTAGAGGCAAAGACACCTCCACATGCCTCACTATGACATAATTTAAGGATGGATTCTTGTTCAGATTATGGGATACACCTTCTAATGACTTTTTCAGGGTAGATCTTATAGAGGTATGGATCACCAAAAACATAGTTCCAGTCATTAGAAAGGAATTTCTTTCTATCTTGAGTCCCTAAGAATTTTGGAATGAATCTGGTAACTAAGAAGTTAGCAATGTCAGCATACTGAGGGAAATCACTCACAGAGTATAGGTGTTCATCAGGGAATGAATCAGTCACATAATATTGGGATAATTTGTTATTAAATTCTATCCTAGAGATATGACCAACTACAACATTTTCAACACTCTTTTTGTCCTTGATTGTGAGGTCAAATTCTTGTAATAGAAGGACCCACCTAATTAGTCTAGCCTTAGTATCGTGCTTCTGGAAGAGGTATTTCAAAGCAGAACAGCTAGTGTACACAGTGATGGGGGATCCTAAGAGGTAGGACCTAAACTTTTCTAAGTCAAACACAATATCGAGTAAATCCTTCTCAGTGGTGGTGTAGTTGATTTGGGAATCATTTAAGGATTTTCTTGCATAATCAATTACATATGCAGTTTTATCACAATGTTGTACTAACACAACCCCTATTGAAAATTCACTTTTATCACACATGATTTCGAAAGGAAGGTTCTAATTTGGGGATTTCATGATGGGAGGAGAGGTGAGAGATGACTTTGGGGTTGTGAATGAACCCACACAACATTCTGTCCCAACAAATGGAGCATCCATTACTAGAAGACCACAAAGGTGATGAGCGATTGAACTAAATCTCCTAATAAATCTTTTATATAAACCAGCATGACCTAAGAAAGACCTCACTTCCTTGACAGTTTTGGGAGATGGAAGATGAAGAATGATGTCAACCTTGTCTTTATCGACTTTAATCCCTATACCTAAAACTAGATGGCCAAGTACTAGTCCCTATTTAACCATGAAATGACATTTTTCCCAGTTTAGTACCAGATTATTTTCTTCACATCTTGACAAAACTCTCTCCACATTCCTCAAACATCCCTCAAATATATCCCCAAGCATAGAGAAGTCATCCATGAAGACCTCTAGAAAATACCCTACCATGTCTGAGAAGATTCCCATCATACACCACTGGAAGGTTCCAGGGGCATTGCATAACCCGAAGGGCATGCATTTGAAGGCAAAGGTGCCGAATAAACAAGTGAATGTAGTCTTCCATTGATCCTCTAGGGAGACCTAAATCTGATTATACCCCGAGTACCCTTCTAAGAAACAGTAGAATGCATGACCTGCCACTCTCTCAAAGATTTGGTTAATGAATAATAAGGGTAAATGGTCCTTCTTGGTAAATGAGTTTAGCTTCCTATAGTCGATGCAGACTCTCCAGCCACTACTCACCCTAGTTGGAAGAATCTCTACATCCTTATTGGTTATCACTATGATTCCAGCCTTCTTTGGAACAACGTGGATCGGGACGACCCATTCACTCTCAACTATGGGATAGATGATACCAACTTTTAACAATTTCAAAATTTCTTTTCTCACTACATCCATGAGATTAGGATTGAGTCGCCACTGAGGTTGACAAAAATGCTTTGAATCATATTCTAGAACAATCTTATGACTCCAGATAAGTGGGATAATCCCAGGAATATTAGATACGGTCCATCCAATGGATTTCTTGTGTCTCTTAAGGACATCTAGAATCATCCTCTCATGATCATCTTAAATAGAAGAAGAAATGACAATAGTTTATGTTCCATTTTTTCCTAGGAAGGATACTTTAGGGTAGTAGGAAGTTCATTCAATTCAAGATCTGGTTGGTTCAAAATTTCATAAGAATATTAGGACATTGGATCAAGATAAATTTATTTTTTTAGACTTTAAGATAATATTGATTACCCATGTGTAGAAGTTTTAGCTACTAGATTGGTTTGATCAGTGTTAGGGAAGGGAGATGAGGTGGCCTCCATGAATGTGGTTTCTTGAAATATTTCACTAATTGTTGGTCTTAAGATTTCATCATTGGAGCTATCTGAATGTTATTCTAGCCAATTAGATAAACTTCCTTCATGTGAACAAAGGAAATTAATATCGTCCTCACATAAACATTCCTCTAATATTCCTTGGTGTTGTATGTATTTTTATCTAGGAATCCTATCACGTTTATTTCATGATATACTCATCATCCAATATTTGTGAGCTTGCATTATAGATGTTCAAGTCTAGAATCATATTTCCAAAGGTGATGGTAATGTTCCCATTTCGGACTCAGATAACAGAGTTTATTGTTACAAGGATGGGATGGCCAAGGATGATTGAGGTTTGTTACTTATTTCCTATGGTTGGATTTTTGTCAAGGAAAATGAGGTTAAAAGGGTAAATGAATTTTTCTACTTTTACTAGAACATCCTTTAGTATTCACTTTGGAACCCTAATTCTATGATCAGCAAGTTGAAGTGTGACAGATGTGGGTTTGAGCTCTTCCAGGCCAACTGGTAGTACATAGCATAAGGAATCATATTGACACTAGCAGCTAGGTCACACAAGGCTTTGACAACATTGTTCTCTCCTAGTTAAACATTGTTGTAAGGGAATCCTGGGTCTTTCATATTTGGTGGAAGGGTTCCTTGGAATGTTGTACTAAAATTTGCTACCAGAAGGACTTGATTATTATGTGAGAATTTTCTTTTAAATATGTAGAGTTGCTTTAGGTATTTTGAGTATGCGGGAATGGTTTGAATAACATCGAGGAGTGGAATGTTCATCTTGACTTGTGATAATATTTCCCTCAATGTTTCACTTAATTCAGGCTTGGTTTTCCCCCTCATGCATTCGGGAAATGGTGAAGGTTGTGGAAATGTTTGTTGAAGATTTGTTTCATTCAAATTTCCATCAGTTTCCTCAGTTTGATCATGTGATTCATTTGAATTTTCATTAGATTTTAATCTTCAGATTGTTTCTGAATTATTTGTTCAATTTTTTCAATTGATTTCCCACTTCTCAAAACAATTACAACCTTTTGTTGTTCATGAGTTTTTTGAGTGAAACTTGTCTCTCCACTTGATTTTTGTTGTGTAATGGCCTGTGTGGGCATGCATGCCTTTCCAGTTTTTATGGTTTGAAGTTCTTATTTAATGGATGAGAATTCTGAGTTCATTTTATCCGTTTGTTTGCACAGTTGTTTTAGTAGTCTTTGTGGAACAATTTGGGTTGGTGATTGATCTTATTGGTTTATCCTAGGAGGATAATTTGGTTATTGGATTGGATGTTGAATGTGTTTTTGGATAGGTTATAGATATTTTACATGAGGATGTTGGAATTGGACTAATTGTGGTTGGAACTGATTATGAGGTTGAATGTTCTGTTGAGGGTATGGGTTGATACATTGTTGGTTGTTGATTGTCCCTCCAACAAAAGCCTAGATGGTCATTATACCTTGGATTAAAGGTGTTTTTGAATTGTGTCTTTTGAAAGTTCATTGCATTAACGTAATCTGGTGGTCCTCCTAAAAGAACATCCCTGATAGATGGAATGGTTGGGAAATTATCAGTCTTGTGGTCATGTTTGTCACAAATTGTAAAAACAAGATCAACATTTTGGGTTTTGTGGACCTTCTTATGATCAATCTTGTCAACATTCCTCGTGAGTGCAACAAGTTTTTGTCTATGGTTTTCTTCTTCTCCAATATTGTACATTCCACTAGATTTGGGTGGCTTTTCATAGTATGGTGATGTTCCCCATGATTGGTTCTATTCAGCAAGATTTTCTAGATACTCATAAGCATCATTTGGGGATTTGTTTTTGAAGGTTCCATTACACATCATATCTATGAATAGTTTGTTTCTGGAACCTAACCCTTCATAGAAATTTCTAAATTGTTCTAGGATTAAGAAACTTTGGTGTAGTACCATGGTTAATGTGTCTTTGAATCTTTCCAATGTTTAATAGAATGTTTCTCCTTCTCTTTCAAATTTTGTTTGTATGATATTTTTAAGTGAAATTGTTTTGTGATAGGGGAAGTATTTTTTATAGAATTCTTGTTGAAGTTGGTCCCAAGAGTAAATGGATGCTGGTCTCAAATTGTTTAACCAATTCTTTTCTCATTACTTTAGAGAAAAAGGAAAAAATTATCATTTTACTAGATTAAATTTGATTTGGAGGGCACATGGTTTCAACAATGTCATTAAATTATTTAACATGAAGGTAAGGAATCTTAGACTCCATCCCACGAAAGGTTAGAAGGTGGTTCAAGACATGGGGTTTGAAAACATATTTAGAATATCCTATGTTATCATGCCTAATGCATGAGGGTGCATTGGTCCATGTAGGTGTATGGTAGTCATTCATGGTCGGGTCTGTAACAATTCCTAAGTTAGGGTCTTTCTCATTATTTCTGTTCCCTCCTTGGTTTATGATTTGGTTTTGTGGGAGATTCTCCATTTTATTAAAATCAACTTTAGAATCTAGAGTATTGGTAATATTTGTATCTAATGGAAAGATACCTCTATGATTTCTTGACTCCCCAACCCTAGGACTATCCACCCTAACTAGACGATTTAAATTGTCATAGGTGTAGGCAGACAAGCACCACGAAAAGAAACGAAAAAAAGAAAGGGGAAAGGATAAGAGAAATGGGATGAGAAAAGAGAAATGGGGGAGAATAGAAAGATATTATAAGGTTACTAACTTGGTCCCCGACAAAGGTTCCAAAATTTGATTCATGCTCAAATTTACCCAAGAGATGAAGGTAGAGTGGTCCTTGTAGTCTAGCTTGGGTTGTCGAATCCACTGAGACCTAAGGAGATACCTAAGACACAGAACCTATGAGGTAGATTTTTGGCTATGAAGTGGCCAACATGGTTTTGATTTTGGATGGTTTTAAATAACACTAAGAAAACTAAGTGTATTAAATTCAATAAAAATGGGTTGATCTTAGAATTATTCTCAAGGTGGATTGAATAAATTCAAACTGCGGAAATAACGAGCACTCCTCCGTGTGTATGAATGAAATTCACACCTATTTGTGAACTAATTCACCACAACCCAAGAATATAACTATGATTTGTGAAAATTTAGTTTTAATAAATTAAATTAAAAATATATAAGAGAAATATGCCGATTAATAACATAGAGATACAAAAAAGAAACTTATATGGAAATTGAAAACATTACAAAAGAACTTTGGTCGTATAACCTTACAATAAAATAAGAAACAAAAGAAAAATATTAAACCCCAATTACCTTTACCACTAGATCCTTATATAGACATATTCATAGCCTTATATACACCCCCAACAATAAATTACATCTCCATTAATTGGGAGAGTTAAAAGGAGGGTAAGAAAATCAAGGTAATTTGACGTTTTGAAGTTGACCCGAAAATTCATCCAGATTCATCCACCATTTTTACATGAGAATTTATTATTGAAGGAAGCCAAAGACTGAAGGTCCATATAAGTACAATATGTTCCACATCTGTCCTAGATGGGCTGTAAAAATTTCAGGAAATTTGGCACAATCTTTTGGATGTTATGGTCAAAATTGTGGGAAGACTTTATGTGCATTCATATCGGGCCCACCATTTAAATCTCAACTTTAGATCCCTTTATCATCATGAAAAATTCATAATTAGCTCTGAAAATAGTTGAATAAAATGATCCCCATATTTTTATCTATATTCATTAAAAAATTGACTTTCATTGGGTTTGGTTAGTGGGACCCACTTTTGTTTGATGGCCCTTAGGCCCATTATGCTTTCTCCAAAAAAGTTTTGCATTCATCCCAAAAATCATCATATTTCATTGGGATTTATCCATCGATCCTAAAAGAAAAAATGTTCTAAAAAAATGACAAATAATATCCCAAACTATCAAATTCAAAAAATATATATAATCTTGCCCACAAACAGATGAATGATTGGGTCCAATTTTGCATTTTAAACATGAATTGCATTTAAGATGAGAAATGAAGTTCTATTTATGTAATAAACTAAAAACAATGTTTATGGAATTTTTAATAATGAATATAAATATATTAAAAATTAATATTAGCCAATTTCAGTGAGAAATCAATTAATATTGGAGGGTGTGTGAGGAGAGGACCATACTCCTTAGTGGACCGTATGCAAGGATGAGGTCTTCTACTTGCATGGATTCTTATGAGTGTCTGAAAACATACGTGAGGAGCTGATGCGAGACTTTCATACATCAATATAGGAAGTTCATCCTATTGTCACCAAGATGTATCAATACTTGAATAGTCTGTATTGGTGTCCATGTATGAATAATGACATATATGGTTTTTTCTTAGATGTTCCACATGCTAGCAGGTGAAGGTGGAGCACCAACGACCGATCAGATTTTTTCAGCCGTTACCCATTCCCAAGTAGAAGTGGAATGTGGTCATGATAGATTTCATGATAGTTTACTAAGTTCACCTCAAGGGAATAATGAAGTTTTGGTTGTCATCGACAGATTCAAAATGGTTGCACACTTATTACCAATGAAATAGACCTTTAGTGTTGATGAGCTCGGTAGGTTGTACATCCTAGTGATTGTACAGTTTCATGGGGTTACGTGCTCTATCATTTCATATATAGACACCTTCTTTAATTAACATTTCTTTTAAGGGTTACAGAAGGCTTTCAGTAAACAAGTAATTCTGAGTGCAAATTTCTATCTCCAGATAGATGGCCAGTCAGAACGCACGATTCAGGTGATGAAAGACATGCTTCGAGCATCTGTCCAAGATTTTGTATGTTCTTGGGGGAAGGAAATACCTATGGTGTAGTTTTCCTAAAATAATAGTTTTCATCCAATTATTCAGATAACACCTTATGAGGGTTTGTATGGTAGGCCATGCCGATCACCCCTATGTTGGATGGTGGCAGGAGAGACAGCTATGCTGGGACCTCCAATTGTTCAGGTGACCACAGATCAAGAGGAGTTGATTTAGAAGAAGATTTCGGTTGTACAGTCATAACAGAAGTCTATTGCTAATCGACAGAGATGACCTATGGTGTTCAAGGTTGGAGATAATGTTTTCTTACGTGTCACATCGAGGTTGGGACATAGCAGGATTAGGAGATAGGTAAGGCTTTCACCGAGATACGTTGGGTCGATTGAGGTTTTGGAGGGATTCAGGCTGATTTCCTATTTGTTACAGTTACCTCAAAGGTACTGGGATATTCAGGGTGTCTTCCACATTTCTCTGCAATGACATTACTTCACATACCCATCTCACGTCTTTCTTCCCAAGGAGGTTGATTTGGAGGTGGATGAATCTTCTAAGGAGCACACTATTCGGATTAGGGACGACAATACAAAGGTTCTTTATGGCTAGTCATTTCCTCTAGTATGGGTGCTATGGAAACACGAGCGAGTATAAGATGAGACATGGGAGAGGGAGGCCGATGTGCAATCGTAGTGTCCAGAGCTGTTCGAGGATTATTCTTCACGACCATGTTAATGTAATTTCGGGAAAAATTTCTTTAAGGGGGGGAGGTTGTAAGAACCCGAATCTTCTTTTCAAGTATATATCTTGATTTCGAGGATTTTTTAGAGAAAGGTGAGAATTTTGAAATTTTATATGTACACGTCATGTACTTAGGAGTACATGTCATGCACCCGGTTATTGCGGGCAGCCATAGACCTGTCATGTAATGGCCGAGTGCATGACCTTGTGGGGTGACCTAGAGACCACCTAATCCGGGGGCCAGTTGAGGCATATACACAGTGTGTATATTAAATGAACATGCCATGTACATTTTATTTTATTTGATAAATCAGACCGAGGTCGCATCTAATCCCTAAGAACATCTTCTTCTTCCCCTATCTCAAACTGGAGAGTGACATATAGTCAAATTTCATCAGGCACCTCCCATTCCTCCATCTGATCTTTGATCGAGGTGTCGCTGGGTGCGTTGGAATCCCATAGGTGAGTCCTTATTTATTATAGAGCCTCTCTTCCATGATTTCTTCTCTCTGTCAAGCTAATCAAGGTTGAATTATTTTTATGTTTTTGTAGATCTACAACATTTTAGGCCGATTCAAGGGCCGATGTTCTAGAATGTTATTTGTAAAATGTTGAGGTAGGTGGTTTGTTGACTTTCATTGATTTTTGTTGAGTTTATATGCCAATATATAGATTAACCATGTTTTGGGTGTTTCAGGTTAAGGAAATTAAACCCTTTTTTATCTACCTTAGATTTATTGTTGGATTAATGGTTTTTTTGTAGTATTATGTGAAATTGCATGTTAATTAAAACAATTTCAGTGCATTTCCTGGTTTGAATGATTAGGGTCATTTGATCCATGATGCCTATGACACAGAAATTGTTTCCTTAACATTCATAATAAGATGGAATTGATTGCCTTTTCCTTCTTCTTAAATGATTGCGATATGCATTGGAATTTTTTAGCCATTTAGTAGTTGAGATTAAATTGGAAAGCTTGATATTATGGATGCATGATTAAATTGAATAGGGTTGAAAGAACCTTGTGTAGTTAGAACACATGGGTAATTGACATTGAGTACTTCCTCAGAGTGTTAGCTATATTTTATGCTAAGATACCATATGGGGGATTGACAATGAGTGCTCCCTCAGAGTGTCTATAGTTTATGTTATGAGACCACATGGGGAATTGATGTTGAATACCTCTCCATAGAGTCAGTAATTATTATAGAAAGACTATTGGGGGAATTGATAGTGAGTAACTCATTAGAGAGTATTTTCCTTTTTATTTCATTAGCTATCCAAAGGGGTTAGACTATGTGAGCTACCCAGAGGGTTAACATAAATATTTAATGTTTGTGGTGAATCTGTTAGGCCATAAAACAAGCTAGTATTTAGTCATGTTAGGTAGCCTTTTGATATACCAATTTAGGATACATACTTGATTAAAATTTGAACATTAATTTCGAGTGAATGTAAATAGGAACTGAAAGACTGGAAACTTTTATGTACACCTAGTTCTTTGCTACATTTCCAATTATTTCCTACTATATATACTCTGTGATAGTTAGGCACAGATCTTGTGGTGGTTTCTTACTGGTATTTGTGTCACACCATGATTGTGTCATGTTTTTTGGACCCAAAGAGATTATATGGTGGAAGGTGTAGATAAGGGCAAGAACCCTTTCTTTCTTAGGTACATGATTGGCTGATTGGAGCTTGAGAGAATAGGACCATGCTTAGGTTTATGATGCTGCTGGAGTTTTCCTATTTTATTTTTACTTTGGTTCAGTTGTATTTCTATCATATTTTCTTGTTTGGATTCTTTCCTAGACATATGTGACATACGTCATTTATATATGTTCTCTAATTTTTATTTACTTTCAGTCTTCCGATGTTTACTTGGTGCATGGTATTTTTCTTCTGCTAGTGTTTATTATTTGTTACTCCATTGTTCATGCTCTGCAAATGAGGGAATAGTTTCTCCACTATCACACCCAAGGCCCTCACTACTAGTAAGTAGCATCTTTCGTTTGGGGAAATGTGCTTGAGGCCATGTGACCAACTGTATATGGGGCACCTTTGGGTGGCACCCAGAACAAGGATGTTATAGAACTCATTTATATATTTTTCACTATCATGTTGATTATAATTATACTTTCTAGACTAATATCAATTGATTGATTACCTCTTTATTTGGAGAAGTGAAAATTGCAACACTAGATATCCTAATTATCTTTTCCATAGAATGAATCCATAAGCCTCTACCTACTACTACCCAATGAATCGTTCTTAGTCTTGGTTGATAAAGTGTACGACCCCAATCATCTACTATATATTTGGTTTTTATCCATAATAAAATTCTGATTCATGGTATCTGGGAAAGATTTAAACATGATGTAATTCACTAGTAACATAATATAATTTTTCAAATGATCACCAAAATAACTAATCAGTGAAGTATCATCATCAAACAATGCAGGTGAAGAACATAATACATCAGTAACATTGGAGACACAATATTTCAATGACATTACCCTTGAACCAAATACAAAAACACAATAGAACTATCATCCCTTAGTGTCTGTGGGTTGATACTATAGAAAAAAATCAATTTGAAAATCTTTCTTGGACATCCCCACATTCTCATCAACCTAGAAAAGGACATACCACTTGTTCTTTGCTGGTCTTCAAAGCATAATTGTAGAATGATTTACATGTCTCTCAGGGGGGTGTCCTATGATGATCAATAATGATTTACATTGACTCTACATAGAACATAAAATCTTTCTCTATCCCCTTACTCACATAGAGTGGAAGATGTTATAGTTGGAGCTATCTAGTCACTAATACTATGTTTGGATGAATTCTTAACACACCATGTGTAATGATTTTAAATTTTATAAGGAATTTTCCTTATATAAATATTGTGGTTGATAACATGCTTTGAATGAAATGCCTAAATAAAATAATTTATGACATATTAGAAGAACAATTTTAATAAAATTTATGAATAAGTAAAAATTCTGAGAATATAATAATAAAAAAACTATATATTCATTCAAAATAAGATTAACAAGCCCTAGAATTTGAAAAGGTAATTTTTTATCAAAAATATCATTTTATGTATATTAATAAATAAGAATAATTTATAAATTTTACAATTTTAAATTTTCAAAATGAATTTTATTTTTGAATATATAAAATAAAAATTATTGAAATATTATTTTTTGATATTATTCTTAAATAATTGATTTTTATTGAAAAATAAAAATTATAGTTTTTAAAAAATTTGTAAATATTATTTCTTTATCAATATATAAGAAAGAGTTAGAAGTTTATAAAACATATCAATTTATCAAATATTTATTTGAGGTGTAAAAAATATATTATAAAATATCATTTTGAACTTAGAAATCCTATATTAAATATTGGAGAACATAATGAAAATTTTAATATAATTTAAATACTATTTTAATTATTTCAATTTAATTAACAAGTTTATTATTAAAATTTAGTGTTGGATTTCTTTAAAAGTCAAATAAATCATATATTTTTAAATAAAAAAATTATATCAGTAATTTCAATTAAATTGATAAAACTAAAAGAGATACAATTTGTAAGCTATAAAGATAAAATATAAAAATAGTTTTTATGTGTTATCTATGCTAATATTAGAATTGAAAATTTTAAACACTATAAATTTTATTTGATAATATTTTAAATAGTTTAGATTAGACTTTTCCTATTATAAAATATGTTTAATATCATTTTTATGCATAAAATTATGTCACCAATGCAAATATTTGTTAATAACATAAACCGATTATTTCTCAAAGAATGATGCTTTTATATTTTTTTTGGAATTTAATGTATCTGTTTTAAATTAACACTATAATATAATGTTCAAAATGTATAAAAATAAATTAAACAATATTTTTTTTAGAATCCAATGTTAAATATTTTTAAGAACACTAAATAATTATAATGCCTTTTTTTAGAGATATAGTTTTTCGAGACATTATATGTTTTAATTTAAAAGTAAATATTTTTATATTTAGAAGTTATGTAAGATTAAATGGATTCAAAATTATGAATTAAGATAATTTTTTTTGAAGAAGTTCCATATTATATTTTTAACGATAAAATAATAAACATGATTAATATATGATCAAGATTTAAAAGTGTTAAATTAGGTAATTTAATGTGGTTCAAATTTTACTAAATAAATTTGAAACATAAACAATATAGAATTACATATTTAGATAATAAATTCATAGGTATATGTATTACCAATATTTTAACCCCCAAATCACCAAACTCCAACAAAATTAAATTCTTACCACATACCTTATACTTTTTTTCAATGTGTTTTCCCACACTTTCACATATAACAGGAGACCCCTTCCTCTCACTCATAGTCACACCTAGGGTTTTAAATTACCATTAATCACTATATCATATATATATATATATATATATTCTATAGTCCCTTTATATTTTTGTAAGACCCTATCCTCATAAAATTACCCAATGTCTTTTATTTTCAATGAATACATCAATATAAGTTACAAATTCTCAACATAACTATCACATACTCATTCAATTCAATATATATCCTTCCCATCCCCCTTATTTCAAACCATTATAACCATATTTATACAAATGAATTAATTATAAAAAATATATTTTTTTATTATATTGATGGTTTAATATTATATATTCTCCTCACATTAAGTGGAGATAAATTAAAATGTTTCTCACATGCATGTGTGGACTACCACCACTATAAATTACACATTTTGTATTTTTTGTCTCCACCATTCATGGTTGGTTCAGGAAATGGTTTTTGTGAAAATATATCTAATTAATATTAGGATTTTTATTATTAACATATAAATTTGGAGAACTATAATTAATATTGAAAATAAGTGGTCCTTGTAAAACTAATCACAAATAATGAACATACCAAGAAGAAAAACAATTTATTTATTAGTGAAAACATTTTTTTCAACTAATTTATTTCTATAACTCATCCCATTTTTGGTTCATCACATTAATTTTAATTATAAATTATAGATAATGATATTATAAAAAATTAATATCTTCCATTTCCATACTCACACATAGATTGTAGCATGTTCTTGTTTGGCCAGTTTAACCACATTATGAAACATAATATAAATTTCTATTAATAATGGTGTTTTAAAGTTAATTTTAGGTATCAATTAAAAAATAATTATTATTTTTAGTTCTATAATTATAACATAAAATTTTATCTCTTAAATTAATGAATAACCATTTGATCTTTATAAATTACCAAAATAATATTATCATTAACTTCTTTATCAAGAATTGAAACAAAAATATGTGTTAAATGAATTATTATAACAAAAACAATTAATAATAATAAAATAATGTACCATATATGACCATGGAATGATAAAATATTAGAAGTTAATGAATAACAACACCATAATTGGGAAATAGTTTCAAAATGCTCAAGATTACTCATAACTTATATTCAAAATCGATAATAAGTAACTAATATACATGGAGAGAATAACTATAAAATAATTTTATATAAGTTCATGCATGAAAAATCTTTTAATAATGATAATTATACTATTTTTAATATTTATATAGGAGTATATTGTGTATTCAAATAAATGGGGAAAAAAGGTAAGGATTACTTTTATCACTTTCAACAATAATGGAAATGTTTAATATTATAGACCAAAATTTCTTTTATATTGTTTATTAAATTCCAAATTTCATTCTCATTTTCAATTATCACATATTTCATCATATCTTATAGTCTATTTCGTTAACATTCCCTCAATATCCTTTAATTATTTCCTTAAAAACTACTTAAGTGTTTCTTATACAAAATTTATGATTAACTATGAAATATTCATTTAAATTTGAATATAATTTTCAAGAGTTAATTAATCATACCATTCATGTATTATATACAGTGTTTCCTTTTGTTTTATCAAGGTAAATTTCATCTCTTCACCATTTTTCTTAAATTTCAGGAGATTCCAATGTCTATTTCTTCCAATTTATTAGATACAAATAATTTATACTATTTTTTATGATTCTCATAATTATCATTACCCATTTGATTTGGATGTTTAATTACACATTTTATAAAGAGTTCTTTAAAAAATTGTTTTTCAAATCCTTTAAAAAATGAAACTTTTCCTCTGTTCAAAATTTATTTCTTTTTGTCTCCCCACATTTTATTGATAATCATTATTAGTTTTAAATTAATGACTTATTAAATTATATTTTCAAATGAAAATTTTTCCAATGTTTCCTTTCATATTTTTGAAATTACCTTATGTACCTGGTTCTTTACCTTTTAATTTTACTAATATATTGAATATACATTACAAAAATGAATTTTACTATTTTCCATGAAAACAAATATTTTCACAAACTTTTTTGTTTTATTTGAATCAATTTATATTTTTTTTATGTATTATAAAAGAAATTAATTTTCCAAATATTTTTAAAAAATGTATATTTTCAACAGATTGGAAAATATTGAGAATATTTTTTATTTTTAAAGTGAATTTTTCAAAATTCCATAGAATTATTTTTTTAAAAGTAACATTCCTTTAATGTAACTCATGCTCGACCAATTATTTTTTATCTAGTGTAACCATAAAATTTATTTCAAAGGATGACTTATATAATGTTATTCCATTTTGTTGAAATTATACATCACTACCATTGACTTGCCAAATAATTTTTGGTGTATAGTTGTAATTTTATACTAATGACTTTCAAATGTGATTATAATTTTTTTTATTCCATTGATTTAGTTGTGCTCAACTAGATTTTATAAATCACTTATTTAGAGAAAACTATTTTCCTTACCATAATCCCTTTATATATATAGTGTAAATACCAAATAATTTATTGTCATGAGTGGGTGGAATTTACATAGAATGTTTGTTTATGTAATTTTTTACCAATTTATTTCACATTGGTTTATCATATTAATATAATTTAGGTAATTATAAATGATTTTTGAAATAGAACCCATTTAAATAGGTTATTAAACTCATTTCCCTTTTATGTGTTCTTTATTTATTAACAATGAAATATTTTAATTAGAGGGTTCTAGGAAACTCATTATTATTGATGTGTTTTAATGATGTTTTCATGTGGAAAAAATTTATATGGATAATCATTAAGTTACAGGTGGGACTTTTATAGCCCTTTAATTCACTGGATAATACATTATATATCATGAGATATTGGTAAAATTAGTAATAATTCTTGATCTAAAATGTAAAACAGTTTTGATATATGATCAAATTTGGGAAATAGGTGAGTAAACCATAATCTACTAGGGAGACAAGTAATTGAAGCCTAATATATAATGTGAAACTGGTTGTGATTCCTGATTCACTATGTTAGGATTTCAATGCATATGAATGTGCCAAAATTATCATATATGCATTGTTCTAAAGATATGAGGAATTTTCATGAATTATTATTATGTTTTTATAGGATTTATGATATATTATTTTTTGGATATAAAAAACTTATATATCCCATAAATACCCATATTATAAACTTATTCTCAATTATGATCATGGATTTTTATCCTTTATATTTATAATAATTGAGCATCTGAGCTCACCCCTTTATTTTTCTAAACTTTTCCATGGTTGTGAGGATAATAAAAATATGAATGTTGTAGAATATTATCTTATATATATAATTATTAAAATATATTAAAAACATAATATGGATTAATTAGTTTTTTATATAGTGGAAACATATCCATTGGATGAATAAAGAATGAGTTTTACAAGGTAATTTTTTGTCATAATATTCTAAAAAAAATTAACCAAAAAGGTAATGGGGTAGTATTTAAATGAAATATTTCATTTATTTCATGTAATTCAGATATTCATGTCTAAAGAACTTCACATTTGGTACCATGCATAATTTAGTTAATTTAATAGATTAGAATATTAACAATTTTGTATAATTTAAGAGTAAGAAATATCAACAACTGTAAATATGTTAAGGTTAATAATAATTTCAAAGGTATATAATACCCCTTAGGTTATATAATGTAATTTGAATATTATTGGGATTCCAATAATAGATAATTATAAAGTATAAGGGATATTTCAATGTGTAGGTTAACATCATGAAATTTTGGAGAACATTTATGTATATTGATTTCCTAAAAATTACAGTAGTTTTTGGATATTAAAAGGGGATATATACTCTAGAACATATATACCTAGGTGTAGTAACACAGAAAAAGGTGTGTTTGTTTTTAAATCAATCGTCACCTAGTGTAAAAAAGGGGCCAAAATATAGACCTCTTTTTGTACTCTTGAAGGAAATTCTTTGGTAAACTCACATTCTCTTGAATGATCCATTATAAAATATTTTATTATGATTCTATCTAATTAGGTATAGAACCTAATAGAAAAAAGAACATGTATAGACAATGATTGATTAAGGGCAGTCATAGGTTGAACAAAAATTTTCATGTGTTAAGTACACATTTGTCATTGGGGAATGAAAATTCATATTGATGTTTTAATATTCATATAATTTTAATAATAATAAATTTTTGGTTTTAGTATTTGGTAAACAATGAGCATGAAAATGATGTTAAGAATGTTATGTATTTAAAAAATACTATGTCATATAATATTATAATGAAGAATTCATAAATGATTGAGAATATTAGTATATACTAATTGTGATGAAAAGGGATAAATTAATACTGTTACTATAGAATTGAGGTTAAACATAATAATTTAAATTAATTCTTGATACACATATGTATTTTCACAATTGAGATATATTTATTGATGATATTATTGTATATTCTAAATGATATGGAAATTATGTGGAAGAAAAAATTAATATTTTTAAATAGTCATGTTTACATTAAAGGATTGGAAACATACATTAAATTGTATAAATAATTATATAATGTAATTTTATGAAATGATTATATTTTTATATAACTATTAGTGAAAACATGATTGAGGTATGATTGATTTTATATACAATATATGGTTGATTTTGAGGAAATAATGAGTTGATTGATTTTAATTAAAGTAAACTAGATATTATTAATATCCCTAGAATCTTATATCAAATCAAAAATACAATTATTCATGATATTATAGGTAGATATTATCTAAATTTTGAAATTAGGATATATTTTTATCACTTTGTGACTTTTTGAAGAAGTTATTAATACATTTAAAATTTAAAGATAGAGTTATTTTTTTGTTGAATATATTAACTCATAGTTATATAATGTCCGGAAGATTCAAATGGACTTGGGAGAGGTTTTTATGGAGAATATATGATTTGGCTATATACATAACTGTGTACATGATTGTATAAATGGATAATGTTTTTTAAGAATTATAATTAACATTATATAATCTAAGAGAGTAGTGTAGACACCATTTTAGATTTTATATGATTAATGATAATATGTTAGTATTAAGCTCACGAACATTCAATAAATATTAATAATTAAAAATTTGAGGTTGGATTTTTTTTAATGGGGTGTAATGCAATGAACTGATATTTCACTATATATTTTCCTTAAATAAATATTGTGTTCTACAGATTTATCAAAGAGAAACACTATAACGAAATTATATTTGACACATTATATTAATATTATTATGAATATTATAGAAAAAAGAACTCCAATAAAATAAAAATATTATAATAAATTGGAAATTCAGAAAACATTGGATGACAAACACCTAATGTTTTAAAAAGATATTTTTTTATAAAAGTAGAATTTATTGTATTTTAATCTTAAATCTAAATTTGTAAATTGTTAATTTTTATTTTATAAAAATGATTTTGATTTTGGAATTTAGCATTTAAATATTATCTTAAGATATTTTTTGTATATTTCTAAAAAAATTTATTTTTAAGTGCATAATTATAATAATTTTTTTTACCAAAATTGTAAATTTTATTACTTTATAAATATACACGCATGACCTAAAAGTTTATAAAATAATTTAATTCGTTAAATATTTAGTTTTTTAGTAACAATATATTTTAATAATTATAATTTTAAACATAAGAAACATATTTTAAGTGTTATAGATAATAATTAATATTTTTTTCTTGTTTTAAATTTATTTTAAGTATTGTCTTGTAGTTAATAATTTAAATTGTAATTTTAGTTTTTGATTGATTCCTAATCCATATAAGTATTTTTTTTATAATTATCCAAAATTATATCTAAATTTAAATTACATTGACAAATTTATACTTCATATAAATTTACGATTTAAATCAAACTTAAAAAAAAGGTTTTACGAATTATATACCCTTACATAAGAATTATAATTTCTAAATTATTGAAATTTTATTTGTTAAAATTATTTTCATATTTTAAATAAACATTTTCATATTATTTAATTTGTCCAATTTTGTTTTTAGGCATAAAATTATGTTACTAAGTTAAATATGAGTTATCGTTTGGAAATAATTATTTTTCAAAGAATTTTAATTTTCTAAATACTATCTTTTAAAATTAAATTTATTTATTATAAATTGGAAATATAATATGATTTTAAAAAATAAATATAAATAAATTTAATAGTCATTTAGTTCTTAATAAATGATAAATAATATTAATAAAACTAAATGATTAAAATGCTATTTTTTTATCGAAATAGTTTCTCAATGCATTATATATTTTTTAATTTTAATGTAAATTTTATCATACATAGAAAATGATATATATTATGTGGAGTCAAAATTCAAATTCAAGATTTAAATTTTTTTAAAGAAGTCTCATCTATTATTTTTATTCACTAAATAATAACAATAACTAAAATTAGATGAAGATTAATAAATGTTAAAATGGGAAATCTATTGTGGCTTGAAATTTAATAATTAAATATTATAATTAGACTGTATATATTTACTTCTTTTAGTTATAATTTTATAAATACATGTCTCATAAACATTTTCCCTCTTAAATCCCCTAATTATCATGCAATTTCATTCTTACCCTATACATAACATTCTATTTCAATGATTTCTCCCATGTTTTTACTAATATAATGATTTTACTTCCCCACACTTGATGTCACAAAAATAGTTCAAAATAGCACTAAAAAACTACACAATTTACCTATTTTAGATTCTCTATACACATTTGGAAGTCCGTATCCTCATCATAGTTCCCCATGTACTTAATTTTTGAAGGATATGTCATGAAAAGATCCAAATTCTCAATATCAATATTACTTACCAATTTACATCGATTATTTATAATTCCAATCCACCCTATTTCATTCCATTATACCCATATTCATAAAATTATGCTTGTATAAATAATATTCTGAAATTTTATTATATTTATTGTATAACCATTACTTATTTCCCTCTCATTCAATCATAAAAATGAAACAATTTCTCATGTGTATGTATGGAAAACCAGCTCCATCATTGAACTGTTTCATTTTTCATCACAATATTTTATCCATGGTTCTTGAAATAGGTTACATTAATAGATATTTTCTTTTTTACATAATTTATTTTTTTAAAAAATAAAATATTCATTCTATAATTAGTATTAAAAATAAAATTTCCTTGAAAAACTAACCGCCTAAATTAGACAT
This sequence comes from Viscum album, assembly GCA_963277665.1. NCBI lineage: Eukaryota > Viridiplantae > Streptophyta > Magnoliopsida > Santalales > Viscaceae > Viscum > Viscum album. The sequence continues at coordinate 1,432,424,483 of OY728138.1, read as the reverse complement.
ACAAAGGGGAATCATGATTTATTTATATATGAACACTTAATTTTGTAATATTGATTTCTTATAAATCATTGAATTTTTATTTAATCAAATTAGTAATAGATATAAAATTTTATTACTATTTTGTGATAATGATATTATAGAAAAATAATATATTCTATCACCACACTCACATATTGATTACAAAATATTCTTATTAGGACAATTTAATCACGGACATAAAAAATTCTATAATTATATATCAAAGATGTATTTAGAAACAAATTATTGGAAATTAAAAGGTAAATAATGTTTTTCTAGGTTCTTCTATGGTAAAATACATGTTTATCACATTTTTAATGCTATCTAAAATATTAATGCAAGAAAATTATAAAATTATAAAAAATTATAAATCATCAATTTTTATACCCTTTATGGTGAGATAATGATGAAATTTGGTATAATATTATATAACAACACTATAATTGTGAAACTTCTTCAAAACAATCAAGATTACTCACAATAGATATTGAAAATAGATAATGTTTAACAAATATAAAAATGGATTATAAATTTAAATGAAGTTTAAAAATATTTATGTTTATGAGAAATGTTCTCACATATTTGATTAATATATTATTATTATTTTTATCTAGGAGCTTGAAGTGCACTCGACATAGATGGGAGACAAGATATTTGGGTTTTTTCATTTTAAACTCCTTGGACAAGATTGATAATGTGAACTATAGATTCTTTTATATAGTTCATTAAATTAGAAATTTCATTAACATTTTAAAATAACTTCAATTTAATGAGATTCTAAATTATTTTTCATGAAATTCATCTCATGATCCTTTGATTCATATATTATGACGTTCATAACATCTTCTTTGAATAAATTTCATATTAATTGGATCATAGTGTTCTTAATTTAATATTAATTTCATTATTTATTTGATCCTAAAATCCTCTTATTTTATATTTTATCTCCTTTTGTTATGTGGGGATAATACTTCTCAAAATCAATAACCAATTATTTGAATAAAAATGTTTTTTTGAAATAAGAGTATAACATTGGTAAGAATAACTTCTATTATTACTAATTAATATTCTCTTCCATGTCTATATCTTCCTTCCACAAACTTTATCCTCTCATTTTGTAAGGATAATATTGATTTAATTATATTATTTAAATAATTATCTTTACCCCATTTAATAGGAAACTTTAATACTATTTTTATAATATGGGTAAAAAAACATATTTTAAGACATTTAAAATTATAGACTTTACATCCTTTAAAAGTAAAATATTTATCATCCACCCCATATTTCATTAAAAAACCTTATTACTATTCATAAAATCCATTAATGAATTAGATTTTCCAAATTAGTTTTCCCAATGTTTTTACATAACTTTTTTACAATAAATTTTGAATATGACCCATAAATTTATCAATTTTTTTATTTTTTTGAGAATATCTTCAAAAAATATCTTTTAATATTTTATTTGAGAACAAATATTTCCATTACCATTTTAGTTTTATTTAAAAAAATTTCTATATATTTTAATGTCCTCAAAAAGAAATTATATTTCTGTCATATTTATAAAATATATATTATAAAATACTCTCAAATAATCATAGATATTTATTTATTTCCAAAGTTATTTTTATAAAACTTTTTATATGTATTTTTCATATAAGGAATTTTATTTTAACTTATGTTATCTTTTATTTAGGATGATTTTATAATGTTACCATCGTAATTATTTCCCAATATTTTTTGTGTAATGTACTTATCTATTGGATAAATAATCCATCAAATCCAATGTATTTCTTAAACATTTTCATTACGTAACACTAATTATTTTCAAATTACTTTTTATAATGAATACCCAATTTTTTATTCCCTTGATTGAAGGGTGTTCTACTTGATGTCACACATAGATTAATTAGGGTTAATAAATATCTTAACTATATAACTATTGACTATATAGTATAAATAACACATTATTTATTATCACGATAGAATAGAATTTTCCTAGAATGTTACTTGAGGTCATTAGATACAGATTTTTTTCAAGGGTTTATCATGTTATTATTGTTGAGGGGATTTAAATTATTTCTGTATGTGAATTTATTTAATAAGGATATGAAATCAATTTTCTTTACTTTGGTTATTTATTCTATAAAAAGTGAATTATTTGGATTAAAATGTTTTATAAAAACCATTATTATTCTTGGATATTAACGATGGTATCATGTGGAACTAAAATGTATGGTCAATAATTATATAATGGATGTGATTTATATAGCTTTCCAATTAATTGGGAAAATCATTACATATAATAAGATAAATATAAAACGATCTATGTTTCTCAGTAAAAAATGTAAAACAGGTTGTGATGCCTAAACCACTATAAGAAATTGGTTAGTGAATCATGAACCACTAAGGAAACTAGGCAAGTGAATCCAAATTAACTATGGGAAACAATATTTTATATCAGATCCACAAAATTTTGGTTTTAATACTTAAGAATGTTCCAAATTTCTCAAATATGACTTGTAACAATGATATGTGGAATTTTCATGATGCATTTCTATGTTATACAATTATTTAATTTTGTGCAATTTTGGGGTAAACAATTATTTTTAAATTTATTATACTCATATTTTTAAATTATTTTCACTTATAATTTCTTCTTTTTATTAATTATGTTTACCCATACTGAACATATAAGCTCACACCCTTTTTATGGTTCCATTTATCTAGGTTATGATAAAAATAAATTTATAAACATTATTGAATATTATCTTATGTGGGGTATTATTTAGAGATGTTTAAGAAATGTTATGTATTGATTAGTTTCATATATAATGAAAAAGGGGTAATAGTTGAAAAATATATGTGTTTTTCAAGTTAATTTTTTTTCCATATTCTCGATAAATATGACCCCAAAATGTATTGTGAATTTATTATAATGAAATATTGGGTTTATATGATTCACATTATCTAATCACATCTATAGGTATTCAAAAAACGACTAAAAGATTAAAACACCAAAAAATTATTTTTTTAGAGCAACATATTGAGAAGTTGAATAGACATGACAGATAGCTCTAACTCTACTACAGGTGGGGCATGAACATCCCTAACTTCTAAGCACTGAATTTTGTGGTTGTTTTAGTGGTATGTAACATCAATTCAAAAAGAATTAATCATCTTGAAATTCTATCAAATGACTAGATATAAATGTTCATGGTAAGATATCATCAATTCATAGAACTATACCATAAATAAAGAACCTATGATTCAAGGTTCTCACAAATCCCAACTCATGTCTAGCCAAACCTACCAATCCTCATTATAGGAATAATTTAATGTAGAATAACCTAAAATCATATTATATCAACATTAGTTGATAGTAATCATTGGTAAGTCTGTAGAGTGCTACTGTGATGTTATAAATGAAATAGATATATAGGTTTTTATACATTTTTTAATAGAACCAAATATATTAACTATAATTTCAATTACTAGAAATCATTTTAATTTTGTGTGGGTAATTTTATCCAAGTATGATACATAAAAACATTAATATTTCCATCGCATGCTAATAGTAAATAAGAAACCATAAATCAATATCAAAATGAAATATATTTAGAAAAAGTTATTGAATTATATACTAAAAATATAGAAAAAATAGATCACATGCATTCTATCATGGGCACCCCTGATACAAAGATTAGATACTCTAAGTATAAAAATATATGCTACGCTTTAAATAATTTCTATAATTAGTCTTCCACATTCCAAATAATATTAGAAATGAAATCCAAGGCATTGATATGACTTTGTCAATTCCCTGATTTATTCCACCACTACTAGCAAAAAATAATTTAGTGTACACTATGAGCATGCCTACCCATATATCAAAGGATAGAGACTAGTAGAAAGGGTAGACATGAAAACCATGGGTAGACTATTAAAATAGGCCTAGAGTACCCTAAAACACATCAATATAAATTACATGAAATAACCATCACAATATAATTTCATCAAAAGGTTGACATCATAGAAAAATTCTAGCCAAAAATAAATTTCATCATTTATTTTATATCATTATGATCCACCATAAATGTCATAAAAGATACAAGAGTATAAAAATGGTCTCCCATTGATGATCAGTTATAATAATGTCCAAAATATAAATAGTTAGTTTATATAAATATAAATATAGTCCTTAATCCTAGAAATATCCTATCTTCCCAAACCATCTCTACATCATTGTTCGTCTATTTTAATTAATGTGACCCTTTCCCTTACTTGTGTAATAATACATGATTTTTTATTCAATATAAGTGTTCTAAAGTGGGATTTGATTACCAAAAACTAAGATAATTCTAATTTACCCAATAAGAAGATTAGTATGTATAAATGTATGCTCAAAATGGAATGATAATAAAATAAATAAATCATAATAGAATATAATGCATAGAATATATACTTTGTTTTAAAATATATGTTACAATAATGGTTGGTATGGGAAATTATATCCATTTCTTATCACATTATGGGGATGAATGATATATCACTACATGTATCTATAAAAATGTAAATGAAAAGTATCTAAAAAAATACTAGGTGAATGATGCAACACCATCACAACCCATCCCAGTGAATGATCTATCAGTAATCCTTTATTAGTGAAAATTATGACACCTCCTAATAAATTAGGGATTAATACTACTTTATATAGAATATACCTCTACCTCACAAACATATGTGGGAAATATACCACAATTATCATTAAATATGTGTATGATACCCTTATAAAATATGTAACTAGATGGTTAATACAACACTAATAAAACCATCCAAGGTGGATAATGCAACCCAAGAAACTCCCATAGTTGGGAAATTTACCACCACCACTAGTTTTATAGGTAGATATGGTATAACTAAGATGATTATCCAAGCATGAAATTCACTATTGAGAGAACATGATAGGTTTTTATTCACCATTGATGCAATTTTATAGGTTGTAAAGGCACTACACTAGTGTAAAAATATATATTCAGATTAGTTTTTTAGTTTTTATAATTGGTTTTAACCAAACTTTATAAAGGTCATGTTGAAAATAAAATTTTTAACATTAGTTTTAATAAAACTAACATCTAAAAATATTTAAAAAAGAGAAATGAAGAGGACTTTCAATGCATGTTTTTTATAAACTAATGTTGAAAATACATTACCACCTCGGTTTTACTAATAAAATGTTTATAAATATATAAATGTAAATTTCAACATCAGTTATTAAAAAAATTATGTTAAACTTTATATTATATTGAATGTGTGAAAATCCAGTTCATCTTTCGACTTAGGTTTTTAAATAAAACAGACATTAAATATTTATTTCAATGTAATTTTTTACTAAAAAATGATATTGAATGTTGAACTGTATAACATTCAATATCAATTTTTAAAAAACATTTAATGTTCCAATGGGTACTTTTCAAGGTTGGATTACTAAAAAACATACATTGAATGATATTTTGAACATCGGTTAGTAGTAACATCCAACATTGAAATTATTTTCCAATTCAACTTTCAATGTTATCTATTCTTAATAACTAACATCGATATGTTTCCTTGTCAATTTTTAAGAACCAAATTCGAAATTAATATATTTTTTTTAAAAAAAGAATTATTACATTACATTTCTGCAGATCAGAAAACCAATAAATATAATATAAATAAGAAAAGATAAATGTAATATATGTTTTCTAATTTTTTTTCATTTATCCATGATAAATTCCTATTATACCTCTGTAAATACTCAAAAATATTTAATGAATCATCCTAATAATGTTATCATCCCCCCACCATCAGCTTGTGGTGACCTTACCTATAACATAAATACCCCACTACATAATAAACAATCTTAATATCTATTCACAGTTACATTCATGTACCAAAAGTTCTATATCCTAAATTATATATCAAATATTGTTAACATGTATGGTGTTCAAGTGAAGAGTTAACAGAGACCATAGAAAAGCATCAAATCTAAAAATTGAATACAAAATTGAATGAAACTTATAATTTCTATGGGATTAATAGAATAAATTTCATTTTAAACCAATAAAATTGAACATATATAATTAAATCACAAAAATTTAACCCATCCAAATAGAACACCATAATTTAAAATCCATTTTATTTATCATTATAAATTTATTTTAAAGTTAAAAAATTGAACCCATAATTAAAGTTACAGTTAAGACATAAAACATTTCATTAATTATTTTTTCAATGATGTCATACACTTGTTATAAAAATAGTATCGGTTTTTGAACACTCATTATTTTTAAAATGTATTTTTAAAAATTAAAATAAAGAGAAAAACTCAACACCCATCAATAATTTTATTAACATTTGAAATAAAATAAAAAATTTATGATTGTTTAATCATAAATTTTCTTCTATGTTCCATATATATAATTACTTTCATGATAGCCCCAGTGATAAGAACATATGGATATTCTTGAAGGTGTATTTGTATATCGTGTTTGTTGAGTTGTCACAATAGTTTTTTTCATAATAATTGTTGACCACCTATCTATAGATTTTTACTTGTCCATTATTAAGGAAAATATGATCTGATGGAATGTGAAAATCTCTAGAAAAGGATTTATATGTTTTATTTATGCCATATATCCGGGATTATCAAGAGATATTTTGAAAAAAAATAGATATAACTAATGATAAAAGAGTTAGTATTTATTCTAGGATAGTTATGGATAATTTATTTCATTTTTATCCAAAACTACTTCATGTACCATTGGTATAGTGGGGATATTTTCACTTGGTCTAATAAAAAGATTTTTAGTAATTTAATTTGTTTTAGAATGGAATGATGTTAGTCCAATTTTCAAATGATTTAATATTTTAATAATTTAATTTTTACTCACATAATGAGAGAACAATCTAAACCTTCTAAATTGTTGATGAAACTCAATACTACCCAGGACCCCATATATCACATTTTTTGAATTTAAATAATGGGATGGGAGTTTATGAATATTTTATGTGGAAATATTGTGGTTAGTAATTTTTAATCATTAATTATAGGTCATAGGTGAATCATGGTGGTGGGATATATTAGGTAGGATCGAAGGATATGGATATCCAACATTTTCTATAATATACCTCAAACCAAGTGTGACTGGGAAGATAATAAAAAGTTTGTTAATGTATTGAAGTCAAATCAAGGACATAAATATTTAATAAATATATATAATTATATGAAAAACTAGGTATATTTTCATACCAATTTAACTCATATTCATGCCTCTTGTATATTTTACAAACATCATAATGTATGGAAATCAAAGTCAGAATTTATCTAAGAAAATGACAACAGAAAATAGGTAAATATCATTAATTTATCATAGAAGATGAAATTATTTAAAAACCCAATAAATAAAAATATATTTTGAAAAAATTAAAAATGTTAATAAATGAAAAAGATATTTTTTATTGATATGTATCTAATTTTTTTAATTGTTTGGATAGTTTTTGTTGAAATTGTATTTTTATGTCATGTATTAAAATGTATTTGTAATATAATTTTAATAGAAGATTATACTTAACAACACTTTCTGAAAACAACTCGCATAAATTTATAGTTAATAATTTGATAATAAAAATAAATTTTACTTGTTTTGTCTTTTCTATGAACTCTTACACCTTTAATTCCCAAAATGGTGGAATATGGATAAAAAAATAATATTTTTTATTTTTGGATGGTTGAAAAAGTTAGTTTTACTGTGTTGAAATATTTTTCATAGTTGGAAGGTAATTTAAATTATGGTTGGTATTTGTAAGATTGGAAAAGAATAATGAATGAGAATTACATTATGGTATAATAGAAAAGAACAAAATTATAAAATCTAATAGTTTTATACAATATAATTCAGAATAAATTAATGAAATCATAAAATCAACTAAAGAAAAACATCACACTTGATGAAAAGTTTCTTCATCCTAAGAGATGAAAATTGATATAAAGTAAGTATTATTTATAACCCCTCATGTAATGATTAATATTAATGAAAACTAATTTTTAAAAGTTTACTTTTCATAAAATATTCAAGTAAAAATAACTAGGTAAGTTATATTTTTCGTACACTTAATTATAAATAAATGGAATAAAAATTATAAATTTTCGATGACTCATTATCATCAAAGCCTTACCTCACCTATATTTAATATATAAATTTTCAAAACATGTATAAATAACTATAATTAAAACTAAAGAACTTATAATAAAAATTAAACTTACTTTAACAATTTGATAAAATATTTACATACTCTTCCTAATACGCTTACATAAGGAAAATAACAACCCTTTAAAATCAAAAAAATACCAACTGATAGAAAAAAAAGAAATTGGGTAAATACTATCTCATTTATTTTTAAGTAAAATATAATTTCTTGAATAATCTGAAACATGTTAAAATAAAAATAAAAAACCAACTTATAACAAAACTATTACAAAATTACTCATTTTTTGAACATTAACTTAAATATATGTACCTAATAATTTAAATTCTTGTGTAGTGTGGAGATTTTTCTATAAATCTATAATCCTTTATAAGCAAAGTAACAATCCTATAAAAATAAACTAAATGTAGAATTTTTGGTAGAAAATGATTATCTAAATAATCATATTTAACTTTAACTTAATGATACATACCAGATATTTTAAATCACAATCATGCTTAAGAAAAAGTTATAAAAAAATATGATCGGTACGTTCATCTTTTATATACGACTTGGTATCATTGAAAATATTGAATAAAAAAAATTATAAGAACAAACCAAAAAATATTTTGATACAAAACATAAAATAAATAATATAACTATCCATAATAGATTTAGTCATTTCCCCAATTGTGATTAACTCATACATGAATTTTAAAACAATATAACTAAAATACGAAATTCAATTTTCTTGATAAAACTGTGGTTATAAGAAAATTTTAAAATAAAAGAAAACACACACAGACACATATAGAAAAAATATAGTATCAAATTAAAAATATATTTACTATTACTTCCACATATGTGATTGTATTTGGATTCTTTTTTGATAAGTTATTTTCATAAAATTATTCCATAACCTGAATTTTCATATATATCATATACAAACATGTAAAAAAATTAGAAATAAATATAAATCTATAAAGAATAATAAAACGTACATATTTGAAAATATACTAATGTTTTTCAAACACCACATAATAGAGAGAAAAACCAATATATTTTTCATTCTTTTAGGAAGAATTTTCTAGAAAACTAATGACCTCTACAGTATAAAATTTTATAATTAATAAAATTATAATGAATATTTAATTCGTAATCATCTTATTGTTCATACCCATTAAGGAATTAAAAAATTAGAATTAAAATTATATTTTTGAAAATGTCTCAAATATATTTGAAACTCTAGAAGAAGTTTTCACATATTGCAGGACTGTTTAAATGAATTCAGGAAGTATAATACCATAAACACAAAGGGTATCATTTGGAATTATAGAAAAGCATATATACCAAATAAAATAACTAATATATTATTTAAATTGAATGACTATTTATTTAAAGAAAGAAAAATATAAACATAAATTTAATTATATGGGAAAAAACTACAATACAAGCATGATGAGCTAATCAAAACTAACCAGATACATGATATATTTATTGAGTATTCTTAATGGATAGTCTCTTACACATATATCAGCCATTATATGAGACTAATAAATATTATCCAAAGGTGATGAAACTTGGTATAATATTTTTAGTTTGATGTAAATCATCGAATTGTTTAAATTTATTCATTCCTGAACTTTTTCTTCATTTATACTAATCCAGTTGATATTAGATACCCCTATATAAATTTAATTTCATAAAACATTATCACTAAACTTTAATAAAATGTTATTTTTTAATAAAAAGTTCATAACAAGAATATTAGATTTCGAATAATGTCACGAACCAACCTGGGTCAATGCTGAATAGGCCACCCGAGTCATTCTATCGTAAGGCTAAAGAGGTTTTCTCAGTCACCCTAGGTTAGATACTAGCACTAGGGTATAATTAGAGTGACATTAAAAATGATTTATCCTAATAAAACAAACATGGATAATAGTTAAAATAACATAACAATCCAAACTCAAATTAATTTCCATATTTTTTATCATTTACAAATACAAATAAAAAGTATACAATAATAAATGTTAAAAAAATAAAAACCATCCAGGATTTGAACCTGACACAAGAAAATACCTCCATATGACTCCAAGGGTCACTCTCCAAACAAACACAACTCATCACCTAAGGTGACTGAACCGAAGCTTGGACATGCAGTAAAAACTAAAAACATAAAAACAATATAGGCATGAGTGTTAGAACTCAGTAGGTCAGCCCAAATAATTCTATAACCAGATCTTATCCATTAAATTAGAAACAATTATTTTCAATTTTTAAATACAACTATAAACATATGTTTTTCCACACATTACATTTCGGGATAAAAAATCACAACCAACCACCCTCACATTTTAAAACATGGTTCATTATGAATTTAAGCTATGTGTTGGGGAAAAGATTTAAAAAATAGAACTAATTAAGAAACATTATTTTTTCATTATAAAGTGAAATATAGTTTAAAACCCTTTAAGAAAAAAATATACAATCGAGATTTTCCATGAAAACTCTAAAAACTATGATCAAGGAAGTACATTTAAACAAGGAGGGATGTGGATAACGATACAAGTGTCGGAGAAACACATGAAAACCTAGGAACTCAAAGTTGAACCAAAACATACTATACATGTGACTCCTCATAAAGAAAGTCCCTACTCAATGAAATTATATTTCCCTAATGCCTGACCATCACTCTACCTAGACCGATCAAGGGGCCTAACCACATACCAATAATCCAAAGTATACACTGACTATGGGCCCCTACCTAGTAAAATTACTAGAATAGTGTAGTAATCATTCTTAGTAAACCTATTTGTTATGCTAGGATCCCATGTTTATTCTACAAGAGGGTGTTCCATACAATTCAATTAACAAGTCACAAATATATATACACTCATCCCCTATCAAAATTGACATCGCCACAACCACCTCAAGGAGAATCCCATGCCATAATCATGAATCAAATTGGTGGAGTCCCATGGTAAGGACATCCCCACCAATTTAACCACAAATTAGGAAATTGGTAACCCCTATTTGGATTTTTATAATATAACCATTTAAAAGTGTTCAATGGTACTACCATAATTATCACCATACAATTCATTTTAAAAAAAACTACACCCAACACATTTTCATAATAAAATTCACCATTCCAAATTCAAAAGCACACTTAAAAGGGCCAAAGAAGCATACCATTTAGCACTTAACTTGTGAAACCCATATAAAAACTCAAATCACCGTATTGAACATAAATAATAAATTTATAAATATCTATACCATGTATTTTAAATTAACCATTCATTTAAAATGGCCAACTGGCCCACATTCCAAAAACATGGTGTGAAAAAACCATTAAAACCATTACAAATAGTCACAAAATAAAGGGAAACCATCTATTTTCACATGAAATAATAAAAATAACAACCAAATGTTCTTATTTCTCAATTAAACAGAGTGAACACATTATGAAATAAATGTAAAACTAGATTTAAAGAACATATGTAATGGGTTCCTACCTCGAATCACTTCCTCTTCAATAACGCCAAATGAAATGACTCTATAAAGGTTCCAAGAAGAACGAAAATACCCAGGGAACCCTAAGGAAGCCAAACCCCTCAAATCCACACCACCCTAGGAAATAAAATTGGTCAATCAAGGCCACTAGGGTTAGAGGATAAAGGGAAAATGGGAAAAAACAAAAGGATAAAGAAAGGGGAGCCCCAACCTTTCAAACCAAGTGAATATTCATGAAGAAACCACATCAAAGTCACCATGGATAATATTGGAGGAGATAAAATACACTATGGTAGGCATTTAGGTTGGGGAGATCAAATTGGGGGTCTAAGGGGAGAAACCCTAATTAAAAATATTGAAAACAACTCCCAAAATAGACTTTCCTGAGTGGACCGCCCAGTTTAATCACACGTTTTTTCAAACTATGTGAAAAACGTGCAATTTCCCACCATCTAGAGCTGGATGGGATGCACACTTAGGTTGCATAGTTATTGAAATAGTGCATACTAATTGTGCAACCTAAAAATGTCCCCAAGAATCTCCCTTTCCACCACAAATCTCATAAAAATCAAGATGATAAACTACCCAAAAAGCATACCCCATAATAATTTCAACTTGGAGTGTCAAAAAATCAATTCACACCCCACCTCCTACACATACCTTCCCTATAACAAAGGACAAGGACAAAACCAAACAAAACATCCAAGACTCAAAATTTAAATCAAGAGCACCTGAAACACCCAATTTAAACACAGAACACCCAGAACCCAAGATAAAAACTACGAACCAAAATAAGAATCAAAACAAAGTAATAGAAATTCCACGTGTGAAAATTATTCCCACAATTATGCTTTATTCCCCCAAAAAGAAACAACAAATTCCATTTGATCAATATAAGACTATGGATTTCCACATCCACATAATCTAACCTATTGAACAAAGAAAACCTCACCCAAAACCATAAGTATCTTAGTTCTCTATCCCAAAACAACCAAAAAACCAATAATATTTCACACTAGACCAACATCAAAAATTAAATCACATTCTCAAAATGGGAGGCCAAAATTAAAACCCCACCCTTAGGAAGCATCTAATACTGATCAACTTCAAAAAGAACTTCATCAAGACCCGTAGTGGGTCTCCCCACCATTATGAACCAACTAGCATGAACCGATAACACTTTCCAACATGATCTAATACAAGAACTCTCCCACATAGGCCAAAACCCCCACCACATGGGGAGTAGGTGGAAGGAAATAAAAGAAACATGAATCCAAATGATAACCAAAACCCAAATAGTCCTCAATGATAATGTTTCCACAATATATAAAACACCAACAAGAACATTTATACCATCCACTCCCACTAAAGGAGACATGAACATAACAAGAGCTACGCACACCCCCAGTGTTTTCCTAACCTTGTGAAAAGATTAGCTCCGAGACCAATGGCAGGAGCCCTACTGTTTAATGGATCTGCCACCCCATAATCAGGAGATAACAATATTTTTTTCTTGATACTAGAATTTAATAGATGGTCATAGAAGGAACCTCTATTTAGAATATAAGCAATTCAGAGTCTCTAAAAGGAAACAAAATTCCATTAATATATGAGATATCAAAAAAGAAAGAAAATCCATTCATACAATTCAAAGAGAACAAAAAACCACAAAAAAAACTAGGAACAGATGATATAACCAAAATAAAGAACACAACTAGAGATATACTCAGATGAGTCCAAACATTTGTCTACTCATGCAAATGAATTGGTGTATCCTTAGAAGAGTAGGGTGTGGATCCAGGATGGCTCATGGAACCTCCCTAATAGAACCATTGTAAGTTACCCAAGCGTCCAGAGGTGAGGCAGGTCTTACAACACTCGGGTACAATAGCTTCTCATTCCAATGCTTCCAACACTGAGTACACATTAGGACATTGCACCCTGAAAAGGTGGAGGAGAGGTCTTACAACCTCTTCATTCCCCTAACAGCATCACCAGGTCAAATATACCTCCCATTTTTCTTACCAGGATCACCCTCACCACTTCCAAATACTGGGAAAAGATTCTCCACCTCAAGCCATCCTGATAACTCCATTTCAAGATGAATGTATTGCTTCACCACATTGGAAAATGTGGTTAAATTGAGATCTTCCACCTTCAACGGTATATTAGAATGGAGCCCAAACTTGAAATGTCAATCCTTTATGGGATTATTTTCCACATACCCTAGATCATATGAAACTAGATCTATAATGTAATGGTAGAACCCCAAATGTGATCCAACACCTTGTAGAAGACAACACAACTCTATCTTCTTCCCCAACTTCATCATCTCAGAAAAGTACTATTGGAAGAACAATGACTTGAAGAAATACCATTTAAGATTCCTTTGAGGTTTTCCATGAGACACCGAATTCCACCATTTTTTGGTTGAACCTTCAAGAATAAGTTATAAAACATTCCCTTTAATGCCTTAGTCCACTCAAGGAAACTGAAGTCTCTCTCAACCCTCCACAGTTACTCCATCACCACGAGAGCATCCTCTTGACCATAAAATAGAAGAGGGTTCAACTTTCGGAATTCTAGAACATGGTCTATGGGTTGATCAACTAGAAATTTTTCTAATGGTTTACCACTCAAATATATACCTTGGTTATCCAAAAACTCTTTGCTGGGGAAGAAACTAAGAAACTAGAAAACAAAGAACTCAATAAGGACCAATCTGATGAGAATTTATCATTCTTAAAACACTAAATAAGAATCATCATTCAAAAAACCCAATAATACCAAAGGAAAACAAAAAAAATTCTTTTCTAATATTGAAATATATAATTACACCCAATTTATCACATTTTTAAGACACATGGGCACTGTACACAGTTAGGGGACATGGTTTACTAAAATGTGTGTCAACCATGCACCCCTTACTGGAAAACCTGGACACTGACATGGTTTGGATGCATGATTTAAAAAACATTGAACTATACATAGGATATGGTTATGTCCTGAGGCAGTGGATTCCCACACACTTTAAACATGGATTGGGTAACATTTCATAGGTCTTGTGCCCTCAACCAGAAGAAAATCAAGGCTCCCACAATTATCTAGAGCAAACCGCATGGTTTTCCCAAACCGTGTGCCATGGGAAAACACCCAAAAAAACAAAATTTAAAAACGACTCACACCAAACTCAATAAAGATAAACTGAGAAAAAATAATGAATCACAATATAACAAATCCATCACATTGAAAACATTTCGACCAATTCTAGAAACCTCATTTTATTATGAATTGTTTGTCTAAAAACTTATTTATTATTATTTAAAGTGAATTAGAAAAAGCTATTAAAAACATGTATTTTTCTAAATAAAATATTCCAATAAAATCTATATTTATGTTTTAAAATATAATATCTTAAAACCATTTTCATTTCACAAAAAAAATAATATTAAAAAACCTCACTTTTTTAATCCTTCTTTAGTGTAAGTAATGAAAATATGATTTCGAATTTCCAAAACAAATTCAAAACCACTTTAATTCATATTTTCACAATTCCAAAACACAATTTTTCAAAACAACCTTCCAAATAAAGGAAGAGTAAAAAAAAACTCACAATGGGATACTTGCATCGATGGGTGACTCAAATATATGGTTGGAGGCTATACGCTGGTCACACCACCATCATAGAGATTATTATAGGGAAACATCCCTGGATTCATGTGGCTTCCCAAGCCCTGTGAGATCACAAAGTCCAATATCCAAACTCACTTTTTATTTTCCAACACCAAACAATCTACATAAATAAAAAGACATCAACAGACCCAAACATCCCATGGCATCCCTATGTTCGGAATGAGCTAGGGTTTATGATGTCCTTCCAGTTCCAACACCTCGAGCCCTAAAAATCCTACTTCTTATACCTTTACATACCTAACTAACAGTGGGTGCTCTAAAAATCAAGGTACTTAAATGATTTTACCTCATATGAAACAAATTTTTTCATGAACCATCCCAGGTTTACCCTGAACCGATAACCCAAGCCCATTCATGGAATGCACGAGAGGCATTCCCAATCCTCCCAGGCTTGAAACTAGCACCAGGGAATCATTAGACTGACAATGGAAATTATTTCACCCATTGAAAAAAACATGGAAAATCGTTTAAATAAGGGAACACACAAAACTGAAATTATTTTACTTATTTTTCATCATTTACAAATACAAATAAGAGACTACAAAACTGAATGATTAAAAAATAAAAAATATCCAAGATGAAGTTGACACAAAAAAAAAAATCTCCATGTTACCCAAGGGACACTCTCCATCAAAACACCACTCATCTCCCAAGGCAACGGAACTGAATCTAGGACCTATTGGAAAAAATAAACATAAGAAAACACTATAGGCATGAGTATTAAAACTCAGATGGGAGGCCTGACTAATTATAAACCCAAATAATATCATTTGAAAAAACCATTGTTTTCTATGTTTTAGATACAAATATAAATAATGGTCTTTCCATACATTACATTTCAAGATAAAAAAAACACTACCCAATGCCCTCACATTTTAAAACAATGTACATTGCGAATATAAGCTATGTTTATGGGGAAGAAGGTTAAAAATTGAACAATGTGAGAAAAATTAGTTTTTCATTATAAATTGAAATAGGGATTAAAACATTTTTAAATAATATAGACATTCAATATTTAACAAGTAAACTCCAAAAACCAAGATTAAGGGTTTACAGTTACACAAGGTGGGTAATGGTTAACGATACAAGTGTTGATGCAACACAGAAACTCCTAAGAACTCATAGGAGAACTAGAACATAGTATATATGCGACTCATCCTGAAGGCATTACCTACTCAATGACATCATAATTCCCAAACACCCAACCATCTCCCTACCTATCATGATCGAGGGGTCTGATCCAATACTAATAATCCCATATATTCACCTATTATAGGCCACTGGCTAGTATAATAACCTAGAATAGTGTAGTAATCTATCCCAATATTCCTCTTTTCTATTCTATCATCCCATATATATTTCATAAGAGGGTGTTCCATATAATTCAGGTAAGAAGTTTCACATATATATACACTCATCCACTATCACAACCAGCATCACCCTGACCACCTCAAGGAGCCGCCCATGGCTTAAACAATAATCACATGGGTGGAGTCTCATGTGAAGGACATCCCAACCATTTTCACAACCAATTAAAAAATGAGAAACCACTATAGGGTTTTTTTACAAAATAACCACTTAAATGTTCAAAACTGGCCTTCCATAATTTTCACCAGGCAATTCATTTAAAAAACACTATACAAAACACCTTTTCATAATCCAAATCTCTGTTCCAAATTCATAAGCACATTTTCAAAGGCCAAATGGAAATACCATCTAGCAACTGACATGAGAAACCAATTTAAAAGCTCAAATAACAATTTTAAACACCACCAACACCTTTATAAAAACCCAAACCATGCCTTTGAAAATCACCATTCATTTAAAAGAGCCAACTATGCCATTATCCAAACACATGGTGTTAAAAAACCATTCCAACCATTTGAAACAATCTCAAAATAAATGTAAACTATCAAGTCTCACATGAAATAGTAAACCTAAAAATATATATACATATTTAGAATTAAAATAGGGTGAAAACATCAAGAAATCACTGTAAATCTAGATTTAAAGAACATATGAAACATGTTCCCACCTCAAATCACTTCCTCTTTAACAATTCCCAACTAAAATGTCTCCATAAAGGTTCTAGAAAGTATGAATATTCTAAAATAAAGCTAAGGAAGAAAAACCCCCAAATCAACACTACCCTAGTCAAACAAATTGGCCATTCATGGAAACTAAGGTTAGAGGAGAAGAGGAAAATGAGAGAAAAACAATGAAGAATGGGAAGGGATCTCTAAACTTTGAAATCAAGTGAAGATTCATTAATAAACCACATGAAAATCACCATTTATAAGCTTATAGGAGCCAAATTACTCCCTAAGAGGAATCCAGAATGGGGGAGATGGAATATGGATTCCAAGTAAAGAAACCCCAATTAAAAGGAATAGAAACCCCCAAAATACCCTTTCCCAAGTGGGTTTCATGATTAGATCACATGATATGTCAAACCATGATCAAACCATGCAATTTAACATTATATGGATCTTGATAGGATGCACATTTAGCCTGCATTGTTATTTAAATTGTGCACCCTAACAGTGTGACCTGGAAAAAGTCCCCAAAAATCACCTTTTTCACCCCAAAACTCATCTAACTCAAGGGAATAAATAACCCAAAAAACATACCCCATAATAAGGTCCCACTACTAGTCTAAAAAATAAATTTAACTGGAAAACTCCCCCTCATACATTCCCTATAACAAAGAATAAGGACAAAAAAAAAACCAAAACACCCAGGACTCAAAATTTTAATCACAAACACCTGAAACACCCAATTTAAACACAAAACAAATAGAACCTAAAATAAAAAATAAGAAAGAAAATATGAATAAAAAAAAGGATGAAATTCAAAATCTGGGTGTGCCAAATATGGTTAGTCTGAAAAAGTAAAAAATCACCCATACAATCTCCAACTCTTATAACATCCTCTACAAGAAATTGAAACATACAAGATAGATCAATAATATCATTTATTGATATTCTTAGATGATGAAAATGAATAGGATGGTGATGCATAAAATCCCCAAAAATATATACCACTCTAAATGATACAATACATAGATAGGGCTCTCCAACAAACAAATCACAGTAAATGGTTGGGTTCAAACCAGGTGGTGGAGGATCAGAGTGGGAAGGTTGGGTAGGATGTGATTGTCTAGTCAATTATTCAATCATAACCTATATAACTGATTAAAATTTATAATCCATTTATCATTTAATTTAATTTCATTAATATTTTTTGGAATATATTTCAGTGTCCCTTGATGCAACATCCCAACCTGAAACACTGAGTCTAGGTTGGAATTCCATGTGACAACATGCATGCCTCCCCATACGCAAGAGGATACATACTAGCAGTGCGGGTCTGAGTTCAACAATGGTGAGACTATACCCTGATTTTCATGTCATAAGATTAATAATCAATAATAACCAATATAATAAATAATCAGAGTAAAGGTATGGAAAATTAAATATTGGATACAAGTGATACCAATAAAGAAGATCCCTTAAGTGACATGCATGTCCAAAGGAAATAAAGTGGATAAAGTGAATAAAAAATAAACAAATCCTCCAGAGTCCTTCCTGATATGCTACTAGCTTCGTGCTCCTCTTCTTAGCTATCCGCCATATGTCCCATTCCCTTCCAAAATCCCTCATGAAATCCACAAGTGAAAATAAATGCCAGAGTAGGGTTTGATTACAATACTCAATAAGACACTACCAATGATTCATTAAATTGATGTTCTTAAAGCAACATGTTTATTCCATAATAATACATAATAAAAATAATACACAATACAAATCGGAGCCATCTTGCACTAACATTGCTTTCATAAACTGCCATGTATGCTTACTAAGTATCCATGTCAAAAAATGTACTATATGTTGATATATATCCAAAAATATCCACAAGGATACTAGTGAGTCACTTTAAATACCAAATTCATCAAGTGTAAACAACATAACTGGAATCCAAAAGGCATCAGGAAATAATCAGAATCCACAAGGCATCGAGTATCTGTAACATACCCAAAATCCACAAGGCATCAGTTAACACTCAGAATCCACAAGGCATCAGGTGTCTGCCATCTACTCAAATTCCAAAGGATAGCAAGTAGATTACAAGTAACAAGGTTATCACATCGTGTCATCATCGTCACCACACATCATGAGATCACCCCATAAGGAGTAATCACACCACAACGAACACCTGTCATGTTTACACAGAGGAATCCTACAATGGAAAAAACAAGAAGTCATAGCACGATAAAAACCATAACACACATCATGAGAAATATATCATCTTCAATTACATCATCATGTGAATCAAACATCATAATAGAATCAAGGTATCACATAAATCTCATGAAATCAAATAATACCATATCATGGGATAAAAACACATAGAACATCATAATGAGTTTGGTATGACAACAATACATGTGATCAACATCGTAGATTAATAATAATCTACAAGGTACTCAAGGAAAAAAGTTTCACATAATGTTCTCAAGGATACATACACAAACACCCATATGAAATTATAATCTAGCATGATTATTAAAATTAATTTACGCATAATTATATTAAGGGGAATCCTGTATAAAATGAGTTCAAAAGGTTAAGGATATTCCTTCCTCAATGTTAATAGAAAAGTTTTTAGAATGGGTTTACACCGAAACTATATTTTCACACATACCTGAAATATGACCACACATTAAGGATTCATAAAACCAAAAACATACATTTTTATTTAAAAAATAAATAAAATATCACATGTGATAATACTTTTTCCCTCCTGAATAATCTCCATATTATCCTTATATACACGTGATTGCAATATTTTCTTTATGAATAATTACTAAAACACATTTAATAATTTATAACTCTATTTAAATTTAAGAGAACATGTAGTATTCATTACAATTAGAATTTGTAAAACTATATAATAATCCTGGAAAAATAAATAATTATCATATGATAATTTAATATCTTCTTCACTTAATGTCTTTTCTTACAACTATACTTGGATAATTGTTATAAATATATTCTAATAATATTAGTCACAAATTATCCTTCAAAATTTAATAATAATTTTTGAAAATTTTATTTCGTTAAAATTTCATAATTATCACTCCATAATTTCCCACAATTATCATTATTAAAATTTTTCATTTTTCATTTGATAATTTTGGTAATTTATCATTGGATAATTTCTATAAATTATCCATAAAAAATGAAAAAATGGATTGAAAAAACTTTTTTTCAAAGAAAACCCTATGATTAAAATTATTCTCTTTGATAAGAATCCAACAGAATTGATAGTGTATCAATTTAACCAACATCCAAGAAGATATTAAGGGTTGGAATTAGAGAAATAAATAAAAAAATATAAAAAATGAATAAGAGAGATCAGGGGGAGAGAGTGAGAGGCATGAGGGGTGAGGGGAAATCTTCTCTTTATGCACTGCACCACCACAATATATATATATATATATATATATATATAATTTTTGAACCCCACTATCAAATTATTCTATCACCTCAACCAATAAATGAATACTCATTAATATTTATCTGATATATTCCTATGTAGCACCCTCTGGGTGTATCACATCAATTATAATTTATTTCCAATTTGTATTTCATTAAATTTATTCATTTATTTGTTGCAGAACATATTATAATTTTCCCTATTAACATAAGCTTCACCCATGTGTTTGTTTATGAATTTATTTCAAATGTCCCCATTTAAAAAAATTTATTAATCCATTAAATAAATTTAAACACTACCCAAATATATACATATGTATACATATATTTTTATACATAAAATATATAAATATATAAACAATTTCATTTTACACACACCAAATAATTTCCCGA
Source organism: Viscum album (assembly GCA_963277665.1). Lineage (NCBI taxonomy): Eukaryota > Viridiplantae > Streptophyta > Magnoliopsida > Santalales > Viscaceae > Viscum > Viscum album. The sequence continues at coordinate 1,432,403,139 of OY728138.1, read as the reverse complement.
AATTAATAATAACAATAATAATAACAATATCTAATAATATTATTATAAAATGTCCAATATCATTTCACTCATTAAAAAAATTAAATATGACTTCAATTAAAAAATTGAATAGTTAATAAACCATTTTTATCAACCACACAATTTCATTTCTTTTTGACATGTAATAATTTCACCATTATTACTTTGATCATTATTAAATATACACACATGGAAAAACATGAGTCATTAATTCTATGAAATCAATTATACAAGTAATTTTCATTTAATTTTGATTAACATAAATTATAATAATACAATTATTATTACTCTTAAGTGTGATCTGGTCAAACGTTAGACACATACAAAAGTTATATCCTACCAAGGGTAAATCCCATATTCCAGACCCAAAACGTTTCTCTGATCTCTCATACGAAGAACCATTTGATAGAAATTAATTATTTATTACATAAAAAGGGATTGATTAACTAATTAAATTAATAAAATGTTTTACTGTGTGTGATGTTCACAACCACCCAAGACACATAAATGTTATACTTTTCTTAGGGAAAATCCCTCATTCCGTACATAACGGTGGTCTAAAACATTTTCCTACGACATGAAGTTTGAGAAGTATTAAATTATTTTTAAAAAAATAATATAATAAAAACTAATAAATAAATTATCTTTATGAGTGAGATGTCCAAACACATGACACATACAACTATTATACACTTCATTGGGTAATCATCCCACCCTAAACCTAATGATGGTCTCATATTTACCATACAATGAACCTTTTGGAGTCATTCATTTTTTGAATAAAATGTCATCATGTAATATAATATATATAATAATTTTAATTCATCTTCCTCAAGGATATATGGTATCAATGGAGGAGTACACAACATGTATAAGATTGCACACAATGTGTACCTGTAAGGCCCAACCTAGTTGTGCACATCTACCAAAAATGGAATTTAATCCCACATAAAGTATTTTTATATCATTTATATGTGGTTACTTCCTTTTTACCTCACATGAGATGGACATATACCTCACCTGAATGTGTTCTTCTATAGGGCATGTGACCCACACGACCTCTTTTCGTGCACTATATATGACAATTTTCCCCCACATGAGCTATTTGGATGGGTACTCAACTACATGGATGATTCCAAGTACATAGAATGTGTACACCATACATGTTTTGTATTTCCAAAAAAGTCATATTCCCCGAACGAGAAGAGCACAAGACATGTACCCTTGAACTTGACACCGTGTGATCAGGAATTGCAAATTGGAAACCTGTCAAATATCATGAAACAATGATCTATCCCTTAACAAAATATATTGACTATGAACGAATAATAATAATTTATAATAGGTATTTAACAATGAAAAATAGTAAATCTATATGTATTTTTAGTGAAACATAAAAATGGACTACATTTGGGTGGAATATGCTGAGGCATCGCCCGTTTCCATGGTCCACAATGTCCACAAATTGATCCAGATACTCTGGAGAATCATGGAGGTACCACTCTTTTTTCATATATCTTTCCCTTTCTCCCTATACATTTTCCATCTCACAGTCACATGAAGTATACCCTTGTGGTCATGCATGAGAATTTAGGGGAGAATGATAACAGAAGAAAATTAGAAGAATAAATTGACTGAGCCTGGACCTAATACCCGACATGATTTAATGGCCCAACTAGAATTTTTTTTAATTATGGACAGAAAGAATTAAAAAAATCATAATATGAACATCCTTTTAAATTTTATAGTTTAATGAATGCGTGTGAGTGAATTAATATTTAATTGATTTTCTATTAAATATTAATTATTCCATGATAATTCAAACAGTTTATAATTCCACCAAACTCTTATCTAAGGGTAAAATATCTATTATGGTACCAATAATGTGATCATAAAAATTATAAAAGATCATATTCTAGTGTAAAATTACCATTGTACACCTTATAATAATTTGAAAGCAAAAAATCCAAATTTATGGTCAAATTTTGTGTTTGAAAAAAGCAGGTCATTATAATCCCTTATCAATAACCCTTACTATCCCTGAGATACATTAGTGGTCAAAAGGTTCCATGATTTTAACTCGACCATATTTATAACTATTCTCCCTCGAATATCCATGACCAATATTGTAGTGTCAACAACTGTATCCTACACAAAAGACATTTATCTATGACATATTTGATGCTTCCCACCATCGGGGTATCCTTATTTTCAACTCAAAACAATGTTTTTTTTCTACTTCATGAGAATGGTTACAATTAGAAAAAATATATTTCAACTGAATAAGAAGTTCATCACCCACAAACACCCAATTTTGTAGTCCCAATTTTATAGCTTATGTTATACTACTCCTCGAGTGTAAACTCAATAGGTTTCATATGTAAACATTAAAATATATTTTAAAAGATCAGTGTATAACTGATTCACTCTCATATTACTCTAGATGATGTAAATATAGAGCATGATAATCTCTAAAATTTAGTACACTATGATTTTATCGATATGCATGTATAGATATCCCAATACAATCACATATCAGGCATGATTCACTTTCCCTTAATGAACTCCAGATACCACTTCTGCTAATAATCTACGTCCAAGATAAAAAACAGGTCAACCTTCTTGCAGTACCTAATTAATTCATGATGCATCATCTACAAGGGAAGGAAAATATTCATTTTAAGAACAAATTCTAAGTAACTATTCCCATATAAGGATCATGAAAACATCCTTCCTTGGCTTGAAGATATCTAGTAATCTGTTTAAAATTAAAATTCTACCACAAATAAAATATGTGTTACTTTATCACATGAATCACACTTCTATGATTATTCCATCATAGGGTTAAGAAGAACATGATATATGGAATACCAGTCTCATTAGGTTAGAATATCTCTTGGAACCCCTCTTCAGAATCAGGCACTTTTCCCATTCAATAATTTATTCCAAAACCACTCATCACATGAATTCATTCTAGTCATCAAAATTAATCCATGCTTTTTCTACATTATAAACAGTTGAAACTCTATTTAATAGGTCCAATACCCATAAAGTTCCTACCGAAATAAAACAGTATTGTAAATCAATCACCCCAAATGATTTTGTTGATATAGACGGAATCACCATCTCTACATCAAAAAAACCCATGCACTAACCATGCATCGGTCTCAAACGACCACACAACCAAAATAATTTCATAATAAGAAATCCATAAACTCAAGCCATATTCTCTTTAATTTTACCTTGATCAAAATGAAATATCAATCTGAAAGGTTTTAAGGTAAAACCGGGGGGCTCTGAGTCTTTTACCTAGCCCTACATATCATTTTTTTATAATATGGGCACTAGGTATAACCACCAATCCTAAATATAAAACCACTACAAGGTGGGTATAGATTAAATTATGTAAAATGGTTAAAATGACATTAAATAGCCTAATTAGGCCCCAATCCTATCCAAAAACCATTATAAGGGACTTCTCCATTGAGGTCATGATACTACCATACAATGGGTATAGAATTGACACACATCAAGAATTCATATATAGAAATAACCCCTTGAGCACTGGTTTAATATAAAATGGTGGTGTCTATTTTCATTGTATATGGAGACCCAAATAGATTACCTAAAATGAAAGGATTCAATAATAATGGGTCAACTAGAGAATCATCAACTACCAATACTAACCTACAATGGTTTATAACATAATCACAAGGTTCAGTTAAGTATAATTCAATCCAAGATAAGCTAGAAAACACTGCATATATTTTTACTAAAAAATATAATAACCAAACCTAACTTACAACACCATATAAGGGGTCTAACACATGGGCATCCTGGGTGATATTCACCTAATTGGGACACTTCACCTCCCGTACTCGAGGACCGAGTCATCATCCTCACTATCAAATGTATCATCATGGATCCACATTACTATCCATTAAAATCAAATATATATGAAATTCAGCCCAATTGAGTATCATTCCACGAAAAAATATTTTGGAAAAACCCCATTTAGGTTTTTTTGAAGCATTAAATAGATAACCTCTATTTTTAGAAGCAATCACACACTTGTAGGCCTATAACATGTGAATCATACATGTCAAATATAATGCATGATATGCCTTTTTCCTTTTATGGCCATGATTCTAAATCAATTACTAGAATCTTTCCATGATCCATGCGCATGAAATATTTAAAAAATTATACCATACAAATTACATGTGCACTGATCAAAGAAAAATTCATAAAAGCTATAACATCACAGATTAGAAAAACAATCTCATATCCCTTGAAAACAAGGAATTCTCACTAGAATAGGTGTTTTGAACATGCATGTTAGATAACCATCACAGCTTCTAACACATTCCAAATACTCGTGTCTACTATATCATAAATATTAAAAAAAAATTAAAGGAACACCTATGATACCACTTTGGAATATCCTAATCTGGAATCCACTAATCTGGTGATTTGAGATACTTTTCTACATGGCCTCAAGAGAACCTCTCCATATTCCGTAGGCTACCAACTAGAAGTATAGAACATGTGTTTTTTCAAGAAGATGCCATTCCCTAATATAAAAGTATAATATATGGGAAATAACCAAATATCATCTATAATGTAAATAAAAAAAGTCCATAAATAATAAATAATAAGAAATAGAAAATTATTCAATAATAGATGAAATGATGTATAAGCCCAAACCACCTTGTCATTCATGAAACACAGATCTACCACAAGGCTGATCACATGTATAGTAGTACATAAAATAATATGATATAAAAATACAGGGCTCTTCCATTAAATCTAATTAAGACCTAATCACCGGTCACCAAGACACTTATGTGTTTCCCCTTCCTAATCAAAATGATCCACATGACCGACTCTACTCAATTATGTAACCTTGGGACTTATCCCAATACAACATGCAATTAGTGCTGAACATGAAAAAAATCTATGTTTTACACAAACATCGATGTGCATGTACATGAGTGATAAATAATCTCAGTATTCAACCCCAATGATTAACCTATAAATCATCTATCAAAATTGCATGATCAAGAAATATTCCCAGTCTAGTCGATACATAACTAAAATAATATGTAAAATAAATAATATAAACCACAATCAATCTTTGAATCCACAATACCATCCAACTGGGAAAGGTTCCATCATATATATATATATACATATTTCAATAAATATATATACATAAATATGTATATACGTTTGTAAGGTGAAATAAATAACATAAATCAATAACATCCAGTCCTTGGGTCAATATTATTAATTATATAGACATTTAATGAAAAGGGAGTTGAGTTAGATGTTATACCACTTAAGATGTGTATGATAAAGTTGATAATTGGTTCCAAAATCCAAAACAAGAATACCTACTCTAGGTAACACAAAAAACATATATGAGGAAACTATGTCACAAAAGAAGGATACATGTCCTATCATTGGGGTTACCCGTAGCCTCCTCTAGTCATTATATTGATGAATTATGTATAATTAATAATAATAATATAAATGGTCACTATGAAAGATGTTATGACACTCATGAAATTTAATTCAAATTCTATATCTCTATAGGAACCCTAATTTTCATTCATATGTATTACATCATTAAAAAAGGTTACAAAAATAGTATCTAAAGTTGTATTATCTTGGGAAAATTGGGAACATCCATAAAATTTACAAAGTAAAACATTAACATTTATTTAATTCCTTATTCTATAGCTTCTTCATGGTCCTCATGTTCTTTTTATTACAGGAATTCACCATAGGATATACGTCAAAGGATAGTGTGAGATAAAATCTCAATAATAGGATAAATAAAATATATGATACATGGGTGAGCATATTTATTGGGAAAATATCCCTCAAAGTGTCCTATCGGTATGTTTTGGGTGTGGTTTTCTTTGTTTTAAAATTCAAATGACTGTAAATGAGTATGGTTGGTGTTTGAAAAAGATTGGTTTTTAAGGTAGGATAGTTTCCCACTGATTGAAAAATATTTGGGCCTCAAAATTGGGATATTGATGTTAGAAATGGAAGGATTGATTCGTAGAAGTGAATGGTTCGCAGAATGTTGAATAAAATTAGCAAATGATGTGAAGCATGTACTATAAATCATGGGTTGTGTACCATGTTCTGGGAACGGTACATGAATTGCTGGGAATGGTACACTAAAGAGGTTCACAAAACAAAAAACGGTTCACGGTAGAGCTGCGATACAATATGCGGATGGCTTGAAGTTATAGGAAGAGAAAAATCGTGTAAGATAAAAGGTAGTACATGGACCACGTATGGGAAATGGTTCGCGGGTAGCTTGTGGATCTCGACGGCAGAAGGATCGGTAAACAGTGAAGGTTGGATTAAAGATTTGGTAAATCATGGATTAGTAGATTTTGTAAATATATTTTCCCATATGAGAACTTTAATCCCACCGATTATTGAGGATATTGAACATCATTAGAAAGTATATTTTTCTTTGGGAATTCAAAAATGACAGAAAGTGGTTTGCACTGATAGTGTTTGTAGGGATTATTAACCCACAAAGGAAGGCTAGTATGTGGAGAGGGAAGTCCAGTATGCAAAAGGTTTTGTCTCAATACAAGGATCATGAATCTCCAGTATGTGAGATGGTTAATTCTGCAAGTGGTATGAAGAGATGGACCTATGATATGCAGAAGTGAAGAAAGTTCGTGAACAAAGAACAGTTCACCGACAAAAGGTGATTCACAGCAGAGGTTCACAGAATTGGTATGTGGTAGTGATATGCGATAGCAAAGGTGGAGGTAGTATGCAAATTGAGGAGGTTCATGGAAGAGAATGCAGTATGTGGAGTAGGAAGTTCACATACCAATCCTGGTACTCAATATGTGGGATATAAAGGTGGTTTGCAATTTGCACAAGGAAGCTTGTGAGATCTTCATATCAGTTTGCGAATGTATTTTCCAGTACCCAGTAGTACCAAGAAAGGTGGAATTCATTTATGGGTGAAAACAGAAATTTAACATAGCATCTACCTATAGTTGAGGATGCAGGAATTCATGAAAATGAAGGGACCTACATGACTATAAAATGTGTCTGACCTAAGAGTCCATAAACTATGAGTGAATTCCATTCCAAGAGTTGTGAGAAAAGGAAGAGGCAGAATGTGACCCCTTACACTAGCAGTGAGCTAGAGAATGATGCATAGGGAGTGAACCTTGAGAATGCAGTAAGCAGACCCAATAGTTTGTAAAGTAAGTGAACCTAGGCTTAAAAGATCTAGCCTGAACCTTGTACTCATTATTGGCTAGGAGCCTTATTAAATTAGGAACATCACCACGTCGTCTTTTTTATCCTCCTTGAACATATCCCAATAATGGTGAACCAAGTAAAAATAACTATGTCCTAGGCATGATTTCAAACCATTTCATATATTGCTATGGGAGGAAGAGAGAATTGAGTTTTTTTTACAATGAAATAATATCCAAAAGGAAAAGGTTTTAATACGTCATACCCTAATTCACCCACCCTCTCAGGGTATTAAACCTAGTGCGCCTAAAAATAATTATCATATTCATAAAATAATTAAAGGATTATCATAATAATTAGTGAAAAAATTAGATAAATCCATGCATTATGGAAATGTATAAAAATGAAATTTCACTCCTTAGTGGTGAAATACCACACATAGTTGTGACCAAATACAATACCATGTTCATGAATATTTCAATTTTTCGTAGAGATACATAACATTTACCAATGAATTGGAGTGATATATAATTCTAGTTTCACCTGTAACATCATAATATTTTTATGCTCTATACAATTCATGGCGCACCCATCACATCATTACATTTACATAATAATGCATGCCACATAGAACTGATACTAATCTTGGACATAAAATAACTCATAGAACAGATTGGGTTTAATATAATATACCAAACATTCATGAATAAAATTCTGGGTTCCCAAATGAAATAGTGAATGACATACTTTGTGTAAGAGTAATCAAGCTTTAGTTAAGAAGAAACATTCTCAAGAAAAGTAAAAAATGTAGTTTTGGAGTAAAGAGTTATTTTAGAGAAATATTTGGATTTGTAATAAAATTAGATTATAAAAATGTATATCCAAAAAATGAAAAGGTGAGGAAGATGAAATTATATTTAAGGAACATTAAGGGGAAATCATTACTAAAAATGGAGTGAAAGAGGGAAACCCCAAAGAAATACGGTTGGGTTTGAGAATCCCTTTACCTTATGTATGAATGATTTTTTCTATTTAATATCATGGATACAAAATTAAATAAATTATTAAAAAACCAAAACATTTTATAAATTAATTTAACTCATTACATTTCTATTAATTTTATTTATGGAATTTATGATGTGTTATAATGTTTTATTTCATCATATTGGAGTGTTCATTTTCTTGGTTTTCATGATCAGTTTTCTTGTATATTAGTATGGATGTTTATGTAAAATTATAATACTTATCCATAATTGAAATTATATGTAATTAATAATATTTAAAAATATTAAATGATATTATATATAATTTGTTTATAGGGTATGAGGATGATTTATTAGATTCAATGTTAATGAAAATGATTTAATTATTTTTGGTAGTTTTGTGACCATTAAGAGATTATATCATTTTATTTAAGAAAATTTTTATAAATTACTTCAAAAACAACATATAACATATAATATTTATAAAAAAAATATTATTTAACCATAATTATGGTTTTATGAATGTCCATAAAGGTGGTAGTGAAAAATTAAAATGCATTGTCCATGGTGGTGGTAAATCAACACATCATAGATGATATTTTCCTGTTTAGAAAAAAAGGAAAAGGGAAGAGACATGAAGATGAATTATTCCATTAACATAATGAAATTATAGTATATAAATAATAGTAGATTTATCATGACTCTAGGATATGATTAGGTGTGTAGAGTATAAGAAAATAAGGGAATTGAAAATAAAATAAAAGAGAAAGAAATAGGATTTTTCATCTTTAATTTCTCCTCATTGAGATCCTCTTTAAGGAAAAAGGATTTGTATTTTGATGAGTCTAATGAATCCTGTACATTATAGATGGGATTAGGAAGAGAATTTGAAGAATTTGTACAAGTATAAAAACCTGGATAGTGTGAGAAGATGATGTGTTGAGAGGTGACATTTATAGGGGAGGAGAGGGGTGTTTTCTCATTATTTTATTCATTAGTTTATTATTTTGGATCAGGATTATGAATAGTATTATAATTATAAAATATTATTTTAAAATAATAAAGGGGAGTTTGAGATTATAAATCTTATATTAGATATGGTACAAGGAATTCTTTTTTTAACATATAATGTATATATACTATAAATTATTGTATTTCACTATTCACCAAAAAATTATAGTATTATAGAAAAATCTCAAAAATTCACCTGAACAATTTTTCAATGTGTAGAATCAAAAAATGAACTCCATTTTATGAAAATAATTTTCAAAAAAGGAGAAATTTAATTTTTATTGAAAATCATCATTCACTTTGAATATATCAATTTTTTAATTATTACTACTTTTATGACACCTGGGAAAATTAATTAAGGTCACATAAAATTATCTTATTTTGACAAGAAAAAATATTATTAGTTTATGATCCAATTTTATCAGAATAATGTTTCTCTTAAGTTATTATTATAATAATCAAATTGTAAATAAACATTTATGTTTAATAAAATACCAATATTTATTTAATAATTTTTAAAATATAAATTTGCTTATACTTTGACATAATTATACCATATTATCATTTATAAGATGAATAAATTTTATTTATAATTTTATAGATGATGTTACTATTATATTGGCTGATTTATTATTCATAATGGTCAAATTACTATTCCAAAGGACTATTTACTATTCTCTTGGGATATTGTTTTCTTAATTTATATAAATAATAATTAAATCATTAATTATTCATTTATAATATTTGTATTGTGTTCTCAATGTGATTTTATGTGATTTATACTATATGAAATAATTATAAGAAGATAATTTCCATTGATAAAATTTGGGTTGTTACATTCACACCCCCTTGTAAAAATTTTCCCTTGAAATTTTGTTTCACATTATAAGTTGAAAAAAGGGGAAGGTACTTCTCCTACATCGCTTCCTTCAGATTCCATATTGAATCATCATATTTAGGGTTCCACCATAGTACATTGAACAGGTGAGTAGAATTGTTGTGTATAAATTTGCCTATGTGGTCCAAGATCTTTACAAGTTTCTCCTCATAAAAGATTTAATTTTCCATATACACCCATCTAGATTCAGTACATTTTAGGGGTCTATTATGTACTTCATCAAGAGGGATATGTGGAATACATCATGTACTTGTGATATGGTAGATTAATGTGCCAGTCAATAGGCAACAAATCTATCATGACCAAGGATATTGAAAGGGATAATGTACTAGGGTCTCATCATTCCTTTCATCCCGAATCTCACAATCCTCTTCAATGTAGATATGATAAGGAATACCATGTATTTAGTGTAAAACTCTTGGTCTCATCAGTGATTATCTGCATCATTCTTATGCCAAAATTTTGCTGCCTTGATGTGATGCTAAATGGTTTTCACCTTTTCCACGTTTTCATTTATCATATTCGGTCCTAGAATCTTATGTTCAACGATTTCATCCAAGCACGTTAGTGTTATACTTCTTTTCCCCAGAAGGGATTTATATGGAACCATTTGAATGATTGAGTGGAATATTTTATTGTTATAGAACTTGAACTGAGGAAGATATTTGGTCCATCTTTTGTTGAAGTCCATATGAATATTCTCTCAACATGTATTCTTATATATGAATAGTCCTCTCTGATTGGCCTTTATTTTAAGGATGATAAGACATAATGACATTCAAATAAGTGTTTAGAGCATGTTGGTAATTTTTCTAAAACATAGAGGTGAATATTGTATCTCGATCAATATAATTGATAGTGGTACTCTATATAGGATTACCAATTATTTGATGTATATCCATGCAAGTTTATATAGTTATAAGTCCTCTCAATCTACGATAAGGTGAGCTACCTTTGTATGGTGATCCAAAAGAAGCCATATAGAATTGTTTCATCTATATGTATTTAGATATATGGTGATAAAGTCCATGGTTATGTTTTCCAATATAAATGTTGGTATGGGTAATGGTTGCATCAACCCCTTATATATTTGTGTTATAGCCTTCACATGCTAACATTCCATACGCTTTGATATATATTCAATGATCTTCTTCTTAATATTTTCCTACCAATAGTTTTATTAATGTTCATGATACATCTTTCTGCTCCTTGGGTGAATAGATAAGGTTGATCATTGTGCATCATTTGAAATCACCCACTTTATTTCTAGATCACATTGTATATATTGTCATGAACAAAAAAATACAATTATTTCCTCCTTAATTTTTAAATCTAAGAATTTCACTTTTTCAAATCTTCTACCATCTTTTTTAATTTACACATAATTTCTTAGATCATCCATTATTTTCTCCATGAAAAATGGTTGAGAAATTATTTGAGAAAGATCTGGTGATGTTCCTTCCTTAATGATTCCCATGTCCATCCTACGAAAATCAATGAAGATTGGTTCCTTCCCAATTCTATTCATTGATAATGTTGCTAGATTCATTCTGCATAGATTATCGACCAATTTATTTTCTTTTATAGGATAGTAGTAGATTGAGTAGTAATAATCCTTGATGATATATAATCATCTTTTACTTCACATATTAATATCCTTTCATGTGAATATATATCTGAGGATTTTATGATCAATTTATCTTATAAACTTCTCCCAATAGAGATAATGTCTCTAGAATTTCAACGTAAATACCAGAGCTTCCAAATCCAGATCATGTGGGATTTTTTTCTCTTGAATTTTCAACTCCCTTGAGGCCTGGTCTATCAATTTATCATTTTTAATCAATACACAACATAATATTTTATTTTATGAAAACAATATACACTACAAATAGTTCCCCACTTTTTGGAAGTGTGAGTAATGGTGCGGTGATAAGCGTCTTCTTAAACCCTTTTAATAAATATTCACATTCACTAGTCTAGAAAAACATCTCTCCCTTCCATGTCATATTGGTTTGTTGGTCTGAAAATCAGGATACCTTCTCACAAATAACCGGTAATACCTAGCTAGACCAAGGAAACTAAGAATCTCCATTACATATGTTGGCTGGAAAACTCTTCAATTTCCTTTATCTTAGAAGGGTTCACATATATTCATTTTGTAGTGATAACACTTCCCAAGAATGATAATTCCACCATCCATAACTCATATTTATAGTACTTTTCATAATGTTTCTATCATTGATATTATTGGGTAATTAGTGAGTCCAAAGGGAATAACTATGAGCTCATAGTCTCCATACCTCATTCAAAAGGCAGTCTGGGAAATATCTTCCTTCCCCACTATTAATTAGTGATATATCTATCGAAGGTTCACCTTAGAGAAATATATGGACCCACAATGTTGATCAAACTAGTCATCTATAAACTTTAGGGGATACTTCTTCATTATCATGATTTTTATGCTCATGATAATCAATGAAGATGCACATTGATCAATCCTTATTCTTGATAAAGATGACTGGAACACACTATAGTGAAGCACTTGAAAAAATAAAACCCTTGTACAGATTCACTTGTAACTAGTTCATTAGTTCCTCCAACTAAATGGATGTTGTAATATAAGGATTCATTTATATAGGCAGAGATATAGGTATAATTTCAATTGATAACTCAACCTATGAGTTAGTTGGAAGACCAGGCAGTTCTTCAGGGACCACATCAGTATTTCCCCTCATAATGGGAATGTATTTAACATTATTCTCTACTTTGTCTCAATTAGTTGATCCTAATGTTCCTGTTCATATGGAAATAATATCCATAGTTGAGATAATTACTCTAGAGAAGATTCATCCTCCTCCTTACACTTGTACATAATTGGAAGAAGTTTTGGGGTATGAAGAGTGGTATCCCATTCCTAATAGTTAATGTTGGCTATGTATAAAGATATCCAATCCATGCCCATAATTGCACCAAAATCCACCAAAATAAGTAGAAAAATATTTAATGGGAGGTTCAATCCACAAAAAATAACTAGGGATGCGTTTTTTTACATTGGATGAAATAATTTCCCCATTTTCCATTATCCCAGATAACTCAACCCCCATATTTTGAGGTGGTGTTGGAATAGTTCTACTAAACATGCAAGATAAAAGATAATATAAATAACATGAATGAAATCGTACATTCATTATTCATGAATTAATCACTAGAGTACATGTCACCACATCATTGTATGGTTCTGCATTAGCATTAGTCATTTCACAGGCCTTCCCTTTCTCCTTCATCTTTTATGGTTGATGATAGTGATTACCCTAAATGAATATAGAATTAGTTCACTAGATTTCATAGTTCCCTTTCTCCCAATAGTTGAAGCATTGAACCATTGGAAGTGATCTTATTTATTCTATTATATTATCAAACTTTATAATATATATTCAACATTAATGAGTTTAGCGGCCATCTGGAACACACTTACATCATTTCACCATCCTTTAAATGTACTTCCAATGATACTTCTTCCCACATTTTTGACATGTGAGTGGTTGAGTTTTCTTTCCATCCTTCTCATTAGATCCCCTAGAATGAAACTTCATATTTCATTTATTATCACCATATTCATGGGACCATTATCTATAATCCATCTCCACTTTGATATCACATCGATCTAATTATCCAAAACTCCCAAATCCATTAATTTCTAGAGAATTTATAAGGTATGGTTTTAAACCACTAATGAATCTATCAATTTGGATATCATTATTGATAACAAAACCCAATATTTACCATGAAACCCTTGTGAAATTTGATAGTTAGGTCATGATAGATTCACCTTCCTTTTTCTTCATCTCTATGAATTATATTTCAATATATATATGGATAGTTGAATGGAAATAACTATTTATAAGCCTTACATTAATGTATTCCTGCTCTATCTCATCAATTTCATCCCTTGGGTTTGTATTTTTAATAAACCCCAAAAATTAATCAACATCTACATCTAGATGATTAATTCCCAGATTCACCTTCTATATCTCAGAATAGTGGAGAAAAGAAGAGATATTCTCTATATAGCTGACCCACTATTCCATGAATTGTGTATCATAAGATCCCATAAATGTCATTTTCTTTTTCCATATAAAATAATTTATATCTGGTTTCTCCATCTTAGTGGAAGTGGGAGTTTCACATTATTCAGTTTATAGATCATATCTTGGGGAAGATGGGTATTCATCGCCATGAAATTTCAAACTCAACCTCCCAAGTAATTTGGGTTTTCATTAGGGAAATCACTGAATTATCCCTCACATGAGTTTCTGGTCTGGTTTGTCCTGGATTCCACCATATTCTAAAATAAAAACGGTTTTAACAAAAGATATTTCAATAAGTCATGAATAAATATTTTATTCATTTGAGAAATATAACCTCATTAGTTATTTTGTGGGATCCTTATGTTGAGAATTTTTATAAAAAAACCATCTTGGGTGCTTACGTATACATAGTCTCATACTTAAAGTCTTTCACTAAAGTTTTCTATTCTTAATTCCCAAATTTACTAAACCAAACTCTAATACCAACTATAGTGACATTACTTTTCTTTCATGATTATTACATTATTTTAATGCCAAACAACATAAAAGGTTACACAACTAGTATCCTAAGATTTACTATCTTAAGAAGTGTTGGAACATATGTAAATTTTACAAAATGAAACATAAAAATTTATTTAATTCCTTATTCTATATATTCTTAGTGGCACTAATTTTCTCTTTATTACAAGTATTCACCTTAGGATATACTTCAAAATAAGGGCTGATCTAAATTCATAGTAGGAGGATGAATAATAGAAATTAAACATGGGTGATCATAGAAATTATTATCATAACATAATAAAAGGATCAATATCATAATCATTAGAGAAAACACTAGATAAAGGCAAAAAATGTGTCAAGGCATGAAAATAAAACATCATTTGTTAGTTTTTAAATATGACACATAATTTGGAACAAATATAGAATCATATTAATGCATTTTTACATTATCTCATGAGATAAATCACATTACCCAAAGAATTAAAGCACTATATAATTCCAAGAACACCCATCACATCCTATCATTTTCATGTGCTATATAATTCTCGGCACACGCATCACATTATAAAATTTACATTATCATGCATCCCACATAGAATTCATATCAATCATGGATAGAAAATAACTCATAGAGAGAAATGGATTTTATTTCACAAAGAATATATTCATGAATAAACATTGGGGTTCTCAAATTAAATATGGAATAAACTAATTGGTATAATATCCATAAATATTGAGTAATTAAGAAACAATCTTATGAGAAGTAAAAGTTGAACTTTTGGAAAAGAAAATTTATTTTTAAAAATCATTTTATTTTTCATAGAACTATATCTGAAACATGTATATCCTAGAAAATAAAAGGTATAAAAAATAATTGATATATGAGGATCATTGAAGGAACACATATATATATAATAGAGTGAATGAGGGAAAATCAAATGGAACAGAGTTGGGGATCAGAACCCCCTTTGCTTATGTCCGAATGTTTAATTTACTTTAATATCCTAGATTAGAAAATAAAAATCGTCAATTAAAAAATTTAGGACCATTTATAAATGAATTTTATTCATTATACATTTATTAAGTTAATTTATTATATTTTTGATAAGTTATAAAGTTTAATTTCATCATTCAAAAGTGTTCATTTTCATGGTTATCATGATCTGTTTGCTTGTATATGAGTATGGAGGATTATGTAAAATTAGAATAGTTATCCAAAATTGAAATTATATGTTACTAATTTAAATTCGATAACATTAAATTATATTTTATATAATTTGTTTATGTGTTATGAGGATGATTTATTATATTGAGCATTATTGAAAATTATTTAATTAGTTTTGTCAGGCTTGTGACCATTATGAGCTTATATCATTTAATTTAAAATCATGTTTATATATTTCCTCCATAATTTTTTTTTCAATTTATAACATGCATAATAAAATATTATTTAACCATAATTATTGTTTTATAATAATCCTTGAATTAGGTAGTGAAAAATGAAAATGTATTATTCATAATGATGGAAAATTGACACATCAAAGACTGTATTTTTATATTTAGAAAAAAAGGTAAGAGAATTGTATATTAATTATTTCATTAATATAATAAAATTAAAGTATATAAAATAAACTAGAGTTATCATTCCTATTGGATAGCTTGATGTGTGTAGAGGATAAAAAATAATGAAATTGAAATGAAAAAAATTATAACGAAAGATGATTTTACCTAATGAATTTCTCCTCCTTGAGAACCTACATAAAGAAAAAAGGGTTTTCTTTTTGATGAGACCATGTGCACCTTGATGTGGGGGATGGGTTTTAGAATAAGATTTTATAAAATTTGTAAAAGTCTCAATTCCTTGAAGGTGTGAGTAGAAGAGGTGGTATTTATAGGGGAGGAGATGAGTGTTTTCTAATTATTTTATTCATTAGTTTATTATTTTGGCACAAGACAGTGAATGGATTGAGAATTATAACAATAATATTAAACTAATGAAAGTTAGTTCTAGATTATGGTCTTTTACATCATCTATGACTCAATGAATATTGTTTTGAAGATATAATTTATATATATCATAAATTATTGTATTACACTATTCACCAAAACATTAAATTATATTAGTGAAATCAAAAAAATTCACTGTAAAATTTTCTAAACCTGTTGAATTCAAAAATGAACTCATTTTTATAAAAATAATTTTGTAAATATGATACATTTACTTTTTAATTAAAATAATAATTTACTTAGAAAATATTTATTTTAAAATTATTACTGATTTTATGACACATTGAAATATTATTTAAGGTCTCAAATATTTATTTTATATTCATATGATAATAAAATGTTATTTTATTAATGCATTTTTCAAAATGAAATTTTATTTTAAATCATAATAGTAATAGAAATATTGTAAATTAATATTTGTGTTTTATAAAAATACTAATACTTAATTGATAATATTTCAAATACTTATTTACTTATAATATGATATAATTATATAATATTATCATTTATAATATGCATAAATTTTATTTATATTTTCTTAGATTAGGTTTCTAATTTGTTGGATGATTTTATATTCATAATGGTCACACTATTAATCCGATTGTTAGTTTACTATTACATTACATTAGGTTCCTTAATTTCTATAAGTACATCTTATTTAACTCATTATTCATTGAAAAAGTTTAAAGTATGTTATAAAAGTAATTTTATGTGATTTATATTATATAACATAATTATATGAAGGGAATTTCCCCTGATACAAATTGGGTTCATTACATTCTAATCCCATGGTCTTGTTCTATAGGCAGTCACGATATTGTGGCTGAGATAATCCCTAAGTGTTATACACTTAGGTGATGTATCCAAAGATATCACCAGTGAGACAACATGCCCACCACTCAATGTCTCTATTGTGGAATTTCCTTAAATCTATCAATCATGGTGTTGAGACATCATGCCTAAAAACCCTGATAAAGAAAGTCTCATAATCCTATATCGAGGACTAACATTTAGGGTATGGGAATCATATTCCAAATAGAGTAGAGTGTAATCATCCAAATTAAAAAAAATCAAAGAGAGTGTAATCCACCTCATTATATAAAATATTTATCAGAGTGGAATCATCCTCATCAGAAAACAAATCGAGGATAAAAAAATCATCCTCATCGTCTATCTCAAGATGGATGTGAAGTACATCCAAACATATAAGGATAAAATTATAGGTCGATGGAAGAATGTACTAGCATAAAAATAAAAATCAGATAAAAAGTCTTAGAATATGGACCCTAATAACTATGTCTAGTCATCCCATTTATATGGATAAAATGGCTCATAAAACCATGTCCCTAGAAGCATATATGGGAACCCCAAATAGAGTCACATCATGTAAGGCTCATCATCCACAAACTATGAAGAACCACATGTAATCATTATTATATCTACTATAAATAAAATGAAATAATAAGTAAAAGGGTGATGAAATCCGAATTCCAAAACCCTTCACTATTTCCACAACCCCATGAGCTTACAAAATCAGCGAAGGGTTTATAGTGACACATTATGCCATCTCTACCCCAACCCCCAATGCTGATGTTCAGGGTTGGTAAAATACCATGCCACCCACTAGGTTCCTCAAGTTATGGAACTAGAGAGGAATACTAATTAGGATCCTTGAAATCTATATATAAGATATGGAATTCTAATAGGGATACTTAGTAGGAGAGGTAAAGGGTGGAAGTTTACATGGGATCCTAAAATAGAAGGTAAAAATATCCATCTTACATAGGATCCTTAGAATGGTTTTTTATTATAGAGGTATCATACAGGGTATCCTTAAAAAGAGTAAATAGGTATGGGGATCATGATCTTGAAGTGAAGGCATCCCATAGGTAGGGGGACTGATAACAGTATAGAGGTAGACACATCCTATACAGGATCATCCAACACAACTAATATTAGGGCGACGAATGTAGGAATGAAACATCTAGCATGGGTGAATTCCTAAAAGTAAGAGATAAAATGAAACATTCAATAGATATTTATCATGAAATTTCTCATATTAAGAGGTCCTACTCCCCAGAGATGGTTATATTTTATCACTATATGAAGAACCTCACAATATAGATAAAATCCCAAAAACACTCCTTAGGGGTTCTCAAATCACCAAAATAGTTTCCCCATATTGGTCAATAAAGATAAATATTCAAAATAGTTTCCCATTATGTAAATTATGACATTAAGTCATAAAACATGGGAAAAAACCTCAAAAGGTTAGGAAAGTAGGAGTATACTCGGTGTACACCATAGTACACTACTAATACACTCATGTCCCCACCAGGCCATGAACCTCTACTGGATATGGTGTGTAATGCCATGTAAATGATGTGTATATCATATAAATGGTTTGTACCCTTCATTGGGTACCTACTCATGTACAAAAGATGTCTTAGACATGTACCTTTCCTTCTCGTGTACTTTTACACAGCCTGCAACCCACATTGGGTCTAGCCATATACCCTAAATGGTCATGTGCCCCAAAACATTCTCTCTAGAATAGTAATTAGGTACATGGATGAGTAACACTACACCAAATGTATTTACAATAATTAAACTCCCCTAAACGATAATAAACATGAGGTGTATCCCAGAACTAAATGTTGTGTGGTTGGTATTTCCAAATGGAAAACTCCTCAAAGCACTTGAAACCCAATTTTCTCCAAAACAATATTTAGATAGACCCTTAGAAGGTCCAAATTTGTAAAAATAGGGATTTAAAACTATAAAATAATAAATATTCAAGGTTTTTTGGAAAAATAAAATTAACCCAACTTTGGGATGATTCCACCAAAGCATCTCATGTTTCCTTGATCACAGTTTCTGAACGACGGTCTGTCTTGTCCTGAGCTTCGGGCCAATACCTTTATTTCAACATATCTATTTATCTATCACCCTCTCAATTATTTGTCTCATAGTATCATAAAAGATAATTCCAAATGAATATCATGAGAATCTGGGGGAGAAGGAAAAGAATAGAGGAAAAAGAATGTAATAAAAGGAAGAGAAAAAGAAAAGGAGGCCCATCCTTGACCTCAATGCTCGACATGAATTTATGCCCTTCAAAGGAAAAAACCACTATTAAAGACTCAATTATGGAGATATAATCTTATAATTAAGCTCCATGAATAACATATAGGTGAATAAACATGTCAAAAAATTAATATTTAATTATTTATATATAAAATATTAATTATTCTGCCAAAATTAAAATGGTCCAAAACTCCACCAAACATCTCTCCAAAGGTGAACACCCTTTTCAAAGTTTAACAAAGTGGCCATAAAAAATATCCAAGATCTTATTCTTTTAGAAAATGACCATTTTATCCCATACAAGCATATTAAAACAAAAAATAAAAATGTCTGCTAAAATATCTTGATCCAAAAAACACTGGTCATTACAGATTTGTTTTGTTATGAACATACCTTGTTTCATGATATTTATATACTTCCCCATTGAAAATTTATATCATGAATAAAATTATTTTAAAGATTTTTAAATTTTTCATTTAGGGATATTATTTTTTTCATGGGTTTTATGATTGGAAAGACACCTAATGTGGTAAGAGTTTATGCTACAATCTAATCATTTATTTGGAATATTTCTGATTATACTTCTAATTTTTAAATAATATGACCTAACTATCAATAATTATCATAAAGTTTCATCTCCTATAGTTATTTATTGAAAATACATGTTTTCCATTATTTTTTTATAATTCATGTACTCAATATTTCAAAATAATGCTTTTAAGAAAAACTGATATTATTTATCTCTTCAGTCTGAAATTATATTGTCTTCCATATACATGTTTCTAAATTTTTTATTCAAAATGTTTTTTAAAATATATTAAGATATTTAAAAGAATTTTTAAAACATTCTTAATTTATTTAAAAATAGGTTTAAAAAGGAGTATTCTTTACATTATCTGAACATGGATATTTTGACTTTTTACTAAAAATGTGAAAGGAATATTTGTTTTAATGTGTATGGAATTAATGGGATCCTCCAACATCATGAACCATAATTGTTTATAAATATAATTTATATGTTTATAAGCTTATTTTCAAATAAAAAGATTATTAAAATGTATTTTTGTTTTGAAATGTGTTTTTCAAAGTGGAAAGGCTATTTTTATGATGAAATATTTTAAATGTTATTTAATAAATAATATTCCATCAATGATTACATTTGTTGACGATAAATATGTTTTAATGGGGATATTATCCAAGGATAAAATTAGTTTTAATTCTCTAAATGGTTTATGTTTTTGATTACAATATTATTATGAGGCATGTTTCTCTACCCCGTGTTTACCATGCTGAAATGATTATGATACCCTCTTCTATTAATAAGTTATGCTATGATAAAATGATATATTGATTATGAAAACTTTGTCTTTTATATATGTTATGATATGATGAAAAGTTTTTGAGACCCATTTATTTTCATGGGATTTGATATGATGAATGTTTTTGATCTTCTAGAACACATATGTATGGTTTTCATTTTGTGATGGGTGGGAACTATATATCTCTACAATGCATAGGGTAAATTTTTACATCTAATGTGTTAAATAGGACTAGAATATGGTTCAAACCCAGTTCATTAAGGGACTTTTACCATTTTGATAGTATTTGGAGTGATCCTTGACAACAAAAATGGTTTGGGGGTGTGAACCCATTCCACTGTGATATCCGTGGAAGTGATCCTTTACTGCTATGTAAATTTGTTTCTACGATTGTATGAATGAAAAAATTAAAATTCGTATGATAATATTCTTCGCTAATTGTTAATGTTGTTTGATTACTTTGTGATTCATGTCTTATGAATTTTCAATATTTTTTCCATGGTTGGAGATTATAATATTTGATATGAGTGGTATAATTATCCAATGTTATGGTTATTTTCTCATCCCCTCAAGCTCATATTATTCTTATATTATCAATAATATCTCATTTTCAGACCCTTACTGAGAATGTGATCTCACCTATTCATATGATTCCTTTCTCTGGGTTGTGAAGAATGATATTATGTATGAAATTCCAATGAAGGGTTCAAGTCTTGAATAATTTAATGGGACATGTTGTATTTCACTATTGAACCAATTTTTTTTACAAGTTTCCAGATACATTAATCTAATTAAATACATAGTTTTTTATTTTTTTAAGGAAACAAATATTCATATATTGAGATTTAATTTCTATGTATAAGAAGCAAGGGTAACCAAAGTTGGTATAATGGGATGAATTTAGAAAAAATATTCAAAACTAGGATGAGAACATGATACTAAGAATCCTTAGGATATTCTTAAGTATATGAAAAATGCAGAAGTTATGGTAGTGAAATAAGTGAGTGTTTCCTAACAATACATCACAATCTAGATACTACAAGTGGATGTGGTTTTTCGAACAGAGGTATCGAGGGGTCATAAATCATGAAAAGTATTATCGGTCTTGACATGAGCTCACCTAACAAATAAAAATGTGTCAAACTACATAGATGGTTTGACATTCGCAAGGGATATTCTATAATTGATTAAAATTATCTTTATAAAGAATCATGATGGATTTCAACTGATGATGGTCATAGATTACCTAGGTTAATCCAATGTTGTCATAGATTTAAAATAATATATCATGATTTAGATATTCTAAATGTGTTTTCATGACTATGTGGTTTAACCTATGAATAGTGTTTCTAACACAATGATTTGTGGTTTTAGTAAATGAATAGAACCCGATGAAAACATGTTAATGTTAGATTAGATAGATTAATAAATGATTGGCATCTTAAGAAATCAATTGTTAAGGGAGCTGGAATATTGAATCATTTTTATATGCTCACACATGTTTATGAAGATATAAATCATGTGGGACTTCTTAATGAGAAAAGAAGGTAACACCATTATGTTGATTCCTTAATGTGCTAACATCCACATTATTTTAGATGGCAGTTTGATCCAATTTTTTTGCGAAATGGATCAATAATATTGAAAGGATATTTTATATCTTCATGTGGTTAGAACATGATAATTTTATTTTTGTTGTCTACCATTTGGATGGTTAATTAGATCAATGGTGGACTCATTTCATGAATAAATTGATCCCATGGAATTGGATGAGGTTGAAAAAGTATTTTTCAACAAGTAAATTATTCACATTAATCATATAAATCTGGATAAGGTGTTCATTGAGATTAATAAAAATGAGGATGAATCCATTGGATCCTTTTAGGAATATTTTTCAAGACATGTGTGGTACGATTCTGGTATTATCATCCAACCTGGATGTTTGGTTGATCAATTCATCTATAGATTAAAACTATATCTCCAAAGGGAATTATCCATAATATACATTAGTGGAAATGAAGATATTATTTTATGTTCTCTAAAGTTGGAAATGTAGGTTGGTGTTACATTTCCATCTCATGGATTTAATAAGATGATAATGATGGAGTTAAAATGAAAATATGAAAACCTATATATATAATAGGATGAAAATTCATTTATACTCAAAGTGTGGGAGCATTCATGGATGAAATTTTCTTATGGGAATATGTAAATGTTTTAAGTGTGGTAAAGAAGTCCATCATGTGACAAATTTACAATGTGAGAGGAAAATATTTCCTTATGATTCAAGCAGATAGAAAGCATCACATAATTCTCCACCCACAAACCTATCATTATAGTATTAGGTGAATAACAATTATGCTAACTAGTACCCAAATCCAAGAGTTATTGATTCTTTTTGTCATCAGTAACCTCTTCTATTGATAAAGAAAGAGAAATCTCATTTGATCAGTATTGTTGATGAGGGATATGATAACAAAATGGTAAAAGGTATTCATACCATATACTCTAGAACTTCTAATGTATTATTTGACTATGAAAATGCCCAATATTTTATATATGATGAATTTTATAGTGGTATAAAAATTCCACCCCAATTATTAAAAATTAAATTTGCAGTAAAACCCATAATGGTATGATGATCACATATTATGTCTATGATTATTCTTAGGTAAAATCTTGGAAGATTGAGCTTCCTAAAATTCTTGTCAGTCTACTTCTAATTGAATTTGATCTTATCCTAGGGATGGATTGGATTTCACTACAAAAATACCACATTATTTTATGAGAAAGGGGATTCACCTTTAATTTTTCAATAAAACTATTGATCATCTATAAAGTGATGATAAATGTGGTCCTGTGATGGTAATCACATCTATTTTATGGTTACTAGTTCCTATATGAAGTGGATTTTGATTTTAGATGGTTGGAGATAAATAAAACATAGATGATATTTTTATTGTGTAGGAGTTCCTTGATATCTTCAAAAAAGAGTAAGTCTTCCAATAAATCTTGATGTTATGTTCTCAATTGAATTCATTCTTGGATCCTAACATATTTTAATGAATCCATATAGAATGAACCTGATCGAGTTACATGAATTCAAGAAGAAACCTTAGAATAACATTGAAAAGGGATTCATTTAGCCATGTGTGTCAACCTTGGGATAATTGGTCCTTTTTATTAAGAAATATTAGGGATTTATGGGACTATGACTTGATTATTATGAATTGAACATGATCATAATCAATAAAAAGTATCCCCTACCCTATACTGATGAATTGTCTGATGAGCTTTGTAGTGATAAATACATTTCTATGATTGAACTTCATTCTATATATCATTAATCAAGGGTTAATAATAGGGATATACTAATGAAAAAGTTCTTTTAATGTTATGGGTACTATGAATGTATAGTGATTTTACTTTTTCATACTAATTCCAACACTACCATCATAAATTTAATGAATAGAGTCTATAGAGATTACCTTGATCAGGTTTGTTCCCTTCCATATAGATGATATTATCAAATATTAAAATATAAATATTGAAGAATGAAGATTACATTATTATTTTACTAAAACCCTAATTAAAGAAAAAATATATGAAAATTTTAAATAGTATGAATTTTTGTTACATAAAGTTTCATTTTTAGGTAATATAATCTCAAGAGATGGTATATCATTGGATCCTAAAATGAAAGAGACTAGTGAACATTGGAAAAAATATCAATAATGTATGAGATATGTAGTTTTTGTGGATTATATGAATGTTATTATACCTTATGGAATATTTATCACAACTATGTAATCCACTCATCATGTTAACTTAGAAGGGATACACATTACTTTTGAAGACTAATGTAATGAAAATTTCATGGAACTGGGGAGAAAATTAATCAACTCACTTAATCATATATTACCATACAGTGAAAATGGGTTTATAATCTTAGTGATGCATAAATAAGGGTTTTATATTCATTATCACATAGAATGAAATAGTTATAGATTATGAATCATAACAATTTAAGGTTCATGAATTTTTTTTCCAACTCATGACTTAGAGTTAACTATGGAAATCCTTGCATTAAATATATGGTGGAATTATATTTATAGAGGAAAGGAAGATATATATACTAATCTCAAATCCTTAAAGCTTATATTCAAAAAGAATTCTATGTATATTCTTTTGAGAATATTCTTAGATATAATTAAAGATGACAACTTCTCAATATAATACCACCCTATGAATGAAAACATTATGGCTGATGCATTATGTCAAAATGGCCATACTTGATTCTCTATGATGAAGATCATAGAAAGTTCAATATTTATTAATTTATAAAGGAAAGATCTTGAAATATTTTAAAAAAGTGAAGAAATATTAACATTCTTAAATAAGTGTTCAACTATCTATCCATGTGATGATAAAAGATTCTTATAATGATGATATCGAGCAGGAATAAAAGATGGGAAATCATCCCATTTTTAACCAAGATCATGATGGTATGAAATGTTTAATAATTGTGTATGTGGTTAATCTATACATGATTTAAATAATTATATATTAAATGAGGATCATATTTATTAATTCTATGATCATCATATAAGTAGAATAGATTAATAGAGATTTGGAAGCGTATTTTTGGTGGGAGGGTATTGAGATAGAAATTCATGAGTTTGTATTTCAGTTCTTGGTATGTTATCTAGTTATGTTTGGGAGAAAAATGGAAAAGGGGTTGTAAAAACCTTTACCCATACCAAAATAGAAATGGGAAAACAAAACCTTATATTATTTTATAATAATCCAAAAAATATCTAAGGGAATAAGTTATATGGATTGTAATTGAGCTCCTTAAAAATTTGGCATAATTCAGCTCTTCTAGAAAATATTTATCTATGGATCATATTTACAGTAATATATTGATCTAATGTTATGTTTTCACACTATGTATCATCCATAAACTTATATGTTTTTGAGAGAAAAATTCAAACTCAATAATATATGTTGAGATCTTTGTTATAGATTTTAAAGGTGGTTGTGATCAAAACCTTCCTCATGTTGAGATTTTATATAAAAATATCATTCAATCTTGAATCTAGATGGCATTTATGATTCCTTATTTAGGAATAAGTATTTTACTTTGACATATAGAGATGAAGTTAGAGAAATAAATCTATTTGGGACTAGAATTGGCCAACAAAATGGTGGAGCTGGTCTGAATAGTTTAGAAACACATAAGAGAAGAATAATGGTTTTAGAATAATTTTACTGACAATTGTCAACATGATCTAGAAATTGGTGTTTTTTAAATGTTATTCAATAAATTTATCAATGGAATAAGGTTATTTTATTTGAAAATAAAGCGACACAGATCCCTAGGTATATTGGCCATTTAAAAATTTATTAACATATTGGGAAAATAGATTACCATATAGAACTTCAACCAAACATCTATCAAGTATACAATATATTCCATGAATCTTTACTGAGTAAGTACAGCCAAATCTTTAATGGGTACTAAAATCAGAATTTATACTACTGGAGAAATATTTATCATATGAGGAGAATTTGGTGGAGATTTTTAATTTCAGAGAGAATGTGATGTGAAATAAGACCATTCAACTAGTAAATATTTTATTTAGGATCCACAAACATGGAAAAGTAATTTTATAACCTGAGGATGTAGTGAGATACAATTATCTCTAATTTTCAATAGTACACTAATAGAATTTCGAGGGTGAAATAAATTTTAAGTGGGTAGAATATAACAAAAAAATATCTTTTGAGGTATATTTAATAAAATAAATTTAATTACTTTTACTTATAGTTTTACCTGATATAATGAGTTTATTAGATAACATGTGTTACATAAAACACAGAGTTTTAACAAACTACAATATTCTTTTAATATTATTATTTAAACAAAACCATTATAACATAGCTATTAATTATTGAGGTATGAATATGATTATTTTTCTAAAAAAATTAGTATAATAGTTTTATATTAATAAATCAAATTAATAAACTAGTACATAAATTTTATGAAATAATTTTTATGATTTGAAAATAAATTTTCTAAAACAATATTTTTATGGATTATTATGAGAAAATACATATAATAATTTATAAAACAATATAAAAATTTATTTTAAATTATTTAAATTATTTTTATAATTAACATATTGAAAATAGGTTAGAGTTAATTCTTAGTAATTTTTTAAAATGTTTTATTTTTTAATGAAGGTTGAAAAAATTCCATTATTACTAAAAACAACCTTTTCACTTAAATAATTTATAAATGTCAATTTTGTTTTAAAAATTTAAAAAGTGAAATTAGATAAATAATATTCTTAGTAATCTAATTTATGTTTTTCGAATCAATTTTTTATCGAATTTTGATTTCAAAACATTTAATACTTACAAAAATTTTCTCATTGGGAAACCATTTTTTCACTTTTGTGGGTTTAATTATCGATCAAAATCTACAATTTGTGATAATTATTTTTGGATAAATTTATTCTATATTTTAAATAATCATAAAAAATATTATATAATATGTTAAAATTACATTTTACCATAGTTAATAGTGAAAACATTAAATATTATTTACCGCGATTAATGTAAAACATGGGTTTAAAGGTAGATAATATTAAAAATAAGTGTTAAAATGACCAAAATAAATTAAAATTCGTATTTTATGGACGTATTTCAACCATATAACTATTATTGTCGAGTGATGTCCATTTTGGAGCCATTTTTAATGACAATTATGGGTGTGCACCTTTTTATTTTTGGAAAATTTCAAGTGTTCCATCCCCTCTATTCATAAATGTTCACACACTCTTATATTATATTTACACATAAAATTCCGATTTTATGTCCAATTAAATCCCAAATAACTTAATTTATTACCTAAATATTCCATGATTAATTTTTTTGATCCTAAATTTAATATAGGAATTATTTTTTTGTAAACCTAAAGAGGTTACAAGAAGAAGAGGTAACATGTTTCAATGAGCATTTAAATTGTATTTCATCCTCCAACGCCTTCAAATATTTTTATACCATGACTATATAATAACATAAGTATCTCAAATATACTAATATTTTGTTATATTAAGGATATGACATATATCATTATCCCCTTACCACTAATTAGAAATGATTTCGTCGATCGTGTGTACGACGGACAAGTGCGTCCAAAACCAATGTGACTTGTTTTCTATCAGCGCTTATCATGGTTTGTTTTGATGATTTAAATATTATATATAAATTAATATATAAAAATAATATCAATTATGTTAACATAATATCACATATTACTTTTTATCTTTCAATTCTGTTGGAGATACTGTAATGTCATTTGTGTGTATGGCACACTACCAGCTCAGAAAGAAATATAATTGTTTGTTACATATGATTTAAATTTAATGTAATAAGGATAAGTCAAATGAATATATATTATATATATGAATTCATAATTATTTTTCAATTATGAATTATCATTTACATTTATTTTTTCCCTTTCATAAAATAGAAACAACGTTCTTTCTTAATTACGGCTTACCATCCCCATGAATGTGGTAATCCATTATTTCTATCTCAATAGATTTATATGAATCTAATGATTGATAATATATATATATATATATATTTATAATGTATATCAAGGTTCAAATTTTGGAAATTACGGATCTATTTTCAAATTATAAGGACAAAAATCACCAAATTATAACAGATATGAAAAAAAGCAATTTATTTAAAGAACTATGACTTTGACAATAAATTGTTAATAAAATATTGATATATGTGTATAAATAAATCATATATGTTATTATAAATTTGAGTATGTTTCATTAATATATGTATAATAAACCAATAATTATTATACAAGCGATTTAAATGTGTATGAAGGAGGATGATATTTAATATATGGGATTGATTTTAAAATTACATTATTTGGGACATAAGTTATTTTATGCACATATATTATTTCATGAAGTATATATAATGAACCATTTACATGTTATACCATTAATACACTTATTTAATTATATATAAATGTTTCATTTTTTGTTATTTTTTATTTCATGGGGAATACGATTCAAAATATAGACTAAGTGGTAAGACTTTTATGATACAATTCTATCATCTATTTGGATTATTTAATATTTACATTCCAATTTTGAAATATTATAACCTACCTCTTGAGAATTATAATGAATTTTATTATCCGATTTATATTTTTGATAATACATGATTTCCTTTAATTTTTCTTCATTTAATTACTCAAAAAAACAAAAGAGCAATTTTATGTAAAAACTGACTTTATTTATCTCTTTGGTCAGAAAATATTTTCTCTCCCATATCCATTTTTATAAAAATTTTCCCATTTTTTTAAGAAAATTATCTCATGATTTCATAAATTTAGCTTTACCCTTGTTTTATTATTTTCAAAGTAGATTAAAAAGGGAAATTTATTTCATTTTCTGAAGAAGTATATGTTGAGTTTTTTCTGAAAATATTAAATAAATCATTATTTATCATGTACTAAATAAATTTCATTCTCCTCCATCATGACCAATCATTTATTTAAATATTACATTATATTTTCCCAAATTTATTTTCAATTAGAAGGATATTAAATTTATATTCATTATTTAAAATATATTTTTGAATTTGGAAATGATCTTATCCTGAAGAAATGTTTTAAATGATCTTTTAAAAATAATTTTCCATCTACAATGACATCTACTAATATCTCATATAAAATTTAAGAGATATGATATAAGTATACCATTCTTATTTTTTATTTTAAGGGTTTATGATTATGATAAAAAGATTTTTATTAAACATATTTCACTTCCAAATGTTGTACCATGATGAAAGGAATATTAAACCTAGTTCTTTTGAAGGGATATAAAATGATGAAATGATTAAATTATAATGAAACATGTATATTTTGAACATGTTATTGTATGATGAAATTTTTATGAAAACTATTTCTTTTTTATGGGTTCTAATATGATGAATAATATTTTGATATTGGGGCACACATATGTATGATTTAAATTTTTTGATGGTTGGGACCTATATCTCCCTCCAATGAATTGGGTAAAGATTTAAATATAATGAGATATATAGGACTAGAATGGGTAGTGAACCTAGTTTAGTAAGGGAAACTATCTTCTATGTTGGTCATGAGAGTGAGTATTGTATTCTATGATAATTTGATGTGTGAAACCATTATGAAATGATATCTGTGGATGTTAACCTTGAAATGTATGTATATGATTTTCTATGCTTATGTGTATGCCACAATTCTATGTCCTATGCTAATTTTATGATCTGATGGATCATGTTGTTTGATTGGTTTAGGATTCATGTTTTATAAACTACCAATATTTATGCCATGAACAAATATTACACTCTTTGATCTGTATGGTATAGATTTCCAATGGTATGATTTTTTTTGAAATCCTTATTATAATTTTATGCCTATGTGATCATTGATATTTATCATTCTTACCCTTAGCAATCATCTAATGTCAAACTTTTATATGTTTATTTTATCTATGTAATTAAGAAATATATCATCTATGATATGTAGAAGAAGGGTTATAGTTATTAAAAATATAGTGGGATATGATGAAATTTTCTTTTGAATCAATTGTTTATATATCCAATTTTTTCTATATACACTAAACTAATAAGATAATTGAGTGTTTATTTGAGCCATTTAATGAACATTCATCTATTTGGATATAATTTCTATGAATATGAATTCAGGGTTTCCACAATATTCCTTTCAGAATAAAATATAAGTAACCATTTCAAAAAAATTAAAATTCAAATGATTACTTATTTATTTTATAATGCATTATATTAAATAAGATTAATTTTTAAAACAATTTTGAAAAATATGGACATGGAAGAAAAGTAGTTCCGGTTAAAATAAGAATAAAATCGATTTTATTTTGAATATTTAGTTCCTCAAGTCATATACCCAATAAGATTAAAATTTGGAAGAAAATATGGAAACAATATAAATAAGTAGTAGATAAGAAAATATTTGGACTTTATTAAGGATAAATGATAAAATTACTTCAGTGAATATAAAATCCAACCCAAAATAAAGTGAGATTGTAAAATAAATTGGTACCTTATTGGTAACATTTATATTATAACCCCATAGAATAATAAGATTTAATTGGGGCATTAATAATCATAAATAAATCAATATTCATATTAAATAAATTAATTTTGTATTATATCCACCACATAAAATTGAATAGGTTCATACTAACAAATACAAATCAATGGAATTTAAATTTATATGAATTCACTTACCTCACGTATCCCTTTAGCTGAATATGTTTTAATATAATATTTTGTGGTTTTATAAATGTTATTAATTTATACCATAATGATATTCATATTTATAATGTTATATATGATATTCTTATGACATCTTATCAACCATTCGTTAATAATATTTCATTATTACCATTGTTTTAAATGTGAACTATTTTGTCTTCTCATAAAAGATTTGACTTGGAAGTAGTAGTTCATGGGAATTGGATAGAGATAAATCATCCCAAAAATGTTATTTATGTTATAAATATTACATTTATTCATCGTATTAATTTTTACAACCATTATTGAATGTTATATAAGGAAAATGAATCACAACGCCTCATGGAGATGGTATGTCATTCAAACACATGAACGATGATATAATTCCATCAATGGGTGAAAGATTAAAAAAGTGGATGATATATTAATTTTACAAAATTAATATCATTTCAAAATCATTATATATATTCATTAAATCCACCATTATGACTATTTTTCTGAGTTTTTGATGGAAAAGAAATTACATGAGATCATAAGGTGGTAGTCCACCATAGACACGAAGGATGACTTGGTTTCCCATTTTATTTATAAGGATATGGATTTATAAAATTCTATAAACATAATAACATATTAGTATGTGTGAGTTACTTTTTTTTATATTTTAATATTTATTACATAACTAAAGGGGATGAAAAATAGGTAAAAAAGAAAGATCTTGTTAAAGATGAATACCTTCGATTAGAAAAACCTCATTAGGATTTCTTATTAAGGACGATAAGGATATTATTTTTGGATGAATATTACCATTGGAACATGTATAATGATGCTAGGTAGATACTTTGGTAGTGTTTTTTTGAGATATATTTCTTGAGATATGTTAATAAGTAATGGGATGGTGTGACAAATTATAATTGGGGAGGTGTAGAATTTTTCTAAATACATAAATAATTCAACAATGGGAAGTAAATATCAACCCATGTCCCCAAATGTTCGAGAAATAATGGGTTTCAGGGATGATATGTTTTATCCCCACATAAAAAACTATGTATTTAAATTTTCTAAACATTTTACACCCTTTACCTACAAGGTTACTCAATTTTAACATTTTTGTTTTCACGATGGTAACATTTTTTACCTATGTAATTTATCATTTAAGGATTAAATAAAATAAGATTTATTAGATAATTTTGAATTTTTTTCTCCATATAAAATGAAAATTTTCAAATAAATACATGATCTTTGTTAAAAATTAATTTAAATATAAGCTCATTTAATACACAAAACCTTTTTTATCATCAACCACTATAAATACTTTTTACTGTATTTACTATTCATTAAGAAAAATTATTATGTTTAAAATATTCCCTATTATTAATTTTAATTAATAGAAATATGTAATATATTTTATAAAATTGAATTTATAGATGTGGCACAATTTAATGTAACAATAATACCATATATTCGGTCGAAAAACAGTTTTTCAATAAAGGATTTTTTCAAGGATAAGATGGTCATAAATTAACTACATGTCTAGTGATAACCATTATACGGATTTAAATTTAATTTTTTGATATATAACTTATAAATTTCATTTAAATATTCCATATTAGTGTTTTAAGTTAATAATAATGGCAGAAAATCCTTCACATAAAAACCGATTTTAGAGAAATGCATTTTTAATCCTAAAAGTGAAATTATACTAAAATTAGGTATAAAGATAATAAAAATGACAAGAAATATTTTAAATATATCTAAATATTTTTTTAAATAAAAATAAAATAAGAATAATAATGGGTCTTTTACATTATTTTATTTACTAAAATGAAATACCAATATAACAAAAAACACAATTTTCACCATTTATGGAAAAATCATTATTTGTAGAGAAATCCGAAAATATCACCATGAGATATATTTTATATTATTACTTAAAAATTATAAGCATTTTTATAAAATATAATTTATATAATAGATATATATTTATTATAATTCCAAAATATAAAACAGAAAATTAAACTATTCTTGAAGATATTGTATTCCTGAGGGAAAAATTTATTTTATTGATAATTGAGTAATTATTTATAAATAAAATATATTAAAAAATTATAATTATTTTCAGAATGTAATTAATTTTTTTTATTTTTGAAATCATAATGAATAGGTTATAATGGTCCCATTAAATTTAAATTTTTTACAATTATATTGTTGTTTGGTAATAACTGAAGGTTTTGTGTCTCATATTATATAAAACAAAATTTTCATCATTTAAAATACTAGGGTGTTAGATTCTTCACAAAATCACTAAATCGAATCCAGGAAATTTGAACTTTAACTAAAAATTATTGGTTTGACACTTTAGAATTTAATTTAAAAAAACCCACATTATAAAAGGGTTACTAAAATATCCTCTTATAAAGATGGAAATAGAAATATGAAATTCACTAGGAATAATAAATAAATATGATTACAAGTAAGATAAAATTATGGTGAATTGAAAATATGGGAGTGGAGAAGAAAAGAATGCTTAGGGACTAATATAGAGCGATATAGAGAATTGTTAGTAAAATATTTTACACTACAAAACTATAATTTTATAATTGGTAAAAAGACAATATATTCATCAAATATAATGTTTATTGGATAAAATTTTGTTTCAATATCCTTTTCATTGAGTTATGGAATTACACAACCATCTTGAATAAAAACCAATGGAAATATAGGAACATGCAATCTTTCTATTTCATTATGAATAACTCCATGCTTTTGGTTTTGATTCGATCAATTTCCACTACTTCTCTTACTCCATAAAATGAATATCCGCTATGATTTTTATATCATAAAATAACTAAAATTACATTTTAAAATATCATAATGTCCATAAAAGAGTGATCAATGTTTCCATCAACCTTTAAATATTTTGGAAAATCAAAATGGCTAGAAAATTTTACATTAATATCTAAAACCTTAATAGGAAATGAAAAATTAATCATAATCCCTTCGATAAGTATATACCTGTCAAATATTGTAATAAAAAATGTTATAATAACCTGTATATCATTTAGACTAGTGGTAGGCATTGTATCCTTTTCAACTACTAATTGTAGGTTCATTCACTATGAAATTTCCGAATCCCACGGGTTGTCATTCGACATGCGGGTAATTCTTTTTCTAAATCTATATTAAATATCTTGTAAAATATTCCAAAAAATATGACAAAAATTCAAAAAATCCAAATTAATAATCAAATTAATTTTTACCTACTACAGTTTTCTATAAAACTTATTATTATTATTATTTAAATCAAATAATATTAATTGAATATTATTACTTTAACATCAATGATAATATTAAATCTCATAGTAATTAATACCATTAAACTTAAATCTATAAAATATTAAAGCATAATTATGAAAATAAGATTTTCACTAAAATAAATATTAAACACAATGGATATTTTACATCAAATATCTCCTAAAATATCAATATTCAGGTTAAATTCAATCACATATTACCCAAAATAGTATATATTGATTTAAACATATTATTAAACTTAGAAATATCATATGATGAAACATTATATTTACCCAATATAACTTCTCTTATCACATGAATCTATTTTCATTAATTCATCGCAATTTTTTATAAGTAAAATGTAAATTAACCTAAGAATATTTATCTAAGAGTTCTAAACTAGGTTTAAAACAAGTCTCACTGATATGTAATTGGTTAAAATCAAGTAAAAACTCAATTCAACCATTTATAAGATATTACACTTGGGTGAAAATGTTCCAAAGACACATCCACTTATATTATCAAAACATGGATTTATTACAAGGAAAACCACATAATACATACAATAATAAATCTTTAGGTTTTTATCCTATACTTAGAATAATACTTAATGTTTGTCATATGGTATGTTATTTAATATATGTTATCCTAAATCAATTTCCCAATGTTTTTTTTAAACTTTCTACAATACCAATTATAAAAACCCTAAATCCAGAAACCCAAATTTGGTGGTCACTTTATTAAATTCTCATATATACATGTGGTCAAATCCCCTAGGACTGATTAGTTTATTAGTAATTTAGATCCCTATATATACATGAACCTGTCTTATATTGGAATAAAACTTGGTAATGGATAATATTATCCATCATGGAATTTAATCAATTATTCTTATTCATATAACAGGGCACTAAATAAATATAAGGGTTAGCTCAAATTCTCCAAAAGGGTTATGTAATATTGATGGGATCATGCGTAGTAATACATAATAAACATAACATTGTAAATAAGTGACTCATTCCATTAAATTAATTACACGAGCATGGAATCCATCCAAGAATTATATCAATCCAATAATATTATGGAAAGTAATAACTGAATTCTCAATGATGAAAATGATTAATATTGTAATTCATGATTTCATACATCATGATAACTATATCATCAAGACCTTACACTAAGACTATTTGTTATTATGGGTAAAAACACATTTAATTTCAGATCTTAATTTTATCATTATACATGTTGATGCATTGAGGGGGTATAAAATTTTAGGACCCACTCCTCACTACAAGTCAAAATCGGTCCACATATTTCGAATGATCAATTTCATTAATGATCAATATTCCTTATCATTAAATATCCATACAGAGTAAAGAATATGGATTTAATAATATTTCCATAGTTAATCAAATAACATTCAACAAAAAACATTGTATCTAGAAATAATATATGGTAAAAGAAAAAATTATATCCACAAAAAATATTATGGATATTTAATGGAAATATCATGTACAATGATCACATTAAAGTAAATATTTCAATATAAATTTAACATCCACAAAATCAATAAGGGCTAATAAATACATTGAGATACATTTATGTATTTCTTAAGAATAAAATTAATGTAAGTGAAATATTAAAATACTATTCCATATAATATTTTTATTTTTAAACAATTAAATAATTTTAGAAGAAGATAATTTTTTAAAATAGTTACAACAATGGGGAAGCCTTTTTTTGGTGTATACATTAAAAAAATAGTCATTTTTTTACTTATTTATAAAGAAAGTTAAAACAATACCTTATGAAACATAGTAGAAAGATTACATTCAGTACTTTAAAGATGATATGGTATGCTTAAAATTCCTTTAAAAATCATTTTACTAAATAAAAATATATTTTTAAAATGATTTTTAACAACATGAACATATAAAAAGAATATGACCGATTAAAAGTGAAATATAATATTTTTTGATTTTAAACATAAAATTTCATGAATCAAGTAAAAAAGAAAGTAATAGTTGGAAGAAAATATATAATCTCCATAAATATCATGTTTACAAGAAAATTAATTTTACTCATAAAGGATAAATGAAATTATTTGTTCAATGAAAATAAAATAAATGTACAAAAAAAGTGAGATTATGTGAAAGATTATTTCCTTATTGGTAATATTTAAATTTTATCCTATATAAATAATAGACTTAAATTAAAATATTAATAATTATGAATAAATATTTATTCATGTTAAATACATTAATGGGGATGTATTTACAGCACATAAAAGTGTGTAGGTGCATAATAAAAAATTTGTCTTAATGGAATGAAAATTGGGAAAAATACATTACCTCACATTTTAATTTTGTTGAACATGATTTAACCTGTTATATAATGGGTTTAAACTTGTTATTAAATTATATGAGATCCATATTTATATTTATCATATCAACTTTTATCTTTTTATAACATCTTACCACTAGTTCGTTAATAATATTTCATTACAACCATTGTTTTTGAGGTTAACTTCTTCGTTCTCACATGCATATTTTATAATAGATGTTGCAGTTCATATTAATAATATATATATAAATTACATCTAGAATTATAGTTATTTTATAAATATCATATTTTTTTCTTTGAATACAATTTTATATCTAGTGTTTAATTTTTGAAAATTGAAAATGAATTGTATCACTTCATGGAGATGGTTGGTCGTACATATGCATGAGAAACAATATAATTCACTGAATGGGTGAAAGGGTAATAACGAGGATGATATATTATTTTTAATGAATTTATATCTTTTTCTATGTATCACATATATTAATTATTTCCATCATTATAACTATCCATGTTAATCGTCATTGGAAGAAAAATTACATCAGTTAGCAAGGCAGTAGTCTGCCGTACACCCTAGTGGTGGATTTTTTTCCCATTTGATGGAGAAGTGGATAGACTAATATTAAGTCATAAACATAATAATATATAATTATATGGGATATATTTTTCTTATTATATTTTTATTTTTCAAAAACAATTTAATGTGACAAAAGAATAAATAAAATGAAACTGCTCAGTGAACACGATGACCTTTATTTAGGCAAACCTTCTTTGGGATATATTGTTAAAGACGAAAGGGTTAGTTTTTTGGAATGAAAAAAGGTCTATAAAATATATATGGTTTATGGGGATAGATATGTATAGTTTTTGGTTTATCTAAATGAATTTAGATGTGTAAATTAGTGAAGGGAGGGGGTCCCTTTTATAATCGAGGAAGAGTTGAATTTTTGAAAATATCCAAAAATATTTAATAATGGAAGTCAATCTAAACCCAAGTTCCTCCAAAACAAATAAATAATTTGGTTTAATGAATATATGTTCAATCCACAAATCTAATAATAAAAATAAACATTTTTTTAATAATTTTATTCTACATACATCCAAGGTTACTTACTTTTACCATTTTTGTTTTCACATCGGAAAGTTGTTATTTTTTATCATGGGAAATTTATCTTATATGCCTAAAAAACTTATCCTTATTATATGATTTATAGAAATATAATATTAATATGAAATTAAAAATATCATAAAATAATTCCATGTTGGTGGATAAATAATTTTAACATAAGCTCATGTAACACACAAAACTCTTTTTTAAACCTTAACCACGGTAATTAATTTTTACTCTCTTTACAATTCATAAGTAATAAGAATTATGTTTAAAATATTAATTAATATAAATAATTACCATTTTAAATATGTATTACATTTTATCAAATTCAATTCATTTATGTGGTAGAAATTAAAATTAAAATCAACCTTCAAATCATTACAGAAAATGGTTTTTCAAGAAATGATTTTTTCAAGAAAAAGATTATGTTACATTAACTATATAAATTGTATTAATAATTATTTTTATTTAAATTCATATAGTTATATATATATAATCTATAAATTTCATTTAAATATTTTTTTATTAGTGGTTATTTTAATTAATTAAAATTTAGGAACATTAGGCACTTAAAAATTGTTTTAAGAAAAATTGGTTTTAAGTATAAAAAATTATTTAAAAAGTAGGTATAAAGATGATTAAAATAAAATAATATTATTTAAAAAAAATATATATACTACTTTTGTTACATTAAAATAAAATTCAGTGCATTATTATACTTTTCAATTAATTAATTTATTATAAAGAAATGATATTTTTACAAATGGGGATATTTTGCAGTATTCACTAGAAATCACCATTTTGGGAGAAATTCTAAAATTCCACCATAAAATAATTTGGAGATTATAATTTTAATTTTTTTTATAAAATAATTTTTTAACAAGTAGTATAAAAAATTATAATTCTTATGCCTACAATTTAAAATAAAACCATTAATGAATAACTGTATTTTTAATCGTAATATAAATTTATTGAGAATATTGTACTTATTTATAAATAAATTGTATAACACTATTATATATATTTAGATTATTTTATGAAAAATATCATCACTTCTCACAAAATTGATATGTCATTATAGTTACGTTGAATAATAATATTTTAATTGTATAATACTTTTCACCTAAAACCCAGAGTTGCGTATTGTATATGCTACTGAACATAATGGTATTCTAATGAAATCTAGGGTTATTTCAAAATTATATACTAATTTCTTATCATTTATCACTTACCAATTGCTCATTCCCATCTTAAAAGGTATATTTTATAATATTACAACATAAAAAGTCATTTCACCAGGCTATCTTAATCACACAAGAATAAGAAAAAATCATATTACAATATTAAATCTCCATCTATGTCAACAAATAATTAAGGAACCAAAAATATTCTCCCTTATAATAATAAAAAATTGGATATACTATATAATATTATTTGAAAAAACTAAGCAGGGAACATAATCTTATTTAGGTTAAAAGTAGTAAAGAAGAAAAAACTGTCTTATAATATCCCAAAAGTAGTGTATAGTTTTTGGATCATTCAAAATATTGAGTTTATCTTAAACCTCATTATATAAATTCAGTCATGTTGGGAATGATATTTTTTGGGAATAATTTTTTTATATTATTAGATGTTATGGTGCAGAGATCATAGATTTTTGACAGACGAAAGAGTGAGTTTTTTCAATGAAGAAGTCCCAAATTGTCATAGATGATTTTAATATGTCATATTAGATGTCATACACTTATTTAGGTGTTTTGTTCAAGATGGTTTGTAGGGTTTGGTGAAGATAAATTACTTACATCTGTTCTGATTGTGGAATACGATGAGGTAGATTTATTTTCATGGGGTTGGGCATTTTGGTGGATGTGGTCACTTTTCCAAATCCATGTAATTCACTAGAAATATTGAAACACACTTTTTAATAGTTATGGGTAAACATGTGTGACACTCCCAACCATTATCAATAGTAATTTAGTGGTTATTTTATTGGTTTTATTGATCTCACTGTGATTCATTGTTTCATTTTCATCATTACACCACTATGCTAAACTTGTTTTATATTGAAAATTATAAAAATAACAACAAATTTAATTCCATGTTTGAGTCATTTATTTTGTGTTTATCACTATTGAAAAGTTAAATTTTACTTTTTTTTGTTTATTATATTGCAGGAAGTGGTGATTTGGAGGCCCCAGAGATGATCCAGAAGGAAAATGGGCCAAACTGCATGGGTCCCATGAACACCTATCCACTGTTGGGTAGAGTAGGAAACCTTCGTGCATTCAAATGGACTGAGATTTTGTGGGCTGGTGAAAAATTAAAGTATCTAAAACTAATATGAGGACAACCAAGCCACATTTGGCCACTAAGGGGCCCAACCGAAGTGATCTGTCTAGGCCACTTAATCTGAAAAGAGTTAAAAGTTGTGTGTTGTGTTCTGTCCATATCTAGTGTTGTACGTGTCTAAAGGGATCTGCAATTTTGGTGGAGATATCCAAGATGTGGGGAAATAACTTTATAGTTTTTGAAAATCAATTTAAGTCTTTATAGAGGCCTAAAACAATGTGATAAGTATTTTTACACAATTTGTGTTAACAAAACCACACCCCATTTTTGCTATAAAAGAGAACCATGACTACCACATTTGGGGAGTTCGAACCAAGAGAGAAGCTCTACCATTTTGGAGTACTATATAATTCTCTTCATCATCCTAGAAGTTCTAGAGGCTCCTATCCTCCGAGGGGGATCAAGGATGAAGAATGAGTTCCACCTGAGCCTCCTCCTCATCTCGATGGCGAGCTAAATGGTAGAAAATAATTTTGAGGGAGCTACACAAACATGGGAGGGAGTTACAACACATTTTATTGTATTGGTTTTGAATAATTTGTGTGTTTAATATTTCACTGAATTTTTATCTTAACATTATTCTTCTAATTACATTTCATTTGATATAATTAAGTGGAATGATTTTTTATTTCAACACTGATTGGGTTGAGATTTCATGTAGGAATCTTGGGTTATTTTGATTAGACAACACAATAATCATACTTATCTCACACATACATAAGATTTAAGTATGCTTTAGTAGATCTATTATTCTATTTTGGATAACCAACTCTTGGAAACCCAATTTTTGTGTCAAGGGGTTGTTCTTTAAGAATCATTTGAAGAGGCAAGAGGGGAGTCTTGATCTTGACAACCTTTAACCAAAGAATTTAACAAAACCATGAATAAATTTCAGAATAATGAACTATCCAATATTTTTAGTGAACTTGAAATGATTTTAATCACTAATAATTATTAATACACCACCTTTATTTATCAACTATTTAACTCTTTAATTAAGTAACTTACTTAAATCTATTTTCAAAACCACCCCTTTTTTAGTAATTATTACTAAAAATACATACTAAAAACCTATAAACACTCCTTGAGAGATGAACTAGGGTCTTCCCTATACTATAAATCAATCTGAAAATCATAATCAATTTGACGTGTAATGAAAGCGTGGTCAAATTTTGGCACCGTTGCTGAGGAGGACTTTTTCATTGCGTGTTTTTGATAATTTTCTATGTAAATTTTATGAATGTTTGTTTGTTTTATATTTTACCTTTACATTTATTTTTGTGTTCTAATTTATTTCATATGTCGATTTCATGTGTAAATAGTTATACTTTAAGAGACTTACAACCTTTTGAACCTGAACCGAAGAGGATCCTACATCAGCGACCCCAAGATACACAAGAGGAACCTTTGAA
Source organism: Viscum album (assembly GCA_963277665.1). Classification (NCBI taxonomy): domain Eukaryota; kingdom Viridiplantae; phylum Streptophyta; class Magnoliopsida; order Santalales; family Viscaceae; genus Viscum; species Viscum album. Next base: position 1,432,361,108 of record OY728138.1, on the reverse strand, counting down.
GGAGGACACACAAAACATCAGCACTCATCTAGATCCTTCTTCTTCTTCATTATAAACCCACATTAAAACTGAAATTAAAGTAAATAACATGGTTGAAAACAATCTAACACTAAAATAACTAACCTTGCCTGATGTAGATATCCCACCCACCTATATTCAATTACAAGGCAAGGCACCCAATTTTGAAATAAAATCTGGTTTAATTCATCTATTACAAAGATTCCATGTTTTTTCTTGAGAGGATCCACACCAGAATTTAAAATAATTTTACAATTTGTGTTTTACATTAAAACTTAACAATATTTATGAAGAACTATTAACGTTTTGGGCATTATCATTTTCATTAGAAGACATAATAAAATATTGATTATATTATGTTAATTCCTCAATAAGAAGCTGGGCGAACATGAAATGCCTTTTTCTTGAAAGATATTTTTCAGCCTCATGAACTGCAACAATAAGGAAAAAAATAGTGGGATAAGACAATCTCAAGGAGAAACATTTCATGAATATTGAGAACACATTAAAACGTTATGTTCAAGTTTCGCACACCAACAAATAAGTGATCAACTATTAATTCAATATTTTTATGATGGTTTAATCCCTATTAATCGAAATATGATTAATGTTTCTGTAGGTGGTGTCCTAATTGATAAGACCCCAATTGCTATAAGAAAATTGATTGAGAATGTGGCACAAAACACACACCAATTTGGTTCAAGGTCCAATGTACCGATTTGAGGCTTCCATGAGGTGAAAAGTATTTAATTTGAGAAGAAGGTGCACAGAATGTTCGAAGAGGTAAGTACCCTTATTCAATAACTTTATCTTTCCCAAGGAAATCTTAATCTCCTCCTCCCATCCATTATCGTATATGTTCATCTGACACCCACTACTCTGACCAATGTCCTCAATTGAGGGAAACACCTGAGAGTTGTGAGGAAATATTTCCAGGCCGCCCCTATAACCTAACCTTTAAGAAAGAACCTTACCATCCATACAACCTTGTGTTTAAGGAGAACCAAGATTATAGGCAAGGGCGTATTCAAACTAACCTCAACAACCATAGAACCAACTGGGGAAGAGTATTCATCCACCACCTAGAAATCCTCAACCCCCTCAAAGTACATTCCAACAAACCCCTCCAAAACCAAAGCCTAGCCTAGAAGATATGATGAAAAAATGGCTACCAACAATATCCAATTCTAACAAACCTCTCAGGAAGCTATAAAAGACCTTAAAACCCAATTAGGCCAACTAGATAACTGAGTGGGTGAAATTCAAAGTCACAGATTAGGTAAAATATCCTCTCAACTAGTAGTTAACCCTAGGGATAAAGGAAATGTTTGTACCATTACCCTTAAGAGTGGAAAACAACTAGAAAGTAAAATTAATCCTCTATTAGAGTCATCCCATCCTAGAGAAACCTCCATACCAACCATTAAAAATGTTTTAAATGTTGAAGAACATTATACTGAGAGAAGTCCTTCCAAAAGAAAGAGTGTTTATATTGATGAGCAACCTAGACCAACCATTCCTCACCCATTTCATCAAAGGTACTCCCAACCAAAAAAAACTAATGAAAACTAAACATGATAAGGAAATGTTGGAAATTTTCAAGAAAGTGTGGGTTAACATACCATTGATTGATGATGTGAAGAAAATTCCATGGTACACCATGTTTCTAAAGAAGATGTGTACACACCAAAGGTGACATCGAGGTGATGAGAAAGTGAGCTTGGGGAGGAACTTTTCAGCATTCATAGAGCCATCACTTTCCACCAAGTGCAATGATCCTAGAACATTCTCAATTTTGTGCACCATAGGGGAGTAATATTTTTCTATTGCTATGCTTGATTTAGGTTCTTATATAAATGTGATGTCTCACTCTGTTTACTCAACATTGCAGGTCAGAGAACTGAATCCCACTAGAATTATGGTCCAACTGGCTATCCGGAGTACTGCACACCCCTCTAGGGTGTTATATAATGTTCTTGTGAGGGTCCAAAATTTTATTTTTCCTACTGACTTTTATGTGCTTAAAATAGAGGATGTTAGGATGAATGGACATGCCCCGATTATATTAGGGAGACCCTTCTTAAAAACCAACAAAACTATAATTAATGTCCACAATGGTAAATTATCTATAGAATTTTGTGGTGAAATTGTCCATTTCAACATCATTGATTACATGAAGCACCCCCAAAATGAACATTCTCCTCTCTCTGTTAATTCAATTTATGTAATCCTTACCCCATAAAAAACAACTTTTCTTTCCCCCGATCCCCTTTCTGAGTTTTCTTCATTGATTAAAATTATAGGGAATGAGTCGTGCAATGATTTTAGAAGTGTATTAGAAAAATTCCATGCATGTTTATTAATTGATTATTTCTTAAACACTAAGGATCCACTGAACATTAATGATAATGTTAAGCTTGTAAAATATCATTCCTCTATTGAGGATGATACCATTGAGTGGTCAGATGAGATCATTGACCTCTCAGTTTCACATACCCTCCCATCAATACAAAATCCACCTGAATTAGAAATGAAACAATTTCCTCAAGATTTAAAATATTCATATCTTGAGAATGGGAACAAGTTTCCCATCATCATTTCTAGTTCACTCCCTCCTGAGCATGAATTCTGACTGCTTGAACTTTTTGGGGTGTATAAAAAATCATTAGGATGGAAAATTACTGACATTCTTGGTATTATCCCATAAATTTGTACACATCATATTTTATTTAATGATGAGGCTAAACTTGTGAGGTAGCCACAACATCAACAAAACCCAAACCTTTTAGAAGTTGTGAAAAATGAGGTAACAAAATTATTGTCTTCTAGAATCATTTACCCCATCTCTGATAGCTAATGGGTCGGTCCCATTCAAGTAGTTCTTAAAATGTCCGACGTTAGAGTAATCAATAATTAAAACAATGAATTAGTTCAAAATCATGTGTAGAATAGTTTGTGTGTATGTATAGACTATCATCAACTAAACCAACACACTAGGAAGAACCATTTCCCTTTTCCATTCATTGACCAAATACTAGTGAGGATAACAGTTATGTCCCCCTACTGTTTCCTTGAGGGATATTTTGGATACTTTTAGATCCATATTTCCCCCTAGGATCATGAAAAAACAAACTTCACTTGCCCCTTTGGAAGATTTTCCTATAGAAGGATGTCATTTGGTCTGTGCAATGCTTCGAGTACTTTTCAACAATGCATGGTTAGTATTTTTTCCGATTACCTAGAGAATTTCAGGGATGTATTAATGGATTATTTCAATATTTATGCCTCTTCTTTTGATGAATGTTTGAGTACTCTTGGTTCAGTCCTACGTCACTATATTGAAAAGAATCTTGTATTAAATTATGAGAAATTACATTTCATGGTGTGACAAGGTATAGTTTTGGGACATGTCATTTCTTGGGATGATATTCAAGTTGATAAATCAAAAGTAGATGTCATTTCTTCCCTACCATTCCCCAAAAATGTACAAGATGTGGGATATTTCTGAGGTCATACTAAATTTTACCGTCGTTTCATTCATGACTTTAATAAAATTTCACTCCCCCTCTCCTAATTACTCAAAAAATAAAAAGAATTTGTTTTTGATAAATAATGTGAGGAAGATTTTAAAAAGTTAAAATGGAGTCTCACGTCACCCCTGGTAATACAACCACCTCAGTGGGATATACAGTTTGAGCTCTGGTGTGATTCCTCTAACTATGTAGTTGGGGAAGTCTTTTCACAAAGGGTCGACCGAGATCTACATGACCTAACCTATGCCTCACATACATTGGACCCTACCGAAGAAAACTACACCACAACTGATAATGAATTCCATTTCCGTTTGTTTTCATTGGATAAATTCAGTTCGTATGTTTTATGGTCTAAATTCATTGTGGTCTCAGACAATGCAGCCCTTTGGTATCTCCTTAAGAAACCAAAATCCAATCCATGTATCATTCGCTGGATGCTCCTCCATCATGAATTTAATATAGAAATCAGAGATAAAAAAGGAGTAGAGAATGCGGTGGTTGACCATATTAGTAGGATCCTCCCATCATCATAAATTGATTCGTCCCCCTGTATTCCCATTAATGATATGTTTCCTGATGAGCAATTGTACCGGGTGCAAGATATTATTACTTGGTTTGATTAAATTGTAAATTATTTGGTAGAATATTTCATTCCTACTAATTTCAAAAAAAACCAAGCCAGTCTTCTAAAACATGAGTCTCATTGGTACATTTAGGATAACTTCTACCTCTGGTGCACATTTAGTGATCATGTTTTTAGGCGTTGTGATCCCGATAGCAAGTTTTAGTCTATCCTTAGATTCTGTCACTCTTTTGCTTGTGGGGGACACTTTGGTCTCCAACGGACTGCTCCCAAGGTCCTTGATTCTACTCTCTTTTGGACAACACATTTTCAAGATGCCCATGATTTTTGAGAATATTGACCTCGTTGTTAAATAATGGGGAATGTCTCTAAAAGAAATGAAATTCCACCACATTTGTTTCTCTTTCATGAAATTTTTGATGTTTGAGGCATTGACTTTATGAGTCCATTTCCCAATCCTTTGTAAACATGTACATTATTTTGGAAGTTGATTATGTGCCAAAATGGGTAAAGGCTCAAGCCAAAAGGAAAGATGATTCCAAAATAGTTGTGGAATTTTTGAGAACTCAGATTTTTTGTACGTTTAGTTTACTTAGGTTCATCATTCATGATCAGGGTTCTCATTTCTACAACCAAACAATGAAATCACTTTTGTGTTGGTATGGGGTCTATCAAAGTGTGACTACTAAATATAAATCATGGAGAGATTGTCACACAGAGGTGTGAGATAGATAGGTAAAACATATTCTTGAAAAAATGGTTCAACCCAATAGAAAAGATTAGAGTCTTCGACTTGATGATTCGTTATGGGTCAATCTTATTGCTTTTAAAACTCCAATTGGAATGTATATTTATCGTCTTGTGATTGGAAATAGTTGTCACTAACCTATTAAGCATCAGGCCTGCTGGGATATCAAACAATGCAATTATTATCTTTATTGTGCAGGTTATTAAAGGAAGTTGTAGAATCAGGAGTTAGAGGAATTGAGAAGAGATGCTTATGAAAACTTTGGAATTTATAAGGAGCGAACCAAGGATTCATATTACCTTTTTATACTTCATTTTCAGTTTCAAATTGGATAGAAGGTCCTAATTTATAATTCATGGCTTAAGTTGCATCCATGTTAGCTTTGTTCCCACTAGTGTGGCCCATACACTTTTATTAATGTATCTCCATTTGGTTTTGTTCATGTTTCAAAGGAAGAAACCAATCGAACCTTCACTGTCAATAGGAAGTGGCTGAAGCACTTCCCCAGATCCCTTCCAGAGTTCCTGATAGAGGAACTCCATGTTCAATAAGCAATGTACCAGTTAAACACATCATGTTTTATCCATCCCTTTCACATTCCCAAATATTACAGTGAGGATAATGCACATTCTAGGTGTGGGGGGATGAGAAAATTCTTGGGTTAGATAAAAAATTTCATTGTCTTTTTTTCTTTATTATATTTTCACCTTCTTTATGGTATTTTCACTTTTCCCCATCTTTATTGGTTCATTAGGATTTCCATTGTCTTTTTCCTTTCTTCTCTTTTCCATCTTATTTAGGGTATTTTAATTTTTACCCATCAGAAATTTCAAAGTTCCCTGATTTGGTGACCATAAGGGGGGGGGGGTAAAAATACCTTAATGAATGAGATAAATAATATTTGTATGAATTTAACATTAGATAGTGATTTTTAGTGAATTGGTTTTCTTTAAATGATATAAATGGTTGTATCACTATAAAACATTTGAGATGATTGATGCCCCTTGTGTGAGTAGTTATTTGGGAAAACTGTGTCACTAATATCTCCACACAATTTTGCACCAAACCACAAAGTGTAAATATTTCATACTTAATATAAGGTAAATATAGGTTAGGTTAATATTTTTCTCCTCTAAATGATCTTTCCATACGTTCATTCTTTATCCAATCTGTTTCTTTACTGTTCTAGATTGACCAATTCATGTGTACATAATGTCTGACAGTTGTACACCCTAAAAAAATGGATTGTGTCTTGGGCAGGTCAAAAATATCCCTCATCAACCTTTGATATTGTTATAACTATTTCAATTAGTGTTGTGAGGAGATCAAACAAAGGTTGAGAGATGAGTGCAATATTTCTTCCAAATGAAACTTATAAGAAAATAAAAAAATAGGACAGTGATGAAATGTAAAACATATGGGGATATCTAGGTTGGGAGAATATGAGTTGACTTCTGGGAATGCTTAAGTGAGTGGGTTTTGAAATATTATTTCAAAAGATGTGGGTAAGGTTTTGTAAAAAATCATTTAAAGATGAATAATGTTAAAATAACATATTTTTATTGGATAGAAAGTAGAAAGAATATCATGGATATATTTTCACACACAAACATGGAGAGTTAGTGGAATGGTTTACTTTTGAATTCTTTACTCATGTTGGTGTCATTAATCTCTTTTAATTTCATTATGATATGATTTATGATACATATTTTTCCATTTTCACTAGGAAGAACACCTTATTGTTGTTCATGCATTGGTCACATTACATTAATGAATTAAAATTTCCTCAAATTTTAAATCATTATGATTTTGGGAATATATATATATATGCATCATTGTTTTGGGATATGTGACTTTTCCCATGAGTGAAAATGTTTAGGTGTGGGGGTGTGATCACACTATGATTTATTGTTTAATTTTCACCCTTATACCACTATGCTAAACATGTTTTATATTGAAAATTATAAAAATAACAACAAATTTAATTCCATGCTTGATTTTTTTGTGTTTATCACTATTTAAAAGGTCAATGTTAATTTTTTTGATGAGTCCATTGTAGGAGGAGGTGATTGGGATTCCCCAGAGATGATCCAAAAGGAAAATGGGAAAAAACTGCATGGGTCCCATGAAAACCTGTCCACTGATGGGTAGATTATGAAAACCCCATGGATCCAAATAAGCTACGCTTTTTTGGGCTGGTTCAGAATTCAATTATCTATAACTCTTATTAATACAACAAAGAACCATTCAGCCATTAAGGGGCCCAAACAAAGTGATATCTCTAGGATAAATAATCTACACAGAGTCAATATTTATGTATTGTGTTCTATACATCTCTAGAGTTTTATGTGTCCAAAGAGAGACAAAAATCCGGTGGAAATAACCAAGATTTGGGGCCAAAACTGTCTAGTTTTTTCAAAAGATATAGAAGACTTTATATAAGCCTAAAATAATGCAACAATTGGTTTTACACAATCTGTGTTCCCAAAACCACTTCCCATTTTTTCTATAAAAGAGCACCTTGGGTACCTCATTTGGAGAGTTCGAACCAGGAGACATGCTCTGCCATTTCGGAGTCCTATAGAAGTCTCTTCATCATCCTAGAATTTATGGAGGCCTCTATCCTCATGGGGGGATCAAGGATGAAGTAGAAGTTCCACCCGAGCCTCCTCCTCCTCTTGATGGCGAGTTAAACGGTGGATGATCATTTCGTGAGAGTTACGCAAACTTGAGAGGGAGTTACAGCACATGTTCTTTTACTGGTTTTGTATAATTTTTGTATTGAATATTTCTCTTATTTTTTATCTTGACATGCTTACCTCTGATGACATTTAATTTGACATATTTAAGTGGAACACTTTTTTATTTCAACACCGATTGGGTTGAGATTTCATGTGGGAATCGTGGGTCATTCCGATTAGACAAAAGAATAATACTATTTATCTCTCACATACATAAAATTTATGTATGATTTGGTAGAAATATTATTCTATGTTTTATAAACAAATATTGTACACATGATTGTTTTGTCAGGGGGTGGTTCTTTAAGCTTCATTTGAAGAGAAAAGAGGATATTCGAGATCTTGACAACCATCAACCATAGAATTAAACAAAACCATGTTATATTTTCAGAACAATGAACTATTTAATGTGTATAGTGAACATGAAATGGTATTCATGTCTCATAATTATTAGTACACCACCTTTATTTATCATTTATTTAACTCTTTAATTAAGTAATTTACTTAAATATGTTTTCAAAACCACCCCCTCTTTTAGTAATTCATATTAAAAATACATACTGAAAACCTATCAACACTCCTTGAGAGACGACCTAGTGTCTTCCCTAGACTATAAATCAATCTCAAAATCATAATTATTTTGACACATCATGATATCATGATTTTTCACTGTAATACCATAAATTACATTACTAATGATAAGGATCAGTAGAACTCAAGTGTCTAGATATATAAAAATTACATTTCATTATGGAAAATTACAACATATGAGTATAAATCAATATTCCATACAATTAAACATCGATCATATAATACATTGAATTCCACTTCTATACCTATAGAAATGGGAAATGGGAGTAAAGGAATAGCTCAAATTCTTATCAACACATATCCTAAAATGGAATAAAACATGGAATAATTTATAAAATGGGAAAATGTAAATAACAAATTCCATGTAACATAATCAACGAAGATAAATTTAAATAAATGAAAAAAATATAATTATTTAAATGTTAGTAATGTATAAATATCAATATAATAAAAATACCATTGAGGGATTATGATAAATCATCATAAATAATGGTTAAGGACACTCCCATTACCCAATCATAGTTTTCTCATGAGACTTACCAGTGTATTGAGGGGCTATATATTTCTTGGATCCACTCTTCATAAAAACATATAGTATCTTCCATCATATACTAATTGAGAATATTTTATACATGGTAAAATATCCAAAGATAATCATGAAATAATATCATAAAAATACTTAGTAATCACTTAATATTTTATAGATGAATGTTTTATATATATTATCAATATATTTCCATAATTAATGAAGCAAAGAAAATTATTAGTTACATCCTTTTACTCAAAAATGGAATAATTATTGATTCACAATGTTCAAAAAAGTACTCATATATTGTATTGATTATGGATTTTTAATTATCATGTACATCATTAAAATTAATAAATAGGTGTGTAGTATTTATCCCATAGATCATGAACTGAGTAAATATAACATTAATACTAAATATTTCTTTTTTGGGTGATTATCCTTCGGTACATATATGATAGCCCCATAAGCATTATAGTTTTCAAATCATGATGTAATTTTTGGGAAACCATAAGAAAAATATTTTATAAAATATTTTTATTGTTTTACATATATGGGAATCTTTTATCATTATAATAAGTTTTAAATGTAGTTTATTTGGAGGTAATGGTGACATATAATTGAGAAGTAAAAAATTAATTTATAAAATAGGAATAAAACATTTCACCTTGAAATAAAAATAGTTACACAGTTTTTAAAAGAAAAAGTTTTAGGGACCCTTATGTTAAAACATATCATTTTATAGAATGATATGAGAATTTTAGAACCTTGGAAACATATTATAGAGAATTGTGAGAGATAAAATAATGGGTTAATAATGATCAATCTATTTAGAGAATAGATAAATTTTAGAATGGGTCTGTATTTATAGAAAATGGAGGATTATTTTTTATTAATTTATAAATCCACTTCTTGAAAATATTGTTTGTGGGAAATTAAAAATCTTTTTCCAAACCATAGTTATAGATTATGTTTTTTCAAATATAAATAATTTTGGTATGTATTTTAGTTTCTAAACTAAATAGATTTATTTAATATTTATTTATCCACCATATAATAATTTTACCACAAAATAGGGGTTTTAAACACATAATGCCCATTTTAGACATTAAATGTTTTTATAGGGATTTGAAACCATATTACTTAATTATATACCTTATATAAATTAAATATGTTTTCTTTAATGATTAATAAATTATTAATAATTAAATGAATTATAAATCAAAATTATTTCATAATACATACATATATATTTACTTTATTTTAATATTTAGTGAAAAAATATACGATCTTAAAAAATTTTATAAAATAAAAATATTATAATTTGGATGTGATGGTTTCAAATTTATTTTCCTATTTAAATTTTTTTTTCTTTTTATATGAAAATTTTAATTTTTAAATGATGCCTTTATTGTATTTCAAAATCAAATGTTTAATGACAATTTTTTTGAAAGTCATTCTTTAAGTAATTCTTAACTATTTTTAACTCTTCTATGTATAATAATAGTCATATTCCTTAATAAATATATATTTAAATAATTATTAATTATAATACTATATAACTCATTTTCTATTTTACTACTCTATTGTATGACTAAACACTTCATTAATGTTTAAATGGTCAGATTTCAAATAGTCAGATTCCAATTGTCAGATCCCAATAGTTAGATCCCAATGGTTAGATTATAATAGTCTTATTACCCCATTTATATATACATTTATTTATAATATCCTTTTATTATTTCTATAATTACCTTTTCTTCCATGTTTTTTTTCTTTTTTATTGTTTTCTTAATTTTAGATTTGTTCATTGTATACTTATTATTATTTTTGATGTATGATGCTCTGGTGTAAAATTTTAAAGTCTTTCCACATAATTTTTTTTTAATTTTGTGGTCCTAGTTTTAGTTGTTATTATAAACATAACTTTCTATTTATCTATTTCATTACTATATAATGTGATGTATTAATTTATAAAAAAAATCTTATTCACTACTATAATTTCTTTGTTCTAACTTTCCCCCCCCCAAAATTATTTCTTCAATGAAATTCTAAATAAATATAAATAAAAAGTTGATAAGACCTTGTTATTTTAAAAAAAATTCTCCGATGTTGCATCTTTTAAATGATGATTCCTCTAATAGATATTCACATGTATTGTTTTTTATTTACAATCATCTTCTAACTCGTATCCTGAATCAAAATCAACTGTTCATTATGTGAAGATTCATCTTCCAATTGACCATGATCTACCATCAGAACAGGAGAAGGGTTTGGTATGTACTTCATTATATGTGATATGTGGAAGAAATCATGAAAATTAGATTGGATTGGAGTCATGGAAAATTGAAAGACTCGGTAGACTAGCTTGCCTTTACATCAAAATTCCATGACACCCTTCCATATAGCTATCCTCAAGAAGACATAGTCCCTGAAATATAAATCACAATCCTTTCTACATTTATCAGCATAAATTTTATATCTACATTGTACAACCATAACAATCCCTAATATGGTTCTAACAATTTATTATATCTATTTGGAATGTTTTAGATAGAATAAATTCCTTTCTTAATCTTCATCACAACATGTTGTAGTCAGAAATCTCTTTCCATACATGGATTCATATGGTTATATTTCAATTTCATAGTGGTAAATTTTATTTTAATACCAATTCACTTATGATAATTAATACTCCCAAATTCCATATAGGTCAAGTATCATGACCATATCATATCCGCCAATTTTCAGATAACCCATTTAGACTACAAATCCATTTGAGTGTGATTGGATGTGGTGGGATTAAAATCCATATGTAATGACTTCTATAAACATGTCTAAATTTTTTATGTAGTCCATTATTCATGTTTAGAGATTATAAATATTGGTGTTCTATGAAGTCTCACAACATAGAAAGGTAGTTTATAAGGAACTATTTTTTCAATGAAATGAGCATAAATTATAAAATGATCCATATTAACCCATATTGAATTATACATGTTGGATATAATTAGCAGACTGATGAAAAAATATACCATAATATTATGAAACATCCACTCTTGTATAGGTATGTATTTCATAGCACCATTTGGATTTTTCCGTTCACCGTTCACCTATTGTTATTCTATGAATCTTGTAGTATAATCTTCAATCTCATAAATTATATTTTTTAACTTGAAATTTCATTGGACATACCTATACATTTATTAAATTTAATGTATAACTCTTTTTTACTCATATCCTCACACACAAAGAATAAATGAACTCATGATCCTCATAACTCTTAGTTTTTATAAGAATTGAATTAATAAATACTACAATAACATATCAAGATTCTCTTTGAATACTCTATTCATTATTTATAAAAACACCAGAGGTATAGGATTACCCAAAAAGAAGTACTATGAACTCATAATGACCATACATTATATGATATGATATATTTAGGATATATTCCTTCATAACCATTATGAGATGATAATCAGAGAAAAGTTAAATCTTCATGAATTATTGATTCCCATAAAATAGATCAAAGTGGCCAGCATTATGTGGAAATGAGTACTAGTTAATTTTATTTTTATCTACCGAACATGAATTATAGGTTCCATGTTGTAGGGTTCCATATGAACTAATGTGAATCTCCCTACATGAAACATTTTTCCAACTAGCAATGGGGCACAAAAAAATATTTAGAATACTATTCCAAATAAACTAGGTAAATATAAGAGTACATATTATGAAATAAATACAATAATAAAAATAGAAATAATAAATAATAAATTACCAAGGTAGAAATATATCCAATTAAAATATATTTATTATCAATATGGAATGTAAATACATAATTAAAAACTAATAAAATAGATCCATTGTGTGTGTAATCTAATAAATAAGGCTAGAAACATCCATGCAAATTCCCTTTTGCAATGTATTTCTCCACCTTCTAACTTGGTCAACCATCAATCACAAATACCATTCGATTCATCAAATCCCTAAACATGTAATATATAGGTAAATCAAATTTACAAATTAGGGTGTGAGAATAATTCACAATAGGACACCACCAATGACCCTTAATATAAGAGAATAAGATATACATGTCCTCTCCATGATGGTAAACATGGTATAGATAAAAAAATATATCACACAAGTAGAAAAATATGTCTTACCCTTAGATAACACCTCTACCTACTTTAGCACCATTCTAGAATGAATAAAAATTATCTTCCTAAAACATTCCACATAGTGGGATAGTATGAGAACATGATTGAAATATCTCTCTTGAAATGATCGTCCAAATCTAGCTGACTAGGAATCTAACACATCCCCTTTGTAGAAAAATCCATGTGGATCATAATACATGATCAATTACAAGACATAATAACAAACCTATACAATATAAGTTTCAATTGAATATCTAACACCACATAAAATAAACAATTATCATAAAAAGGACAAATCCTATGAAAAGAAAAAATCAATGCTTTCATAGGGATATGAACACACAACATTTCTGATCAAACATCTAATAAAGAGATGTATTTTCTAAAAAACATGAAAAAATCATCAAATAAACCATGTTTAATATGAACTAATGTTAAGGGAATTGTACCTCAGGTGAAATAATGATGATTAAGGAAGGGTTCACCATCAATGTCCAAAAGCACCAAAAAATCCTAGAACCTTTCCTAGCAAGACATGTTAAGAACTATAGCATCAAGGCCCAAGGTTAACCACATAATAAAGAATACAAAATAATCAACATTATAATGAAAATACACTCTTGAAAATGGTCATGGTCTAAGAATTAAATAGAATCTGAAACCTTGAATCTAGATATTGATTATATCAATGATCATGAAAACACTTGTAAGATCATTCTAAATCCATTAGATTCCACCATGATATTTAAGATACAATTAATTTTGATCTAGTATGATAGAAAATAATTGATAATGATGAAATTAGAACATATCATATTTGATGTGTAGGATTGTATGGACACTCATAAAACTAATATTGGTGTTTTTAGGGGAGAGTAGAGACTGAAATCACTGAAGAGGAGAGCCTCATGTAGTGTGTGTCAAATGAGGAATGTGGGATTTAAAATGAAGGTTGAAAGTAACATTTTAAATTAACATCCTAACAAATAAATCTCCTCATGGAGAACCATTAAACACCATCATCTAGTCGGTGTCCTCCACCATCCAAATAATGGCTTCTGGGAAAAATCAATTCATCCTAGAAACCCCATAAGTGGGACAATAGAATCTATAACATTCTATAGAACTCTACATCCTCCATCAAAAAACCAATGGATCCCATTGTCATGTAAGTGGAGTTGTTGTATCTTTATAAGCTCCAATAATCCCTCATACCTTGCAAATTTCTGATTTTGAATTCCCCAAAACCCTTTACGAGCCTAAATTATATAGAAAACAATCCCAAAAGTAATTTAAAAATTAATTTGAGAGGAGTACCTAAAATGAGTTGTCATAACTATACCCCTTGTATTAATTCATAAAAAAAATTATATACAATGGTATTCTAGAATAACATGGTTCAATATACGTGAATGTCAGACTCCCACTCAAGTGAATCTTCCTAAACACACCATTTATTCCATTGATCCTAGAAAGTGGTGTGATCCTTCCTTACAAAACCTTCTAGATTCATTCCACAATTAGAACTATTCTATTCAATAAATATAAATCTAATTATAGCTCAATATTCTTCTATTTGAGTACAAGAATAGTATTTGTCCCATAATTTTGAAGCAATGTCACGTGGACCAAATTTGGCATATCATGGTAGTGTGGAGGTAGGAATAACTAATAAGCCACCATGCTGATACATTCTATGATCTCAAATACTCTTAATTACAATAGTTCAAATCAGATTTCCTCTCAATTTCATTTACCCTAACCTAGGGGATTCCCACAAGAAAATATTTTCCCCCACTATAAACTTCTTGGATTGTCTAATTCAGTTGATATAGGATCAGTACCAATTTTAAGCCATAAATAGATGTTTCTGAATCAAATGCACCTTCTTCAAAGTCTCTTATTTCATAACCTACCCAAAAACTAAAGACAAAATGTCCTCATTAATGAAGAACATATAATGAATTTTATTCCTATAAAGAGCCTCAAATGAGGGAATATAAATCGAGGATGAAAATATGTTATTATATGAAACCCACATGAGACCCAAGTGATCATTTCATGATCCTATTAAATTTGGAATACAAACTCGATGTATATCCTATTACGTATAGATCATACCTTCTATCTACCTACCAGTCTTAGGATGAGAGGCCTTTGGAAGCTTCTTATTGAGTACCCATCAAATTCAATTAGCCTTTATCATACGACGAGCTAATCCATGAAACTTAGTCATATACCACATGTGAAAAATCTACATGAATCCAAACATTCACCTCAAGGTAGATCATTCCAATCTCATCAATTGAGTTCAAATCCTATATTGGTATGAAGTGATCAATGTCAGTCCACTAGTCCATAGTCACCAATATAATGTATTGACCTATCGAGTTTCTAGGAAACTCTTTTAAAAACTCTTTCATTACCTCACATCACATCCCAACTAATACTAGATGTCATTGGAGAAACCCTCTATGTATCTGATGCATAACCATGATTATATTACATGCCATACAATACGAAACAAATCCTGAAATGTCTCTGTTTATTATATCCACTAGAACAGGTTCTTTACATCAAGATACATCTTGGTTTACACTGTGTTAAATTCAGAATACGAATCATTATAGATACTCATAAAATCAACTCTCACATAAGTTAGAGCCATTATCATCAATGAAATAGAAGAAATTAATGTTTTTTGAAAACCATAATTGAAAAAGAGACACTTGTTTTCCATCCTATTAGGAATCACCCCACAATATAGAAAAATATCATGATTGGTCTTTACACATTCTCATATTGTGAAAGTGATCAATATAGGTTTGAAACATTTTCCCCCTGATCCTCCGTTTTTCACAAATTAGTTTTTTTAACAAAGCCACACAATTATATCTATCTTCATACACCCTTTCTCCCACCTCCTGTTTTTTTATTTGTGAATCTAAAATTATATTGAATTTTCAATGAGGTACCCATCTTGAAGTTGGTAATAAACAATAACTCTACCCAATGGATCTGATGATGATTGAAGTCACACTGGGAAAAGATATACTAGACACTTTTGTGGTCTGTATAAAAAAACATCTCTCACTCAAGGAGAAGTGACTCTATCATTTCATCATGTAGAGAATACATACTGACTCTAAATCATGTGTAGGGTACTTACCTTCATACAGTAACAATTGAAGAGACCCATAAGTGACTACCTTATCACCTTACCACAAAAAAACTCTTATTCCAATGAAAAATGTGATTTATTATATCGAAGATCCCACTCTCGTCTTAAGAAGGGTCAACATTAGAGCCTAATTCAATATGTACTTAACATCTAAAGAAACATATTCATAGTGTTATTTCCATTAAAACCAAACTCCATTATTTGTGAGCATGGTAATAATGTCTTCCAGGTAAGAGAAGTCATCAATGTTACATGTAGTTCACATCCATCTTAAGAAAACTCTAAATCTTGAATACATTCCTTATTGACGATGATGAAATGACTAAGAAAAAATTATCTATATGGTAAGAAATTCTATCATGAGAATCCAAATTCACATGAAAGCACACATATTTGATAAAAATTGACACTTCGAGTACTTTTCATAAAGTTGATGTTCCTAAAGCATGCTCAACATCATATCCAGCTATCTATTAAATCATTTAAACATCTTGTAATACAAAAGGATATAATCAATGAAAAAAGATAGAATGCATGTACAAATTAAAAATATTCATCATAATATCCAAGAACATTATCAAACCAATCATTATTCCAAAATGCATAATGGGATACTCATACAACCATACCTTCTTCAAAATTATTTCTTTGAGAATAATTTCTCTATAATCCCAAGATTATGGTATTTTCAATGTATATAAATTATGGAAAACCACAATATTCCCCTAAATTGATCAAATAGGTCATAAATTCAGGGAAATTTACACATGTTCCTTATATTGATCTAATAAAACTTATGGTAGTTCACACATTGCTAAAGACAACTATCCACAATCATCAAGAATAATATCGGAGCACCTTGAGGGAAAGGACATGATTTGATGAAAAATTTAGCCCCAAAACCAACAATTTAAACCTTAAGATATTTCGTATTGAGTAGTTCCTTGAGGTATGGCAGAATTGATATCAGTCACACACTAGAAAAAATATTGATATCAATTTCAACTACTTTTTTTTGGAAGAAACCCTAATAAATCATCTAGAAATATATCTCGATACCGGCCCTCCATTGGTAGGATGTGGTGTGGGTCAATTCCTAATCCAAAAATGCATCATAATTGATACATACAATTCAAAAAAATCTCTCTAATCATGATTGTTTTACCTCACTACATAACTCAACTACTAACTGACCAGTTATCATGAACATCCACTTTATAGAATGAAAAAGTTTCGTTCCCATTATAATAATAATCATATGCATGGAAGTTGGTCAACCGGTCCATGCATAGGATCACTTAAAAAACTGTATTCTCCATATGTTTAAGACATAAAACATGCTCATAGTTAGCAACCACTATGGGAAATTCATGACAGATAAGTAGATGATCTACTTCTCTTTCCAATTGTGTATCAAAAGATAGTACCATAGAGGATTATTTTATCTATATGTCAAAAAAAACACATGAGCATATGTGAATGAATGAGATGATTTTATACCAAATAATGTAATCAATAGAGTATAATGGATCATGACCATTCCTTGAACTATATAAGGTCCATATCTAGCATCACCTAAATCCTAATGAACTACATACTCCATTACAACTACCAATCCATTAATTCCATAGAGGAACACGTTTCATCTTGTTTATAGTCACTTTTAGGGTTTGATAATACTATTGATGTCCTGCATATGCAACATGGAATAATTTATTTTCATTAAACTATAACTCATTGAAAAAAAACTAATCTAGGTTACAATTCTTGCATCACTGTTAAAAGTCCTCAGAAAAATAGAGTAGTTCATGGTAAAGTGTATATTCCTCCCACAATAATATAACCTAGAGTCATCACTTCCCATAAAAGGGTCTATAGATGCTAGGATGTAATATGCATGAAAAACACTTCCATGAATTCAATACTCTAACTTCATGTTTCTTCTCTAAGAATATGTTATTGGAATTAAACAGAAGAAGTCACCTGCCAGTCCATTGATTTTAGGACAAAGACCAACAACTCTACCATCCTCGATGTCCTTTGAGATCATTAGTTTTTATGGAGAAATAATACAGAGCTCTTTAGATATTTGTTCAAGAACAATCATATCATCAGGAATATATGTTGATTCTTGAACATTCTATCATTCTATTTTTAGTTTCCTTTTAAAAGTGGGTTAAAGAGGATCTATTCAATAATTACTTATTAACATTCATACACCATTATCGACACATAATGGGGGCCCATAAACTCTTAGGCCCGACCTATTTTAGTTAATCCTAAAATAAATAAATTAAGAAGATGTTGATAAAGGTCACTAATATTATGACTTACCATATCCTAGACTGAAACATGACTTCCCACCATCTTCTAGTTGTTCCATAAAGAATAATGGTTGTAAATTATCGTTCAGATGATTTGAGGTACCTAACAAGTCAAATATCCTATGAATAACTTTTATCTATTCATCCACATAATGTGGGAATTTGGTTACCTGAAAGTATGAGGTTACTAGTGATGTAAAGAATTCACATATTTAACCATTATTAGAATACTCCTTTGGGATCCTATCCCTTGAAAAAGTAAAAATTGAGAGATTTTCAGTTGTACTAGTTTTACTATGTGACTGTTGTGATAAAATAAGGGTTCATTCATAGATGCATCCCCCCAAACAATGGGTGGTGTAACTTGATGATAAATACATATATGTGTTGATATCACCTAATGTTCCAAATAAATATCTCTTTAGAAATAAGAGTAGAAAAAGAAGACCATTTATAGTGCACAAACACACACAGTAGTTTACAAAAAAGTTCAACCAATTAAGAAACCCATATGTGTATAGAATAATACATTATGAACCACCCAAAACCCAATTTAAACCTCCAATACATTTAGTTTAGCCTCAACCACAATTCTACACTCAAACATAGAATATCACAAAATCAAATAAAACAATGCAAGAAATAACATACCAATTCACATATAACAATTTAAACTAAATTTTAATTATTTGGGATCTATATCATGCAAGGAATAGATATATATAGAATATTAAAATAAAATCTTAACTTGATTAATTAACACACAACAAACTATATAATTCATCATATCAACATATTTGGAATTGTCAAAGGTTAATTTAATCAATGATAACATAAAATATAAAAAATATAAATTATCACATTATGGGATCTCAAAGATCTAATATATAGATTTATCCAAGATTATACAAATATCCTCTAACCCTAAATAATCACCTATCTTTTCTACACTATCCCAAGTTAAGTCAAACAGAAGAATCATGTTTATAAACTATGAGTTCTGATACCATTTTGTAACACCCAGACATAAACCACGAGGTCTAAGATGGGGGTTCCACACGACTTCATGTGTGCCTCCCCATATAGAAGAGATTTCTCACTAGCATTGAGGTTCTATGAAAAATTATGGGGAGACTATATGTAACATCTCTATTTTGATGTGTTGTATTTTGGAATTTTTATTTGAAAAATTTCTGAAGACATACACTATGTCGGGATGGAATTCTAGGGTTTAGAGATATGTAATGCGATGATATTAGAAATATTAAATATATTTTATCATGTGTCCATATTTTTTAGAGAAATTTGGAATTAATCCATTATGGAGTCTAGGATCAGAAATATTAGACCGAATTAGTTTCTAGATTGAGTGGCATACCCTAAGTATAACATAAAATATGTAAAAAATTCCGAGGCCGATAGGAGGTGACCATTAGGAAATGTGGTGTTGTTATATTATTTTATTTAATAAAAAAATATACAAATATATCCTCCCTAAGTTATTGATAGTCATGATGAGGGTGATTTATCAATTGCGTGATGGATGGCATAGGGTGGACCTAAGAGAGAGAGACGAGGTTCCACAAAACATTGAATTTGATGAAAATTTCTTATATATTATGGTTCAAAAACATAAAATAATTTATCTAGACATAATTATTTAGTGTTTCACTACAATGTATCCTTATTTATTAATTTTTTTTCTTGATCCATGTTTATGATTTTTTTATGGTTTTATAGAGATTTTATGAATTATAGAGAACTCATGGGGGGTCAATCCACATGAAACCAGTTAAAATTATGGGTTTCAGTGAGCTCATTGTGATTCCTGGTTTAAAAATCATGATCACATGTTGTGAAGTGTAGGATAAAACATCATGTGTTATTCTTATTTAAGAAGGATGAGATTTTAGGAACTATACATGGTGTACATTGGGTACATACCTTGTTTGAGAAATTATCCATTTGGCCACGAACATGGGAAAACCCGCATATGTTAAGATGAAATGGTTGTGTGGTGTTATTCAAACCTAACTAGAATACATGAAAATGTACAAGGTAATGAGACATGGTACATGGTAATTACTAATGATAGGGTATTGGGATATGGGTAATGGGTACACTTAATATAAAACTTGTATATTTTGTGTATATCTATATTTCTTGGTAGGACTTGCGTGGCAGAAGACATTCCTAGGATATATGGTGGGGTTACATTTCATGTACCTCTATAAGACATGACATGTAATATTTTCCAAGGCATATCCTTATAACATCTTTTGTTGGGAAAAAATCCCTAAAGGTATTATTTAATCATTTTTGAGGTGATTGTGTAAATTGAAAAAGCAGACATCCATGTTGTGTTTGTTCAAAATGTAGACCACAATAAATAATTTGTTGACAAAGGTGGTTCACATGGTGATTTGTCGTGTTCAATAGATGTTTTTGGCTATCCATGTTTGATAGAAGATCTCTGAAAAAGGAATTGATGATTTGGAGGTGGTACAAAAAGAGAATATACAAGGTGATGTCGTATTCCAGTGTTTTCCAAATTTTTAGCCCTAAAAATCAGAAATTTGAAAGATTCATTTTTAATAAACCTAGGTGCACATAAAATTAGAGTAGTGCGTGAAAAATAAAGTGGTGCTAAACAAATTGGCATGGTGCACAAAATATTGAAGAGGTGCATGAAATATTGGCATGGTGTATGAAATAGACGAATGGAGTTTTTTGCGCAAGTGGTGTTTTGAGATCAGATGATCGAGAATTGTTAAAGGAAAGAGGTGCACAAAAAATTAGATCATTGTGAGAAGTGTGGTGTTGCGTAGAAGATGTGTTTTTCATGATCAAAGGGTATTACGCACGAAAAGAGGTTTTTTTTTCACAGGGGTCATTTTTTTCCTATAAATATGAAGTGACCCCCCTCATTCGATAGAGATGAATACATAAAGAGAATCAAATATCTTACGCGCGAAATTAGAATTATTCTTGGGATTTTCACATAAATGACATGTTTGCACGTAAAAGACGAGTTTGAGCATAAAGAAAAGACTACGCGTAAAAGGAGAGTTTTCACGTAAAGAAAATGTTGTGCGTAAAAGAAGACTATTGTGCGAAAAAGAATAGTTTTCATGTAAAATATGTGTTTCAAAAAAATTAGATATCGTGTAAGTGTAGGGAATTATGTGGAAGACCCTATGAAGGTTGCACGTAAAAACTGGGGTTGCCTGGTACACCCGGTGAAAAAAGAGATTCCTATGCGGATGAATGTTAGACATCAACAGAGCATCTATCAATAGTTAAGGATGCATATTTCATTAGTGATAATGAAGAGACCTACAGGTCTATAAATTGTGAGTGGATCTTCTGAAAAATCAGTGAGCTCACTTCAGTTGAGAGAGTAGTGAGCTTTCATTTTGTGATCAGTGTAAACCAGAAGTGACAGTGAGTCCTCTTCAAACATTGAAAACAATAGTGTAATGTTAGTGGATTTGGTACATCAGAACATGGCCGATGTATGATCAATGTACATATCCTAGTGAGTGTCAAATAAGTAAATATTGATTTTTTATGTGCATGATTTAGATTTTGTTTATACTTTTCTATAGGAAAGAGAGAGAAGATAGTTTTTCTTAACAGCAAAACAAGATCAATAGGAGCATTTTTTTTCAATCTGTTATACCCTGATTCACCCCCCCTTAGGGTATCTAACAAAGTGGACCTAAAAATTTCTATCAGAGGGAAAGGTTAATATCAGTGTTTCTCCCTTAAATGAAATTCACCAATCATAAAGGGATTTCGATCTTTGACTGGAATAGTTTTCATTTGTGGAATAAACTTATGCAACACTACTTTTGATATTTGGGGATGGATGTGTTTACAGAAGCAATGCATCATATCTCAGCCGACATCAATAGTGGCACACTATCAAAGGCTAAAAGAATGGAATTGGTTGCTGATTCCAAAAAGAAATCAATGATTTAGGGGGAGCCCTATCCAATGCTAAATATACAAAGGTGATTTCCTAAATAACATCACATGCAATGTGGAAAAAAATATTAAATATATATGATGGATATACAAAGGTAACAGAGTTAAAGCTACAAGTTATTTGGAACTTGTATGATGATTTGAAAATGAACCCGAATGAGTCTGTTAATCCATTATTTGACAACATAAACATAGTTTTTGAAGATATGTGGGGTCTTGGAGAATTAATTAAAGATATTATGATCGTTAAGAACATCTTGAGGAAACTTCTACCTCGGTTCAATCCAATAGTCTTAGTACTAGAAGATAAATATCTGATGTAGCTAAAACTAAACAATTTTCACAGTACCTTGGTTTCATTTGAAATGAGGAATGATGATAATGAGGATATGGAAAAGCAGAAATATAAGTAGGTGGAATTCAAGGCCATGAAGAAGATATCCATTGAAGATTATTAGGTGGATTAAGAGAAATATGAGGTGATGTAATTTCATTCTTAAAATTTAGAAGAGGATAAAGAAAGTTCAAGGGGAAACATCCAGTAGCTTGTTTTTGATGTGGAAGGGTTGGTCATCTTGTAGCAAGGTGTCCAAAACAGTTCCAAGAAGATGATGATGTCGATGAAGTCTAAATTCCCTAGAAGAAGTCTTTAGCCTATGGGAAAGGCAAGAAGTAGTTCAAGAGAAATTTATTTAAGAAGATGAATCTCCTTTCACAAGAATGTGACAGTTCAAATGAGTATGATATTGAGGAGGTTGAAGAGATAGATAAATGACAAGATCATGGAGAAAATGCTATGGTGGCTGTTGTAAACAATACTTTGAAAATGGAAGAAATTGACATTGAGGAAGAAGGAGTTGAAGGAAGAGTTGATATGTAATCCGAGTTTAAGTATGCTCTTTAAGAGATAGATGTTTGGAGATCTAAAACACAGAAATCCAAGAAATTTGTTCGTGACACCAAACTCTACATGCAGTAAAAAGAAGAAGAGAAGACTGAGTTGATGGAGCTAATTGAAAAATGCAAGTCATCAAGACTAGAAGACTCAAAATTGGTTATTGAGTATAAAATCATGATTAGAGAAGTCAAAAGGGAATTCTATTTCTTGAATAACACAATGAAAGATAAGATCAAAAATATCGATGAACTTGAAGGAGAAACTGTCGGGCTGTGACAAAAAGATAAGGAAAAAGAAAAACTTTTGATTCCTATCACATTATCGAGAAAAAATATCATTCAGAAGACCAAAAATATGAAATAGGAGACTAGTAGTTTAGCAACAAAGAGAAAAAATTTAGATTTTGATGTTATGGATGGTTTGGGGCTTGATAAAAAGTAAAAAGATGTGAAATTTGAAGTAAGGCCACAAGCACCCGTTCCAAAAATGATGGTTGATTAGGGCACAAAATATAATCATAATATTCAGAGATCCCAAGCGAAAAGTAATAGTGAAATAGTGATATAGTAGAATGCACCAGATATCAGGTTTTATTATTGTGGAATGATGGTACATTCATAGAATGTGTATTCCATAGCTAAGAGGTATAGAAAATAAGAAGAGAAATAGTGGCAGGAAAATAGATCTCGATACTCTAGAATATCTTTTGAGGGAAATTGTTTTTTTTTTCGGTGTATTTGGACATATGGTTGGATACTGTACATCAAGTATGCAGTGAAATGTGGCAACATAGAATCAAATTGTTTGCAAGTAGCAGATCCATGAACCAACAAGAGAATTGAAAATGAAAAATAGATTTATAACTTTGAAAGATGATGTCAGCCCATCATAATATGAGAATGATCAGATGTATAAATCTATGCTGAGTGTGAAGATAGAAATATGGACCAAGAAGAAGATAACAGAGAAAGTAGTGGTTTCTAAAATTACCCTTAAAGCTCTAGACTGTTTTGGTATGTGGATCATTGATAGTGGTTATACGTCCCACATGACATGATACAAAGATCTGGTTACAGGTATAAAATATGACAAAGAAATAGTTTTCATGTTTGGAAACAATGAAGGCATGAAGATTATTGGATTGAGAAAGGAAAAAATGGGGGGGGGGGGGCAAAGAAATAAGACGTGCTGATGTTTTGGTTGTAGAAGTTCTCATTCACAATTTTCTCAGCGTCAGTCAACTGTGTGACTCATGGAATTCTATAAATTTTACCAAGAAGACATGTTTTCCAAGTAAAGAGATGTTATAATGATCCTAAATGGAAAAAGGAAAAAGGGGAATATCTATATGGTAAGTAGATAATAAGATATGTATTTTTTATCCAGAGAGGAAAAAAACAAGTTGTGTCATAAACGACTTGGTCATTTGTGCTAACCATCCCTGGAAGATATGGTAATGTGTGATGTAGCTAGAGACATACTTAAGATATCATATGATCATACTCACACATGTGATGCATTCCAACAAGGGAATATCATCAGGAAGACGTATAAGAAAAAAGAGAAGAAGTCAACAAGAGTGCTCGATTTGGAGCATGTTGTTGTTTTTTAGCCTATCACAGAAAGGGAATTTGATGGAAAGAGGTACTACATTTTTTTAATTGATGACTATGGCAGAATGGAATGGGTGTTTGTTATTTCCCATAAGCCTGATGTGTTCATCTACTTAAAATAGTACCATAGGGAGTGTAAAAGGATGCTTGGAGATGAAATTAAGAAGTTTTATACTGAAAATGGTATGTAATTCACAAATAGTCATGTGGATGACTATATCGAGAAACACGCGATAAGGCATCAAGTTTCTTTACTAACAACTCCCCAACATAATGGAGTGTTTGAAAGGAGAAATCAGTTCATTAACAAAATTTTTAGAATGATTCTCATAGAAAAAGTCCTACTAGAGAAATTTTGGAAGGAATCAGTGTTGACAATGTTCAATATATCTAACATTGTTCTATTGTTTCCAAAGGAAGGAAATACTTCATATGAGATGTGGTATGGAAAGAAGTCAATAGTGAAGTACATTTGAATCTTTGGAAGTAAGGGATTTATTATCAAAAATGAAAAACATAGGAAATTTTTGTCACTTGAAGATAAGGGGATACTCCTTGGATACTCAAGAAAAGTAAAAGCATATAAATGCTTTAAAAAAACATTGGAATAAGTAGTTGAGATCAATGATGTCACTGTTGTGAAAATTGATGAAAATTTTAAACAACAGAGTGAAAAATTTCCTGATGAAAGTGATAAGGAGGAAAGCAATTAATGGGGAGGTGAGGTGGTAAATGCTGATTCCGAAGAAGATACCACTGATGAGCATGAGGAAGTAAAATATGTATCTACATAGAATCTGAGAAGTCGAGCAAAAATTGACAGGCGGAATATCATTGGTGATCAGTCAGATCTAGTTCAGACAAGAAGAACTAAATCCCTACAACAGAAATCTTACCTATCTCAGGTAGAGCCTAAGTGTTTTGTTTATGCAGCTGATGATGAAAACTGGGTCCATTCTATGAATGAAGAGCTAGATCAGATTGATAAGAATCAGACATGGGATATTGTTTCAAGTCCATCAGATAAAAATGTCATTGGGACTAAATGGCTGTATCACAACAAGATGAATGAGGATGACACAGTGATTCAAAACAAAGCATGACTAGTGTGAAAATTACACTCCCAGATAGAGGGAATAAAAGTAGATGAGACATTTTCACCAGTCTCAAGGCTAGAGACAATCAGATTATTCATTTCTATTATAGTGAAATTAATGATCAATGTTTTCCATATGGATGATAACTTGGCATTGTTGAATGGGGTTCTATAAGAAGAAGTTTATACAATAATCCAGATGGTTTTCTCAATCATGAGGATGAAAACAAGATTTGTTGACTGAAGAAGGCACTGTATGGGATGAAACAACAACCAAGAACATGGTACTCAAGTCTTGATTAGTACTTAAAAAATATAGGTTTTCAGTGTGGAGGAGTTGATTACAATATCTATTTCAAAAACAATAGTAATCAAAGGATGACGGTTCTGGTTTATGTCAATGAAATAATATTTGGCGGATCAGATGAAGCTCAGTGTATACAATTTTATGAATTCATAAAATGTGAGTTTGAAATGTCAATGATTGGTGAGCTGACCATTTTTCTCAACATACTAGTGACACAAAGAAGGAATGACACACTAATTTCTCAATCCAAATATGCCAAGGAGGTTATGAGAATATTTTGAATGGAAAATTGAAAGGATAGGGAGACTTTGGTTGCAACCCAGATGAAATTTTCCAAATATTATGATGTAAAGGTAGTTAACATCACCGAGCACATGAAAATAATTGGAATTTTGTGATACATGACCATGATAAGGCATGACATTGTATTCTCCACATGCCAAGAAGCGAGATATCTGAGTAATCCCAAGGAAATCAATATGATTACAGTGAAAAGAATACTTCGATATATCAATAGAACTGTGGATTTTGGTTTTATGTATAATGAAAAATCTCATCAAGAGATTTTGGGATATACAGAAGCATATTGGGCCGGTTCAATAGATGATAAGAAATTAATGTCAGGAGGTGGTTTCTATCTTAGTGGATTATTTATTGCTTGGCTAAGAAGGAAGCAAGATTTCATTTCCTTGGGCACCACAGAAGCTGAGTATATTTCTACCACTAAAGCATGTACATAGTTATTATGGATGAAGAAACAACTTGATGATATGGGAGTTGGAGTGATGTCTCCGATTGGAATCCAATGCAATAACTCAAGTGCTATAAATCTCATCCATCACTCAAGGACAAATCCCATTGAGATAAAATAGAATTTTATCATCGAGAAGTTTGATCAGGGCATCGTGAAGTTGGAGCATATGCTTACAAGACAACAATTTGCAGACATCCGTACAAAGGCTGTAACCATGGAAGAATTTTAGAGGCATTGACTGGCTCTTGGAGTCTATTTGACTCCCCGCACTTGAAAAAGTGTGGATGTGGGACCCCCTCTCCTCAAGGTTAGGTGTGTTTTTCTCGATTGCGCTAATATGTGTTCTTTCTAGTGTCTCAGGCCATAGAGGAGTGATCATTGGGTTCTTTAACAAAGAGGGATAAATAGTGACTCCTCAAGGGGGAGAAAAATTTGTCTAAGGAAGGGAGAAAATGTTTTAGTCAAAGTCACAGGGAGAAGATGACAGGTGGAGTAGTGAGATAGGGGAGAGCAATGAGATTGGGGGAGTGTATTAAATATGAAGATGCTAGAAGTTATCATTAAAAGAGAAGATATCATGACAACTGAGGATCGTGACAAATATAGAAGAGTGGTGTTGGAATGGTGTCAAAATGTTACCAGCTATCACCAATTGGTATTAGTGTTCTATCAAAAAATAGTATTATTTTTGCAACTGGTATCAGTCTGCTATCTACAATTGGTGTCATAAATGAAGTGATTCGTTGATGACCTTTTAATTTACTCTTGTTTCTCATGGCGATCATTGCTCATGTGGGCTTAGAGTATGTGTTGAGTGAATCCTTGAATGCTATCTGAATCGCAAGGGGCGAATGGTGGTAGCGGTTGGAAGACGATTTAAGGAGGTATCAAAGTGCATATAATTTTTATGAGAAGAGATGTCAACAAACCCAAAGGGAGATATTGTTGGGAAAACATCTCTCAATGTATCATTGAAGCATTTTTAAGGTGATTGTGTTTATTGACAAAACAGACATCCATGTTCTGTTTGTTCGCAAAGAAGACCACAATGTATAATTTGTTGACAACGGGGGTTCACATGGTGACTTTTCTGGATCAAGATATGCTGTTGGCTATCCTTTCTTGATAGAAGAACTCTGACCATGGAATGAAAGATCAAGAGGTAGTACAAAAAGAGGAGATACAAGGTGACATCATTTTCCAGTGTTTTCCATATTTTTGGGATTCAAAATTAGAAAATGGGATGATTCATTTTTAGTAAAGGGAGGTGCGCAAAAAATTAGAGTGGTGCATGAAAAATAATGTGGTGCGTGAAACATTGCTGTGTTGCGTGAAATACTAGAGAGGTGTGCGAAATATTGGTGTGGTTTGCGAAATAGAGGAATGTATTTTTTCATGCAAGAGGTGTTTTGAGATCCGAAGATCAAAAACTGGAAAAGGCATACGGTGCGTGAAAAATTGGATCATTGTTTGAAATATGGTTTTTCACGGGAGATGTGTTTTTTGGGATAAAAGAGGATTACATGATGAAAGATAGTTTTTTCGCTCAGGGGTCATTTTTTTGTGTATAAATATAAAGTGACTCCCCTCATTCTATTGAGCTGAATACATAGAGAGTATCCAAGCTCTGGCACAAAAAATTGAAAGTACGCAGGGGAGTTGCACATAAATGACATGTTTTCCCATAAAATAAGAGTTTGTGCATAATGAAATGGTTACACATAAAAGAAGAGTTTGCACATAAAGAAAATGGATCACGTAAAAGAAGACTGTTGCATGTAAAATCAATTTTTTCGCATAAAAGTGGTGTTGTGTGAAAATTAGATTTTTCGCAAGTGAAGGGAACTACGTGCAATACCTAGTGAAGGTTGCACATAAAAACTTGGTTTTCCCGGTACACCTGGTTTAAAGAGACATTCATCTACGGACGAATGCTGGAAATCAACATAAAATATATCAATAGTTAAGGATGTAGATTTCATTGGTGATAATGAAAATACCTACAGGTTTATAAACTATGAGTGGATCTTCTGAAGAAGTAATGATCTAACTTTAGTTGAGAGATTAGTGAGCTTTAATTTTTATGAGTGGATGTAAACCAGAAAGGATAGTGAGTTCACTTCAAAGATTGTAAACAATAGTGCACTTTTAGTGGATTTGTTATATCGACAAATCGCCGGTGTATGATCCTTGTACATAGCCCAGTGTGGGTGAACCAAGTAAAAATCGATGTGTCCTATGCTTGATTTAGATTATATTTATAGTTTTCTATAGGAAAGATAGAGAAGAGAGTTTTTCTTAATAGAAAAACAAGATCAATAGGGGTAGTTGTTTTAATCTGTCATATCCTGATTCACCCCCCTCTCAGGGTATCTAACCTAGTGGACCTAACATCTTTATTTGCATTACATTCCTGGAGGTATGTGAATAGAATATCCTAAGTGGGTTTTTAGGTAGAACTTTTCAGTGACCGTGGGTTTGGTGTCAAATATATAACTAGATGTGATTCTTGTGGGACACATTTGTTAGAGATGTGTAGATCAATAAAATATGGTCGTATTCTATTAATATAAATCTCTTAGGTTTCAATGTTTCATTTCATCATATGCATATGATTGTGATTAAATATATGGTAAATTTTTAGATAGATTTCATTATATCCCTTCGTGAGTATCGTTGTAGGATCCAATATCATCTATTTATCATCTCTAGTTGGGGTTTGAGGTATTGATGTAAAAAAACCCACATGATCAATATAACCCTACAGTGTGGGTGGTTTAATATAGGATTTTTTATATAATTATACATATGATCCCCTTCTAGTCAGGTTATTCAGGATTGGGTTTTTGATAACCCCTAGTGGTCCTCGGTGTGTTCCTTGATCTGTGTATCGAGGTTTCCGGAGTTCTAGATAGGGTTATTGGTGTCCCATAATATTCCTTGGGGAGATCACATATCTATTTAATGAGATATTGTAAGCTATAATAGGGTTCTTCGTATCTTCCATGAGACATGGGTGTGATCCACTATTTGTGTATCGAAACCTATAGGCTCCAATGTGATTTTTTTCATAGAAAGACTCGATAAGAATGCTATCTTAGATGAATTTCACCAGGAATGGAAGAGTTATTACATCATCATATTTATACCTAATGAGTGTGATCTCTATATAGAGTGACATAGTGGAATTTAGAGCTCATTGAGTGAGCTTCTCAACGGTGATTAGAACCTCTGAGCAACAATTATAATCCTCAGGTGGGATGCACTATGGAGACCACGAGACATGGAGTATATTATGAGTATATCTATATTATTCTAAGATTATATGTAGTAATGTATCATATCTTAATTTACATACCATGTGGTGATGAGTTGAATAATCACATATAGCTGAGTAGTGGTGATTGAGATTCCCTTTTTCAATCAGTTCGATTTTCTTTACCCTCTATATATGGATTAAAAGAACAGTTTCCTTTTAGTTGTACCCTTTTATTTGGGTTTTAAGGGAATCTAATAGAAACTTATATACTCATCCCTAAAAAATATAGGACCAAAATATTCATGTCTATGTAGAATATAATCATTTCTAAAGAGTCCTAGGAGGGCCATGAGAAGGCAGAGCATAGTGAGCTAGATAGATTGAGGTGTGTAATGATGGATTTATTTGATTGTAGTCCCATTCTTTTCAGAAGGTTGGACATTTTTTATGATATTTTCATTTTCCCTTATTCTTTCTAGTACTCTGGGTTTTGGATATATATAGATATTTATATATACATTTGGTTTCAGTTATTTCATTTATATTTGTAATATTTCATGGAGACGGAATTTTTTTCATGTGTATTAGTACCATATTCTAGGCCTCACAAGTATGTGATATTCCAACTTGGCATGGTTTCCATCCACTACCCTATTGGAGGTGAGTTTAGGTTAGTCATACTAGGTTTATTACTGGCCAAGTGGGACCTAGTTGGTAAGGTACTTATAATGTTGAATTAATGGAGTCATTTATTCCTTAGGATCACAATTTGTCAATTGTCTATCCAAGAGGCTTGGTTTGGGTTTTTTAGAAACTATGTTAAAGTCTATCTTGATCATATTTCTATCTAGGGACCAAAGGGATAGTGTGTAAGATTATGTGTATATATTCTAAGATATTGATAGCATGATTTTTTGATTAGTACATGTAGTCACCAGTTGAAAGGAAATTTTAGAACATGCATCATATATGACTAGGTTTTCATTTCCATGTACTTATTAATTTATCTTATTAGATATACTCTTTGGGAAAGGAATGTGTAGACTTTATTTGTATTCCCATATGATGATAGCTATCCAAGGCTCCACAATGGGATTTTGTTGATGATCTTCCTAGTGATGAGGATTCAGTGCCTGGGTATGTAGAGGAGGTGGATCCTTTGGGTGATTTTCTATTTGGTATATGACATTGTGAGAAGAAGTATATGCCAATATTACTAGATTAGGATATCCACATGTTGAGACCACTCTATGAGTTTCATATGTATATACCTCAAAGGATTAAGGGTGAGTAAGAACCCCTGACATTAGAGGACTCGCTTGAGGTAGTCACACATTTTTTCCACCATGTAAGGACACCTATAGATCTTATAGTGGTCCTAGTGGTTCATTCTATTTTTGGAATCATGGGAAAATGGTGGGTTTTTTTGACTCTTATAGATTATGAGATGGTTCTCACTTTGACAGAGTTTGAGCAGTTATTCAAGTAAGTGTTTTATCAAGACACATTGTGAGTGATGTGTATCTAGGAGATTTTTTAGTTTCAGTATGGTAGCATGATCTTGGTAGATTATTTAGTGAGGTTTATAGACCTTATGAGAAAATATCTAGATATGGTTCGGTATATATTTTTTTAGAAAAAACATTGTGGAACAGATAATTTTTTGATATTTGGGATTCAGTTATATCACTTTTTAATCCTTCTTATACTGGATTGATCAAGATGGCCTTGGTAGTGGAGAGATATATTGGTAAAACAAATATGTTGACTATTGGTACTAGTTGTGGGTACATAATATTTAACAAATTGAAGGATTGTTTTTAATGGAAGAAGCAGGGATCTATGTGTGCAAGATGCACTAGGTGATGATCCTAGGATGGAGGGTCTGTGGTACATGGATCTCATTATATTTCTAGTTATCTAAGAGAGATAGTTATTATCTTAGGAAGGAAAAGGATATTTACATCGGATAATCCAAGATACCATGTAATGGATTTGGATGTATTTTATCCACCACCTTGACTGAGGCTGCAATAAGATCAAAGATTTTGTGTGAAATATGACATGGCATTAGCGTATGAAGAGATGTAGGAGGCCACAAATGATTCAACCTACCACCACCACCACCTAAAGGTGGTTTGTGTTAGGCTATGGTATCTAGATGATGTGGGGAGAAAAAATACTGTCCCCTAAGGCCTATTGCCTAGAGTTTATAAGTATTATTTCAATTATGATCTTTATCCTTTCTAACTTTTAAGTAGTATTGATAGGGACATGTGCGAGTCACCATTTTCTTGATAAATCATGTTTCATGGTTTTCTATGATGATGTGGGAATCAGTGGACCCTTGCGTTAGAGATGTTTTATGGGGCCTTAGACCCACCAAAAGAGGTAAAGTTCCCCCCCACTAAGACTCATTATTGGGAAACGATCAATAAATGTTCGAGAGAGTCAGTTCCACCCATGGAATACATTGTCAGGGTTTTTTTGATGAGTTCTTTTGAATTGTTTGTTTTTAGTATTTAGGTGTTCTAAAGTGTTAGAGAGAACCCTGGTTATGGTGAATAAGTTAGAAAGGGAAATGATGATATACTTGAAAATGCGTATTATGGATTAGATTATTTCATTTGGTTCGAGGTATGAAATTTTACATCACTACCCAAACTATAGGTTTTATGATAGATCATGAAGCCACATTTCTCTAAGAGTATACCCTCTATATAGAATAATGATAATAGTGGACTATATTAGCTTGAACGTATTCTTGTAGGTCTAGAAGAGATGATAAAATTTCATGAAGTTATATTGTTAGTGTGACCCAACTCTTGGGGAGACAACCATGCATAGAATCTATCTGTAGTGGTTGAGACACCATATGGTGTTTTACTTAGGGTAGATTGTTTTCTACAATCCCATATATAGTAGTTTCCACCAGTGACTGTGGTAGTTCATAGGAATATCATGATGAACTCATTCATGGGAATGTACTATAAGTTTTTAGGTATTTTTGTAGACCATAACCCACTGACCAACCCAATATTTTCACCATTATATCTGATGGATCCTACCGAGCATTGTTATTTGGTGATTCAGTTTGAGGGCTTGTAAGAGGGATTTTCAAAACCTAGTGTGTTCAAAAATGAAACCTTGTAACATCTTCGATCTATCACTCTTTTATTCAGCCAAGTCAGGTTGGTTACTGGACTATAAGTGTACTTCCCAGAATTCCAGAGTTGGATATCTAGAAATAAGGGGGTAATGGTCATAGGTGGGAGACTATACCCCCTACTATAGAGTTAAAATACAATTAAAAAAATAAATAAAGAAATATCAGAGTAATAGAATTAGTGGAATTGGTAAAATAAAAAAATGTAAGATAAATTATGATCCAAATAAATCAAATAATAATGAACCATGTAATGTCATGCTGAAATGTAACAAAATGACATGATATAATTCATACAAATAAAAGAAAAATCTGAAATAAATAAACTCAAAACACCCCAATCTTGAATCCTTGGTTTTTCCCTTCTCTAATCTTCAAACCAACCTTAAGGAAACAATAAACCATAGGGTCCATTTCCCATGTACAAACATGTACCCTTGTAATCTCCACATCTACCAAATGATGATTGAAATAGGGTGTGATTAAAACTCATTAGGTCAACCCTACTATGTTTAAACAAAACTAGTCTACTAATAAGATCATTAAATAGATCATTAAAAAATAGGATTGATTAATCAATTGATATAATAAAATAATCAACATACTTTGTTACTATAAAGAAATATCTCTGAGCATGAAGCATAACCAAGACAAATATAACCACAAGTCCATGGAATATCCAATAATCAAGAGAATCACTATATATAAGAAATTCATCACAACTGGTTCCAGACCTATAATAAATAATGTATAACGAGGTCAATCCTTATTAGAATTACAGCATAACCAGAACAACACCTATAGTAATTAAACCATTACAGATTAGTACCTATATGATTTACATCATACCAGTAAATTTCATTAAGATAATCATTCCAAAATTCAAGCCCAAGACATTTATACAATAATTTTTTAATAAATGGGTTACTCCCTTAACATAAGAATTTAAATAAAAATAACAACCCAAGTCACTATGAATAGAATACCACAACATAAAATCACAAGTCACAATGGTCAATTATCCAATTAAAATTTTTCTTCAAATTACACATTCTATAATTAATAAAGTATTCCATTTGTTGAGGTGAAATTATCACAAAAAATTACCTATGGTCCCATGTCATGCTAAATAATATTTTAATATATTATCCAAATAGTTATCATTTTAAGGTAGGATCACCCTATGGGTAACCAAAAGCTAGGTATCTAATCAAATGGATTCAAGGACATATAGGGGTTATCCAAACACATGATTTTCATCACCCATTACTTGGTTTATTAATGCGCATGTTGTGTTGGTGTGATAAAACAAAATTTCACATAATTAAACAACTAGAAACAAACTATACAGTTTATTTTTCTACCACCCACATCAAAATAAGATAAAGGGATAAAAAACCATCACATATATAGAAGAAATTGAATTCAAACTTATCTTCAAAGAGAATAAGAAATTCCATCAATAATAGGTCAATAAAAAGAAGAATAATTAGAATAAATAACTTTGATATTCTAGGCTGAAATGCCATGATCAATGTGTTCTTACTTATAAATCTTAATGGTTTTTTAGGTACTGTATATGAAAAGATCGTATGAGGTAAAAAATACAGACACTTTTAAAAAATTCCCAACACTGGAGGGATTATTTAAGGAATATCATATATAATTAATTACGTTAAATTCCTTCACATCATTGAAGTCTTGTATCCTATATATCTTGAGAAAATTATAAACATAGACTTTATAAAATATAGAATAAAATGGTTTCCTTTCATAAATCTATTACGTGAAGTGAATTCATGATTGATGACATAAACAATGTGGATTCACGATTCTTGGTTTTACTATAACCATCCAAAACATGTATGGATTCAATGAGTTAGAGATGGTCATTTCACATTGTGAATATAACTCAAGATGTTAATGAATTCTGTTTGGATAACTCACTACTCCTCCTACTAAGCTACTACTACATTTATTTGAACAAAATAATCTTTTATTTACTGGTTTTTAATAAAAATACATACCACTTAATGAGATTTACCAAATTTATATGTGGAACACACATCGAAAGTGATGGGATCATAAAACCTCCCCACCATATAACATATTATCATAGAGATTTTCTAAGAATCACTATATAGTTTTGGATAACAAGTCTCTCCACTTTTCTAACATATAAAATTCTCTATTCTACGTCTCATCTTGAAGACATTCATTCTTCCACTACACTGAACTGGAGGTATAGTCTTTCCCAAAAGATACTCTCACTACACTCCACAATATATAAAGAATACTCCTTGAAGGACACATCTACACCAATATCCACCACATCAATGTCCCTTAAATGAGAAATGTATGGATGATATCTTAAAATCTACAAAAAATGAAACAATTATTTTATGAAACAATAGTTTTGTGGAAGGGAAAATGGGTATTCCACTGGGCCAACCCATTCCACAATCTAAAATGGACTAAAAACATGGGTTCTATCATTCCCTATTTCATAATACAACATTCCCCATCCAAGGTGAAAATTGATGGAAAACATGATGACTAACCTCAATCTCAAGAGTTCATCTTTAATGGTCAGTATATGACTTCTTTCTAATCACCATTGTAACCCAATTCCTCCTAATCAAATTAACTTGTGCAAATATATTTCACAGGAGACTAAGAACAACAAGGAATAACTCACATACCTTTAACAAATATAGAGGTGGATGGAATGTCATACATTAATATCCTCATAATTGACCACCAAGGATGATTCTTGGAAGGTGACATTATAAGAGAACTCCATGAGTACTAAAATATACCCCTTGACCACAAAATTCAAAAAATCATCTCATAACTTGGCCACTCCTAGAGGCCTCTCTCAAATTTCATTCCCTGATGAAAATAATGATTCGTCATGTCTTAAAATATATTCAAGAGGAAAATGTTCACATGTGACATGATCTCATAGTGAATCCCACCCTATAATTATCTCACCCTAGAGATCTCATCAGCTGCTAAAGAGGACTAAATGTGCTTCTATTCAGTGACACGTCCAACATTTTCTATCACTGACATTCCCTCCCTGGTCAGGTTTGTGAACACATGATTCATTTCATTTTTCAACATCAATAAATTGAAGTGGATCATAAAATTCCCCCCAAAATTATTACAGGACAAGTCATCTTTCTACCCACCATACTTTATAATGTCCCACTAATGCATGGAACATCCATGAAGCATGTGAGAAGTAAGCATGGTTTTCCCATCTGTGGGTCTCTTGAGTATATTAAAGATCATATGGACTGAATCAATCTAGAAATAATCTACATCGAGTCCTTATTTCCCATTGTATATGGTAGGATGATGTATTTAAAACACTCTAACTAGCTAAATCATCGATGGTTTAGTGTGAACAATCTACTTTTATATGGACCACATGATCCTCAAAAATCAGTTGCAATGTTGAACATCCATACGATCCTCACGAGTAAAAATAATCTTTGGCTCAGTTATGTTGGGAGCCAACATATTTCATCTATCCAGAAACTCAAATAAAAGGCAATGAGTATGGATTTTCTCTACAAGAAAAATGAACTCCTTATAAAACTATATAAAAATAAGTTCAACGTCAAGAAATGATAAAAACAGGGAAAACTAGCTCATTATCTCTAAAATAATTGATTACAAGTGGATTAATGTGAACTAAAAATATCTTTCTTTTCCAATTATCAGATTGAACTGGTATCTCATTAGATATTTTATACATGAAAGTATGTCACATGAAGTATATATAACCCTGTCATGAGTAATACATGTTAATATATATCCTTATATGCCTATCATTATTCATATATACTCATCTCATGACATACTATCCAAAGATTGTAAATATTAATAAATAATAACAACATATAACACATGAATCACCCATGGTTCAATAATATCAACATTAATACATGAAAATAATGAACAACAATACTAGCCCTTGTTACTCAAATTTCCCCCCATACACGGGTTAGCTACTCCCCTAGACAATATGACTAAGAAGTCTTGAATAATCCTAGCCCTTAATATAAATTTCCA
Organism: Viscum album; assembly: GCA_963277665.1. NCBI lineage: Eukaryota > Viridiplantae > Streptophyta > Magnoliopsida > Santalales > Viscaceae > Viscum > Viscum album. The sequence continues at coordinate 1,432,323,534 of OY728138.1, read as the reverse complement.
AAAGTATTAATTAATAGAAAAAATACCATAATCTATTGATACAACTTTTATTGTCCCTTGATCCAGTACTCTCAAATGGACAGATCAGGTAGGTAAATATACCTCAATCATGCCTCCAAGATCTAACCCACCAAACAAGATAAAATTAACCCCAAATCCCATTTATATTATCAAAAGATGAATTAGTGTCATATTCACAGGTACCAAATGGTGGCATGAATATGGTGTCAGAAAAACTCATTAGGTCGAAACATTCATGTCTACAAAAAGCCATTCTGATAGGATGTGAATTCAATAAAGTGATTAAGAATAGTATTAATTAATTAGTTTATACAATACAACAATCAAAATACTTCAGCACTATGGCCAAATATCTATGAGGATTAATCATATCATTTAAAAACATAACCACAAGTCCTTTTAATTTCAAAAAACTATGAAAAAGTCCTATGTATGAGATGTTCAGCATAATTGGGTCAAGCCATATAAGCATTATAGTCCAACTAGATCAAGACATATAAGCATTACTATATAACTGGGTTAAGACCAATAAGAATTACAACATAAAAGGTGAAGCCACATTTCTATTACAACATACATGGAGAATCCCTTTATATATGAATTTCATAATTTCTACACCATACCCTTTATATAATCAATTCATCATTATCAATCAAATCCCTTTATATTATAATTTTAGCCTAAATCATAACAGAAGTCATAATAGTAGTAATACCTTATCATAACATCAAAAGAAAAAATGTTCAACTTGAAAATAACTATTTGGTTTCTAATTAACCATTTATTCATTAATCATGAATTATATTTTCCATAGTGAATCTATCAAAAGAAATCACATGATCTCTCATGTCAGGCTAAATCATTTTTTTATAAATTTTACAATTAATTTTCATTATGGGATAGTCTCACCCTACAGATATCTTCCAGATATGTCTCAACTAAAATGTATCCAAGAGGGCAATGTTTAGTAAACATACAATATTTTCATATATAGTTATTTTTTTAATCATTCAAGATCTTTTGGTAGAATCTCACAACATTTCTCATAATTTAAAAAGTATAAATAATCCATTGGGTTATGTTTTAGACCCCTTGACATGAACGTATTGAGGGTGTTGATAAACCCTTATTTCTATATAATATATTGACTTGTCCCTTCCCCTCAACAATAAAAAAATTCCATCAGAAATGGATCGAGAAGTATAAGAATAATTAAAAGCCTTACCTTCAATTATCTGGTTTGCACGCCAAGATTAATTTGGAATTTCTTCTTGATTGATTTTTTTTTTAAAAATCTTCCATGATAGGTATGAAGTAGAGACAAAATAGAATTTTTTTTCATAAAAACACAAATATAGTGGTTTTATTTAAGGTTGATCATGGATAATTCACAATGTGAATTTATTTTATGTCATGATAGTATCATGTCCCATATATGATGAGAAAACTGTCACCTTGCATTAAAAATTCCCAAATAAACTACTTTCTCATCATGAATCTATTACATTACATGAATTCATGACTCATGGAATACATTATGTGAATTCAAAATATAAAGACTGTCTAGAACCATTCATTCTATAAATGGTTTTAAAGAGTACGACTCAATCAGTTCATGTTGTGAATATAATTCATGACGTGAATAAGTTATTTAGATAGAACTAACTAACCCTCATACTACACTTCCAAAATAAATAGTTGACTATACTAATATTTTCCTTTCAAATTTTTAAACAGAAAACCCACTTATGGATGTTTAGAAAATTTAATATAGGGAGGTACATGAGAAAAGGGTGGATCTTACAAGACTTCTGTTTTTCTCTTAGGAGGCATAACAATTAATTATGAAACATGTCATTCAATCCTTTTTAGTTAAGTTTGTGTAATTATTATTTGTTAGGAATTTCTTGTACACATCATTATTATTGTATGTGAGACACTTATTGATTAATCTTGACATGATTTAGATTTACTAGTCTCCTTGGGAGATATTATAGAGTAATTTCTAAATTCAGATGGACCACTTATTTTTATGTCTTTTTGAACATGGGAGTGATAGTGGACCCAGAAAGGGTTGATGTCATGTAATATTGAGAGCCTTTTTGGTTCATTCTAAAATATTTATATGCTCCCAATGATGATTTTTTTACACTATTGTTGAACAAGTTAACATATCACTTGAACTCTTTATATTAGACCATTATAGTTGAGGATGGTGTATCATATATCCAGTTTATTGATTTTACCAATATGATTTTACAGCAACTTAGGGATTTATAGTGTTTTAATACTGTTTTTGGGTAATCACCTGAACATATATCCACTGGAAATGTTTCTAATTTTTTTAGAAGGTGGGAGTACATCATTATTTCAAAGAATGATAACAACACCAATCACAATAACATAGTGAGTTTTTATGAATATTTTTTGAAGAAATTAAAATTCATGGATGTCTTGTATTGAATGCTACACCAAGTTAATCTTGTACTACACACAAAAATGAGTTTACCTTTTGGTATATGAAACATCGAGTTTAGATATGTTTACACACAATTCTATGTTTTGATTGAATTAAATGAAACACCAAGATTATATTTTTTTTATACGCTATATCATGTCCCTTTGATAGGTTACATGACATACAATATGGAGTTTTACCACAATACAATATAATACTTATATTTTTATTAAAATTTTATTATAGTTATCAACTAGATATTGGAATGGAAATTATTAATATGATTAATTAAATTAATAAAATATAGTTTAATTTTTTTATAAAATTAAATCTTTGGTGAAAATTCATTAGAAATGTGAGTATGAACTATTTTAAAATAAACAAATTCTACTTTAGAAAACTATTTTCTTATATACAATCATGTTATATATAAATAAATTAAAAAAAACTTTTGGTGAATGATTTTAATAAAATATATATTATATATTCAATAAAAAATTTAAAATTAATCTCATATGTTTTCTATATTAGATATAAGAATAAATCTAATTTTTGGTATAAAAGTATATATTTTTTTTAAAAGGAAGTTTTAATAGGTTTTAATGGAACACTTATTTTAAAAATAATTTTTTTCAACATTATATATTTTATTTGAAAAACTAACTTTATTTTTGAATATATAATGTAACACTTTTTTATGATGGTTTTGCTTATTTTTCTGAGATGATTCATTTCACGATGAGTAGAAAAATACAATGAATTTTATTTGAATCCTTAATTTTCATATAATTAATTTATAATGATAAATTATATTTTAAATTATTTTTAATGTGTAATTTGTTCATTTATACATATATTAATACAATTTGGGAAATTAAAATCAATTTCACTTTAAAATTTTATGTAAAAACATTTCAAACATTTGAATATTTTCACTTTAGAAACTCATTATCACGTCCCATCTGTGAGATTAATTTTAATTTAAGTTCTACTAGTTATGTGATAGGAGTTAGGATATATGGATTTACAATTTAGAATAAGAACTATTTATAATACTTAAATTTCAAACTTAATTTCTGACAAAAATTAGTAGTGAAAATAGATAAATTTTTCTACATCGTTTATGAGAAAAACAAGTTTGTTAATGGATCAAAATTTAAACATAAGGTAAAAAATGACACAAAAACTTTTAAAAAACCATTTAATAGACATATTATAACCCTATAACCTTGTCTTTGAAAAGGATTTATTATTGGAGGAACATGAAGTAACACCACAAACATCCACGATGCACTTCTTTTTAAATAACTTAATAGCTTGCGTTGCATGCAACACTGAGTTCAAGCAGAAAAAAACTAGAAATTTAAAAATAATTTATCAATAATATTAACCAAATTTTGAATTTTATATAATTTTTATATTCATATCAAGTGTTTATTTTACATGATATAAAAATAAAATTAAATTTTTTGAATAAAGAAAGTATTTTTTAAAAAATACATTTCAACCACATTTTAATGAAGAACCATTTTTAAATAAAATATTTGAAAATTTCAAACATTAAATTATAACATATAAAAAAATTATTTAAAATTGTGTCATAAGAATTTTTTTTGATAAATTTTTGGTCTTTCTCTAATAACATTCATATTTTAATGAACAGTGAATAAAACTGCATTTTAATTCAAAAATATTTTTTCTTCTAATTTATTGATATTGTTAGATTATCTATTTAATTAGTCTTAAAGTATATTTTTATTCAGTTTTTGTCATTTAATATAATGTAGGTCCTTGAAATTAATTTCACATTAAAATTAGATATAAAAACATTCCAATCTTTTGATGGTTTTTAAATTCTAAAAACCTATTTTTTCATCTTTTCATTAAAAATTAATTTTAAATTAATTACTAAAACTTATGTAGTTGATATTTTGAATTTTTTTCCTTATTTAGAATAAGTGGGTTTAAATTATGTTAATAAGTTACTTTATTTTTTTTATACTATGAATATTAACTTTAATAAATAAAATCTACCATGGTTATGGATAAATCTGGTAATTAAATATAAACCGAATATAGTAAAATTACCCAAACACCTTTCAAAATTCTATTGGATTGCAAAATTTGACCTTGATAACCTATTTTATGAATTTGAATATTTTAATGGACCCTTATCCATGAATATGACATGATATTTATTACAATTAATGAATGTGATAAAATTCCTCTGTCTCTTTTCTTGTAAACATAATAATTGTAATATAGAGATATACAAGAGATAAAATCTATTATAAATAGTCTCTATAAATATAAAATAATTACCTTAAATATATTTATTTATTTATAATTATTAACTATTAACTAATTTTTAATATCGATGACACAATAATGATGCATTAATTATTTTTTTAATAGAAATATCAATTTAATGATGCTGAAAATGTTAAAATATATATAATATTACATAATTAATGACTTAAAAGAATATTATAGATAACATAGACATTTTATTGATATATTTGATTTATTGGTTCTAATTTATCATGTTGGTTGGATATTTTTAAAAATGATAATATTGAATAGTATCAAAATTGAAAAAATGATACATTAAAATAAAGAATATTTTATTAAATATTATAAAATTCATAAAAATCACAAGTTATAAAACATGATTGTGATAGTGTTAAATATTTTATTAATTATTCAATTTTGGTTATTTTTTCATTTTATAGTAACTATATTAACTCTATAGTGTAAAAATACAAGGAGACATGGTGAGAGTTAAAGTGTCCACCTAAGGGTAAATCCCAATAGATAAGGTTACATTTGTGACCTAAAATTTTATAAAAATAATTTTATTATAGGATTTACAAAAATAATCAAATAATCATAGAAATAAATCAGTTAGTATCGATTTAAATCATAAAATAAATTTATAATAAATTAGTATGTTAATATCTTCCAAAACTACCCCCACCTCTCTTATAAAAGGACACTTCTCCTTCTAAATAATTTACACCTATAAAGCACATTGTCTTAGAAAAAAACTATCCATATACTCTCCCAAATTCTCTCTTTATATCATATAGTTAATAATTTTTGAATAAATCCATTTTATGGAGTCATTTTGTTTAAACCAAAAGGAGATACCTGAAAAGAGGTAATTGTTTTATCAACTCATTCAAAGATCTTTTCTTATTCTACCTACTATTTCTATATTGTTTCTATACCATTGTAACAAATATAGTGTAAATAATATAATTAGATTATATTATAATCATTGGGTGACCCTATTCCTCATTTTATCTATCACATAATTAACAATATCACTATATGTGCGTACGTACCTCTTAACATCTCCATGTAGTGTTGTCATTTGTTATTTAACAATACATTATTTGGATAGATATCTGTATTTTTATAATGGATTTAAATAATCAATCTAACATTATAATTATTATTTATAATCAAAATACCATCCAATTCCATACCATTTAACCATCATAGTAATGATATTGTCACTCGTGCGTACATTTGACCTACCGTCTCCACGACGTAGTGAGATTTATTCCCTCCGGTAACCATTAAAGAATTATTATTAAACTTATATAATGAGTGAAAATAATAAAAATGAACATAATTTGAATATTTATATGAATAAAATAAATTCTATACATAACAAACATAAATTACACAACAAACATGAAAAAGAAAACGAAGCAGTTAAAACCCAAAATATTGTTATTATTGAAATAATATTAACAAAATGATATAATAGGATCATATATGATATCATAAATATGGATATGATCCTTGTATAATTTAATAACATTATTTAACCATTATACATGATTTTAACGCACCCAATACTAAATTAAAGTTCAATTTAATGGTTAATATTAACATCTCATTATTATCCGAGGTAGTTTATACATTAGTATTTACTGAGACATCTTTATCATCCATGTACATGTTTCTTAAAAATGAATTATAAAAAATATTACAATGGAATAAAGTCATTTTACCCATGTTTTACTATTTATAAAATATTTTTAAAAGGAATCTTTATGTTGTTTTCCAAATGAGGTACTTTATGAGATTTTTGAAAATTAAGGAAAGAATGTTTTTAAACTTATATGACGTGAGTGGTTATTTTCCGCCGTTATGATGCCTCAACATTTTGATGCCTCCCTTAAAAACTTACAATGTTATTTTCAAAAGAATTTTTTATTTTATAAATGTTCATATTTCAAATTATTTAATGTAAAAAGGAGATATTTCTCCCTATGAGTATTAGTAATTTTATTATATACTTTTTTTCTTTGTCAACATCCTTTGTTAGATATTATGCTTAATTGAGGTAGATTTATTATGAAACAATGTTCCATATTTTAATCAAGTTTTTATGATATTTTTGAGTATGATGGTTAGATTTTTATACCATTTATGGTTTATTGTTAGTGTATTAAAATTTCATAATCTTGTTTTAATACAAATGTTTACGTTATGTTTCAAGTTTTTCATACGAGGAATGCATTGGAAATAGTAACTGATAGAAATGGCTCACTATAGAACCTCTATGCATTGGTTTTTATAATGAGAAAAACTAGTGACTTGGAACAAGGCCTTGATAGTATATTTATGGTCTTAGAATGAGGCCATGAAATTGTGGTTATGATGTCCGATATTATGCATTAACTCATTACAAGATTAGTTTATGATATTACATGTGATGTTTGGACTAGTAGAATATCTATGTTAACTTTTAAATGGAATTATTTTATTTATTATTTTCATATTTTGCTAAATATTATTTTTAAAAGGATTTTTTTAGTTTTATACCTCATCTTAAATAATTCTAGTTATTTATGATAACTTCCACTATATTGTCTGTCCATACAGGGCATCTGAGGTCACCCCTTTCTTATGTTTCATTTTCCCAAGGATGTGAATAAGTATGTTATGGATGACCTAAAGGGACATTCTAAAATATATGACATTTATGAAAGGGTATAATATGTTGCTTTTCATTTCAATATGTAATGTAAAACTTATGTTTGTATCTCATATTTCTAAGGCTAATTAACTGATCGGTCCTTCGGGATTTGATTTTCTTGTGATCATGATAATTTAATAAAATAATACACCATCTCTAAAAAATTGGGGTCACAGTGCGGAATATGATACTAGAGTATTTTTATTACAAACCATGGAAACTAGATTTAAAAAAACCATCATTCTGGAACATTATCCAAAAGAAATAATTTGAGGATAAATATATAAGAACATCCTAAAATTTTGGTAATGAAGAGATTATATGGGTATTACTAGAAAATATTTTCCTATCTAGATACTATAATTGGATGTGGTTCTAAAATTGATATATCGAAGAGTAAATACACTAAGAAGGTGTTCTGGGCTTGACTCACGGTAACCTAGTACATGACAACGAGCCTTACTGCGCACCTTGGTTGACACTCCCAGGAGATATGCATAGGATAATTCACATTTTATTTACAAACCATTGGGGTGGGTTTATTAGTAAATATGTCGCCAAACAACTGTTTTTATGATTATGGATTAGATATGAATAAAATTTTAATTTATGTATACATTTTACTAGCCTGGAATTATGCATTATGGTTTATAACATAATCTAGTGTACGCCATTGTTTAGAAATTGTTCGTAGTAGAATAAAGAGAAATAGTATCAACACACTTAATCCATGTAGTATTTTCCCTCATATTCAAGATAATGATAGTGGAGATACTGATACAACTGGGGCTGAAGAGCTTATAACCATATTGGGACAACTGACTCATGTTATGAATAATAACCTTACCCATATGGAGCAGCCTGTTTCACATTGTATAGGATTAACACAAAATTCAATGGGACTACAAATCCTTTTATAGATGAGTAATGGATAAGTTTAATAGAGATAATATTTCTTTCTTTGGGGTGTAACGTAAGGGAAGAAGGTACTATGTCAGTCTATCATCTATCACGAGATGTAGATCAATTATTGTTATTAATTTAAAACTGAATGGAGAATGAAGAGGTTGAAAATATAGAATTGAAGGAATTTATAAATCTCTTCCATGAAAAATACTTTCATCGTGATCTATGAGAAGATATAGAGAGGAAAGTTTTCATATTGATGTATAATGAGGTTAAGAATGTCGAAAATCATAATTCTAACTTCACATAGTTACCAAGGAATGCTGTAGATGATATAAAAAACCCAAGAAGTAATATTGATCAATTATTTTATGGGTTAAAACCTTTCCTTTGATGGGAGTTGGTCTCAAAATACTTCACATCTTACAAATATATAGTATCATGTGATATTATGATGAAAAGGAATTCTTTATATCTTATAAATTTAAAGAAATGCAAGAGAAGAAGAGATATTTTGAACACCATGGAAAAAATAAGGGGAAGAAGTTAAACATTGACTTTTGACCGTGAAATAATTGTTAGAAGATACACCAAGGTAATTTCTTAAAGGGGATTATAGTTTGTTACAAGTTTGTATAAAAAGGGAACCATGTTTCTGATTTCAATGGGAATAATGAATTTACCAATTTTTTTTGTTAAAATTGTAAATTGATGGGAATTTATGCAAATAATTATCCTTTTAATCAAGGAAACATTACCCAAAAAAGGCCAAGGGAGAAAGACAAAAAAATTACAATCATAACTACTGAGGTTGAAGTTCTTAATGATGGGGTGGAATGCAGTTTAATAATTTCTTCAAATTTTTCCAAATATTTATTTGATTCTAGATCCTCAAATTTCTTTATATATTCCGTGTTTTCAATAAAAAGTAGATATTTTCAATTCACATTAACAAGGGAGTTTTTAGTACTAACCCAAAAGGGAAGTCTTATTACAAGAAATACATGTCAGGAAGTACCAATTAGGGAATATAAACATGCTTTATCTACTTACTTTATCATCATACATATATTTGAATTTGATATAATACTCGGTATGGATTTGATATCAAAAGATGATGTGAAAATTTATTTCAAGAATAAGGAAGTTGTGATTTGTGAGGATGATGTAGAATCTATTATCTTTATATAAGAAACATCATCACCTACTTATCAAAATCCACACCCAATGTCTTTATTGAATGATATTATTATAGAGAAAGAGGAAATTATATATAGGGATGAAGAAATAAATATTCAAATTGAAGATATAAGTATTATATGAGAATATATTGATGTATTTATAAGGGATTTAACTATACATACTTTTAAGTGGGAAGACATATTTATTATTGATTTAATCCTTGATGAATGGGTAATATCAAAAACTTCATATATAATTTAAACTGTAGAATTTGTATATCTAAGGAAACAACTAGAGGAGTTGAGTAACAAGGGATTTATTCACCCAAGGGTTTCACTATGGGGAGACCGAATTCTTTCAATTAAGAATGATGATGGACCAATGTGGCTATGAATTTACTATAGATAAATCAATGATATTACAATAATGAAAAAGTATCATCTTACTCACATTGATGAATTTTTTATCAACTTTATGGAGCTCAATATTTTTTAAATATTGACCTTCATTCTAGAAATTATTAATTGTGTGTAAAAAAAGAAGATATTCTAAAGACATTATTCCAAACAAGGTACGTGCATTATGAATTTCTAGTAATTCCATATGGATTAACTAATTAACCCTCTATTTTCATGTATATAATGAACATAGTGTTCGAGGAATATATTGATTATTCTATGGTAGTATTTATTAATGAAATTTTAGTGTACTCTAAATTTTACGAAGACTGTGAGAACAACTTGCGTATTTTTCAGAAAATTTTTAGAAGAAATGAACTACATGGAATGTTTAGAAAGTTTGAATTTAGGATTCAAGAAATTTATTTTCTTTTAAATATTGTATCCAAGGATGGAATTTTTTTGATCTTGAATATACAATGGCAATCCAATAATGGCCAGCACTGATGAGTATAACCTAGTTATGAAGTCTTATAGGTTCATAAGGTTACTATTAGTGCTTCATCAAAAATTATTCACAATTGGAAAACCTGTTATCCAACATCACATGTAATGGAGTTTAATTCATCTGGACAAATGAGGGTGAATAATGTTTTGAATAATTAAATAGTAGATTATTCATTGCTCCTTTATTGAATTTTCCATATGGAATTTATGGGTTTGTGATTTATAGTGATGCATCAGTGAAAGGAATATGATGTGTCCTTTTGAAAAAATGATAGTGTTATTGATTATGCATCAAGGAAATAAAAAACTAATGCAAAAAACTACCCAACATGGGATCTGGAGTTAGCATTAGTATTATATTTTCTGAAGATATTGAGACACAGTCTCTATATTGAAATATATGGGATATATACTACTCACAAGAGTTTGAAATATAGTTTCTCACAAAAACAACTCAACATGAGAAAAAGGATATGGCTTGAGAAACTCAAGGATTATGATTTCACAATACACTACCACCAAGGGAAGTAAAATAAGGTGGAGTTTAGATTGATTAGAAAGGACCATGGAGTTATAAACAATATGAGTGTTGAAAAGGATCCAATATTCATGGATCTAGTGAATATGGATTTGGGAATTATCATGGAAGGTGAAACATCACTACTTTTTCTAATGGTTTCCAAAACTAATTTAATGGAAATGATAATAAATTCTCAGTATGATGATGATGAGTTTAAATAAAAAAATAAATATTTGAATGATGGGAGACTGATTGAGTTTTATATGAAGATAGTATTTTGAAATTTGGGAACATGATTTGTGATTCGGTTTTACCTGAGTGAAAAAGGGAATTATTGGATGATGATTATAGCTCTAATTTATCTATACACCCTGGAAGAACTAAGATGTATATATATCTGAAATAAAATTTTTGGTGGGAAACAAAAAGAGAGAGATTCTTGATTATGTGTCAAGAAGTTTTTTTTGTAAACATGATAAGGATGGAAGAAAAGATCCAAGAGGATTCATGCAACCTCTTCCTATACGTATGTGGAAATGGGATGATATTATAAATGAATTTTTCATGGGGATACCAAAGACCCCTAGAAAAAATAAAGCGATATGAGTTATTGTTGATTGTATTACCAAATCATCACATTTTATTACTATAAAATAATATTTACCACTTAAATGTTTAGAAATACTATTTATTAATGATGTTGTAAGTCTTTATGGTGTACCCATATCAATTATTTCTGACCATGATCCTCTTTTTACAAAAATATTTTGAAAATGAATTCAGAAGTACCTAGATACTGAGATTTGCTTGAGTACTACACACCATGCTTAAACTGATGGGCAATCACGTAGGACAGTTAAAACATTGGAATAAATGTTGAGATCTTTCTCTCAAGTCATTCAAGGTTTGTGGTATCAATATTTACCTCTCGTAGGATTTTCCTATAAAAATAGATTCCATTGAATTATTCATATGGCACTATATGAAGAGTTATATAGAGAAAGATATCGTACTCCAACTTGTTGGGATAATGTTGGTGAAAGAAAAATCATAAGCTCATAACTTTTAAATGAAACGATAAAAAAGGTAAAGACTATTCATACCCATATCAAAACAACTTAGAGTAGAAAAAAGAGTTATGTTGATAACCAAAGGCTGTATTTGACATTACAAGTAGGAGATAAATTTTTCCTGAATGTATTTACATGAAAGGGTGTTATATTATTTAGTAAGAAGGGTAAATTAAGTCCTAGGTACATCAAACCTATTGATATTCTTGACTGAAATTGGAGATGTAGCTTAATATTTGGAAATGACGCCAAGTATTTGTATAGTTCATGATGTGTTATGCATATCATTATTAAGAAAATATATTCCAAACCCAACACATGTACCAACATATGAAGAAATGGAACTCGAACCCGATCTATCTTATTGTGAAGGGCCTACCAAGATTTTGGATACTTGGGAAAAACTGTTGAGAAATCAGACAACACTTATGGAAAAAGTTCTTTGGAGAAAATATAAAATGTAAGAGGTGACATGGGAACCTGAGGAACATATAATGAAGAACCACCCAAATCATTTTATTATGTGATATTCTAGAAATTTCTAGGAATAAATTTTATGATAGAGGGAAAATGTAACACCCTAAGCTTCTATTGTACGCTTTATTTTAAATAAATCAATAGCTTTTGTTGCACGCTACACTAAGTTCGAGCACAATAATTTAATGTTTTTTAATAGTATTAACCATAGATTGAATTTTATATAATTTTAATATTTATCTCACATTTTTCTTATACATTATTTAATAACAAAATTCAATATTTCGAGTAAAGGAATCATTTTTCCAAAAAATTAATTTTTATTACCTTTTAATAAAGAACAATTTTTAATCCAATATTTGACACTTTTATATATTCAAATTCTCAAATTGAAATACTTCATTAGAAGAGGGACATAAAAATTCTTTTATCAATTTTTTTTGTGTCTTTTTATCAACATTCATATTTTAATTAATAGTGAATAATACTGTATTTTAATTCAAAAATTATTTTTTCATCTAATTTATTCATATTGTTAGATTATCATTTTCATAGGTTTTAAAATAGAATTAGAGTACTTTTTATCATTTAATAAAATTTTGGAAATTGTAATTATTTTCGAATTAAAATTAGATATAAACACATGCTAATATTTTGATGGTTTTTAATTTTAAAAAACTTTTTTTCTAATTTTGTCAATGGGAATTAATAATAAATTAATCACTCAATAATATGTGTTTTATATTTTAAAAAATTAATTAAATATTTTTAATCAGTGGGTCCAAATTATGTTAATATGTTATCTTTTTTTGGATATTATTAATATTAACTTTAGTAATTTTTTATTACCATGATTAATGATAAATCAGGTAATTAAAGGTAACAAATAATATTATAAAATTATCCTAACACCTAAAAAATACAATTTTTTGACTAACTTATAACCTTATAATCTTTTTTACTAAATGGAATCATTTAATGGACCCTTTTCCATGAATACTACATGAATATTATTTTAATTAATGAATGTGAAAAAATGTCACACTCTCTTTTCTTATAAACAAAATCATTTAAATAGAATGATTTACAAGATATATATATATATATATAATTATTAGTTATAAATGATTTCCATTAATGATGTCATAATAATGATATAAAAATTATTTTATTTTTAAAAATTACAATTAAATGATATTAAAAATAATAAAATAAATATATTTTCACTTCATTAATGACATACATGAATTTTATAGATTAAATAGACTTGTTATTATCATATATTATGTATAGTTTCAATGTTATCATGTTTTTTTGATATTTTAATAAGGAAAATATTTAATAGTCTCAAAATTGACATAAATAATACATTAACATAAATAATATTTTATTAAATGTTATACAATTCATAAAAATATCATGTTAAAAAAATATTATAGTGTTGAATATTTCATAAATTATTTAATTAGGGGTTTTTTACATTATATAGTCATTGTATTAACCCTATAGTGTAAAAAATAGAATAAGACATGGTGAGAGTTAAATTGTTTAACAATGGGTTAAACCAAAAAGATAAGGTTACATTTATGACAAAATTTTTCCTAAAAATAAATGGATGATAGGATTTAGACCCATACCCATATCATACAAGAAATAAAACACTTGGGGTGATATTTGAAACCAAAAACAAATTTATAATAAATTAATATTTTAAGATCATCTAAAAGTTTCCCTCACATCTCTTATATAAGGGCACTTCTTCTTCTCAATAATTCATACATATAAACCCATTTTTATATGTCAAAACCTGATTGGTTACTCTTCCAACGTATATCTCTATATCCTAGAGGTTATAATTTGTGTATAAATCTATTCTATGGAGTCCTTTGGGGGAAACCAAAAGAAGATTCCCAAAAAAGATGTAATTGTTTTATCACTGATTTAAAAGTTTTTTTCTTCTTCTACTTCATCAATCTATGTTGTTTCAATACCAAAGTAATAAATACAGTTTCATCCATATTATTATATGTTATTATAATCATGGTAAATTTATATTAATCATTTTATACATCATACAATTAATAATATCACCATGCATGTGAACTTTCGACTTACCGTCTCCATGCAATGGTGTAATTTTTTATTTAACAGTACATTATTTTTATAGGTATAATCATCATTATAATGGATATAAATAATTTATATAACATCATAATTATACTTTATAATTAATATACCATTCAATTAAATACCTTTTAACTATAAAGGGAGTGATACCGTCACTCGTGAAAACGTTTGACCTACCGTCTCCACGGCGCGGTGAGATTTATTCTCCACATTAACCATTCTAGAATGATTATAAATTAATGTGATAAGTAAAAAAAATAATTATGAACTTAATTACATTATTTATGTGACAAATATAAATCCTTTTCATAACAAACATTACTTAAATTCTAAAATAAGAATGGAAAAATGTAGTTGACACCCGAAATATTGGTAATATTGAATTACTAATAACAAAATGATATAATAGGATCATATATGTTAACATAAATGTGGATATCATCTCGGTATAATTTATTAACATTATTTAACCATTATTAAAAAGGTTAACACATCCTTTAAAAATGAAAGTTACAAGGCAAGGGTTATTTTTAAAATTTCATTATTATCCGAGGTAGTTTATACATTAGTATCTACCAGGACATATTTATAATCAACATCCTTGTATAATAAAAATGTATTTTAAAATATTATTAATATTTTTTAAAGTAATTATACCCATATTTGAATATTTATAAATTCTTTTAAAGGATTCTTTCCATATTTTACAAAGGGTAGTACATTATAACACATTTGACAAATTAAGGAAAGTTTTTCTTTTAACTTTTACGGTGCCATCATCTATTTTATTCCATCACGATGCCTTTAAATTTTTAAATTTACTTTACAATCTCATAAGTTTATTTTCAGAATAAATGTTTTATTTTATAATTTTTCTTCTTTTAAATTATTGTAGGTAAAAAAGAGATATTTCACCCAAAGAGTTTTAATGATTTTATTAGATTATTTTCAAATATATCAACATCATTTGTTATATTTTCTGATTAATTGAGGTTTATTTATTATGATGCAATATTTAATATTGTATTTGAGGTTTAATTATATGTTTGACTATAGATGTCATATTTTTATACCATTCATGGTTTATGGTTAAATTATTAACACTTCGTATGCTAGTTTTAATATGATAGTTTATGTTATGTTTTAACCTTTTCATATGAATAATGCATTAGAAATAGTAAGTGATGGGATGGGCCTGATATAACCCCTTTATTTATCCAAAATTCCAAATTAGAAAAACTAGTGTCTTGGAAGAAGACATTAATAGTATATTTATGTTGTTGTCACGAGGTCGTGGCACAATTGTTATGATATCTGACACTATGCATTCCTTCATTATGAGATTATTTATTGATATTACAAGTGATTATTAGAATTGTAGAATATCCATGTGATCGTTTAGATGGAATTATTTTATTTATTATCGAAATATTATTTGTAATATTATGTTTAAAAATTCTTGTTTCAGTTTTATACCTCTGCTTAAAAGTTTTTGTTTATTGATGGTAACTTCCTCTATATTGTTTATCCATAATTATAATCTAAGATCACCCATTTTTAACGTTTATTTTTACACTAAATGATAAGAAGTATATTATTATTTACCTATAGAAATATTATAAAATATATGTGAGTTTTCAATATGATAATATATATTTTTTCATTTTGAGATGTAATGTTAAACTTTTATTTGTATCTAGTATTTCTAAGGCAGTTAAATTGTTTGGTCCTTCGAGATTTGATTATCATGTTATCATGCCAATGTAAAAAAATAATTCACCTACTATGGGAAACTGGGGTTAGGGTGTTACACATGATATTATTTAGACCACCAAATAGTGTTTACCTTTTGGTTTTTATAAAAATGAAACTCCTCCTCCACTATCCAAGCGAAATCACTTCCCTTATTTATTCACACCTCTCAAGACATTTGGATAAACGAATACCTAACCAAATAAAATCCAAAAAATCCCTCACCTCATCATATAAGACTCTATTTAAGAATCAATCCAACCAAGTATGTCTATTGGTTCAAACCAAAAAAAGATACCTTAAGAATAGGTAATGTTCATCAACACAATTTTTTATTTTATTTCCTCCCCAAAACCTATTATTTATTTTCATATAATGATTAAATTAGATCCTCAGTATCTCAAATATAATGATATAGTTTCATATTATGGTTATGAATTCAAATGTAAATCAATTCCATCAAATTAGGTACACAATCATCATTTATGTGTACGACAAACTATCAGCTCATGAACTAATGTTGTTTTTCATCCATTATGAACATTAATTGAAGGTAACAATGATTAATTTATAGTTTTTATATTATTTATTTGATACTGATGATGTGTTTATGTTTTTTTAATTATCATATAACACATTAATTCATGATTTACATTTTTCAAAATATAATAACGACGTTCATGTGTATGATAGACTACAACATGGAAAAGCGATGCGTGTTGTTCACAATTTATAGGGAATGTATTAAGGATGTGTTTAAAAGATATATGTGATATTTATGAGATTATAATTAAATATTAATGATAATATGTACATCTATATATGTGTATATTGTTGAATTTTATATATTTTAACATGATATGGAAATGGAAATAATGTTCATGCATACATATGTTGTATATTCTCAATGAACAATATATTTCATTTCATAATTATAAATATTATATATTATTACAAATATATATAAAATCAATATATATGATATTTACATCATGTTTTAAATTATAGAAATTAGGATATATTTTTCTATGTATGTGGATATAAAATAACAAATAAAAAACACATACAAAACACTATGGGGTTTTTACCTAAAATGTAACTTTAACAAGGAATTATTAGTAAAAATGTAATATAATGTAATAATAGAATAAAATATGGTATGATATATATGAATATGGTTCGGTTTAAGATTTGTAATAAACTTATATTTATTATGAAAGGGTTTTGAATATTTACGAAGGAAGTCAAGACTTATGGTAAGGTAATTTCTAGGCTCACATTACTTTCTACAAGACTTCCTCCATATTCATAACTCATTTTTTGGGTTGTATTTACTACTCCATGGAATTTTATATCATGAATTTTATTTATTTATTAATATTAAAAATTTCACGTTATGTTATTATTTCATATGTCTCATGATTCAACAGTTACTCATGTAGTAAGGGTTTCCCATCCTACTTTTATTTTCTGTGAGACCAAAGCCATGTCCACCGCCTATTTATTTTATGTGGTGAGAATAAAACCCATGTATGTATATTATTATTCTTATACTAAATTTTTTTTTATTTGAAAATCCATATTAGGATCTCTCTTTCATGGGGTTACAATTTCAATTTCACTAATGTGGTAAGATAATTTTGTCTCAATTTTCCTTCTTTGAGAAACATGTTATGTTATGCACCTATATTTTCTAAGAGGTGTATATACAAACCCTTTAACATTTTATATCACATATATCCTTATTTTAATGATATATTATTGTTTATGTAATTTTATTCTCCCATGGGTACTATGATTTAAATTTACCAAAGTGTTAAGAGTTTATTACAAAAATGTCAACATTTTTTGGGATTTTTTATGATTATATTTCCATTACTTAAATCTGATGATCAATCTCTCATGATATCTCATGATTTTTGTTACCCTATGTTTTTTCATGATATCTTGAGGTAATGGAACTACTTTCGCACTCATTAGAACCTAATATATCAAAGAAAATGTTTTTTAATAAAATAATATTTTATTTCTCTCTTCTAAAGAAAATCTTTTTCCTCTAAAACCATGTTTTCTAAGAGCGATTTCAAAAAATGTTGTTAAATTATCATTTATGTTAATATTCAAGGAAATTTTTGTTGAAATTGTTTGAGGTTTTAAAAATAATTTTAAATTATTTCAAAGGATTCCATTATATGTTTCAAAAGTTATATTGAAAGAAAAAAGATTTCGTAATTATTTATGTTTTAAAAAGTGCTTTTAAAATAAGATAAGATATTTTCACCTATAAATGAGTTAAAGTGACCATTTATAGTTATTTTCCATCAAATACTAAAAAAGTGGTGTTACAAATGTCTTACTACAGATATGATCCTATGATGACATTCATATTCTTTATCTAAATGGTCTATATTTAGATGCCATGATTTTTATGAAACCCATTTTTCTTCCATGGGTTATATTCTATTAAAACAGACTTATTTTCACAAGTTTCACAATTATAAAAATACTATAAAACCTATATGTTTTCCATAGGTAAAAATATAATGAATTTTTTGTTATAAAAATTTAATTTCATGGGTAATGTTATGATGAATGATTATGATATTCGGGCACACATATGCATGGTTTTCATTATAAAATGCGTGGTACCTATATCTCCCTCTATTAAATTGGTAAAAGATTTATATCTCATGGGATAGAAAATATTTGGATGGGGAAATAAGTCTGTTCAATAAGATAGGCCTAGAACATTAAGAGTGCCAAGTTTAGTAATACAAAGCTACCACATAGGATGGTAGAGTGTCCCGCCCAAGAGGTGGATCTACCTATCCATGAACCTGGATACATGTTCACAATGTTATGGATGAACCTGATTACATGTTCATAATGTTTTGTGTAATCCCCATTATATGTTCAAAATTTTATGTATTGGCCTTCTTTTATGTCTATAATTATATGAATAGACCTAGTTTCATTTTTATAAGTTTGTGAGTGGGCCTGCTTTCATGTCATTAACTTAATGAATGGAATTGTTTTTGTTTACACATTTGAACAATGTTATAAGATGATGTGTATTCCACATGTCTATGTATTATTCCAAATTTATTCTCTCATGACTCATGTTCCTTTATTTTCATAGGATTAATGTGTTATAAAATTACAATCATTATGCCATGACTCCTGATTATGATCATTAAAATATTGTGGTTGATATTTAAATGTAATGATCATTTTATGTTACCATAATGCTCATGTTATGCTAACATATCCCTTTTATTTACCCTTAATGAGAATCAGAGCTCACCCTCTCTATGTTTCCTTGCCCCAGGTTATGAAGAAAGGTATTATGATTGATTAATAAATGGGAAGATCTTTTTAGTAAAACTTGTAGAAATTTTACCATGTTAGAAGATTTTCTTCTATGATTCCAAAGACTACCACCTTGTGCGTTCCTCAAGAATTTACATTTGTAATTGACTAAATATTCGTAAAAAATGATTGAATATCAATGTATGTCAAAATTATCTATATAAAAATTGAAGTTTGGCTATCCTTTAGAAACTCAGATGAGAAAACATTACTGAGATCCTAAGGGATATTTCTAATTATAATTCTAGTGATATCTCTAAGGATTAGTATAAGGATGAGTCAAAGTATAGGAAAATGTATTGGTATTTGGGTAAAGGATAGAGAAAGTGGTTTCCTAGAAATGCATCCTTGTCTAGATACAACAAATGGATGTGGATCTATTATAGATGTACCTAGGAGTGAAATGCCAAAAAAATTGTATTATGATTTACTTGATTGAGAAGTAGTGAATAGAAAAGGGCCTTTTTCACACTTGGGTTGACACTCCCATAAGACATTATTTGAAAATTCGTAGACCATTTATAAACCATCATGAAAGATTTAAATAGATCATGACTATTGATAACATAGTATGATCCAATGGTGTCATTGATTAAAATGAATGTTTCAGGATTTAGATGTCATATAATAATTTATCATGATTATATGGTTTTTCCTTATGATATATTCTGCCCAGGATATGATTTATGGTTTTATTAAAATTATTGAACCTAAAAAAACTATGTTAATGTGGAATAAAATGATAAATTAAATGATGGTCATCCCAAGAAACCTAATTTATAGAATATGGAATGAAAAACCTAATTTATATAACCACAAAACCGTATCAAGTCAGGATTAATGGTGAGATTCCAAATGATCAAACAAGGGAACATCATTTTCATTAATCCATTATAAGGTAACACTTACCTTATTTTAGTGAAAAAACAAATACACTAGATGGGGAGTAATGAATCTGTAACACTAAGAAGATATTTTACATATCAATTGTTCAAAACTAGAAAACATTTTATTGGTAGCCTATCGCTTGAAAGGAGAATTGAATCATTCGTAGAACTTTATCTTGATTATAAATCCATATGATAAAACTGACTCCATGGATTGGAATGTATTAATGAACTTATTTTTTATTATGTACCTTCCTCATATTCATTGTACCAAAATGGACATGAGAGTTTCCCCTAAATATACTTGTTTTTATAAGAGAATTAAGATGGATTTCAGAGGAAAATCGTAGAACCATTGAAAGAAAGAAGATCAGATTTCCCTTTATGCTTAATGTGTAGTAAAAAAACGGAGAGAATTGATGGAATTATACTGGGAGGTTCTTTAAATATGAAAAGGTGGGTCCTAAAATATGTTAATATCAAAATATAATTAATGGGATGGTTAATGAAATTTAGGTTAAGATAACATCAACTAATGAACCACTGACAATTCAGTATCTCAATTTCAAGTAATTTTGGCATTATTCTTAAAAGTTCCCCAATCAAAAGACTAATGTGGATCATAAGCCAAAAACCCTCTGAAGATAAAGAAGAAAGGGACATATTATTCTATCATAAAGGATGAAGTGAACACTGATAATGAAATAAGACTTCCCCTCCACTACTTTTTTGTAAATTCATGTTTTTAAGGAATATTCCCAATAAAAATATTAATGTTTATCCTTTATTATAATTTCTTGTGATTATGTACCTCTTTAGGGATTCTGGAATAAAAAAAATTACATTTGATTTATATAAGTACAAGGATGGACCAATGTTTATATTGAACATGATTTTTTATATAATATGAGAGATTATTTATGGAAGAAATGTTGAATTTTATTTTTAATGAAGTATAAGGTTAACCATTTA
Organism: Viscum album; assembly: GCA_963277665.1. NCBI lineage: Eukaryota > Viridiplantae > Streptophyta > Magnoliopsida > Santalales > Viscaceae > Viscum > Viscum album. The sequence continues at coordinate 1,432,301,892 of OY728138.1, read as the reverse complement.
TGGAAGGGTTGTATTTGAAATTTGAAAGAGGTTTCTGAGACTAATGTATTACTTCACCAAATAAAAATTTGTGTATATTTCAAAACATGTGCTAAACATTTCTTGATTGATAGAAACTGAATATAGACATAATGGCTAATTCTTCTATCTATATATGTTATGATATGTTAGTGCTTCAATTATAATAAATTTACTTACATTTCTTAGAGTATGGTATGAAGTGGAAATAGATCAAGGTATAACCAATTGGTGATATTATGATAATAAAGAGGAATGAAATAATACAAGTAAATACTCTCATGAAAATATTTAAACATGAGTAAATGTGTCTTGAAATAAATTTTGTTTCATGTTATAATCATTTTTTTGATATTAATGACATTTTTCAAATCCACTTTAGTTTATGGTTTTGTTGGAAATGAATTTATCCTCACCGTGTTTTCTTTCACTCTCCACCAGTATACTCATGTTATTTTTCTCTTCTATATGCATGCTTTTAATTCCAAAGTATTCCACCCAATATGGAATCTAGTTATGGGTAACTTTTTATAACTGTTACATTCTTAGCATTCCTTTTTTAAATGATGTTTTGGAATTAATTTTTATGATGTGGGTTTCTATGAAAAGAAATTTCAGGTATTAATCCTTTAATGACCTAGATGAATTACAATGGATAATTTAATTTTAAGGGGGATGGAGTGAAATATTTTGTGTCATTAGGAATTTATGTGAATAAATTAAAATGCATTGGTGGTTTGAATTGCACACTACCCCATGTTAGGATCGAGTTACACGCTACACTAAGTTTAACATTTGGTCCACACAACAGAGAGTTTGGATTATGTAACATGTGATAAGAAGTTTATATTCCATTACATGAGAAACCAGGATTAAATTTTTTACACACAATACAATGTCGCTTTGATAACTTTTGTTACATGCATGGATGATTTTTACTGAACAAAAATATATTATTAATATTTTTAGTAAAATATTATAATAATTATCACTCATCCATCAGAAGGGATGTTTTGAATAATATTAAATAAATTATAAAAATATAATTTACACATTTATATGAAATGAATTATTTGGTTACTAATTACTTATAAATGAGATTAAAAATTATTTAAAAATAAACAATTTTTTTTTGAAAAAAAACTATTTTTAAATGTTCAAACACATTTTATCACAATAAATTTAACAAACCACTTAGGGTGAATTATTGTAATAAAATTTATATATTATATATTCAATCAACTATTTGAATTTCATATTATATGTTTTTTAGATATGATATATGAATAAATCAAATTTTATGAATATAAATATATATTACTCTAAAAGGTAGTTTTACCACCTTTTAATGGATCCCTTATTTTAGAAATATTTTTTGAAAAATTTAAAAGTTATATCAGAAATATTGAAATGTATTTTTCCAAGATTAATATGATAATTATCTTCGTGTGATTTTTTTTAATATTTATGAGAAGTTTCATTTCATGATGAATTGTGTAAATACTGAATTTTAAATAAAAACAACACTTTCTGATAAGTAATTTGTAGTGTTAAATTATATTTTTAATTGGTTTTAAACAATAAATATTTCATTATTAAATATTAATAAAATTTAAGTAATTTTAATTAATTTCACATTGATATTTGATATAAGATAATTTTAAAATTTTAAATAATATCACATTTAAAACTATTAAAACACCATGAATGTAGAAATAATTTAAAATTAATATATTTAAATTACGTTATTTGAACTAATAAGAAATTATCCCATTTTTATAATCAAAATATTATATATTTTCTAATATTTCTTAATTATTTAAAAACTTTATTGGTGAAAATAGTAAAAAATAATCATATTGAGAGTGAGAAAAATGAATTTACTAAAGTATAAAAATTTTATATTAAGTTAACAAATGGCCTAGAAACTTGTTTGAAAACAAATTTAATGAAAATATACAGAACATAGCCAATATTGTTTTGAATATGGTTCATTATTGGAGAACATTATTTTAGGGATACCTCCCAATAGTGTTTACATTTTTGTAAGTATAAGAATGCCCATCCTCCTCCCATATAAGAGGGAACTCACCCCCTCACATGTTCACAAATACCAATAAATTTGTCTACCAAAAACCTACCCAAATAATATAAAAAATTACATAACATAATCCTATAAGAATACATTTTGTAATTAATCCATCTTTGTATTTGGTTTGGTGAAACCAAAAGGAGATACCTGAAGAATAGGTAATGGTCATCCACAAATGTTGATTTATTTATTCCCAAAACACCTTAAATTATATTTTTATCATTCATATATAATTAACTTGGTATATTAAATATAATTAGACTTTGTTATGTTAAAAGTATAACCTATAAATTCACATCCATTTATTAAATGTGATACAGAATCATCGTTTGTGTGTATGACAGACTACCTTCTCATGAACCAATGTCATTTCTTCTTCCATTACCACCTTTAAAGGTTAAGAATAATTATGGATTTATAGTTTTCATATAATATATAATATATATATTATATTATATTTATGATTTATTTATGATTTTATTATTATTATATTACACATACTTTCATCCTTTTTATTTTGTGAGAATACGATAATGTTATTTATGTGTACGATAATCTACCACCTCACAAAGTAATGAGAATCATTCAATGTTTACATTGACTGTATTAAGAATAGTATTAATTGATGTTTGTGATGTTTATTAAATTTTTATTCTACTATATTGATTATATATATAAAATTTATTTTATTATCTTTCAATTTTAAAAAAATGGAAATAGCATTCATGCGTACGTACAACCTTCTGTCTCCATGAATGATGTATTTCATTTCCTATTTTAATATTTTATAAATTTTTATGAATATGTCTATGATGAATATATATGATATTTATATCATATTTTAATCTCTGTAAATATGAATATCATGCTCAATGTGACATGACAAAAATATAAAAATCAAAAAATATATGAAAATCAAATCGTTTATTACAAGAAACATATCATTACAATGGAATTATTAAAAAGAATAATATAATTTCATAATAGAATCATTTATAGTATGATATATATGAATATGGTTATGTGGTACATGTATAATAATGTTATTTTTATTATATATGAGTGTTTAACGATTATGAATGATGTAAAGACATAAGGTAAATGTATTTCTAGTCTCACTTTTATTTCAATGAGACTTATGCCATATTTACCACTCATTTATTTTGTGTGGTCTATATACTAAAAAATTATAGGTTATATCATGAATTTAATTTATTTAATGATATTAAATGTTTTCTTTGATGTTATTCTTTCATGTGGCACATGATACAAAAGTTACACATATAGTAAGAGATTTCCATCTCACTTGTATTTTTCATGAGAAACAGGCCCTATTCAAAAACTAGGTATTATATATGGGGTGTATAATTACAATGGATTTATTTTATTATTTTTATACTAATAATTATTTTTATTTACATATACATTCTAGGATCTATATTTATTGGCATTATGGTCTCAATGTTACCAAAGTGGTAAGGGAGGTTTGTCTCAATTTTCCTTTGTTGAGATACATGTCATGTAAAACACCTATATATTTTGTGAGGTGTAGATAATTCCCATTTAATATGTTATATAATTAATCATTTTCTTTTCATGATGTTTTATTCATCATGTAATGTTATTATCTATTGAGTATCATGATTCAATGTCACTAATGAGGTAAGTGTTTATTGCTAAAAACTCATCATTTATCCAGATTGTTTATGACTGTGCTTATATTGAGGAAATATAACAATCCATATATGAAGATATCTCATTAAATTTACTACCCTCTAGTTATTCATTGTATATTATTTTAATGATGACCTTTTCTCACACCTTTCTACTAAATATAATTTAGAATATATTTCTTATAAAATATAAATTTATTAAAATTTTTAGTCAGAAATATTTTTTCCTCCAAAATATTGATTTCTAAAAAAATTAAAATAAATTTTAGTTTAATTTCATTACCTATGGAAAGGATTTATAAATTTTTTTGATGTTTTAAATTTTTTTAATTATTTCAAAATATTATTTTAAAATGTTCAATGGTAAGTTTCAATCAAAAAGTTTTTCAAAAATATTTATATTCTTAAACAAATTCTACGATGAAAGGATATTTTACTCATGAAGAGTTCTAAAATAAAAATCCAAATTTATTTCCCAAATTAGAAAAAATACTGAAGGGTTTATGTTTTCATGTAATTATGTTATTAAAACCCATTTATATCCCCTAGGTTCTAGGTTAATTAAATAAAATTATTTTCATGGGTTATACTATGATGATATTATTATGAAATCTATCTCTTTTCCATTGGATGAAATATAATGAAATATTTAGGATACCCATTTAAGTTCATGGGTTAATATAAGTTAAATGTTCATGATCTAGTGGAACACATATGTTTAGTTTTTATTATATGATAGGTGGTGCTTATATCTCCCTCCAATGCATTGGGTAGTGATTCATATCTCATGAGAATGACAAGAGTGGAAAATTGAGTGAAATTAGTTATGTAAGAAATGGATGGAAGGTATGTGAACCATATTCAATAATATAAGGATTCTACTTGGGATGGTGGTGTGTCCTTTCATAGAGGTATAGTTAAATATGTGTGTACCTGAATGAATTTTCACAATGTTATGAATGATCCTTCTTAAATATTAAAAATTTTATGGACAAACCTGATTACATACTCACAATTTTATGTATGGACCTGTCTTTTATATCTATTATGATATACATGGACCAAGTTTCATGTCCATAAGATTATGTGAGTTCATGATTGAATGTAATTAAATTAATGGATTGAGTTTTTCTATTTACACATGTTCATAATGTTATAAGAGGATTTATATTCTATTGGTATATTTCTTTTGACTATTTTATTCTCACGTGACTCTTGTTATTTTATTTCCATATACTTTATGTCTTAGGAACTTTTAATCCATATTCCCCGACTCATGATTATAATCACTGATATGTAGGGTATAATCTTATAATGTTTGTTTTATCTACTCATACACTTATGTACATGTTATGAATAGTTAACTCCTTTATATACCCATAATGAGAATCCTATATCTCCCTTTCTTATGTTTCCTTTCCATTTGTTATAAAGAAAAGATTCATGTATTATTACATAATGAGACGATCTTTGTGGGAAGCATTGAAGTTCTATCACAAAGTAACAAAATTGTGTTCCATGACTCCACAGACACTAAAAAATTATTTTCATTGTAAATTTACTTCTATAATGTACTGAATGTTCCTTTAAAATGATGCAATATCCATGTATGTTAGGAATAGGGTTCTATAGTCTCACTGTGAGCTGAGGTATTGAGGATGTTTTTATCACCCGTCAGTACTCCTAAGAGTGGGGCAGTTTTACTAAGAGCATATGGAATCAGTTATTGTGTCAGATTATGTTGTAGAGTATTATAAATATAACTATAGATTTAACACATTTCTTTAGGTGAAGAATAAGGTGCCCAAATGGTAGTGGAGATGGGGTGGATACATTTTTTTTTGTAATTGGGATTCCACTATCAGTGAGAGGCCAAAAAACTATTTGGGTGAATGTTTACAAGCTCGCAATGTTGGTTGACATATTAAACATATGAGAGCATATACAAGTGAATAATTTGGGACATCTATGTGTGCATGGGAAATTCCAGATTCCTGGAAATCCATTGACGTTCATTTTAGACTATGATGTCTACATAACATAATTATTCTTAAGTGGTTATTAGGGGATTTGGGAGATTTTGGTTGGATGGTAGTGTATCCCTCGGATTTGTACACCCTTTTTGTAGTTAATATATCCAGATAGTGAGTTTGTGTGAAACTTGAACCCAGGGCAGTAGTACGACAATGTGGTCTATGTATTAAACATATTATTATTGTGGAGACATGCTCCTGAGTCATTAAATAATTTCATATTGAATGAGTTTTGTTTCAATTATAAATTTGACTTTTAAAACTACCAATTGGCGTTTGTAATCTATCAAGAGAATACCTTTTATGGGAGAGGGGTTATTCTGGTTGTGTGCTTGTTTATAGTATGGGAACCTTCTAGATAGATTTATGGCATGGTATACAAAGTAAATATATCTTTTCTTCCCCTATGTGGGTAGTATTTTTCTATTCTCGATGAAAATACAAGAAGGTTGGGATATTGTAACAACTATGTTTTTCCAATGTAAGTATTTGAAAAAATTCTATGAATATTTCCCAAGATAGGCACTGAGTAGGTGCATAATTCTGGGGTCCATAGAGCCTCATTTTAGTGTGATTATAAATATAAAAAATGTTTTATAATGTGCACACATTTTTCCATAAATTTTTAATAACTCCATAATGGAGACTCATATCCTAAATATTAGATCATAGATATTTCTATAGAAAAGGTATTACCCTAGATGTAACAAAAATTAGGTCAATGTAGGGTGACCAATTGAAGGTGACCATTGGGGGATGGGGTGATGATATATTAGTTTATTTTACATAATAAATTAACTAATATATATTTAACCATTGGGTTTCATGTGTAAGAGGAGGGGAATAAATCAAGTGATGAACAATAATAGGTGTTACGAAGGGAGAGTGGTGGTTTAATAGAACATTTATACTGTTGTAAATTACTCCTGCATCATGGGGTAATGGCTTCAGGGTGCAGACTCAGACATGAAGTTTCAGCATTTCTCCACAAGTTAGAAATATTTTTCATTTTATGTCATGTTCCTAGTTTATTCTTAATTTAATGGTTTTAGAGCACTTATATGACTGTTAGAGATCCCATGTGGGTGGGAGTCAATATTTTCATAATATGTGATAGTAAGGTGCATCAGGATGATCATAGAAAAATATGGTTTTGAAATCCCAAAAACATGACGTGTAGTGAAGGATTACATGGTTTGTGTTCTTACCTTTCGGGGATGATGATATTTTAAGAACTAAATACCATATACAAGGGGTATACATTATGTTGTTGAACATAACTATATTAGATAATGTTGGATGGATCCCCATGTTGATATGAGAGAGACATTTGGAAGAACATAGGCATGCCCCGATTATAGTTCCAGGTATATAGGCACATGTAATTGTATGCATGCATGAATAAAGACATGGTCCTGGGAATTGTACAAGGGGTACACATCATGTACTACATATATACATAGTGTATAGGTATATGGCTATCTAGTTCATGTGTAGGAGAAGATACACCCTAGGGATGATGTGGGTTAAACACCTTATACCCTAGAGGGAAGGCCATGTACTCTTCTCAAAGACCTCTCCAAAATAAATCTCTATATTCCATAGTATGATGGAGGACTATGAGCAACCTATCTAGAATTGGTGTTAGAGATGTAATGAAATGTGATCTTAGTGATATGATTATGTTATATATGAATATATCTTATTTTTTGGGTGAAATCCCTTAGTTTATCCTAATGAGGGTTTATTAGAGAATTATATCCCAAGAATAGGATTCTGATGCCATATATGGGATTAGTTTAGATAGAAATATGGGTATCCCTCTATGAGTTCTGATGTAGGATCCTTTATCATCTCTTAATCTAACCTTTTTGGGCTTGAGGTATCAACATGACTAATGTACATGAGAAATGATACTTTATATAGTTTGTTGTTCTATTATGGTTTACAAAATCCTCATACATGTGACCCCCTACTGTGTTGATTATTCTAGATTTAGTTTGGGGTGTCCTCCAATAGTTTGGGTGTGATATCTAATATACACATATATCTCTCCAATGTTAGAGTTGGGGTTTGTGGGGTCCCATAATGGTATAATATTTGATTCCCAATCAGTGTAATGAGATCTTCTATGTTCTATTAGTGTTATTGGTTCCCCCTTGAGACATGGGTGTAATCCACAATCTAGGCATCAAGTACTTATAAGTTTCATTGTGAATTACGTCACTGAAATTCTTGATGAGTATATTCTATTAGATAAATTCTATTTGGTATGGAATGGATGTTCCATCAAGTTAGTGACACCTGAAGAATAAGGCCATCGCGGATGGTTAAGCCTATGTATTGAGTTTCTTTGGGACGAGTGTTACATTTGAGAATCATGTAGAATCATGTGGCTCACTGTATAGTTGAGAACATGAGACAAAGAGTGTGTGATGAGTATAACAAGGTTATTTTGGGAGTCCATGCAGTTATGGTTCATATATTGATTGATATACCATAATGAGATGATATGACTAGTCTTGTATGACCGTGTTGTGGAGAAGATGATATATATTCACCCTTCTTGAGTTTATTATACCCTCTATCTATGGGTTAAGGGGGGAAATTTCCATTTAGTATTTATCTATTTTTTTGGTTTTGGGGATCATACAAGGTATTATTATAATCATTCCTTCCTGGACCCTACCTAAAAATGGAGTGTATGATGTAGAAAAATTGCCTTTTGATGTAGTCATTAGAGGACATTGAAATAGTGGACCATAGTGACCTAGAGTGAAAATGGAGTGTATTGGTGGTTTTATTTGATAGTAGTAACCTCCATATAAGACTATGAGACTCATTATTAATTTTTAACGGTGTTTTATTTTTCAATTATTATTTCCAATACACTGATTGTAGGATATTGATGTTTGCATTCATTTTTTAGTAGTATCTTATATCTCTGCATTTTTTTATGGGGATTTTTGTTTATGTGTGTGTATAGGTACCAAAGGATAATTCGTACTATGTGTGTGAAATACCTACTCAGTGGTGTGCACTAAACCCAAGCCTATTGGAGGCAGGAAAGGGTAGTCACACTCGGCTTATCATTGGCCGTGCATGCCTTGATAGGTAAGATTCTGATATTATACCATTGAAACTAAGTAAACAACATATTATAGATAAGGGAAGAAATAAATTTATCAATAAAAAAATAAAAAAATGAATAATAATCACCAATGTTGAATAATATCGAATTAGAAAATGAAATTTAAATATGACAGTCTAATACATAAACTTAAAATAAACAATGGGACTCGATGTATGGATAAGAAAATAAATTACATAAAATCCAATAAGAGTACCTCATGAAACATCTATATCCACCTTATAATGAACTCAACCATACATAGTCAGGACATAAACCTTCAGTAGATCCCAAATCATGAAATATAGAAGATTTTCAAATTTCCCAAGTAGTTTGTGAGTATAAGACTCATTAATACATCACCAACGCCGCTTCACATAAGTGCAAAAGAGATACAAGTTCATTCCATATAGTTAAACAAAATACTTATATTTATGAAAATATATCAAAATGTTATAGACATATATCATGTCCCTAGAGACTGGATCCACCTACTTTAAAATCATTATAAAAAGAATAACAATCTGTCACATGACCCATACCCCTAGATGGAATAGTCCAAAAACATGATATTGATATCCCTCATGAGGTAATATCTCAAAGCTTGCTGATTGAGCATCTAAACCAACCCCATGGTGGAATAGACTATTAGTATAAACTTGCACACATAATTAAATGGATATTGTTATCCCAATACAGTACAAGATAAAATTGAGAAGTCAAAATTTACATCAAATAAACACGTATCATTACCCACACAATCCACATACAACAAACACACATATAGGTCTCATAGGGCTACATAGGAACACCGCATTAGATAAATAATGAAACTATATGGGTTACAAGAACACACTAATAAACATTATATGAACCATTATAAATCCTAAGATAATGTCAAGGGATTCTTACCATAGGTGTAGGGATGATATATCAGACAATTCAAATTGAAGATTTTGGTATGAAATTACTTTTTTTCTTGTGTACATTATGATAGAAATATTAGTAATTAATAATTTCTAACATCTAAAACATATTATTGATTCATTTTTATAGGACATCATAAAAAATATTAAGGACTCTCGAAATACCCTATCTTAGTTGTCTCATGAGACCTAGAGGTGCACTTATGGGATATATAATTTTGAGCCTCACTAGATACATAAATGTATAATGTATTCTATTATATATAGAATAAAAGTAATATATTTATAGTATAATACCCAATGAATAACATGTCTTAATTACATAAAGATATAAATCATACAAGAATTCCTATTTAGAATATTGAATTATATGGATTATGAATCAAATTAAATTGTAACTAAATCAATAAGGATACTTTTGTGAAATCTCATGAATCATATAATGATAAAGCAGTGATTCAAAATTTTCATATAAGTACCCTTACCTTGTGAAGAATATGAATTTTTAGTTATTAGGTACTATATCAGTACAAGGATTATCGTTGAATTTTATAAGTCAAAAGAATTTATTTGAAACAGTTGTATAAATAAGAATATGTGAAAAATACTATAAAATTATAATAAAGTCCTTCATTGTATTTGGAATATAGGATTATAAATACATAGTACAATTCTCAATGTGCATTGATATAATATTTATTTGATACTCAACCATCCTTTTTCATGGCGGTTACAACATGGTGGATATTATCCATGGATTTATACACTATATAGTACCCATATAGTGATGTAATTTTAAGGAAACAACACACTCTATACTTTATAAAAATTAGGTTAGTTTTATAGCAATGAAAAATATTATACGTTATAATCATATATAAATATACTATATTTATAGGAAATGGGAATATCAAGTTGATAATATATTTTGGAATCTATATAAATATTGTATGATAACATTTCAAGATGAAATTTAAATTAATAGGAAGTAATAACACAATTATAGAAATATAAAATGTTAAAGATCCATACTATGAAGAGTAACTTTTTAAAGTTTGAGATAAGGTATATAGTGCCTTTTATAGTTAATGGAAGAAATATCTAAAGGGGAAATCAGGGGATATTGGGGATAAATGGATTTTTAGTTAATAGGATTTTGTGAATGGGTGGGAAATTATAGAAAATGAGGGAGTAATTTAAATTAATATCTAAACATTGGAATTTGAAATATAGGATGTGGAAAATGAAAAACCATATGTTTACCCATTGTTTTGGATTATGTTTTTTTAATTTACGGCATGGGTTTTAATTTCTTTTTGTTTGATAACCATACTCTATAATTTATATTACTTTGTCCATCAAAATATATTTTTTCCAGATGATATTATTTATAAAACCACAAAATCCATTTAATAAGTTGAAAAATTACTTATAAGTTTGACAAATCATTTTAATTTCCAAAATCAATTATATTAATAAAATAAGTTATTTTTAGTAGGGGAATAGAATTTATTAAATATTTAATCATTTCTAAATCGTTATTATATGACTAAAATATCATTTTTTTATTTTTGTCTCTCACGATTTTTTTTAAAAATTTGATCATCTTAAAAAATTATAAAAAATTAACCCATGGATAATTTTGACATATTTATACACTTTTTATGAAAATAATTTTCTTTATACGAGACTTTAAATTTGTAAATAAAAAATTTATTTTATTAAAAAATCAAGTGTTTGGAAAAAAAATAGAAACTCTTTCTCTTATTAAATATTATTATTTTTTCTATCAGACATGTGTAACTATATTAGTATTCGTGGATAAATATAAAATTTATTAATTATAAAATATTTTTTTACCAAATGATTTTATTCATTTTATAAGATAGTTTCATGAAAAAATACTTCATTACTCTTACAATTACCATATTCCATTATTTAGATACCAATGACATGATTAAATTTTTTTGATTCAATCAATCATATTACGCTTTATATATATACATTAATTTCATTCAATCATTATAAAATCATTAATTTTATTTTTTTAGACATAAATAATATTAATATATTTATTTTCTTCTTATTCAAATAAATCCTCCTTGTATAATAGTTATTCTTTATAGAGTATGATCCTCATGTGTAAAATATTACAGTGTTTCCCCTATCATTATATGTTGTATGGCAATAATTTATGATTTTATTAAAAATACCATATCATAGTTTAATACTGTATTAGTATATTTTCTGACATAATACATTAAAATAAAACAATATTATTCTCTTCTTGGATTTCTCATATAGTATATTCTATTATGATCATGAGACTTTTGAACCATGAAAAAGTCATAGAGGTAGGTGGAAAATATTAAAGCAAGCAAAATTTATGTCTTTATTGATACTGGTTTGAGTTATTATTTTATTTTGAAACCACTATGATAAAAGACACTATGTTATGGCATTGGTCAAAACCACATCACATACAAAACCATTCAAGGTATTTAATCTATAGATATCTATTTTTGTGATGACAAAAAGACTTATTTATTAAAATAATGAATCAAATTTTATAATAACTGTATAAGTATAAAGATAGAAAAAAGAAATTTACATTCCATTAGAAAATTTAAAATCATTTAATAATAATATTGATAAATCATTAGAGGTTCATTGGTAGATAAACGAAAAAGAATTATGAAAAGAAAAAATTAAATTAAATTTGACAGAATTCACCCATAAAGGTAACTCTAACCATGACGTATGTACAAAGAAATTGATGCATTATGAAGATGATAATCATTATAAATGGAATTGTAGAAACATTTTAATATAATTATATAATGTTGATCTATTTGAACAGTTGACAATATATATTACATCAAAGAACATGTGGTTGTTATCATCTGACAGTTACCTGACAATTACATGAAAGATTCAATAATTCTTTTATATAAATGTTGGAATGGTAATATTACCCTATAGAATAGTAAATTAGAACATTAATATTATATTCAAATAAATTATTTAAAATATTTAAATTTTAAATATGTTTTTATGAATCCATACGCATGATTTTATAAAAAATGAGATATCGTTCAAGTGAATAAATATTCATTTGACCTTAATTTTTTTGGAACATTTGTTCAATTGTTATTTATAACAATTATTTCTCATACATAGTAATTTATTCTAATTAAACAAATTTTAAATTATAAATCAATAAATATAAAAAAATATAATGTAAGAATTTGAAAATTTTATAAAAATAATAATTTTTATGGGAATAGTATTTTTTTTTGTATTTTCATTGTTTTATGAGTTAATAGATGTGTTTGAATGATGTTGTAATTAGAAAAAGTTAATTCATGGTAAAAAAATATTCGTTTTATTATATATAAATTATTTTAATAATATAAATTACTTTATAAACATATAAAAACTTTACAATGTCTAAAGTGAATATTCTGGTTATAAAAAAAATAATTTGGTAAAATTATATTCTTATATAAAATTTTTCTGGAAGAATTTTTTTATTTCACACGCCATGAGAAAAAATCCACAACAGAGAATGGGAAATTTATATTCCAAAATGTATAATTACAAGGTATATATTTAAAAAACAATAAACAATTCTCTTCAATTTACTATAAGTACCCATTTAATACACCAATTAACTCACTCCAATGTTCATTATCTCATCCCCTCATCACTTATTCTCCTATAAATCCATTTTGTAAAGCCCTCATGATCTTAATAAATCAATATTATAAGATTTGGATGCAATACTTAGGATACGAGATTAACTTTCTCTCCCTTTATATGAAATTACGTACATTATAGTTATTCTTGTAATATTAATGTCATTATTTATTTTATACACTTATGATCATTCCAATACTATAAATTGATGTTATATAAATGTCTGAATTCTATTCTATCAAAATAATCATGTTTTATAAACCAATTTTTATTCCTTTTAGGATCCTAAATCCATTCCTTATTGTTTCAAGCCCCCTATTATTGTTATTAATTCCCAAACCATTTTTTTTCATGGTAATTCATATATATATATATAATTATATATAATTATAATTCATTGATTTTTAATTAAAATATTTTAAACAAATATTCCCATCTCATGGGCTATTGATGAAGTAATATTCAAGTATTTAAACACTTATATACTCTATGATTTTGTGTGAATCCCATTTTTATTCTCCATGGGTTATTGATAAAAATGACTTATTATGATATATGATATATATAGAACACTATAATTATTAAAAAAATAACTATTATCCCTTGAGTCTCTCCAATGAATTCTATTAATGAAATACTCTATATAGATAATGCGTTAATAATACCTTTGTTGGTGACCTTTGAAATATGGTTTACAACATTGTGGTGATGAAACTTTTTGATTTTCATATGAATATCTAATATTTATTTTATAGTCACATTACCAAGTTATGAATCATATAATTATTTTTATATTTACATTTCATAATTTAGATTTTATCCACACTAATCTATTTTATTCTATTTGCATTGTTTATCACATATTTGAATTTTTTCTAACCCTATTATATTAATTTATGTCATTAGGAAATCACATGAAGTGATGTTACATAGGATGTAATAATTAAGGATTATATAAATAGGATTAAAAATATTTTATGTCTTCATTTTCCTTATATACATCATATATTATGTGTATATTTTCTAAGAATCAAAACATTAAAATATCCTTAGATGTTATGCGATTCAAAACCCTGGGTCTTTAATCTACGTAACGAGACTCCCTCTGGATATTATAAAGGTGGTATCTCCATTTTTTATTAAAAAATAGGCTTAAGACTACAAAAAATTTCAAAAAAATTATGTATTAAATTTGCGGGTCTCCAAAGTTTCTATTAGATTTTGGTTTAGTCATATCATAAAATTAGGACTAAAAAACTATAGTATGAACCCTAGGGATAAGTCTAAATATAGTATAACCTCATTCATGTTCATAAATTATAGGGTGTGTGGTTTTCTAGAAACTACAACACTATTTGGTTAATGGAAATTTGATGTAATTGGGTCATCTATGAACATTTAGTTAAAAATCCAAAAAATGTTGGTTAATAATTTAATCAATCCCCATAAGATGCATTATGAGTGGGATTAAAACTAAAAACTTTCCTGGACCCACATAATTTTTATTATTTGGTTAATCATATGCTTTTTACAAACCATTATGAAGGACATATATATTATGTAATTTTTATTTTTTATAATGACTTATTAGCACATAATTAGACCGTTTTAAAATTTAAAATTTGTATGAAATTATTATTATAATATTATATATAAAAAAAAAATCCTTGATATGTTATATTCTTCTCAAAAAATGATAGGAAGTTGTATGGATATAAGGACCCGATCTTATTACATTACATAATCTTAAATTTTAGTCAGGAACTCAATTCTTTTACATTAAGGATATTTTCAAGTATACAGTTGTAGAGAATTTGGATATAATACATATATAGCATTCCATATTTATACAAAGCAGAAACCAGAAAAACATAATCCATTTCACAAAATTTAAAACATTGAAATAAAACATATTTTCATTGAAAAATATCAATAACATTTAACTTAGATTCTTTATTTTCCTTACACACCTTTATAACCTATGAAAAACTTTTAAAAACATGGGATCATCAGAAAAAGCTCATTATGGGATTTAAGAATAAGTAATAAAAACATTAGTCTATGAATACTTGTAAACATATGAAATAATTTTCAAAAAGATATACATGTAACCCATATATACTTTGTAAAACATGGTATTTCCATTAGATTTACACAAAACATAATGAAAAAAATTGAACCATAATGGTATAATGGGGAATTAAATACATAATCTTATAACCCTCTTGGCTGCCTTATAATTTGGAACCCTCATAAATACCTTACAATGTAACCCTTACAACTACCTTATTGTGTAACCAACGTAGTTACACATGGTGTAACCACACACTTGACCTCCAACATACATATTACTAATGAATTTGGGGGAGATATTGGTCATATAACTGATTATAAACATTTCCCAAGAACCATCATAGAATCATCAAATAATAATACCTATATAAAAACATTCACTTTGAATTTTGTAAAACTAGAAGTTTAAAAAAAGTTTTTAGAAGAAAATCCCCTTATAAATAACATATAATTGATATGAGATTAAAATAATATTAAAGGAGTATTTTTATACACTAAAAATAATAATATAACACAGTATAAACAATCTTCATTACAAAAAAACAATCTTAGTACCTCTTAATTAATGAAGTAAAAGGTTAACCCAAATAATAGAAATTTTATTAAGAATTCCCATACCTCAGGATAATGTTACTTAAAAATATATTTAAACCTAATTTATAATGGTTAAAAGTGTATTATTAATATCATAAATAAATATATTCATATTTAAAACAACTTATATGATAATTTAATAACATCATTTCACCCATTAATTCTGAAATTTGTTCCTTCCATTATTTTAGTTGCGTTCTTTATATGATTTCTATGGCTAGTTTGTATATGATTTTTTTTCATATGGAAATGAAATCCAAAAAGTGGAATGAAATGGTATTAATATGTTTCTATAATATTAAATGATTACATTAATCATTTTGGTAATATAGTATAAGGATGAATCATTACATAATTATTTAGTGATATTCGTTTAGATCATTTTGGTGGTTCCTTGATAATCATGAACTTGTTTCATCATAAAACATTAATTTTATTAATATATTTTATTAAACAAAACATGATTGAGGTCTTATAATACACATTAAAATATCATTCAACCCTTAAAATGGTTTTAGAAACATCTTTCAAGGAAGTAAAGAAAATTGAAAACACAACATCCACGATTCTGGTAAATCAGCACATCGAGGATAGTGTTTTTATTTTTTGAATAAGATGGGGAAGGGGAAGAAGTACATTGAGTAATCTTTTCAGAAACATAAAAAAATTCATAATATAGAGGATTATGGAGCATTTATTCCTCTTGTATAGGGGGAGTGAGTATAGGAAATTTAAATAATAGAAATAAAATCACATGAAAATAAATTATAATGTTTTACATCTTGATCTCTTCTCATTGAGATCATCCTTTAGGCCATTGGTTTTGACATTTTTGTGAGAAATGTAGGTGTTATATGTGAAAAAGAGAATTGTTAAGAGTATTTGGAATAACATATAAATGGTTCAAGTCTTGAGATCTGTGAGAGGAAGAGGGTGTAAGGATGGGAGTTATAGTGGAGGAGATGATGGGTTTTACATTATTTTAATCATCAGTTTAATATTTTTTTTAAAGACTATGAATAGACTTGATTAATGTGGCCAAAAATAGTAATAAATGTATGTGATTTCTAATAAATCAACATTTACATTATCTATGACTCAATCATGATTCAAAAATTCATTTATTTATCATATTTTGTTAATTATTGTATTTCCCTATTCACCATAAATTCATGTATTTCAAAAAAATACAAAAAAATCACCCTAATGTTTTTTCAATGTGTAGAATTAAAAAATTAAATCCATTTTTTGAAAATAATTTTCTATATATGATTAATTTATTTTTTAAATAACATAAATTTTATTCCCAAAAAAAAAATTTACACTTAAATAGATTTTATATCACCTTGAAAAATTAATCAATATATCATTATCTTATAAACTTATGAAAAAAAAATTATAATTTGATTTACTATTTCTACATTTCAAATTTATATTAACATTAATATTCATAAATATTTTTTACTATTAACTAAAAAACAAGATTGTTCTATCAAACTTCAAATAACATTCTCATCCCAACGGTAGATGTCCATTTTTTGAAATTCAAAACATAGAAGTGGGAAAATTATGTTTAATGGATAGTTTCTAACTATATTCATAAAAAAATTCATTCCTTTCATTTTAATTATAAAAAATTGTGTTGTTACATTCTCCCCAACTTATGGAAATTTCATACTCACAATTTTTTTATTTACTTATTAAACAAGCGAGGGTACCTTTCCCTTATAGAATTTTCATATTCCCATGTTGTTTCTCCAACCCTGTGGTTTATAGAAATTTTCCTTTACCTGGTAGATTTACTTATTCCACAATACTTACTGTCTATGATCAAGAATCTTATTAGGATTCTCTTCATAATATGGTACTCTTCCTATTGAACTACTTCTTGGCTCACGATATGAGATGGATATGGAACATATTTTCTCAAAATCAAAACATGAAAAACATTGTGTATCAGAGTTAAACATCCAGGAAAATATAGTTAGTAGGTGACTGGTCCAAAATTCCCTAGGATTTAATAATATCCAATTAACTATGGACATAACATTCATTTTTTACCAAAACACATAACACTTTTCAATGGTGAGATTCTAAGAAAAACATGATCACATATCTCAAAAAAACATCTTTCCTCCTATGGTCTGTAAAACCTTTCTTCTTACCTTTAGCTGTACTAATGTGTTGTTGTATCATCTTCACTTTCTTAGCCACTTACTCTACTAATTCTAGTCCCATCTACTTCCCATCTCTGACATCATACCAAAAATCTAGAGTTCGACACTGCTTCCCATAAAATGCCTCAAAATGGGCCATCAGTATAATAGAATGAAAAATTTCATTGTAAGAAAAATCAACTAAAAAAAATGTTAATCACAACATCTATGGTGGTCTATTGAAAAATCCATAAGAATATCCTCCAAAGTATAAATCGTTAATTTTGACTTCTCATCTAATTAAGGATGAAAAGTTGTACTAAAATTAAATTATGTTCCCAACAACTTTTATACTCCCTTCCAAAAATTAGAAGTGAACATGGGATCCTAGTCTTATGTGATGGAAATAGGCACATCAAGTAACCTAACATTATCTTTGAGGTATAGTCGAGAAATATGATCCAAAGGCATCGTATTTCAAATAAGAAAAAATGTGTTGATTTAGTCAGTCAGTCAACAATAACCCATATTTCATTGTATCCTCGATAAGTCATTGGTAGTCCCAAAACAGATTCACTAGGTATATTTTCCCATTTCCACTATGGAACTAGAAAAGGCTGAAGAATCCATTTCAAAAACTACCATTCCTCTTTATCCAATTGACATGTCAAACATTTCACAATACAATCTTAATTATCTCTTTTCATTCCGTCCCTCTAATAATACATCCAAAAGTCACTGAACATATTTGTGCTTATAGTATGAACTAAAAAAAAGAACTATGAGATTTTCACAACAATTATTTATTCACTTGATAATTACATGTCACACACAATCATTTTCCATATTTTAAAACACAATATTTTTCAAGGTTAAATTCTAGATGGTTACCCATTTTAACCAAATATACCTTTTTCTCCAGATCAAGGTCTTCCTTCTGTGCTTTCTTAATTATTTCTAATAATGATGATTTCACTAAAAGCTGAATCTAAATAGAGGTATTTCCCACACCAACAAATTATATTCCAAAATTCATAAAATCATTAATCATGGGATCATGTTCAAAAGGTAATATGGTTTGTGATGTATGAAGTTTTCAACTCAAGGTATCTGCCACATTGTTTGATTTTATAGGACAGTAATTGATCATGAAATCATTATCCTTTTGTCGTCTAAGACTACTTCTCTACCACATGATTAATTCCTTCAGAGTAAATATATACTTTAGACTATTATGGTGAATATATATTTGACATTTGTCTCTATATAAATGATTCTTCCAAATATCTAAAGAAAAAACCATAGCTACTAATTCCAAATCATGCATGGGATATTTTTACTCACAAGGTTTTAGACTTATTAAAGCATATAAAATTACCTAATCATTCTAAATTAGAACAAAACCATGTTTTCTCAGTGAAGAATAACAATAGACAAAAAAACCTATTTCTGGAAGGAAGATCCAAAACTAGATCATTCACAAATCTCTTTTTCAGTTCCTAACAAAACATCAAATTCTTCTATCCAAATAAAATTTACCCATTTTGTGTTAACTTAGTTAGCAAGCTAGATAACCGTGCAAATTTTTTAACAAAACAACGATAATAACAATCTAATCGAAGAAAATTATAAATTTATTTAACATTTTTATCCTTTTTTCCATTCACCTATCAGTTTCATTTGGAATGATCAACTATTATTCAATGATTATTTACAATATTCCAAATAAAAGAATTTTTTTTGTAACCAATAATCACACATGTTGTATTATTTAAATTGTTTTTTTCCATTAAGGTTTGAAAATTAACCATTATATGTTTTTCCTTCCCCTCTTTACTTTTAGAAAATACTATAATTTCGTTAATAAACACATCTACAGACATATCTATAAAATAATGAAATATTATGTTCATAAGATCCATAAATATAGCTGGTGAATTAGTTAATCCAAACAACATAAAAAAATCCATAATTCTTATATCTAATATGGAACATAGTCTTCGGGTTTTCATCTTCATTTAATTTCGACTGATGGTACCCTGACCTCAGGTCATCCTTTAGAAAGAATACTATGCTCCCTAGAGCGGATTAAATAAATCATCGATATGAGGAAAATAATGCCTTTTTTTAACTATGATGTTATTCATGGCTCTATAATCTATACAAAGTTCCATGGAACCATATTTTTTTTAACGAACAATAGAGGTGCACCCTATGGTGAAGTGATAAGATGAATGAACCATTTATAAAGAAACTCTTTTAAATAATTTTTCAATTCAATAATTTCTATTTGATCTATTTGATAAGGGGGTTTTAAAATGGTCTTAGTATCAATAACTAAGTTAATTTTGAATTCAACTTCCCAATCAGGTATAACCCCATGAAATCATCAGGGAAAACATCAAGATATTCATATACCAGTAGTACATCATTAATATATACAATTCCCTTGTTTTCAATAATATGTACAAGATAACATTAATTTATATTTTTCAATAGTTTCTCAGCTCACATATATCTTATAAATTATATGAGTTAATTATTTTATAAAAACTAAAACTCTGTCTCCAAAACACCTTCTTTAGCTCTACAATTAATCATTTCTTGATAAATAGAAAGCCAATCTATACCCATAATGATATCAAACTAGGAAAAATCAAAAAGGTTTTAAGGTATTTTTTTCCACATACCATAATAGAGATACTCCTATAATTACACCTTGTAATAATATTTTCCTTCAGTGTTTTAACAATGTGTTTTGGTATCATTTATTGAGGTGATATTTCAAATTTACCCAAAAAGTTATGAGAAATAAATGAATGTGTAGAACTCGTATCAAAGAAAACAATAGAAAAGTTTGACAAACCAAACAATATTCCTGATAAAAATTCATTGGATGGACCGATGTTTACTGATGTTTTCACAATGGATCTCACTACACCTTTCTAGTTATAGTCTGTATTCATTTCATCATTCAGATATCTCTTTGGGAAAACATTTTCATAATGACTCATCTCACCGCATTTAAAACAGTTTACAATTTTCTTATTATGATTAGTCGTAGGATCATTTTTATTACAATCTAATGCCTTATGTCCAAACATACCACACCGAAAATAGTTTCTGATTTTGGTAAGGCATTCTCATGGTGAATTTTGCTACACTTTTCATAAATTGGAAATTATACTTTCATACTGTTAGATTACTCTGATTTATTCATACACATCACTCTCCATTTGGACCTCTTCTTCTCCTTGTTTCCAAAGTGCACATGATCATCAAAAAATCCATTTCCACCATCTTAGCACATCAAACAATTTTCTTATAAATTTTGATGTCACGGGAATCCAATTCCCTTTGATATGTAGACTTTAATCATGAGAAAAAATGGTTGATTTTTCTGTCTAGATATAGAATAAGATTTGGAGAATACACGCCGGTTGGGTGAAATTTACTTCATACATGGCCAATTAATCTTTCTACCTCTACTTCAATTCATGGTATTACTTATCCATCTTAAATCGAAAAACCTCTAGAAAATATTTTTTTAGGAAAATACTTTTACATTCAACCCACTCTAAGACATTAATCTCCCCTATATCCCTAATATTATTAACTATTGAACACCACTGATAAGCTTATACTTCAAAATGATAAATTGAAAGACATAACATTTGATTATTTAAACATCCCATAACTTCAAATATCCTTTCATGGGATTTAATCTATCATTCATCTTCTACTGTTCCAGAATATCCCATGAATGGAAGAGGGTGTTTCCCGAAAAAATGTTCCACTATCTTCATGTTCCTTTGTGGTATATTTGGATATTCTCTTGCATCGATGCCACCACCATTTATTACATGCACCATCTGATTGATTATAGTCACCAACTTGTTGGTTACAATCCCTACCATTCCAAGCTACATATTCTGAAGTATATCATCCTTTTGGTTCCTTTTGACATCAGCATCCCGGTTTCTTTTATGGAAAACCATTCTTAATAAACATGTATTAGTCAAAGAAACATGTAAATATTTAAATTATATGACATTTCAAATTAACCATAGATAAAAAATCATATATGTTATTCTTTTAATATCATTCTAACCCCTAATGTTATCTAAGCCATCCTCTAATACCAACTATAAGGATCTGACCTTATTACATTACCTAATATTGAATTTTAGTCAATAACTCACTTCCTTTTACATTGAGGATATTTTCAAGATTAATGTTTTAGAATATTGGGATAAATTCATACATAACAGTTCATATCTATATAGATCATACATGATAAAAATATTATCCATTTTTCTAAAATTTAATAGTTTTTCAATAAAACAAGTTTTCTTTGAAAAGTATTGATATCATTTAACATGGATTTCTTATTTGTCATTCATATCCTTATTACCTATGTAAATCACATAAAAACTTGGTATATGCACAAAAATATCAATAATGGATATAAAAATAAAGAAATAAAACATTATTCCTTGAATAATTGTAATATAATTTAATAATTTGCAAAGTCATACTTGTCACCCATATATACATACATTTGGAAACTTGAAATTTCTTTAAGATTTCAACAAAAAATTAATAAAATAAATAAAATCATAATTGTATCATGGGTAATTACTTACACAATCTTGTAACCCACTCGACTGCCTTATAATTTAAAACTCGTATGGCTACCTTATAATATAACCCTTAGGAATACCTTATTGTGTAACCGGTGTTATTACACTTAGAGTAACCATATGACTAAACTACAACATACACATACCCAATGAATTTGAGGTAGATATAGGTCCTAAAATTTATAATAAACAATTCTAAATAACCATAAAAGAATCATAAAATAATAATACATGCATAAAAACATTCACTTTTAATTTTGTAAAACTAGAAGTATAAACAAAGATTTTATAAGAAAAGTACCTTACAAATAACATATAATTTATATAAGAATCAAATAGAATGAAAGGAATATTTTTATAAACTACAAATAAACATAATATAAACAAAATACATTACACTAAAATATTCTTATTTCAACATAATTAATGTAGTAGAAGGTTATCCCAAAGAATAAAAGTTGGGTTAAAAATTCTCTTCCCTCAAGTTTGTCTTACATAAAACATGTTGAAACCTCTTGTATAATGGTTAAAATAGTATTATTATTATATTACATAAACATATTCATGTTTATAATAACTTATATGATCATTTAATAACATCATCTCACCCGTTAATAATTATTATTTTATTCGGTCCACTGTTTCAGGTGTGTTCTTTACGCGATTTCCATGGATGGTCTAAAATTTATTTTCTTGTCATATAGATGAAATTAAAAAAGAAGAATGAAATGGTATTTATATGTTTATAGAATAATTATCTATTCAAAAAATCATTATGGTTATATGGTATGAGGATGAATCATTAGATATATCTTTAGTGATATCTGTTTAGATTATTTTGGGGTTTCTTTTATATTCCAAAACATGTTTCGTCAGATAAAATTATTATTATGAATACTAGTTAATTACAAAACATAATTTAGGTCATATAATAAAATTTATAATTTTATTCAATAATTAAAATGTTTTTACGAAAATATTTGAAGGAAGTAATAGAAATTGAAAACACATTGTCCATGATTTTGGTAAATCGACGCATTGAGGACAATGTTCTTATTTTTAGAATAAGAGGGGGGAAGGAGAAGAAGTAAATTGATGAAAATTTCCATGAACATGATGAAATATATAACATAGAAGACTATTTATATTTCATTCCCCTTGGATAAGGGAATGAGAAGATATTCTATGAATGGAAAATAAATGAAAAGAAATCACATGAAAACAAAACGCGATTTTACCTATTGATCTCTTCCCCTTGAGATCTTTTTTGAGGAATATAGTTTTTGGCCATTGGTGTGACCCGCCACTCTTGGATGTGGGGAAGATCCTTTGGAAGAATATTCAAAAGAACATAAGCAAGGCTCATGGATGAGTGTTGTGAGAGGAAGAGGGGGTTGAGGGACATATTTATAGTGGATGAGAGGAGGGGTTTTACATTATTTTAATAATTAGTTTATTTTTTTCTAAAGACTATGAATAGTCTTGATTCGGATGACCTAAAACAGTAATAAGTTCATGTGAGTTTTAACCATTGTCCATTTACATCACCCATGAATCAATAATGGTGAAGAAAGTTATTCTTTTAGCATATTGTGTTAAATACAATATATTACTGTTCACCATAAAATCAAGTATATCATAAAAATCCCAAAGATTCACCCCAAACATTTTTAGACTTTTAGAATTCAAAAATTATCCCCCTTTTTTGAAAATAAATTTTTAAATATGAATAATATATTTTTAAAATAAAATCAAATTTTATTCCAGAAACCACATTTTTAAAACAATATCTGATTTTATATCAACATGAAAAATTAATCATGATCTGATTATCTTATAACAGAAAGATAATTAAATAATAATATGATTATCTAATCATAAGGGAAATATTTCTATTCATATTACTATTCAAATTACTGTTCATATTACTATTCATAATGTTATGTTACTATTCACTACAAAACAAGTTGGTTTTATAAAACTACAAATAACCTACTAATCCCAACTATAGATGTCCATTTTTTGAAATTCAAAACACAGAAGCAGAAAAATTATGTTTAATGGCTAGTTTATAATTATCTTCTTAAAAAAGTTTCATGAATTTCAATTTATTTTTAAATCCATGGTGTGTCATAATGGATCAAGTAATTAATGGATATGATATAATTTGAAACTATAATCATCACAATATGATGAAATACATAGTTAAAATTATTAAAATGAAACCCATCTCATTAATGGGAAATGAAAACACGTGTACCATGAGAAATCAACAAGGAAATAATAATTATTATTTAAATCCATCAAGTTTAAATGAAAATATATTTTTATTTGAAATATTGATTGAATAATAAAAAAATAATTGATGAATAATATAGGAAAGATATCTTATGTACTCTTTTATTTTGAGTAGAAGAATGTTACTATGATAATTTACCACTTTGTGGGAGAGACTGATCATGAGTGAAAAATAATCAAGAACCATAGGAAATAGGATAATGTGGAAACTATTAAGTTGGATGACATTAAAAAATAATGTTTCTATATATATTTTCCTCATAACCTTCAAAATAGAATTGATTGGGACATCCAAAAAATGAAGAAAAATGGAAATGAATCAATGGGAAGTTTTGAGTTCAACATTACAATATTGGTGTGATATGGTTCAATATTTTTCATTGTTTTTATGGGAAAACCAATTGATTTATTGGTGAACTAAAACCTTAAATATAGAATGATCCTACAATCTTAGACATAGGGTCTTTTGAGGAAATAATGAGGTATGATTTTCAAGTGGAAATGGATTTTTGAAATGAAGAGAGGTCTCATGGAATAAATGATAAGAAGAGAAGAATAAAGATTTTTTTTTGAAATAAACCTAACCCTGATAGAGAATATAATAAATAGCAACTATTTATTTTCAATATGTTTGTGGAAAATAATATTGGGAATTGTATTTAATAGGGTAAAATTTCTTCCAATTTTGGATTATAATAGATTACAGCGCAATCATCCCGTGGAGATATAGAGCATAAACATTTAAAATATATTGAATA
This sequence comes from Viscum album, assembly GCA_963277665.1. Taxonomy (NCBI): domain Eukaryota; kingdom Viridiplantae; phylum Streptophyta; class Magnoliopsida; order Santalales; family Viscaceae; genus Viscum; species Viscum album. The sequence continues at coordinate 1,432,275,799 of OY728138.1, read as the reverse complement.
TGAAATTTTTGGGAATATATAAAATTTATAATAATGGTTCATGTGTGGAGAGTGTGGAAAATTTTCTAATTAATTTCCAAAGTAAAATTTAATATTGGATACCACCATCAACCCCTAAAGAGACCAAGGGAGTTAGTTTTTTTCAACAAAAACAACTGATGTTAGAATATCTTAATGATGTGGTAGTATGTACACCCATAATACTTTCAAAGATAACAAGTATATTTTTTGAGTTGTTTTGTATATATTTCATTATTTCATTTGGTTTTACAAAGATACACAATTAATAATTTAACTTCCATTAGTAGAGTTATGGGTTAAACCATCTAGAGTAACTATTCATGAATAAAAAATATATTGGGGTTCCCCTATTCACTTTTGTTATTAAAATCTCTTCTAAAACAAAGATGTCATTATATTGGTGGAATTTTAAAATCTAATAGGGATATATTTGATTTTAATGTTAGTAGGAAATTATCAACCATGGTGATGAAAGATGATATCATGCAGTCTACCTTTTGAGAAATATATGTCCACTATGAGTTTTTTTGTTCCCTTTGGATTTATTAACACCACTAAAATATTAATGGATTAGAAAAATTGAGTTTTCAAGGACTATCTAGATAAATATGTGGTCAGGTTTAATGAATATATTCTAATATATTCTAAAATTTATAAGGATAATGAATATCATCCAACAGATACATTAAAGTATTATAGGAATGGGGTATTGTTTTGTAAATTAGGAAAAAATGAGATCTTGTTAATAAAAAATTTGGATTCCTATAGAACATTGTGACCAATTAAAGAATATTAGTATATAGTGAAAATTAAGTATCCATAGAGTAGTGGAATCATACAATAATAGTGGATGAGATATATAGTTTCATTTGTCTAGAAGGATACTATACAAATTCATAAAAGAATATTTGATGGATTTTTAATTAATAATCATGTTAAATAAAATGGTACACTAGTTTTTCTTGAAAAAAGAGTTTGAATAATCTATTAATTCACTATATAAGAGGTTATTTATTTTAATATTGTTATCATTACCTTCTAATAGGGAATATTTTAAGATTTATATTGATAAATTTTTAATTTAATTGAATGTATACTTATGAAAAACTATATGGTGATTTAATATGCTTCTCAAGCCTTAAAAATTCATAGAAAACATAATACTATCAATTATTTGGAGTTGTATTATGTTAACTTATCTATGATTATATGGAGTCATTATATTTTTAGAGAGAATTTTGATATATACATAAATAACAAATGTTTAAATTATATTTTCACAAAAACATAAATGAATATGAAAAAAGAATATGGTTAGATATTCTGAAGGAAATGGTTATTCTATTCATTATCAATATGAAAAATAAATAAATATATTGATGTGTTAGTTATGAAAAATCCAAATTTTTATGAAATAATCAGGATTGAAGGATATCCATTGATCAAGGACATGGGAAATAGAGAAATGGAATTCAGAAGGGAAGGTACATCAATAATCCTATCCCAAATGATCTGTTAACCATTATTATTATGAAAGATTAATAAAGAACAAAGATATTGTCGTATGTTAAAAGAGAATATATAATCTATGAAAAATACAAAATTTTCATAGTTCAATGTTGTTCAAGAAGGATTATTGAGTTTTTTAGAAGTTTATGTGTCCCATTTATTATGGATATAAAAAAGAGTGTACTAGAAAATCTCAAACCAACCTGTTCATTATATATCCCAAATTCATAAAAGTGTATATATATAGGATAATAATTGGTGGGATAACATGAAAAGGGAAATTGGTTCCTATATTGATTGATGTTTGGAATGAAGAAAACTAAAGACAGATTGAAAACCACCAAGATTAAAGCAATAAGCACTAAAAATACATGCCTGGAAGTGGAAAAACATCACTATGGACTTTTCTAATAGCCTTCCAAAGTTATCGACGTGAAGAAACATCATATGTGTAATAATTAATAGATTAAAAAAATATGGTCATTTATCACTATATAATAGGATATATCAATTGAGTTCTGTTCTCATATATTTATTCAAGATGTGAAGAGAATTCATGGGGAACCACTGTCAATTATTTCAAACCAACATCAATGATTTCCATCTATTTTAATAGTCCATTAATATATAAGTAAACATAAACACGTCCTATAATCTACAAATGGATTGGAATTCTAAGAGAATGATAAAAACATTGGGATAGATGATAAGGGTTATCTCACTCGATTTTAAAAGGAGTTGAAACAAACATATTTGAATTCTTTAATTCTCATATAATAATAGTTCTCAAACGAGTATTCAATGGAACTCTAATGAATCACTTTATGGGAAGATGTTTAGAACTTCAACATGTTGGGTTGATGTGTAATTTGGAAAAAAGATGAGACATACATTGTGAAAGATTGTATAAAGAAGATACATGGGTTCCAAAAACATAATAAAAATTATCAAATTTGGAAAATGTGATGTGCTAATAATAGAAAGAAGGATATTGAGTTTCCTATTATGAATCATGAATTCCTCTATATATCATCATGGAATAGAGTTGTGATATTTATAAAGAAGGGGAAATGTAGTCAATGTCATATTTGTCACACCGCAACCCAACACTAATGTATTATTTCACTTATTCTTGAGTAATATATTTATATAAACATAATATTATCTAAATTTTCCTTATGATTTTTGATCTTTTTAGCAGTAAGTGTGTTTTTCATGGTAAGAATATGGTTTGGGGAAACTGTCAACAATCCCCTTAAAAATCATGCGGCCCAAAAAGAAGTTCTTTATTAGTGATATGGTTAGAAACATGAATATTTTTCCATTCCCATTATACCATGAGACCTCATCCTTTTGGGATTGTTTCTACCACAATGTCGATGCCTATTCTGTCTTACTATGTTTTCGAGACAGGTTCTTTAAAAATGGTGTTTTACCATTTTACCGCTCTCTATTTATAACCAAAATTTCCCCTCTCTACCCTATCCAGCCATATATCCTCATGGTACTACCCCCACACATTAAACCTTGGTCACTCCTCCATTATAATATAGATCCTCATGGTTAATAGAGGGTTTTAATGTATATCTAAAAGGTGAGTCGCCCATACTTCTTCTATTTACTCCATCCATTTTATTATTGTTTGCTCTACATCCTTGGTATTGGTGAACTAGGTTTCATATTACCTTATATCTCAATTAGTGTTTTTTATTTTGTAGAGTCCTTATTGAACTCTATTTTTTTAAAGACATCTATAAGGTGGTTTTTTATTTCCTTTGTCAATATTGATAGGATTGGAGATAAGTTCACTATGTTCACTAATTGGAATTTCATTCCTTGATTTTTTGCGTTTTTATAGAGATTCTTCATTAATATATTATGTGTATATGATATGTACTTTTTTTCCTGTACTCAGAAATTGATTTTTACTTGTTTCATATATTTTACACAATCTTCCAAAGTAGATTTCTTTTTTAAAGAATGTATCAATGATGGTTTTGAAATGTAAATAATCCTAAATGTTTGGTTTAATTTTTTTTAATGATTTTTACTATTTAAATTTAACAATTCAATTTTTTTTTATTTTGATAGGTTTCTATAAATTCATAGTGTTATAGTTTTGTTTTTATGAATTATTTATGGTATTTAAAATCTTTTCTATCATTAAAAGTGACTGAAACAACTATAAATATATATGGATATATATATATATATGTTCCCTCTTTAAACACATTAACAAATGGTTTTGTAAAAATTTACATTGGTACAATGTGTGATTATATATATTTATAGGTTAAAATGTTTGCAAGTGTGATGTGTGGTTTTGGAACAAAAAAAAATTGGAAATGTTTTTAGGAAGTGACATTGTTTCTTTTAATGAGATGAGGCCTAGATGGCACATTGAAATGTTTTGTGGAATTAAAAAACCTCTCAAAATCCATTCCCCTTGAATTGGAAAGGTGATGTATGTGTTAAATGTTTTATTTGTGATAAGTACCTAGTGAATTGTCATAATCATGGTTTGTCTGACTTGGAAAATGGAAGTTCCTGAGGTGGGAGATTATAGATTAGAACCCATGTGGTATTTTCAGTAAAGAATCTAATACATAATGGTGTGATATATTTATAAAAATTATCTTCATATATTTTTCATGAAAATTATCAGGTAGTTATCTGGTATTAAGGGTACACATGATACATTGATTTAGATTATTTACCGACTAGTGGAATTGAGTATATACCTTGATATCCCATGTGATTTGCCCCTCACTAAAAACATGGAGTATGTTTCTGAGTGTTTGGGATGCATTTAATGATACCCATAATTGATTGAGAATAATTAAATGTGTATTTATATCTTTTTCCAAATCTATATAAGCCTACACTTGAGATCACATAAAATCTATTGTACATGTTTTCTACTACCCTTTATTTTCTAGTTTTATTTAAAAAAGGAATACCTTATTGGATTTTTTATTTCAAGACACCAATTTTGTCATAGATTATATTTTATAGAAAATTTATTTAAATTTCTTTTATGTTTTAATTTATCTTTTTAAAACAGGGTTGATATTATTATTTTCTTCAAACAATTACTTGTTAAGTGTTTTTTAAATGAATGAAAATTGTTATATTTATAAGTTTATATTTTCAAACTATCAAGATAAGGATTTCCATCTAAAGGTATTGAAAAGGGAATTAATTTTCATCAAGAACCCCTAATGTGAATCTATATTTTCAAAACTACATAATTATTTTCATTTTCAGGATCTCCTTGTTAATTATTTTTTATGAAGAGAGAATGTTCCTATTTATTGCAGTGAACAATGAGGTCACTGATATGTATGTGTTGTTGTATTTATTTCTTTTCTGCTTCAAATTTTTTCATTGACCTTTTTATTGTTTATTTTCTATAATTTATATTTTAAATCACTACCATTTAAGTTATAAATGATGTGCAATAGTAGTTTCCACCCTATTTAGTTCAAGAACACCTCGATAGCCTTGTTTTGGGCCAACTTAGGTGACCAGCTCGGGGTTCATAGAAGTTATATCATGAAAAGAAAATGAGATTAGTGGGAGGATAGAGATTTTTATTTGGGGATTTAATATTTTTCATATCTAGGGTTTTCAAAATTAAAATATTTAGTCATGGTTATGTAAATTATTACCACCTATATTGAAGGATTCATGAAATTACGTGGTGGTCTGGGAAGGTTCTGACTGAAAATTAGAGTTGGATCTTGGATATTATTTTACTTTTGTTTTTATGTTATTGTGATTGTTTTTATTTTTGGGTATGTGTGGTTATTTTATAAATATAAAATGATAAAGTATATTTTATGGAGGTGTTTTTATTTGTTTCATGGTTACTATGAAAAATCCTGAAAAGAATTTATAGACTATGTGGCCACCTTTGTTGACCTACAATTTTCTTAAGCAATGGGAACACACTCTTCAAAATATTGTGACCATATTTTTTATATAAGTAATTTTACTATCTATTTGGAATTTTGATATATTTATTTTTTAGTTTATTTTTTATTCTTATCGTGGAATTAATTTTTTTAGGGTTTTACCCTTTTAATTTAAAAATGATTTTTGGTTTATCAGAATTGGATTTCTATAACAAAGGATCTTTGTTCATTATGATTAAATGGATTTTTTTTGAGAAAAAGAGGGATGTTGTTTTTCATTTTTAGTGTTTTTTTATGATGTGAATCAAATATTTAATATATAATTTGAAAATGATTTGATTTTATGATAATAGGGGTATTTAAAAATTGGTTATGGTACTTCAAATGGGAGGTTTGGAATGTGATACTGATCTTTTTTCAGCCCTTGGTAATCTAATGAATTCTCACATATGCATATTCATGTTTTTTAATTGGATTTTGATAGGTATGTGATGATTGGTTCTTGATATTGAATAGAAATATTTACATATATAACATTTGAAAATATTATCCTACATATAAGGGGTCATAATATCAAGTCATGGGATAAATAATAGAAGTGAAATGTAATCCCAATAATCATAAAATAATAAATTAATCTTTGTGAAATACACACATAAGCTTTTAAAATCATTTAATATTAGTCAAGGCTCATTTCCAAAAACATCATTATAGAAGAAGTCTATTATTGAACTCAGCTCACTCCTCATTCCTGTCCTATATTACTAAACCAGATTTATTTATCATTCAAGACATGGATATCTCCTGAGATATAAATATTTACCCAATGCATTGGAAGGAGACATAGGTACCCCCCATCTCATAATGAAACCATTCTTATGTGTGCCAAAAAAACATTAATCATACATTATAGCATAACCCATGTAATATAATGGGATTCTTAAGCATCATTCTATCATAACATAATCCATATAAGATAAATGTACTTCTTAAAAATAATTCCATCGTATCATAATCAAATTAATGTAATAATAGGGATAGAAACATAACCCTCTATCATCTTAGATGGAAAATAATTCTGATAAAACACTTAAACGTAGTTCTTGTGGAAAATATCCTTTCTTCTTCAAAAACATTTTTTTTTCTCAATATGTCATGCAATTTTAATAGAAAATATTTTAATTTAAAATTAAACTAAAAACTTGTAAAGTAAGATTCATGGAAATAATGATTTATGAAATCATAGAAATCCATTCATTCTATATAAGTTAAATAAAACATTCTCCTCATACATTTTTTCAGAAATGTAAAAAAATGACCTCATATTGTAAACAAAATAAATATTCATTACATACCATGTAGTAAAAGTAATAATGGGTAAAAATGAATTTAAACATACATGAATGAATAGTAAACATTTTATAAAATCATTTTTATAAAACATAGACATTGATGATAAATATTTCCCCTGTAAATACTTACATATAAGCAATCTTAGATAAAAAATGAGATTGCAAAATTATCCCTTACCATAGGACTAATACGCTTTATATGTATCTAACCCTCCTATATGATGATTTAAATAATGTTAATTATTTATTCCCAAATCATAAGAAATTTTATGATATCATTTATGATTATATTTTCATCTATTTGTTAGTTACATTTCATTGTCATTTGATATTCTAGCATTAACTACTTTACGTTCTTATGTATGTTTTGTCAAATAAGCTCTTATTCCAAATTTTTTATTATAGTTATGTCATTTAAATTGTGTTATTGGTATAATTTATATCATATTTATTCATTCAATTAATTTATATAATCATTATTTAATGATGATTTTGTAGAACAAGTCACATCGCCCCGTGGAGACGGTAAGCCGTATGTATGCCTGAGTGACGATATCTTTCCCATAATTGTTGATTTGTATTGAATTAGATGGTTTATAGTATATTATAATTATTATAATGTTATATAAATCATATATTGTTTTTATTCCCACCATTATACTCTTCCAAGTACGGTGATGGTGAAAAACAAATTACACCACGATGTGGAGGCATTAAGTCGTACGCACGCAGAGGCAATGATTTTGATTTTCATAGGATAAATAGAAGGATAAATATGGTTGTTTCATATTTATTATATCATATAATTATATTAGTGATACTTATGTTATTACTTTATAATGAAACAACTAATTAAGATGAAGTATAATAAGAATGAAATTTGAAAGAATCGGTAGAAGAGATTACCACTTCCTCGACGTGCCTCCTTTAAATTTCCTCTTAAGGAAATAGAGTTGGACTTTTGAGAATACCAGCACCTCTAGAATGTAACTAGGGAAGTTTATAAGATAAATGTTCAGGGGTCGGATGAGCTTGAAGTCTTAAAATGGAGTAATGAGGAGAGGGAGGAGGTTCTCTTTTATAAGAGACGAGAGGGGCACTTTAAGAAACACTCAAAAATATTAATTTATAATACATTTATGTTCGATTAAAAAAGGTCCACAATTTATTTAATTAAAATATAATATTCTTTTGGTTCTAATAAGCATCATACCATAATTTTTAGACAAGTTTTGAATATTTTTTATCCTTATCATTTTGGTTTGACCCTTATTTTTCCCTTTTTTAAACATATCGTGATATCATGTTATTTACACACTATGAATTAAATTAATTACCATATATTGTCAAAAAACCCAAAAAAAGTTATTTATGAAATATTTTAACTTATATTAACCATTTTTACAAATCATATATTTTTAGGAATTTAATATCATTTAATAAAATATTTTATGTTTAATGTTATGAATTCTGTCAATTTTCGAAATTATTCATACTTGAATTTTTTAAGATTTTATAAAAAATTATTACTTTAAAAAAAATTATCAAATCGGTGATAATATGTCAATTTAATCCATAAAATTCATTGATGACTTCAAAATAACCAAATACCATTTGTTTTAATATTTATAGATTCACTTTAAAAACTATTTATATAATCTATAAAAATTATAAATAAAATATCATGATGTAAGAAATGTTTTTAGCTTTCTAATGATTATTTATAAGCACCGAGTTATGTTTTATAACCATATATTAAAATCGAATTACTAAAAGATATATGTTTAGGTTATAATTATCTTTACTTTGAATTAATTCATATAAAAAGTCATTTTCACATCAATGTGAATCCATGGGGTTCTAAAATGGAACCCAAAATTCCCATGGTCAGAAATATTTCATACAATATGATTAGTGAATGTTTATGGTACTACTATTCTTTTAAATTATTATTTTTTACACTTATTTACCAGATTTACCCTTTAACCATGGTAAATAAAATATTTACTGAAATTATTCTTCAAAATTTAAAAAAAATAAAAGTTACATATTCACACAATTTGGACATTAAAATTCCAAAAATTTAATCCATTTATCCAAATTATAAATACATAAGTTTTAGAAATTCATTTGAAATTAATCCCATTGTTGAAATGAAAATATGGGTTTTGAAAGTTAAAACATTGCAAAAGATTGAAATAGGTTTACCTATGAATTAGATGTAAAATTAATGGTAATGACATACATTATATAAATTAGTAAATATATATTCTATTTTTACCTTAAAACCATTAAATATTATAATTTTATCATATAAATAATATCAACAAAAAAAGTCATTTTTAATTTAAATTTAGCATATTTTACTATTCATCAAAACATGAATGTTATGAGCAAAATATTTTAAATTTATCCAAAGTAAATTTTTATACCCCAATTCAAAATTACATGTTAGGTTGTCATATATAAATTATTAATGTGTCAAAATGTAATTTTAAAATTGGTTCTCCATTCAAAGGTAGAACACTAACCTTTTAAAAAATAAGATCTTAAAAAATAGGGTTTTATTCATACCCTATAACTAAAATAATAGTTGAATGAATATCGAAAAAATATTTTATTACATTTATAACACATATTTCATGTTGTTCTCATTACCAAATGTAATTCACTCAAATATAAAAATATCTAATTGATTTATATTATTCATAAATAATTAATATCCAATTAGTTCCTAAGGTATTTTCATAAGTTAGATATAGTTATTCTCAATATCCTAACAACTAGGCTATATTGGTAATTTTATATTAAGGAAATATATCAGTTCATTTATATTCATCATTTCATGCATAGAAAGGTACTGATGAATAAAAATTATTTAGATAAAATATTTCATAGAAATATCTGGGTGTTACATTATACCCTCCTTAAACTTAATTTCTCCCTTGAATATCTTCACATGGAAATAAATAGACGAGGATAACTCTCCCTCATCATATCCTAAATTTCCCATGTAGCTTCTTCAAATTGAGGTCTCCTCTATAAAACACTAACAAAGAGAGTGGTATTTTTTCATAGAACTTTTTCTCTACGATCCAGAATTTCTATCAGTTGTTCTTCATAAGAAATATCTTGCTCTAGCAGCATGACTTCTAAGCATAGTACATGTAAAATATTAGGTATGTACTTCTCAGGAGAGATACATGGAACACATCATGAACATGAGAGAGATTCGGGGGAGGCTATAATCGGTAAGCTACCATCCCAATAAGAGACTGAATTTTAAAAGGACCGATATACCTAGGGCTCAACTTACCCTTCTTTACAAATCCCATTACTCATTTCATGGAGATATTCATAATAACATATTATCAAACACCTAAAACTCTAGGTATTTTCTTTGGTTTCTAGCATAACTTCTATGTTGACTCTTAGCTTCTCATATGTGTTGTTGAATAGTTATTACCTTTACTGACATTTCATCAACATGATTAGGTCCTAATAGATTTATTTCCCCAAATTTATCCTAGAAATTTTTGGTTCTACACTTATTTATATAGAGGACTTAATAAGGATCCATCTTAATTATTAATTGAAAGCTATTATTGTAAGAAAATTCCACCAATGGTAAGTGTTGATCCGAACCACATTCGAAATCAATAGAGAAAACTCTCTACATGTCTTCAAGAGTTTGAATTGTGCACTCAGACTAACCGTTCGTCTAAGGATGATATGTAGTGTTGAAATGTAACTATATATCAAGAGCATATTGAAGAATTCTCTCGAAGATCAAGGTAAACCATATATCTCAATTAGATATAATGGATAGTGTAACTCCTTGAAATATTACCACTTCCTTTACATATATCTGGGTAAGATGATCAAGAGAAAAATCCATTATAATTGCAATGATGTGTGAAAAAAATATAAGGTGATAAAAAATAACTCAGAAAGCATAATTTCCTTTGGATGTTTTGGGAAGTCTAATGATGAATTACATTGTGATGTTTTCCTATTTAAATTCTAGTATGGGTTATGGTTGTAACATCCCTTCATACTTCTGTCTCTCAGCCTTAACTTGCTAACAAACCAAGCGTCAAGATAAATATTTAGAGATATCTCTTTTCATTCCATCCCAACAGAAGTACTATTTCAGGTCCCCATACAAATTTGTGCTTCTAGGATAAATAGAGAATGAAGAACTATGAACATCATTCAATAGGTCATTCTTTAATTTTGGTATGGGAGGAATACAAATCCGGTTTTTGTACTTTATTATTTCATCACAATCAAGGTTGAATTCCGGAACATTTCTCACCTTATTTTTTAACCCTACACCTTCCTTTTATGCCTCTTTAATATTCAATTGAATATATGGTTGAACATTCATTTGAGAATGATATGATTTCTCTCCTTACAATATAATTTCAAGATCCATATTTTGAAAACCCATAAATATTGGATCTTTCATGATCCTCATCATGGATAAGATGGCATGGTCTTATCAACTTAATTCATCTTCCACCTTGTTTGCTTTCCTAGGGTGGTAATATATTGAGCTGTAATAATCTTCAATCAACTCCAACCATATTCTTTAATTCATATTCAGATCCTTTTGTGTGAAAATATATTTTAAAATTTTATGATTAGTATAAATATCACACTTTTCACCATAAAGACAATTCCTCTATATCTTTAATTCAATGATTACCGAAGATAACTCCAAATCATGATTTGGGTAATTTTTCTCATGGATTTTCAACTTTTGTAAGGCATAAGATATCACAATATCAGTTTTCAAGAGAAGACACCCCAACCCCATCATGGATGCATCACTATAGATCAGAAAGCATTCTCCACTACAAGGTAGTGTGAGCACAGGTGCACTAGCAAACCTTCTTTTAGCTCCTTGAAATTTTCTTCATAGTCATCCATCCAAATTAACTTAACTTTTTTCTAAGTTAACATGAATATTGGATTAGATAATTGTGAAAAATATTTCAAAAAAATGTCGATAATATTCAGCCAAACCAAGAAAACTTTGGATCTCAGTTACTATTGTTGGTCTCGACCATCTTTCAATAACCTGTGTTTTCACTAGATCCATATATATCCCCTATCTTGAGATTATGTGACCCAAAATGAAAATTTTGGAAGCCAAAATTCACACTTGGTAAATTTGGAATAATGTTTCTCCTTTCTCAAAGACTTCAATACAATTTTCAAGTGATCTTCATGTACTTATTTTCTATTTGAGTAGACAAGAATATCTTCTATAAAGACTACCATAAACTGATCAAGATAGACTCTAAAGACACTATTCAAAAGATCCATGAAGATACAAGGGTCATTAGTAGGACCAAAAGGCATCAATATAAATTTATAGTGTCTATACTTTGTACGAAATGTTTTATTTGGTATATCCTCCATTCTTAAAGTTAATTAATGATATCTATAATGAAGATCATTCTTGGGAATATATTGATCCTAGTGTAGTTGGTGAAATAAGTCATCAATGTGAGGAATATGATATTTGTTCTTGGTATTTCGTTTGCTTTATTCTTTATAATCAATTTAGAGTCTCATTGATCCATCTTTCATCTTAACAAAAAAACAGGTGCTCCCTAAGGTGACGCACTGGGGCATATTAATCCTTTATCAAGATTCTCTTGGATTTTATTCTTCAATTAGTGCAACTAAATTTGGGACATTCTATAAGGTGTCTTTGAAATAGGCATATCACCTGGTATGATTTCAACTGAAAACTCAACATCACACTTTGGTGTAAGACGTGGAAATTCCTTTTGAAAGATATCATCAAACTCCAATACAATGGGTGTATTCATAATCTTGAGTTTCTCTTCCACCATTTGAGATAAATAACCATCATTTATTGGAATCAAGACACATAATATAAAAGAAATTTTCAATGGAAGGTTATGTTCATTCATGCACTGATAGATGATCATTTATGGATCTGGAATATGAAATGTGACTTCCCTTCATTGAAAATTAATTTGATGTCCATATAAATATATCCAATGCATTCCAAGAATCACATCAAACTCCACTATAAGAAGTATCACAAGATTAACAGGAAGCACTTTCCCACAAACTTCAATTGGAGAAGAATTGTAAAATTTTTATGGGACTGTTGTGCCATTAGGACTTGTCATAGTTAACTCAACCCCTAATTTTTGAGGTAATACGATGATTATGTTAGAAAATTCTTCAGAAATAAAATATTGGGTTGATCCAAAATGAAATTAATCATTTTCTACTTTAGAGTGGATGGTATTTGTACCTTTCACAACTTAGTTATCTTACTCCATGTCACCAATAGTAATTTCATATGACTTTACTTTTTCTTTGGCCTTAAGAGTTTATTGACGTCGATCATCATCAATAACCCTTGGATTAGGGCATTGATTCGCATAATGCCCCATTTCCTTGCACTTGTAGCATTAAAGTGGAGGAGTTGCATTATGTGTAGCCTTTTTTTATATCATTAGACATATTTTTCTCACCACTTTGAAATTCAATTTCCCAATTAAATTTTTTTCCAAACATAAAATATTTACTAGTACAATTAAGTAAATTCCTTCCATGTTTCTTTCAACACTTTTAGCATAAGGGAAAACTCATCTTATTTTCAGTGTGGTCAATATATTTTCCATTGAATTACATTTTCTTCTTCTTATCACACCCATATGAATGATGGGTTTCTCCAATATCCATCTCAACCTTATGAGCACATCAAAAAATTTCCTCATATCTATTGAAGTCCCTTATGGATTATTACCTTTAGAAGATTGGTTTTAATAAACTATAGAATCAATAACTCTTACTCACATGTTGGATAATAAATCTAGAAGCATTCATTGAATGTCTTGTAAAATTTTTTTTGTAGGTACCAATGTATTCATCATACTTTTTATTAATTTCATGAAACTCATTATCTATCTTTGTTTGCATAATATGAGGAAAGTACTTATTAAAAAATATGTTCATGAACTCACCCCATTCTATGGACTCAATTTCATCTCATTACCTCGTTTTCATTATACGATTCCACCATATATCAGCTTCAATATCTAAATAATATACTGTAAATATGACTTTATCATGATCCGAACATTATAGAACTGATAATATATTTTTAGCGGTACTAATCCATTGTTCATCCACTAATGGATCAGAAGACCCACTAAATAAAGGTAGACGCTGCCTCATGAAAGAATCACAAGAATGTTTCCCCTTACTTTACATTTTTGGAAGTCCTACATGATTCATAGCTTGATAAAGTTATGTGATAATGGCTACAAGATTTTTTATTCCAACTTCCATAACATTTGGTTTCTTTGGGGGACAATCATTGCATTTCCCGTTTCATTCAGCATTAATGCGGTTCCTTCGGGTTCCAGCGTTTCACTAAAACCAAGATGTATAGTCTGAGCAACACTAATCATAATAGGAAAACCACATAATCATGAGTAAAATATCAATTTAAGAAACATTAGGTTTTATCCTAGGTTATTTATGGTCGTTTCTAAAACACTAGGGTAGTATCCTATACTTAGACATATCCTTATGGTTCATACTAAGGATTTATCATCCTAGTTACCAAAGGTTTACTATACCTTTCGTCTAATAACAACTATACAAAAACATAATTTACATACGTTTATATTACTTCATAATAGATTTATATTGATTACAACATATTACAAAACCACAATAGGACCATATATGTATAGTGTCTTTTGAAACTAGGAAACATAAATAACTGGTCATAAAAAATCTATATTATATCTTGTTTATTTCATCGTAACTGGACTCCTTTTTGGAATATCATTCTTAATACCCTTATTCCTGACATGGGGAAAAGAAACATACAAAAGGGTGATCTCAAAATCTCATTGAGGGTAAATAATGGAAATATCAATCATATATAATATTTGAAAATATTATCCTCCATATAAGAGATCATAATATCATGTCATGGGATAAATCATAGAAGTGAAATGTAATTCCAATAATCATAGCATAATACATGAATATTTGTGTAATACACACATAATAATAAAAAATCAATTCATATTTGTCATGGCTCATTGCCAAGACCATCATAACATACAAAGTCCATTACTGAACCAAGTTCGCTCCACATTATATATGTGTATTACTAAACTAAATTTAGTTGATGTTCCAGATATGTCTATCTCAAGAGATATAAATTATTTTCCAATGCATTGGAGGGAGATACAAGTCCCACATTTAAAATAATGAAACCATTCTTATGTCTGCCACAAAAACACAAATCATACATAATAGTATAACCCATGTAATAAAATGGGATTCTTAAACATCATACCATCATAACCTAATCCATATAACATAAATAGAATTAATTAAATTAATTACATCATAATTTAGTAAAACTAAAGTAATAATAGTTATATAAACCAAATCCTATGTCATCATATATGGAAACTAATTTTGGTAAAACACTTGGACTAGATTTTGAGGAAACCATCCATTCTTCATAAAAAACATTTTCTTTTCTCAATATGTCCTGAAATTTTAAAATAAAATAAGTTAATTGAAAATAATTGTGAAATCATGTAAGGGAATATTTATTTAAATAATGCAACATGAAAGTGTAAAAATCTTTTCATGTTGTATAAGTTAAAAAAACATTCTCCTCATATTTTTTCCAGAAAAGTCAAAAAGTACATCGTATGGTAAACAAATGAAATATTCCTTCCATACCATGTAGTAACATTAAAAAATGAATAAAAATGACTTTAAAATAAATGGAAGAATAGTATACATTTTATGAAAACATTTTTAGAAAACATGGGCATGGATGATAAATATAACCCCAGTAAATAATAACGTATAAGTAATTTCAGATAAAAATGAGATTGAAAAATTATACCTTACCTTAGCTCTGATATGATTTATATATATCTAAACCTACTTTATAATGAATTACATAATTTTAATAATTCATTACAAAATCATAATAATTTTTATGACAACATTTATGATTAATTTCTCATCAGTTTGTTCGTAACATTTCATTATTACTCGTTATTCGGGCATTATCTCCTTTATGTTCTTATTTATGTTTTATCAGATAGGTTCTTAATTATCTTTTTTTATAGTTATATCGTTTTTAGAATGGTGTTATTATAATGTATATCATATTTATTCATTCAATTCATTTATAAAATCAATATTTAATTAAGATCATGTATAACAAATCACATCGCACTGTGGAGACAGTAAGGTGTACAAACGCACAAGAAATGATATTGTTCCATTAATTATTGAGTGGTAATGAATTGGATTTTTTATAGCATCTCAGAATTAATATCATGTTATATTAATCATATATAGTTATTATTTCCACCATTATACCCATCCAAGTAAGGTGATGGTAAAAAACATATGACACTACAACATGGAGGCGGTAAACAGTACATACGCACGCACGGTGATTTCATTTTTCGTAGGATAGATAGTAGTTGAAATAAAGTTGTTTCATATTAATAATTACATATTATTATATTATTGATAAATATGTTATTACATTGTAATGAAACAACTAATGAATATTATGTTTAATAAGAAAGAAATTTTAAAGAATCGGTAGAAGAGATTACCTATTCCTCGATGCGCCTCTTTTAAGTTCCCAATTAAATAAATAGAGATGGCCTTTTGAGAATACCAGTACCACTAGAATGTCACTAGGGATGTTTATAAGATAAATGGGTAGGTTTTTTCTAAGATTGGTGTCCCAAAATTGAGGGAAGAGGAGAGGGAGGAGGTGCCCTTCTATAAGAGAGGAGAGGGGCACTTTAACAAACTCTCAAAAATATTAATTTACAATAAATTTAATTTCGACTAAAAAAGGTAAAAAACATATTTAATTCAAAGATAAGATGTTTTTATATTGAATAAACATAATCCAATAATATTTAAAGAAACATGGAATATTTTATTATCCTTATCTTTTTATTTTAACCCTTTTTTCCATTTTTCATTATTACCGAGATATCATGTTATTTACACATTATGGGTTAATGTAATTATCATATCATGTCAAACGACAACAAAAAATTAATTTATGATTTATTTAGACTTGTATTATCTATTTGGACTAATCTTATATATTTAGGAATTTAATATAATTTAATAAAATATTTTATGTTTTATGTTATGAATTGTGTCAATTTTGGACCCTATTCATACTTGACATTTTAAAAACTCATAAAAACTATATTCTATAAAAAATAAGGCATTAAATAAAAGCTAATATGTAATTTTTTTACAAAAAAATCGTGGATGACTTCAAAATAACCAAATTACATTTGTTTCGATATTTATAAATTCTCTTAGTAAAACTATATATATAATCTCAAAAAATTATAAATAGAATACCATGATGTAAGAAATATTTTTATCTTTTTAATGACTATTTATAAGAATAGAGATAATTTATATAACCATATATTAAAATAGATTTATTAAAAGATATATGTTTAGATTATAATAATCTTTATTTTAAATTAATTCTTATAAAATGTCATTTTCACATCCTTGTGAGTCAATGGTGTCCCAAAATCGACCCAAGGATGTCCATGGTCAGAAATATTTCATCCAAAAGGATTAGGAGACGATTTAGGGTTGTATTAAATTATAAAATTATTTTTTTACCCTTATTAATCACATTTACCCTTTAACCATGGTAAATTAAATAATTACTGAAGGTATTATTCATAATGTACAAAAAATAAAATGTATCTATTCACATAAATTGGAACATATAATTCCATATATGGAATCCATTTCTCCATATTCATAACACAAAAGAATCAGTAATTGATTTAAAATTAATTCTGTTGTTGAAAAGAGAATATATTCTTTAAAAGATGAAACATTTCAAAAGATTGAAATGTTTTTACCAATGAATTCAATGTAAAATTAATACTAATGATATACATTATATTAAATGGTAAATATATACTCTATTTATAATTTAAGAAAATTAAATATTATAATCTAATAATATAAATTATATCTATGAAAAAAGGTTTTTTTAATTAAAATTTTGGGTATTTTTTTTATTCCTCAAAAAGTGAAAGTTAACATGAAAATATTCAAAATTTATCAAAAGTAAATTATTATATCCCACATTAATATAACATTTTTATGTTGTCATATAGAAATTATTAATATTTCCCAATCTTAATTTAAAATCAGTTCTCCATTCCAAGGTATAAAATTAAACATTAAAAATAGGCTCTTATAAAATAAGGTTTATTTCATACCCTATAACTAAAATATCAATTTCATGAATAAAATATATATTTTATTATGTATATAACACATATATCTCATTAATCTCATTATTAAATATAATTCACTCAAAAATAATAATATCTAATTGATTTATATTTTTCATAAATAATTAATAGCCAATGAAATCATAATGCATTTTCATAACTTAATTATAATTATTCCTACTAAACTAACGACTAGGCTATAAAAGAAATTATATATTAATGGAATATCTCGATTCATTTATTCTCACAGTTTCTTGAAAATCAAGCTACTGAAGAATAATAATAATTTATATAAAATATTTCATAAAAACATTTATCTGTTACAACTATTGTAATTTTTCTTATCTTTTTAGATTATTTTAATTTCTGGAAATGTTTTGTAAATGATATTGTAATTTTTTCATATTTAGTGGTTGTTTGATGTTTCCTTTTTACTATGTGGGTTCTATTTTGTTCAATATTTATTGTATTGATGTTATAACATTGTGTTTTCTATTTTTGATATTGAGAAGTGGTGTTTTGATTTATTATGTATTTTTTTATGGTTTTGTGCTTCTTGTTTTATTTGTATTCCATTCCAGCTACAAGGATATTTGAAGAGGATCTGCGAGTGGTTCATCCACCACATGTATTTTGGTTGATGAAGTCCCTTATTAGTCATTCATCTCATGTGTTCTAGATATAGAGCATGGTGATTCTTATCTAACTAATAAGTTTCCATAATTTATTCATATTTTCCTAGAGTTAAAGCCTTTTCATTTACTCAGGAAGCCATAGATCTGGAAATTTGAGAAATGATTATGAAACATTGAGTGGATTTTGGTTTTGTTTGATATTCCAAAAACTTGTAATATACGTTTAATGATATTTATGATAATGTTCCAAGGTTGGAGGTGGTAAAAGTTCAAATTTCCATCTAAAACATTGTAAGACCACTCCTAGAAAATCATTAAGAACTTATTCATTCGGTGGTCCTTATTTGAAGCCATCAATAGTACTTAAAGAAATATAATTTTACTTCCTTGATAAAGGGAATATATTTATTTGGACTGCAAGAAATTTTTTTCCAATTTGGAATCATATCTCCCAAAAAATGCCATGTATGAATCACTAAAGGCTCTGTTATTTAAAAAATGAATCTAAAAAAATCTATTTATAGCTATTTATTCATTCCTTAACACTTAAAAGAAATCAATGAGGTGGGATATTTAGGCTATGGACAATTATTCTTGTGAACCAAATTTTGTCCATGTGTTTCCTTTCCCTAGGAGAAATAGTGATGGTTACTATAATGGTAAAGGAGGGACATATGCTTCTATCTTGGAAGGAATTTGTATAAATGGTCTATCATAATTATTCTTACCAGAATCACCCAGGAGTAAGTCTTGTCCGTTCCATAAATGTGAGCATTTAGGGTTTAATAAGTCTTCATGTTATGAATAAATAAAGTCCTACAATACCTGTGGTTCTTGGGTCATCTATAATAGTTTTGTGGTGTATCCAAGAATAAAAAGGAAGTTATATTAAACCCTTTTAAGGAACTCCATCCTATTTGGAGAATCATCATATAGGTAAAGGCTATTTTTAGAGTTTCTTATTTTGTAATTTTTCTCTATTCTACTTTTTGTTTATGGTGGTGGAGCATTTTTTTAGGGATGGCAGTGGATGTTTTTATATTTTGGGTGTATTATTTTAATAGAAATTTCTATCTTAGAACATTTTGAATAATGTATTTTTCAAATGTAGGAGTAAATAATTCCATATATATTTTATTCTAGTTTTTATATTATGTCATTATTTTATTAGGTTTTAAGTCTCAAAAAACCAGGGTTTGATAGGAGTTCTAATATTCCTTGGAGGCCATCAAAAAGGGAACTCGTGTTTACCCCCCTTTATGGGGAAACCATTTACTCTTACCCAACACGACACGGGTCAGGGTATCTAGTTGTACAAGATAATGGGTCATGTGACAAATTCTTTGGGGCATCTCGAACATACCATGATGATTTCATTTAGTGACTTCAATGTTAGGGGTTGGGGTATTCTTGATTTTGAAAGAATTTTTAGAGATGTGAGACTCAATCATGGTCTTTTGAATTGTGGTTTTGAACCCTTTGGTATTATTAGATTCTTCTCAAGATGTTATGAAACTTCCCTGAGGATTTTCTTAACAACATATTTGGATTATAGGATTTTGGTTTTGATAGGAAAATGATTTTTTTATTTCTAGACTTTGGGTTGGGATTGATTCATTATGGGAGGTGTTTCTTCCTTTTATCATGTCATTGTTAATGTATTATTTGTAATTTTTTGGAGGAAGAAAGGTTAATATAAGGGAGAATTATCAAATTACAACCTGACACTACTGTGTCATTTAATTTATTTTCTTTCATATATGTATCTCCATTTCATTAAGTGTTTTCACCAATATTTTTAGATTTTTTTGGAGGCAAATGGTTGGCACACAATTGGTGTATGCTTAGTGGAAACGGTTATCCAACCCCTTTAAAACGAAGTGGCCTAGAAAAATGTTCATTATTTATGAATTGGTATATACACAATAT
Source organism: Viscum album (assembly GCA_963277665.1). Classification (NCBI taxonomy): domain Eukaryota; kingdom Viridiplantae; phylum Streptophyta; class Magnoliopsida; order Santalales; family Viscaceae; genus Viscum; species Viscum album. The sequence goes on along the minus strand of OY728138.1, from coordinate 1,432,255,082 downwards.
TCTAGTCTCTAGTAGAAGACCATGAAACCTCCTCCCTTTGGGATTATGGAAACCATGTGGTTGGAACATGGACATGTGGACAATGTGTTCAAGACATGTGATATGTCTTGTTTCGTTAATAATAATGCCTTACTAATATACCCCTCTCAATTATTAACCAAAGTGACCACCTCTCTCCCCCACTTGACCCTATCCTCTGATGGTGCTTATCCCATTCCCCTATCATTTGTTTCTCCTCCACTTTATTATGGATTCTCATGGTCTCCTCATGTTTTTAGTATGAAATTTTATGGTATACCTCTATGCATCATTATCTTCATACTTATTTTATTTTATTTTAGTTTTCAATTATTCTCCCATACTGATGAAAAAGTTTTAATATTACCTTATTTATAAATTGGGGTTTTTTTTTGTTTTATAGGTTTCTACTTTGAATCTCTTTCATATGTGGACTTCTTTATGGTGGATATAGGTTACTGTCATTAAAGGAGAAACAATTTAAGGTGGGTTTCCTATGTACAAAACATTAGTCGAATTTCATGATTCCTTGGTCATTTTTGAAAGATGATTTTAGTAATATATCATGTGTAAATTATATGTAAACGTTTTTAGGTACATGGAAATAGATTTACTATTGTTTTTCATATTTTTCTGAAGCTTCAAACTTTGGTTTATTTCTTAAAGTATACTTCCATGATGGTTTTGAAATGCTAATAATGATAAATTTTTTATAGATTTTATATGTGATTTCTATCATTTAAATTAGATATTCTAAAAGTTTTTTTATCTTTCAACCCATTTTCATAATGGACAAAATGGTATAATTTGATTTCTAGGAAACCATGAGCGAATTTCAAATCAATTGGATCGTAGAATGAGAATTAAACATACTTACATATATATAAATATATGTACATAACCACAATATTCACATTAGATATTGGTGGTTATTATATATATATGTATAGATTCATATGTATTTATGTGTAATGTGTGGTTCTGGAACTCAAAATATTTTGGAATAGTGTTTTATAGAGTTAATGTTTATATTTTAAAGTGTTGAGGAAAATTTTTCACTTTGAAATGTTTTAATGAAATTTGAAAACACCTGTTATGGAATCCCCTAGAATTAAAAATGTGATGTATGTGTTAAATGTGTGATTTTCGACAGGTTCCTTATGAAGAGGAATAACGGCCTAGACATTTTGAATAATAATTGTTTTTTGAAAATGAATGTTATATTATTTTGTACTCAATATAACAATATCCCTTTATTAATGAGGTGAGTATAATATAAGTGAGATTTTAAGGTTTCAACATTTATATTACCATTGGTCAATATGACCTTTAGAAACAATACTCTTAATTTTATGATTAGTGATTATATATAGAAGTGATAATGGTTATTGTTGTAGAAAAAAGAGTTGATGGCCTCATCTAGTAGGCTGAAGCCATACGAATCCCATTTTTTAGAGCTTGGGAAGGAGGTGGAATTATTAGGATTTGTTCTTGACCATACCCAAGTCTAACATCAACATGTTAAGCTAGAATAGAGTCACCTATGAGAGAAGTTAAATTTTTAAAAATCACCACTCGAGCAAAGTTGTCTGAGCCTCCCAATGATTCTACCACCATTGGACATGTAACTCTTAGGCATATATGGGTGTTAGAAGGGGTTATGTAATAACACCTTAATTACATTGTGTAATCCCTTGGTATAAATAAAATTTTAATTTCATCATTTCTATTTTTAGAATAGTTTTTCTTAATAAAATAGATGTTTAATTAAGAAAATTTGATAAACAATCTTTAAAAGTAAAAAATGTTCTTTTCCATGATTTTCTATACATAGAGAATTATTATAATAAAATAAAAATATTTTTTAAATTTCAACTTTAAAAATTAATATACGTTGAATTTTTGGTTTTTTTCTAAGACGTCTCATATTATTGATGAATAGTAAAATACTGAGTGTTTTAAATATTTTTTTAATAATTGATACTGTGAAATGATTTTTGAAAATTAGATATATATATATATATATAATGTCTTATAAGATCATTATGAATAGTAATAGTACCCTTATTAATAGTAATATAACCAATGAAATAGTAACTTCACCCAAGGAAGTGTAAATGTAATTTCTTCATCTTGAATGGTAATGTTATATATTTGTATAAGTAAATAACTGTTTTAGAACTGATTAGTTAAGTATTAATATTTGTTTTGAGTAAACATTGATTTTAAATAAAAAATAAATTTATCATATATAGAAGATTATTTTCATAAAGTGGAGTATGTTTTTGAATTAAGAGCATCAATATTAGGTAATAGGGAATTTTTTATATTTTTAGTATTATTTTGTTTTTTGAGTGAATAGTAAAAAATACAGTTTTTGAGTTTTCTATGTGTTTTATGATATCATAATTATGTAATATGTAATTTAAAATTATGGTAGAACCATTTAGGTTAACACATTATATGAGGTGTCCCAAGTGTCCAAAAAATGGGAAATACCATGGGAAAGGCCATAAGTTTAAAAATACCACCGATGAGGTGTCCATGAAAATTAATTAAAAACTCTATCTCTTTTATAATAAATACCAAGACATTAAAGAATTTCTCATCATTAAAAATTCATGATCCATGAATTTTGACTAGTTCTACCTTTTATGGAGTCCACTAGAGGTGTCCTCAAGCCCTCAAGGTCCCAATAAGAGTTTTAGAAGTTACTCTTCAAGGTAAGGGAATTCTCAACTTCTATTTTCCTTTCAAGTTCTATTTTATTTGGTATTTATTTTAAATATACCTATCATTTTCTTATTTACATTTTATTCTATCTTTATATTGTATTATGACCCTTTTATTAATGGGTGACCCTTATCCCTTTTATTTTAAATGTTTTCTAAAACAATGTTTCATACATGTTATGCTGCAGAATTTTCATCTCAAAATCTATCCTCTTTTCTCAAAAAAATCATTTATTTTCATTATGATAATACCCAAAAAACTTCCATTTCTAGGAGTATTAACCAATACATAAAAATGAATTATTTTGTTCTGGAATTGACGTACATGAAACTGTCATTTCTTTTTCGTGGGTTATAAATGACATAATGATTATGTTTTTAAGAACTTTTAAAAACACCATGATTTTGATATGAAACACATATATTTTATTCTCCTTGGGTTATTTATGAAATTATTGATTTATATCTACATGCATCACATGAAAATATATGAATATTAAGATTTATCCATGAGAGTGCTCCAATGTATTGAGTAAATAAATTAATATAAAGAGATTATAGGTTTTAAGATACCATAATGAATATCCTTGGTATTGATTAAGCAACTGTTTCCCTCTGGAATTGGGGATAACCTCTTTGATTGAAGGTTCAAACATTATAATAGGTTTCTAACGGGTTTGTTCGTAGAACCGGAAACATCCAATGATTCTATATCCATTTGGACCTACTTTCCAAAGGTAGGTTCTCATTAATTGTGGACTGATGAGGCTTAGGAATTTTCATTGGTCGAGAGGATGGGAGGTCGGACTCATCACACCATTTTGAGGGGAATTATTGTCTACTCTGGGACTCTCTTTATAGATTTATGTTATGTTCGTGAATCCTTATTACATTACCAAGTATAAAATGAGCTTTCCTCTTGTCTGACAATCAATTATTGGTACGTCGGAAATTTAGAGAATCTTTTATATGTATTCGAGGCTCTTCATTGATTAATAATCATCTATATTTGTTAGAGATTCTTAGTTGATGTTATACTTAAAAATACATAAAATTCTCTTGGTCATTATGATGACCAAACTGGTTTTAAAGCGACTTAGTGGGGCACTTAAAGTTTATTGTCATTCAGGAGGACATGGATTATTTCGAGTCGGGATTATACCCACTTAGGGGCAACCTATGTATCCTTTATTTTGGAAAAGTAATCAGAACCCACGTAGTTCGAGTAAGGGAGTATGATGTTTATGTATTATTGATGGCTCATGAAAGATGTCATGATTACTTTTACACTCTAAGATCACGTGAGTCTTGCTCGGTTTGAGAAACAAGAGGTATCGGTGAAACTAGACAATTTGTGCCACGAAAGATGCAATGACGTGGGGATTATGTGTGTATGACTGCCCAAAATAAAGGAGGATTAATATTTACTTCAGGGAGGAAATCCAGGAATAGGGTCCATAAAGGTATATGTGCTTCATGGAGATTTGGATACTCTAATCTTGGGGCTTACTCCTAAGGAAGATGCCTATGTTAGTAGGGGACTTATGATTGGGTTTTACTCTTGGGAAGGAATCCCAGATCAAAAGGAAATTAAGACTAGGGAATACTCCTAAAAAGGAAACCCAGGTTAAGAGAATTATGGTTGGGGCTTACTCCTAAGGAGGATGCCCATATTTGGGATCTTTAAGACTGGGGCTTACTCCTACGGAGGATGCCCAGATTAGAGGACTTGGGGCTTACTCCTAAAGGGGATGCCCATAGTAATGAGAATTTGGACTTGGGCTTACTCATAAAAAGGTGGCCCAGATTAAGGATTCCCTCATCTTAAAGGATGAGGTTGAATGAATTAAATCTCAATCTTTAGTGATATAAAGATGTGTAAATCACTATATTTTTAGAGATGTTCCACGGAGTTCCTTTCAGATAAGGAATCCAATTCTAGAAATCATGACATAAATGGCTTTGAAGAGTGTCTTGAAGACTGTATTTTGAATAGGAGAGGAGGAATGGCATAAGAGGGGTGAAAATGGGGAGGAAAGGCACCCACAAAAGTTGTGGCACGCAAGTCCTGGCAGGCGTGCAGGTACTGCGTGGGCGTGCAAGTCTTGGCTGCGCAGGTATACCTGCACGGCACATGGTTACTAGCGCGGGTTTCAGCCCTTAGAGTAATATTTGGGCGATCCTTGATCAAAGCCTTTAGAATCATCCCTAGAGGCTTTCCAGAATATGGCGCGCAAGTTATGGTGAAGAATTAGGGCGGCACACAAATGTGTTCATTTTCCTTAAGGGTAAAACACTTAGGAAAGCTAGTGTTAGTGAATTCTAACACTTAGAACTTACTCCTCATGTTTAGACCTTCCATTCTAGGTAAAGCATTACCTTAGAAGTGTTCGGAAGACCTAAAGAAGAGACTTGAGAATTCAGAGTTCTCTTTCTGAATTATGGAAAAAAACCTCCTGAAATGGGGGGCCCACCAGGGGTATTTATAGGTTGGAGAAGACTATGGGTAGTTATCACCTAGGGTGCGCAAGTGAATTACACGACCAACTTCAGCACGCAGGTGTACTTGCACGACCATTGCGACGCGCAAGTGTACTTGTGCAACCATTGTAGAACTTGCACAACCCTTGTGCAATGTTATTCTTATACCTTCCTTTGTCAATTTCTGATATTTGTCTAATGGTTGAATCACTTTCAGCTAAGATATTCCCCTTTTCCAATCTTTAGACTCTGTGATGAAAGGAGTGTAAACAAAAGTCCCCCCTCAGAGTTGGATCTGGAGAGAAAAGATTATTTGACTCTGAGGAAAAAGGAGAAATCATGGGTCTTTGTGGTTATTGGTAGTTTAAAGTCATGCACTTCGGACATAAAAAGGATAATGTTTATGGTCGAAATTTCTTTGACTGAAATGGATTAAAATTGACTCAATTCCTTGACAATTAATCTGGAAACATATTACTATACTCAAGTATGAGGGAAAATATGTAAACAAGGACTTAAGAATATTTGAATCTGAGGAATGATATGAAAAAGAGCAAACAGGAATTAGAAGAAGTATTTACTAAGAATGAAGTTACCATTATTTAACAAAACCGTTAGGGGGTTGAATTATGCAGGGCCACCTAAGGGCATTGGCTTCATAGTCAAATAAATAGAATCTTTTGGCTGACCGGTCCGTTATGTAGACTACTTATGCAACGCCACCTAAAGGCACGTGCTGCATAGTCAGGAAAAAGGACTCTCAGAAATTTACTTTCCTAGTGCTAAAAAGCCAGTGAATGTTTATGGAGATTCAAATTTTAAAAAGTATAGAGTTTTTTGTATAGAAAGAGGTACTTAAATATATAAAAGATATTTCCAAACAATATTATCGAAGAACTAGATAAAAATCACTCCTACGAAGGTCTGACCCAAATGTAGGGAAGGATAATATAAACCATAGACTTGAATACTTTCAGATCATGAAAATGTATATGGGAAAAATATGTTAAGGATGTCTATTTTTGCATTTCCTTAAATATTGTCAAGACAAATAAAGACAAAAGAGATTTTCCTCCCAAGAATGAAGTTACCACTATTTAACAAACTTGTTAGGGGGTTGAATTATGCAGGGCCACAAAAGGGAATTGGCTGCATAGTCAAATAATAGCATCATTTGGGTGACAGGTGTGTTATGTAGACTGTTCATGCAAGGCCACCTAAGGGCATGTGCTATATATTCAGGAAAAAGAACTCTCAGAAATTTACGTTCCTAGTGCTAAAAAGCCAGTGAAAGTTTATGGAGATTCAAATTTTTCAAAGTATAGAGTTTTTTGTATGGAAAGAGGTACTTGAATATGGAAAAGATATTTCCAAACAAGATTATCAAAGAACTGGATGAATATCACTCCTATGAAGGTCTGACCCAAACTTAGGGAAGGAGAATATAAACCATATACTTGAATACTTTCAAATCATGAAAAAGGATATGGGAAAAATGTGTTAAGGATGGCTATTTTTGTAGATCCTTACATATTGTCAACACAAATAAAGAAAAAAGATATTTTTCTCCCAAGAATGAAGTTACCACTATTTAACAAAACCATTAGGGGGTTGAATTATGCAGGGCCACCTAAGGGCATTGGCTGCCTAGTCAAATAATAGCATGGTTTGGCTGACATGTCTGTTTTGTAGACTGTTTATGCAAGGCCGCCTGAGGGCACGTACTGCATAGTAAGAAAAAAGAACTCTCAAAATTTCAAACCTTTTTGTGACTAGAAGTTAAGAAAAGGGTTATGAAGATGTGAAAATATTTATGGTTAGGATTATGACACATAAAGATGGGTATTGTCCAATGTATGCAGATATACACATATCAATGCTAACCATAATCATGTTGTGGCTGGGTCCTGAATGGAAATGTTGGACTTCACCACGTATCCCATAAGGATGGGAATCAAGACATATGTAGTTCTTAAACAACAGTTTAACGTCGTGTGGGACAAAAGGATTGGAGATCTTAGTTTAGGGTCATAGATCTTGGACCATTATAAGAAATACACAGTGTGTGTTTTCATGGGGACTTTTCAGCCAAGGGACTGAAAGTGAAATTTGGGGTTAGGCCAAAAAGACTTAGGGTTGGATTCTAGGGACATTCGAATATTTCTATGTGTCCCATAAGGATGGGAATCAAGCCCACATAGTTCTAGAACTACCCTCTATACAAATTTGGTTCGTACCTGTGAAGGGTGAAAAGGGACTTTAGTGCAATGATGTTTTAACCCAAGATAAAAGGTTCAGGCATTGCAATGTATGCACGTAGTATTTGGAATGAAACATGATTTAATATCAATGTAAATAATGATTCCCTCTCAGGTGAGGGTATCAAAGAATATTATAGTTTATTTTCATACTGGAAAAAGGTGTTGTAATGTTTAATGTCATATAGAAAGGATGAAAGTGAACCGATGTAAAGATATTGATTCTAGGGGAGGTTTCACGAATCAACATCGTATGAGATGGAGGTGAACCGATGTGAAGAGATTGATTTTGGGCTTGATCATTGAGAGGCTTCCTATGTACCCAGCCCGGAAGACAAGGATCAAAGTCTGCGTAGTTCAATTAAAGAATTAATTAATGATCAAGATGTTCTTGGGGGCAACGACCTAAAAAATGATGTTGCTGGGACTTACAGATGTTTAGTAGCCCAGAGAGAGCGTAATGGTTGAAGTTTTCTCTAAGATCATGTGAGTCATACTCAGTGTAAGAAACAAGAGGTAACAACAACCTTAACGATGCACGGTTTAATGTCATGAAAGATGTATAAATGACTTTCTGTACAGTTTAGCATCATGTAGTTAGGACGATGGGAACAATATAGTTTAACGTCATGTTGGAAGAAAGGCGGACTGTGCAGTTTAATGTCATGCAGTGAGGACAAAATAGTACACCATTAAAGTTATGTTGGATGTATTAGGGACTTTTTCACAGTTTAATGTCATGTTGGATGAAAAAGGGATGATACAGTTTAGCATCATGTTGGATGTAAGTTCCAAGAGTTTAAGTTCGTATGCATGGACCATGGATTGTGCAGTTTAACGTCATGCTGGATGTAAGGTATGTCTGTACAGTTTAGCGTCATGTAGTTAGGACGTCACAGTTTAACGTCATGTAGTGGGGGTGGTAGTCCGATAATCCCATAATGCATGGAAGAGTTTATCAGGCCATGATTTATTATCTTTGTCCACCATATTTTGCAGTATATTTGATAGTGTCATATTGAAGAATTATATCTGGCCATTGGCCGCTGCATGATACCGAGATGAATGGTTGGATTTGATGTTGTATTCTTGATACAATTTCTTCACCTCAGATGAACAGAAGTTAGTGCCATTGTCCATCAATCTGGTATGAGGGACACCAAATCTAGTAATGATGTTAGACTAAATGATGCTAACAATGAATTTAGAACTGACTTCCTTGAGAGGTATTACCTCTGCCCATTTGGAAAAGAAATCAGTAGCAGTAAGAATATACATAAACTGCTTGGCCGTAGCTGAAGGGTAAGGTCCCACCACATCCATTCCCAATGTGGCAAATGGTCACGAGTATTTAGCTGTATGAAGCAACACTGAAGGTTGATGAATGAATTTGGCATGTACTTGGCATGAATCACACTTCTTTGTAAAATCAACACAATCTTGTATCATTGAATGCCAAAAGTATCTAAGCCTTCGAAACTGCTCAAACAGTCTATGTCTAGACTGGTGGGCACCACCGACTCTTGTATGCACTTCTTTCATGACAACCATTGTCTCTTCACCATCAATGCATCTGAAGAGAACTCCATCAAAACCACGTTTGTAGAGAATAATCTCTAGGTGATCTGGGCTATCATAAAGAGTAAATTTGACCACACGCCGTTGGGTTTGTTCTTTCCAGGATCTATCAGGTGGAAGTGTTCCATTTTGAAGGTATTCCCTGATAGATACCTTCCATCATATAGTGTGACTATACGGTTCCGGAATGTGACTAATTTCATTAATTTTCTCTATTCTGATTTGAACATAAGGTGAAATTGCACGACGGTGGGCAATACTGATGGTTGTCTCATCCCGATTTGGATTTTCCAGAGCTATGGCTATATTAGCTACTGCATCAGCTTGAGCATTTTGTGATCGCGAGACATAAGAAAATGTCAGTTCTAAAGGGAATTCTTCCATTAACTCTCTGACGTAATAATATAAAGGGATTAGTTCTTCTTTTTTGATGGCATAATCCCCATTGAATTTTTTGATTACCAGGTCTGAATCACCTTTCACATTTATGTGATTCACTTGTGCTTGGAGCGCCAATTCCAAGCCTAAGATGAGAGCATGGTATTCTGCTTCATTATTGGTACCACCTTCCCACAATAAGAATGAATAAGGTAACACTACCTTTTCTAGATAAATGAGGACAATTCCTAATCCAACTTTTTTGAATTTATGATTTTCCATTTTCCTCCCTGTTGGACTTTTGGAAGCACCATCAAAATACATTTCCCATGCCTGAGTACATTCTTGAATAGAGAAGACGTCTTCATTAGGGAGTTCAGTATCTGAAGATGTGTCTTCCACTGAAGGGTGTTCAACCAGGAAATCTGCCAGAGCTTGGCCCTTTATTGTATTTTGAGACACATACTGAATATCGAATTGCTGCAAAATAACTACCCACCTTGCCAGACATCCTCTAAGCATTGGACAACTAAGGATGAATTTGAGCGGGTTATTGCGAGATACCAATTGGACCTTGTGATGTTTCAGGTAGTGTCTCAACTTCTGAACTACAAAGATTAATTCCAGGAAACACTTCTCAATACTTGAATACCAGGTTTCTACTTCAAGCATAGTCTGACTGAGGTAGTAGAGGCTGTTTTCATTCCCAACATCATTCTTCTGAACAAGAAAGGCACCCAATGATCACTCTAAATCTGTCACGTAGAGGATAAGTGGTCTTCCTTCAACGGGTGGCATGAGTATCGGTGGACTCAAGAGGTACTTCTTAAGAATATCGAATGATTCTTGACATTCTTCAGTCCACTGGTAAGTGACTCCCTTCTTCATCAATTTGGTGAAGGGTAAATTTTTGCCTGCCAAATTGGCGATGAAAAGCCGAATATAGGATAAGTGTCCTTGAAGTCCTCTTAATTCTTTCAAAATTCTAGGAGGTGACATACCAAGGATTGAATTTGTCTTCTCATGGTCGACTTCAATACCATGATGGCGTACAACAAAGCCGAGAAATATTCCTGAGGTTACCCCAAAAGCACATTTTAAGGGGTTCATCTTTAAATTATGTTGTCGAAGCTTATGGAATATGACTTCCAAATCAAACAAGTGATTAAAAATTTGTTTGGATTTGACCACCAAATCATCCACATAGCATTCAAAAAACTTCCCTAAAAAGGGTTTGAAGATACGATGCATGACACACTGATATGTTGCTCCTGCATTCTTTAAGCCAAAGGGCATTACCCGGTAGCAAAACACACCCTGAGGGGCTCTGAAGGATGTGTATTCCTCATCTTCTTGGTCCATTCAGATTTGATTATATCTAGAATATCCATCCATAAAGGAAAGTGCATCATAGCTAGCTATTTCATCAATTAAAAGTTCTGCAATCGGAACTGGGAAATCATCCGTAGGACAATGCCAATTAAGATCTCTGAAATCTATGCAAACTCTAATTTTTCTGCTCTTCTTCTTTTCAGGGACCATATTAGCCAACCACTTGGGATATTGAACTTCTTTGACAAATTTATCTTTGATAAGCTTATCCACATCAGCTTCAATTTTGGAAGCATAAGTTGGGTGTGTTCTTCTTGTGGCTTGCTTAAATCCTCGATGTTTTTCTGGTAAACCCAAATGATGAGTAGCAACATCAGGATCAATCCCAGGCATCTATGTATAGTTCCAAGCAAATATGTCTCAATTTTTCATTAAAAAGGAAATATACATCTCTTGTTCTTCAAGAGTTATGGCCACACTGATTAAAGTGGGGCATGGATCTTGTTTTGTACCCTGATTTATTTCTCTGAGTTCATCCATGGTGGTAGAGATACCCTCTTCAAATGCTGGAGGAGAATCTATGAGATCTTCTTATTCTTCTTCAACATGTGTTATTTCTTCCATTTCTACTTGCATAGTATATGATAAAGCAGAATTTCTATGATCAGAAGAGATGTTACAATTTGAACATCTTGAAGAAGAAGCTTCCATTTCTGACCTAATTGATGATGAAGGGTCTTCCTTGGGAAATAAAGAGTAGATGATGGATTGAGAATCGACATCATTTTTCACCTCCGATGTTGCTATAACTTCTTCTATCCTGATTGGAGAAGTATAGACTTGTTGGATTTCAGAAGATGAAATGAAGACGTCACCATTTGGGCATTCATCACTGCTTGGAGGATCACCAATTTCTCCCATGTTGTCTAGATTGATTGCTGTAATTAACATTATGGATCTTTCCATAAGAGTATTTTGATTTGGGTATATGCTGTCAATTTGACTGATAGGAAACACATAATCTGTACTCACATGCGCAAATGGATTTACTGGAATCTTCTCCAAACCATATAGAGCATTAACTTTGGTAATCTCCTTTGTTGTGGATTTATCCTTTTCTTTCATGTGATACAATTCCCCCTCAATGTACTAAGACTCACATGTCTTGAACATGACCTTATCACCATATAATGTCTCAACTTGTCCATCGAAACAATATTTGCGACATTTATGGTATGATGAAGGGATAGCTGCATGTTGATGTATTCAGGGTCTTCCAAGAAAGATGTTGAAAGCTAAGTCTTGATCAACAACCATGAAATCTGAATTGGATACATGATCTCCAAACTGAGTTCTTAGTGTAACTTCACCCAGTGGTTCTTGTTCATTTTTATCATATCCTTGTAACTTCATGGTAGAAGAAGATAAATTATATTCCGTGAGGCCCAATTGATAAAGTGTACGAATGGGCATGAGGTTGACTCATGAACCATTGTCAATGAAAGATCTTCGGATGTCTACGCCATTGACCTTTCCATATAAGTTCAAAGGTCTAATATTCCCATGCACAACATAATCTTCATCTTCATCAGTAAAAGATATTATTGTATGGAATTCTACAGGATTATTCTCTATGTGATAGACTTCAGCTGTAGCAATTTCAGTTTCAAACTCATGAGGACTTGACAAAGCCTCGATGAGTGCCTCCTGAAGATCTTTTGATAGATTCGCAGCATCCATAATTGATAACATGGCTGGTACTTGGGCCAAGTGTTTCAATACATCATTCTTTTGATCCATAGGTCTATGTTTCCCAATAGGAACAAGTGGTTTAGCAGCTACCTTGGAAGCAGTTGCTTTGGAAGTTGATACATCTTGTATTGGGATAAGAGTTGGAAATATTCCTGGTTTTGGATGATTAGACCGATTAGATCTATTTACTTGTTGAGAGGATGATGATGTAACCCCCAACCAATCCTCCAAAATAACTGTGCCAGTACTAAATTATTTATTGGTAGAAGAACTTTCTTGTTCTTGCTATGCTCGCTGAAGAGCTCTACGACATGTTTCTGCTACGTACACAGTTCTTTCAGGGATAGAATTGGAATATTGGCTTCTGAAAGATCCACATCTTCCCCTATATCCTGAGCCTCTGGAACTTCCTCTGATTCCTTTGTTTGATACAGGGAATTCAGGCTCATCAAAATTGAAACTGTGACTGGCATATAGATCAGTTAATTGAATCATATTAATAGAACTTAAAATCAACTCTTCATCTGATGAAGAATCTTCCTGATTAGCCTATTTAGGCTATGCAGTTTGGTGGGACAATGACCATTGATTAGATGTAGATGGTAAGAAGTCTGCCAGGGTCAAAGAAAACTTAGGCTTTGACATGTACTCATCTTCTTCTGATTCTTTTTCTTTCTTTTAATCATTCCATTTCTTTGAGGATTTTCCCTTTGATAAAGAGGGTTTTGTTGTGACATTCATGGAAAAAGGTACAATTGATTTCTTCAATTGCATTCTCAAAATAGCATGAGTTCAGTTGATTGTCTTTCTGACCATCCAATCATCATATTTTTGTGCATTTTTGTTCTTAACTTCTTGCCACTCGCCTTCCTCCTCTGGAATCGTAGCAGTAACACATGCTACCCGAGCTGAAAAACCTTTTAATTTGACTTGTCCTGAGTCGACCATCTTTTGCAGGAGGTATTTGAAGACAAAACACTCCTGTATGGGATGCCCCAATATTTGATGAAAAGGGAAATAATTGAAATGATTTTCATCTCCTTACTTGTTTAGCATTTTGGACTATGGGAACTGAACCAAATAATTTTTTGGAGGCGAAATGAAGTAACCAGGAACTTGTTCATCTCAGAAAGATTATGTTTTGCTCTTCAGATCCTCAAATTGTTTTCGTCTTTGATCTCTTTGACTGTCTTGACAAAACAGCCTTTGTTGTTGGCGCTCAGGAGGTGGATCCCTTCGAAAAGATGAAGGTTTTGAGGTAAAAGCAGGTACAGGTGCTTGTTTAAGTATAAATGTAGCAGTTTCTGCTTTACCCATTCTCCTTCTTATAGCAGATGGAATTACACGAGATTTATCCTTAGTCTGTATAAGAGAATCATCAATCTGTTGAGCGATTGAGGTATGGTCTCGAAACCCTCCTATGTATTTCACAGGGATCAGTGGCGTGCATAATTCGTCACGTAGATTTTCCACACAGATTGGAAACACTTCCTCTTGAGGGAGTGATAAGATTAGGGAATATGTTAATCCCTTCCAGTGAGCAATGAAATAAGAGACTCTTTCATTCTCCTTTTTCTTACAGTTTTTATGATCGAAAACTGTTGTCTTTGGAAAAGTTGAGATGAATTGAAGAAGAAATCATTGACAGAGATCTTCCCATCCGGTAATTGACCAGGATTTCAAGCTTGTATACAAGACAAAAGCTTGTCCTTACAAGGTTCGCACGAAGAATCTGAGTTTCAATTCTTCTTTATTCTTTGGATTTCCTATCATAGGATCTAAAAAAGACACTTAATGCGTCAAATGCTATTCTAGGTCACCTGATCCATTCAAAATAGGGAATATAGGGTTCCCAAAATTTGATGTGGGAGAGATTGAATCTACCCATTCAGGGTAAGCTTTCTTTTCTGGTTGAACCTGTGCATGCTTCCCTTCCATAGCTTCCAACCGAGATGTTAATGACTCAATAGTAGTTTTTAACATTTGAGAAACATCCAGTTGAGCTTGAATATAAGCTGGTGCACTGACTAGAGCTTGGACAGATGTGGTGGTTGGTAATGCAACCGATGGCAGCACAACCAATTGTTGTTGCACTTGACCCATAGGATTAGACCTATGAGGGTGTACTGATAAAGTAGGATATTCTTCATCCATCTCAGTAGCAACAACAATGTCCCTTGGCTGACTGACTCCATCTATCTTAGGAGGAATGCTACCTTGAAGTGTTCTGCGTTCAACCTCCTCAATTCGTTCATTTCTTCCTCTTATTGCGCAAATCTTTGCTCTAGTAAGAGCGATTGGCCTTCTCTAGAGGGATGATATGTAACCTGATTCTTTTCCTTCCCCTTGTTTGATCCCTTTCGGAGAGGGGGAAGTGGGTTATTTGAAAGAACACCCATATTTTGGGTAAATATTTGACTTCATGTACGCACACTTTCTTAATTTGTGTCTGTGCGTACAACTTCATGAGAAGGAACCTCTTAATCTGAGTCCCTTGAGTGAGCCTCATATGGTGGATCATCAACAACAGAATTGATGAAATGATTGACGAATAACGCATCACATCCCTTATATCAGCATTTTTATGATATTGTCTTCTTCCATGTCTTTTATGAGACATTTCCTTTTATTGATTCAATCCCTCAGGAACTTCTTGACGCACCATAATTTGGAGGGAATCTCCTAATAATTTGGATCTTAGTTCCTCTTGAGGCTTCATCCCCAATCGAGAAAAGACCGACTTTCTCTGAGGAGGGGATTAATGATTTGAATATGTCCCCAGTCCAGTAGACTGGGACTGTTCCTGCTATTCTCGCTCAACTCCTCGAATTCTATTTTTCGATTCCAAGGGTTGGTTTAAAAGAGTCATCAGTCTGGAAAGTTGGGGTGGATCGTGACATTCTATGTATGAGACTTTCTTAAAAGCTCTCCACATCATGTGGATCTTGGTCCGGAAATTAGCTGGATGCATCAACCTGTATCCACTTTTATCACCCGGCTTGAAAGACCATTGGATGATTTCCGACACTTCTGTCACTTAATGATGTGATTGCTCAATACGAGAGGCCTGTTCAATATTCTGGTTTGCATGATGCAGGAGTAATTCAACAACTTGTTCTCTGTATTCTTGATTTTGAGAGGATCTGGTTGAGGCATGTTCTTGGGAAAGCTTTTGATTACAAACAAAACCCATTGAATGTGGCCGGCCACAGGCAATAACATTGCATGAGACCATTTTAGTCGGGCTTTGCTGATTGGAGAGCACAGTGAAATGTAGTGCTCCATGAACACCCCATCCTCTGACAAGAATACCAGATGGGGCATTGGCAATTAACTGTCACAATTTTCTTAGTGTTCCGAGGTATGAATGCTGAATGGCTCGCTCTGCTTTTCAGCCTTTGGATATCGAGATACTGATAGAGATGCCAAGTCCATTTGACATTATAACTCTTATATTATCTTAAAATGATTTTCATATAAATAATAAGATAATACTTTCTTTTTCAACTGACAAAGAGTTTTCCATATATTGAGATGAATATCATGAATACCATCTTCCATCAACATCTCTGGAATGTCATACTGAGAGTCAGCCCGAGGCCAAAACATGACTGGCACTTCCCCCTTCGCCAGTTATTTTCTCATGTTCAACATTTCCTCTTTATCATTCAATGAAGATTCTTCTACCTGATTTGACCAGAGCTGGTGCTTCCTTGTGGCTTTATCAGATTCAACAAGATTGGTAGAGAAACCACTGATCAAACTAGAAGATACATGACTTAGGGGTTGTTTGGAGAATGACCTAAACCCTGGGCTATCTTTTGATTGAGAAATTATTTCACCTGCTAGCGATGAACCATCAGACATGATTGGTTTCACATTTGCAAGTGCCTCATGATAAGAGGGATTTCTCAGTGAAAAATTGTCCACTAAATCATTTTAAGGGAAATTTTCATCACTACTGTGGAGAGGACTTTAGTAGTGAAATTCATCATCATGGGGTGGACCACCATGGTGGGTTACAGCAAAAGATGAGATCTCTTGCTCCTTGGTCTTCTGGCCACATAGAGGGTTATTGTAGCTCTCATCTGAAAATGAAACTTCAAGATCGGCTGAATTTTCATGAAGCAAGCCTTCATGAGGAAATTTCTATTGAAGACCTTCGGATTAAGTGTTCCCACTATTGGGAAATGAGGGAGTTTAATATTGAATTCCAACAGATAACTATCTGAGGGCTCCAAGAACTCTAGCATCAAACAAGGACTTGTTACAAATTTTCTCTTGATCTCTTTACTATGCTTGGCAGGTCTTCTTTTTAGAAACCTTCTTACTCGCCTTGGAAACCAATTGTTTCCGAAAGTGGCTGCTCTGAGCAGGTGTATGTGCCTGATCAGGAGATATGGCCAGGTTAGGCTGACGATCTCCACTCAAATCAGGTGTATGTGCCTGACTTGTTTGTCCATATGATATGGGGAAGTATGCCCCACAACCCTCTTGGACTATAACAGATGTGTGTGTCTATTATAGAGTGAACTATTGATGTGTCACTATACTGGTAGGGATAGATTTTCATTTCATTCCCCGTGATGCTACTGAAGCCGTTATAATATCCTGGTAGGCATCCAAAATATGAGTAGGGATTTTCTCCTGCTCTTTCACCATTTATAGAATGTGCTTGGTGACTTCAGCTGCTGGAAAGGGGATATACGTCCACTCCATGATTGGAGTAGGTGTATGTGCCTGCTCCTATCCTCCTTTTCCTGTCAGTGAATCCTTACAGTACTCAAGTGTGGGGGCAGAAAGATGAGTATGCCTGCTGTTTGTTGCCAGAGATTTCTGACTGACTTCTCTGAATGCTACCAAGTGAGATTGTTGGTAGGTTTGATCAGTACCAGCAGGTGTTTGTGCCAGCTGATTGCACTTAGCCGAATGTGGTTGATGAGCTCCATCATATGTAGTCAAATGATCCTACTGACTAGCTGATGATATATAAACAGGTATATGTTCCTCCCTATAGTACTCTACAGGAATTGCCAAGCGGGATTAACATGATGCTGCCGGACGAGTCTGCTGGACAATGGAATTAAAATAGGAAGGTGTGTGTGCCTGCTCATTGCTTTCCACCAAGTTAGGTTGGTGGACTTCTCCGGAGATGGAAGAGATGAGAACCTACTCATTGTTAACCAGATTTCGCCTTTGGAAATTCTTTTTTCCTGCTTGTGTCCGAGGAACCCGAGCCGAATGCCTGGAGTCGGTACCCTAATCATGTTGAGGGTGCACTTCTGCATGAGTCTGGTGGCGATTGTTGATGGGATCCCTTGGGAAGGGCTCCTCTCTATTTGAATTAAGGCCCTGAGGGACCTGCTCATTCACCTCCCTAGAATAAGGGAGTGAATGGTGATTGCGTTCCGAGGATAATGACCCGAAATGGTTGGAGATAGTGGTTAGCACTTCCTACTTCTTGATCACTGATCATCTCTTTCTGGACGACCAGGGTGAATTGTTCACTTGGAGGGCTTGTCGGGCAGCCTCCAGAGTTAGAATAGTACCGTTTTGACAGTACTCTTTAACCAGTGCATTTGTTACCCAACATTGAAGATGACGAGTAGGTGATTTCATCCTCAGAGCAGACGATGATCTACCAGGAGTAGCAGTAGTGGCATTCGCAGCAAAGGTTTTCATAGCAAATGTATTCACGGGTGTGAAGTTGAGAGCAGCCATTTCTTAGAATGTATAAAATCTAGGAAAAAAGTGCCTGTTTGATATAACAGATGTAATCATGATAGATTCAGCCACTATATATTTTGGATGAGCACATATATCAATGATTGTTTTTGTTGGCCCTCTCATTGAGTTTTAAATAGGGGCCTAACAAATAAGTACAACATCATTTTTAACATGGTTAATGATTCATGTCGCGTTCACCATTTTTTGTTTCCCTTTGAAATTGGGGATAAACTCATTGATTGAAGGTTCAAACATTCCAATCAGTTTCTAACGGGTTTGTTCGTGGAATCAGAAACATCCAATGATTCCATATCCATTTAAACCTACATCCCAAAGGTTGGTGCTGATTATTTGTGGATTTATGAGGCTTAGGAATTTGCATTGGTAGAGAGGATGGGAGGTCGGACTCATCACACCTTTTTGAGGGGAATTATTGTCTACTCCGGGACTCTCTTAATAGATTTAAGTAATGTTCGTGAATCCTTATTAAAATACCAAGTATAAAATGAGCTTTACTTTAGTCTGACAATCAATGATTGGTACGTAGGAAATTCAGAGAATCTTTTATATGTATTCGAGGTTCTTCATTGATGAAGAATCATCTGTATTTGTTAGGGATTCTTAGTTGATGGTATTCTTAAAAATACATAAAAGTCTCTTGGTCATTATGATGACCATACTAGTTTTAAAGCCACTCAGTGGGGCACTTGAAGTTTATTCTCATTCAGGAGGACATGGATTATTTCAGAGTTCGGATCATACCCGCTGATGGGCTACCTATGTATCCTTTGTTTTGGAAAAGGAATCAGAACCCACGTAGTTTGAGTAAGGGAGTATGATGTTTATGCATGATTTATGGCTCATGAAAGATGTCATGATTACTTTTACACTCTAAGGTCACGTGAGTTATGCTCGGTGTGAGAAACAAGAGGTATCGGTGAAACTAGACAATTTGTGCCATGAAAGATGCAATGATGTGGGGCTTATGTGTGTATAACTGCACAAAATAAATGAAGATTACAATTTAATTCAGGGAGGAAATCTAGGAACATGGTTCATAAAGGTATATGTGATCATGAAGATTTGGATACTCTAATCTTGTGGTTTACTCCTAAGGAAGATTCCCAAGTTATGAGGGGACTTATGATTGGGTTTTACTCCTAAGAAGGAAGCCCAGATCAAAAGGAAATTATGGCTGGGGCTTACTCCTGAAAAGGAAACCCAGGTTAAGAAAATTATGGTTGGGGCTTACTCCTAAGGAGGATGCCCATATTTGGGAACATTAAGACTGGGGATTTCTCCTAAGGATGATTCCCAGATTAGAGGACTTGGGGGTTACTCCTAAAAAGGATGCCCACAGTAATGAGAATTTGGATTGGGGACTACTCCTGAAAAGGAGGCCCAGAATAACGATTCCCTCATGTTAAAATATGAGGTTGAATGAATGAAATCTCAATCTTTAGTGACATAAAGATGTGTAAATCACTATATTTTGAGAGATGTTCCACGGAGTTCCTTTCAGATAAGGAATCCAATTCAAGAAATCATGCCATAAATGGCTTTGAAGAGTGTCTTGAAGACTGAATTTTGAATAGGAGAGGTGGAATGGCATAAGAGGGGTGAAAATGGGCAGGAAAGGCACCCAAAAAGGTAGGGGCGTGCAAGTCCTGGTAGGCATGCAGGTACTGCGTGGGTGAGCAAGTCCTAGCCACACAGGTATACCTATGCGGCACATGGGTACTTGCACGATTTTCATCCCTTAGAGTAATATTTGGGTGATCCTTGATCAAATCCTTTAGAATCATCCCTAGATGCTTTCCAGAATATGGCACGCAAGTTATGGTGAATAAGTAGGGAGGAACAAAAGTGTGTTCATTTCCCTTAAGTGTAAAACACTTAGGCGCCCAAGTGTTAGTGAATTCTAACAATTAGACCTTAATCATCTTGTTTAGACCTTCTATTCTAGGTAAATAATTACCTTTGAAGTGTTATAAAGACTTGAAGAAGAGACTTGGGTGTTCAGAGCTCTGTGTCTGAATTTTGGAAAAAAATCCTCCCAAAATGGGGGGCCGACTGGGTGTATTTATAGGCTGGAGGAGACCCTGGATGGTTATCACCTAGGGCGCGCATGTGACTTGCACGACCAACTTCGGCGCGCAGGTGTACTTGCGCGACCATTGTGGCGCACAAGTGTACGTGCGCGGCCATTGTAGAACTTGTGCAACCATTGTGCAATGTTCTTCTTATTCCATCCTTTTTCAATTTTTGATATTTGTCCAAAGGTTGAATCACTTTGAGCTAAGATATTCCCCTTTTCCAATATTTAGACTCTGTGATGAAAGGAGTGTCAACAGCAACCTTGGGGATAGAACTTGGTGATATGCTTTTGAATTTCTAAATGATATTTTTTATAAAAAAATTAAATGTTTCATTCCTGTTATTTTTATTATTATATTTTGATTTTTTATATTCCTCATGTATTTATTTAAATCCTCGTGTTCTTAATGATATCACAAGTAAATTTTTTCCATTGTTTTCCAATACTGGTCCTTCTACTCACTATGTCCTTTGGTGTATGTCCCCATGATACGAGTTATAGTAATTTTACATTAAATGAAATTATGATGAATCCTTATAAGTTTATTATAATAATGAGTTATGCTTTCATGTATTATGTACCTTATTTCTTTTACAATAAACATTAAAGATCATCTACTTTTAAAATGTAATGAAAAGTTATGTACTAAAATGGTGAGATGCCATAAATTGTATCAGATTATAGTTTAGTTATTTATAAACATTAGTATTTGAATAATTTATGAATAAAACTATAGAAAAGTATAAATATATTATATGATTGTGGTATTTGGTGAAATATTATGATTTTGGTTTCTGAAAAATTTTAAATACCTTTATAGAAATGAACAAGTGGATGTGGATCTGGAATAGATAAATCTATTTGTAAACCACAAAAACACCGCTTTCAGATAGACTTGAACAAGAATTGGTGCACAACAATGGGTCTTACAACACTCAGGATTTGATACTTTTGGGGGATATGTTTGTGTTGAACCCTATGAGAATCTAGTTTCTTTATAATATTTTGATAATCCCAATTATGATTATTTGGATTTTGATAATCCCTATTTGATCAATGATTAAATACTTATTTGGGAATCTAGTTGCTTTAATTATTGTTCTATTATTTTATGTTTAAATATTAGTATTTTAGTTACTGTATGTTTTTACACTCTGACATAACCTATTCTACCAATTGAATGGTTAAACAGAACTAGCTACCGTTACAGCTTAGAGCTACCGATACACAGCTACCACTACCGATACAAGACAGAGCTACCACTACCGTTACACATCAAATCTACCGTTATCAAAATAATTCTACCGATACAAGTCAAGTCTACATATACCGTTACACATCAAGTCTACCGTTATCAAAATAAGTCTACCAATACAAGTCAAGTCTACAGATACCGTTACAAATGAAGTATACCGATAGAAGGTTTACCGATGGAAAGGCTACCGTTACACTAATGGCTACCGTTACTCTTAGGGCTACCGTTACACAAGAAGCTACCGATACTCGTACCTACCAATACACATGGCTACCGGTATCCAAAGCTGACAGAACCCAATGCTGCGTTAATTTATTTATCTTTATTTAATCTAACCAATAGTCATATTAGGTATATTTTAATGCACTGCCATTTATTTAATGTGTGTTGTTGGATGATAGGGAACCATACCTCATACCCGAAAAAAGAAATCATTTACTTTGTTGAAGCTTGTGCTATAAATACAAGAAGTCCCTATTGCCGCTATAATGTGATACACACACAACAAAAAACAAATAAGGGAACACACAAGTGATCAACGAGAAACATAAACAAGAAGACACAAAAAGATCATATACACTCACGATTACTCAAGAAGAGCTGTGTACATTCATGAAGATTTTAATGAACTTCATCGACTACATTTCACTGTGTCTGAACCTGGATTTCAAGCATACGACACTATGTTTTTCAGAAAAAAACCAGAAAAGGACTCAGAACCAATTCTGATCAATCCAATGGAGTCCAGAGCTGCACTGCGATCACTAGAGCCATTCTAAACTCTACATCTTTGCCTCTGTGACTTATTATTTACATATTGAGCAGTGTGTGTCATCTTCTGTATTTTATACACACACTGTCTCATGTACTTTAACTAGAGGATTTGTAAATCCTCACTCAAACTCTTACATCTTTTATTTCCCACTGGGATAGTGGTACAGGTCGTGCATGACCTGGAAAACTGGTGTGCTATTGTGTTTGTTTCCCACAAATAACAGTGGTAGAGGTCTTGGACCCGGACAATTGTATACTGTTGTAATCCCCGATCCAGGGTGTGGATCACTTTTATATAAAGTTTTTAGAGGACTAAGTCTTGGCTTGAAACTGAACATCTTGGTTAAATCTGCTGTGCTTATTTATTTTCAAATTTATTTTATTCCGGTGCAAACTACATTAAAACCAAAACTGTTTTAAAGACACTTTGATAATTGAATTAGCAAGTGTTTGTATTAGTTGTAAATCATTAGGTTATTCTCAAAAGCTGATCTGCTCTTATGAGTAGATCAATTGGGAATTAATCAATCCCTTGAGAACCTAACTGAAAGTTTGCTTTAATTCAAATTCACTACAATTCAATTTTTATTTTAAATTGGGGGATCTTAGTCAAATATTTTAAAATAGAAATTTTAATTGGAACTAAATTCACCCCCTCTTGAGTATCCACTCCGACCAACATTTGGTATCAGAGGATTTAAAATATTTTCTGAAGTACTCTGTTTTTCAACTGTGATTTTAGTTGTATTTTAATGTTCTTAAATTTTTTGTTATTTCTAAATATTTATCTCTTTAAAATATTTTCTTTAAGTAAGTTATCATGGATAATAGACTTGAATGTTTTGCTACTAATAGACCACCATTTTCAATGGCACTAACTATGCTCAGTGGAAAATCAAGATGAAAATTCATTTAGAGAGCATGGGTTTTGATATTTGGACTGCTATAGAATCAGAAAATAAAATTCCTACTACTGTTAGATCTACTTGGAATGAAGATACTAAGATAGCCTACAATAATAATTTTAAATCCATGAATGCTCTATACTGTGCTTTAGGAGATGAGGAATTTAATAGAATATCTACTTGTAAAACTGCTTATGAAATTTGGGATACCTTAGCTATTTCTCATGAAGGAACAACTAATGTTAAAGAAAATGAGACTGAACACTTATACTATTAAGTATGATAATTTTAAGATGAAGCCTGATGAACCCATTTCTAACATGTATCTCAGGTTCAACGAAATTTTCAACACAATTATCTCTCTGGGAAAGGATGTTCCATCAAATGAACAAATTATGAGAATTCTGAGATGTCTACCTGAAAGATGGAGAGGATCTTCTGTCTCAATTAGAGAATCCTGTGATATAGGTGAACTACCGGTCAAGGAACTAATTGGAAAGTTTATGATGTATGAAGAATAACTTAAGGTGAACAAAGAAGAAGAAGATGAACCTAGAAGAAAGTCTGTTGCTTTCAAATCTTCAACTTTAAAGAACAAGGATAAGGAGAAACTTCAATCTATAAATGAGAGTTCAAGCTGTGAAGACAGTGAACGTGCTTCTGATATAGATGCTGAGATGGCTCACATTTCCAGAAGGTTTAAGAAGATAGAGAGGAAGAAGAAGCTTTTCCGAAATTCAAACTACAAAGGTAAGTATGAAAACAAGGGTCATTGGAAAAAGGACTGGAAGAAATCTGACAAAACAGATGCAGTTTTCTGCTATGAGTGCAAAAGAAAAGGACATATAAAAGTAGACTATCCAAAGCTGAAGTACAAAAAGAAGTATGAATACAAGGACAATAAGTATAAGAAATATATGAAGGCTACCTGGTGTGCTTCTGAGGATAGCTCTAGTGAGTCTGAGATTTCTGAAACTGAAATCAGAAATAAAGAAAATATGTGTTTCATGAAAAACAAATCTGAGGTAACATCTGAAACTCCTGCTTTAGATTCATATTATTTTGGAGATGATTTTTACTCAGAAAACATGTCAAAATCTGAACTATTTGAATATTGTGATATGCTAGAAGAAATCCATAATGAGATGAAAGAGAAATACAAAGGTTTAAATAAACAGTATGCTTTAACTATTAAACATAAATCTGATATGGATATTGAAATAGAAAATAATGCTCAGTTTCTTAAAGAGAATACTAAACTAAAATTATCTAATGATCAACTTAAGAAAGATTTAGAAACATTCACAAATGGAAAAGATACTCTTACTAAAATGATAGGTAAGCATATTGCACCTAGATACACTACTGGCATAGGATACCAACCTGGACAAAGAAAAATTACCAAAACTAAATTTATTCCTAAATCTGGACAGCATGTAGATAGTTATAATTCTGGAGGTTCATATGCATCAACCAGTTATATTCATAGTTACAGATCTAATAAGGTTTACCTTTAAAAATCAGTTGATACTACAAATTTTATGAGACCTATAAGACAAATTTGGGTACCTAAAGTTTTGTTGGCTAACCTGTATGGACCCAAGAAAATCTAGGTACCAAAATTATTTCCTATTTAAATTTGTTTTGTAGGGAACCTGCTTAAAGAGCTCTTGTAGAAAGATGTGGTACTTGAATAGTGGATGTTCAGGACATATGTCAGGAAACTTCTCATGCTTTAAAAGCTTAGTCAGAGTTGATGGAGGTTTGGTCACTTTTGTTGATAACTCTAAAGGAAAAATCATCGGCTTAGGCCAGATTGGTAACACTGACTCAGTATTAATTTCTAATGTTCTAATTGTTGATGGGCTTAAGTATAATTTACTAAGTATTTCTCAGTTATGTGATGATGGTTTTAATGTTAAATTTGAGAATGATTCTTGTAATATTTTTAATTCTAAAAATGTTTTAGTATTTTCTGCTTTGCGAAATGAAAATGTAGATGTTGTTGATTTAAATTCTTTAGCTATGCAAAATATTACTTGTTTAAATGCTTTTCATAAAGAGTCTTGGCTTTGGCATAGAAGATTTGGACACTGCAATGTAAATTCACATAGAAAACTTACTAGGAAGAACTTAGTTAGAGACCTACCAAAAATTGAATTCCCAGCATATAATGTTTGTAATCCCTGTCAAAAGGGAAAGCAACATAAAGTTTCCTTCAAATCAAAGAATGAGGTGTCAACTTCTCAACCTCTCAAGTTGGTTCACATGGATTTGTTCGAACCATCTAGAGTTTCTAGTTTAAATGGGAAGCACTATGTCTATGTTCTAGTAGATGACTATTCTAGATATACTTGGGTATATTTTCTAGCTCAAAAAAGAGAAGCCCATTCTTACTTTGTTAAATTTTCCAAGTCTGTAGAAAACCTTATTGGACTTAAGATCAAAACCTTGAGAAGTGATCATGGTCGTGAGTTTGAAAATCATGAGTTTTAATCCTACTGCTCACACAATGGCTATAGTCGCAATTTATCTTCCCCTAGGACACTTCAGTAAAATGGTGTAGTGGAAAGGAGGAATAGAACCCTTCAAGAAATTTCCAGAACCATGCTCAATGAGTATGACCTACCTCTTTATTTTTGGGCTAATGCTGTAAATACAGCTTTTTATATTATCAATAGATTCTTGATCAGACCTGTTCTTAAGCAGACCCCTTATGAGTTGTGGAACCATAGGAAACCCAAGGTTTACCACTTCAGAGTTTTTGGTTGCAAAGTCTTTATTCTTAATACTAAATATAATCTTGAGAAGTTTGCACCAAAGAGTGATGAAGGAATTTTCCTAGGTTACTCTACTTCTAGTAAAGCCTATAGAGTTTTCAATAAAAGAACCAAATGTGTGGAGGAATCTGTTCACATCAAATTTGATGAAACTAACCCACATGAACCTAAGAACTCTATTGAAAATCTTGAAGATGATCTATATATTTTGAACCTTAATGATAAAGACAGTGGACCTATAGTCAAAACATCCAGTTCTGGAAATTTTCCAGAACCTACTTCTATTGACTCCCAACCTGTTGATGAACCTGAAATCTCTAGCGCTACCTTTTCAAGACCAACTAGGATTCTAATGAACCATCCCTTAGATACTGTTTTAGGAAATCTAGATAGAGGAACATAGACTAGAGCTTCTCTAAGAAATTAGGTTGAACATCAATATTTTCTTTCACAGTTAGAACCTAAAAATATCAATGATGCTATCAATGATGAATTTTGGGTAATAGCTATGCAGGAAGAACTAAATCAATTTGAAAGAAATAAAGTCTGGAAATTAGTAGAAAGACCGAAAGACAATTTGACCATAGGCACAAAGTGGGTGTCTAGAAACAAAGTTTATGAATCTAGAAATATCATTAGAAACAAAGCTTGACTATTTTCACAAGGTTACAATCATGAAGAATGAATTGACTATGAGGAAACCTTTGCACCAATAGCCAGATTAGAGGAAATTAGGATCTTACATGCCTTTGCATCACATCTGAATTTCAAGTTATATCAAATGGATGTGAAAAGTGCTTTTCTAAATGGTTTTATTGTTGAAGATGTTTTTGTAGAACAACCACCTAGTTTTTCAAATCCTCACCTTCAAAATCATGTTTTTAAACTTTCTAAAGCTTTATATGGTTTAAAACAAGCTCTAAGAGCTTGGTATGAAAGACTTACAAATTTTCTTATTTCAAAAGGATTTACAAAAGGAATTGCTGATACCACTCTGTTTATAAAAATAATTTCAAATGATGTTTTAATAGTGTAGATATATGTTGTTGATATTATTTTTGGATCTTCAAAAAATTCATTGTGTACTGATTTTTCAAAGGTTATGCAAAATGAGTTTGAAATGAGCTTAATGGGAGAGCTTAAGTACTTTCTTGGATTTCAAATATTTAAAACTAAAGATGGTATCATTTTAAATCAGCGTAAATATACTAAGGATTTATTAAAACGTTTTGGTTTGGACAATATTAAGGGAAGTGATACACCTATGAGTACCACCTGTAAATTAGATATTGATGAAACTGGGAAACCAGTGGATAAACTAATTACAGAGGAATGATTGGGAGTTTACTTTATCTTACTACTAGTCGACCTGATATTATGTTTAGTGTATGTATGCGTGCTATATTTCAAGATAACCCTAAAGAGTCACACTTACTTGCTGTTAAAAAGATTTTCAAATATCTTAAAAGTACTACTAATTTGGGATTGTTTTACCCAAAAAGACAATCATTTGATATAATAAGTTATACAGATGCTGACTTTGCTGGATGAAAGTTAGATAGAAAAAGAAATTCTGGAACATGTCATTTACATGGAAAGTCCCTAGTATCATGGTGAAGTAAGAAACAAAATTCAGTTGCATTATCCACTGCTGAAGCAGAGTATATAGCTGCTGGTAGTTGCTGTGCACAGATTATATGGATGAAACACACTTTATTAGACTATGGATTTGATTTTAAAAATGTTTTAATTAATTGTGATAACACTAGTGCGATAAACATCTCAAAAAATCATGTGTCTCACTCTAGAACCAAACACATTAAAGTTAGACACCACTTTCTAAGAGATCATTATCAAATAGGTGATATAACTCTTGAATTTATAGGCACTGAACTTCAATTAGCCGATATTTTCACTAAGCCTTTATGTTCAGAAAGATTAAGTTTCATTAGACATGAATTAGGAATGATAACTTATTCTTAAAACCATTAGAGAAACCTCACCATTAGGAGACCACACCGTTTGGAGACCTGACCATTAGAGAAACCTCACCGTTAGGAGACCTCACCGTTAGGAGACCTCACCATTAGGAGACCTCACCATTAGGAGACCTCACAATTAGGAGACCTCTCCGTTAGAGAAACCTCACCGTTAGGAGACCTCACCGGTAGGAGACCTCACCGTTAGGAGACCTCACCGTTAGAGAAAACTCACCATTAGGAGACCTCACCATTAGGAGACCTCACCGTTAGGACACCTCACTGGTGCATCTCGCACTGTTTTAAACTTCTGTATTTAAGGCGGAGATTTAGAAATTTTTTTAATATAATATTTATTTTATTTATGAATCCTAAATGATATTAAAACCTGATATTAGACTTCACTCAATCTTACCACGAACGCTTCTTTTCGAATCCCTCCAACCTAAACCTCTCAAGCCACAAAACACTAAACCTTGAATCTGTAATGGACCGCATCAAGAGACCCTAGGTTATAGATGTTAGTGATGAGCCGCAAGCGAAAATACAGAAGGTGATGAATGCTAGTACCAGTGTAAGTGGAAGTGTAGCTCGAGGGAATCCAGTAAACTCGCATCTCTCAAGGCAAGAGATTGTCATTGAGAAAGAGGTGTGTGTATAATGGCTCACGGAGAGCAAGTCCTTGGTTCTTAAGGTTTTAGAAGAACAAGGTTAGATCGAGTGCTTCAGAAACAACAATGGACCTTATTATTCAGGACTGGTGAAACAGTTCTATGAGTTCGTTCTTTTTAAAATGTCTGAGGAAGAAAGTAGAATGATTTCTTATGTGAATGGACAGAAAGTTTCTTTTACTTCAGTGGAATGTGATGGAAACTTAAGTGTTCTGCATGAAGGAAATTGTGCTTTCTATTCAAAATCCATACCCTCAACCAGTGATGTGTTTAAGTATGAAGATGCTTCATTAGAGCTAACAGGGAATGGGACCCCTAGAAAAGCAATAGCTGCATAGATGGCAGGAGAAGATAAACTTCTTTTCAAATTTATTCAACATGTAATTAGTCCAAGGAGAGGAGACTTTGCTACTTTGAGATTCCAGGACATTTATTTGTTATATCTGTTGAAGCATGGAGTTCCAGTAAATCTGTGTAGATTGATTATGATTTAAATTGAGGATATGACAAGACCGAAGTCTAAGTCAAATGCACTGTTTTTCTCAATGTTGATTTCTATTATGATGAAAGCAAAGGAAGTAGTTGGAACTCAAGATTAATGATAGTAGTTAAGGATAACTTCTTCATCACCAGAACTGTCTGTAAATATATGAAAGTTAGCTGGAATCCTTAGAGAAAATCATGGGTGAATGATGAAGGAAGAATTTATCATATTTTCACACCAAAGGACCATACTTCTAGACCAAAGAATGTAAGAGATCCAGGTCTTGGACCAGATGAGCCAGAACTGATCTACAGTGATGCTGAAGCCGAGGAGGAAGAGACATAAGTAGGAAAAGGAGGAGACCCATACTTACCCCATAGTCCTATACATCATGTTATTTCTAATGGAGCATCTAGCCCTCTAAAAGAACTACCAAAGAGAGAAACTGTCTTGAAGGACAGTGATATAGAGACTACAGAAGAAGGAGAAGAAGCATGCCAGTATGTTTTCAAGGACACCTCTGAGGAGGATGAGGAAAATGAATCAGATCATGATATTAATGGAGAAAAGGAAGCTGCTGGTGAAGCAGATGATGATGAAAATGTTGAAGAAGAACTCAGTTTGGGTCCTCTGATAGGCAGTACAGTCAGGACAGTACCTGATTAGGAAGCAGAAGTTGCATCTGTTGTTGAGAAAGTTCTTGAGCCATTAGTAAAAATGGATATTTAATCTGCTATAGTTGAAGTGGAAGTTACAGAATTACCTCAAGCAGAACAGTTGGAGGAGATACCTCAGGAGTATGTTCCAAGTGAGGGGGAGAATCTTGGCTCAGTATCAGTGCTATATGATATTGAAGGTTCGACATCAAATCCAGGATATATGATTCTTGGACATCCTTATGGAGATTCTGGTGAGGAAGACCAACCCCAAAGGGAATTAGATACCCTACCTGTTGTGGCTGAAAATGTGGCGACCAAGGAGGACCTTGAGTCCTTAAAAGCTGAATTGAAAGAAGTAATAAGGGAATCAGTGGAAGATATGAAGAAAAGTATGGTTGAAGAGATGAAAAGCGTGGAGAAATCCCTTGAGTTATCCATTAGACATGGTGTATCAAGTCCTATGATAGAAATGATGGATGAAATTGAAGTGTGCCACACTTAGATTGAGAGTTGGACAGGAGATGTAGTTGCTTTGAGACAATCGATTGCTTCTCTGACTTCCTTGCATAGCTCTCAAACTCAAGTAAACTATGACATTAGATATATCAAAGAAGTGGTCAAGCAATTTTTGGATGTTTTTTAGGCATTTAAGAAGCCAGTCAAAGAACATCTGAACAGTCAGGATGAACTTGTTAAGAAGGTAGTTTGTAGTCTGATACAATCCTTCAAGGAGACAGTGGCTTTCTCAATGAATCCTCTTCCCTCATCTAGCTCTAGTGTGAACCTTGAACAGATCTGCACTATTATTCAGGAAGAATTGGCTAAGTCTAGTCCTAGTGGTGCATCAGATACTTAGATTCTTGCTACCACTAGGGAAGTTAGTAGTTTTGTTCTTGATCACCTGCGGGCAGCTACTGCTTCTCAAGAGGCAATCAAGAATAAGGTGGATGCTTATTTCGAGAAAGTTTAAACCAAGCAAAAACTGACAAACCATTTCAAGCTTTTGAATGAGAATATGAAGTTACCTCCAGTAACTCAGGCCTTCAGAGAATAGGTTAGTAAGCTCATGGAGCTTACTCCTGCCTTCGATAAATTCATTGAGAATCGAGATGATTTTGTGTCTACAATGGAGAGAGGAGGAAGCATTATAATGGATTTCAGGAACTTGTTGCTACCCTTCCTGCATGTGGATGCTAGGCCAGTGATTGTGCCACCTGCCCTTCATGCTTCTGCCTCTGGGGGTACCCCTCAATTGACTCCAGTTCATGCCATCAGGAGCATGACACCAATGATCACTCAGAGGAATACAGATTTCAGATCTAGTACAGTTTCTGTAGCTGAACCACCAATTGTGCCTTCAGCTATTCCGAAACCCTTTGCTAACCCTACACCTGAAACCTCTGCTGATCCAAAGGGAAAGACACCTGTTCAAGAGGAGGATTGGGTGATTCTATATATTGTTTGATAGGATTCACTTATATCTCTGAACTTTTAATTTTCTCAGTGTATCTATTGTACCTTAATGAAAATTCTCTTGTATTCTCTACTTTACTTTGTCCCTGTTCTCTACTTTATCTTTTCTCTACTACCCTTCATTTTGTTAATAAAAAAAGGGGAGAAATTTAGAAAATGTGGAAATGAAAATAAGAAATGAGACCTAAGAGTTAACAAAGGGGGAGAAACACACAATGGGGGAACGAGAAAATGAGACTTAAGAGAGAATATTGTAGTACAATTGAAAGGGGGAGGAATATGGAAGTTTTGTTCTAAACAACAGAAACCTTTTCCTCTTATGCTAATTTCTTTTTATATTTTTCCTTTTTTTCCTCTGATACTATTTCATATATTTTTTTGGCATAAGTTGTGATTATCAAAAAGGGGGAGACTGTTGAACCCTTTTGGAATCTAGTTGCTTTATTATATTTTGATAATCCCAATTATGATTATTTGCATTTTGATAATCCCTATTAGATCAATGGTTAAATACTTATTTGGTAATCTAGTTGCTTTAAGTATTGTTATATTATTTTATGTTTAAATATTAGTCTTTCGGTTACTGGATGTTTGTATACTCTGACTTAACCTATTCTGCCAATAGAATGGTTAAACAGAACTAGCTACCGTTACAGCTTAGAGCTACCGATACAGAGCTACCGCTACTGATACAAGATAGAGATAACGCTACCATTACACATCAAGTCTACCATTATCAAAAGAAGTCTACCAATACAACTCAAGTCTACAGCTACCGTTACACATCAAGTCTACCGTTATCAAAAGAAGTCTACCGATACAAGTCAAGTCTACAGCTACTGTTACAAATGAAATCTACCGATAGAAGGTTTACCGATGGAAAGGCTACCATTACACTAAGGGATACCGTTACACTATGGGATACCATTACACAAGAAGCTAACGATACTCAGACCTACCGATACACAAGGCTACCGATATCCAAAGCTGACAGAACCCGATGCTACTTTAATTTCTTTATCTTTATTTAATCTAACCACAGTCATATTAGGTGTATTTGAATGCACTGACATTTATTTAATGTGTGTTGTTGGATGTCAGGGAACCGTACCTCGTACCTGCAAAAAGAAAACATTTCCTTTTCCGGAGCTCGTGCTATAAATACAAGAAGTCCCTGTTGCCGCTATAATGTGATACACACACAACAAAAGACAAACAGAGGAACACACAAGTGCTCAATGAGCAACATACACACGAAGACACAGAATGTTCATATACACTCACGATTAATCAGGAGTAGCTGTGTACATTCATGAAGATTTTGAAGAACTTCATCGACTACATTTCATTGTCTCTGAACCTGGATGTCAAGAAGACGACACTCTGTTTTTCAGGAAAAACCAGAAAAGGAATCAGAACCAATTCTGATCAATCCAAAGGAGTCCAGAGCTTCACTGCGATCACTAGAGCCATTCTAAACTCTACATCTTTGCCTCTGTGATTTATTATTTACATATTGAGCAGTTTGTGTCATTTGCTGTATTTTATAGACACACTTTCTCCTGTACTTTAACTGGAGGATCTGTAAATCCTCACTCAAACTCTTACATATTTTATTTCCCACTAGGATAGTGGTAGAGGTTGTGCGTGACCTGGACAGCTGGTTTGTTGTTGTGTTTGTTTCCCACGAATAACAGTGGTAGAGGTCTTGGACCTGGACTATTGTATACTGTTGTAATCCCCGATCCAGGGTGTGGATCACTTTTATATAATGTTTTGAGAGGACAGAGTCTCATCTTGAGACTGAAGCTCTTGGATAAATCAGCTGTGCTTTTTTATTTTCAAAGTTATTTTATTCCACTGCAAACTATTTTAAAACCAAAACTGTTTTAAAGACACTTTGATAATTGAATTATCAAGTGTTTGCATTAGTTGTAAATCATTAGGTTAGTTTCAAAAGCTGATCTGATCTTCTGAGTAGATCAACTAGGAATTAATCAATCCCTTGAGAACCTAACTGAAAGTTTTCTTTAATTAAAATTCACTACAATTCAATTTGTATTTTAAATTGGGGGATCTTAGTCAAAGATTATAAAATAGAAATTTTAATTGGAACTCAATTAACCCCCCTCTTGAGTATACACTCTAACCAACAGTTTGGTTAATCACAATCTTTTTATGAACCATTATAAAGGATTTTTAGAGAAATGTAATTGTGTTTTAGGAATGATGTTTTATGACATAAAAATCTTTTATAGATAAAATATTCATAAATGAAAAAATATTATCAGTAAGGTATTATTCTATTATAAAATGGATGGAAATAAGAGGAACCATGAAAATGGTGACCGCAATAGACATTGTGATGACGTACCTCATATGTAATCCAGTATTGAACATTTCATGGGAATGATGAACCAAATAACCCGGGTTATGAAAAATAACACGAATCAAGAAGAGATATTGATTTCAAAGAGAATGGAAATGCTTGATATTGATTCCTTTATTAATCAATGAACACAAAAATTTAGTAGATCTACCAACCCATTGATTTCTAAACAGTAGATTAGCTCTATAGAAAATATAGTTTATGTACTCTACTGTTAAGAATAAGGGAAGGTCACCATGGTTGTTTACCACTTCGAGGGAGAAGAAAATTAGTGATTGGAACTAATTAAAAACTTTATTCCAAGAGAGTATATTGAATCTCTGGAGTGGGAAGAGTTCAGAGAGATATTATTCAAAAATTATTTACCTAGTTTGATGATAATGAAAATGGAGAAAGATATTATCGATCTAAATTAGAAGGAGAATGAATCAGTTGAAAGTTATGAGATAAAATTCACAAGACATTCCTACTAAACCGAAATATTTTTCATGGATCTTAATGGGAAGGTTGATAGATTCTTTAGTGGATGAAGACCTCTTCTACCAAACAATCTAGCCAACCAATAATATGATAGCTATGAGGAGATTGTGCGGAGTGTTATGAAAGTATAACCGAGGTTTGGTGAGACATAATGGTCTAACAAATCAAATGAAAAAAAGAGATAAATTGATCCAAGATTTGGGAGGAACATTGATTAGGGAATAGTAGGAAAGAAAATGAAACACCCCATGTGTAATAAATATGGGATGAAAAATTCATTGAACTACCTTCTTGAGAGTGGGAAGTTCTAGAATTGTGGAAAAGATGGGAATATCATGAAGAATTGTTGTAATGAGATGAAGCCTCAACTTCCCAACACAAACGAAAAAGGGAAGATGGTGAAAGACCAACCTAAAGTCCAATGAATCAATTGTTGATAGATTTTGAACTTTTACATTCAATGTTCAAATGTGAGGCTAGTACAGGTGAATCATCATCGAAATATTTAAAGGAAAAGGGAGAATGACCATGTCTTTTTCTATCAGAATAGATGTAGTTGATGCTCTAAATGATGTATTTGAATGTACATTTATTGTCCTATCAAAACTGGAAAGCACAATTTTTTCTTATGGTTCTATAAATTTCTTTATTTCCTCCATGTTTGAAATGAAAATAGAGTCAACTAGTAATTTACTAAAAGTAGAGTTATGATTAAAGACTCTTTGTGGGATTATCCATGCATCCACATATTTTAGAATCTTTAGTATTTACTTTAGTGTGCATAATCTTATTGCAAATCTAGTAGTTATTCCTAGGTTGAAGAATTCGAAATTATACTAGGGATGGACTGTCTCTCAATGTATAATGTTAACAAAAAATGTTGATGCAAGGACATCTTAGTAGTCTTGAATAGAAAACCTACAGTTATCTTGCA
This sequence comes from Viscum album, assembly GCA_963277665.1. NCBI lineage: Eukaryota > Viridiplantae > Streptophyta > Magnoliopsida > Santalales > Viscaceae > Viscum > Viscum album. The sequence goes on along the minus strand of OY728138.1, from coordinate 1,432,219,945 downwards.
AGGATAGATTTCTTTATGAGATCTTTTTTTAGAATCACCTCCTATAGCCATTGTTATAGTGTTGATCGGTGATGATGAAGAAGGAAATGAGAGTATAAGGATAGAAAATTTCAACATAATTTAGGAATACAATGACGTATTGTTAGAGGAGTTACTCAAACCCCCCCTATAATAGAGGTAGAGTTCTCCATTGAAATCATTCTGAGATATCACATGATATCCACAACCCCGTATAGAATGGAAAATGTGGAGCTGTGGGAATTAAAGAAACAACTCAATGATTTTTTGGAGAAGGGGTTTATCCCACAGAATGTGTCACTTTAGGGAGAACCTATTCTCATTGTGTATAATAAATTTAAATCAATGTGTCTATGTATAGATTATAGAGAACTGAACAAGATCACAATGAAGAAAAAATACCCTCTTCTTAGAATTGATGACATATTTTACAAACATTATGGAGGTAAATTATTCTCTAAGAATGATCTTTGATCCTGATATTTTGAATTGATGTCGAGGAATGAATATTTTCCAAAAAACCACCTTATGATCAAGATATGGTCATTATGAGTTTGTTGATATTCCCTTCAATTTTTCTAATTATCCTGCTATTTTTATAGATTTGAGGAATAGAGTCTTTAGGGACTACCTTGATATATATTTTGTTGTTTTTATTGATAATATTATGATACAATATCAAAGTTCCTATGACCATGAGGATCATCTAGGCATTATTTTATAAACTCTGCATAAGTAAATTCTTTTTTGAATGTTATGAATGTGTGAGTTTTGGTTAAAAAATGTTCCTTTATTAGTTAACATTGCAACCAATAAAAAAATCACTGTTGACCCTACTAATGAAAATGTTATAAAGGAGTGGCCTCATCCTACAAAAATAACTAATATTCTTAGATTTCATGGATTTGAGGGATAATATAGGAGGTTTGTGAATTTTTATGTCTTTATAATACATTAACCAAGTTATCTCGAAAATGGGTCATGGTCATCTGGACAGAAGAGTGCGAGGAATGTTTCGAAGATATGAAGAATATATTGGTTTCTACAACCTTGTTAAATCTTCCCAAAATTATAGAAGGATTCATTATTTTTAGTGATGCATATATAAAAGGTATTGGTTTAGTACTAATGAAAAATGAAAAATTCATTTATTAGGAATCTTGATAGTTGAAGACCCCTGACCATAACTATCATACGCATGATCTGGAGCTATCTATAGTTGTTTTTTCACTAAAGATATATTGGCACTATATTTATGGGGTGAAGTGTGATATATACAAAAACCATCAAATATTGAAGTATATTTTCACACAAATGTAATTGAACATGATTTTGAGGATATGGTTGAAACTTTTTAAGGACTACGATTGTTTAATTAATTATCATTTCGTAAGAGAAAACAATGTTGCTGATTCAATAAGTAGGAAAGACCATGTTCTTCTAGAAATGATGATTATTCAAAGAGAAACTTTGATCATTGGATTAGTAAATCTAGACAGGATAATTTTCTGGGAATGGACATCATCAACACTATCCCAATTGATTTATTAACCATCATTACTATAGAAGATCAAGAAAGATCAAAATGAAGATATTTTTTTTACAAAAAAAGTTTGCAGCTATGAAGGATATGATGTTTCTTGAGTAAAACATTGATCAAGAAGGTGTATTGAAATATCATACAAGATTATGTGTTCTATATATTCTGGAAATTAATAAGGATTTGATGGATGAAGCTCATATCTCTACATTCTATATTCATCCAGGATGAATATAAACATATAGGGACTGTCGTGATCATTATTGGTGGGATAGTATGAAAAGGGAGATGGGTGACAATGTTATAAGGTTCCTGGTATGTCAACATGTGAAGGAAGAGCAAAATATTCTTAAAGGGGTCTTAAAACCATTAATTATACCATCATGGATGTTGGAAAATATCACTATGGACTTTTTCACTTGTCTCTTGAGAACTCCCAAAGTAAACAATGCAAAATTAATTATAGTGGACTGTCTCACCATGACTGCCCATTTAATCTCCATTTGGAAAGATTTATCTCTCGATCAACTTGGATGGATTTACCTGAAAAAATTCATAAGGCTGCATGGATAATCAAAAAAGGACATTTCAAATAGACAATGACATGTTGAGAACATGTTCAATTGAATTTAAAGGTGGTAAGCATCAAGATATCACATTAGTTGAGTTCTATTACAACAAAAAATTACATTTGTGCATTCAAATGGAACACTATGAAGCTCTATATGGAATGAGATGTAGAACTACGAGTTTTGGGGATTAATATATTGGAAGAAAGATTTGTGGGCATAATCTTGTGTAAGAGAGGATATAAAATGTTCATGCAAACTAATAACACATTTCAGATGCTTAGAGTCAGCAAAAAAACATTACCAACAACTGTCAAAGTGAATTGGAGTTTGATGTTGGTGACAAATACTTCCTTCAAATTTCTATATGGAAGATAGTCATGCTATTTGGAAAGAAAGGGAAGCTCACCCATAAGTAAATTTTCTCCTATGAAATCCTATATCACATAGGAGTAGTGGCCTACCGGCTTACACTTCCTCAAAATCTAGATCAAGTTCATGATGTATTCCACTTTTCCCTCTTGAGGAAGTACATACCTAACCATTCACATGTACTGAATCTTGAGGTAGTGCAACTAGAACATGACCTATCTTATGAGGATAAGCCAGTAGAGATCATGGATTATAGAGAAAAGTCAAATTCAACAAGACTACCCACCTTATAAAACCTTTGTGGAGGATCCAAAAATATGAAGAAGCCACATGGGAACCAGAGGAGTCTATCAGGTAGAAGTACCCACACATTTTCTCTTCTGAGGGTAATAATTCTTGTTATTGAGATGAAATTTCATAACGGGGGAGAATGTAAGAACCCTAGATTTTTTAATAAAACTTGTTTCTTGAAAATATATGTTATATTATTTTGTACTGAACAAAAATATATCCCTTTATTAATGAAGTGTGTTTAATTCAAATGAGACCATTGGGTTTCAACTATTATATAACTTTCTGTCAATATGACCATTTGAATATTTACTATTAATGTTAAAATTTTGATTATAAATAGAATTGATATCAGTTATTATTGTATAAAAAATATTTTACAGCCTCATCTAGTAGAATTGGTCCATAAAAATCCCATTTTTTCATAGATTGGGAAGGAGGTGGCGTCACTGGGATTCCCTTTGGAAAAAGAAAAATCTGAACTTCATCACATTAAGTTAGAACAAAATCTCATAAGGAATAAGATCAAGTTGATAAAATCAGCACTCGAGAAATGTTGTTAGAGCCTCTACAAGATTATATCCCCATTGGACACCAAAATCTTAGGTCCTTTGTGGGTGTTATACGAGGTTATGTAACGAGGCCTTAGTTACTTAGTGTAATCCCTTGGTATAAATAAAATTTTTATTTCACTATATCTATTTTATAAATAATATCACATAATAATATATAGGTTTAATTGATAAAAATTTGTTAAATTGATTTTTGAAGTAAAAATTGTAATTTTCATAGATTTCTCAAAGATAGATAATTATTATTGCAAAATAAACATCATTTCAGAATTTCAAATACCTAAATTAATCTAGGGTTAATTATTAGTTTTTTCTTTGAAGATTATTATTATTGATGAAAATTGAATAAAATAGTATTATAAAATATTTTTTACTAATTGATACTATGAAATGATTTTTGAAAAATAGACATATATGGTTGTAATTTGAATGAAATTTAGAGTCTGATATGATCAACCAAATTTTTAGTGAATAGTAACTTTAGAATCGTAATATTAACCTTATGAATATTAATATTACTAACAGAATAGTAACCTCACCTAAGGAAGTATTAATGTAATTTAGTAATCTTGAATGGTAACGTGATATAATAGTATAAGTAAATATATATTTTAGAAATTATTAATCAAGTAATTGTATTTTTTCTAGTAAATAGAAATTTTACAAAAAAAATAAAATTCTTATATTTAGAATATTATTTTAATAAAACGGAGTTTATTTTTGAATTCAGATGATTGATATTAGGTTAAGGTGAATTTATGATATTTTTATAAAAAATTTTGTTTTTCATTGAATAGTAAAAATATAGTTTTTGAGTTTTCAGTGTGTTTTATGACATCATAATTAAGTGATATGTAATTTAAAATAATTGTCATATAATTTGGATTAAAATATTATATGAGGTCTCCCATGTGTCTAGATCCATGAAAAAATAACATTAGAAGGCCCATGCTTTTTCAAATACTACTGATCACGTATCCTCAAAAATTAATTAAAAACTCCCTCTATTTTACTATAAATACCAAGCCATTCCTTCATTTATCATCCTTAAAATTTTATACATTAAGAATTAATTATATTTTTACCTCCCAATAAGTCCTCCCAAGGTGTCTTCAAGCCCTCACAGTGCAGATATTATTTTTTTAGAATTTACTCTTCGAGGTAAGAGAATCTCAACTTCTATTTTCCTTTCACGCTCTTTTTTATGTAATATGACTTTAAAATTTAAATAAAATGTTAATATTTATATTTTATTATTTAAATATAATTTATTATCACTATTATTTGAATGGGTGACCCCTATCCCCTCTCTTGTTAATGTTTTATAAAACCTTGTTTCAAACATGTTATGCTGCAGAATTTTCATATCAAAATCTTTCCCTTTTTCTGATTTGTTTTTCATTTTCATTAAGTGTATATATAAAACTCTAAAATTTTATGGTTTATTAATAAATACATAAAAAATATTTATTGGAATCTGTAATTTATATACATAAAAAAATAATTTCTCTTTTGTGGGTTATAAATTGTCATAATGATCATGTTTTAAAGCACTTTTAAAAAAGCCATGATTTTGATATAAAAACCATTTCTTTTATTCTCTTAGAGTTATTTAGGAAATTCGTGATTATGATATATTCGGATCACATGAAAATAATTACATATTAACTATGTTCTATGATCATTCTCTAATAAATTGGGTAAAGAAATTAATATCTAGAGATGACAAGTTTTATGACACCTTCGTGAATAACCTTGGTAATTTTAATGACACATTGGGGATGGATATTGGTGATATGATTATGAATGTATAAATTAAATGTTATATACACATATTCATTTTTTGATTCACGTTATTTTTATTAGGATATTCTTTTTCTTCCATATCTAATAACTTTATGTATTTCATCATGTTCTTGTTGATATCCCAAGAAAACTATTTCCCTTATTTTCCCTTAATGGGCCTTCTACTCACCCTCTCCATTGATGTATATACCAAATTGATGATATGAGTAAATATACTTTAAATGAACCTATGATGAAGCCTTAAAAGTAGATTATAGAAATTCCTAATGTTTTAAGGTGTTTTATTCCATATTTTTAAGACACTGGACATTAGAGATCCACCGTTTGTAATATGTAATGAAAATTCATCTAATAATAAGGTTGGATTCCAGAAGTGGTTTGTTTATGGTTTACGTGACACTAAAATGGGTTGTGATTATGGTGGGAGATCAAAGCTGTGATGTAGGATGTGATGTTTTTAATTAATGTGATAATTATTTGATAACATGATATATCTCACCTCCATTTATTTTTCAAGGGAATCCTTGGGTAGTTTGGTGGGAGCCCTAGGTACACATGCTGCACTTGTTGAGAACACACAGTAACTGGTGTCCCTATTAGATAACATAACATCCCATGATCTGTACCCATTTATTTACCTTAGTTGGGTTTCACCAAGTGTTTGGGTGGTGTTTTATGACACCCAACACTGGTATTTATTAACAATGTGAGTATTTATAGCATAGACCTAGGTTGTCTTGACGAGCACCTGCTATCCCATGTCACTTGTTTTAAATGCAGAATACTTTACACTATTTTCTAGTTTGTTATAAAGTAAAATATCTATTTTTCATATTTATATTAAGACACTTGTTTCAGAACAAGTTATCTTTTATAATAAATTTATTGAAATGTATTTCATTTTTTAAAACTCTTTTGAAGACTAGTATAAAAATAATTTTTCTTAAAATTTAAACTTGTTAATTCTTTTAGGAATGAATAGAAAACACTATTTTTATATGAAAATAATTTAGAACAGATATGATCAGGATTTATCTTTAAAGGTTATTCATAGGATGTTATTCATCCTTATGAACCCCTACTGAGAATCTTGGTGCTTATGCCTAAAAATTTAGATGCATTTTTAGGTTATCCAACCTTTGTACTCTCAAAGAGTGAGAATGGTCTTGTGGTTGGTGGTGACCTGTGAGTTCATATAGAGGTTCATATAATAGTTTTATTTAATTTGAATGACAAGTTTTTTCTTTTTTTCTTTTTATTGTTTATTTAACTATCATTCATGGGGTAATGTGTTCCCATTTGACTTATAATTTATGCCTGACACTAGTTTTTAGCTTTGGTGTTCAATAAAACCTCTCAAGAAATATTGTAGACATACTTAGATGACTAGTTCCAAGTATACCTGGGTAGGATTGTGAAAATATTGGACAACTTGATATTATAGACCGTGTTTCAATAATTTTTTATTGTTTTTAACAACATCCAAATATTTCCAATGTCCATGATAACATCCAAATGTACTTATAAATAAAATTTATGTCAAACCCAATAGAAATATTAAACAAAAATGTAGTTAAATTGAAACCAGACCCACAATATGAAAAAAAATCCAGATTCGAGATTAGAGGGAACATGTGTTAGGATACATTAAAACCTGAATCATGACTATATTTTTTATATAAAAAATGTTTGTTGAAAACACATTAGAAACAGAATAATTGATTAAGTATTATACCTTAATTATTTTATGTTATTAAAAAATTTTATAGATGAAATTTCTTATGGGAGTGGGGGGGGGGGGGTGTAATGACTTGTAAATATCATTATTAATAGAAGTACTTTTATTTTATAAAAAATTTTAATTATGAATACTATACAAACACTTTTAAATTTAAAAAAAACATTTCACATCCTGTAAAAATATAATAATAATATTTTATAGTATTATAGGTAGATAAACCCTATATAATAGTTGAAACACTATTGGAAACTCCATATGCCTGATTTCAACCCATAAGATCAATCATGCCATGATTATAATAAAAAAATAGGAACATTTTGAATATGATTGACATCACCAAGGTATTTATAGAACCATTATAAGAGAAGTATAGAATGTTGATGAAAGAGAATAGTGGAGTATATATATAGTGGTAAAGAAATGGGGAAATTAATATATAACCATTAACCGACTATTACATTACCATTGCAATGTGACTAGAATATGAATGTTGAAATACTAATAATAACAAAAAGAATACTAAAATACAGATTTCAATGTAAATTTAACAAAATCATGAAAAATAATTAAATTAAAATATTTTTTTAATCAATACAAATGAAATTATTAAATATTATAAATGTTTAAAGTGAATAAATAAATAATTCTTCTTTAATAAGGTCATAGTTTTTTAATATGATGTATATAAAATAAATAATTAATATTTTTCACATGTAGTAATATATTTTGATAATAAAATAGTTATATTTCATATTATACAGTCTATATTTATCGAGGAGATAATTTTAGAATTTTCAAAAATATATTATATTTCGGTGAATATTAAATTATTAATTTATGTTGCCTATATGTTTTTTGGAATGCTAAAATTATTTCAATTATATTTTTTAAATTAATGTCCAATATTAAATTATTTTATTAATAAAATGTATTTATATTACTTTAAATGAGCTTCAAATCCTTTAAAGATATTTTTTTGTTTAAATTTCAAATTATATTTTAAAAAACATTATTTTATTGGAAAAATATTTTACCCTTACCAAAGTAATATAAAAACTATATTAGGTTGTCAAAAAAATATTTCAAATGAAACACAATCTATTTTATAAATCATGATCCAAAACTATGGGTAACTCTTAGAAAATTTAATCTCTAAAACCAACATTTCCAAGCCCTATATTACAAAAATAATAAACAATTATCATCATAGTGATATAAATACCAACCTCTCCATCCCTCATTTATTTCACACCCATGTTCATCAGATCTTACCACTATATCTTATTGTCTCAGTGATCCATTTGGTGGAGCTATAAAGAAATCATGAATAAATCCTATATATTTTTGAATTGATACATAGGGTAAGGTTTCCTCTTCCTCTCCCTTTATCTCCACGTACTTTCTTTGTAGTTAATCATCCAATTTTAAATTTATTAAGTCATCATACACTGGTGATCATGACATTACCACCAAGTTTTTTTTATCCATGTGATAATTTAATTATCTATCATTGTTCTCATTCTATAAATAACTTCTTATACACTTTATGTTGCTAAAATCATAGCTTGATATTTCGTGCCCCTTTTTTATATTGTGAATTTTCAACATTATTTTTAGTAAAGGGTCTTCATATCGATATAATTAGATATAATTAAGTGGGTATTTCAATTTATTAAAACCATATACCCTTCTCATTGGTTATAAATGATGAAAATTTGAAGTACATAAACAGCTTTATACATAGTGATTCCATATAAAACAAATTTTAACCACTAGTTATTAATTATTTGAGTTAATATGACAATTGATCTATATGGAACACAATAATTAGGTAATTTAATGGTGTTCCTTGGTACAACTATAATAAAATTCGTAAACCATTTAACAGTAGGGGAAAAAAATTTATGATACATTTCAGAATAACCTAAATTAAATATTTTATGAAAGCATTGGGATGAACCTTAGTGACATAATTATGAATGTATCATGTTTTATAGTGTATACAAATTTATATGTAATGTATCATATATTTATGATTAGACTCTTATGTATTTACTCTTTCATTATCCATGATGATATCTTATCTTCCATTTACTTTTTTATACCATACTATAATATATCATCTCCATTTTCTATTAATGTAAATTACTAGTAAATCATATTTAGTGGGGTGGCCTTGGATTAATTAATATACGATAATTAATATATTATTAAATAATTTTTATTTTTAAGATTTCTATATGTAATTTTTGTATTAAGTACCTGGTTTTGTAGACCACAAGCCTAAAAGGATCCTTGGATACATTCAATGTAATATTTTTTATGTATTATGTTCAATATAATGTATTTAAAAGGTTTGTCACTATAATTTAAAATACATTGATTATTTGATATTGTGTTGACACATGTATTCATGTTGTGGTGGACCCCCCATGTAATAACCTTGACCCTACTAGCCCAAAAAGGTTTCCTGACCTTATTATATTAATGTATATAGAAGATTAAAATTTGAATGTACCAAATAGTTTAATAGTTTTGGAAAACCATATTCCATACATGATACCAAATATACACTTGGAATGAAAAATAAAACATAAAAAATTACAAAATATAATAAACCACATCGTTGAGAAAAATTCAAAAATATCTTATTTATAAGTAAGGGAAAGGAAACAAAATAAGGGTGATCTCAAATGCTCAAGTTGGGTTAATTATGGTGGAAGATATCATGAAACGATAATAAATAATCCTTATAGAAAGGTAAATAAATAAACACACATAAAATTTAAAAAAATGGATAAGGAATACTAAAGATATAAAGGTAAATAACTAAACACACATTTCATTTAAGTATATATATAATGTATAAATAATATAGAAATGTAAATAATTGAACACACATTCCATTTAATCAATTGGATGAGAACGATTTTCATCCATTGATTATTTCATAATGATAACCTCACGAATAATAATAAATGAATTTTGAATATAATAAATGATTAATTATTGGAAATAATATTTCCTAGGAACATGATTCTTTTAACATCAAGATCTATTCTCAATACAGTTTGAAAATATAGGGTAAAAATATATCATATTTGTCCAACTATTTTACATCATGAGACAATCAAGGCCTCAATGGGAAATTATTAACCTTTCCCCACCCATTTATTAAGGGGAAAATATTTCCTCATTCATCAAATAATCAATTTAATTCATGAATAATATTCCTTATAGAAAATCATTATAGATAAAACAATACAGATATATCAATATTTCCACAGTTAATTAAATAACTAACAAACTAAAAAACATATGTAAAAAAATATAGAATTTTTCTAAGTAATCAAATAAATTACACAATAATATGGTTATTTAATATAAATGAAATTTAAAAAAAAATTATTACAGAAATGTTATTTTTTTCAATAGAAAATTAACAATCGTAAAAGAATGTTTGATTGTTCAATAACTTTTACCACTTGGTAATTTTCATATCAAAACGCCTTAAATGATGACATAAAAATTAATACATAAAATACCAATAATAATTACTTATTCATGATAATACAATTTATTGGGTAAAATATACACTATATAAAAGTGAATTGGTGCATAATAATAAACACATGTCATTGAAATGTAAATTGAGAGGGAATTCTTTACCACACACATTCCTTTTTTTATCTTATATACTTTAATCTATATTATAGTTGTTCTAAACATGTTATTAATTTATTAAATAAAAATAAAAATAATTATTATATCATATATGTCTCTTTTATGACAACTTATCTCATATTTATTAACAATCGTGAATTATTTTCATTGTTTCGGTTGTTAATTTCCTTGCTTCTTGAGTATGTTTTGTCTTTTTAGTTTTGTCTTCCTCTTAAATTGATCATGATTCACTAATATCTATAAGGGAAAAAATTATATATATATATATATACATATATAATCAGTATATAAGTATGTATAATATTATATAATATTTTTTATGGGAAATGGAATACACCGTTCATGGAGAGGGTGGTCTATACGTACACTTGAATGGTGTTCCAAATATCATATTAAATCGAAAGAATTTAAAGTAAATTATATACAAGTATATTATCATTCAACCATAATTTTTATATTATATATATCTCATCTATTTATTAAAACCATCCATAAAACATTCCTTGTAATTCATGAATGAATCACATTACTTTACGATGTAGTGGTTTTATATACACATGAACTACATTACTGTATTCTTAGAAAATAGAAATCAGGAATTCATTTGGGATATAATAATTATATAATATAATAACAGAATAAATATTATATCAATAACATATATAATATAAATTAACCATTATTCCCTTCCATGAAAGGTGGTCATCATAGAACAGACAACATCGGTTCGTGAGACTATTGTTTGCCATACACACGATTGATGATTGCATATCCCATTTGTTAGAAGTGTGTGAAGTTGTTGGTAGTAACCTTATAATAATAAAATATTACTATATGGAAGATAATTAGGTTTTTATATTATCATGGAATGATAATAATATGTGGATGTGGATAATGAACTAAAATAAAAATGCTTTTAGAGGAACATTTCCTCTTTTTTCAGTTTCCACCATAGGTTTGCACTAAATTGATATTTTTTAATTAATCCCAAAATAATGATTCTAGGAAGAGGGGATAGTGATTTTTGAGTGATATTTCTAGATATTGGATGATCCAAATGGCTTCATATGTGTGAATAAGTGGGGGGATTGAGTGCCTTATTATAGCTAAGGAGTAGGGACATTCTTGAAAATACTCAAACATATTCACTATTGGGAGTTAATTATTAAATCAACTAGATATAATACTGATAATTAAAGTGGTTTATGGATTATTCGATTATAATCTCTTTATATACAAAATATAAATCATTTTTAATAATTTTTTCCATTAACCCATATGTTTTTTTGTTTTATCATTTTCAGTTTTTTTATTACGGAAACTTCTTCTCAATGATATGTATTTTATCCATTAGTACTAAAATAAAATGATCCGTTATAAATATTTCATTAAAATTTATTATAAAAAGTTTATATAATTTATAGAAAAAAATACAATGTGGGTTGTAAATTAATTTTAACACATGTGTGAGTTATGTGAAAAAACACCTCTTAAACGGTAACTAAGAGAACTGAGTTTTCTACTATTTAACGGTCAATATTGTTATTATAATAGAAAATATGTTCTATTAATGGATAATATTATCCATTTATTTACATTTAAAAATAACTATTCAAATTATATAAGTTTTTAGTAAATTTGAATCCATCAATAAAGTATCATTTATTATAAAAACCAATTAATTCGAATGTTGACATTTTTAATTTAATTTGAGTTTATAAATGTAATGATTATTATTTAATTCAAATAAATTAATCTCACAGATTTTTAATATGGTGTATTCAACTTAAAAATAATGTAACATAATAATTCATTCAATTTACATAACATTTCATATTTTTGTGTTAATTATTTTATTTAATTGTTAACCAAAAAATTAATGTGTTGGCATTTGATAAGAATATATAGAAACAAATTTATTTCTTAAAAATAATGGTAAATTTTAATGTAGGGAAAAAGTATTTAAATTTCATAATAATATTTATATTCTAACATATTCATTTTTGATTTCTTCCCCTAAGTGGTATAGAAATTTAATGTAAGAATGCAATTGTTTTTGTCTTTTACATTACCTATCATATTATATGATTCTATTTTAAGATAAAGTGTCCCAAAAATTCATATAGTTTGATAATATATTCGTATTATTAAAAATAATTATATTCTTTGTGTGTTGGACAAGTGTCGGTTCATTTTTACACCTTATATTCCATGTTTAATCACTAAGAAAAATCATTTCTCTTAATCATTGTACTTAATTTATATTGATTTCACTAGTCGCATTGGTTAATAATAATGATGAAATTTTTAGGAATTATAAATTAATATAATTGAATTTATAAAACACATTTCTATAAATCAAATCTTAGATTTTGAATAAATAATTAAAAATTAATCTCATAGAAGGAAAGAGAAAACTAGTTTTTAAAGTGATAATTCTAAAATCTAATTGAGTTTCTATAACTAAATTAAAAAAATTTACTAAAATGACATAAATTGGATTAAAATATATATAATTGAACTTTTTTTAATTTAAAATCAATTTATAAATATAATATAACATTATTTCTCATTTATAAGAAATGCTAGTTTTCAACTAAAATTCAGTAGTTTTCATTATTCATCAATAAATGAAACTTCTCAGAAAAATAAAAAAACACACCCTCTGAAAATTTTGAATATCCAATTAAAAATAATTTTTTATTGAAATATAATGTTTACAATAGTTTCAAAATTTAGTTTTAAAACAAGTCCACAATTAGAAGGCAATAACAATGCCTTTAGAATAATACAACCTTTTATGCGTAAAATTAGATTTGTTGTTATTGTATGTCTATTAAATTGATTGGATGAATTGGAAACACATTATTGAATATATAAAAAATGAATTTCATTAATCTAATTCAATAATATAAATTAATACAATTTATTAGTATTAAATTCAATTGGGTTCATAAAAATAATCTTTCATAAAAAAATTTTATTTATATTTAATTGGTCTTTATATTCATTTGTAATTTATCTGCATCCAATGAATTAAGCCATGTATTTTAATAATTTAGTTAACCCTATTCATAACATCAAATTTAAGTCGTAGTATATAATAATAATTTTAGATAATAATATTATATTTACATAGTAAAACTCAATCTTGCATATAATGGAAGATATCAAAGAAAGTCATTATTGCATATAACACAAGATAAATTAGTATTGCATTAATTTCAAGATATAAGATAGGATGAATTTATTTAAAATAGTAAGAATATTATAATGTAACAGAATATTATACTACCTTCTTTTATTTGTTTTTTTTCAAATAAGTTATTGAATAAAATTTTATTCTTTTACAATTTGGGGGTGTTATATTCTATCCACATTAAATAAACTCCTCCTACTAATTTAAAATTTTTCTTGGTAATCTATGGTTTTATATTTTTAAATTACATTGTTGAAAAAAACCACATCACAAGAGGGTTAATAAAATATCCTCTTTATAATGGAGAATAGAAAGTACAAAATTCATCTATAATAATCACATAAATAGATCTCCAAATAGGATAACTTATGTTAAAAAAGAATACATGGTCATGTATGTGAAAACTGACACAAAAATACATATGGAGAGTCATATAAAACCTTGATCATAATAACATGAGTGATTGATAGAAGGTTAATGACATCAAAACCATAAACCAAATAGGTGAAAATAAGATTATTGATATCATCAGAAATAGTGGTTATTGGATAATATATTATTATTCCAAATCCTTTTCCAAAGGTTAAGGAATTTTTTAATATATAAGTATATAAAGAAATATACTTACATGATATATTTCTATTTAATAAGATAAATATCATCATTTGGTTTTCTTTGAACTATTTCCACATCTTTAATTTGAAAAGTTTCCATAATTTGGTAATATAGTACATTAATCTCTAAAAATTCTTTCAACGTTCAATATAAACTGGTTTATTTATGGTTTACATGGTTACCCAATCAAAATACTATTATCCAAAACATTATATTGAAGGTCATTAAATTCCCAAAATGATCCTACCCTTAATCAGTTCCAAAGTAGTTAGAAGTATCCAATTTACATTATCCATATCAATAATATTTTTATCCAAACCTAATTATCTAAATCTTAATAACATATTAAGGGTTATCTTTCCCTCAAACATAAATTTTAAAAAACGTTTAACTTACTACTGAATAATTTTCTCGATACCATTAAATATACACTCTCAAATCTGGAATGAAATAGTACTGCATTCTAATAATTCTTATACCAAGTACATAACTAATGAAAAAATAATATTATATAATCCTCAAATCCAAGCACAAGCATATTAATCATTCCTTTGAATTTCTGGTAGTATCATATGATTAACCATGATCCATTAGCCTATTTTGAGGTATATTTTTACAATGCTTGATATATTGATTTTCAACATGTCCTGTCTCCTTGTAGTTGACGAGTTGTATATTGGAAACGTATTTCAAACCCCATGAAATCATCAGAATTGTTCCCTTTCTCTCCACATATGTATCAAAATACCATTCATGTTAATAAAGTTCAATTTTTTTTCTTTCCATAATTATCACATGTGGGAAAATAATTCATTATATTCTTTCCTTTAACCATATTTTTCCCTACTATATTTTTTTTATCTAGCATCACTTTGAATCCATAATTCTTAGATAATTTTTTATCAATCTCATAATAAAATGATTCTATGTATTTTTATGATGATAATTATTCATAGAATTGTTCCCTTTGAAATATTGGATTGATAAAATAAAATATATTATCCATATTACTCTTTGGATCCCATGCATTTTGTGGTCCCGATTAATTTTTTTAGGTTCTGTTTAGAAATTATGATTTATAGTATATTGAGTCATATTATTATGTAACATAAAGTATAATCTCAAAAATAAAGAAATAAATTAAAAAACATATCATTTTATGTGTATCTAAACTCATTATAAAAAACATGGTCTCGTTGGGGAAATCATTATTATCAAATCCTTTATAAAATTTTAAATGAAAATTTGGAATTATCCTATGAAAATCCCTTTAGAGTGTCAAACTAGGTCCAAATTAAGGAATATTGTCATGTACCAGTTTATAGTCACGAAAATCCCAAAATACCCTTTTTGGAGTTGTTACCCTTAGATACATCTTTTTACAAACAAATTACAAATTTATTATCATAACATTGATACATTTCAAGCATAATATCTACCTTACCAAAACATCATTATTTTCTTCTATACTAATCCTCAAATTCTATAATAGGGTTATTGTCCCTAATATATGTTTTCCAAAATCTAGTTTCAATGTGTTATAATGAACATTATCTGATATAAATTGTAACATACCTAAAACCAGAAGCCTAGAGCGGGTTCCATACATTATTACTTTTTCATTGATACAATATTCAATTTCCAAAGTACTTAATAGATTAGTGGTTTTTAAAAACTAGATTTAATACATCATGTTGATTTTACATTGTGAATAAAAAATAAAACATAACAATCTCTAATAAACTACATCAATAAAAACTTCATCAAATATCTATTGTTAATAACATGGAGAAAGGTAAAAACAGGGGAAAGTTTAAATAACCAGTAATGGTTAAGTAAAATAGAATATACCATGAATCCATAATGAATAATAAATAAGTAATTGTAGAAAAGTGAACACATATGAAATTTAAATAACCGGATAATTCATAATCAATATGTATAGTTAAATAAAAAAACACAATTTTAATTTAAAAATCTGGATGAGGCATAATCAGTATGAAAAGGTACTTAACAAAACACACATTCCATTAAATCAATAAGATTAAAATAAAATGAATCCCTGAATTTTTTCATAGTGAAAATATAATGGATAAAAGTAAATGAAGTCTAAATAAATGAAATGGATAATTATTGGATGTCATGCTTCCTAGTAACACGGATCATTTTATTTTAGGATCCATTCTCAAGATAGTTCTAAACTATTAGGAAAAACCCAAGCAGATTTAAAAAAAATGATTCTTCTCAAGAGACTACAAATGCATCGAGGGACTACAAATAACTTTGTCTCACTTGTGTATTTAGGTGGAAATAATTCTTCATATATAAAATATTGGATTTAATTCATGTATAATATGACATATCAAATATCCATCGTGAGTAAAGGATACACATTTATCAATACTTCCAAAGAAAATTAAATAGTTACAAAACTAAAAAAATATGTATAAATGGTATATGGTATATATAATAATCATATTAATAACAAAATAATAGTTATATTTAAGATAAAAAAAATTTCCAATGAAGAATGATTATTATTATGTGATATTTTCAAGATAATATTAACAATCACAATAGAAACTGAGATTGCTCAATAACTTTTACCATATGGTAATTTTCATGTCAAATCCCCTTAGATTAAATAATTAAACATAAAACATAAAATAAAATGAAAAATGAAATATTCATGATAATTCATGGTGGGGGCATTATATACACCATATAAATGTAAATTGGTGCATAATAATAAACAATACTCAAGGGAATATAAATTAAGATGAAATTTGTTACCTCTCGCTATTATTTTTTTCCTATTGTATATAAACTCTAGTATTGTGGTTTTAAACATGTTATTATCTTATTCAAAACCCATAAAAGTATTTATGATACTTTATATGGTTCTTTGGTAACATCTTATCACCCATTTTTTAATAATCTTTCATTATTTTTGTTGTTTCCCGTGTTAATTTCCTTATTCCTTGAGTGTGTTTTGACTTGTTATAGTTTGTTCCCTCTAACATTGATCATGATTTGATCATCTATAAAATTTAATACATGATTTAAATATCATATATATTTTAATTATATATGTTTATGGTAGTCCATAATATTTAGTGATATGAAATGAAATATATCCTTCTGGGAGATCGTAGGTCGTACATACGCATGAACGTTGATTCCATTATTTTTATCATATTTAATGAAAGAAAAGTAAATAAGTATTTTTTATATTATCTTTAAATTATCATTTAATGTCATATATTTTTTATTATTTTTATTAAAACCATAATTAGTACGTTCCATGTAAATTATGAATGAATCTCCCTGCTTCATGAGGTCGTAGTCCGCTTTACACACGAACGATGTTATCATATTACTAAATAATATATAGCATGAAGTTATGTGTGAAATATTTTTAATAGAAGTATTTAAATATCATAAATATTTTATATATCATATATAAACTATAAATACATCATTATACCCAACCTTGAATGGTGGTAATGGAAGAATTAATGACTTTGTTTTAAGAGGTGGTAGTGCTCCCTACACACAAATGATGATTGCAAATCTCATTTATTGGAAGTGTGTCATGTTGTAGGTCATAATCTTAACATAACAAAATATCAATATATGAAATATAATATGGTGATTAATGATCATGTAATAATAATAATTGGAGGAGTTTTATTAGGTAACAAAATAAAAATTCTTTTAGAATTACATTACAATTTTTAGGTTTTCTCACGAGGTTAGAAATAAATCCTTGAATAGTTGTATTTAATCCAAAAAAATCATTTTTTTATGATCATAGAATCGGTTTTGAATTATTTTGGTAGATATAGGTTGATCTAAATGGATTTATATATGTGAATAAGTGGGTTCATCGAGTGACTTTTTATAGTTGAGGTCGAGTGTCATTCTTATAAATACTAAAAAGTATTTACTATTTATAGGTAAATCTTTCCACAAGTGGATTTGATACTAATAATTAATGATTTAAATTTTTTTTGTAATATGCACACCTCAAACACACATTATAACACATGTTTTCAATATTTTGATCCTTAACTCCTAAGTTTCTTTATTTTATGATTTTGGTTCTTTTTCATTATGATAATTGGATTTATAAGATAAGTATTTTATCCATTAAGACTAAAAAATTATTATTTCTATATAATTCTGAACTAATTATTTTAAATGTTATTATTAATTAATATAATAAAAACCCTATGAATTTTGGATATTAATTTTGACACATGTTTTAGTAACATGAAAAAATACCACTTAAACTATAACCATGATGACTGAGTTTTTTACTATTTAATAGTTAATATTGTTATTATGAAAGATAAATTGTTCTATTAATGAAATATATTTTATATTTATTATTATTCAAAAATAATTTTAAGTAATTAATTTATTTGAATATTAAATCAATTATTAAAATATCATTTATCATAAAATATCATTATAGCCAATTTTGACATTATTAATTTAAATTGGATTTAAAATTATCAATAAAATTAATTAAATCAAATATATTATGTTCACATGTGCATAAAATTTTATTTTATTGTAAAAAAATAATTTTACATAATAAATCATTCAATTTACTTCACATTTAATATATTTATCGCCATTTATTTTATTTTATCATAAACTAAATAATTATTGGGAGGACATTTCAAAATCATTACAATTAACTAATTTAGCTATGAAAATTTATAATAAATTTATATTTTAAAATAATTTATTAATATTTAAAAAAAAATTATAACCAAATCTGTTTAGTTTTTCTTCATTTCCCTATGCATTAGTCAAATTAAAAATTGAAATAGAATATTGTTTGTCATTTTCAGTACTTATCTTATTGTATGGGTGAATTTCGTGGAAACATGTCATTAAGACACATATATTTTGATCTTTTATAATAGAAGTATATATATGTCAATCCAGGTGTGTTGCAGAAGGTTTAGTTCAATTTTACTCCTTATATTCTTTGTTTGATCACTAAATAACCACATTTTCTCTTAATATTAACAAATAATTTTAAATGATTTCACTAATAACATTTTAAAAAATTAAGTTTTAACTAATAGAAATTATAAATTATTCTTATTTAAAATATGGAATCCATTTATCCATATTCAAATAAATAAGGAAGTATATATTATTTTATAATTAATCCCGTAGATGGAACGAGAAAGCATAGTTTTAATGTGTAGATTTTCAAACCTTTACAAAGTTTGTATATTTAAATTCAATATGAAAATGATTCAAATGACCTAAACTGTATTAGTAGTTTTATAATTGTATTATTCTTTATTTTAATACAATTTTAAAATATAATTAATCCATCTAAAATATTTAAACAAAAGGTCGAGTTTTAATTAAAATTTAGTTTTTTTCATTATTCTTCTAAAATGAAACATCTAAAAAATACCAAAAACACACCCTAAGATATTTTTTACACAGTTAATTCAAAAATTAAGTTTATTGTTTCAATAAAAAATTACAAAATTACAAAATTTGGTTTAAAATAAGAACCCTATAAAAAGGTGGAAAAAATCAATTTTGGAAAATATTAATTTTTTTGGTAAAATTTGATTTTTTTCTTATATTATCCCTATAAAATTTATTTGATTTATGTAAAAGATAATTGAATAAATAATATATAAATATAATTAATATCATTCACTATGATTATTTAATTTAATTTACTGGGATATATATTTTTCGGTTCATAAAAATTCTTTTTTATGAAAATATTTTATTTATATTCAATTGGTTTGTATATTCATTTATCATTAATGGGTAATAAATAAATGAAATAATATTTTTCATATGTCAATTAGTCCTATTCATAACCATGAATTTAATGGAATGATGGTTGTTTTTTTAAATAATAATATTAATTGTATTAGATACAACTCAATCTTGTATATATCATAATTTATCAAACATAGTCATTGTTGTATGTAACACAAGATAACTCAGTGTTGTGTACATTGCATCCTATTTTTATGATTATACTAATTTTAAATAGTAAATATATTTTAAATTATTTTGATTTTATATTCCCTTCTATGTTTCATGTATCTTATCATATACATGGTAGAATAAAATTTTATGTTTTTCCTAATTTTGGGGTGTTAACCTTACCATGCCATAATGACAATATTTGTGTTTTATTTTTAATTTAGATTCCCCAATAATTTTTTTACATTTATATTATATTTATCCAAATCTAGATAAAGAGAGGCCAATTCTTATGTGATTTTAAATTAGGGGTTTTTCAAAAGACTTCACTTTTACATGATCATAAAATTATGATACGTGGTTCCACTATATTTCATTCGTCTTCAAAAATCCCAAGATCTTATATTTTTATTATTGCCATAATTTATTTCTAGTTTATGTGGGTTCCATTTTACTAGTTTATTATTGAATAATTGATTGATATTGATTTATAAAATGTTATTGAGTATTACACATGTGGCCTTGGGATATTTTAATGTTTGTTCATCATTAAACTCATTTATATTGATTATTGAAGATTAATTTAAATTTTGGAATTTTTAATATCTGTTTTTTTATTGTGTATGAATAAATAATAATTTTTTTAAGAAATTAGCAAGTAGATTGAATTATGCTTATAAAAGTAATTAAATTTATTTGGGAAATTAAAGAGAGTAAATGTAATAAACATCTTCTTTATTTTATTTTAACGTTATTCATCATGTGATATTATCTATGAAGATTTTAAAAGCATGATAATCATAAATGGTTATGTGAAATAATGATTGTTTTCCCCCATCATGTTTGTACAATTTTATTCATTTTGTCGAATACCTTTTTATAGTGGAAGTTGGTTGGTAGGTTGATCTAATGATGCATGGAATTTTTCATTGGTTTAGAGTGGATATGAGGTTATCTCTTCCAATAGAGGGAATTAATTCTTAGTCCAAGAATCAATTAATAATTTATGATATGTGTTATATAATAAAATTTGAAAAGAAACTTTATTGATTTTTACGAATGTGATTGATCAATAAAATTATTTTATGTAAAATACTATATAGAATGGATATTTAACCATCATTAATAGATTATGTTACGATATAAAGTCACACAATTTGTCACTTTAAGAATTATCTCTATATTGGGAGGATTAGAAGTTTATAAGTTATGATTTGACCAACTATAATGGTTTATTACATATCCACTACATATGTAATGATAATGAACAATGTTTAGTTCCACATTATATGAAACCACAATAATTTTAGTGTCACATGAAAAGGACACATGTAATGTCATTTAAGGTCATTCACATAATATATCAAGTATACATATGGGTTGTGCTTCAAGGGGAAGTATGAATTTTCATTTGGTAGATGCAATGTCTATATAAATCTGTATTGGATAAAGAATCTAGGTGTTACAACATCATATAGGGTCATTATTAGAGATGATTTTCGGATCTATAGGTTCAATGGGGTCCAGAATATGCTTTAAGATAATTATGTTGACTTTTTTATGTTATTACTTTTTTGAATCCAAGGAGAATGTATTAGTGTAAATTTTTATTGAAAATTAATTTAATACCCCCTATGAGTGAGGAAATTTTAAATTTAGTTTTTGTATTGAATAGTGATGTTGTACAATTTTTAAATGCATTAGGTAGAAATGTATGGGTTTTAATGTAAACTATATAAGGTATATTAGACATAGAATATAGAGAATGGTTTATGAAATGTACATGAAAATAATTTGAGTTATTTTAGAGAAATATAGGGAAGATTCACATAGTTGGAAAACCATGTGAATAAACCATGTGAAAGTTTCAGAGACACTACCCTTTCCTGTTAAAATATTATAACATAATTACCCACCTTTCTCTGGCCATTTCAATGCATCATCCACTATTCATTCCACTTTGTCTTCTATCTCTTGAATGACTGATCTCCTCTATCCCTCATCTATATAAAATAATTATCAATACAAATAATGATTTAATAGTAATATTTGACTCATTTAACTTCTATTGATCATATTTTTTTCATGTATCCTCTAAATATTTATGTCCAATATATCGTATTTTAAGTGATTTTTTTCTTCACTGCTTTCTTTTTTAGTCTGAAATAAGGGATAATACTAAGTGTGTGTAATGTTCTATTTTTTCTAGGTCTTCTATTAAATTCACATATATTAATATTAAAAATGTAAAAATAAGTTGGTTTTGTTGTCTCAACTACTTCCTTGGTGTTATCCTTAGAAAATATTTTAATCCTTAGGTTATGTTTTCACCTTAGAGAAATTACTGTTAAATTCATTACTGGCGCCTTATATAGGGAGGTTCTTATGGGATTACCTACATTGATTTTACAATAATTTAACCCTAATTAAATATTACTGTATATAAGAAAAATAATTGTGAGATTATGGAATTAATTCATTTGTTTTTTGAAAATGGGTGAGCCTAAATTAAATGGTTAAAATTGATATTTACTTTTAGATTGATTAGTGTAAAATGGTATTTCATAGTCACATATAGCCTCAAATGTGGAATTATTCTTAACTTGGGTCATAAAATGAATTGTGGAATTACGAGTGGTTTTAGTATAATTTAAATAATTTCAAGAATTATCTATGAAGAGAACCATAATGAATATATCTAAGAATGTTCTTTCTTATTTTTTGTAGAGATGGTTACATGGTAACATAGTGAAGGGTTTTTGTTTTATTATATAGGAATAACCTTTATAGTTGAATAACGATATAATGACATGGAAATTATATTTAATTATATAATGGTGACAATGGGACTTGGTAACCTAGTGGAGGAAATATTGTAATTCCAAACATGGGGAATTAACGAAGACTTTACGTGGAAAGACTTAAAGAATCAAATAGTTGAATTGCATGAGTTCCTTGTTTTTTGGTGTTTCTATATTAATGACTTAAATAAATTATAAGTATTTCAAATAGGAATATATTGTGAGTACTTACATTAGAAATTCTATGATTACAGTAAGGGACTTAAATGAATGTTGGGTTTTGATGAAACCCTTTGTTTCATATTGGGATGGTTCTAGGGAATTCCATGAGAAATCAATTGAATTAATCTTATATTTATTTTCCTGAATAAATTGAGTCTTTTAAAAGTTATATTTAGGTAATTTATATACTTATAAAATTCCATGAATTTATGTTGTTGATTTACATAGGGTACTCTTGTTGAATGACATGTTGTGAGATCCCAATATTTGACATGTTATATTTCTCTTGAAATGCTCACGTATAAGTAATGTATTATATTCTATTAATTATTTTGAATTTAAATGATTTTTTACTGTGTTCATGATGGTATATTGGATAAATCGAATTCTAAGGCCCACCCCATTCGATTCTCTATGTGGTTTGTTGTGAGGGGATTCCTAGTTGAGGAATGTAGACTCACCAATATTATTGAGACTATTGTGTAATGGGAGAAATACATTTTAAATAGTCAAGATATGTTGCATACCATGATTAAAGACTTATCGATATTGGTCGAGGCAGGTATAAAATACTTTTAGGTGTCACCATAGAGCCTGAACAATGGTGGTTGTTTTATTATTTTATTTGTTATATATTTAAATCTATTAACTATAAAAATGGAAAGTTGATAAATGGGATTAAATTTTTTTGTATAAAAACTATTCATGAAATTTAATATAGAATGGTTATTATAGTTACTGTGTAGGTGGTGTATTACTATGTTGTCCTAACATCCTACTCAATACCCCAGGGCACTTGGTTATCTGAGAATCTATCACTATTGCACTATTGGTAAATTTATGAGAACTTTCATTATATTTTGATTGATTAGTTGATAGGAAGAATCATGGGAGTCTGGGACTAGGCTTGGACTCTGGACCTTTACACCTGTTATTTCTTGTTATTACTTTGGTCTTTTAGGTTCTTATTTATTCTAATTTTTTTAGTGAAGTATAACATTATGACTTATAGTCTTTAACTTCATTTATGTATAGAATTATTTTTTTATTATTTCTGAAACACTCATTGACATTTTATCTAATTGGTTTTATTTACATTGAATTTTCAACTATGATATGCTGGAACAATATCTCCACAATCCCACCATAAAAATTTGATAGGAGTCTCTATACATTAGTGTAGGGGAAAATCTCATAAGTTATATCAGTGATGGATGGTCTTGTCCGAAATATGTGGTCTAGGGTAGTGGGGAATTAAAAAGTTTTATCTGATCCATTTTTTTTTGTCTTATTAGATTTGAAAGGATTAGAAGAGATCATAAATTCATCAAGGCATGGTTTGGATTTTGGGACTAGGACCGACTTTGCACATATAAGGGAAGCTCATGAATCCAAGTACGAGATTTTTATTATGTAGTTGATTTTTATAGTTTACCTACTTTCAACATGAGTGACGAATATGGCTATTATGATATTGATTTATGGGATTTTTTCAATTTATTAGATATAAAAAGGCATGGTGTGTGAATGTATCATATCATCTAGGGAGTACTCCTATACCATTTAAAAGGTTTCATTTTATTGATTACCTAATCACATAGGCCATTCCATGGATTAGTTATTTAATATGTCTATAGCAATTTGTACTACATTATATTATGTAAGTGTATGGAGAAATATTATCGAAATAATCATTATTTGGAAAAGAAATATGTTATCTCATCACTTGGATTGATTATTATAGATGAAAACATAAATGAAATACAAATTACAACCCACAAAGCATATTTTTCTATAACTTGTAATTGAAATTATATTTAAATGAGCCAATATTATGAGAAGCTTTGGGTAAAAGTAAATTAAATGACATTTGTTTTGATTTATACATGGTTTTATTTATATAAAATTCCATGCATGACTTGAAAAGTATTTTCATTGAAAACATATTCCATATATTTAATTTCTTCGATCCCTCTATTTTGGATATTTAGGTTATCTTAAATGTAAATTATAATGATTTGATATCCATCTGATGAGGAGACCAAAAAAATATGTGGTGTTTTATAAAGATCATTGTGTGTGTGATCATACCCTGAGATTGAGGGAAATAGGTATAGAGTGAGATCTCATGTTTTTGGAATTTATATAAGGGGTGTATATAATAATAAAATACCTTTCCTATTCCAACATGGTTAGATATTTGACCTTGAGTTTGTATGGAATCATTAATACATGTGTCATCAATAGTTATGTCAAATATAGAAGTGATTGGGATAGAATTAACTAAAACCTATTTTCTCAAACTAGTTTTTGTGGCTTTAGTTTGATAGCTTTTGTGTGGCCATGGATTAAGGGTGAGTGTTCTTCAAGGGAATTTCATTGAATGGGGGGGGGGTCACTAGTTTTATGGGTTTAGTCTGATAGGTTCACTTAAAATTCATAGAGATGTTTATAGGTATTAGTACAATCATTTTAACAAATAATTTTGTGATGGGATGAATTGTTTGGAATCCTAAACCTATTAACACCCAAATGTGGGCTCCGACATATTGATTAGTGAAAAATTAGGGTTATTTTGACTATAACTAAGGAATTATTTATAAATACCTTTTTAAAAAATAAATCATGTGTTATGAATGGGGGTATGTGGTTTTACGCATATGAGATTCCATGGTAATAATAGTATATATAGGGTAGACCTAGTAAATATATGGGGGATCAAAAGTGGGGTTTTAGTGAATAAGAACACCATTAAAAGGGGTTTCACAGTATGAGTTTCAAAATTCTCTATAAATTTTAAATGAAAATGACCCTAAGTTACTTTTCTTTTGTAGTGAATATACTTTTTAGTGTAGGAAAAATTAGTTTACTTACACATTTAAATCATGACACGCCTTTATGAGCATGGTGAGAGCCTAATTGAATCATTATATAACTGCATAACAATAATTAGGTTTATAGTGGGCATGTGAATAGGTTTTCATGGTGAGATACCTCTATATCCAAGAATCACTCAGTGAAATCTTAAAATGGGATATTTCCATGTGTAGAGCCATAACCACTGCCTAGGCACATGATCCATGTTTTTAAATGGCACCAATCACTAGTATGAAAACCCATATATTTTATGACATTTGGATAACAATTAATTCCAGGAATAAATTGATAATATAATCCTAAAATAATATGTGTAGTTTCGTTGGGTAATTAATGGCGTAACATAATTACTTTAAATAGTTATTTAACAAATTATTTACAACTACTTAACATTCTAATAAAATTCAATTTATCTTCTAGAACTACATGTTATAAAATGGGGACATAAATAAAAAAGATGAGTTATATGAATCCAATTAAGGGAACCACAAAAGCCTAAAATGATGAATGAAATATATTTTATTCAATAGGTATATCAAGGTATTATAGAATGGGTGACAATCATAAACATTAACATCAAATCATGGTTTACGATGAAAACATCAAGGCTAAATTAGAATGTTGATTATACATAAAACATGATGTCATAAGAATATGTCAAGGAAAACTACTGATAAATCATAACAAAGTGTTATTGAGATAACCTCTTGTGAACCTTACATGGTATCTCATGTTAATAAAAATTACACAATTCCTTAGAGGTCCCCATAATTTTGGTCCCATCCATCTCATTCCTATGATGTACATTCATTTTTGTGAAATATAGATCATACACCATAAAAGTGTCTATAATAACTTATAATTAAATGATTATGGATTTTGAGTTATATAAAATAAATTCCACAATCAAATAATGATTGGTATATATTGGTGAATAACCATGAGTGGAAGTTGGGATGGGTATTCTCTACAAAAAATATGGGTGTGGGAAATAACATGATAATTTCAGAAACATAATGGGTGTACATAAACTTTTGTGGAAGGGTAAAATGGCATTGAAGATTGGTCTCTAATTACATAGTTATCATAATATATGTAAATAGATGTGTCAAAATTAATTAAAACATCAATGATTAGAAATTAAAATGATTTATATGAATAATGTACATGAATAAAAACAAGAGGGAGATAATCCCTTACATCAAAATAGAAAAATATTGGAACATTTTTATAATGAGAGGGGATAAATAAAATCTTATTCATATAAAAAAATTCGGAAGGTAAAGGTATAATTATAAATATAGTACAATATATCCAATTGAGATTAACAATGATAAATACAAAAACATTATTGAATATAATAGAAGGGAGAGAAAGATGCATTACCTTGATATGATGCTTCTAAAAGCTTGAGAGGAGACTATTATGGTCTTTAAAATACTATGGGTTGAATTTTTAGAGGTATGTATAGTTTAAATTCTGGAATAATGGATTTTGAGAAAAGTATATTGAGATGTTGGGTTGTTATTTATAGAAAAAGTGAAAGGAATTCATTATTAATCACTATACTTATGTTTTTGGATTCTATATAAAAAACCAATGAAAACCAAAAATCTTCCCATGGTTTTTACAATGGTTTCTTTCAAAGTGGTTTGGTTTTCAATAAAAAATACTTTAATGATATCAATACATTATAATAAAACATTAAGTTATTTTGGAAGTGAGTCATGTTAAATAAATATTTATTTTAAAACATTAAAATATAATATTTCTTTTGTAGGACACATTAAGGGATTTTAAAATTAATTAAACTACATCAAAAACATATTCCTTTTTTGGGAACATATTTTTGGTCTTTTATTGATTTTATATAATTTACTAAATTAGTATTAGACTATTACAACGATATTATATAGACCATATATTTATACTGTATTAATCAATTTTTTAACATTTATACTATCTTAGAAAATAATGTAAAATCAACCATTAAATAATTTAGATGTGATGATTTCAAAAATAATAAATATTTTATAAATCTAATTTTAAAAATATTATAATATAAACTTTTAAATAAAAATAATTACATATTGGAAAATATTTTATTTTATGATAAAATTTTTTTATGACCCATAATAATATTAAATTAGACTGAATAAATATATAATATCATTTATATTCAAGAAAATTTTATTAAGAATGAATAATGTTGGGAAATAAAATTTAATTTACAAATTATAAAATCTATCAAAAATAGTTTTTTAAAATAATGTATTTCCCAAAAGTAAAATTTTAGTTAATTCATACCAATATTTAATTTTCATCAATCTCATTATTCAATCATCTATAAACAGTAATAATAAATATGGACTAATATAATCAATAAGTTATATATAATAAAATATTAAAATTCAAAATATTGGGGTTTAGATATATAACCCTGTGTGACCTCAACATATTCCCCCTGGGTAATGTCCATGATGGTGGTATTTTCTTTGGGTGGTTCAAAAAATGTTGTTTTGGGATTAATATCTATAATCTTGATAATTCATCATAGATCGTTTCATTCATGTTTCATTTGTTGAATTTTATTTTTTAATTGTAAAGGGAAAGTCCTAGTAGTTCCATCTCCCTCAAAAGATCTGATAATTGTGCATCATAAGTTTCAATCCTATAGGTCGAGGCCATAACTTCTTCCTTCCTTATCGATTATACTTTATAATAACCATTAATGTATACTAATCATAACTATTACTATAAAAAAGATATATTTTTAATGTTTATTATCCTTAATAATCTAGTAAATATGAACAAATATATTTTATAGTGGTATAAAACAACCTATGCAGCGCATTTTCTTCAATAGCTACAATTCTTAATAATGAATTTATTCATTAAAAAATAGAATTTTATTAATAAAAGTTTGGGTCTTCATATTCTTACCACCTTCATATATTTTTTCATCAAAATATAATTTCATACACTAAAAAAGATGTTTGAACTTCAATTTAAACATATCTTCTAATTCCCTTGTTGCTTTATCAAACATGTAGTTTTGCCTTAACACTTTGATTAGAAGGGTTTTTCTATATAACATTGTCTTTATGATATATGATTTAAATCATATTCTAATTCCATGTAATATCACTATCCAATGGAAAAACCATTGGGTTTAGTACATGTTATTGGTATTGTATATACTCCCTCAAGAGGGATACTTAAAACACATCATTCACTTGGGATTGGAAATATAGTAGTTTTTTTGGACACACTGATAATGAAATAAAGGATCTCAAAAAGTATAATGAACCGGGGAATAATATTTCTATTATTCCAAAACCTCATGAATTTTTTCCATGAAAGTATATGAAGGAACACCTTTTCTCTAGCCAGAAACTCCCAGACTCTTAAAAATTTTATGAATAGATTTTCTTTTGAAATTTTTTAGATTTCATATGAAATTGATTTGTTTGAATATTATCTACCATCTAATTGATAATATTTTGTTCCAAAAGTTCCCACTCTTCACTATCAACCTAGTATTCTGATGTCTGACACCTATTTCCATTCAGAGCCACATAATATGTCATTTGATATCTAGAATGGATGTGGTTGTTATATGAGAACTTCACAAAGTGAAGGTGTTGATCCCATTGTCCTTATCAGTTCATTGAATGTGATCTCAATATAACCTCTTGAGTTTTAATTGTTATCTAAGATTTACTATCCATATAAGGGGGACTAATTGTACTAAAACTAAGCTCTGTTTATTATGGTTACTAAATGATTCTTCAGAACATCAAGGTAAAACTCATAAATTGATTAGATATAATAGAAAGTGGGACACCATGAATTCACACCAATTTCTTTATTTATATATTGGTGTGATGTTGAGAAATTAAATATTCCCTCATAGAAATGATATTCAAGGCCTTTTCTGGTGGTCTACTAACACATAAATGGTGTTGTTACCCTTAGATTTCATAGGGAGTCCTATGATAAAATACATGGTTATGTTTTCCCACTTCCATAATAGTATGGTAAATGATTGCATCATAACAATAGATTTATTTATTTTATCCTTGAATTTTTGGAATACCAAGTATCTATATATGAAATCTGAAATCACCCAGTCCATGTTATCTCACAAAAAGTTTTACATCAAACCTATATTCATCATGTTGATTCATGTATGAATATATAAAGAGGTGATATGCACATCATCTAGAAGTCCTATCTCTAGTTTGGATTTTAATGGGACACATATCTTGGATAAAAATAATATAACTCAATCATTAGCAATATTGAAATCCAAAATATTCATCACCATTACTTGTAGCTCATTATCAACTTGTTTGGAATCATTGATATGGTGAAGAATGGATGGATGAGTTGTTATTTGATCAAGTTTCAATGGCGACCCATTAATTATTCCCATTTAAATCATATTAATGTCCAAGAATATTAGATCCATTTTAATCCCCATGATGGATAGGTTTTTAGGATTCTTTCTACTCATACCATCTTCCACATTTTTCACCTTCCATATATGTTACTGGATAAGACGATCTTAATTCTTTATCTTCATTAGCCACCTTCATTGTCCAATATTGATATTATTTTCCCTAAATATACACATGGGGAGTCTTTTATCATTATATATATATATAACTTTTCTCTACATTGAGATAATATCATCAAATATTAAAGTTATGTAGCTCATACACAAATTTTAGATTTTTTATGGGTTGTTCTTCCCAGGTATCATTAATTATAATGAATAATGGGTTATCACTTTTCCATGTTTTATGATGAATAAACATAATAAATTTTTAGACACATCTCTGTAGATCATGAATCCTTCCCCATTAGAGGGAAATGTGAGAAATGGTGTTATGAATAGCCTCCTCTATAAATCATATCTTCCCTTTTATTAATCAATCCTAACTAATTTCATGGCCTTCCAAGTTATCTTGTATAGTGGTCTTGAAGATCATGATAATTTTCACAAAAAATGGAAATAGAACCTAGATAATCCAAGGATACTATGGATTTATATCATAGATGAGGGATTGGACCATCCTTTAATTTCCTCTATAATTTGAAGGCTCTAATGATGTCTATTTTCTATTTGTACCATTCAGTATGAATGTTACATGATCCATCCAAAAATTCAATTCATTATACATCTCATATAACTTTTATTTTTTTGAATTTTATTTAGTATGAAATTTAATTGATCTTCATGTTCATCATTGATTAAGTAGTAGATAAAATTATCTTCAACGAATTCAATTTTTTTTGAGGTAATCTTTAATGGCTCAATTCATTATGTTCACAAAGATATGAAGTGAAATAGTGATCCTTAATGGAATCACTATGAACATGTAGTTCATATAAATTATTTGAAAAGAAGACTTGGGGATATCCTCACTCACCAACTTTACAAGATAATATACCGACCCATGATCCATATTATAGATGTAGTGGGATCCATGTAGCTGATCGAGAAATTCATAAATTTGTGGTATATGATATATTTCATTTATCGTGGTCTTCTTAAGTAACACAAATTAACGAGGAAGCACATTGAACCATTATTCTTATGGTAGTATAGGACCAAAACACCCCATCATGAAGCACCTGAGAACATGAACCGATCATTTATATTTTCATATACTTTATTCTTTATCTATTCATGTTCAGTAGTTGTTATTATATAGATAGTTAAGGATATTTCCAAATCTATAGGTATAATTTCATTTGGGAACTCATCCTCACACCTTAGAGGAAGACCATACAATTCTTTGGGAAACTCCTCCAAATATTCACTCAGTATAGGCATGTCGTCAAGAATAATATTTTCCATTATATTAATAATTTTAGAATGATACAATTTGTTATAAGAAAATATATCCATGCTTAATATGATGATATCAAAGGATAATCTACTGTCTCATTTCATTTGTATATAATAAAAGAGTGATTTATGATACAATGGTTTATTTATGTCACTATGTAATTTATGTTTGATCTATATAAGAAATCCAATACATACCAACACCTTTATCAACATTATTCCAAATAGTAAATTGTAATATTTACTATGATGTTCATCCCACATATATGGATTTTGGAGATGTTAGATATATGGTATGTAATAATTTCCCTTTTTTTATTTCCCATGGTATATGCACTTACATATATTGATGTGGTTTCGAATAGTTATACTAAATATCTATGACAAGAAACAATTTATAGAATATTAGTCACATTGTAAATTTTATGTCCATGAATTGATGATAATCCTTTCTTTCGCTATTTAATTCTATTTTCAATGATTTATATAAAATAAAATAAAATTATGGATGGGAATTTTGAAACTATGAAGAATATTAAAATGGAAAATTTCATCATATAAGGGATAACCAATAAATAATGTGTTTTCATTAAGCCATCAATTTCTAGGATTCGATCCATGTTATTCATTAACTATTTCAGAAAATAATTTTTTTGAGAAATTTTTCCCACTATGATGATTTATAAAGATCATGTGGGTTTATAATACAATATTCCTCTAGAGTGTAAAAATAGGTGTGCGGTGAGGCCTCCTTATCATAAAAAAGTTAATGATCGGGTTGACACCTAATGTTCCCTCTTTGGGGTTATTAGCCCTAGGTAAAGCTAACTATTTGGAAATAAAATAATAGTATCCCAAAAATTATTTTTATAATGTAAAACACTTAATATATAATTTATAATAATTTAAGGATGTTTTACTTTGTTTATCCTAGTCCATAAGGCTTTCAATAGTGGTTTCTAAACCTAATCCCCATAAATAATAGGACCTTGTCCTAATGCAAACTATTGCAACCCATATAATTTATAAGAATTAATTCACGATATATCACACAACAAACCACACAATATAATCCCAAAAATATGAAAATGAAGTGATTATTATGTTAATTAGATATAAAATGTACTAACATCAAATTATTATAAAAAAAACATTTTTAAAACCCCTTAACATGATCCCAAAATCTAATATTTCTTATATAACTGCAAGGGATAACTTGGGGATGTAAATAAGAAAGGTGTGATAGAAAAATCCTGTTAAAGTAATAGTCAAGGAATAATATTTTGGATTTAAAACTTTTTATTTAAGAGTCAACTCAAGGTAACATAAAATGAGTGATAATCATAAACATTAACATCAAAGAAAGATATAAGATGATAACATTAAGATAATCCATGAATGTGGAAACAATATAAAACATATAATTGTAATAATTAAAAAAGGATAACCATTGAGATAACACAAAATATTGTTATTATGGTTTCCATATGTGCTCAATATGTGGTATCTCATGAGATAAAAACATTCTCTAACGAATTTAAGGGATATATAATTTTTGTCCCACCCTTCATATTTATATCATGTAAATACATTTGTATTCCATGTAGATCATAAAACATAATAAAGCCTTTATCAAATTTTAATCCCTTGATTAATTTTACTTCTAGAGTATTTGTGTAATTTTATTTTGAATAAGTTAATTTTCTTAGATTTATTGTATGAAATGAAATGAAACATTCCTTTTATAAGACAAAAACATTGCTTTCTCTATATGAAACACTGACTTGGTATACATTACATGCAACATTGTGTTTCAACAAAATACCATTTTATTATTATTTAAATTACTTAATAACCTAGGTGTTAAATTAGTGGGTATACATATTTATTGGATAACTTATTAAACTTTGAATTCATATGTGATAAATAAATTATAAATAAAAATATATACAATTTAAATATAAAAAAATATTGTTGTTTTTATGATCCCCAAGTCATTTTGTATTAATAAATTAAATTAATTAAAATTAGCAAATGATATTAATGAAATATATATTTAATAATTTCAATTAAATATTATATA
The DNA here is from genome assembly GCA_963277665.1 of Viscum album. Taxonomy (NCBI): domain Eukaryota; kingdom Viridiplantae; phylum Streptophyta; class Magnoliopsida; order Santalales; family Viscaceae; genus Viscum; species Viscum album. The sequence goes on along the minus strand of OY728138.1, from coordinate 1,432,185,710 downwards.
TATATTCAACAAATAAATTTTATATGCATATGATAAGAACCAACCAAATTTTATACACAAAACATATATTTTTTAAAAAGGTTATTTTTCTCCTTCTTATGGAAAAACCATTTTAAATCCAATTTTTGTCATTTTTATATATTCTATTTGATAAAAAATTATCTTCTTTGAAAGAGGAATATAAAAACATACTTTGATTTATTTTATGATATATTTCATGTTCTTATGAATATAAAAAATTTTAAATTTTAATTGAAAACAAATGTTTTCATCCAAATAATATATAAAGCGAAATTATATTTCTGATTGGTTTGAAATCATAATTAGATTAAATTTTTATCAGTTAATATAATTTAGTATATTATTAAAAAATTTATACTGAATATAGATATAAAATTGTTTTATTATTATCCTTTTTTTAACCTTAATTACCTGTTTCTCTCACCACATCAACATGATTAATTTTAAATGAATCACTAAAATTTGGTGTTTTTAATTTTTTTAAAATGGATTCCATATTTTAAATCAGAATGTACAAATTATATAAATTGGGATCTTATATTTTTGGGAAAAATTACTATTAACTTTAGTAAACAAAATTTACTATGGTTAAGAGTAAATTAGGTAATTAAAGGTAAAAATAGTATTATAATGTTATAAAATAGCCCTAAAACTTTTAAAAATTTAATTAAATGAATTTTTTTGACCAAAATAATCTTTATGTTGAAATCATCAACTTTTTAGGCCTCATGTGTTTGAATATGGAATTTATTATATTTTAATTAAGGATAAGTTAAAAATGATATACTCATATTCTTAATAAGTAAATTATTTTTAATATTGGGTTATACAGAAGATTAATTATAATATAAGTATTCATTTAAAATTTAATAAATTTATATTAATCATGACATTTTTTTTATTTTTTATAGAAGAAATAATTTAATTAAAGGCTTGTATAAGGATGGTGCAGTAGTTATTCAATTATTGAAAATATCAAATAAATTATACATAAAATAATAAAATAAATATAATTTAACATAATTAATGTCATAAATATATTTTATACAAATATTTGATATGTTATTGTTATATTAGATGTATTGGGTTGATGTTATCAGGTTTTTAGGATATTTTTAAAATTGAAAATATAGAATAGTATCAAAATTGAAAAAAATGGTCCATTAAAATGAATAATATTTTATTAAATGATATAATATTAATAAAAATATATAATATACCTAACTAACTATAATAAGGGTAAAAAGTTCTTTAATGATCTATTTGTTGTTCGTTTGGCATTTTATAGAAACTATATTAACCATAAAGTGTTAAAATACATGTTGTCATTGTAAAAGTTAATGGGTTTAACTACAGGTTAAATCTAAAAGATAAAGTTATAATTGTTGATTAATCATGTCTAAAAATCATTGGTTGAGAGGATTTATACCAGTACTAATATTCTAATTTAAATAAATCACTTTAGAACTATTTGATGTTGAAAATCAATTTATATTAATGGAGTTCCCCCTATTATTTTTTAAAAAGGCACCTCCTCCCTCACTTACAGACTACACCTTGAGTCTTCTAGACCAACCAAAACCTTATCTTTTATTATCAAATCATTTTTATCTATGTTATGGTGGTTTTTGTCTTCTCAAAAGGCAAACTCTAGTGTCCCTATAGAAGATCTAGAGAGTGTTTGTTTAAAGAAGTTGTAATCCCCATTACAGACTCTTTCAAGAGTATTTCATCTTCTACTTCCACTTCGTCTGTTGTTTACATTATAAATTAAAAAATACCATATCACTTATATACTAATATTTTATTATGATTATGGAGCAACCATATTCCCCCATTTATCCATCTTATGAAAAATGAAATCACCATGCATGCGTACGTATGACCTACCGTCTGCATGTAATTGTGCAATCTATTTTTCATTAAAACTTTACTTAGATGGGTATAATGATGTAAATAATGAATATTTTTTTTATTATGACATGATATTAATTCTGGAACAAAATTTATACCATCCACTCTCATACCATTTTATAATTAAGGTAACGATGTTGTCCCTCGTGTGTACACATGGCATACTGTCTCTAAGACGTGGTGAGATTCATCTTCCTTGTTATCCATTTCAATAATGACTATAAATATGTATATAATGAATAAATATTAAATATATGACACAATAATTTTACTATAATAATATATATATATAATTATATTTCATTTTCCATCTTCTTTTTGATACTAAATGAAAATGAAAACAATGTTCATGGTTACGTTTAACTTACTGCTTCCATGAATGGTGTATTTCATTTCATATATATATGTATATATTATATTATATTTATATTTTAAATATATATGATATATAAATAATTTTTCATATAATATATGTAATGAAATCATGATCTATGTAATATAATCAAAATAAAAACTCAAAACACATATGATAAACAAATTAGCTATTAACTAAAACATTACATTAAGGTGGAATTATTAACAAAAGGGTAATATAATATCTTAAATCAATAATAAATTATAACTTTTATACTATTATTTTTCTATTAAAATTTAATAATATGTTTAAAACCACTGTACAACAGTTTTGAACAAGCACTGAGGGAATCCAACATAGTGTAATGGATTTTATCTCACCTTTACTTCTGTGACACACATGAATCACACACTAATTGTTTATTATAAATGGTGTATATAATACCCATGAATGAATTTTATAAGTATTAAAAATAATTTTATTGAATTATCATTTCTATATAATTTCATTTATTTCATGAGGAATATGATTCTATTGATTATAATGTTATAAGGCTTTCCATAACACACATTTTTATATAATGAATATCTTTATTTTCTAGATATTTTAAGCTTTTTTAATGTTATCACATCATAGAGATTACAATTCAAAATTTTCAATGGGTTTTGGGACACATTAAAACTATTACTGATTATTTTACTTTAGAAATATTTTTAAAATATCTCTGAAACTCATGTTCAAGGAAATTTATTTTAATTAAATGTTTTTGGGTTTATTTTTTACCAGGATTCATTTATATTTTTTCAGAGCTATTTTCATAAAAAAATGTTTAAATTTTGTTATCATGATTCCTTCCTATGTTTTGATGGAAAAAGTTTTTTATAAAATTTTCAACCTTCCTTTGTATTTTTTCATGTATATTTTTAAAGGAAAAAGTTTTCAAAAAATTTTATGTGTTAAAAAGGGATTTTTATTTAACATTTATGTTCCATGTGATCATTCAAAATTATTCCCCAAATAAGATGACATAATTTATTATGGTTTAATAATAACATTTATATTCTTTCTATGAATGATTTATGTTTTGAAGGAATTTTTTTTAGAATCCAACTTCTTTTTATGGTTATGATTTTGATGAAATGATTATGAAACATATATCTCTTCCACAGGTATTTATATGATTACATGTTTATGAAACCCACCAGATTTAATTTGATATGATATGATTTTTTATGATATTTTTTTAAATTTATATATTATTTTATTAAGAGATGTATGGGACCTATATCTCCCTTCAATTCGTTGTGTAAAGAATATATCTCATGAGATATACATATGTGACATTTTTCACTAAGAAGTTTATGGGAGTGAACAATTACTATCAAGAAGGTATGGGAAGTGAACCTATACTACCAATATGGCCTTGGCCGTGAAAACATTACTATGATAGAATTAATTTTAATATTGTTACGTGTCACCCATAATTCAATGTCTTATTCATATGTTATTCTATAATAGATCACATTATTTATTTTATACTGATTCATGTGTTTTAAATTTTCAATATTTACTCCATAATCCAATTTATGATGTTTGATATGGATGGTATGATCTTACAATATCAAGATCATGTTCTTATACAATTCTTCTCATGATTTTGTTAACATATCTCCCTTTTTTACCCTTGATGAGATTCTAATCGCACCCCATTATATGTTTTAGTTTACCCATATTTTGAATAAATCTATTGTTTTTGATATGCCTAAGAATGGTTATTGTTAATAATAACCTAGTGGGAGATAATGTTGCTCACTTACGTAACAGTTTTTATGTTTCCATGTTTCTACAGGCACTAGACAACCATTGTCCTTAGGCATTCGTTTGTGTAGTTTGTTAGGTATTCTAAAAAAGTAATATAATTTTAATGCATGAAAATCAAGGGTCACTAGAGTTTATATCATTGAAATTTTTTTGTTAATATTTATAAGATAGGATGAGAATGACTTATTGAGAAACCTAAGAATATTTCTAAAGATAAGTATAAGGACAAGGAAAAGTATAGGAACATGTCTTGGAATTTTAGAAATGGATATAGCGAGTGGTTTCCTAGAAATACATCCCCGTTTGGATACTAAAAGTATATTTGGCTCTTGAAAAGATGTACCAAGGGGAATGAACACAAACAATGTGTGTAGGTCCTGAATCAACATAACCATGTAAACAATAATGGGCCTTATGGCACACCTATTTTGACTCCCCCAAGATATATTCTTTTTAAATGGACAAACTCTTCATGAACTATCATGAAGTATTAATATATAAGTTGGCTATGAATAACCTAAAAAGATGATAATAAATCATAGATTTATGAAGGTGTCATAATTTATTCACCCTATATGTATACTTTCAAGATTATGTTGTTACACATAATGATAAATGGTTCATACTCAATGATTTTGGTTTTAGTCAATGGAAGGAAATTGAAGGATCTACATTAATGATGATTTCAATGGACAATGAATTTATTTTCCAGACGAGACACCTAATGCCATGTGAGTTAGAATGGAAAATATTGTTTCTATAGTCACTATAAATTCATAAGATATTAATCACGGTGGAAATTCAAATGTAAAAAGTATGAAACGACATTCTATTGAGTATTTGATGAGGTAACGTCCACCTTATTTTAGTGGGTCTTCTGATTAAGATGTTTCTGAACAATAGATCAGTACCATTGGAAATATATTTTACTATATCTAGTGTTCAGATCATGAAAACGATATTCTATTTTTTATAATTTAGAAGGTGTATCAAACTAGTGGTGGACTCTAATTAATAATAAGAGTCAATAATAAGAAATGTATTCCCTAGATTGTAGTGAGTTCAAGAAGTGATTTTTAAATTAATAATTTCCTTTGATTTTTTTACCAAGATGGAGAATGAGTTCATTGAGTTGAAGAATAATGTTTATTTATTTATCAGTACCTATGAGGATAATCTAACAAGACTTTAGAGGTACACTTCATGAATTATCATCTGATGAAAAATTAATGTTGATATATACTATAGTGTCTTAAAGAAATATCTCTGATAGGTGTTGACCATAAGAGACTTTCGTATCTATAAATATATTGTGCACTATGAAATAATGGTTGAAATGGAGGATAGAGTCACATAACTTTATAACGGTGTTAACAATAAGTTGAAGACAAAGTTTACTAGGAATTATAAAAACCATTAAGAGAAGAAGAGAAGCTTTCATTTATGATCTATGTTTTTGAAGAAACATTGAAGAAATTTTCTTAAGGGATTTAATAATTTTTTTAATTGTGGAAATGAACTTCATCATAATTTTTATTGTTGTAGTGGTGGGAATAAGTCAACTAATAGTGATAATTAATATAATGTGGCACAAAATGAACCTCCTATGCTTCAGTGGTACCTGTCTAAAGAGAATGGTAATTATGCTAACTAGTTTCCAAACCCAAGGGTTGGTGATGATAATCAATGATAACAACCTCTTAAGTGAATGTATAAGGGGAAATCTATCATGATCACTATTTTTGATGAGTGATGTGATAAAGACTTGGTGAAAGGTAAACTTACCAACCACTCTAGAACTAATACTATCTTATTTGACTCTAAATATACCCACTGGTTCATATCTAATGATTTTTTAAGGTTGTTAAGATTCCACCAAAATTATTATAAGTTGAATTAGTTGTTAAAACCCATAATGTTATAATTATTTCACCTAAAGTACATGATTTATCTCTCATAGATGTCTATGAGAATGTGTTTCCTATAAATCCTTCCATTCTTCCTCTAGTTGAATATGATGTCATATTTGGCACATTTGGGACTTCATTGTATAAATCCCACATCAATTTTAAATGTTGGAATATAATGTTTAATGTTTTAGAGTACCCTATGTTCATCTATTAGCATGATGATATATATGAACTTCATATGGAAATTACTTTCAGTGTATGGGTATTTGTTTCAATTAAAAAGGCTTGTTTATGTCAAATGGTCAAAGAGAAAATTGACATTAATGATATGCCTAGTTTTCATGATTTTGTGGATGTATTTCAAAAATAATTGAATATTCTTCCACAGAAACATGAATTGGAGTTTTCTATAGAGATCATACATGGTTGTACACAAATTTCAAAGACTCCTTATAAAATGGCTCCAATTGAGGTGCATGAATTTCAAGAAGAATCTCTGTGAAAACCTTGAAATTGGATTCATTCAGCCAAGTGTGTCACCTTGGGGTGCACCAGTTATTTTTGTAATGAAGAAATATGGATCCACGTGACTCTCCATTTATTATTAGGAATTGAACATGATAAAAATCAAAAACATGTATCATATTTAATATATTGATGATTGGATTGATCAACCTTATAAAGCTCATTACATTTACAAGATTGACCTTCATCTTGAATATCATCAATTTTGCATCAGGAAGGAAGATATACCCTAGACGTCATTCTGTACAAAGTATGGTCATTATTAATATATTGAAATTCCATTTGGACTTATTATTTCTCTTACTATCTTCATGGATCTGAAGAATAGAGACTTTAGATATTACTCTGATGAATTTTTGGAAGTCTTTGTAGATGAAATTATTATCTATCCAAAGTGAAAGTAATAACATGAATACAACTTGATAATTCTTATAAATAACAAAGAGAAGGAGGGAGTATAAGAAAAAAATTACAAAGTGTGAATTATTAAGTCAAAATGTTTTATTATTGGGTCACATAATCTCAATAGAAGGTATAACAGTGGATCCATCAAAGGAAGAAGCTATTGAATGCTTGCGTTGACCAATCATAGTGACTGACATCCATAGATCTCTTGGTTTAGGAGGATACGATTGATGGTCCATGTATAATTTATCATGATTATCTAATCCTCTAACTATCTTAACTTGGATGGGTGCCGAATCTATCTTGATATATTAATTTGAGGAAACTTTCATGAAACTAATGAGAAGGATGGTCTGTCTGCCTTTGATTTAATTACCTTGTAGTGGATAAGGGTTTGTAATATATAGTGATGCATCCAATAAAGCATTTAGATATTATTTTATATAGAATTTTTTTATCACTTATCTATCATTATTATTGAAGATTAAAAAGAGAAATTACCCTACTCATGATTTGGAGTTAGCTATGGTAATTTTTTAATGAATGATATGGAAGAATTATCTTTATGGGGAATAGTGTGAAATATATACTAATCCTAAAATCGTTAAATATGTATTCACATAGATGGAGTTGAAAATGCACTAGAGAAGATGGTAAGAGCTGATAAATAATAATGACTGCTCAATAAATTACAACCTTGAGAAGGCAAACAAGGTGGAAGATGATTTGAGTTGAAGGGATCATGTTAGCATTTCTATGATGAGGATCACAAATAAGCCAATATTTATGGATTTTCAAATGATGGACCTATAAATTCTGTAGGAAGTGGGAAAAACATATCTTTCTCATTTGAACATTCAACCCTCAATCATTGTATAGATTAAAGTGGTGAACAGAATAATGTGTAGATAAAAAAGAGGGCTATAAATGATCCTAAGTATAACCTTGATTAGGATGTAAAGATAATGTTCCATAACCCTTCATGTATTCATTCCATACTGGATTTGAAGAATGACTTATTAGAGAAAGATTATATCTCTTTATTCTCTATTCATCCTGGAAGTATGAATATGTGTAGAGATTTGAATGAATACATATAGTATGATGAAATAAAGGGAGATATTTCAGAGTTTTCATCATGATTATTTTAATGAAAAAATGTCAAAGATGATAGACAAGAATATAAGGGGATGTTGCATCCAGTACCCATACCCGAATGAAAATGGAAGATTATCACCAAGAATTTTTTCATAAGACTCAAAAAAACCTATAAATGGATTAATGTTATATGGGTGGTAGTGTATCACCTTGTAAATTGGAACCCATCAATGTTATTAGAGAATACATTTCTTTAGATCAACTTTATAGGATATATAGTAAATAAGTGGTATCATTTCATAGAGTACAAAATTCTATTATACTTGACCAGATCCCATGCTTTACCTTAATATTATGGAAAAACTCAAACCCTATAGGTTATATTGAGAAAAGTTTCTTGGGATTTACAATATGGTTGGGATCAACACCTTCTTCTTTATTATTTTTCTATCAAAACTAACTATCACTCAATAATTTAGATGTCTCCTTATGAATCCCTCTATGAGAAGAAAAGTAAAGCTATAACATGTTGGGATACAGTTGAATAAATAATTATATTGGGGCTTGAGATCACTAAAGATATGACTAAGAAGGTTAGAACCAATCATCAGTATATCACGACAGCACAAAGATAATAGAAAATTGATTCTGAAAAAATATTTCATAATATTCAATTTGAGGATGGTGATAAGTTGATTTTAAGAATTTATCTAAGGAATAAGGTTTTGAGATTCTATAATAATGGGAAAATACTTCCTTTTTATTTCAGTCACTTTGAAATTCTTGATCATATTGGGATTGTAGCCTATCGCTTGGTGATTCCTACAAATATCTCTCAAGTCTATTATTTGTTCCACGTACCTCTCTTGAGGAGGTACTTACTATACCATTCACACGTACTAAACTTAGAGGACATATCATTGGAGAAGTATCTATCTTACAAAAAACAACCAGTTGAAATTTAATTTCATATAGAGAATGTTATCAAAAATAATATCATTCTTAGGGTCAATGATTTGTAGAGAGAATACTAGTTAGAAGAAGACATGTGGGAACTTGAGGATAGCTTGTAGTAGAAATATTCTCATTTGTTTGTATCAGAATAAAAAATTTTGTGGGAGAAATTTATTTCAATGGGGTAGAATGTAACACTCCAAGTTTTTGATAACATCATTTTTAATAAATTAATTTTTTTATATTTCATTACCACTAAATTTAGAATTCATTTCATATAGAACCAACTTGGTTTACGCTACACACAACATCAACTGGGCATACATTACACGTAACCTTCATTTTCAACGAAATATCATTTTATTATTATTTAAATAATATAATAACCTAGATATTAATCTGTTAGTATGAATTGTATTAATAAACATATGAAAATGATAATTCATCGATTATCAGTTAATTATAAATGAAAATATATAACAATTAAATATAAAGAAAATAATTAATTTTTATGATCTAAATGTCCATTTGCATAAAGAAATTAAATTAATTACCATTAGTGAATCCTATTTCTGAAATATATAAGTTATATATTTAATTAAATATTTTAAATATTCATAGAATACATTTTAATAGCATTAGATAAGTACCGACACAATTTTATGCACATTGTTTTTCAAAGTGGAAATTTATCAACTTTTAATGCATAACAAAATGTAAATTAATTATTTTTACACATTTATAGATCCTATTTGAAAAAATAAAGTTCTTCTTTGAATTAGGGATATTTAAATTTAAATTTATTGATTTTTTGGTATTTTTATGATAAGATTCATGTCTCAAGGAATAATAAAAAAATAATTTTGAATAATTTTTTTTTAATTTATCGTTTGAAATAAAACTTTTATTGGTTTTAAAGTGTAATTATGCTTACTTTTCATCAATTAAAAAAATGTACTTCATTAGAATTAATTTTATGTTGAATTTAAATATAAAATTATTTTAATATTTTTCTTATTTTACCATTAATGACCAATTTCTCACCCCATTAATGGGATTTATTTTAAAGTAATAAATGAAAATTATATATTTTGAATTATTAAAAATGTATTTTATATTTGGAATTAGTGTTTCCAAATTATGTAAATAAGTTTCTTTTATTTTTTGAAAAAATGAATAATAACGTTAGAAATTTTTTATTTACCATTGTTAATGGTAGATTAGGTAACTAAATGTAAAAATAATATTATAATATTATAAAATCACTCTAACATTTTTTAAAATTTAATTGGATGAATTAATTTTTCCAAAATAATAAGAAGATATTATAACCTATTTATTTCACTTGTGTGAGAATATTATATTTATTAAATTTTATTTAAAGATAAGTTAAAAATGTCATATTCATATTGTTAATAATTAAATAATTTTTAATATAGGGTAATACAAAACAAAATTTGACTATAAATATTAATTTGAACTCTAATAAATTTATCTAAATCATGATAATTTATTTTTAATTTTTAGAGACGAAATATTTTAATTAACATATTGTATAATGATGATGCATTAAATTTTCAATTAATGGTAATATCAAATAAATTATATTAAAAATATTAAAATAAATATAATATAAAATTATTAATGACCCGCCTAAATTTTATTGATATATATTTTATGTTAGATTAATTTTATATTTGTTGGTTTTAAGTTATAATGTTGTTATGATATTTTTCGAACAAAAAATATTAAATAACTACAAAATGAACAGTAATGGTACTTCAAAACTAATAATATTTTAATAAATGATGTAAAATTTATAAAAATATAGAATTGGGATAACATACTATAATTTGGTTAACCATATCCTCAATTATCCATTTTGGGTTTATTTTCCATTTTATGGTAACAATATTAACCCTAAAATATGAAACACTGAGTTTTCAGGGTAAAATTTAATGGGTTTAACTAAGGGTCAAAGACAAAATATAAGGTTATTATCATGACCTAAACATGTCTAATTTTTTTGATATTATTTCGTCCTATAGTCATATTATCTTAGAAATAAATCATTTTGGTGATTTTATAAGTCGAAAATCAATTTATATTTACAGAGTACTCCTCCACCCTCTTATATAAGGACACATCCTTCATCACATACTCACTCCACCTTGACCCTTGATGATCGACCAAAAACATCCCGTTTTTTCTCCTAAAATCCCTAGAAATGTTTTTTAGTTTCTTTTATTCTCAAAATACATTCTATAATGTCCCTAAGAGAAGATCTATATAGAGTTCTACAAAGAGGAGGTTATCTTGTTTACTGACTCTCTCAAGTGTATTTATTATTATAAATCCTATTCATGTGATTTTTTTCATTATAAATTAATATCTAAAAAATCACCTATATAATGATATGTTTTTATATTTATCAAATAACCACATTCTATCTTTTATCCATCCTTCTAAAAATGAAGTCACCACACATGTGCATGTATGTCTTATCATCTTCATGCTATGGGTTAATCTATTTTTTCTTACCAATTTACATGGATGGGTATAATGATAGAAATAATGAATATATATTATGATTATAACATTATATTTTCTTTATAACAAAATATATACCATCCACTCCAATACCATTTCACAAATAATGGAATGATATCATCACTAATCCGTACGTACAACCTTCAATCTCCACGACACAATGAGATTCGTATTCCATGTTTACCATTTTGAAAATGATTATAAAAATATATATTATTAATAAATAGGAAATATATGACATAAATATTCAATTTTAATTATATTTATATACATATATGTCAATTACCTACTTCCATTCAGTACGATAAGAAAAAGGAAACATCATTCCCACGTACATACAACTAACTGTCTCTATGAACAGTTTCTTTCATTTCATATATATATATTTTATATATATTTATATAGTAAATATATATGATATAAAAATTATATATTAAATTCTGGATTTATGTAAAATTTGAACTATGTAATATGATCATCAATAATAAGTCAAAACACGTATGATAGAGGAGCATACTCAGGGAAAAAGTGATGCTTCATAGGTGGATAAACTAAATGAGGAACAAATATAATATGAGTAGGTGAGAGATAATGAAAATTATGGGTTTTTATCATGGGATATTTTATAGGATTGATATAGTATAGAAATTCACTTCCTGATAAGAAATAAAGGGAAAAAATAAATTTTTACTCATGAAGTTTCATGCTGACTAAGAGAAAAAATATCTAATGGAAGGTTTACTCATTAATGACCAACCCAATGTATACAAGGTCACCCATTAATATAAAACACAAGGAAATTTATGGTGAAACAGAAAACAGTGGCTTGGATGGAGTAAAAATCATAATGGACTTGGATCTAATCATACACTCTGGGGAAGATATGTTGGAGGAGGCCATGCTAATTAAGGCCTCTCAAGAGGATGCTGATAGAATAGTTGAGAGCATGATTTTAGCAGAAACCAATGTTTATAAAGGGAGGTGGTTCAATAAAAAATGAATCATTTTGGTTAGTGGATTCAATGATAAGAAAATTAATATGGAAGAATTTATAAAAACATGGTGGAACATGGAATCCTACTTCAAAGACATGATCAAGGAGTACTTGGGAACAAAGGTATGTGGCTTGAATTGGAATTTATATAGGGATAATGGGACCAATAGGCTTAATATTCTTTTAAATGGTTATCTAATCTCATTTTGGGATTGATATGTTGTTGTAATTTGGTGGGGTGTTTGGTGTGTGTGTATTGTTGGTGTGATCCTTTCATGTCACCCTATTTTATGAGGGTTATCACTAATCCCATAAAAGTGTTTTTATAATTAAAATTAAAAAAATTTGGTTAATAAAAAATTCATATAATTTCATAATTGAATCATATATGATATCATAAATTTTATTATTATTCTTTTACAAGTTAATAATTTTTCTAATAACACTATATAAGAGTTTCAGACATGTATGGATTGAATTAGACCCAAGGCAAGGGATTTTTCTCTCACTATTACTTCTGTAAGACACATGATTAACACACTAATTGTTTCTTATAATTGGTTTATATACTACCTTTAAATGTATTTTATTTGTATCAATAATAATTTTATGGTATTTTTATATCCATATAATTTTTACTATTTCATGGGACATACGATTCTCATGATTATAATGTTGTGTGGGTTTATTTTACCCACAGTTTTATATCATTAATAAAATTATTTTAATGATATTTTAAACTTCATGTAATGTTATTATTTAATAGGGATTATTAATCAAAAGTACCAAAGTGGTATGAGAATTTTTTAAATGTTTAAGGATTATTTTCCTCATGAAATATTTTTAAAATATATCTTAAACTAATTTTCAAGGAAATGGATATTAATGAAAAATGATAGGGTTTAGTTTTTTTTCGATGATCCATTTATAAATTTTTAAATATATTTTCAGTAAAAAACTATTCAAAAATGTTTTCAATAATCCTTCTTGGGTTTTCAAGGAAATGGTTTTTAAAATGTTTTTAAGCTTCCTTTATATATTTTTATGTAAACTTGTCGAGAAGAGGTTTTTGAAAATGATTTATGTTCTAAAAAGTGATTGTTAATGAAATATCATGTTCCAAGTGATCTATCAAAATCATTACCCATCTAAAATGATATACATTTTCATAGATAAATAATTAAATTCATATTATTTATGCGAATGGTTTTGGTTTTATTTGTGTGATAATCTACATCTTTTTGTCGGTTATGATTTTGATGAAATGGTTATGAGAATTGTATCATTTCCACAGGTTATTACATGAAAACATGTTTTCAAAACCCATTAAATTTCATGGGTTATGATATGAATATTTATGATTTAGGGGACCATGTATGTATTGTTTTTAATTATGATATGGGTGGGACCTATATTACCCTTTAATGTATTAGGTAAATATTTATATCTCTTGAGATAGACATAAGGGGCTTCATCCACTAAGATATTAAGAGAAGTAAACCATGACTACCAAGATAGTATAAGAAGTGGATGTATAATACCAAAACAGAATTTGTGTCTTTGACTTAACTACTCTAAAAATCATTATTATATGTTTATATTTCATCTATAATTCCATGTTGTATTCTTATGTTGTGATTTCGTGGTTCATGTTCTTTATTTACTTATGATTCATGGCCTATTAACCATGATTATTAATGTCGTGATCCAATTTTATAATCTTTGATATGTAAGGAATGATCTTATAATTTCATGATCGTGTTCTTATACCATTATTCTCATGATTAATATTACATATTTCGCTTTTTTACCCTAATAGAGCATCTAATCTCACCACTTTTTAGGTTTCCAATCACCCATGTAATGAAGATATGTATTTTTTTTGATGTGTCTAATAAGGTTTATAGTCAATAATAACCTATTGGGAGATAACTTAGATCACTTATGTACCAGATTTTAGGTTTCTATGTTTCCAAAGGCACTCGACTACCACGGTCTTCGGGCATTAGTTTGTGTAATGTATTAATTACTCCACAAAAATAATATAATGTTAATGTGTGAAAAAAGAGTGTTAAAATAATATAGTAGTACTGATTAAATAAATTTAATTCTTTATTAATTATGTATATTTCTATTTATATGAATATCCATGAGTGGAAACAGGGATGGGTATTTACAATACAAAATTTGGGTATGGAAAATCATAGAATAATATTAGTCGAATAATGGGTGTACATAAAGGTTCATCGATGGTTTTAATGGGAGTGAAAGGTTTTGTCTCATTAAATTTCCATCATATGTTAGTTAAAGGATGTGTAAAAAAAATTTATCATTATAAATTAGAAATAAAAAAGTCTAATTTAATGAAACTACTTGAAATAAATGAAGTGGAGGTGAATCCCTTACATCAACATAGTAACAGATTTGGTAAATTTTATAACAAAGGAGGATAAATTATTCCACATTAAAAGAACCTTAATTGGATGTAATGGGTTATTAGTTAATGAATTAATACATTGTATATTGATGTTTACAATTCTAAATAGTAGGAGAGTGCTTGAATAGAATATAAGAGAGAGATCGCTTACCTTGAGATGGAATATTTAAATGCTTTGAAGTATCTTCTAATGTTCTTGGAAACACATTTAGGGGGTAATTATAGAGAGATATGGAGATGAAATATATTATGAATGAGTTTTGAGCTATGTTAAGTGGAATGTTGTGAGGGTATTTATTGTTAAAGGGTGTGTAATTATTTATTAAATTCTGAACCTAGGTTTTTGAGTCTGTAAAATATTATAATCAAAAGAACACATCGTCCTATGGTTTTTCCTCTAGTTTCAACCATAGAGGATTGCTATTCAATATTTTACAAGCTTATGAACTGAAAATAACAAAATAATAGCACTAGAAATGTGTAAATGCGTCATCTTCATTAATTTATTTTATTAAAACTTAAAAATATAATTCTTGTTTCATAGTTTTCGTTAAGGGTTTATAACATTAATAAAATAAAATCAAAAAAATTATTTTTATGGGAAGAAATAATTTTTATGTGGATTAATTTCATAGAACTTAATTAACCATTTAACTGATATTATGATTTATAATATGAACTATAAATTTGTAAAAAATTTAATTTCTACCAAAAAACATGGCCATCTGAGAAAATCCTAAAAATTTCACCATTATACAATTTATACATGATGATTCTGAAAATAATATCTATTTAAGAAAAATAATTTTTAAAATAAGGGAATTTTATAATTTATATAAAATTTTGTATTTACCTAAATATAATATTTTTTTTTCAACAATAATAGATTTCTATCCCTTATAATATTTGATTGGACTCCAGTATACTATATTCTCCTTTATAATTAAAAAAATAAAATTTAATAATAATATTTCAAAAACAATAATTATTTATAAAAAACATTAATTTATCCAAATTATCATTTTAATGGAATCTATATATTTCGCAAAAACAAATTTTTTTATTTTCTAAGTATAAAAATAACTTTTATTATCAAACCCATTATAAAATCATCTATCTCTATTAATAATAAAATGGGATAAATATAATAATTAAATTTTTTAATAGAAAATTTAAATATTCTTATATCTATGACCTTGTTAAATAACACCTCATTACACTAGTATATTCCCTATGGGTAAGGTATGTGATGGTGGATGATTTTTGAGGTGTTTAAGTGACCATGATCTTGTTTGTGATCCCGATAAGATTAAACTTAACCCATAAAAGGTTTTTTTCAATTATTAAATTTTATATTGGGCATGGTTATGAGAAAATCATTGGGACACCAACTCCCTCATAAGCTCTAATAACTGGGATTCAAAAGGCACGATCCTACTGTTCGAGGCCATCAGTTATTTCATTTATGTAAATTAGACTTTATCATACCTCATAATATATAATAATCATAACGATCACTATACAATGAAAATATTTTCAATTTTTAAGATTCTTAATGGCCTTTTAAATTAGAGTAAATATAATTTACAATTATTAAAACACAACCATATTAGATCATATGATTTCTATAACTACATTAATTCATAAGGAAGCGATTCATTAAAAAAAGAATTTCATTTATAAATTTTATATAAATTGCATCTATGTTGACGAAGGTATATGTGATTGGGTTTCATATGAGTATATAAACATTGTGAATTAATGGATTCCTAGAGGAATGAATGCATTATAGATGCACTTTGACATTGTTCTTGTGCATGGGTGGTATGAGAGTGTATGAAAAGATGACTAAAAAACATATATTTATGTGTGTGAGATTTTGACTAATAGGTATCAATGAGATTCATTTAGGACTAGTGGTCAAATTCATGCAAATAAGAATTTATATTTTCAATCCATAGGAACTGGATAGTGGATTGGTTCAACTGTGGTGGAATGACCTATCCGAGCTTGAACCATGTTATGGATTATATTATTGACTGACCATATCATTAGGGGAGTGACAAACATGTTATGTTCATAGATTGTGTCATGGTCTCACTCGTGGGGTGTGAAGTAATTCCACATGGTGTGGAGTGCACCATTAAAAGGTAAAGGGTGTGACCTAAATGTTAATGGAATCCTATGTAAAACATTCGACGATGTTCTTGAGGATAATGGATCATGTGGTATTTTATTTAATGGGCTATTGTTTAGGTACAAGCAGAGTGGTATTATAGAGTCATCTCATGATGTAATAATAAGTGTAAGGGTAGATTTTTATTAACAGAGTGATGATTAGAGTAATTTCATTTTAGGGAGTATCAAATAATTAATGAGAATATAGTTCCATGATTATAAGACCATGGACACATATAAGTTAAATGGTTAATAGTTGAGTTTAGTCTAGAATGTCAGTGTGTAGAAATTTCTTTGTTTCCCCATCTTTGTAAAGAATATTGGATTTTAAATCTGTAAGAGGTGTCAAATTATATTTATTCTCACTATTGGACTCAAGATTGAATTCATTGATGAGAGTGGTAGTCAGAATGGATGAACATTGGTGCTCACTATTCAGAACATGTTTGGTTTTGGTTAGTAGAGGTTTTAATTAGAAAATGATTAAAAAAGTTATTTTTGTTACATTATTGTAGTTTTTCTAATGGTATTGGGATACCTTGGAAGTTAAGGAAACATTCTTTTCTATGGTAATAACATCTTAGTGGGTACGACCGATCATTCGGGATAGATTCAACAAAAGGAGGTCTACTTAGTGGTAAGGATATTGGTTTGATATGGTGGGTTAGAAACAATATATTTGTGAAATATTGGAGTGACATAATTTTTTTATTTTGAAACTAAAATCAATGGTGAACCATGGGTTGAAATTGTAATTTTTGAAAAATCTATATACTAGGGAGTTACATAGGATATGTAGTGAACCAACTGGAACTAGGGTGGTATCTCAAGGTAAATGATCATATGTGTGATCATTTTATCAGTGTTTCTATAATGATGTTATGTGGAATAGTTTTTTATAGTGGTTTAATCAGATTGAGTTCAATGTTACGCAATAGAAGATTGTGTAGAATTTGGGGTTGAGATGCATCCATTGAGCTAGTTTCTAGTAAAAAAATTATTAAAATGAACTAATGGGATGAGAAGTAAGGATTCTATGGGAGGAATTGTGTTATAGTGTGAGGTTAGTAATATCCCATGTGTACATATGAGTTGTACTTGAAGTGGAAGTTTTATTTTATTATTTTTTGTGTGGAAATATTTAAAAACATTGGTTCCATCGAGAATCCATGAGTTGGAATGTCATAGAGGGTTGTTTTGGGATTTGGATTGGGGAACATTAGGCATGTCATGTGACATCCCAGACCTAGTTCACCAATAAGTAACTGAACCTATTTGGCCACCTATCCCCAATCACACCTACCCATATACAAGAGGAAGATAATTAGTAGTGAGGGTTTATGATGGTATGGTGGGGAGGCTATTCCTCCTTTTTTCATAATATGATCATTTTAGTAAAATAAATATATAATAAATGGAAAGATATAATATAAAAATTTCATAGAATAATAAATAAACATCAAAAGAAAACATAAAAAGATGTAAACAATAACCAGTAATTGATACCATATCATGTGAAAAATGATCTTATGTGTGTATGATATGAAAAAGAGAAATATGAGTACATGGTAACAAGAAGTTACTTTCTCCAAACAAGCTTAAAAAGTGAAAAAGATATCTCCAATAGAATCAGGTGAATGTGCTTGATTATATAATTAGTTATAACATCAGAATAATAATATGAAATCATCAAAAGATGGGAATTACCCTTTTTTCAAACCTACAATCATATAGTCTATTTTATTACTATATGATAGAATGAATTGGGTGTGAGATAGACTCGGTAGGCCACAACCAATCAAATAAAAAACTCTCCAACTAGTGAATATAAAATTATAAGCATTCATGTACAATGAAAATAAAATAAATAAATAAACTAATCATATGGTAGCTCATGTTTCTGACTGATCTTCCATCCATCGCTACCTATTTCTGCCTAAGCTAGAGTATATCTAAACATGTTATACCATATGTATTAATGAAAATGTCTATATATACAGAATAAATTTATAAAAAATATACTTATATATATATTTCTATCCATTACCTAAGGAGAATGGCCAACACGTCCATGCATATTAATAGTAGTATCATTCTCAATAGAGAAAATAATTCATAAGGTTGTCATCATAAGATGGTATTACATATGTCAATACCAACCCAATAGGTTAACATTATTACATCATTAAATGAATCAATATATAGAATATGATAATACATTCCTAAATCCAACCATCCAAAAAGATTATACTACTTATTTCAATCAATCTAGTCTATATGACGATATTATGTCCATAAAACCCATCCAAATGGGACAACAATATATCATTCATCAAATTCACCCACCTCAACTGGTTGAAAAAAATTAAAATAATAAATCAATTCACATTTAATTTATATCAAGTATTAATTCATGTTATATATATATATATAAGGTCACATGACATTTCCCCACCATTCATTTAATATTTTATTTTAATTAAACGTTTAATTCTAAGTCAAGGAACCACCATTTAGCATATGGTTTGCTTAGAATGGGATAATAAGGTGTATGATTAATCTAATATACACTTAAATGAATTATAAATAAATAATTCGACTTATAATATTAAGATAATACATCTCACTAGTGGTTTTATAAGAAATCGAAATCGTGATTATAAAGGATTTTAAAAAACACACGCTAAAAGGGCTATTCAAATTCAAGGTCAATAAATAAAAATATTGTTACGAAAATGAGAAAAAATTATAAAAAAATAAAATTAGAAAATAAATATTTTTTATGAAGCTTGTAGAAATGATAGCATATGGAACACTGATGCATAATATAAGTCACATAAACATTGATGGAAAAGAAGTAATCAAAAAACAATAGATGTATAGTAGATTCCTCATCCACTATTAGGATATGATTCATGATAGAATAGAATAAATTATAAAATCATATGAATAAAATGAAACTCAGACATATGACCTCAAAGGGAAATAGTATTCCATATATTGAGATAATCTAATGAAAGAAGAATGCTGAATCTAGTGATTTACTATTGATATATAATATAATAGATAACACTTGATTCAAAATCCATATGAAAAAGGTATCTCAATTCCTATGAGAATAGTATAAAGTCACTTATAACATGATCTTCTATTTTGTAAAATAATAAGAAAAAATGATCTAATATTTAAAGATATCATGGGAAAATTGTCTTTTTGTCGAGACATTAATGACGTGCATGTTTTTTCCACATTGTTGGAAAAAACATGCACAATCCATGCACCACCACATTATAAGTAGAAACACCCCTCTCATGATCTATCACATAGAGAAACTAACGGTGAGTGACTTATACAACCTTACTATCTATAAGTAATCAAGGATTGCACAGTTAGGTGTACAATTGGACAAATCATTCTCTAATCATGTTTTTGTCTCCAAATAATACCTATAGTTTTCTACCCATCTATGAAGCCTACCCATCATAGTTTTTAAAATAATGATTCACTGAATAAGCTCTACATGGATGAGTTGTATGGTTACTATTATCATTGTGCTAACCATGTACCACATACTATTGTTTTTCAAAAATCAATGCTTAGGGTTCTAAAAAAGCACCAGAAGATCCTGAACCCTTCAATAAATCATAATGTTCATATAATTGGTTGATATAATTATTTATATTAAAATATAAAGGGATTTTATATCATAATAAAATTCAAGATATTATAGTATTATCCCTCTAAAACTCACCCCTATGTTTCACTTCCTAGGGTGGTAAAGCAATTTCTAAAAATAATTCCAACCCTGAGTGCATATAACATTCTCTCACTACTTTGTCTCATCTTATATGCTTACATTATACTATAGAATAGGTACTAGAGGTATTTTCCTAACTTATATATCCTTCATTGTTTTATCAATAATTCAAATTCGATACTCCTCAAAAAAAGAATTGACCTCAAATTTGATATTCTCAAGATCAAAATAATGAGATGGTTTGAGATGTGAGTGGCGAAGATGAGATATGTGAAATATGTCGTGCATTCCATGATAAATCTGAGGAAGATCTACTAAATAGTATACCAGTCCAACACCCAAAAAGATATCAAATGGACCAACATAAAAATGTTATATATTTCTCAGCATTTGAATCCACCTATGCCCTGGGAATGGTTAAACACAAAAGAAAACCCAATCTCAAACCTCCAAATCAAGAGATCGATGAAGTCATATGGAATAAAACTTATACTAAGACAACATTTAAGTGATACATCTCTTATCAAGATGAAGAAACTCCATCACCTCTTAAATTATATGATGACTTAGTAGATTTGTGTCTCCTACCTCTGGCTAGAACATGGGTGAATGGAATAGAATACCATATAAGTTGTCATTAAGATCCATCTAAATGGAACATTGGAAGTTGTTATTGTAGGAAAAAACAGTGTTATGTATATTATTCTTCCAATAAAATCTAAAATAAAGAACACATACATTTAGGATTCCTTCCAATATTAGCATGGTCTATTCTAACTGGTCGTCGATCATGTGTGTAGGTCAAAACTCAAGTGTACATTTTTACATAGTGACTCAATCAATTCTAGTGACACTATATAAAATGTGAATAATTATCTAAAATTGTTTAATAATAAATAAATTATAAAATTATAATATCATGGATGTACAATCACAGAGATCTTCCACTGAAAATGTTCATTGATACGAAGAAAGTGGGAGACCATTGTCAGCCTATCCATGACTACCCAAACTGCATTTCTACCTTGTGGAAACCTCAGTAAACAAGTCATAAAAAATATAACAACATCATCCCTTTTATCCTATGAATCTTATAATATAAGTAATATTATATCAGGACCCTAGTGGTCTACCTTAAACTGCTAACATGAAGAACCCGTGGTAAAAAAATCCATTGTATTATATTTTATCTTAGGTTACCAGTATTTCAGGCATAAATCACTTGAAATATTAGAAATACATGGATATTACACTTATTAAAAAGAGTGGTATTATATATTAAATACTTCTAAATTTATTTTGGTAGCGAGATATATACTTCTATAATCAATATTTCATTCCTATCAATAGACCAAGCCGATGTTGGTCCCCTCCTAAAACACTCTCCTACTAGATCATGCCTATGAAATTTGAGAAACTCCACCTCATCACTATATCCAGAAGTTAGGTGGTTACTATTAGGGCTATAAAAAAAGACAACCCATTACATTATTGAACCTATAGATGAATCTTAGAAATAATTTCATCAACCTCCTTATATCACTAGCTTTTAGAACATCTTGTGTACGAGTCTTCTATGTCAAATAATTAGCTGAAATGTTTCCATTACCAGACATGTAAGTGAGTTAAAAATAAAATGTATTTAGGTATTAAAACCATCTTCATTTCCTTAGGTCAAATTCGAAATGTGTAATGTTATAATTGAGTTTTTAGTCCATTTTACAAAATATAATTCTCTCCTAGTAAATAATTCCTTTAAAAACACAATTAATAAACAAATAATTCAAGTTTAACATTAAGTGTCACATAATATTGATAATGATACATAACCTAGGATGCCTATATGATATTATTTGATCCACCTTCATCATAACAACCCCTAACTCGATAAATAAAGCAACAGAACAATCAATATTAGTTATATGAGGATCAAGTAGAATCATGATTAGTGCTGAAGTCAAAAATAAATCAATCTTCTGAAATCCATTCACTTATGATTCAGACCATAATAATTTCATATTAATAATTTTCAATCCCATAATAAGTGATGAATGTATTGAGAGATACTAAAATAATTGTCCATAATAACCATATGAACCTAATAAATTCATTCTATCAACTTCACTATTCAAATAATACTATGAAACTACTACCCTCACCTTCCACAGGGAAACAAATAATTGTAGTTATAATATATTAAGACTTAGGACATGAATAGTAATGAAGTAAAACTATACCTTTAATATCATTTAATAATATTTTTTCAGTGAAATTATTATGCTTCCCATATTATTTTCATTCATGTGTTCAGTATGAGAAAACATAAAAATATCATCCATGAAGACAAAAACAAATGAATCTAGATATGGTTGGAAACACAAGTCATCAAAGAAAAAAATACTATGGGAATGTTTATAATACATAAAAACATTACCAAATACTTTTAAAAACAGTATCCTCTATGAAAAGTTGTATATAGTATATCAGATGGTATAAATCCCAACTACTGATAGCCCATCCTAAGATCTATCTAGAAGAATGTCACATATTCTTTGATATAGTTAAAGAGGAAATCTATATGAGGAATGGGATACCAATTCATGATCATGATATGGATCAAATGATAGTAATATTCACATAACCAAATTTTTATATCCATCCTTAGGTTGAAAAGCATGGGAGAATCCCATTAATAAGAACATGTATATATGAAACCATTCTCTTGAAATTCCTCTATGTTCCACTTGAGAACTTAAAAAACTAGTAGTTTCTAACATGTAAGGAAGAATGGATACATGTTACTTTATAATCAATATATATATTGTGAACTCTACTTTTATTTTTTTATGTTTTCAAAAAAAATTATCTAGGATGACACCCCTAATATTATCTACTGTAGGAGGGAAAATAGCTTGATGGGTTCCTCGATCATCTAGACAAAGGATATAATTCAAGGAATTTATTCCACCCATTACACGTTTTATGGTTCCTTCTCATGTTACATGGACATCATGTTGACACTATTGGATATAATTACCTCTATCTAGTCATATGATAGAGACCATTTTGGGATAGAATCTTATATAATAATGTTATGGAACTTGCTAGTTCATCCATTGAATTATGTGATAATAAATCATCTTGAGAATGAAATAGGTTTCACATAATGTGATAGCTATAAATTTTAATTGGGAAATATCTAAAGTGGAGAACACACTCTTTTTGTACTCCCACAAGAGTTTCAAGAATAATCAATCCATAAGAATACTCGATTTTTGTAACATCCTAACCTAGGTTCCACACGCCGGATCCCCAAGCCAGTCAGTCACATGACCTCTGGCACACCTCCCCATTTACTAGAGGCTGCTTAATTGAATTGAGGGTCAAATATTAGTCATAGGGAGACTATTCCCTCTTAATAAGAGTACTACACCTGTGAAAATAAATAAACAATAACCCATGAATTATATAACATATCTAGAATCAACTAGTATCATTGGATAACCAAAACTAGAAATTGAATATTGAAACTAGATAGTAGATATGACATGATAATGTATGTGCCGACTGTCAAAATGATGCTCATTATTAAAGAGATAGAAAAATCCTAAGAGTGTCTCGAACCATGTCTAGTTACCTCATCCATGTTCTATATCAACTAATCTAACTAACACATGGACATTACCCTTATCATGTCCTACAACCGTAAAATCTTTTCGGGTCCCGATCAAGCAGCTTCAGTATGGTGTGAGTACCACTCAGTATGCCACCACCAACAGTGTTTAAATAAATATCCATTGAATATAGTTAATGTATTTGTATAAATAATAAATCACATTAAAGAAGGTAAACAATATTTTTTATTAAAATATTATTTCTTAACCACATAACACCCTCAGGTTCAGAGGACACCTAAATAATATCATATGTTGGAATATCATTGTTACCATTCATAAGTCATTGTTTAATTCCCATGTTAGCATTAATATTTCATACATTAATTCCCATGTTACCATCCATATTTTACAATTGAATACCCTTATTACCATTTAACATCAATAAAATGAATGACCATGTTACCATTCTAAATTTTATAATATGTAACTATATTTTCTTGTTACAATTTATAAAAACATATAATAATTTATTAATTATTACATTATCCCAATTAGTTATGAAAATAAATCCAATTAATTAATATACCAATTAATTAATCAATAACTAAATATTCAATGTAAAACTACATTTTCCACAATTAATTTTATCAGATTAATTATCTAAATATATCATATTTAATTCAATAATTAATTATTCAATTCATTATCTCACTATTTCTATGTTAATTTAAAAACTAATTATCTCATTTCACAAATGTCAATATTTCAAAATTAGTTACAGAATTAATTATCTCAATTCATTGATCTCAATATATCATAATTAATTAGACTGTTATTTTTCATAAATCTATAATATCAAATATCCCCAATATTAAATCTATCTTAATTAATTAATTCATTCAAGAAGTCAATTTATAAACATATAATATAATTTCTACAATTATATACAAATAATTGTAATCAATAATTTTAGATTTGAATTATAAACCACCTACTTAAATTTGGTAACAACACTCTCCATTGGAGGAATACCCAATTCGTGTGGAATGATATCATAGAAAGAGACCCAGGTCTGAAACAATAAATCAAGATCGAAGAAATAAAGAACCCCTAAATATAGATATAAGTCTACAAATCTATAACTATATCCATATAAATAGATCTAAATCTATCCAAAATATTTAAGAAAAACCCTAAAACTTATTCGAGAAGAATGGGGAAGAGAAATGAAACAACAAGTAATATTATCCTATTATTGTGAGGGGTAAAGATCTTCAATAAGAGCATCAAATCGTGAATAACGGAGGTCAGGATGGCTTCGATTCCCTCTTAGAGGCTCTAGAATTGAAAGAACTCGATTATTGGTAAGTCTCGGGCATTCAAGGGTATAATAGGGGTTTTATATTTTTTAAGTAAAAAACATGGGATTAAAATACCCTACAGATGGTATTTATCACAAGGCACACCATTTCCTATAATCGTGCATGTCTTCTTAGGGATGTAAAATTTCTCAATATAGGGTGCATTTTTTTGAAAAATCATGTGCCAGACAAGAAAAAAACCTATGTCCTAGTTTGGATTGTTTTCTAGGATAGGGAACATGGTTAAGTAAAATGGTGCGCTAACCGTTCATTATAATTTTTCATCCATTTTCATAAAATTTTCAACCAAAAACACCACAAAGTAAAAATCAAAGAAAAATTATTCAGCACATTTCAAAATAGTACATAAAAAATAGTCAGAGTCATCCCTAAAAATTGGTGGGGGTTTACAATCTCCTCACATTACAGTAGATCATCCTTGATCTGTACACTATAGCATCTCTAAGATTCCATGTCAAAAATATAAGGCCACTACTTCCTCCTATATTCATCTATCCCCCATGTTTCATCCTGAACAAGTCCATGATTCCATAATTCATGAACTACTATAATTGTAATTCCACAAAACCCTTTCCCACTATGGTCCAATACATGTATCATACACTTCTCAAAAGATTCATCTATCTAAAGATCAACATCATCCACATCGATTAGAAGTGAATAGTCTTTGTGATACTACCAAAGTTGTGACACAAGGAAAACATCATTTATAGAACTGTATCAATGTAGTATATAAAATTAGTGTGCCACAAGTTTTATTCTCTCCACAACCTCAAATGGTCCGATGAACCTGGGTACCAACATACCTTATCTTTGTATCTTATAGTGAACCACCCTAGGAGGCACTGAGGGGAATATAATATCACCCTCTATAAACTATAGGGGTCATAAACATCTGTTAACAAATTATTTAGGTCTAATCTATACAATATCCTTAAATTTTGGAATCAACTATACCTCCTCTAATGTCTCCATCACAATACTCAGTCATAATAAATTTGACTCACCCACTTCCATCCAGCATAGAGGTGATCTACATGGCCTACCATAGAGACCCATGAATGGTGTCATATAAATACTTTCCTCACAATTATTATTAATAGATAACTTGAATAGTTATAGGTACTTATCCCAAGACCCACTAGAGACTACAAATAATTCTCACAACATATCCTCAATCACCTAAATAGTACGCTCTAACTACCGATCTCCCTATGTGTGGAAATCCATTCTCAGAAAAACTTTCATACCAAGCACCTTCCGTAAGCCCTACTAAAAGCACAAAAAAAATCAGGAGTCGTGATGTGAACAAATATTCCATAGAAGCCAGTGTAGATGTACTATCCCCTAAACATAAAAATATTCCAAATGCACCACTGAGAAAGTATTTAACAGAGGAATGAAATGCACTACCTTGGTTAGTCTATCCAAAACCACTAATAAAGAATCATTCTTCACAGTATTCCATAGAATACCCACTAAAAAATACATGGTAACATATTCCAAGATCAATATCACAATGGGAAGCAATTGTAAAAAACCACAAGGTAATTGATGCTCATCCTTCACCTATAAACTGGTGTAGCATCGTTTCATGAAACCTGATATCTCATTTTTTATTAACGGCCACCAAATCTATTGACATACAATGGGGTATATTTTGGCCACACATGGATGTACCTCCCACATAGAGGCATGATAATCACATATAATCTCCTCCCACATACTCATAGAAACCAGAACTCAATTCCTGACATAGTTGATCTCATCCACATCTATGGTCCAATCAGAAGGTGACTCCCCACCATTGAGGGTTTAACTCAAGGTAAAACAATCTAGATCCTCATACTAAAATCCTTGATCCATAACAAATGTTTATACTCCACTAAAATTGATATGAGGGTTATCTTATTTTTAATATCTTGGAACACAACATGCTTCTCATCTAGCAATGTCATCATCTTCTACTAATCACTAAACTCATGAAAATATTGAGTTTGAGTTTTCCTTCTCATAGCCTCATGCACAATATTTTTCTTCCCAAGAATATAATATAGCTCAAAATCAAATTTCTGAATACACTCAACCCATTCCCACTAGTGGATATTTCCAATCTCAATGAAAATTGATAAAAATTATTTTCTTGTGATCAGTATTCATAGTAAACTTCTCACACAATATATAATATCACCAACACATTAAATAATAAAACACGACATAAAAATCTGTTCATTTATAGGTTATTCCCACTCATGAGGACTCAACTTATGAGTCCCAGACATAAAAGATGAAGGACCCTACACTTCCCTAAGAGGGGGGTAAATCAGAGTGTCAACATTTTCTCTTCTTTTCTAGATCTTATTCCAAAGTTGGTAGAAAAAATTGATAAAATATTTATGATGGATATGTGTAGTAATTAATACTTTCACATGAAGACGGACAACAACTCGCTTTTTTACTTGGTTCACCACTATGTGCTACGTCCAAGGAGCATACGCTGACAGGTTTCCAGTCGTACCAAATTCCACTAATATTCAAATGTTCTGGATTACAAAGGCTCAGGAACAATCAATATATTCAAGAAAAACATCCTTTACAATAGTTCAGGGATAGCACACTGTTTCCCTTGGAGCACTTCCACTGACTCCCACTAGGTCACCACCTTGTAAGAGGTCTCACTCAGTTTATTGACTTGAATGTCGCTTCAACTAATTGGCATGAAAAGTCATTGTCTCTATTCATCATGAGACAGTACTTGTATCAATTCCCAAATTGATGCTTGTTTATATTCATTTTTCTCTATTAGTGTCATTTCTAAATGCACTATAACTTCTTCCCTTATTTTCTCTAGAATAAAAAACTCTTTTTATAATGATTTTCATTTCTACAAATTTTCCCTAATTCAATGGATTTTCTCTAATCTACATACCATGCCAACTCTACATACTACACCAGGTCCGCATACCATGCCTGCTCCACCTACTGCACCTTCTCTACATACCACGCCTAGTCCGTGTACTGCCTCTGCTCCATGTACTACCTCTACACCGTGCATCACACCATCTCCATGTATCATGCCTGCTCTATGCACTGCACCTGCTCCGTAGACCCCACCTTCTCCACACACATTCCTGGTATGTGTATGGCCTCTATTTACACTCTCTACATACCTCCTTTTCATACCACCTTTATGTACCGACTTCACAAAACGCCTTCACTTACCACCTATGTGTACCAAAGAATCATACTATTTCTTCCTTCCACAACCATCTTCTTCAAATTCTGAAAAACAAATCATCTCCCACATACCAATTTTTCTTATGAAAAATCTCTTCCATAGACTACTCCTTCCAATTTCATGAACTATTTTGTGTTTCACATACCACTTCATCCTATACAGAACCTCTCCTACATACCAATTTTTGGATTAGCTGAGTTATACCACAATGATGATATTTTTTCTTATCCAATTCACTCTCACCTAATGATGGGTTTATAACTTCTTATATAGGAATATTATTCCACAAATTTTTATAATCTATTTTACCAAAGTTTTTAACATGGGGAAAACTTCACCAAATACTGAACTCCATCACCATACGGTAAGCCTCCACCATGTAATGCGGCCCTCCTACGAACTGCAAAATTTCACCGTGTACCATGTGTCTTCCAGTTTGCATACTACATCTCTTCCACCAATGATGAGCTATTCTGCATAACACAACTCCTTCTGTTGCGAACCATCATCATTTTACATACTGTCTTCATTCACTGTGTACCATCACTAAAAACTGTTTTCAGTTCTACCCACCGCTCTATTTACCATTTTTATTTACATGTATGTGGCCGCAAACCATTCTTGGAATATGTTGTGTGGTCCCTATTCTGAGTTACGTGTCTTCGTTCCGTTTCCTATTTTCTTCACCATTCCACATCTCGTTCACTCCAATACAAAAATATCTCTATTGTCAAAAACAATATCCCAACATGGAGGTCCAGAAATTTTGGTAAATGCTGGGAAGTGGCACCACCATAAATATCTTCCTCAGTAAGAACACTCATTATTCTCCATTGTCATCTTGATTATTCAACTGTTAGTGGATTTCAACATGAACTCCTTCCATTATGATATATACTCTTTGAATGATCAGTTTCAACATCATTAGATTCTCTAGGGAATGTACATCAAATTTCCAACTTCCCTGTCTTCCAGAAACTTCAGTCTTTGTAGTCAACAATGAATATGACTAGAATCATCTTCTCAGCATTGTATGATTATTATCAAATAAACAAATATCCACATGAAACCTAATGAAATAATTCATTTATCTTTAATTAGTCTCTTTCGTGGTGTCTTTGAATAGTGAGATATTGCATGATATCTTTATAACTTCATGCTGATCAACATTCTCTGAGATGGTTTCATCGTTGTAGACAATTTATCACCATTGATATATGTACTTTGATCTTATGATAAATTCATTAATCATATGAATTTATCACTCTAAATAACATTGGAGTTCAGCTTCATCTCCTTCTTCATTTTGATCTTCATTGACAACTGTTGAAAAACAATACAACCTTGTAAAAAAATATGTCCCAACAATCTCCCCCATTGTTTTTTGATTTCAATACCATAATGTTCTCTTTAAATGAATGTTTCAATATGGAAATGATAATCTTTTATACCCACTTACTTCTTTCTCTCCTACAAACATTCATTTCACTTCTCTCCTCCTTATTGAATAGAAATAAAATGTTCATGGGAAAAGGGTATCATTCCATACTTGAACAATGTGCCATAAATCATTTCACTCTAGGTCTACAAGAGAAATGATCGATGTAGAAAACAAGAGGATTTTATTCAGAGAAAAAGGTGTCCATTATCCACTGATCGTGATTCCTTTGGATTTGAGAACTCATTTAATTGTTCTTCAAGGGTTTTCCATTCTTATTCTAGGCTGATGAAATTGAATGTGATAGGGAATAATCATCCTGAAACTCTTGCACTTACTTTAACAAACATATCCAAACCATTTAATTGAAATTGGAAAGATTAGAGGCTCTGAGGCACATTCATTCTTACAATGTCACTGATTAATTCTATTACTCCCACTTTGTAAAATGATATTCATTATTAGTAACCGAGGATGAGAGATTGAGAGATGAAATACATTTTCCAATGACATGTTCTTCAGAAAATTTCTAGAGTAATTGAATTTCATACAAACTGTTGTTGATATAGATTGATGTAATAAATCTGGAAAATTCTTCATTTGGCTCCCATCTAGGTAAACACTCCTCATAATCTCCACCAAAGGTGATACTTCATTATTTTAATCTTTTAATATCAATTGAAGAATTTTATTGGGATAGTAACTTCTATAGCTTAGCTATCAAGAGTTGACAACATTCACTACTTCTGAGGTTCTTCCCCTAGGAGCATGCTTCACCTTCAATTACTTGTGTTATCAACCCTAATAAAATACTCAAATGATTAAAGGAATAAGGTGGTTACTTCTTTATTTTTTAATGTGACAAGGAAGGCTAAGATGGTTTTCTCAACCAAGATGCTCCATTTAATCTAGTATACATGCTCACACATCTAAACATCTTTTTTGATCCATGATGATGTTGCATTGAACTCTTGACATTCTCTTCTACTTTGCGTAGATAGTTTTTCTTCTTAACAACCATCATGAATGATACTTTTTTACTCCTTTTTAGGACTGATTATTTCTATGGTATTAAGGTTAGAAAACCTTGTGCAATGTGACCAGATTTTATACATCTCTCACACATAACATCTTTAACATGTGTGTTTCCTTTGGTTTTCACTCTCTCATGTACATAATCTTCATCACGTGAGAGATTTCCTTTTCCTTCAGCACCAGCCTTGGGTTTTTCGTATTCATGTTTTCTAATACATTCTAAATCTTCTAGAAAGATGACCAACATGTCATTTGGAACTATTTCAGTAGGTTTGGATCTTCTATGTGGGTTAATATTAGTGTCATCCCTCTTACCTGCTATTCTAGATTAATTTCCCTTTAATGTAAAGGATCTAAAATCTCGGTTATTCTCAAATTTTCTACTTGATATGTTCTTGGGGAAATTTGTATTCAAAATAATCTGATGTCTTTTTCCGAAGGAAACTACTTCATACTTATCTGGCATCAGTGGTCTTATTTTCTTATCAACGATGAATGCTTGTTGAGATGGGCATGTAAATACCTTGTGACTGATACCATTCCACACATCAAAGTTATTATCAAGCATTCCAAATATGTTTGTTATAACCAAATGCTTCTATACCAGTGAATGTTTCTTCTTCTTCTCTGGATTTCATTCCAATGAGGTGGGCTTCCTTTGTACTTTTACATTGTGCAGATTATACTAGAATTTTATTTCATAGTTTCCAAATCTATTGCAGCACTAACATTGTCCCAGAAATATTTGTTTCATTGTATTGTGCTTCTATGCCATCTTCTTGACTTGTTGTGCACTTTGGGGAGAACCACCTTACACATTAGTCTTTATATTCTCCCTAGACATGGATAAAGGTAACTACTCACCTTTACACATCCATATTTGTTTTCAATTTCTCTTCCAGCCTACACTTCTTGTGGAAACATATTTAGAAACATGAGTACAAGATGGTTTGGATAGTAACTTACTCTTCTTATCTACTTGTGATAGATAAATGAATGAATCCATGATCTTCTTATCACATTTTGGATCAATTTGGATAGTAAAATCCTCTAGTGATAATTGAGTAACAATATGCACTATTTCTTGAGATAGATAATCAATAGTTTTACCATATTCTTGTCACTTATTTTAGGTAGTTCATCTTTAAAATCCTTTAGTGAGCATTGATTCCCAGTAGAAATTATTTCATTTTTTTGAAGTATAAATATGTGTCTTCTCAAGATTGTTCAACTAAGTATCCAATTAAATACATTTTCTATTGACAATGTCCTTAGAATATTCATTCATAGTAATCTTCTCTTCACAAGACTTCTTCATTCTAACAACTTCTTCCCCATGCATCATCATTTTATTCTGAATCAATGTGTCCAATTCATTGATATTCTTGGTTACCCCTTCCAATTGTATACCCTTGACATTAGTGAAACTTTTAATTTTCCCCTCATTCACATGGATCATTTCTACAAGATCCAGTCTGACTCTCTCTTCCTCTTAAACATCAATGGCCCCTTTTGATGTATTTATTTCAATTTTCATCACTATTTTTTCGAAGGATTAAATCATTCTAGAGAGATTATAACAATCTAGAATTTTTATTACCAAGACTTTCTCCATAGAATATACTTATTTTCATACTTGGGTGATTTCCTCGTTCATACATTGAAATATTCTACTAATACCG
This sequence comes from Viscum album, assembly GCA_963277665.1. NCBI lineage: Eukaryota > Viridiplantae > Streptophyta > Magnoliopsida > Santalales > Viscaceae > Viscum > Viscum album. Next base: position 1,432,152,399 of record OY728138.1, on the reverse strand, counting down.
AGGAACCTATATTCATAGATATCAAAAATGTATTTTTGTAATCAATCAATTTCATATGTGGGTAAATATTGATCAAGGATGGAAACACATACCTATTTATCTTCATCTACTTTCATTCCAGAACTAAAAAATCATCATTTTCTAAAGGTCATGGAGAAATAGATTCTACCTCTACTTTAGGTAAGATGGTCTTCTTCAACTGTCCCTTCTATTTCTTTTTCTTATTCGTCGTGGTATTGCTCTGTATAGGATTCAGCTCAGAGATAACTGAACATTCATCAAGAATTATCTCAATTGATGAATCAATAAAGAAAAATCAATTCCTCTTCTGAATTTAATTATAGAAGGGTATGCAGCATAGTTAAACCATTATCCTTTGATACCAATTGAAGGACCCTAGACTTCCCTAAGGGTGGGGGGGATCAGGGTGTCAAATGTTTCTCATATTTACTGGATCTTGTTCCCATGTTGGTAGAAACTCTTTCTAAAACCTATATGATGGATATGTGTAGTATCTAAAACATCCAAATGTAGAAGAAAAACCCAATAAATTTCACATGGTTTACCACTAAGGGCTACGTCCAAGGATCATTAATTGATATGTTGTCGGTCATACAAAATACCACTAATCTTCACTAGTCGTGGATTATGATGGTTCATGTATAATCACTATATCCCAGACACAATACCTTTACAATGTTTCAGGGATATCCCACTACTTCCCTCAGATAACATTCGTTGAAACCCCCTCCCTCACTACCTTGAGAGAGGTCTCACTCAATTTATTGACTTGAAGGTCTCTTTAACAGATTGGCATGGAAAGTATTTGTTTCTATTCATCACAAGACACTACTTTCATCAAATTACCAAATTGATTCTCTTTATATTAAATTTTTTCCTTTAGTGAAAATACTAAATTCACTAGAACTTATTCCCTTTTTTTGCTAGAATCACAAATTTCTTTTATAATGTTTTAGTTCTTGCGAGCTGTCATTGATACGACAGACTATCTCAGATCTGCTTACCACACATGCTCTACGTACTATGTCTGGTTCACGTACCATGCTTTCGATACCTACTGTGACTGCTCTGTCTATCGCGACTACTCTGCGCACTGCCTCTGCTTTGAATTCTACCTGTATGTTATGTACCTCTCATTCTCCACATACTGGGCCTCCTCGGCACACTACCAATTCTCCGCACAGTGCGCCTGGTCAATGCATTATGCCTGCTCCGCACAATGTGCCTGCTCCGCGAACTACACCTGCTCCACGCTCTGCGCCTTCTCTACGTACAACCTCTATATACCACCACTACGTACATTTCTTCATTCTGTGGACTTCTTCTTCAAATTATTCATATTATTTCATCTCCCACATACCACTTTTTCTTATGTAAAATCTCTTCCACGGACTAATCCTTCCAGTCTCAAAAACTGTTTTGTGTTTTTCATAATACTTCGTCTTACATAAAATCTCTCATATGTTCCACTTTCGAGCTTAGCCTAGTTCGTCCAAAGTGATGCTATTATCTTATCAAATTAACTCTCACTTAATGATAGAGTAATCACTCCTTCTATAGGCAAATAACTTATAAAATTTTGAAACATTGTTCTACCCAAATTTTCAATGTGGGACAGACTTCACCACATAATGAACTCCATCTACATACAGTAATCCTCAACCATGTATTGTGACCCTCCTTCAAACTGGGAACCTTTACCGTGTACCATGTGTTTTCCTGTTCACATATTTCAAATCATCCACCAATGATGGTACAATCTGCATACCATAACTCATTCCATGATGGACCCTCAACATTCTGTTTACCACATGACTTCACCACATTACATCACTATAAACCATTTTTAGTTCTTCACACCACTCAGCATATCATTTCTTCTACCAGGTACACAACCACGAACCATTCTTGGAATATTGTACAATGTCCATGTTCTTAGGTACTCGATTCCCAACATTTGTTTATGTCCTTATTCATTCTACATCTCGTTCACTCTTATTCAGAAATAATTCCATTTCCAAAAACAAAATCCAAATTTGGTGGTGCAAAAATATGCAAAATTTTGAGAAGAAACACCACTATAAATATCTTATTTGGTAAGAACACCCATGATTTTTCACTATCATCTTTCCTTTTCAACAGTTAGTGGATTTCATCATGAAATCCTTTCAACATGATATATACTCTTTTAATGATTTGTTTCAGCATCCTCAGATTATCTCATGAATGTACTGTAACTTCCCACCTTCTCTATCTTCCAAATACATCATTTTTCCAATCAACACTAAATACTATTGGCCTTATCTTCTCGTATTTTTATGATCATTTTTTAATTTCTAAATCTTGACATGATACCTCATGCAACAATACTTGTTTCATCAAGATGGCTCTTTCATAGTCTCTTTGAACAATAATATGTTGCATGATAAATTTATAACTTCATGCCCATAATCACTCTCTAAGATGGTTACATTGTTGTAGAGAATATATCACCTTTAATGCTTGTACTTTGAACTTCATATTATATCATCAATTGTCTGAATTTATCACTGTCAATAACATGGAAGTTCTTCTTCATCTCCTTATTCATTTTTATCTTCATTGACAAATGTTATAAAAATAAACCTTGTACACAAAGTGTTCCAAACAAAAAGATGATCTCCCCATATCAACAATACTCCATGTATGATCTAAAATGTTTCATAATAAACTGTATACTCTTCACTTAGCATGTGTAAGATCAATATTTGTGTTATTGTCCAGAGCTTAATAAAATGTAGGAAAGAACTCTCATATTCTCAATACATGTAAAACATTATCTACTTTTTTGGTCAAGCCAGAATGTATCACTACAAATCTAGAAAATTCCTTGATGACCCCTTGATAATATCCAGCCAATCCAAGAAAGCTAAAAATATCAAAAACATTCTTGGGATGCTCCCAAGAAAACACTACCTAAAGCCTCTCTCGGTCCACCAACAACTATACTAAGAGATAGAGTGACCCAATAAGTATACGTGATCAATAAAAAACTAACACTTAGATATCATGGCACATATCTGATGCTCTGTCAATATACTTAAGAAGATTTCAAGATGTTGGGAATAATCATCATGATTCTTAGAGTACTCCATGATGTCATTCATAAACACTAAAAAAAATGGATCAATGTTTGGATATGATATTCTTTTCATCAAGGTTATAAATATTGATGGTTCATTAAATAACACCAATGGCATTATGATGAACTCATACACTTCATATCTATTTCGTAATGTGGTCTTTGATATCTTAATAGTCCAAAATCTAAAATGATGTTACGTTGATCTCATGTTAATATTTGAGATAACACAAGATCCTATCAACTGTTCAAACAAATATTCAATACATGAAATAGTATAGTAGATCTTCACTTTAATCTAGTTCATCATCTAGTAATCCAAACATAAGTGTAGAGTCTCCTTATCCTTCTTAGAAAAGAAAGATGATGAACCCCAAGGTGATATACATGGTCAGATAAACCCCTTATCTACTGACATTTCCATCTAATTCTAGATCTCCAGATTCTCTATCATTGCAATTCTGTATAGTGAAATATTAACTAGATCATCCAACGACATAATTTCAATAGTAAATTTCACATCTCTCTTAGGTGAAATCTCTAATAAATCAATGGGAAACACATCCTGAATCCTATCCACTATAGGTTAAAACATACAATGCTTCATTCCTCCATTATCAACCAATATACTATTTACATGGGGTGTGAGCTGACCCATTTTTTATGCAACTGGAATTGGTTGGACTTTGTGAATATCTCTCTATCCATAATGAATATACTTTTCACCCATATAAGACTTCAAAGTTACTCTCCTACGGAAAAAATCAATACAAGATCAATATTTGAATAATCAGTCAATTACCATAATTAGTTCAAATCCTAAACATTCATGATTATAAAGATCCCATAGAAAAAGAGACTCCCCAAACCTGAGAGAACATTCCTTTCAAAAAAAACTTGTATCTAGACCATACTCTTATAGGTGTGTCTATCATCGACACTCCACTCACAACCTCCAACACCAAAGCAATCCAATTAATTGTTTTTCATAAATAAATGAATAAGAGTCACCAACATTAAGTATGGAACTAAATAAGCTAGAATATACACGAATAATACCAATCATCGTCGATAGTCTTGCCTCATTATCCACAAGTGAAGGATTCACTATAAGAAAATGTCCTGCCCCTCTTCCATAAGATATAATCTTACTCCCCTGAGCTACAACACTATGTTTTTGTGGGAAATACTTCCTAGAATCTCCATTCTTACTACCTCACCACCATGGTAAGTAGAACTCAAGATTCCATCCTAATATGGTGTATAAAATCCCTTTCCTACACCTTAATTCAACCTATATTCACCTCACTACATGTATTTCACTAGGTCCAATAAAAATTTAGTAGATGTCCTATCATTCCACAATACCAGCACTGTACTGGTGGTCAGTGGAACTGTATCCAGATGTTTCATGAGGTACCAAAATAGTGAAAAATTTATTGGAAAAGTTCATATATAACTTACCCTCCCCCACTAATACCCCTCTTGATATCACCATGGATAACAAACTCGTAATGATGCTTCCTTCTCTTAGAAGACTTACTTATTGATGGTTCATCCGAGACCATAATTCCTACACATGCTGCCTCATTTAGGTTCTCCAGGACTATTAGGGTCTGATCAACCACCTCATGAATCTTCTTCAACCGAAAGAGGTTAACTTGGGACAAAATCTCTCATATAATCCCAACCTTAAAATGTCTTTTTTAGCTAACTCATTTTCTTAAAAAACATGTGAAAATCATAGAAGGTTCGTAAAGTGTCAAACATATTACATAAAAAACATGCTATGATGAGTCAATCATATGAACTCAGTTACTATATCCTACCTCATCACATCTGGAGTTATGTTCTCTAGTAACTTCTCTATGAAGTCTTTCCATTTCATACCATCAGCCAATCCTGTATGCGCCTTAATGTCCCACTAATACTTCAATGATCCTAATAGAATATACGAAGACCACTTGACAATTTTCTCATCTGAAGTCTCCAAATGGTCACGTATAGTCTGTATAGACTTAACCAATAACTCAGCTCCCTCAGGGCCACCCTCTCATGTAGAAGTCATGGGGTGATGCAACTGGATAACCCTTGTTATATCGGACATAATCCACTCAACCCACCCGAGGTACCTCTCTATGAACATCATGAAGGGAGAAAATGTCTTTCAAAACATCTTCTATACTTCCTCAACTGGCAATATTGGTGCCTCAGGTTCCACTTTTGGTAGATCTCCTCAAGACCAATTCTCATGTCATCATCCCAAGACGCGTCTTCATGGTGGAATATATATACATTTGAAAATAGATGTCTGTAGAAATATAAGACCACTTTATCATGTTTATATACAGGAAAAACTCAATAAGATACCCAAAGTATTTTCCCCAACCCCACCACAAGGTCAAGAATGAGGCACTATCACAACACTTAACCACCCACCATATAAATAATGGTTAAAAAATGGGTAACTCAATCTCATTATTCATGTATCTAATTTAGACACCAATTTATTTTTATCTTTAATCATTTTAAAATCTCCATCAATTTCATGTTAGGAACCATTTTTTATTACAATTACAATAGAAATGAAAAAAATCATGTTAAACATCATTCCTATAAATCCTTTTCCATTTCAGATTGAAATGATGCATTTGAATATAATTTGGAGTGACTTGAATGATTCATGAAAACTCAAATCCCTTAAATTTTGGGCCACAAGTCAAATATCATCAAATATTTGAAACAGTAATCACATCACACAATAAGTGCATCACCCAAGGTGATATAATATTCAACTGTAAAAGAAAACAACAACAAAAACAACAATCCAAACCTGGGTACTTGGGTTATCTCATGTACATGTGTTATCTTTTCCAATGTGAGGTCTCAAAAAAAATTATTGAATATTCATAGTACGATGCCTACCTTTACCAAATATTAATACAATTAGATGAAATAAAACACCCTTGTATACCACTTTGTAACATCCCAAACTAGGTTCCACACAACGGATTCTCAAGCTAGTTTGTAACATGAACTCCAGTGCTCTTCCCCATATGCTAGAGGCTGAAAAATAGTAGCGAGGTTTTAATATCAGTAATGGGGAGACTGTACCTTCTTTATCAAAGAAGTACACAAGAAGAAATAACCATAAAATAACCATTGAATGATACAATATAAGATAAATAAAACATTGTTATAGGATGACCGAAACTGGTTCCCTCATCCATGCTCCATCCGAACTCATCCATCTAGCATGGGGACTTTACCCTTATCATGTTCTACAACCATGAAGTCTATTTATGTGTCGATCTGAGAAAACATGTAGGGTGTGAGTACAACTTAGTAGGAGACCATCAACATTGTCTAAAACAATATTAATTCAATACAGTGTATGTAATTTCATAATGAAATCAGAATAACCAATATGTTAAACCATATACATAATAAAATATTCTTTCCTAAAAACATTACAACTAGATGTTTTTAGGGAAACCTGAATAATATAACATATCTAAATGTCATTTTTACCATACATAAATAATCATTGAATTACAATTTTACCATTCATATTTCATAATTTAATTCCAATTCTATAATTCATCATTACACAATTGATTAACCAATATTCCATTAATAATTCTATAATACATGATTGAATGTCCATGTTACCATTCATCAACAATTATTTAATTAGAAAATTAATTATCCACATAAATTGAATTATTAATTAAATAATTAGTTAATCATATAAATCACATTAATTAATTCACCATTTAATTAATCATATCAATGCCATTAATTGATTCAAAAATTAATTAATCTCTTCATATTATTACTAATTTAGTAATTAGTTCATCACATAACCCCCCATAATTAATAACCCAATTATTTAAGCACATCAATCACAATAATTTATTTTCCAATTAATTATTTGATATCAACAAATTCAATATCCCATAACTAATTAAACAATTAATTTTCTTAATTAAATGATCACAATATCTCATAATTATTCCCACAATTAATTATCTAAATCTATAATTTCAAATATCCCCAATTTAACATACCCCTTAATTAATTAATTAACAAAAATAATTATTTAGATCAATTAATATATTTATAAATATAAAATAGGATGTATAAAATTACATACACATAATTGCAATATTGAAATTGTAATTTCAGTTATAGATCTTCAAGAACAAATTTGGGACATCAATTGTAAATGGATTAATCCTCAGTTTGTTTGGAATACTAGTATAGAAGTAGATCTAGATCTAAAAACCAATATCAGGATCTAAAAAATCATGATACACTAAATTTATACCTGAATCCAAAACCTCAAATCCTTATAAAAAAACTATATCTATATCAAAACAAAACAAGTATGGGAAAACTGCAACGGATTGGATGACAATTATAAAGAGAATGGGAACTACATAGAATAAGATCCTCTTACTGGGAAGGATGACCATCATCAATCCGGGTTTTGAAACATAAATAATAGAGGTTGAAATGGGTTTGAATCTATTTGGGAGGCTTTCGATATGAGAGAAAACAATTATTGTTATATCTAAGGAATTTGAGTGTATAATATAGGGCTTGAATAATTTTTTTATTAAATTTTGGGTGGATTAAAATGTTTTATACATTGTTTTCTAATTAGGGCAGAGGGTTTCCACAACCCATGAGTCTTAATCTTGCGGCCATTCTAGGTGGGGGTTGGGGGTGGAGCATGATTCTTCATTTTAGGCTGCATGACATGAAAAAAGGTGCGACATCTGTCAAAAAACCCTCTATCCCAGGTTACAAAGATCCCTAGGATAGGGCACACAATTACAACAAACCATGCTTTAACCATTGAGTACCCTCTTTCATCTGTTTTTAATAAATTTTCATAAAAACATTCTGATGTAAAATATAAATGAAATTTAATAAAAAATGTAAAATAATACCTTTAAATGAGTCAGAAACATCTCTTGAAAAGGTTGGGGTTTTATAATGTCAAGACCAAGACTTCCCATAATAGATGAAGATAAGAACAGATATGTAACACTTACGCTAAAAAAAGAAGACATTTAAGAAGAATAAACTATAAGGCCATGTTGTGAAAAACCTCTATATAATCAATTTAAATATTAATTTTAATATAAAAAGGAATGATAAGTTACTGAATCTACATCAGGAAAAATTATTAATATTCATGGAAAATGGGGTAAATGGTGAAGCCATATTGACTATCCTCAGATAAGGAAAGCTATTTCTATTAATGGACATGAACTCTATTGGTATAGAACAAAATATGAGAGGTCTAGATATATGTTGAGGAATTATTAAAGCATATGAAATGTTATTATTTCCATTGTTTTAAATTATATATAAATTTTAAAATCAATTGGACCATCACATATGATCCTCCAGCTAATGTATTACTCCTTAGATGTTCATAATTTCCCAAACATTGGGGTGATTTAGCATGTCCATTCACCCTGTATATCACCTATAACTTCATATAAATATAATTTTTTTGGAAATATAAATAGGGTTACTAAAGAATAAATTTGGGGGAATAATTCCTCTTGAAATCATATTTCTTGTGACTCCTCATGTGGTAATATATTTGGGGAAATCCCAGAAGGCCATCAAATATAATCCTTAATAATCAAATTACAATACTCCCCCACTTATAGGATAGAAACTCATGCCTCTTCAACTCTTTTTTGGTCATTGATATGGAATTATCCATTAATAGATATGTAAAATCATCCACTAAAATAGGTCTCCTTCTCCTCTGTGAGGAAAAATATGGAATATTGAAACAATACACCCCTCAAATGGATAACTACTAGGATAACATGGCACTCAATTCTGGATTGCATCAATATAAATGTGATCTCCAAATCATACAGTCAGTGATCCATCTCTATACTATAGTTTCTTCTCTCATTCCTTTCTATGACATGATACTAAAAGTCACACAACATCAAATACCACTTCCCATCCACCTCATCATCATCGAACCTGTAATGCTCAATGGGTCCATCCTGATAAACCTCCCGAAAATGAAACAAATATATGTGATGACATACTAAAATATATATATGGAATGTTAAAAAACCAATTTCTTTTATCAATTGAATTATTTAACTCATTTAATCAATTCATTTTTCACTTCAAAAAACTACCATGTTCCAAACATTAATTAGGAATGAAAAATATCTGTATCTATCTTAATTACCTACCCCATCATATGTGTCACTATAAAAAACATGATTTAAGAGCTTAAGGTGCTTAGGTTAGATGATTATGGTCTCAAACATGAGGTTTTTATCTAGTATCTCTTCCCATCATCAAATGCTATATTCATTTATCAATTTCCTTTCAAAACTAGGTAGTCATCATGAGTTCCAAACTCCAAACTACACTATATACTATTACCGATGAAATTATTTCCACTCTTTCATGACCCCTTACACTAGTAAATTCATGGTATGATAGTGAAGGTAAAGATTCACCAACTGTCACGACTCTAGTGGGCCATGTGTTGGTGGCTATAATTGATGGTTTAAAACAATCAAAAAATGAAGCATTACCCTAAATATCCTTAGAATGTAATAGAAAACCACAATATAAACAACCATAATATCAGATAAAAAACGAAAAATCCAAAAGAATATTTACCATACATGTATGAATATAATAAAATAAAAAAGTCTCCAATGATAGAACAATACCAAAAGTAAATCTCAATGCCTCAACCATGACAACTGAAGAATTGAGGATGTATTGTCCAGCTCAATCCCTAGAGTCACCATTGAAACCCAAATATCAATTTATATATACATTGAGTGATCAAAAAATGTTTACATAGTGGCATTATGCCTTGTATATCTAATGAAAATTTGAAAAGTGAATCATAATGCCTTGGTGAAAAACAACAGAATTAACCTAAATCTATTTAGGTCAACTAGCCTCCTAACCTCACCATGGATCCCAAAAAAATAATAAACACATGATTAGAATGAAATATCAAAAAAAATAATTTTTAATTTTCCCCATAGACATGTGCCCATATATTTTACACTCAAACATAATTATAATATATCCTTTTCTATGATCCCTTATACATAAACAATAGCCAAAACCAAATATATATTAAATCTAAAAGCACCAAATTCATATCAAGTAAAACGAGACTATCCACATACATTGAATATAACTAAATGAATAGTTATTTATCATGAATATATAATAAATATACATAGTGTAGTAATACTAATAAGCAAGACCCCCACCACATTTCCTTCCATCCATAGCCTTTAACAACATAAGATACTAATGAAGGGATAACCTCTCCATCCTAAATGGTAGGTCAAACATGCCCCATGAACTCTATGTGTTGGTCAGATTACCTAACATGGGTGGGGTTTATAGGGATGTCATAAATAACCATTATATTGAAATCCCACAAAATGATACAACTATAGCTTCACACAAGAAACACCACAAAAACATCAACTAGATCACTACTAATATCAAGACCCCATGTGATTCCTCTAATATAGTATAAGAAACTATAATAGTCAAACTATTGTCCACACCCCAATTTCAATTTCCCCACTATAATTATTAACAAAATTTCAACCAATATTTATGTATTTATTTATTAGTATAAATTCTCACCAATTAATTCCTTATCTATAAAAACTCATATATATCAAAACATATTTCATATTCTACTAAAATGATAAGAGGAAATCCCCATGTTGAACTACGGAAACACAACCATGGACACGAAGCCTTATAAAACCAAGGCCACTAAGCCTCACACAATAATGAACACCAAACCATATACAAACAAGGATACCATGCTACATGCCCCATGTAAGGCGAAAACAGATATATCAATTAAGTCTTATAATTTTTTAAATTTATTTATTTTACAATTTATGATTTATTTCAAAATAAATTCATCCCTATGAGGCATATTTACTATAAAAATTATATAACATGATCAAACAACCACTATATCAAGGATAACTAGTAACTGTATGTGCAATACACCATTCTATTCTTTTTCATTAGTCGTGTATATACTCATTATTATTCCAATTTATACCAATCACAAAATAGGAATTAAAATCATTATAATCTCACATATTATCATAAAATAAAGTTACCTTGATTCCCTTACATCAAAATACCCTTATTGATCCACTACAGAAATCCAATGTATGTGAGGATGAATTTAAGGAACAAAAATGCACAATGGATGCTCAAATAATTATGAAACCTAGAATTATCACATCAATATCATATCCTAACAAACCCCAAAATCCAAAAAACATGGACTATGTGAGATCCCAAAATGAACAAAGAAATTCAAGCATTTACATAGAGAAAAAATCATATAGAATCACCACTATCTACTCTCTAGAATATGAGACTGAATGCTAAAGTGAAAGGGATGTTCCTATTATGATATTTTTTAAGGAATCACATGAAATTAGAAAGATTCAAATGTATAATGAGGAGGATTAGAGGGAGTGTTGAATTTATATAATCCTATAAAATCATCTCATTCATGACTGAACAGGTCAGTTTACTACATATGCCTCATGTTGTTCACATTCAGTGAAAAAAAATTTCTTTATCCAATAAACCTGGACTTATTTCATACTAATAATGAATACATTCACACTATGAAACATTCAAATAATGAATGTATAAAAAATATGTAATTACCAGATATTTCAGTATACTTTTTCTATAAATAAACAATCTACTTTATATCATTCTCCACATGTAACACCGATCAGAAATAAAAACCATGATATATTTAGTTAAAATATAAATTTTAAATATAAACCATAAAACATTATTACATAGTAATTATAAACATGAATAACCAAAATTTTATATATGTGTATAATTTAAATAAAAATTCCTGAAAATATTAATTAAATTAAATTACTATAGTAAAACCAAGTACGAGAATAATTTTATTATTAAATAAATATTTTCATAAATTTTTGTATTTATTGAAAAAAACTACATTTATTATGATCAAATAATTGTAATATATCTTGATAATATGACTAATATATTACTTATAAATTAATTACTGTTTGTAAGGACTGAAGAATAAAATAATAGTTACAATTTTAAAATTCTATATTCATATATGAAATTATTTTCGCTATATTTAGTGAATTTTAAAATCAATTGAAATAAATATATATAAAAATATTAATTTAAAAAAGTTATATAAAATTTGAAATATTCATGAAAATATAATCGGAAGATGTGTTTTTTTTTATTTTTTTTGAAATATTTGATTTTTACATGAATGGTGCAATATACGGTCTTTATAATATTGTAGCTTTTAGGACATTATTATATTATAAGTATGAATTGAGAATGTATGAATCATATTTATAAAAAAATGTATTTTATAAGTTTATTTATAAATTTAAAAATATAAGTTTTATAGTATAAAACAATACTTTACTTTCTATAATTTATGTAATTATTTTTAAAACAAATTGTTTTGAAGACATCAAATTTTCTTATCTTAAAGTTAATTTTTCTGATTTATAAACTAAATAAAACATGTATCTAAAATTTATATCCATTGGGGAAAAATTATATAATAAGGAACATTTTATTTTTTGACATAAATGAAAAATTACCTATGTAAAAACTAGTGATCACGTTGTGATCCAATATTGAAAAATTCAGTAACCTAAAAAGAAAAAGACATATCAAGTTTTAAAAATATTATTTATTGAGTGGTTGAAGTGGTAATCATTTATACCCATTGAGATTAAATTCTTTCTCAATTTTGGATCCACATTCTATGAGAGTTAATTACAATATTTGAAATGTTTTTGGTAATTAGAAAAATGATAATCGTTTTCTCTTATAAATGGAGAAATTTTATTTCTAATTCCCATAACAAAAAATCATATTAAATTTTCTCTCAATACCATCCTGTAACTATCTTAAGAAAACATTTTCACTATAATGGGAATTTATTATTCTCAAAAGACCCCCACTAAATGGTTAAATATCCTTGGAAATAGAGAAAATCAAAAAAGTGAGGTACATGTTCATAACTTCTTATTCTTTTTTTAGTTAAATTATGTGATTATATTCTCAATAAAATTTAATTTCACCATCATAAAATTATAACATAAGTATTATTATTATTAAATTATTTTATTATGATCATTTTATAATAATTAACAACCCTCCACTTTTCCCATTAGCAAAAAAATTGGAATTGTAGGCTGTATAGACTGTCACCTCCATAAATAAACATATTTATTCTATTATTTAAAATCAATGATGGTATTAGTATATATTTTATGAGTATATATTTGATATATATATTTATTATATATAATTAATTTGGTTCTTTTGTGATTGTATAAAAAATGATCTTTATAAGGAAATCATTAAATATAGGTAAATAACCCAAAATGAGTTCATCAACATTTTTGTCCTCCAAAAACGTTACTAAAACCCCATGAAATATAATTATAAAATTATAAGTCTTTATAAAAAATAATTTATAGAAATATTAATAGTTTTGAAATGGTTATATTTTTGAGAAATTGAGTAATCAATTTTTTTTTACAATCCTAGTTCAAAACATCCAAGATTATTGACACCTCACATTGAAAATTATTTATTACAATATCAGAAAATAAGGGAATTATTATTAATGAAATGTATAAATAGAAATGTATATGAATTATGTTATGATCTATATAATCAGAGTGTTTATATTTTTTATGAATTATTTTATATCATATCCAATGTAGTCCAGGATAAAGCTAAAGGACTTAATAACACACATTTATTCCCTTGATTTAAAAACATTTGTTTTAACCAATTTTAATTGTTTTTAATATTTTTCTCTACTGGAAAAAATTTTATTTTTTAAATTTCATTGTCGTGAATGTTTTTATTTAAATTTTTTTATAAAAATACAATGCATTCATTTTTATAAGAGGCTTTAACTAGGATGTTTAAAACAATAAAAATGATATTTTAAAAAATATTGTTCCATGATTTGGTATTAATTATAACAAAATAATTTAACTCCAATAGATTTATCCTAAAATTTTCTACCCATATTTTCTATTATTATTTGATTTTTTGTGATAAAATTTTTAGCAAAAAATGATTACTTTAGTAATTTTTAATAAAAATTGGATGTTTCCAAAAACCTATTTTTTTATTGTGGTTATTATGATTGGTGAATGATTTCCAATTTAATAATTAATAAACCACTTTTTTACTTGTAATCAGTATGATATGTTTCTGATTTTTTTTATGTAAAACACATAAGTATGGATGTTGATGTATTGGGTCCTATATCTCCCTATTATGAATTTAATTATAATTATATTTCATAGCTATTTAGGCATGAACATAATAATTTTGTTCACAAAATTGTTGTTATAATTGGTTTCCTTACACATTCAATCATAGATATAATGGGATTGATTACATATATGTGGTCATAATAGTATTTATCAGATAGTTTTTCCCATGATAAAGGATGTTACACATTCCCATGTTATTTGTCATGTTATTTTAAAATATAAAGATTCGTTTTTTATCCATGAAATACCATAATTTTATTATTATGAATGATTTTAATGTATTCCACACTTTTATGTCATTTTATCTTTTTCTGTGAACATAAAGATGTATTTTGACCCGTGTCAAATACTTTATACATATTTAGATATCTGTTTGTGATATTATGTTGCTTAAACATGTTTTATTATATTAATCTATATTATTTAAATATTTTATTAATTTATTTATATATTCTTAATGTCATACATTATGTTTAAAATATGAAACATTATGATATGTTTTTACCTTATTGAGAATCTTATCTCAACCCTTTCTTATTATATCCTCACCCACATTATATAGATGATAATATCATCATAAAAATGTAGGAATCAGTGTAAGGGATCATGATTATGGAGAAATATTAACTATTTTAGTAAAATAATATGTTTATAAAGATAATATCTATAACATTAAACCATTTGGTTCATTGGAAGTGAAACTATTTTTGTGATGTTTTAGTTATGTTATGAGATTAATTTATAATTTATTTACTACTTTTAATGTGTTTATTTAGTCATTATAATATGAAGGAATAATATTTTTCTGTAGATTAGTTTAGTTGAACAATAGATAAAACCCTAGGGGCTTGTATATGGTATGAATCTATGTATTAGAAAACATTCTGATGTTGTGGTATAGTAGAGATTTTGTGGTTTTCTTAAAAGTTAAATCTATGTATAGGTAAAACAAGTGTTTATAAGATTTTGACTGGTATTACCATGGGAAATAACTTTGAATATGGTGTGTTTGGTACTAAGTCAACTTTGGCCTCCTGTACGAAAAAGAAACCTAACAGCACACCTGGTTTGGAACTCTTAGAGGATATTATTTGGTTGATTATATACTATTTTTAAATAACTATAATGGAATTATATACTAATTAATTCAATTTATTATGTATATAATGTTAATAGAACCAAATATAATGTATCCTAGGTCATACTAAGATTAATATATGTTAAATAAAAGTTACTATTGAATAATGTTATAATATTAAAGAAGAAGTCAACATATCATTGATTTCAATTTAAATTATGAAAACTCTCCCATATTGTTTAATATTCATCTCTCATTTCAATACTTTTCTTTTTATCAATTACAGTTACTAGAAGAAAATGTGAATGAGTGGGATAACATTACTATGATCTCAATGTATAACCTATCATAAATGGAGATGGAGTGAGAAACCAGGTGATTATGAAAGACCTCCTATCAGAAAATATGATTAGTGTTAACAAATATCCTTTTAGATTCCAAACACATCAAATAAGATCCAGATGTTGTCCCGTGAATGGAAAAATGATGAATATGATTAATTAAAGAAATTTTTATTTCCAATATGTCAAAAATATTGAATGAATCACTAATAGAATTTCTTGAAGGGAATTGGATGATGCTTTACGTGTGGTAAAGGAGGTCATCAAGCATCAAACTATTTTAGGAAATTTATGGTTTCATTATAACGATTTAAATAAATATTGTTCATTATATGGTACTATTAATTATTCAATTTATTCTGTTTGGGGAACATGGGAAATAAAAAAAAAATTCCATAATCTAATTTCTAACAAAGACGATGAGTATCATCATATTATAATACCTAGTGGATGATGTAATACATTAATAATAAAAATAATTGATGTGAGTGCTTATATTTAAGGTACATATACAATCCAATCATATGTTATAAAATCCTTGTTGTAATTTAATTCTACGATCTCTAGTATATCAAATATATTTTATAAGATAATTAAATCACAACCTTAATATTTTCATTATCGAAGAAATCTTATAATGTCATGATTATTGTATTCCATGTTTAGGTTGACAATAAATTGCCTTCTATAAATTTTATTATACTTCATCTAAATAAATTTTATGTAATTTTAGTGATGTATTGCTTCACTTCCATTAGATGAAATATTAGATTTTGTAAGGAAAACATAATTTATAATAACCTCGTATATTCTATCAATGAATGGAGAATAATAAACACCATCTACAAAAAAAATTATATAATGTTGTTCTCAATACCAAATAATGATAGACTATTATCCTATATAATTAAAAAACCTCAATATTATGGATAATAAAAGTATTAAGAATAACATATGTTTTCAAAGATCATCAGGATGATATATATATATAGAAATTATATCATAATTAATATTTATATTTTATATTCCCTTAGTAATTTCTATTGGTATTTGATAATTAATGTTTTTATGAAAAAATTTATTTATTTGGGAGAATATAATGACCATATATTTCAATATAAAATTTATATAAATAAAGAGTGATTTTATAGCTTTCCCAACGCACAACACTAAACATAAACAAAAACCACAAAATATTTATATAAAATATAAATTCAAAATGTTATCATTAAAACCTAGATGTTCATTTACTAGGTATGAATTTTAAAAACCCAAATATGATATTTTAATATAATGAAAATGATTAATAATTTTAATATAAGTTAATTAAAAATTGTATAGGTAAATAAAAAAAGAATATATATTTTCTGCTAAAATTTATAATTTTCCAAAATTGGTATTTTATTTCTCAAAAATAATTCTAATATTATTTAAAAATATTAACAAATTGACAAAATTTTATATATATATAAACTCTAAATTAACTAGCAAATGACTATAGATAAGAATAAAATAATAGTTTACATTTTAAAAAACTATTTTCAAATATTAATATTTTAAAACTATTTTATGGTATTTTAATTAAATATTGAATTATAACATTTGATAAATGTAATTTTTAAAACGACCATCATTATTGGATTAAAAATAATAATAAAATCAGTAGATTTATTTTCTAAATTTTTATGGAAAAAAATGAATTTTTGTGAATAGTGTACTGTATAGTTTTTCTAATATTGTGATTTTATGCCATTATTAGTATATAAGTATGAGTTTAAATTTTTTGAATCAATTATATAATAACATATAAGTATTTTAAATGTCAATTTATATTTTTAAAAACACTAGTTTGAAATTAAAACCCATATTTGACATTTTAAAATTTATAATAATTTTTTTAAAACAATTGTTTTTAATACATTACACATTTAGTATTCTATGTTATTGTGTGCCACATAAAATTTTAGTAAAAATTAATATATTAAATTTTTTTAATAATTATGTATATATTATATAATTAGGAACATTCTATTTTTTTGGAATAAGGGATAAATTTCTAAGACAAAATCATGTAAGCATGGTGGAAACAAATAATGTAGAAAAGAGTACCTTAGGGGTATAGGTAATAACATGTTGAAAACAAGTTTTTAATTGAGGATTTGAAGTGTTTTTCTATATTATATTATACCCACTCCATTATTTCTCATGGATGGATCCATTTTCCATAAGAGTGACTTCACAATGTTTAATGGTTTTGGTTATTTATGAAAATTGCTATCCTCTTGACATATAAATAGGACACTCCACACCATAATTCCAATTACAAAAAACACCCTATCATCTAACCAAACTCTTTTTAACAATTTTCTTCACCCTCAAGAAGTAATTTATGATCTCATAGTTTTAATCACATTCACAATGTAAAGAATCCTATAAGCTAGGTATAAGTTCTTAACCAATCTTATATTTTATATTTCATTATGGAATTTTCTTCATCCTAATATACAATTTAAACATCATATAATCATATAATTGGTATAATTATTATATTATTATATTTTTATAATTAATGTACACACATTAATCACCATCCCCATTTCCAATTAAGAAAAACAAAAAAAATCAAATCATATATTTTATTGACTACCGCTCCATGAATAAACTTGTTTCATTTTCATCCAATTCAAAATATGGCTTGTTTTAGAATATATTTAATGATTTTATATGATATATATACATACTATATTTCATTTATATAATTATTTATCAATAACAAAACATAATTATCATTATAATGTAATTAATCCATTCTAGTAAACACCCCAAAATGAGTTCATCATTATTATCATCATTAAAAAATTCCACTAAAACTCCTATGTAATGGAATAATAACATCATATGTACTTAAAAACATAAATTCTTGAACCATTAATGGGTAGTATATTGGGTTGGTCTTTAGGAAAAAGGATGATCAAAACCTCCATAAGGAACCATGTTCAAAACGATTATGTTTATTTACACTTGTAGTTGAAATGATATTATAAAATGTATTAAAATGAAGATAATTCTTATTAATAATGTGTAAAATTAGAAATTTTTATTATTATGTTTTTTTATTAAATTTGTCAATAATATTTTGTTCTTTATGATACATGAGGTTTTTGAAATGACAAGCAAAATCAGGGTTAATGGTGAAGGACTTTAAACTCAAATGTATTCCACCAAATGATATACATTCTTCTTTAAATTATTATTATATATATATAAATATTTTTCACTATTTATTTCTTTTAAAAATAATTTTTGATCCAAATCCATTTCCATGAATATTTTTCATATTGTTTTTAAAAAATTGAATAATTTACAAAAAGATACTATTATCTATGAGTTTTAGAATTTTGAATTCATGATGTTTTCAAAAAGAATATTTATATGATTTGGTTTTAATTATCTTCAATTATTGTATCACCTATGCTGTAATTCAAAACATTTAAAAATATATTTTCTTTCACTATGTTATTAATTTGTGTCATTAATTTTTGATATCAAATGATTTAATATATGATGATATTATATACCATTTCGATATTTTGTAAAAACCATTTAATTTCCAGGGGTTAATTATAGAAAGTGATTTATTTCTATTTTCATGATTAATAAACCCAATTTTTTCCCATTATGTAAATAATAAATTTTTTATTTATTTTAATTGAAACCAAAATATATAAGTGATAATGGTTGGGGTCTTATATTTACCTCCATTTCATTATTTAAAATTTATATCTCATACGATAATCAAGCACATACACAATGAGTGTGTTCACAACAGCTTGGGAAACATATTATTTTTAACTTGTGTAGGTGTGCACACAATGAGTTTGTTTAAATAGGGTATCCCCAATGGGTATTATCACAAACCTTTTCTTATTGTTATCATGTTTCAACTTTCCCAAGTATTTTATCGAGATATATAAATAATTTAATATGAATTTCATTTCCCTGAGTTTCCTTTTTCATCATAATTTACTATATTAATGTATTAAAGTCATTAAGGAATGGTCACATGTTATATTATCAAAGAGATTTATTTTGATCCATGTTACTTCTGTTGTGCTTCTTTATTGATATTTTTGTGGTCATATATTTCTATAACATTTTTATGATTATTTTCTAAAAAAAATTATATTTTATAATGGTATTTATGACATCCTTGTTTTCACCATCATGTTTATGATATGAAACTTTAGGGTAAATTTTTCTTCTTTTTGAGTATTTTAGAACACCACCTCTTTATGATTTCCATACCACTTGTTGTGAATATTATTTTATCATTTGAAATATATAGGGAAGGGTCTAAAAGAACATTATTGTAGATAAATATCACATAATGTTATAATGTAAGATATCTATATAGCTAATATCTATGACACAAATCCATTTGGTCCTTTGTATGTGATAATGTTTTGGTAATGAATGGTTAAATTATGAGATTAATTTATTTACATTTTCATGTTTATCAAAGGTCACATTATGCACTCCCAAAAATATTCAAAATGCAAAAAATGTCTCATGTCAGAAATTAGTCAAATCCAAAACTATAGATCATGATGTAGAACCATGATATGAAACACTACATTACATAAATAAAAAATTTACAAAATGAATCGCCACATACAGTTGTGAAATTTAACCTAATTCCACCTCTCCCATCCTCAAACCCAACTCAAGGATCCCAACACCCAAAACTCACTATGTCTCTATCATGAAGGGTGTAGTTTATTTAAATATTGGTGTTAAATAATTATTCATATAAAAAATTATTATCATAATTAATCACATGTTTCTTGAAATAAGGGTTCACATATCATAAGAAAATTTTTATTTTGAAAAATAATATTTTTATCATAAAATAATTTTTTTAATTGATTTCTATTCATTTTAAAAGTTCTCCTATATTATCTTTATATATAAATTTCATAAATATGTTACTCTAGTTAATTCCATTTATTTCGGTGGATTTTTTTTAATAGTCATACTTTCATATTTATATTTTATCAAAATATTTTGTAGCACTTTTTATGTTTGGTATTTTTTTATAGGGAAATATTTCAAAGACATTACATTGTTATAGGTAATTATATTATAAAATATATTGTTGTAATATAATTTTATAGAATAATATTTGTATGTTGATACATCCATATAGTTTCAATGAAAGAATATATTACATGAAAATATTTATATTTTTCATTTATATGAGTCCTTCCTTATAATAGATTATATATTCATGTGTTGTCATTTTATTATCTATACGTGTGATTCTATATGAAATTTAATAGGCTTTCACATTGAAGAGAATATATATGATTAAATGTGTTAAAGTTGTTCAATTCCAAAATATCTTCATAATAGATCTAATAAATTTTGATTTGATGGGGGATATATTTTGGGATTATCAAGAATTAGAGAGTCTAACCCATTATTAGTTTATGATATTTCTAAAAAAACTCATTCCAATACCATAGAAAAGGAATATCCAACTAGTTTATTAGATAGACCACTACCACGTGGTTACTTTATTCTAGGTTTCATATTCCTAGGAATACTATATGGAACCACGAATATGGAACTGACACTAAAGGGATTTAAATTCCCAAATACAACACTATAATGTAATGATCCTCAGATTAAAAATATCTTGGATAGAACTATTTTGGGACCTTATATCTAGAGGTATCTATGGGACGAACTAGTATTGAAAATTCTGTTATTGTTAAAACCACATGAAATTCAAACTGAAGATGAATATGGTGGGGTAAATTTAAGTAATCATGTTGTAACAATCATTTCATCATTGAAATAGGAATTTCATCTTAGTTATTAATAGTAGATGGATCCAATATATAATCATGATAATCAAAATTAATGAATTGGTAAGGATATATCAATGGTATGATTACATGAATATACATGATCATATTTTTTGAAATATGTTTATAAAATTCATCCATCCATCTCTTATATGGGATATTATACAATGGACTTGTCCAAAAAAAATGGATCTATTTTAGTTGGATGAAAATTCACCTGAACATGATCCCTACCCTAAGATTATATTCACATCCATTTATAGATATATTTATTCATCATTTTCAGTGGTTGAGATAAGCAAAAAAGATGTTCCTAGAGATACACAATACAACAGGCTTATATGATTCATGGTCTATAATTGCTTACAAATGAGCATGTTGGAAAAAAAAGTTGGGTTGGGAGCTCCACACCATAATCAACCATATTATTTTTATAGTATCCTTCCATTCTATGATCATCAAAAACTACCTAATCCCAATGATTGTGTCAAAAAATAAAACTAGGATCAAGATATTTAGGATAGATTCACCATTTTCATGTTAATTATTAGTTAATGTATTTGTTCTAATATTATGTAGGTTATATAACCATACTGGTCATAGCAATAGGGGAAGTCCCCATTCATATTGGTTGACTCATTCTATGAACTTGAAGGAAATATTAGACAGTATATTAGAGGATATGAATTTAGAAATGTTATGATAATACCAATTCTTCATTTTGGATAATATTTAAAGAATCAGTAGGGAGATGAAATTCACTTTATTGAACATGATATTTATATATTGTTGAACATTTATAGTCAATGTTTATTTCCATTTTATCATACCCTAATCTGATTTATACAATAAAATAGTACTAACACTGATTAACAATGTGTATTTTTAGTCACCCTAATGGAGGGAATGTAGGCGTCTTGGATTATTGAATGAACCACATGTGAGAAAGAAACCCCATTATAATACATTTTATCATTCCACTACCTATTGAATAATTTTCTTACCTTTCCCATGTTTTTTGGTAGAGTACAATATTATGGTTGTGTGATAATTCTATTTGATGATTCCTTGAGAGGAGATTAAAAAAGATATTATATTTACATTTAGATAACACCATTATCTCATTTTCAATAAAATATTGTGAGGATTATAAAAGTTCATGTCAAGTTATAAAAATCACAGGCTTAGTGTCTCATTAAAAGAATTAATTGATAAAAATTGGTTTTTAAAAATATAGAATGTAGAATAGGTTGGAATACATCTTAATATGTTGAGACTAATGAAGCCAATAGTGACCAAAAATTTTTAGGTAATGGTTGACACACCAATACTTGCTCCATCAATATGTGGGGTGAATCTTATACTCTATGAAACTAATAATACCTAGTTTCAAAAATGCGGGTTTTAATGGGTGTTTTAGAGGATCAAATTAACAAGAATATATATTTTTTGTACCCTAATGATGGAAGATAACATTCTTATAAAATATTTACAGTTCAAAAAACCATTTGTTGTCTTTTAAGAGAACCATTTTGATAATGTGGAATCGTATATCAGATATCATGAAGTTGTTATAAAATCACTGAATAGTCAAACATTTTTTAAAAACGAATGAAATTTCTAAATGAATATATGTTTGGTATAAATAAGGATTTATGTCCTGAAAAAATTGGTGATAGAAGATTAAATGGTGAGGGTCCTCTAAAATAAATTGAAATGACTCATTAAGAATAGGATAATCAAAGTTCATTTTGGGAAGATGGAATGAATGTTTTCATTTTTTCCTAACATATTTTTTTTCACTATCACCATTGATTTCTTATTTATCATTTATTGGAGTCCTGAGTGGATTTATCACCTCTCGTTACTCTAAATTATTCATCTAGATGAACCCTAAATAATCTATCTTCTTACTCAAGAAACACTTTTTAAGAAGAAACCTCCCTTAGATAGATGTAAATTCTGTCTGTAATGGCCTCCAAACCTCTATGAGTGTTCCCAATGTTGCTACATGTGTTTATATGGTGGATCTATCTTTAAAATAAGTCTCTTATTAAATCAAATAATTCTTTTTAAACCTCTATATCTTCTTAGGGTTAAATGTCAAATGCTACAAATCTACTCATAAACCCATAACATTGTTCAATAATTGAGCCATGAATCAATGGTTTAGGGATATTACTTTTCCCTGAGCACATTGGTTCTACACAACTAGAGGGAACATCCAATAATGTGAAAAATAGTGAGTCCTATGTGAAATCGTAGTAAAATAATAAAAATTTAAATTGTCCAATACTCTTTATTTTTCATAGATAGTGGATACCATCATGGATGAAAAAAACATGTTCGACTATACTAAATTAGAAGATGTTACATTCAGTGTATCATTAATGGAATGAATAAAACACTGATATCTTCACATTTTCTATCAATTTTATAAATAAATATTGAATTTTACATTTAGTACATAATTGTTCCATTCTTAAATCATTTTTATAAGAGAATTATTATAGATTTTTATGACCAGATAAGGTTGTGGTGCTCTTGGTTGTGGTACAAGTGTCTCGATGTCCTATACAGTGACATATATAAGAATATTCTCAATTAGTGCAGGCGAGAAAGGTGGTGGTTATTGATATGTAGTTCATTACTATGTTTTAATATGAATCAAGATAATATGTCCCTATTTCACCTCTTAATAGAGATATTATAGTTAAATTTATTAATATAATGATGAAATATGTTTATTGTCCATATTTCACTCATTATTTAATATATCCTCCTACTAAATATTTTTGAGTTCCACTTTCAGTATCCCAACCAAAAAACACATTTTCTCATGAGACTACTGATCTTGTTCTCGAGATATAAAAAATCATAGTAGAATTTTCAAATCTATTATTAGATCTATGAAGAGATATTGTGGTCATACAATCTCTGAGACTTTTTTTTTCAATATTTTATATTTGTTTCCATGATCTTCCCAAACATGGAACATGAGGCTTCAGAATTAAAAGATTTATTTTAGTAATGTTAATTATAATTTATTTGGAGAGTGATCAATTATTATTTTATTTAATAGAGTGATTTTAAAATACACACCCCCAATATATGTTCCTCGTATAAATATATATAGGGGTTTATTATCAAATAATCCACTATGATTTGAAATAGGTGATTTCCACATTGGAGTGAATGATAGTTATATAATTAATGATATTGACCACATAATTGATGAACTATTTGATATACCTCATACCAATAAGTATTCATAATTCATATTAATATGTTGTTATGGTGGTAGTTTGGTAATAGTGATTCATGAAAGGAAGATCTTTGGTGGGGAAAAATCCAAAAAAGGTGATCAATTTAATAAATAGGTAGAGGATAAGAAAAATATGGCTGTGGAAGATAATAATGAAGGGTTTTATTTAATAATAAGAGAAAATAGAATGACACTTTATGAAGAGGATGATATTTTCATGCTTGATGAAATGAATTTAGACATTAATGACTTGTATAAAAAAATAACCCATCTTATAGTATCCATTGAAAATATATTTATTAGTATTCTAATTCATAAATCAATATATATATTAATATTCAGAGATATAATTTATTTTTTGGATTCTCCAATCCTTTTTTCTTATTGAATTGAATAATTTTTCTCAAAAAATTATATATTTCATGACCTTTTGTGATGTCCCAAAAAATAAATCATGATATCTTATCACAATCATAATATGTGACATTGTAAGAAGTAAATCCATTCAAACATTACATTAACGTGTATAAGTTAATTACTAATTTCAAAATACTCATGTCGATGGTAACATATCTATGTGAATATATTACTTTTTTGGGAATATTCCCTAGGTTGGATATTGGAGAGCTATATATGAAACAAATATCATCACTGTATGCAATGGGTGGACTATGAAAAATATTAATATATAATTTTCTCCCATGAAAAAAATTCACAGTATGATATATATAAGAAATCATGATACACAACACATTTACCTTCACACTAATAAAATGTTAGTCTTGTTGGATAAGAGAGTGAATGACTAAACAGAATATAAATTATGAAGTGGAGTTTTGCTTGAGGATATTTATTCTAATGAGGGATATAGTACCTTAAAATTATATTATGTATTCTGTAAAAATAATCTTAACCAATATATCCAGGGAAGAAAATTTTCTACATCTTTTGCCTATTTTCATGGATATAGAAGACAAAACGTTACATTTTCAATGGTCAATTATTATTCCTTTTGATATTTAATTCATTTGACAATTGTCTAACTATATTAACCAATACATGAGAGGGGAATGATTAGAATCATTGAATATATAATTTATTCAATCCACCCTTAAGAGTTTCTGGCTTGATAATATTTTCTGTATTTTCAGTATTTTGAATGATATAAATTTTTATAAGGTTATAAAAGGTTCTAACGTAGTTATTAGAGACTCAACATTTTCCACAGATTTCATTTTTAGGTTTCCAAACTAGATTATACTAGGTATGTTTCCATTTCTTGTTTACAATATTGCCATTATACTAATTTCATTGACTTTTATGTTCTAATAGCATTCATAGAATGTTTATGGGGTCTACAGTCAAATAACTTTGACTAAAAATGATGTTGTCTATGTGTTGATAAGGGTTAGGTGGTATATTTATCAGAATGAGAGTCTTGTTCACTAATATAGATAACCTATAGGATACATCAATGTATTTTATATTAATATAATTCAAACCAATTTTAAGGATGTTCCAATAAAACGAGGGTTCGATATATGTGATAATTTCAATGATGGTAGACATGAATAAAAATGATGCGAGTAATATCCTGATTTATTTGAATCGAAAAGTGAGAAAATGAAATAGGAATGATTAGGAAGAACCCTGATCAATTTTAAATTAACGATTACACCATAATATCTTTTAGGTTACATGGGGTTTGAGGTTCTACACCTATGGGAAGAAAATCATTCCACTATTTTGATATACGGAGGGAAGATATATAACCCACATTATAACAGTTAATAGATGAGGAATTTTTGGTATCATGTGTACTCATTACCAAAATCCATGACTAGTTTTTGGTTATTAAAACAATAAATGTATTATTTATGGAGTAAAAAATGAGTATATTCATAATGTTTTTGGAACATTATATTCCAAAACAAACTATGTTTGGGATATTATAAAAGGTCAAGGGGTTTTTAGAGTGGTAGAATTTTTTTCTCCAAGCCACAAACAAATAGATCAGAAGTCTCTATGTATCATAAAATAATAAGAATCAAACCACTTATTGTTATTTTTGATGATATCTATATCTATATATATCATATATTTTGAAAATGATCATGGATGTATACTAATACAAACCCTTTGAGGAAGCTGTCACTAATGAGATGGATAAAAAACTAGGATATATTGGGCCACTATGATTGATGTAATATGTAACTGGATATACCTATAGGCCAATTATTACAAATAAACATTACAAGATAACTGAATAAAACCCAAATATTTATTAATAGTGTTAATAATATTGTTTTATCCAAATCACATTCTAAATTGGGGAAATATGAAATGAATTGAGAAACCAAAGTGTTTCGAAATTAAGGTAACATGGTATAGAATTTTATTTTTCTTATTAAACCTTGATATATGACATTAATATCTCTATATAGATTTAAATTATTATAATAAATCCATATATAGTTTTGATATTGTGTTCTCATACATATGGTTCTTACGTTGGGGAAATAGTATTCAAATTAATTAATATCCTAACGAGAGATGGTACAAAACATGTAGTGAATAAGGATTCCACCCCAAATATTGAGAAAGTTATTTCCACCATAATTTTAGGATATTGGGATACCAATTATAAAATTGGGACATATGGGGTTTGATATTAACAGGATCTATGACTTGGCATGGGTTGAGGCTATCATGTGTCACTACATATCCTATAAGAATAAGAATAAATTCATAAATTTTTCTTAGTATGGGATATATTATTTTATAGTAAGTCATAGACATGAAGTAATCTTTAGGTTTTTACCCAAGATATTTTATTTTTATTTCATTATATATTTTCTTAATTATTGGACAATATAGATAACCTAACATGAATTAGTCAAGTCTAATACACATAAGAACAAATTCGATGGTATTCAAAGATGTACATGGAAAAAAGAATCCATGAATTAATATGTACCATAGAATAATATGAATTTTAACAAAAATAGTTCTTATTATAGTTTTCTTTCAAAATGGACGAAGTATTACAATTTAAGAATTAAATTAAATAAATTTCAATGTGAAATTTTGGTGTAAGAATCATGAAACAACAATGGATTGTGTTAATTTTTAGAATTACAAGTTCCGTAATTAAAATAAAAAATATGAATACTAATAAAATAATATGATAATAAGGATTATAATAAGATCCAAGTACTCAAAACCATTTTTTATTTTTTATTTTATGGGAGTATACCAATATTAATGTTATTTTGGATGATTTTTTGCAAAATAACCCACTAGTATAGTAAATTTCTTTGTTGAAAATTTATTTAAATAATAATTCCATTTGAAAATATGTTTTTAAAAGTATTTATAACCATTACTGTTTATATTATCATTAATTTCATTGTAATAATAGTAAAAGAATATGGTAATACTTTTAAAAAAATAGTGTTCAATGAAAATGTTAGTGAAAAATTTATTTAATGATTAAATTTCCAAGATATCCATCATTATTTTTTGGAACATTGTTGGAATTATATTAACATAGTTTTGAAAAATGGATAAAATGAATGTTTGTTGAGACCCATCATCTTCAAAAGGCCATAGGGTTTGAACCCAAATCTGAAGGATGATAATAGTTTTACACCAACCCCTGTACCATGTAATATCTGGGTTAATATTTCATTGTTATGAGTTAAATCATTTGAGGAATAAATATCTATTATGAACACATTGTATTAATTTTTTCATTATAGAGAGTAATGTAATAACCATATTGTTATTGGAAAATATTTAGAGATAGAAGGAAAAACCAGTCACTGTTTTATGGATATTTGAAACCATATAAATAAATATTCATGATTCAGGAATAAAAACTCATTTATGAATATTTATTTATAATAATAAATGATATATTTGAAGTTGATCAAAGTGAAAACAAAAAATTAAATTATCCATTTGAAATATGTATATTTACATGTATTCAATGATAATGAGATAATTACTCAACTTTATGAAAAACCTTCCTGAAATAATATTTTTTCCTATTACATTCATATATGTGGAATCCAATGGTCCTCTAGATCATCACATAATAGTGGCTTTATGTACCATAAATTTCCATTGAACACTCACTTACTTGTGATCGATGACGTCAATAAAATTTTATAATAATTTACACTTTCCCTCTAAGCCAATATCGTCACATTCCACTAATGTTCTCCTTTATAGAAATCATGCTATATGTTATTGAATATGAGTGTTATACTTACATCATCTCTTATTAAGGTTATATTTTATTAATTATTATAATATAATGGTTCTTCAACCATGGTATTTCCATATTTTAGTCCATTTATTTCCAATATCTAGTTTAACTTTTGAGGACCCAATATATTTAATATAAGGCCCCGACCTTAAACCTTACATATAATTTAATTAAATGAATAATTCACATTGAGGATATTTTCAGGTTTAGTGTTTTAGAGAATTAGGAGATAACTATTACATCTCAAAAGATTACAAAGTAGACACTTCTACTAAGTTTCCATAAAATAAAAACTCTTAAAAAGAAACATGTCTAGTTACTTGTTTTAGATAGCATGTCCTTCCTCGACCCATCCTTGATCCCATTAATCTTTAAGTCCTGTGGAAAACATTTCAAAAACTTGTGATGAGCATAAAAATCCCAGTAAAGTATACACAAAGAAGGAAACTGTTAGTTTTTCAAAACAACAAGTAAACCAAGAATACTTTATTAAAGTAATACTTTTCACCTTTATGAAGTAGTAAAAAAAACTCTTCACTGAATAAAAGATCATTACTTACCCCTTTTGTAACCAAACTATTTTCATAAAAACCCATATAAAGAACACATAACATATAAAGGTCACTTGGGACATAAACATACTTAAATGGAATAACCATACGGTCGACTTCCATACATATCACTTAATGGAATAGCCATATGACCGACTTCCATACCCAATTCATTGGAGGTTATAACATAAACACCCATCCTGGTATTCACGACACCACCTGTAATATGGTTTATCATGTAACCACCCATCAAATGTCCAACTACCATTATAAAATCATAACACATAAAACAATTATAAAAAAAAGAAAACATTTCCAAATTTCAAGCACAATATATCACTTAAATATATTGACATAATAAATCCATTATCAAAACCATTTTCAATACCAAAAAAGATTATATGGTATTTATTTACTTTTAAAAATATAATGGCTTGTTGAGGAAGCCAAAGATCAAATAATACATGCGGCGGCAGAAAGGTCATTGTCACCACGTACATTAAAAAGAAACATACTTTTTTCCATTTAGTAAAACACTTCATATAGAAAAGATTCTTTTCGAAAAAAAGTATATGTCAAAGGGATTTATACATCATATAAATGAAAGTCTTGTATTAGAACAAAAATATGTTTTAATGAAGGGAGATCGAGATGAAGTCCCTTACAAAGACGGTATCCTTAGATTAAGGATAAATCAATTACATAATTATGTGTGAAAAACGAATACACCAAATATAAGTGAATATTAATTGTAAAACAATCATATCTCACTCATACATATTCATAGAACAACATATTCAAGGAGTGAAAGTTTATCCCAAAGAATCAAAATTGGGTTAAGAAGTTCCCTTGCAAAAATTCGCTAGCCTAACGGCGTCACTTCAAAATTTAGAAAATGAGTTGATGAGAAAAAAAGGGTATCTCATCACATGGACATAAAATTTAAATCAATAAGGATATATAAGAAAATATAACATCATTATAATATGTAAATTAAAATACCCAACAAAAGAAGTCTTTTAAATAGAGGAGGGTGAAAGGTTCCCTTACCGACTTGGGTATCCATCGAAACATACACCCCATGAAAGAAGGACAATACAACATTGAGGTAAATACATATAAACAAATGTATATTACACAAAGAGTAGAATAATGGGCAGTACATATACCAATCAAATGAAATGGTGGCAAATGTAGCATAAATCTCATGGGAATAAAAGTGATATGAAAAATCCCTTAAGAAAACCCGGCAGGCTAACAATGCCACTTAAAACTTCCAAAAATGGATTGATGAGATCAAATAGGGTCTCTCATCATATTAACATAAAATGTACTGAAGGAGGAATATAAAATAACATCCCCCAACATAACAATGAGGTTCTTAAAAGAAGTGACATAAAGGAGAGTACTTAAAAATTAAGTGAGAGGTTGGATCTCTTACGAAAATTCGGCAGCCTAACGGTGCCACTCAAAACTTCCAAAATGTATTGATGAGAGAAAATATGGTCTCTCATCATATGAATATAAAATAATACAGTAAGAGTAATATAAAATAACATCCCAATCATAAGAAATATGATCTTAAAAGGAATGACATAAAAGAGTGTACTTAAAAAGAAAGAGAGGGGTAGGATCCCTTACCTCATGTCCGACATCACTCGATCGCCCTTTAATCTCATGAATAATAAATTTTGGTCAATTTATAATTTCATAATGACCAACTTTAAATATTATTATTCAGTTAATATCCCATATTATAATTTTATAATATTTGGTTAACAAAGTGAGTTCATATCAGACGTTTATGTCGATGTTCGGTACATGAGTAAAAATTGAACTTGTTAGAAAAGAATTTTCCATGTAGTTATAGGTAAATCATCTCCAGAATATTATTAATGTTTTAAATATCATATATATACAGTATATATTCATTTTTTACTATTCCATAACATTTTGAGATAAAAAATTAAAATCACCATTCACAGAGACGGTAGGTCGTACGTACGCATGGACGCTACTTTCATTTTTTTGTCTTATTAATTGAATTAAAGTTAAAAGAGAGATATATATTATAATTCCAGAATGATATCCATCATTTAGATGTAATATATGACATATATATCCATTATATATATATGTTCTTATAATAGTACATAACATTTGGAGATAAGAAATGACATATACCGTTCATGGAGACGGTAAGCCGTACGTACGCATGAACGCTACTTTCATTTATTTGGAACATTAATGGAATTAAAACTAGATGATATATATATATATTATAATTATATTATAATATATATGTTATATATATCACATAAGTTCATGAATTTCATTCTTTATACATTCCATGTATTGCATGAATGAGTCATATCACTTGAGGGGGCGGTAGTCCACACTTCCTCAAATGAAATTATCGCATTTGCACAACATGAAAATCATAAAGTTATGTATTAAATATAAGATACATAAGCATAGAGAGGAAATAAATCCAATATATATTATAAATAAATATAGTTCCATCATAATGGCCACCATGAGAGGTTGTATGAGAAAATAGAACAATCATCGTTTCGTGAGGCAGTAATTCACCATCCACAGATACAGTATGTTCTTTCACCATTAGATGAATGTGTCTATTAATGTAGCTCTAATACTCCTCATAAAAAAATCCTAGTATATTTAAGATACTGGTGTTGTTACAAATGAAATAAATAAAAAGAGTTTAGGGGGTCGGAGAAGCAAAATAAAACAAAAGAACACTAGGGAAGACATTACCTTTAAAATAGGTAACTCTTTTTGATTTGAGCTCAATGGATTCCTTAAGAAGACTTTTTCCCAAATTGAGGATTCTAGGAGTAATAAAGGGATGTGTAAAGACAAAATGGGTAGGGGATAGCCTAGAAAAAGGCTTGAGAATTGTGGGTAAGGTGGTAGAGGTGGGTCCCTTTTATAAGAGGAGAAGAGGGGCACTCTTGGAAAGTAATAAAATGTTACATTATTATAAAATGATTTTCAGATTTTAAAGGTCCCAAAATATATATTCCAAGGATAAGGTGATAAGATTTCTAAATCCACCCATCCAATAGGTTTTTGACATATCTAGGTCTTAGATTTCACATTATCGTTTCATTTTATTTAAATCGTTAAATAATGAGGTAATCGCTGAATCATCATGGTGTCATAAATAAATAAATTTATTTAATGTCTAAATATTATAAAAAAAATATCATCATTTAGGAAATCTTTTTATCTTTCTAATGAATATTTATAGTAAAAAATATTACTTGTATAACCCCATTTAAAAATTGTTTTAGTAAAACAACCCATGTTTGTGACATTTTTATTTTAACTTTAAATAAAAAGTTATTTATGTCATTTTCCTACCAAAGTGGCTCCATGGGGACCCCAAGTTGACCCATGGATTGTTTTGGTCGTCCATGACACATCCAATGAGGGTAGGACATGTTTCTTGGTCATTTCATATTATTAAAACACTATTTTTACCTTAAATTACACAAATTACCTTTAATCGTGATTAATAAAATGATGTCTATTTTATAAAATTCAAAACATATAAGTTGAATTAATTAATTTAATAATTAATTCCCTCTATCAAAACAAATAGCATGTTTTTAAGAAATAATATCTATTAAAAGATTGACACTAGTTTAAGTCCAATTTCAAAGTGAAAATAATCCCAATGACCACCAATGGATTAAATGGTAAAAATATATTATAAATAAACTTTAATATCAATTAAAAATATAATCTATCCATATAAATAAATCAGATTAAAATGAGGTTTTGAATTAAAATGCAACATTTTCAATAAAAATGATCTTCATCGGAAAAATAACAAAAATTTACACAAAGAAAATTTTGATGTCCGGATTCTAAAGAAGGATTTTATTTTTTCAAATACAATATATAATATTGTGAAAATTATATTTAAAAATGGTTCTCCATCAAAAGTAATTTAATCAACCTTTTAAATAATATTAGAAGATTTATGGTTAAAATTCGATTCATTTACATTTTAATCCTATAACATTTATTGGATAAAAGAAAAAATATTTGAAAAATATATATAATCATTTTGTAGTTAGTTCTATTCATTACCACCATTATAGTGGCTAGGTGTTAACTATCATTGAAAATAATATTATTTTATTATTAGAGTGCAACATAAGATTTCAGAGAAACTCGTTGTTGCGTATTGGGTACGTCATCGAGCATAGCGTTCCCTTTAAATTAATATTAATATTTTATTCACAAATATGGATAAATATGAAAATTTCATATTCTTTATTTACCTGGGGTGTTACATCCTTCCCCCCATTTGGTAATTGCATCCTCGCAATTTTAAAAATTGGGCTTGGAAATTTCATTGAACATCCCAAATCGGAACAAGAGTCAGTAAAACTATCACTTTAAAATAAAGAAAGATAAGTACAATGGTCACCCAAGTTTACCCGTACTAGGATTCGATGTAGGAAAACATGGACATGTAGGAGAACAAAAAGGGTCATGTTTCAAGGGAGAGTGATAGAAAACATGTGTATGAGAAAGTTAACCACCAGAAAATCACAAACTTGTGATGGGTTAAACGGTATTTGATTCCCCAGTAGGAAAAATTAACAGACAAAATTTTTTTAAGTAACTTTTTATTAAGGAATATATTTATCAGCGCAACTTAAAGATAATGAAACAAACTTACTTGTCATGTTGACTTTTAACTTTTACTATATTTCTTACACGAACTCATATTTTCTCCAAAAGATGATTATTTAGGATGACTTGTTTACATTAAGAGATCTATAATAAACTTATAGAGAATCAACTAATCCACAAAATAGAACTATATAATTCCCATGTCTTTAGACCATAACCAAAACTAAAACCAAAAATGATAGTATGAGATCAGATAATACCCCAAAAGGATAATCCTTTATAAAAAAAATCTATTCTTAATCTCAAAAATATGTCAAACAATACCCAAAGTTCAACAAACATCATTCAATAAAAAATTTGTCCATAAAATTATTCAAAGTAAACCAAACTAAGATTGGAACCAAAATATTTGAAGGATTTATTCACATATTCTTCCAAGGTAAAAATTAACATTTATCTCCAAATAACATTAGATTCTCTTAATGTCTCATATTGAAAAGTAATAAACCTAATCACATATCCTCCATGATAGGTTAATCATTTCCATAGATAACCCAAAATAAACATACTCTTGATTCCTAAAATCATATAACTAAAAAGAATTAGTCAAACTAACCAGGGTCATCATGTAGTCCAGTGGTAGGTGATAAATACCAGTCACACTTTGGTTGTGGGTTCGATTCCCACAGCTTTGTCCGACGCGATGGGTTGTCACACGGTCTGTGTGTTGCCCTTTTTCCAAAACTATATAATTCTTAAAACATTCCCCAAAATGAGATAAAATCTTCAAAAATGATCATAACATCTTTTAACTTAAGTTTATCTCATGCCTTTAATTTTCCATCACATCATAGAGTTACAAATAATTACCTAAAAAGTAGGGATCATATAAATAATAATGGTTACCTTTTTAATTAATACCTGAACTTCCACATCGAGTTGGTCATCTCATACATGATGCATTAGAGAACTCACCAAGGTTCAATTCATTGATCATGACTCCTTGATAGTTGGTTTAGCACGACCATGAGATTACTCAATGAATCCCCCATTTCATCCAGTCTCTTAATCAGAGTACCACCACAGTTTCCATCAAACCCATTGTCACTTTGGTGCCTGATAGATCCATCCATTTACTAGAAACAGAAATGTCAGTGTGCGTATATCAACAAAATCATCATGTACTAATGATGAAGATAAAAACTAAGATATACTTATCAAAGTTATCTCAAACTCATTCCAACCTTAAAAAACAACAATGACTCCATCTAATATACTAACCATTGTGGTTAAACACAACTTGTCACTTATGCTTAATGAATTCCCTAACCCCTAAAGTTATCTAAACCAACATCTGATACCAACTATAAGGCCACGACCTTAAACCTTAATTAATATTTAATTAAATGAATAATTCACATTGAGGATCTTTTTAGGTTTAGAGTTTTAGAGAAATAGGACATAACTATTACATCTAAAAAGATTACAAAGTAGACACTTCTATTATGTTTCCATAAAATAAAAACTCTTAAAAAGAAACATGTCTAGTTCTATGTTTTACAAAACATGTCTTTCCTTGATCCCACCCTTGACCCTATTCATATTTAAGTCCTGTGGAAAACATTTCAAAAACTTGGGATGGGCATAAAAATCCCAGAAAAGGACACACAAAGAAGGAAAACTGTTAGTTTTTCAAAACAACAAGTAAAAAAAGAATACATTATCAGAGTAATACTTTTCACCTTTATGAAGTAGTAAAAGAAACTCTTCATTGAATAAAATATCATTACTTACCCCTTTTATAACCAAAATATTACCATAAAAAGCCATATAAAGAACACATAACATATAAAGGTAACTTGGGACAAAAACATTCTTAAATGGAATAACCAAACGGTCGACTTCCACACATATCACTAAATGGTATATCCATACGGCCGAATTCCATACCCAATGCATTGGAGGTTATAACATAACCACCCATCCTGGTATTCATGGCACCACCCATCACATGGTTTATCATGTAACCATTCGTCAAATTTCTAAGTACCATTATAAAATCATAACACATAAAACAATTATAAAGGAAAGAAAACATTTCCACATTTCAAGCACAATATATCACATAAATATATTGACATAAAAAATCCAATATCAAAACCATTTTCAATACCAAAAAAGAGTATATGGTATATTTTTACTTTTAAAAATATAACGACTTGTTGAGGAAGCCAAAGATCATATAATACGCACGGCGGCGGAAAGGTCATTGTCATCGCATACGTTAAAAAGAAACATAATTTTTGTCATTTAGTAAAATGCTTCGTATATAAAAGATTCCTTTCGAATAAAAGTATAAGTTAAAGGGGTTTATACACCATATAAAAGAAAGCCTTGTATTTGAACAAAAATATGCCTTAATGAAAGGATATCAAGATGAAGTCTCTTACAAAGATGATATCCTTGGATTAAGGATAAATCAATTACATAATTATGGGTGAAAAATGAATACACCAAATATAAGTGGACATTAAGTGTAAAACCATCATATGTCATTCCAAAATATTAATTGAATGACATATTCAAGGAGTGAAAGTTTATCCCAAAGAATAAAAATTGGGTTAAGAAGTTCCCTTGAAAACATTCGACAGCCTAAGGGCGTCACTTAGAAATTTAGAAAATGAGTTGATGATAAATAAAAGGGTATCTCATCAGTTGGACATAAAATTTAAATCAATAAGGATATATAAGAACATATCCCAACATTACAATATGTAAATTAAAAGACCCAACAAAAGAAGTCTTTTAAAAATAGGAGGGTGAAAGGTTCCCTTACCGACTTGGGTATCTTTCGAAACATACACCCCATGAAAGAAGGAAAATACAACATTGAGGTATATACTCATAAATAATTGTATATTACACAACGTTTAGAATAATGGGCATTACATATACCACTCAAAAGAAATGGTGGAAAATGTAGCATAAATCTCCTGGGAATAAAAGTGAGATGAAAAATCCCTTACGAAAACTCAGCAACCTAACGACGCCACTTAAAACTTCAAAAAATGGATTGATGAGATCAAACAGGGTCTCTAAATCATATTAAAATAAAATTTAAAGCAATAGGAATATAAAATAACATCCCCCAACATAAAAAATAGGAGCTTAAAAGAAGTGACATAAAGTTGAGTACATAAAAAGAAAGAGAGAGGTTGGATCTCTTATGAAAATTCGGCAGCCTAACAACGCCACTCAAAACTTCCAAAATGGATTCATGAGGGAAAATATGGTTTCTCATCATATGAACATAAAAAATTACAGTAATATTAATATAAAAGAACTTCCCAATCATAGTAATTTTGAGCTTAAAAGGAATGACATAAAAGAGTGTACTTAAAAAGAAGGAGAGGTGTAGGATCCCTTACCTCATGTACGACATGACTCGATCGTTCTTTAATATCCTAAATAATAAAATTTGGTCAATTTATAATTTCTTAAGGACCTCCTTTAAATATTATTATTCAGTTCATATCACATATTATAATGTTATAATAATTGGTTAATAAATTGAGTTCATATCAGACGTTTTTATCGATGTTCGGTACATTAGTAAAAATTGAACTTGTTGGAAAACAATTTTCCATGTAGTTATAGGTACATCATCTCCAGAATAGTATTAATGTTTTAAATATCATATATATACTGTATATATTCATCTTTTACTATTCCATAACATTTGGAGATAAAAAACCGTTCATAGAGACGGAAGGCCGTACGTACGCATGAACGCTACTTTCATTTTTTTGTCATATTAATGGAATTAAAGTGAAAAGAGAGATATATATATTACAATTACAGAATTATATACATCCTTTAGATGTAATATATTACATATATATCAATTATATATATGTACTTATAATATTACATAACATTTGGAGATAAGAAATAAAATGTACCGTTCATGGAGATGGTAAGTCGTACTTACGCATGAACGCTACTTTTATTTCTTTTTCACATTAATGGAATGAAAACTAGATGAGAGATATATATATATATATATATATATATATCTATTATAATTACATTATAATATATATGTTATATATATCACATATGTTCATCAATTTCATTCTTTAGACATTCCATGTATTGTATGAACGACTCACATCACTTGAGGGGGCGGTAGTCCACACTTCTCAAATGAAATTATCGCATTTGCACAGCATGAAAAGCTTAAAGGTATGTTTTAAATATAAAATTCAGAAGCATAGAGAGGAAATAAATATAATATATATCATAAATAAATATAGTTCCATCATAATTTCCACCATGATAGGTGGTATGAGAAGAGAGAACAATCATCATTTCGTGAGGCAGTAATTCACCATCCACAGAAACATTATGTTATTTAACCATTAGATGAAGATGTGTGTTAGTGTAGCTCGAATACTCCACATAAAAACATCCTAGTATATTGAAGATACTGGTTTTGTTACAAAAGAAATAAATAAAAAGATTTTAGAAGGTTGGAGAAGCAAAATAAAACAAAAGAACACCAGAGAAGACATTACCTTTTAAACGGGTAACTTTTTTTGATTTGATCTCAAAGGATTCCTTGGGATAAATTATACCCAAATTGAGGTTTTTATTAGTTATAGAAGGATGTGTAGAGGAAAAATGGGTAGGGTTTGTCGGATCCAAAGGCTTGAGATGTGTGGGTAAGGTGGTAGAGGTGGGGGCCTTTTATAAGAGGAGAGGAGGGGCACTCTTGGAATGTTATAAAAGGTTACTTTATTATAGAATGATTTTCGGATTTTAAAGGAACAAAATTATATATTTATAGGATAAGGTGATAAGAGTTTGAAATACACCCATCCAATAGGTTTTTGACATGTGTAGGTCTTATATTTTACATTATCGTTTCATTTTATTTAAATCGTTAAATAATGAGGTAATCGCTGTATCATCATGGTGTCATAAATAATTTAATTTATTTAATGTAGAAAAATTATAAAAAAAATATCATGATGTAAGAAATATGTTTTTCTTTCTAATGAATATTTATAGTAAAAAATATGACTTGTATAACTCCATTTAAAAATTGTTTTAGTAAAACAACTCATGTTTGTGACATTTTTATTTTAACTTTAAATAAAAAGTTATTTATGTCATTTTCCTACCAAAGTGGCTCCATGGGGTCTCCAAGTTTAACCATGGATTTTTTCGGTCAGACATGACATATCCAATTAGTGTAGCACATGTCTCGAGGTCATTTCATATTATTAAAACATTATTTTTACGTTAAATTACATTAATTACCTTTAATCGCGATTAATTAAACTTAAATGTTACTATTCACAAAAAAATTATTTTAATCTCATTGAACCACATTTTACTTCTTAATGTCAACTATTTATGTCGGATTTTTGAAAATCAAATCACAAAAGTGGGAAATTTTCATTTAAACGAAAAATCAGTTTCTTGAACTACCACTTAGTGGTTTCACTATTCATCAAAAATTGAAGTTTTTCAGAAAAATACTAAAAATTCACCATAAGATATATTTGATATTCCAAATTCAAAAATGATTTCTATTTTAAAAAATTCAAAACATATAAGTTTCATTAATTAATTTAATAATTAATTCCTGCTGTCAAAACAAATAGCGTGTTTTTAAGAAATAATATCTATTAAAAGATTAACACTAGTTTAAGTCCAATTTCAAAGTGAAAATTAATTCAAATGACCACCATTGGATTAAATGGTAAAAATATTTTATAAATACACATTAATATGAATTAAAAATATAATCTATCTATATAAATAAATCATATTAAAAGGAGGTTTTGAATTAAAATGCAACATTTTAAATAAAAATGATCTTTATCAGAAAAATAAAAAAAATTACACAAAATAAATTTTGATGTCCATATTCTAAAGAAGGATTTTATTTTGTCAAATAAATCATATACAATTGTCAAAAGTATATTTAAAAATGGTTCTCCATCAAAAGGCGGTTAATCGACCTTTTAAAGAATTTTAGAAGATTTATGCTTAAAATTGGATTTATTTGCATTGTAAGCCTCTAAAATTTATTGGATCAAAGTAAAAATATTTGAAAAACATATATAATAATTTTGTATTTAGTTTTGTTCATTCCCGCCATTACAATGACTAGGCATTAACTACCATTTAAAATAATATTATTTTATTATTAGAGTGCAACATATGTTTTCAAAGAAACTCATTGTTGCGTATTGGGTACACC
The DNA here is from genome assembly GCA_963277665.1 of Viscum album. Lineage (NCBI taxonomy): Eukaryota > Viridiplantae > Streptophyta > Magnoliopsida > Santalales > Viscaceae > Viscum > Viscum album. Next base: position 1,432,111,532 of record OY728138.1, on the reverse strand, counting down.
ATCGAGCATAGCATTCCATTTAAATTAATATTAATATTTTATTCACAAATATTGATAAATATGAAAATTTCATACTCTTTATTTACCTCATGTTACATTTAAGGTGGGAGAATATAATACCCCTAAATTTAAAAAGAATAAAATCTTTTTCAATTATGTCTGTGCAAAGAAACACCATATGTATATGGGAATATAACATCATTAGAATTTACTATATATTTAATATTTTAAATTAATATGATCTATTATAGATAGTTGAACGCTCGAAACACTATGTTTTCTTTTTTTTACACAAAACAATGACCTTTTCTGATAACATACATTACAGATAAGACTGAGTTTTAACAAATAATGATAATATTATTTACAAATATGATGGTCTTATCTAAGAAATTTATTAGATCTTATGAATAAGATTTAATAATAAATTAAAATATATTTTAGAAATCATTGGTTAGCAATTAATTATAAATGAATATATGAAATCCAATTGGATAAAAGAGAATGTTTTCATAAAAAATAGTTTTTATGATCTAAAGTAGTATTATAATAATAAATTAAATTATTTAATATTAGGGTTTTATTAAGTTGAACGGTACATATATTTAAATTCTCACAATTTTTTATAGGAATTACAGAAGAAAAATCAAATTTCATGTATAAAATATGTAATTTTTTTAAGGCAGTTTTTCTGCTTTGTAATGGTACACGTGTTTCAAAAAAAAAAGGAAAATATTATAAAATTAATTTGAAAAATAAATAAATCAATTTTGAAATCATAATATCAATACAATATTAGGATAAATTGAGTTTATTTTTCTGAGAAGCATTATTTTATGATGAATAGTAAAAAAATTCTCAATTTTGATCACATACTAAATTTTCATTAAAATTATTTAAAATGTTTTGTTATATTTTTAATTGTGGGAATTGAGGGATGATTCCCAACCGAACCACTTATCAGAGATCAAGTGCATGTTTTTGTTTTCTAGAATAGAGGGAAGGCTTCCATAATCACTTAGAGAAGATCCCAAGTCAAGGAGAAGAAATATACTCTTGAGATGAAAAAATAAATAAATCATATAACTCCCTTCGAAAACCATCTCAAGAAGATACACGATGTGTTATACAGTTACACATCATGTATCTCATTTTAGAGGGTTAAAATGAAAAATCTGTCACCTCAACTGAATATCTAATTCTCCATTACATTACATGTCATATAAGCAGTTCATGTTTTATAACCACTTCACTCCATGAATCAGTTCACAACATGTGTCTTATTACTTCTACTCATTATATAACCCATTTCTATGGCATGTAAATTTCTTGTATATTTTTTTCATCCTGTTTAACTTATCTAAACTGGAAACCTAATAATAGATTCTCAACAAAATGAAAACCCTTGGTAAAACTTGAATAAATTATATATTGACTCTATAAATTCAAAAAAAAATACACATTCTCCAACATTATCTCACCGTACCCATCAAGGATCTCCATCTATGAAAAATAATCAACCAAAAAGGCTCAAAGATGAAAATAACTCAACATAAGGAAATTTAATGGAAAAATTATTGAGAGATGTATGTAGAAAAAGAATTCATCTTACAACCTCCCTACCATATAACAGCTCATCCATGATCCTCCTCTAGAATTGCATTGGGGTCTCAACAATAATGTATGGACACTGTTCTCACATATCATACTTCCCCTCTCATGTCTCCTCTTGAACTCACCAATGTCGAAACTACACATGATCCAAAGGTATAGTCCTACCATAGATATATTTATCACAAAAATCCACAACCCACATTAGATGCTTCTCAAAGGACATATCAATAGTATGCATGAATTTTTTTATTTAATTTGCATTAGAGGGGTAAGGATGACATATATTAACCTATAAAACGTGAAAAACATCATATATGGAACTAATGTGTTGGGGAAGGGCTAATCGGTATACCACTAGAACGACCTTATCCACTATCTCGAAAGGACTGAAATGCATTGGTGCTAGATTTACTTGTCTCCTCATTTAAAATTGATCCAACTTAAGAGACACCTTATGAAAAACATAATGACTCAAATTGAACTCCATAGGTCAACTCTGATGGTTATTATAGGATTTACACTTTCTCTTTTTGGTCATGAACCACTTCCTAATAAACTAAACACACTTAGATGTCTCCTACATGATACTAATCCCAACAAGTGCTGACTCACCTGCATCTAACCAAGAAATGGAAAAATGACATATTATTCCCTAAAAATACTAAAAATTATCAATCTAAAGCGATTCTTGGAAGCAATAATTATAAGAAAAATTCATGAGTTCAAAATGATTCTTCCCTGAACCATAAAAATCTAAAAAATAAACTCAAAACATATCCTCAATAACATAGATAATCTTTCATATTTACCATTATTCTAAGGATGATAGGCCATAATAATAAGAAAATATCATCACATAGTCTTATTAATACCCTTATAGAAATGAAATGTGAAATGAGTATCTAATATAACTCCTCATAATATCTTGAAGTATAAGAACCATGCACAAGTAAATACATCTCTGATCATTAACTATGAATATCTCCCAAATTGAAAAATAGTGGGATACCATCATTAATAAAAAAAATTACGTACAAATCATTTTTATTATGTTTCTTAATGGGTTAATCCTATCACAAAATCCAAAGTGACAACATTCCATTTCCACTCAGAAATTTTATATGGAAGTAAAATACTAACCATCCTCTGATACTCGTCTTTTACCTACAAAAAAGTAAAATAAAAAACCACAAATCCTATAACATCCTTTTTCATTCCCAAACACAAATATCTTCTATGGAGATCTTGATATATCATTTTCTATACTAGATGTTCCTCCCATCTAGATGAAATAAATTCCCTCATCAGCTCCTTATGCAAGCATGTAGGTATCCATTCTTGTCCATGGAAAAGAAGATAATTTCCACTGATATGAGTGAATTTTTAATCCATTAACCCACTAAATATGTTTTCTATCAGAACTAATCCCTTCATGTTGTATTACTTCTTAGAATTAAACTGGTCAAAAAGCTCAGGTATAATAAATTTCAAAGTCAGAGCCATTCCACCCCCTAATACTCCAAAAATATAGACACTTGTCTACAAAGATATTCATTACCTACCACAAATTTCACGATTCATGTACATCACATTCCTATGTATTCTGGTTCAATTCATCAGAAACATAATTTCTCTTTACCGATGTATAATCCATCTCATATTTTAAATAATAATGATATTGGACACACATCCCCTATCAATTGTTTAGGTACTATTGATAAAATATGTTCTCGAGGATATTATGGTCTGTGTATACAAAAACCATCTCACCCATGAGATAATTCTTCTGGAATCATAGGGAATTTACCACTACTACTTACTCTAGATCATTAGTAGGGTAATTACTTTTATTCTGTCTTAGATTTATGGATCCATAACCACCCATCAGTCCTCTTTCATCATAACTCATATGAATACAACTCTAGATGAATCAATGAAAATGGTATATGAATTACCTATAATAGGTAATGTGAGGATAGGTAATGAGGTAATACTTACATTCTACTCGTAAAATTATCTCTCATAAGATCTATACAAAATTAACTTCACACATTCTTGGTCATCCCATACATTGGTTCTTCCAAACATGAGATGTCTTGGATAAAGCACTGATAATAACTTACTAAACCTAGAAAACTCATAATAACAAAGAAATTATCAAGAATATACCCTTATATTATGGAAATTGAAATCTCTGGGACCACTAACACTTCTACCTCTATGATGACATCACCTAAAAAGTGAACGTTATCAATATTCAAATTCTATTTTTTTCTTCCATTAAGGTAGATGCTCTCTCAATGTTCTCAAGATGATGTTAAAATGATGGTCATGATTGTTGGTTCTCTAGGAGTACGATAAGGATTTAATCTTCCCAAAAAACCAGAAAAATGATTCATTAAATAATGGAATATAATATTCATCAAGGCCATGAATACCTCAGCTACATTGGTCCAACCGATCAACATCACTATAAACTCATAGAAGCCATACTGGCTTCTAAAACTAGTTTGATTTATATCAATTTGTAATACCATTAATTTATGCTTTCATAATCTAAAATCGATCATGGATAATATATTATCACCTTTTGGATGATCAAAGAGATTGATGATGCACAAAAGAGCATACCGGTTCTTGACCGCCGTCTTGTTAAATCACAAAAAATGCACACATAAGAAAAAATACTAATCTTCCTTCATGGTAAAAAGAATAGGAGAAACCTAAGGAGATAAACTAGGTCATATATGACCTAGATACTATATATCTTCTAATTTAACATTTGAATCCTAATGATTTTATAGTTCCATTATATATGGTGGGTTAAAAATAGGGTCTTCTCCCAACACCAAGACAATCGTAAACTCGATCTCTTGCCCATGTGGTATGCCATAGAAATAATCCAAAAACGACATTCTGAAAATGGTATTCCACTAGAGAAAAATATTCTTTGTACTTTCCATCATATTATAGATCATGACTTGCTATTTGATCCAGGATAAAATCCTACTGGAAATGGATTGGTCATGTATTACTAGAATAAGGATCTCACTCACCATGTTGAAAATAGATGCCTTCTTCTGGAGATAAAAAGGTAACATTACTCTATTAACATATGATATGATCCTAGTATTAAACTAAACAATCCATACCAAGAATAAAATATAATTTGGTCATCTCATGAATGAATGGTTCCCAAAACCAACAGTTACCACCAATATATAGATAACATGCCTTGAAACTGTTTATATTCTCTAATTGCACTCAAAATGGTTTGTTGATGGCCAAAACACCATCAAAGAATGCCCTCATCCAAGCTCAAAACATTTTAAAAGTATATGATTAAAAGTAATATGATTATCCTATATAAAAAACACATGCAGGGCTAGATGACATAAGAATCATAACTATGATCAAATATAGTCTTGCATGAACAATAAACAAAGTAGTATGGACATTGTGTGGCTAACCTATATCATCCCAGGTACAAAAATGATATTTCCATATTTATTAATATTTGTGAATTAAATGTTAATATTACATTAAACGAAATTCTATTTTCGATGATGTACCCAATACGCAACAACGAGTTTCCTTGAAATCATACGTTGCACAACAATAATATAATAATATTATTTAAAATGGTAGTTAACGTCTCTCCATTGTAATGGAGGGAATGAAAAAAACTAACTACAAAATTATTATATATATATTTTAAATATTTTAACAATTACCCAATAAGTGATAGAGGCTTAAAATGCGAATAAATCCAATTTTGAGCATAAATATTATAATATTCTTTAAAAAGTTGATTAACCACCATTTGATGGCAAACCCTTTTTAAAAATACTTTTGTTCACTTTTATATGTTATATTTGACAAAATAAAATCCTTCTTTGGAATCGGGAAATCAAAATTTACTTTTGCAAATTTTTCGTATTTTTTTGATAAAATTTATTTTTTAATGAATAGTGAAAAATGTTGTATTTTAGTTCAGAACCTCCTTTTAATATGATGTATTTCTATGGTTATATTATCATTTAAATTTGTTTTAAAGATTAATTTGAATATATTTTTAACATTTATACCAATGGTGGTCATTAGAATTATTTTCACTATGAAAATGGACATAAACAAGTGTCAATCTTTTGATAGATATTTTTTCTTAAAAATATGCTATTTGTTTTCATAGTGGGAATTAACTATAAAGGAAACTTCTTTGTTTTGAATTTGGTAAAATGGGCATAATTTTGGAATTTTTAATATCAAATATAGCTTAGGGTTAATTTTTGGTATTTTTCTGATAATGTTCATTTTTTAATGAATAGTGAAAAATACCGCATTTTAATTCAAAACTGCATTTTCATCCAATTTATTTATATAGTTAGATTGTAATTTTAATTGGTTTTAAGGTTTAATTAAATTATGTTTTTATCATTTAATTCAATTTTGGTCATTGGATGTAATTTCACTTTTAATTTGGATATAAAAACAAATCAATCTTTTGATAGATTTTACATCTTAAAAACTCGTCTTTAGTTTTTCAACATGAATTATTTTTGATTTAATTACTGAAATTTCTGTGTTTGTAATTTGGTAAAATTGATTTCATATTTGGAATTATATGTTCAAAATAATTTAATTAATACTCTTTTGTTTTCGGACATGATGAATAGTAACACCGACAATTATCTTTAATTATCATGATTAATTAGTAATCGGGTAGTTAAGTGTAATAAGATAATATTATAACAATATAAAATGACCCCAAAAAGTGTCAAAATCCTCTTTTTTGAGTCATGGAAGACCATGGGAATTTATTCACCAAACTGGAGGGCCCATGGAGTTACATGGGTGTGATAATGACATTTATGACATTATTTTTAAAAAGAAGAGAAATATAACAATGGTTTGTATATCCTAAGTAGAACAATTTTAATTTTGTTTAAATAAATGATCACTTGGAATATGAATATTCATTTAAAAGATAAAAATATTTCCTAAATCTTTGTATTTGTTTTTATAATTTTTATACATTAAATAAATAAATTTATTTATGACAGCATGATGATGTAGTGATTACCTCATTAATGAACAATTTAAATAAAATGAAACGATAAGGTAAAATATAAAACATAAACTTGTTGAAAACCTAATGTATGGGTGTATTTCAATCCCTTATCACCTTATCCTAAAAATATATCATTTTGGGACCTTTAAATCCGAAAATCACTTTATAATAAAGTAACATTTCAAGACTTTCCAAAATTGACCCTCCTCCCTCTTATCAAAGGCCCCCAGTTGTACACCATTACCCACACCTCTCAATTACATGGATCATCCAATATCTACCCATATTATCTCTCCAAATACCTCTATTACTCTTAAAAGCCTCACTTTGGGCAGAATTGTTTCCAAGGAATCCTTTGGCTCAAATCAAAAAGAGTTACCCGATTTAGAGGTAATGTCTTCTCTCGAGTTTCTTTATTTTATTTTAATTATTAAGTCACCACTATCATATTATTATTTGATCCCATAATAAAAAACATAACCTAAATATTATAGTATGTTGTTATGATAAGGATTTTACCTACACTTACACACACCACTATCTAATGGATAAAGAACATATTGTTTCTGTGTGTGGTGAATTACTGCCACACAAAACGATGATTGTTCAATCTTCTTTTAACACATCTAATGGTGGCCATTATGATGGAACATTATCTATATATGATATATATTATATTTATGTCCTCTATATGATTCTGTATTTTATAGTTAAAACATACCTTTATGCTTTGCATGTTGTGAAAAATGTTATAATTTCATATGAGGAAGTGTGGACTACCACCCCCTCAAGTGATGTGACTCATTCTTGCCAAACATGGAATTTAAAAATAATGTAATTAATGAACTTATGTTACCTATATAACATATATATTATACTGTAATTATAATATATCTATGTCTCATTTAGTTTTAATGTCCATTAATATGACAAAAAATGAAAGTAGCGTTCATGCGTACGTACGGCCTACCGACTCCATGAACGATACATTTCATTTATTATATAGAAACATTAGGTAATAATATTAAATACATATATACTGGATATATGTGATATTTACTTCATGAACACAATTCTGGAGGTGATGTACTTATAAATTAAATGGAAATGTTTTTCAAACAAGTTCATTTTTGACTAATGTACTGAACGTCAACAAAACATATGATATGAACTCACATAATTAACTAATTATTATAACATGATAGTATGTGATATTAATTGAATAAAAATATTTAAAAAAATTCCTTAATCAATTATAAATTGAGCTAATTTTATTATTTAGGAATATAAATAATGAACGAGAACAAGTCGGACTTGATGTAAGGGATTTCTTATCTCACTTTTAATTCCGTGAGATTTCCATTATTCGACACTTATTTGATGAATGTGGTGTATTGTGTACTAACATTTAATATATATTATCATGATTCTATTTATATTCATGGTATTATTTTATTCATTTGGTGTTTATTGTCTTTTGGTCATAATACTCGATTGATTACAACGAGGTAAGGGGTTTTTATCTCACTTTTTATTCCCATGAGATTCATGCTATATTTGACACTATTTCCTTTTGTGTAGTGTACGTACTTCCCATGATTGTATTTTTTTGTAATATAATTTAATTTATGTGTATTTACATCTTCATTGTATGATCCTTCATTCATGTGGTGTAAGTTTTGAACGTTACCCAAATCGGTAAAGGAAACTTTCACCCTCCTTTTTTAAAAGACATCTTTTTGTTCGGTCTTTTTATTTACATCTTCTTAAGTTAGGATATGTTTATATATAACTTTATTGCTGAAAATTTTATGTGAAAGTGATGAGATACCCTTTTTTCTCTCATGAACTCAATTTTTCTATTTTAAAGTGACGTCGTTAGGCTGTCAAATTTCTGTAAGGGAACTTCTTAACCCAATTTCAATTCTTTGGGTTAAAACTCTACTTCTTGATTATGTCGTGCTATGAATATGTGTGGATGACCTCTGATTGTTTTACACATAATATCCACTTATATTGAGTGTATTAATATTTTTTACACATAATTATGCAATTTATTTATCCTTAATCTAAGGATACCATCTTTGTACGGGACTTCGTCTCAATCTCCTTTCATTGAGGAATCTTTTGCTTTCTACACAACTTTATTTTATACGATGTATAAAACCCTTTTGACATTTTATTTCATTAATAAGGAATATTTTCACATGAATCATTTTACTAAAAGGCAAAAGGAATGTTTTTATCTTACATATGCGGCGACAATGACTTCTCCGCCGCCGTAACCATTATTTGAGTTTCAACTTCCTCTACAAGCCATAATGTTTTCAAATGAAAAATAAATACCAGGTTTTAATTGTCTTTTATTTTGGTATTGAAAATGGTTTTGATAATGTTTTGATTATATCAATGTGTTGTATTGATATCTTGTGATTGAAATATGGAAATGTTATGTTTACTTTATGAATGTTTTATGTGATACAGTTATGTTATGGTTCTTGGGCATTGTTTATGAAGTCGGGTGGTTCTGGGATAAACTAAGGGCGGGTGAGCCTGAGATAGATCTCAAATGCATTGGGTAACACGAAGGAGTTAAATTCAAAGATTTCTCTGAAGAGATTTAGGGAATATACTGCGATGGGTATTCCAAATGTAACCATTAGGGTTACTCCCTACGTAAGAATGTGATGAATGCCTCAAGTTACCTTTATGTCTTATGATTTCTTTGATTTGTTTATAAATCTTATGATTTCATGAGGTATGTTATGTGCTTATGTTTTATGAGTAAAGTATGTCTTCATTGATTCTTATGTATACATGGACTAATGTTTTCTTTCCATATTTTTATATCCCTCACTGAGCTTTTTATGCTCATCCCATGTTTTTAATGTTTCCCACAGGACTTAAAGATGAATAGGGTCAAGGATGGGATCAAGGAAAGACATGCTATCTAAAACATGGAACTAGACATGTTTCTTTTTAAGAGTTTTTATTTTATGAAAAAATGGAAACTGATTAAAAGTTTCTACTTTATAATATTTTGAGATGTAATAGTTATGTCCTAATTCTCTAAAATTCTAAACCTGAAAATATCATCAATGTGAATTATCATTTAATTGTAGATTATGTAATGTTCTAAGGCCAGATCCTTATAGTTGGTATCAGAGGGAGGTTTAGATAACTTTAGAGGTTATGGTATTCTTTAAGCTTATGTGACATTATCATAATGGTTAGTATTTGAGGAAGAGTCATAGTATTTTAGATAAATTGAATGTGTTTAAGATAACATGAATAATTATATCTCAGTATTATATAATTTTACTGATATACTCACACTGAAATTTTTTGTTTTAGTAAATGGATGGATCTAGCAGGAACCAAAGTAACAATGGTTGTGAGGAAAACTGTGTCAGTTTTTTGAGGGAGGAACTAAAATATGTAGGAGCTGTAATGAGAACTCTTGTGGTTATTCTCAACCAAATATCTGGAGTGATGATTGACCATTTAAACCTTATAAATTTTTATAAGGCTTCAAATATGTGAGAAACAAATCCCTACATAAGTTCAGATAATAATCATAATGTTATGTATGTTCAAAAACCTATGTGTCAAATACGTGGAAAGAAGGACATAGAAAAATGTTTCATAAGGATAGAAAGATGCTATAGATGTGGAAATGATGGTCATAAAGCAAGAACTATCAATGGAAAAAGGAAGCACATTGTTGACTTTAAGAAATGGAAAGATGTTCTTTTTGAAGGATCAATTGAATGTTTTAAATGCGGTGTGCATGGTTATTATACAAAAACATGTCCTATGAAAAATATTCTGAAATGGGATCAACAGGATCATACAAATATTCATTTAACAATACCAAATTCCATTCCAATTAAGGATGAAGAAACTAATAATGACCAATGAAAGGTATGGATTATTTCTAAACATAAGTTTTCCTATTATTGAATCTTACGACATGATTCATAATTTTGTTTGTATGAAAGAAGTATTTTAGAACAAGTTAGAAAGGAATGGTTAATGGATCATGAAGAATTTTTAATGAATAAAAAGTCAACATATAAGGGATTCAAGAGTTACGGTAGATTTCAGGATGTTGAAATTCATAAAAGTATTAAGGATTTTTTGATGATGAGATTACATTAGAAGACTTTTTATGGTATGTTTAACCCCAATGTTTGATATATGAAAATTTTATTCAAGGAATAATTATCTTTCATTTTTTGGATATAGTTATAAATAACTATTTGGGTTTATAAGATCCTTTAATTTGAGGAAATTACCAGTTAATACATTTTGGGATGCAAAATGGATGTTATTAGATAACATTTCTGGTTAAAATATGTTATGGGTTTTTTGATGAATTTATCTCTTTTTGGGAATTTTAAAAAATTATATAATTTTTTAAAAGGATAACACGCAGACCGTGTGACAACCCGTTATGTCAGACAAAGCTGCTGGAATCGAACCCACAACCAAAGTGTGACTAGGATTTATCACCTAGCACTAGACTACATGAATTTCCTGGTAAGTATGACTAATTATTTTTAGTTATATGATCTTATGAATCAGGAATAAGTTGATTTTGGGTTATCGATTGAAATGATTGACCTATCATGGAGGATATGTGATCAGGTTAATTACTTTTCAATATGAGACTTTAAGTGCAACTGATGTTATTTGGAGATAAATGTTAAGATTTATCTTGGAAGACTATGTGATTATATCCTTCAGAGATTTGGGTTTCAATCTTAGTTTTGATTACATTGAATCATTTTATGGATAACTGTTTATTTAATGTCTTTCTTGAACCTTGGGTTCTTTTTGCTGAATTTTTGAGATTAAGAGTAGTATTTATTTTTATAAAGGATTATCCTTTAGGAGATTATATGATCTTGTACTGAAAATTTTGGTTTTGGTTAAGGTCTAAAGACATGGGAAATATATAGTTCATCATTTATGGATTATGTTTTTCTCAGGAAGTTGATTATAACACTCTTAATGTGAACAAGTCATCCTAAATACTCTTCTTTTGGAGAAAATATGAGTTTGTGTAAGAAATATAGTAAGAGATGAAAGTATAAATGACTAGTAAGTATGTTTACATATGTTTTAGTTAAGCTCATAAATAAATTCCTCAATGAAAATTAACTTAAAACAATCACTTTTTCTGTTATCTTTTCCTACCGGTGAATCAAATACAGTTTAACCCATCACAAGTTTGTGATTTTCTGGTGGTTAACTTTATCCTAGACATATTTTTTATCACTCTCCATCAGAAGTTGACCCTTTGGTTTCTCATCCATATCTATGTTTTCCTACATGGAATCCTAGTATGGGTTAACTTGGGTGACCTTTTTACTTTTCATTCTTTCTTTTAAAGTGATAGTTTAATTTACTTCTTTTCTGATGTGGGGCTTTCAATGAAGTTTCCAAGCCCAATTTTAAAATTGTGAGGACGCAATTCCCAAAAAGGGGGAAGGGTGTAACATCCCAGGTAAATATAGATTATGAAATTTCCATATTTATTAATATTTTTGAGTAAAATGTTAATATGACTTTAAATGGAATTCTATGTTTGATGGAGTACCCAATACGCAACAACGAGTTTCTTTGAAATCTTACGCTGCACACTAATAATATAATAACATTATATTAAATGGTAGTTAATGACTAGTTGTTGTATTGGAGGGAATGAATAGAAATAACTACAAAATGATTATATATTTTGGTTAAATATTTTAACAATTACCCAATAAATGATAGTGTATTAAAATGTGAATGAACCCAATTTTAAGCATAAATATTTTAATATTCTTTAAAAGGTCGATTAGCCACTTTTTAATGAAAAAAACTTTTAAAATATACTTTTTTTCACTTTTATATGTTATATTTTACAAAATAAAACCCTTCTTTGGAATTGGGACATCAAAATTTACTTTGTGTAAATGTTTTGTATTTTTCCGATAAAATTCATTTTTTAATGAATAGTGAAAAATGTTGTATTTTATTTGAAAACCACCTTTTAATATAATGTATTTCAATAGTTAGATTAACATTTTAATTTGTTTAATAGTGTAATTAGAATATATTTTTACCATTTAATATAATGGTGGTCTTCAGAATTAATTTTACTTAGAAAATGGACACAAACAAGTGTTAATCTTTTGATAGATATTGTTTCTCAAAAACACACTATTTGTTTTGACTGTGGAAATTAACTATATATGAAACTTATATGTTTTTAATTTGTTTAAATGGACATTATTTTTGAATTTGTAATATCAAATATATCTTAGAGTGAATTTTTGGTAATTTTATGATAATGTTCATTTTTTAATGAACAGTGAAAAATACAGCATTTTAATTCAAAACTGCATTTTCATCCAATTAATTTATATAGTTATATTTTCGTTTTAATTGGGTTTAAGGAGTAATTTAATTATTTTTTTATCATTTAATACAATGTTTTTCATTGGATGTAATTTTACTTTTAAATTGGATGTAAAATCAAATCAATCTTTTGATAGATTTTACATCTTAAAAACTCATCTTTGGTTTTGACAATGAGAATTATTTTTAAATTAATTTCTAAAATTTCTGTGTTTGTAATTTGGTAAAATGGATTTCATATTTGGAATCCAAAGGTCCCAATTATTTAATGAAGACAATCTTGTTTTTGGACATTCTGAATAGTAGGGACCACAATTATCTTTAATTATCCTGATTAATTAGTAATCGAGTAGTTAGGGGTAATAAAATAATATCATAATAATATAAAATGACCCCACCATGTGTTTAAATACTCTTTTTTGAGTCATTTCCGACCATGGGAATCATTTTACCAATATTGAGGGCCCATGGAGTCACATGGGTGTGATAGTGACATTTATGAGATTATTTTTAAAAAGAAGAGAAATATAACAAAGGTATGTATATCCTAAGTAAAACAATTTTAATTTTGTTTACATAAATGATCTCTTAGAATATAAATAGTCATTGTAATGTTAAAGATATTTCCTAAATTTTTTTGTTTTTGTATAATTTTTTGACATTAAATAAATAAATTTATTTATGACACCATAATGATGTAGTGATTACCTCATTAATGTACGATTTAAATAAAATGAAAAGATAATGTAAAATATAAGACTTACACTTGTCTAAAACCCATTTTATGGGTGGATTTCGAACCCTAATCACCTTATCTGCAAACTATATCATTCCGAGACTTTTAAAATACACAAATCACTTTATAATAAAGTGACATTTTAAGTCTTTTCAAAAGTGACCCTCCTCCCTCTTATAAAGGCCCCCACCACTTCCCTATTACCCACACCTCTCAAGCCCTTGGATAGTCCAAACTCTACTCATATTATCTCTCCAAATCCTTATATTACTCCTAGAAGCCTCACTTTTGGCAGACGTATTTCCAAGGAAACCTTTGGCTCAAATCAAAGAGTTTCTTGATTTAGAGGTAATGTCTTCTCTCGAGTTTATTTCTTTTATTTTCCTTCTTCACTCAACACTATCATTTTATTATTTGATCCCATAATAACACCAGAATACTCAATTTACTTGGATTTTTATGATAAATATTCTACCCACACTAACACACACCTCTGTCTAATGGTTAAAGAACATATTGTTTCTATGGGTGTCGAATTACTACCTCACGAAACGATGATTGTTCAATATTCATTTAACACCTCTCATGGTGGACATTATGAAGGAACTATATTTATATATGATGTTTATTATATTTATTTCCTCTCTATTCTTCTTTATTTTATATTTAAAACATACCTTTATGCTTTTCATGTTGTGGAAAATGCGATAATTTCATATGAGGAAGTGTGGACTACCGCCCCCTCAAGTGATGTGACTCATTCATAACAGACATGGAATTTATAAATAATGTAATTAATGAACGTATTTTACCTATATTAAATATATATTATACTCTAATTATAATATATCTATGTCTCATTTTGTTTTAAATTCCATTAATATGAAAAAACTGAAAGTAGCGTTCATGCGTACGTACGATCTACCGTCTCTAGGAAGGGTACATTTCATTTATTATCTCCAAACATTATGGAATATTATTAAATAAATATATACTTGATATATATGATATTTAAATCATGAAACAATTATAGATATGATGTATTTATAACTACATGGGCAATTCGTTTCAAACAAGTTCATTTTTGACTCACGTACCGAACATCGACATAACGTATGATATGAACACACATATTTAACTAATTATTATAACATGAAAATATATGATATGAATTGAATAATAAACTTTAAAATATGTCCTTAAGAAATTATAAATTGACCTAATTTTATTATTCAGGAATATAAAGAATGAATGAGAACAAGTCAGACTTGAGGTAAGGGATTTCTTATCTAACTTTTAATTACATGATATTTCCACTGTTCACCACTTATTTGTTGCATGTGGTGTATTGTGTACTTCAATTTCATATATAGTATAATGATTCTATTTATATTCATGGTATTATGTGATTCATTTGGTGTTTATTATCTTTTGTTTATATGACTCGATTGATTACTACAAGGTAAAAGGTTTTTATCTCACTTTTTATTCCCGTGAGATTCATGCTACATTTTCCACTATTTCCTTTTGTTTGTTGTATGTACTGAACATGATTGAATTATTTGTGTAATATACTTTAATTTATGAGTATTTACTTCTTCATTTTATGATCCTTATTTCATGGGGTGTACATTTCGAAAGTTACCCAGATCAACAACGGAACCTTTCACCCGCATCTTTTTAAAAGACTTTATTTTGTTAGGTCTTTTAATTTACATCTTCATATGTTGGGATATGTTTTTATATATATTTATTGCCATAGATTTAATTTCCAAGTGATGATATACCCTTTTTATCTCTCATCAACTCATTTTATGAATTTTAAAGTGACATTGTTAGGCTATCAAATTTATGTAAGGGAACCTCTTAACCCAATTTCAATTCTTTGGGTTAAAACTCTAATATTAAATTATGTCGTGCTATGAATATGTTTGGATGAACTATTATTGTTTTACACTTAATATCCACTTATATTATGTGTATTTATATTTTTCACACATAATTATGTCATTTATTTATCCTTAATCTAAGAATACCATCTTTGTACGAGACTTCATCTCAATCTCCATTCATTGAGTAATATTTTGATTTCAACAAAACTTTATTTTATACGGTGTATTAAAAACTTTTTACTTTTAATTTCATTAAAAAGGAATCTTTTTACACAAATAGTTTTACTAAATGACAAAAGGAATGATTTTGTCTTACGTATGCGGCAACAACGACTTCTCTGCCACTGTGACCATTATTTGAGTTTCAGCTTTCTCTACAAGACATAATGTTTTTAAATGAAAAATAAATTCAATGTTTTAATTTTCTTTTATTTTGGTATTGAAAATGGTTTTGATAATGTTTTGATTATATCAATGTGTTGTATTAATATCGTGTGATTGAAATATGGAAATCTTATGTTTCCTTTATGCATGTTTTATGTGATACGATTATGTTATGGTTCTTGGGCATTGTTTATGAAGTTGGGTGGTTCGGTGATAAACTAAGGGCGGGTGAGACCAAGATAGCTCTCCAATTCTTTGGGTAACGTGAAGGAGTTAAATTCTAAGGTTTCTTCAAAGAGATTTATGGAATATAATGTGATGGGTATTCCAAATGTAACCATGGGGGTTACTCCCTATGTAAGAATGTTATGATCGCCTCAAGTTACCTTTATGTCTTATGATTAAAATTAGTTATTCATAAATATAATGATTTAATGAGGTATGTTAAGTGCTTATGTTTTATGAGTAAAGTATGTTTTCATTGATTATTATGTATACATGGACTAATGTTTTCTTTCCGTATTTTTAAATCCCTTACTGAGCTTTTTATGCTCATCCCCAGTTTTTGAAATGTTTCCCACATGACATAATGGTGAATAATGTCAAGGATGGGATCATGGAAAGACATGCTATCTAAAACATTAGACTAGACATGTTTTTTTAAGAGTTTTTATTTTATGAAAAAATGGAAACTCAGTAGAAGTGTCTACTTTATAATCTTTTGAGATGTAATAGTTATTTCATAATTCTCTAAAACTCTAAACCTTCCTCAATGGGAATTATTAATTTAATTCAAGATTATGTAATTTTTTAAGGCCATGTCCTTATATAACCAGCCTTTCTACCTTTATATTTAGCCTCACTACCCTGAGGTATATCCCTTTATGGGTGTAGTAGTTCTTATAAAGGGGTTCATCATCCCCTTCATTGGCCATACCATTTTTTGGAAATCATGTTAACTATATATTAAAGAGTAGTTGAGTTCTTCATAGACTCTAGTTACTACCCAATTCTTCTTTTACAACTCTTCTTCTGCATGCCCTATTCAAAACATCATTACGTGGCACAATCTTCCACAAGCATGAAACTCCAAATAAGGGTAAAAAATATGAATCCATTTATGAACCATCTTTCCACCCTGATAGTATTTAAATTGAATATGACCCTAATATGAATTTATATTTCCCAGATTTCTTTGATAGTTTCTACCTTGGATAAAACTACCCTAGAGACACTGCTTTCGAATATAAGAAGTGCCCATTATTTTCCAAACAAAAATAGTCTGACCACAGATCAAATAATCTCATAGATTCCCTTATATGATGAGTTCTTGATTCATAATTTCCAAAAAATTACTTAGAAAACACACATTCACCTTAGACCTGAAATCTTAGTGAAGACCAACCAACAAACATCTCTCCCTAGAGATCTCATTAGCTACCAAAGATAGAAAAATCGCTATAGGTTAGGAAAATGTTTAATGAAATTCAAAACTAAAAAAAAATATTATTTAAGGTGTATAAACTCACATTAATTCTCTTCCCACAAGGTATTGGTATGGAAATGGATCATGAACTTTGTTTTAATTTCCTTCCAGGATAACTCATCCTGTATCACTACCTTTTCCAAAATGACCCACTAATGCTTGGTGGGTCCATGAATCATATATACCACAAACTTAACCCTCCAAAATACGAATTTCTAAAGATTATTAAAGATCATATTTGAATTAATATATCTAGAACATGGATGCATTGTAGCCTATCACCCCAAAGAATATAGGAAGAATCAATAACTGAATCTCTCTCGTCAGCTTAGACATCGAAGAAACTGTGTGAACAATCTCCCACTCCATGGATCTGATGGTCATCCGGAAGCTATTGTGAAGATGAAAATAGATATGATAATCAAAAAATGATGGAATATATTTTTCTAGTTTAGTAGGACCATGTATATTTCCACTCTCCTGATTCTCAACTTAATGAAGATGAAGATGAATCTTCTCTAAAAAAACAATCTTTTTAGAACACAAGTTATAACATTGTCAACCTCAACATGCAACAATAATAAAGAACCAATAACTCCTAGAATTTATAAACATAGACTGTATGTATTTTAGTGTGACATGACATTTAATTTATTCTATTTATCATATATAATAGGTATCTCATATAACAATCCAAGATAAAATTATATATCACATGTAAAATATATATCCCTATAATGAAAAATTCATGCCAATATATATCCCTATGTGCCTATCATGATGCATGAAAACTCATACTATTATATAATGGTCCATTAGTATAAATAAAAATAACAAATAACAAAGAACTTCATAAAATAATAACCTCACACAACCAGTGAATCCCCCCAAGGGAAAATTATATCAACTTTAACAAGTGAATATCATTAAAAATAGTCACCTCTAAGAACATGTTTTTTACCGCATATATATGATATCTATTACCATATATAATCTCATTACCAAATCATAAAACACCCTAGAATTCTTTAAAAAATAACCAAATAGTGAATAAATAGAAATGAAACTTGGTGTTCTTTGATACCACTTTGTAACATCACTTGATCTGACACTCAATCATGTTTTCAAAACAAGATAGTTATGAGACCTCAAGCATGAATCCAAGTATACTAGAGGATTATGACTAGAAATAGGGGTGTGATTTGTATAGTGTGGATACTATACCCCGTAGTTATAGAGTTACAACAATGTGGAAAAATCCAAAAAAATAAATTAATATCAGAGTGTGATAATAATTGGAACAATAAGAGATAGAGGAATACAAATAATTTAAACCAACTAAATAATATAAAAAATAATATGGAATAATATAATGATGTTATATAATTTAACTAATTGTTATTTAGGAATAAATAGACGTAAAATTTTATCAGAACCAAACAAATACAAAAATGTCCTTGGTCCCAAACCACATATTGGTCCTATATTAAAACTGTATCTCATATAGCAAGAAAACAATCAACAACATAGTATGTTTCCCTTACCCAATTCATCGTCCATGTAGTCTTATTGGGTACCAAACGATTTATTAAATAGGATGTGAGTATAACTTAGTAGGTCAACACCATTGTGTATAAAAATTTATTGTCTAATAAAAAGTTTATAAAATAATTTAATAAACAAGAATATTAGTTAATTAATTGATTATATTAATACTACACCAGCCGACATTGGCACAATGATGAAATTTCTATAAGCATGTCCCACATCCATGAAAACCATATCCATATAAAAATGGTAAAGCATAGCTTATCTTGGTTCCATACAAGAATCTCTCTCAGCATGACTCACAACCATGCCAGCCATAACAGTAGAGACCCAAGCTTGATGTACAAGGATATTACATTACTTTTTCGAAACACATAATACATAACAAAAACAGACACCCAAAGACTATATTAGTTTAGTGTCTTTGGAAACTCAAATCATAATCCTCTAATCATGGTGAAAGATCTTCAATATCTCCCATAACGAAATTCCACTTTGTTTTTTTACCTAAATCCCTTATTTAAATCCTAGGGAAAAAATATATAAATGGTGAGCTCCAATGATCAGAAGGGGTAACCCTGGAGAAAATGAAAAAAACCATACACATCTGAACATAAAAACATGAACATAAATTTTAAACATCAAAATCTGGAGTCATGAAATAAACCTTGGCAGTATGTAAGGCATAGATCATAAATAACATTAATCATGATAAAATAACATGAGGATAAATCATGTAATTGTGGAAAACTATTAAGCACATGATATGACTTCCATAGTAGACAGGGCATTGCTGCCAAGACCAATATAGTTGACAAATTCCATTACTGAACCTGGTTTACCTACCATTATAGCCATATATTAATGAACCAGATTTACTTTCCATTGCATCCATGTCTATATAGTGAGATATTAATCATTACCCAATGCATTGGAAGGAGATATAGGTCCCACCCATCTCATAATGAAATCATTCTTTCGTGTTCCATAAAATAAACATAAATCATTCATCATAACCCAACGAATTAAATGGTTTTCATAAACATCATCCTATCATATCATAATCTATATAAAAAATGGATATAATTTCATCATAAAAAAAAATAAAACCATGTAAATAATAGATAAATTATACTTGAAACACAACTATATTAAATAAATTCATCATAGATGGAAAATTGTTTTGATAAAATACTAGAAATGAATGCTTGAGGAAAATATCCTTTCTACTTTCAAATCATTTTCTTCTCTCAAAGTGATGTGAAATTTTTAAATGAAAAGAATTTTGTTGAAAATAATCATGGAATATTGTGGAGGTAGCTTCATGGAAATAAGTCTTTATAAAAACGTAAAAATCCATTCAGGCCATATAAGTTAAAAAAACATTCTCCTCGTACTTTTTCTAGAAAAGTCAATAAGTACATCGAATGGTAAACAAAAGAAATATTCCTTCCATTCCACATAGTAAAAGTCAAAAATAGGTAAAAAGAATTTAAACATACATGGAAGAATAGTAAAAAATTTATGAACATATTTTTTTATAAAACATGGACCTGGATGATTAATATAAACTCAATATCTACTTACGAACAAACAATCTCGAATAAGAACAAGATTGGAATAATTATCCATTACCATTTATGATCAGTGGAATCATACGTGTCATAAAATAAAAATAATTACATGAATATTTAAATATCACATCCTTCATTAATAGAAATCATCAAACATTCATGGGAAGCATAAAAACCATACAAAACCAATAGATTGTGATTACGGCATATATCTCATATAAATAAAAGTGAGACGGAATAATCCATTAACTTAGGTCTGATTTCATCCTTATGTGTCAAAAACACTTGTATAGTGATTTACATAATTTCATTGACATATTAAATAATCATATTCATTTTTATGATATCATATATGATTCAATTATGACATTATATTACCCGTTCATTTGTCAATTCCATTTTGAAGCAACGTTTTGGGTAATAATCATTTAATTTATTGTACGTGTTTTGACTTTTTGTTCTTTATATTATTACTTTTATCATGATTTAATTACTTCCATAATGTAAAAAATGATTTATATATCATATTTATATTCATTATATATATATAATAGATACATAAATGAAATCAAATATACCGTTCATGGAGACGATAGGCCATTCGTACGCATGAATGCTGTTTTCATTTCCTTATTTACCTGAATGGAAGTAAATATATGAAATATATATATATATATAAATCCATTAGCATTATTATTTCATATATATTATTACTATTAATTATATATACTTTATAATCATTCTTGAATGGATAACATTGAAAAATAATCTCATTGCTTTGTGAAGACGGTAATCCATACGTACGCACGAGCGATGATACCATTGCTATAATTATTGAATGGAATTTTAGTGGATGATATAATATCTCATAATTAGTATCATGTTATAATAATCATATATAGTAATTATTTCCACCATTATACCGATCCATGTAAGGTGGTGGTGGAAAAACAGATTACACCACGATGTGGAGACGATAAGCCATACGCACGCACGCACGGTGATTTCATTTTTTGTAGGATGGATAGGAGGTGAAACATGGATGTTTCACACTCATAATATCAAATAATTATACAAGAGGTAATATATTTATTACTAAATAAAAAAACAAATAATATATAGGAATCCGAATAAGAAATATGTTTGAAAGAATCGGTAAATGATATTACCTCATCTTCGAAACACCTCTTCTAAACCTCCTATTAGGGTATTAAACTCAGCATTTGAAGAAAACCATGACCTATAGTATGTATCTTTATTAGTTTATAAGTGAAATTGGTAGGGTGTGACCGAGTTGTAAAGCTTAAAATTGAGTGAATAGAAGAGGAAAAAGGTGCCATTTTATAAGAGAGTAGAGGGGCACTTTTGGAAACCTCCAAAATATTAATTTATAATAAATTAAAACCCCACATAAAAACTTCCAAGGTGACTAGAATTATAATATGAGAATATATAGGGTTGTAACCTCATAAACCAATCAAATTCAGATATTATTTTATTTTATTTTAAACCTTATCCTTTTGATTTATTTTTATTTAATATATCTAATTTTATTTGTGCTAATAATATTCTAAATATTAAATTGTTATAAATACTTACATATGTGTTTTTAATTGTCCATAATTGGATTATTTATTTCATTTTAGAAAATTTAAATTTAAATTCTAAGTTTTTAAATATTTTTGTGATTTTTAAACAATTTAATAATATGTTATTTTATAAAATATCAATATTTTCAATTTTGACACTATTCATTTATTTTAATTTAAATAAAAACCAAAAAGATGATAGAGTCGAACCAAAATATTAAATATATTCCTAACATGTCATATGAATCTATAAAATTTATGGAGAACAATAATTAGTTCATATAATACTTATTATAATATTTTTAAAACCATTTATTTGATATTTCTATTAATAAAATAATTACTGCAACATTTTTGTATAATTATTTAATATATTTATTTCTTTCATAAAAATTAAAAATAAAATTAAAAGTTGAATATAAATCTAATTTATTTTATATTAATAATTTTAGTCAGATTTATCTTCAAAAAAACCAAAATGTAATAATTTTATGTTTATTAAATATGAAGGTGACAACTTTGACATCATTTAAAATGAAATAATATAATTGTCAAAATCTATTTTATAAAGCTCCAAATGGACCTAAATTCAACACTTGAATGCTTATGGTGTAGCTATAATCAACCAATAAGGTTTTTTCAAGTGTTTGGGTCATTTGATGGGTATTAGTATTTTAATAAAAAACTATATTAATGATTTTTCACTAAGTAAATAATTTTTTCATCATTAATGTATAAGTTATTAAGGTGATTACATATTGCTTAAAAATTAAAAATAAATTTCTATTACAAATAAATAAAACTTATATTTAAAATGAGTATTTATAATCTAATTTATATTTCTTTTATCATTATATTAAAAATAATTTAATTATTAATGTTTCAGTGAGACATATTTTACATTCCTTTAAATAAAATAAATTAAAGGTATTAATCTCATCTAAGTGGGTTAAAATAGATAAAATCTCAACCCAAGTATATTTTAGGAATAATTATAATCATCTAATTATATTATTAAAAGTGTTAGGGTAATTGTATAATATTATTTTTACCCTTAATTACCCAATTTACCTTTAACTATGGTAAATAAAATTTACCGTATTTATTGTTCATAATGGACAAAAATAAATGAAGTCTATTAAAATAATTTTAACCAATTGATTCCAAATATGGAATCTATTTTTTTAAATTCAAAACACATAAGTTGCAGTAATTAATTTAAAATTAATCTCATTATTGAGAAAACGAGTTTCAAAAATTTCAACATTAAAAAAGATTGAAATGTTTTTACCTTTGAATTCAATGTAAAATTAATGATAATGAAATAAATTATATTAAAGGGTAAAAATATATTTTATTTATGTTTTAAAACCATTTAATATTATAATTTTACTATATAAATTATCTCGATGAAAAAAGTTGTTTTTAATTAATATTTAGTGTATTTTTACTATTCATCAAAATATGAAGGTTATCAGAATAATGTCAAAGATTTATCCGACATAAATTTTAAAATCATGATTCTAAATAAGAAGTTTAATTGGTAAATTTGAACATATAATCTTTTCAAAAATTATATTTAAAATTAGTGTGCCATCAAAAGGTGAGAAAACCGCATATTTTTAAAAATACTTCTTTTATCCAAAAAATTAATTTTGTTCTCATACCATGTTATAAAAAATATGTAAGATGAATGATAATGTTATAAAAATTAAAATGTGGTTAATACTATTATTTACGTCTAGTTCGTAACAATAAGATATTGTTGTTTAGTGGAACTCGGTATTGCGTAAAACACAAGCAATCAAGGAAGGTCGCTTTTCCGTGTAACACAAGCCAAGTAAGTGTTGCATGAAATATTCCTTTGGTGTTGCGTATAACATAATATAATCTTATTTAATTGAACAAAATCTATATTCAATGTTGAATTCTATCAAAAGTACTTGAAATTGTGCGTAAAACAAGCCAATACTGGTGTTGTGTATACTACAAGCTAATACGGTGTTGCGTATAGCGCAAGCTAATATTGGTGCAGCATAAAACAAAAGACATCAATAAAATTAAAAATAATATTTCTTATAAAATTTTTGGGTGTTACAATAACAATAAAAACATGGTAAAAAAAATCTTCCTCAGTGCCAGGATGGCATGTCTCTTATCATGGCTCACAACCATTCCAACCATAGAATTATATCCAAGATATAATTCAAAAAAATTATTTTAATAAACCCATTATATAATAAGTTCATCATTTAATTAGGTTCGAGCCAGGAAATAATAATTTTAGCATTTATTAGGTAAATTCATAGAATATAAATATTTTAGCGTCTGTCTCTGGTGAAATCATGTTATATAATAATTTCATCACATGTCTCTGGGTATATCAAACTATATAATCATTTCAGAATGTCTCAGGGCATAGCCTAGTATATAAATATCTAAACCTGAAAAATGGGCCCACAACCCATATATTATCATTGTAGAAAATAAATCATAACACATGTAATATCACCATGGATATCATAATATCCCATCATAAGGCTGAATGGTTACCGATTAAAACTATCATCTGTCTTTCAATTACATATTTCATTTATTAGTTGTGAATAAATAATAATATACAATGTTATCAAAATAAAAAATCGGTGACAAGGAGAATATATATCAAGAAATCACCAAAAAACATGTCATGACAAAAAAATTATAAAATCAATCAATTACCTTATAAAAAATGATTTGTTCACCCAACCAGTAGCTATAAGACCGGTCCATCACCAACTAGATCCAATGGGACTCCATGGAAAAATTTAAATAATCATTTAATTTATTCTGAACTTGATATGTCACTGATAATAAATCATTAACACACTTCCCAAAAATCAAACCATAAGGTTAAGGTATAGAACCCCTACCTTTAACTAAAAATCAACAGAATCTTATAATAAGAATCTCCAATAATAATGAGGGAGTAGGTGATGGAAAGATGGCCCCAGTAACATAATCGATAAAGCTGAAAACCAAAAAATAACTTGATCAAGATAAAACATGACAATGGTGGCCTAACAATGAGTAAATATTTTAAAAGCCCCATATAAAATCACTTAACATGGATATCATGTGTGTTTAGGATGTCCATAAGGGAGGAAAGGATTCCAAAATCCACTAGATATGACCCCTAGGTTGATCGAAGGAAATATGAACATGGTATGAATGAAAAATCAATCACATGACACCCTTTTTAACTATTTTGGGGAAATTACATGGTTTTTAATATAGTTACTCATTATTTGTTTCCTTCTAGAGGGATATTCTAAAAAACATCTCACCTCACCAAAATATTTAATTATCTTGAACATTACATGACATATAATTTGTTTGCGATGTATAACCACAACATTTCTTGAATTAGTACATGAAATGGGTCTTGTGGCTTCTACATGTAGTGTAAACAATTAACACAGAATGTAAATGTCCTATATGTAGTTTTCATGACAATTAACTTATAGAAACATGAACTCCTTTTAAGGATTCTCAATGTACCACAAACCCTTGGTTACATTGGACCCATTTATACTTAGGAACTATTAATTAAAAAAAACATCCCTAGACATTATGTCATTTACCTCAATATTTCTCTCCATCTTTGATCAATACATGGTCACCAAGGCTCAAAGTCATTGTAAATCTCAACAAAAATAAGTTTAAAAATAATCTATAAGAGAAATTTACTTTAAAAATGATAGTATCATAACAATTTTTTAAGGAATATAGCATTACATATTTATATGGTAAATATAAATTACCCCAATACTAAACCTGATGAAATTTGGGTCTTCCATCCTTCATCCAGTTAATCTTCTAGAAGAAAAAAATATATATTTCCTATCATTGTGATTTTTCATTAGTAGAGATGTTTTCCTCATTAAAGAATGTCATTTCCAATATTGAATTCTTTGGGACATGTGGCTTTATAAGAGAATTTTCTAATATTTTTATTTATATCATCATTGGTGATATAAATAAAATAAAATATGTATATAAAATGTATGTCCAAAATACAAAGAAGATAGTTATTATATGGTATCGAATGATATATTAGAGAATATGAACATGACAGACTAGGTGAACCTTATGATTTGAAAGTATTTTCTAAATATATTCTTTATGAAAAGAAATAGAATATTATTCTTATCAATATTTTAATATATAATATTATTATACAACATTGTATTCTATAGATAATAGTGATTGTTATCTTTTCATGTACCATTCCTCTAATAAATTATGGAAACAAACAATCGTTTTTGTTTTTCCATATAATGGATGAGATTTTTTCATTTTATGGGTGATATCAAGCCCAATGGCAGATTAATGTACCAATTATGATAATTAAATGCTCCCTAAAAATTCACATTCTATTTATATATTTTTCCTTTAATCATTGAATTTATAATGAAAATAACATACTAGTAAGATTTTATGTGAAGCATGTAATATATACAAGGTAGACCATGATTATGATCAATTTCATAAAGTTTCAAGGGGTAATATATGATGTATCACCATGATATTTTAAATTTCAATCTCAATGAAAATATGTAATACTAGAAATATGAATAATATTCTACATGTTACTCCTAAATCACAATAAAATTGGATGATCATAAACCTATATTGATGCACATTTATAAAGATACATCATGATCGGTAAGGTTCCCATAAAACTAATCTAATTTTATCAGAAGATACTCCATGTATTATTCTAATATCCTCTCTATAAATTACATAAAAATATAATGCATGTAAAATCAGAAGGAAGCGTCGCCATTCTTAAATATTTAGGGAATTACCTGGTAATAATATACACCTTGTGGATCTATAAAGGTAGTGTCTAAATAATCTCTTTTATTTATGAAAATTTGGTTATTTATAATATTCCAATCCATAAATTACAGTGAATTAAAGTCAGCAGTTTCATTAATAAAGTATTCCATAAGAAGGATTTTGGAATTATATTTAATATAATGATTGATTAAATACTTAATATTATTATAAACTACAATTAGAAAGTTATTTGTTTAATTGCTGATGCAATTATCTATCAATTATTATTAGTGATCATTTTGAATGAAATAAATTTTTTTATGTTTGTCAACATCACCTACCACTTTTGAATCATGGGGAAATTGATGCTTTCTTCCACACTTTCATGAGAACAAATATTATCTGGGAATATGTTCTGTAAAATATTAGAGATACAAACCTATAATTTTCAATTTATTAAAGAAAAATAAATCTTGATGTTTTTTTAGGAAAGTGTTTTACCAATCCTGTTGATTTAGATTCATGGTGTCACTTATCAATATTTGAAAAGTATAATTTTTTATTACTGAAATGATATTTTTGAGTAATATATGATGGTTGAACCCACATCATTGAAATATAGAAACATTACCTCAAAATTTTCATTCTTTTATTCTCTATTATTTGTAGAAGAATAAAGAGAATCAAAATTTGATTCATGAGATGACATATGCTTAAAATTATATCCATTGGGATCATATCCTTTTAAAAAATGAATTGTGTATTCCTAGGTTTGATATTGATCTTCATGAGATTAATGTCATCTTTTCATCCATAGATATTAGTTTTTTTAATGATTATCATTTTATATTCAGTAGGGTGTGGTGTTTTCAAATGATCTATTTCATTAATGATTAGTTTATAATTATAATTTTATAATTTTTAAATATTGGAAGAAATGTAATTCCTTGTTCTTAATATCATTCAAAAAAATGAGTTTAACAAATTCACATCAACTATTCCTTTTCTTATGAAAATTGTACCTATATTTATATTATGTTTGCAAGAAATGTATTTTCAATTTTATGTGGTCATGGAATATTAATAGAGACACATTGATTACAAATGGTATATAGTATGGGATTTTTGGATCATATCACTATTTTGGGTTGATTTATTTCCTATATTATGGCTCCTTTATAGATTTATGACATGTTTATAAATCACTCAAAAATCTAAGTACGAGACTGGTTAACATCATGTTATTAATTTTATTGAAACCATGTGTAAATGTGATCATATATATATATATATCATTAGTTATCAATCACTCTCTTAAAATTTTATTATAATAAGTTTATATCCACGAATTTTGGAACTCCAAAATCTACCAACACACTAGGAGGCACCTGGAGTTGTGGATTAAGGATCTAAACCGTGAGAGGGGATTTCTATATATCATTATAAATTGAATTAGAACCCACAAAGTTAAATTAAACTAAGGGGATATGATTCATCATTTTATTAATTTTGAGAAAGAGCATCATGGTTTTTCAGGGTCATCAATACTAAATCAATGGGGTGTTCCGATTGAATCTCAAATTGTGTCCCTAAGTGTCTGAATAATATAAATGAAGACCTATATATTTTCAGTTTCATTTTTTAATGTGTTTTGACAAGAACAGTTCTAGTTGTTTAAATGAATATGCTTATAAATTTTTCTAGGTAGAATTTATTTATTCATCTATTAATTCTAAGTGGATAGTGACATTCAATGATAGATGTGAGATGTATGTATATGCATTACATTCTAGTTTTTCTCAAAATGAAGAAGAAAAATTAAGGATTTATTTTATTATAGTGAATAAATCACCATTGAGGTATAATTCACAAGGAATATTTCATTAGGATTATATGTTTGATATTGTATTTAATAACATAGAATTTTGATAATATAATTTCCCTTCTTATAATTGTGTCAAAATTTGTAATGTTTGATAAAACACATGAACCACATGATGAAACTAATAAAATTTTATTATATTAATTTTTATATTTTATTATGAGAATCAAAATTTCCATACGAATTGAAAATACTACTAGTGGATGCAAAATATAATATGGGATAAATAAAATATGAAAAATTGGATTTTTTAGATCCATCAAAAAAACAACATTCACTAACAAAAATATATAATTAAAGAAGAATATTACAAATGAAATATGAAATATGAAAAGAAAATATATAACTTTTATATAAAATAAAACTGAATAAATATTGACAGAAAAATTAGTTATTTAGTAAATATAGGGATCTTATATAACCATTACAAATATTACAACTAGAATATTAATCTCATTGTAGGAATAGTAATATGACTATTGAAATAGTAGTTTGATAGCTAGGAATAGTGAGATTAATGATATATTAGTAATCATAACTATGTATGTTTAATATAAAATTTAGCAATCTTAGAACATGAATAAATGATGTCTTCATACCATAGTAATAGTAAATATATTTTTTAAAAATGACAAATTATGTTTTTTTATTAAAAAACATGTTTTAATTTCACTTTTATAAAAATAATAAATATTGAAATTATATTAATTTTTATAAAATGGTTTTTTATATTAAATTTATATTTTTTATAATTGTAACATAAATTTATGATACCTTAATAAAATTTTCAAAGGGTGTAAAAATTGATCATAATATTCATGTGGTTATTTTCTAAATAATTGAATATTTTATTTATAAATTAATGGAATGATATTAAGAAAATTATTTTTGGAAAATGGATTCAATTATTTAAATTTAATTTTGTAAACAAGCGTAAAGTTGTTTTTGGTATTTTTCTAAAATAGTTGAATTTTTGGTGAATAGTGAAATATAGAAATATATGGAATTTTATATTATAGGATAAAGACATTAATTATGTTGTAATTAATTATATATTAAACCATTTGTTTGAAATAAAATTCATTATTACTATAATTAGTCATAAGAATAAAAAATATTCGTAGACTTGTGGTAAACTAATAAACTAAATAATCTAATTTGAAGAGACAACTCTTCCATACCCTTATAAATACCACTCCTCACAATGCCTTCTCCTCACACATTTTTATCCATGGTTATTGAAATATATATTCCAAATACAATCCACCATTTCCAAGTTCTGATTATCCAAAAAAAAGATAAATTTATGTTTCTTTAAATGGAATCCCAAGATGAGACATCTGAAGGAGAATATTTTTCCCTCAACCAATTGTTTTAAATTTTATTCCTCATCAACCTACACAAAAATTAAATTAGAAATTAAATAATGACACTATTATCTTTTATATGCTATAATGTTATTATG
This sequence comes from Viscum album, assembly GCA_963277665.1. NCBI lineage: Eukaryota > Viridiplantae > Streptophyta > Magnoliopsida > Santalales > Viscaceae > Viscum > Viscum album. The sequence continues at coordinate 1,432,081,059 of OY728138.1, read as the reverse complement.
ATAATACAGTATCTACCATACATTATCTTCTCATTCCCTCAATTGATTATAAAATAAAACATTGTTTATAATATGGTTAGTCCACCATCTCCATGAAAAGTAAATTTATTTTTCAACACTTCCATGAAGGAAAGATATAAAAATATTATTATTGTTAAATATTATTATAATAAGAATTTAATAAGCTATTTTAGGTTTCGTAATCTTTAAATATTCATTTTATTAAATACTATAATTCTAGTTCATGACGATTGGTAAAACGGCCTAAAAGAACTAACAATATAACACTGACATTTTATTAAAAAAATGATCCTTATGAAGGGGAAAATATGGATATTTGGAAAATTTTCAATTTATATATGTAATTAAACAAATACAATCCACTTTTTAAATTGTTTTCCTATTTTACATGAACATATCTAATTGTCTGCAAGTGATCCCACCATGAAACCATGAAATGAACACCCTTGGAAAAAGAAAATAAGACAGTATATATCATTTTAAATGGTTATTAACGAGAAAAATTAAATTATAAAAAATAATAATTAATTTGAAAACATTATTAATTAAGTAATTAACTAATTTGGCTTGATTATTCATCATATTAAGTGCATATGCATAATGTTTTTTTAATATATTGTAAGCGGTCTCTCTAAAACACCCTTTTCATTAGGATATTCTTTTCCTCTCTCTAATTAAATTTATATCTCTATTTAATGTCATTAAATTATTTTACTTTATATATATATGTCTATTATATATATACCTATTTTATTATTGCTTCCTTCTATAATATAATATGAGCATTACGTTCATTATCAAATGACATATTTAAAATCAAACTTGATTAAGTGGATCATATCTATAAATTAATCCACTTATATAGAAATCATTTAATGATTTTATTTCCATATCCTTATATACTCAAATATGAATGTGAAAATATTAACTCCATTTTATCTTGAGAATCATTATCAATTATTATTGTTTATGACATAAAGGATGATTATACATCCCATTTTTTCCCACTAGTAATTCTTATGTTTATTTTTTATGATTAATTTCTCAATAATTCTTTTATTTCATGGTATGGAATGTATAAGTGCATAGTGATTCAATTTAGACTCAATTATATTAAATTATCATGTAATATATATTTAATAGAGTCATTAGATATTACATCAAAATATTCATTGTAGTATATATGGATGATACTATTATATACTCCGAATAAAAGGAATATCATAATGTCAATTACAACACGGTGTTAAATACATTTTGAAAAGTAAAAATATATGAAAACAACAAAAAATGAGAGTTTTGTATTGATAAATTATCATTATAGGGGAATTTTATCACCAGAAAATGGATAAATGTGGAATTTCTAGGGGCATATGTGATCGAGGAGTGTCCCTAACTAACCTCTATAAGAGATATTTTTCATTTACATAGACATATATTGATATTTACTGTGATTTTTTAGAAGATTATTAGGATTTAAAACCACCTAACCATGATGAAATAGAATAGAATAATATTTTTATACACTAATGAATGTGAAGAGATATTCATAGATTTAGAAATGGTTTTTTATGAATAAATTAGTCCCCATACTGCCTTTATTTGGGGAGATTTTTATGGTACATAATGATGATTCAAATAAGGGATTGTGATATATATTAAGGTATAATGATAAAGTCACATATTATATGTCAAGTAAGTTGAGAGTTAATAAGAAAAACTATGCAATTCATGATATGTTGTTTGTTATAGTGATTTTCATGAGGAAAATATTTGGGTATTGTCTTTACGGGGAGAAGTATGATATGCATATAGATCATATTATCCTAAATTATATATCTATATTCATGGAGATTAATATGAAATATCAGAGCTATTTAGAGGTGATAAAGTACTATACAATCTTTATCTACTACCATCCCAAGAAATAAAATAATGATTCATATTCTCTAAGTATTAAGGATTGGAAATTTAATAAATCATGAGAATTGAGTTTGATAAAATATTCATAGACATTAAAATTCTTGACATGCGAAACATAAAGGAAGAAACATCATAATTATTTCATCACAAGATTTATAAACCATCCCTTTTATATAAGATAAAGGATGATAAAAGAAAGGATTTGAAAAAATAGTAGAATGTAGAATCTATATAAAAGTAGAGATACTTTTAGTTCAAAATGTATGAATATGTACTGGTAAGATATGGGTCACAACTATGTGTACCATAATATAAATAGATAAAAATTTATTTGTCTAATGATAGACAGTAATCAAACTTCTCCATCCTCTCATGGATAATCTCCCATGGAAATATTTATTGGACAATATGAAGAAGGGGATAAAAAATATACATTAAAATTAATATTATTATAGAATATAAAGTATAAAAGGAAAAAGTTAACGGAGGTTAGGAAACTATTACGCTTCCATAATATTAAAATGGAAACCATCTGCATGGTCATTAGCACTGGTGTTATAAATAAATAAACTATAAATAATAATATATGGGTTATGGGGGAAAATTTTATAAATACATATCATTTCATATCTACTGGTAGGACTTCTGAATCAATAAAATTAAAGGATATACCTTATATAAGTGTGGATACTACCTTGAACCATACTACTAATTGTTTCTGATTGATTTTATAGATTGAAATCTATTTTTTGGAAAGTATAGAATGTGAAATAAAAAACTAAATTTATGTTTACAAAGGATTTTTATCCATAATATAATGGAGAATCTGGGAAAACTATCCGTACACATGAGTGTATTTTTTATAATTATTGATAGACATTTAAGGAGAACAAGATCAAAATTTTCCCCTGATTGAGGTTTCATAAAATAATATTTCCCAACCAACCATAAAAATACATCCATATTAAATAAATTATAATAAGATATTTATAACCCTAATGTGAGGGAATATAATTAGTGGACATAAGATGATATGTCTAAAAATGGGCATGGAAATGGTAGAAATGGTCAACACCATTTAGCATCTCGTCAGCACTGCTCAGAGTTGATTGATGTTATCTATTAAAAATCATCAAAGAGCCCTAGTATATGATTTGGGGGCTAATGTGTTCCAATGCATATACCCATGGAATATTGTGATGATATTTAGAAAGAATACAAAGTTAATTCTTTGGAACATTACCTCTTTAATATTCTTGATTTTATTAGAGCTGTGATTTATAAACTAGCACTCCCACCAACCTTATCTCAAGTAAATGATTTGTTCCACAAATCCATGTTGAGGAAGTACATACCAAATCACACCCATTTAGTAAATTAAAAGTTGATATATATATATAATTATTACTATTATCCGGAGTAGTTGATGTAGATATGAGACAATAGAGACAATGTTGTACCTAATAAGACATATCACCAAATAAAATAACTATGGAAAAACTGTATATAGGAGGAGAAGACATGAGAACTGTAGGAAGACTTGTGGTAGAATTACTGTCACCTATTTTAATCATAATATGTAAAACAAAATTTCATGGGTGAAAATTGTTAAGTGGGGTGAATATAAAAACAAATAATTTTATCAATAGAATTTCCCTTCATATAATGGTGTCATATTTAGTAATATAATATAAATATAATTAACCACATGGTGATACTAAGAAAATTTTATTATATTAATTTGAAAATTAAATTTAGAGAATATAAATGGGCATAATAATAAAAAACATTACAAGAGTATAAAAATAAAAAAAATAGTATAACAAAAATTTAATAATTTGGATATAATCAATCCCCCAAAATAACATCACTCATGAACAATAATATAGAAATAAATTAACATATTAGTAATGAAGTATGAATTTTAAAAATGAATTCATTAATCCTTGAGATAAAATTGAAGTGGAAAAAAATAAATGAAATATGAAGTCTTTATATAAAGTAAGTTTCCCATATGAATATTGGAAATATTACCATTAGAATAGTAATTTGATATTGGAATCATAATCCACCATTAGGAAAATAATTTGAAAATTGATAATAATATTCAAACCATTATAATAGTAACCACCTCTATAGAAATTTAAAATAACATTTATGTAACTTATAAAATGAAAATAATATATTTTAGTACAATTTTAAAAGAAAATAAATGTTTTAATAATGATAAATTATGTTTTAGTATATTTTAAAGTATTAATGAATAATTTACAATTATATAATAATTATAATTATTTAAAAGAAATTTATTTACATAAAATGTATTTATAAATTATATTAATGAGTATTATAATGACAGTAAGCATTAATGTTACCAGATGTAATTATTCAAAGTATCTGATAATTGATCATAAAATAAAAATTTGTATTTTTAAATTAAATCAGGATTTTATTTAAAATTAAATTTATCATATTCATAAAAAAATTGAAAAAATGGATTTCATTTTTTGAATCTACACATCAAAAATTGGTTTGGTAGTATTTATTTTAATTTTTCTAAAATAGTTGAATTTTTTTATTAGTGAAATATGATAATATTTGTTCTTTAACATTATAAGATATATATAAGGTTTCATTGGACACGAATGATGAAAGAACCCATTATTTATAACTCACATGCACTAGTTACTATATATATTCAAAAGAATCAACACAATTGGAATGATTGATCCCAGATAATATAAAATTGAATTTAATAAGAAAAACACCCAACTCAAACCCCTAAAAATACTATCCCTCAAAATCCATTCTCTTTAGATCATTTTTGTATCAAAGATTTCCTACTATCTACCTAATTAATTTTTTAATCATCTTCTCTATGAGGATATATTTAATGGAGAATTTAATTCCCACATTCGAATATTTTTTTATTTTTTTCTGCCTCATCCTCCCAAACAAATTTGAACAAAAATGAAATAATTACCAATGTAAGTTTTATAAATTATAATGTAATTTTTTTAATGTAATAAATATCATAAACTCTTATGTATATTTAAATTGATTGTTTAATGAAAATATCTTTTATAATATTTTTATTTTTCCTCCTCCATGAGCAATGAACTTCATTTTTTACCACCACCTTCAAAGATGGGTAAGAAAACAACATTATGGCTACATATTATTATAATTGGGTTATTATTAGTACATAAAAGTTATATAATCTTTTAATAGTAATTTAATTAAATAAAATGAACTTAGTATACAATTTGTAGAAAAACATCCAAATCAAACTAACCATACAATGTTAGCATTATTAATAAAATAATTTCCCATATATTTGAAAACAAATGAACAATTAAAAATATTTGAATTTATTGAAATACTTGAATACCATTTAATTCCACATCTGTAGACATAGTAACAATTAACACGGACTTCAGATATTATTTACAAGTGATTGGACAATGGAATAATGTAACATGATCCTTCAGAATAATGAAATAAAACATTATATACTGTTGAAATGGTTATAAATATACATAATAATATTATAATAGTCGAATATATATTCAAAAAATCTAAATTAATTAATTATTTTATTTTATTTTTTTAATCATGACATTAAGGGAATGTGCATAAATATTATTGAACATGAGGAAGGGGATCTCTCTATACCACCATTTTTACTTGGGTTATAGAATTTCTCTTACTAACACAATTTCTATATATATATATATATATTGGAATTATTGAAAAGATTCTATATTTTGGTTATGTATCTTACATATACACCTTGATTATTCTTCATTCGTTCTATGGGGTAATAAATTTCATATGATTATTCCATAATTTCTTTTTTAAAATCACACCCGGTTAAATGGATCTATTCTATACATTAAACACTTTATATAGTAATCATTTAATTCATTTATTTTGTTATGCTTATGTACATAGATTTAAAAGTCCAAATATAAAATTAATTCATCTCTTATGAATAACTATTAAAAATTATTAATTATTGTATGAGGTAAGAATATTTAACCCATATAATTCTATAGATAATTTGTATGTTTATGTCTTACGATTGATTTTATTTTGTGGAAAAAATAAGAATGTATATGCTATAATTGGTGCACCAAGATAGTCTTATAAGAATATGGTAATTGTTTTTACTCATGCGATGATATGTATTGGGTTATAGAGTGAATTTAATCTATTATAGGACTCTATCCACAATGTGATCTTGTCGTAGTGTTTAGCTGTTACTTATACACATATCATGTTATATATTGAAACAATTTTCCAATGTTTCTCTCATCATAATATTCCACGTTCTTGATGTTATGTTCTCATATTATTGATCTTATTCCTTAAATATTATCAAATAATTTAATTCATATAAATAATACATTATTCTTCATTATCATGTTTTTTTTCTTACAAGTATTTATAGCTCTCCCCTCAATTGTATATATTCCCTAGGCCATCCGTTGAATTTTTAGAGATAAAATGTATTTTGGAACTCATTATAGATAATATAATAACTTGTTTATGTTTTTTTTCCATTTTGAATTATTATGAATCATGTCATATAAAGATAGTTGACCTCCCAATGATTGGTTGTATTTATTGGATGTATTTTTTAAAAATCATGTTGTAATATGTGTAAAACGTGTGGGTATATATGTTTTGAATGAAATAACCACATATACCAATTTTTATTGAATATTATAATTTATTATAGGTGATATATTATAGGTAACACAGACCACTATGGTTGATTTCACAAGGAATATAACCATCTGAGCATGAGTTGGGATATAAGAATGGGATGCATTTATATAAAATAAAATTACTATTAATTAACTAAATAAGAAAGGATGAGTGGAATGAAATGGATTATATATTGATGGTAAAATTTGGGTATTGAAAACATGATGCAAATATTATGCAATGGATAAACATGCATGAACTATGCGAAAAATGCAATATTTGATTAGTGACTTATGTGATTTTTTTATTTTGTTGATATCAACTAATATGAGTCAATATATTTTTCCACGACTCAATTAGGGGACAATGGGTCATAGAACTCAACACATGAATGTTAGGATGATGGATTTGTGCTAAGTGGGGTCTCATATGTATCCTCATAATAAATATGATTATTATTAAGGGAATAAATGATCCTGAATATAGTCATAGTTCCAAGATATTATAAAGATAGGAAAAAAGGATCATTATCCTAAAAATACATGAAAAAGGGATTCTGAATGATGTGAAAAAACTGTCCATCTTGTTTAGGAGCGCTAGTGGAGTACATTTTAGTAGGTACCCATGTTGGAGACCAAAGCGTGGGTGTGATCATCCTTGTGGTTGATGAAATCATCATTAATTATTTCAATAACTAGGGATAAATCACAATGTTTTTTAGATCATGTGAATTGATTTTTCTAGTATGCGTTTTTCTGAGTATAAAATGATAGATGTTGTAAATGGTGATGTGATCTCCCTAGCAATGATGATTGTGTAATTATTCTTTCTAATAAGGGGGTTTGGGAACAAAATCACCCAAAATTAGGGTGGGGAAAATAGGTCACCCAAAACATGGTAGTGTGTAGTGGTCACCCAAACACATGGTAGGGTGAAGGAGTCAGTAGTTGCCTAAATGGGGAGGCATTGGTGGGGTATATCTTTATTCTAGAGGATATTAATAATGTATTGGGAATATATTTACCTAGTTTATAATCTAGTATGTGGGCTATGGACCTAGATTTAGAGAACTATAGTAGAGGTGGTATCACATGATGTTTTTTCATTTATAAATTTAGGTATTAAAATGACACATAATTTCACGTTAATTACATATGTTTTTTGATGAATCAATATGTCTTTAGTTTCTTGGAGAAAATGGCACACATAGGTTATCTCTAAGGGGTTTCCCATATTTTGTATATATTATTTTTCAAATAAAGAAACAAATTATACATTTATAGATCGATGATTACTAGGGTGTATTTATCATACTTGATGTCATGGGAATGTAACATGGTCCATAAAGTACACCTCAATATTGAAGATTAGGTCACATGCACAAAAGAATTTATAATTTAAATAGGATAGGGCTCACACAACAGGATGGGGTCGGGTTACCATGGAATGCATGAAGGGATATGAGATATTTTATCTCTCTTCCAGGGGAAGGAAAATCATTTCATTGATACAATTAACTTCCTAAAATGGATCAATACTATTTTCCCCCATCTGAATTATATATGTTCAACCTATAGAAGATATAATTATGAGTGAAATGAAACATATAAATGTGAAATCCATAGAAATAAGGGACATGTACAGATATTGGGCGGTCATTGCACTATTAGTGTTTCTACATTGTATTTTTGAATTAGTACTCAAACATAGATGTTAGATGATAGTAAATAGCCATATTCATAGGAAATGTCCTCCCTTAAAAATATTGGAGGACCAATTCATATTTTTTAACCATCTATACATTAGAATGACTAAAAGTTTCAAAAAGTCTTTATAAAAAAGTCAACTTAACTTTCTATGTTAAGAAATAAACTATCTACATTTCATTAGTCATAACATGATATATTTTTGGAATCTTTTCTTAGTGTATTCAGTTATCATTATCATATTTATTAGGGTAAAGGATGTTAGTTAAAGGGCTTGAGAAATGTTTTTTGGGAAAATTCCTGGATAATATTTCATCCATTATAAAACTTTTACCCTTAGGTAATAATTTTAAGTCCATATTCAATATTATTTTCAGTATCCATTACATCCACTTCTTATTATCCTACTCAAATTAATAAATTTTCATTCTTGTAGAAATGAATATGGATGTCGAGTTGATCATTTATCTCGTTATTGAAGCCCCTACTCACAAATAAATTTTTTAGACAAATTTATTATGGATAAAAATGTCATTGTATACTTATTTTTCATCACCCATGTGGTCCATGTAGAACCATATAAATTTTACCCACTTTTTAACTTCCTTAAAATATATGAATGTGGACTACTCAATGACGTCAATTTTATGAGGCCACACAAAAACCTTAAAAATCATGTATTATTGAATAAATGAATATGTAAAACTAATACATTTCATTAAAGGTCTCTTATATCACCCAATTGGAGATATTTCTAGAATTCTTACACCATCATTCCATGGTGGGCCCTGGACAACTATAGAAAAATAAAAACACCCCAAATAATTTTCTAATACTCTATTTTCCATCATTAGACTATATACTAATAACATTGATGTTATGATGAATGTGACTTATGCACTTTATTATGCTTCATTCTTAAAAAAATTAATTTTTTTTCATCTAACAGGCATGTAAAAAAATCAAGGATCAGTAAGGATAAAAAATAATTTACAAATAAATTTGAGCTTCAAAGGCATACCAAAGAAAAAAAATAAATCTTACTATCTATGATTTTGAGTAACTAGAGTCACAAAAAAACCCATTTAATCTTATATAGGTTGAAGTGATAATTAGCTTTTGGGACATTATCAAAGTCAAATAGATGCTAATACTCAATGTAACCTAAGATATTTTTTTTTCATCTGATGCTTACGTGGAAAAATCTAAAGAGAAATTCATCTTTAGTTTAGGCACTAAAAATAGATTTTATAAATTCTATAGTGACTACCCCAAAATTTATGGAACAATAATATATTTTACTCATGGATGTAAATATTATCAAGCCCCCATATATATGGGTTGAAATATGAACACCCAGGAGTGTTCCCATCCATAAAATAGAGATGGATCCTAAGAATATACTTTCTAGATTGAGAACATGTCCACTATGATGGGTGGGTAAATAAAATGAGTTTAAGTATCCATCTAAAAACTCATATTTCGAGGTTCCTCTTTTTGTGTACAAGTGGTTATCCAATATTTCTTCTTGATTATTATTAGGACATCATGTAGAAATTAATCTTGGTGGTGGTCAAACAGATAGAGTGGGTGCCCATGGTTCTGGGGGTACTAGTATTAGAAACCATATACAAATGTCAAAAATATATATAAATGAAAAAATCCATTCCCCATTTAGGAGATTTTATTAATTAAAGACTCGGATGGAGGAATATTTTAATAATAACATGGTCAATAGTGAATTCTTGATCTCACAATACAGTTTCTTGTCATATATCCAAGAACATATTTTATTCAATATGATATTGTTAATTGAGGATAAAGTCATAAATCTCATAATACTATAGTCATAGATCAAATCCATTATATATAGAAAACCTCCCACAAGAAAAATTATGCAATAAAGTAGTTGTGAATTCATAAAACCTTCATATAAGATGGTTATAATGTATAATGTCTTCATGGACCATATTTACTATTACATTATCTATGATGACTGTGTGACTTATCAATTTTCGCATCAATTTAAATTTTTTAATGATAAATATTGGGGCCATATAAAATAATTAGAAATGAGAAACACCCAATAGTGGTGGGAAAATGTTGTGTAATTAAAGCCTAAGAAACCATCAACTTGCTGATAAAACTACCATCTATTAGAAACTTTTCCGGGATATAAATTAGGTATGACGATTCCTCAATATCACAATACCATCAAAGAATATTATTTTGATTAAATATTATGCCCATAAAATATCCATTTTATAACATAGGGATTTGAATGATCTGGAAGCAAAATAAAATTTACTAGACTATGATATAGTCATATCACTAGGTAAATAAACACCAACAGCTACTTTGAATATTTGGATCAACAATCAAAGGAATGAAAATGTTAGTCTTTGATGATCACAAATAAAAAATTTGTTGGAGTCCTTGACTTAGGTAAAATTAATAAGAAAAAAACTAAATTGGAGGGAACCCAAATCTTTTTAATGATATAATTAAGAGATGGTTATCTCACCTCCAGACTAGCATTTTTTGGAGACCACACAATTTTGGTTGGGGTATCAATTGGGTATAGATGTAGTGGGGATATAAACTAATCTAAACAAGGGTGTCCGTATTCCCATACATGATAACATTAGGGCCTCTCAAAATATATACTTCATGATGTACATTATTGAGTCTATAAATTTATTTAAGGAGTTAGAGATGCTAATATATGTGAATTATTGTTAGATTCACATCATGAAGAAAGAATGATTCATGTTAGATAAAGAGATCCCATAATAGTGATCACACAATATGAAGATAATGATGAATAGAATGATCTCATCAACCTTATGATTGGTTCTTTTAAGGTTGTAATATTATATATATATGTTTTGATATTGAAAACTCAGTTTTTTAATTTATAGAAGCTGAATATAGTTATAGGGTTATTGAAGACTCTTGAATATATTTCAAGTGGGAATCTAGTAGGAAATTCCACTAAGTGTTCTTTTATAGAAGACACAATGATATTGTCTAAAAAATTCGAGATGAAGGATACAAAGGGGATAAATCAACTAACCCATTTTCCATCTCTTGGTATTTCTCCACTAGTGGATAGACTAAAGAACCATACATTATTGAATTGATACCAAATAAAAACTGATTGTTTTTAAAGAAAATTTCAGTGAGAGAGGTTCATCCTGGAATTTAACATTACACTAATATATGAATAGATATCATGTTCTATTAGCTATAGAATACCAATTCATTGAGATAAATTCATTTGAAGTAAACCAAAGTCATATTTTAGAGGAGTCTGAAGTTAAAATATTTACTCCTAGTGAAGGAATAACTACACAAATAGAGAAGAATGCATTGAAATAAACAATATTAACTATTTCATACAAAAGAGTTTTTGAAAATAAAAAATATATCCATGGAATAACATCATTGAATTTGTTATCACAACCATTACCTCCTTTCTATATCAAGGAATTTGATTCTTAATTAATACATACATATATTTAATAACCTAATATAAAAAATAGATCTTCATGCATACTTATAATACACTAGGGATATTAATTAGGATCTAGATAGATATAATTATTTTCTTCTTACAGATATGTAAATATTGTCTTTTTGGACATGTGAATTTCAACCACATGATCATACAACCATATATGAAGAAAACACAACAATCTTTATCAAGTTTTTGGAGACTAAGACCATTTCACCTCTATAGTTGGAGTTATTCATATCCTAAGAGTCAATAATAGTTGACCTTATTGACCATCCTAATATAGATGATGAATGGATCCCAAATGGTTATCCTCTCCAAGAAATTTATCAGCTTAAAATATGTGAGGATATAGATGACTAATTGGGTCAATATCAACCACCCATCCAAGGATTTTAAAGATATGATGATATTATTACAGAACTGAATGATATAATTTTAAGAAAAATGTTTTTCCTAATCAGGGTGTCTAAAGAAGAAATTATAGGGAAATATGTTTAGGATGTAATGATCGAAGAAGTTACAATGTCTTATAATAAAATTTGATTCAGTGTATTTTAGTACCTTGTAAATCAATAGATTTATTAATTACCACCCATTTTTTAAACTTGATCCTAAAGGATCAATTTTAGTTTGATGAGTGAAAATATAGGATCTCATCAAGGGATATTTCAACCTTATATACCAACTACGAATGGGAATATATATTGAGATTGTTTCTGAGTCCAAAATAATTAATAGAATTGTGAAAGGAACCTTATAAAGTGAATTGGTACCTTAATATAAATCTCCCAATATGGGATACACTCACGTTGACCAATAGTCAATAAATGTCTAGATTTCCTATCATCAAAACATATAGAAGGATAAATGATATCTAATTTCCAAGAATCCATTATAGAATATAATGTTTATGATTCCCATGCTTTTTCATATGATCATTATGTTTGGGTATGCAAGGTTTTATTATAGATCTATCCACATGGTTATTAAAAATATCGTTTTAGGGTGAGAAAATGATAAATAATCATATATACTAAACTCAAATATAGAATTTAGTGAACCTGGGTTTATATTTTAATCTATAAAGTTAATAGTAAATTAATTTATGTTAATGTGGTTTTAGAATAATAGAATTTGGGTGATGATAAATATATTTAATATGTTTCATCTGGTGGGATCTATAAAACTATAATGAATGATTGAATGATACTTATTTTTTTAATATGATGATTCTAGAGACTATAGTATTCCTTCCAAGGATTAGATTTTATGCTCCAATTGAGTAAGCTAGAGCCCTAAATGTAGATGGTCTTTACCATAGTATAGAATAAGTCCAAAAACATCACCCACTCTAAAACTATATAGTGGGAATCCTATATCATATAATTATATTTAAAGGATAAAAAATTCATAAGGATGATCCTTTCCTTTTCTTCAATGTCAATTGAAAACATTGTATGTTATTTTTTACATTTATCATGACATCTTCACCTATTTTATTTCATTAACTATATATATTGATTATAACTGGAGAAACTCATCATGAATAAAATAATGATAGTTAAATAAATAAAATACATTGATATTAAATGAATCAAGGGAATAACAATGACCAATTACCTAATTAAATCAATGATATCTGGAGAAATACATAAAAAATTAGACTTATCAACCATATGGATATAGAAATGATAAATATGGAGACATATATTTCATGACTATAATATGTGGTAATTTTAAGATATATGGTATCATTAATGTCAGTTTACTCAAAAGATTATGTATGAAAACTAATGTTCACATGCCAGATATTGAGGCATATGTCCCTCTATCATAAAAAATGTTAGATTACTAAAATGTGAGATTTTTTTCTACTTAGACATCTACTTACTAGAATGGTATATGAATCATAGATATATAAATATAATTACCATAAAAAAAGGATGATCAATTAAAATATGAGAAATGTGTCATCTAATATTATGAATATTAATAATGGGGATTTTGAAATGATAATTTAAATAATTAAGAGGGAATTAGAATGCTAAGACCACACCCTTGTGAATTTTCCATGGACGATCAGAAAAAATATTTTATCAAAACATAATTAAGAAATAATTTTTTCATCAGAAGAGGGTTCTATAGAGAAATTATTTTTGATTTATTGGGCAATATAGTGGACCTCAGGAGCATTACGTGAAATTATTTGGACTTATTATTTTATATATGACTTAAATGATGGAGAACTGAATTATATGTTATTATATTTTACTAATCCCTTTATGGATTTTAAGAAAGACATGTTTTGTGAGATTTCAATTATAATTTCTAATTTTTATAGGTCATAGAGGTGCAAGCCTTACATGTTGATACATGACATTACATTAGGATTCATTTTATGGATTTTCTATAAAGAATGTTCCATGTCCCTTTTTGTTGGTATTTTATGGTCTCGAAATGATGAAAAATTATTATTTACATTTAATTTCAGACAACAGTGATCAAATTTTGTGATAATCTTTTCCATAACACAAGTAATGAAAACCAAGCATGAATAGATTCCAAATTTCACTAATATACCGATCCATGTTTAAGATTCCACAAAATAAAAATCTTTGTAAATTTATTATTGTTTGTTTATGCTTGATGTATTTATAGTGACTAGGTATTTACTGAAATGTATATTAAAAATTTTAGTTGAATATTTAGAACAATACAATATTAGATGCTCAAGGACCATAACAGTTTATTATGTTTGGACACTTGGAAAACATTATTCTAGTTTGGTGAAAAATGTTGAACATCTCCCTTAAAGAAAATCCCCTTTAGTACTCTTACATAAAACCTTTCTCCCTAACTTGGGAAAATAAACATAATAAATTGGTGATCTTGAATGATCTGTAGGGGTAAATAATGGAAATATATAATCATAACATGAACATGATGGTACATGAACATGAGCATAACATTTTGAGATTATAACTTATACATTAAAGATCATAAACATGAGAAATAGAATAAATATTGGAATGTTAAAAGAGGGGAAAAATAATATAATCAATAATATGCACCATGTGATAATTCTATAGGCATAATACATTGAATATGGGAAAACAATTAAAAATGTATTGTTATTCCCAATAATTCAATGCTCATTGGAAAAAAATATTAGGAAATATCATAGGGACAATACCTACTGGGTGGGAAACACCACCAACCCTATTATAGTCCTTTAATTATAAGGTATAGGATTTCAAAATATTCCTATAGTTTATCATGTTTACCCATCTTCCCATAATTGAGTATGTTTCCCCATCATTATATAGTGGATCACAACATTACTTTTACCTAATATTGATTAGGACGTACATGGTACCCATTTTGGAACTGGATGCACCTGTTTCCCATTTTTGATCAAGCTTGTCAAACTGTTTCCCATCATTATATCATGATATATAAATCATTACCCAATTAATTTGAGTGAGATATAGGTCCCACCCATCATATAATAAAATCATACATAAATGTGCCACAATATAATAAAATAAGAATTATATCATGACCTATAAAAAGAGATGGGTTTCATAAACAGCATATCATAACCCATGAAATTAAATGGATATCAAATAAATTTATTCATATCCTTCTCTAAAGAAAATATGTATGACCCATAATTATTTTATCAATGCACATCTGATGAAAAAAGTGGGATTTGAAAGCATATAAACAATAAAAGAGAAATGGGTTTTATAAACATCATGTCATAAAAAAAATCCTTTTAAGAGGGAATCTGAATGGTATAATTGGATAAAATCCCCATTAAATCATAATGTATAAAAAATATTTCATCTTATATGTAAAATTATTTTCAAATATCACATGGAACAATGATTAAGGAAAATAGCCTTTCTTTGAATATATTTTTCATAAAACCATTTTAAAATCCCTTTTCTTATAAATATATATTTACAGTGTCATTTCAAACAATTCTTGAATAAAATAAATTTTAATCTTTGAGAAATTATTATTTATAAGATAATTCTTTTTAAAAATATTTTTATTTCAATAGAACTTTAAAATCAAATAAAATCATCTTGAAAACTCTTAGAAATCCATTTACTTTCAAAATACATTGAAAAATTATAAACAATGCATAAAAATTCTTGAGAAACATTTTCCTTGAAAAAATATAAATGGGGGATTTAAAAAATTCACAACAATCTTTAAACCTATTTTTTTATCTATTTTTTATAACATGGTTTTGAATGAACACAGATTTTTAACCGAATGGAAAAATAAGTTCAGATTTTTATAAAAACATTTTTTGAATTATCTTAAGTACAAAAGGTTATAAAAATTATACTAATGAATATATCATATATAACAATAGGATATGGAAACTCCTTATTTTTCTTGAGATATGTATCAAAATATTTCATTAATTGAAGTATAACTGTATATGATCTCGATAAACGATGAGATTATAAAAATAAACTATTACCCCTTTAGTAACATTCAATCATACTATAAATGTTAAAATGACACTAAATAAAGAATAAAATATAAGTAAATAAGTATATTAATGTTATAACTGACCAATGGGAAATATATACACCCCATTGAATATTACAGGTGTATAACATGGCATGTATCTTAGAGAAGGAAACTTGAGAAAAAAACTACTTTACGGATTTGGTAACTTTTGTACCATATACCCCATGAAAGAAAGACCATAAAATGGATATATCAATAATAAATAATTTTCATTAAAGTAATAATATAATATATTCAAGGGAAGTATATACATCATACAAATAAAATGAGTGGTGAATAAGGCATGTATCTCAAGGATATAAAAAGTGAGATAATGTTTTTCATACATGTTCAAACCTCTAATATAATAAATAAAAGTTTATTATAAATTTGAAACGTTGAAATATTAGTTTATATAATACCTAATATTATTTAAATATGACATTATATTACCAGTTTATTAACAACTCCATGTCATGGTAGGATTCATGTAATATCTGCTTTGCTTTTCAAATATGTTTTTGTTTGTTTTTATAGATTATAATAAATTGAAAATGATTTAATTATTTCTATAATAATAATCATGATATGAAAATTAACTATATTCACTTTATATTTATTCATAATAATATATAATATATATAAATATGAAATGTAATACACCAATCATAGAGATTGTAGGTAGTATGTATGCATAAAAATTGCTTCAATTTTATTATCGTATTGAAAAAAGGAATGTAAGTTAAATATATGTATATATATTTAACATTGTTATATTAAAACTATTTTTTATTATATATCATAAAATTTCACTAATCACATCCTTAATACATTCCTTGTAGAGTGTGAATGAATCAAATCACATTGATGAGATTGTAGTCCACACATCCACAATGAATGTTATCATATTTACACAAAATGGAATCCGTAAATATATATTTTATATTGTAATTAAATAAGAATAAATAAATAATAAATATCATATATATAATATAAAAAAATAGTGTCCATCATAATTCCAAACCATGAGAGGTGGTAAAAAATCAACAAAACAGTTTTGTGAGGCAGTTGTTCGGCGTTCACAAGAATGGTAAGTTCATTAACAATTATATTAAGGTGAATAGATGTATTGGAAGAGTCCTTATAATAAAAACAAATAATTATATTGATTATAATTATTTTATTATATTTATAGAGAATAATAATATTTTTTGGGAGCAGAGAATAAAAATAAAACAAAAGAGCTTGAGGATGGTTGTTACCTGTTCTTTGGGTAACCCCTCTTGGTTTTCACCAAAGAAATTCATTGGTTTGATTGATTCCCAAAGGCTTGATTATATGATTAAGGGAGAGATTTTTATAGATAATTGGAGTAGTTTTTTGAAATCTATATGGATTGAGTGATTTGAATAAGTTGTATGGGTGAATGACTTTTTATTTTGGATAGGGAGTGACATTCGTATAAATTTTTGAAAAGGGAATTCCACCCATGTTTACCAATGAAAAGTGGATCCAATATTGATAAAAAACCAATAAAAAGGAAAATAGTGTTTATAGAGTGACATAAAATGGATTTTTATAAGTTTATTGGTCATATTAGGCATTAAATTTATTGTTTTTTTATTTTCTATGCTAATTTTTATTTTAATCTCTATAATTAATGTTAATAACATTCACTAATATTGTTGGTGAAAAAATATGATAAAATTATTTGATATTATAAATTATTATTATTTGAAATATTTAATATATTTTTTCAAATTAAAATCAAATAATTTGATTAAAATTTTCTAAAATTAATCTTGTAGATGTGCCACAACAGCAGGTTTTGTGTGAAAAGGTCCAAATTATTGAAAAAATATTATATCCAATTTCCATGGATAATTGATTCTGATGACATAAATTGGATTAATTGATTTATAGTTTATATAATTAAACATCATAAATGATTTAAAATATATTTTAAAATATAGATAGATTATACAAAAAAGTTGCTTTGAATTGAAATTCAATATTTTTTATTATTCATCAAAAAATGAATCTTTTAAGAAAAATATCGAAAAATATCCCCATGTAAATTTGGATATTATTCTCCAAAAAATGATGTTTATTTATTTTAATAAAAATTTAAAAAATTTAAAAAATAATATTTATAATTAGTTATCCCTTAAAAGGAAGTAAATTTTCCTTTTAAAAAAATACATAATTTTATTCATAAAATTGGATTAATTATTAATTTATACTTATCAAATATATTATATGAGTATAAAAATTATTGATTTCATATATAATATAGAATTTTTTTAAAAAAATTAACAAATGTTTTTCTGTTTAATTTATTGAGAAAAAAATTATTTTTAACATAGATAAAATTGTTTTGTTAGAAAATTTATTAATTTATTTTAAAATAGTTCTTACATTACCTTCTATAATTGATAACCTGAGGATTCATTTTATATATATCTGTAAATAATATTTTCACAATTTAGTTAATATTAATCATAACTATCATTCCAATGGCTAGGTGGTATCTAAATTAATATTTTAGTGATAATATTAAAAATATTTTAAGGTCCTATAAAAATTCTCCTTCCATGTAACACCAGATATTGTTGGGGCTTTGAATTTTGTATTATATAATCCAAAAACGTGTTTTTTTGTACAAAATGATAATCTATATTTTCGCTTTAGCATAATAATTACTTGGTTTTGTGTATAAAATCATCCACACATTCTAATTTCTTATAAGAACATCTATATTCAATGTTTCCTGAAATGTAAAATATCAAATTATAACGTAAATTTGAAAAAAATAATCCCAAAATATCAAGGTGGTACATTATTTCCCCATCAAGAAGAATTTATCAATTGAAAATAATTTGGGTTATTATAATATTATTAAGTAAATGTTCCTTTCATAGATAACAGCATCATGAAAATTAATATAAAAATATTTCTTATAAAGAAAATGTTAAAAACATTATGGTAACCCAAAGTAATTCATAACTAAATTCAAAATAAAAAAACATGGGTGGGAATGAAATATTGGACATAGAGTGTAGTGTAAATAATTATAGAGATTGAAAAATTTCATTGATCAGTAAGAAGTGAATGACCAATGGAATGTTAAGGGAATCATAACCATAAATCTATAATAATTTATAATAGAATACCTTCAACAAAAACAAAGGTTTTTAGATAAATATTTTTCAATATTATTTTTCTATATTTTAGTAATTCATTTAATTTATAATAATATATGGCAATATAATTACTTGATTTTATTCCTTTTCATATGAAAAATCTCAACCTTTGGTTGTATATTGATTTACTTCCACTTCATCTCTTACTCTACGAAATTAAAGATATTTTTTCATTCTAGAAATACAAATAGATCAGGAGGCTGAGTAATAAGTCCTTTGTTCTGTATTTAATTAGAATCATAACAAAAAATGGTTAACAAAAGTTACTCAAAATTCCAAAGTCATTAAATGGTTTGAAAATAGTTTAATCACACAAACTTCATCTAAATATTAACATAAACATTCCTGAAACGGTAAACCTTATAATTCTTCCGAAAGATGATAATCCAATACATTAGAAGGATGGTTACAAAATAATCTTAACATTGTTCTCATATATATCATAAAGTTTCTACTTCTTGTCATAAACCCCAAAATGGGAATACCCTCATTTTATATTCTATCAAACATTCTAAATACCATAAATAAATTAATAATACATGAATACTTTTTTATTTTGATAATTGTTCAATATATTAAATAAATCCAAGAAGTTGTAAACGTCAACCATGATAATATATAACAGATTTCCAAAAAAATCTTTAATCAGTTATGATACTGTAAATACGATCCATTTTTTTTAACCAAATTACATATCTCTTTTTTTCAAAGCTAAACAAAATTTTCTCAACATCAAGAACAAATTGAAGGTTATATTTCCTTATTTCAAAATATCATTTTTCTATTAAATCATTTTTCTATGTCATCATCATCATTAAATATATCAATTTCAATCATTAATTAAAACTTATTATGAAAATACATATATATTTATAGATTCATATTACATATTGTTTGTATTCAAGAACTTGTACACATCATTTATACATCATTATTCTTATAACATTAAATGGGATTCGTTGAATTATTCTTTTATACCACTTGTTATAGAATATAAAATATGAATCATGTATTAAGATTCCTAAACCTCAATCTAAAAATGATACTTATTTTTAATATAAAAAATACAGTTAGAACATCCCATACCCATCACATGTCATTTTCTATCTATTTATCATCCAATGTATTACTAATACTCATACCACCTTCACGGTCCTCTTCATAAGATATCCACATAAGAGATATATATGTATAATTCCCATAAATTGCACATATGAAATAATAAATTTTACCCTAGTTCCTTATGTCTATTTTTATTGACTAACACTAGAATGAATAGGGTGAATAACTCATATCAGAGTCGAATAATGCATATTATGAAAAAACATTACTTATAGTATGTATGAATCATAACCTAACTTCTTTAATCTATAACAAAAAATTATTATGTAGTATATTCATAGTAATATTATATTTAAATAAATATTTATTGTTTATAACATCTTTTTGAATTTTCAAGAATATCCCTAAGATTTTCAAACAATGTGTAAAGTGAGGCCAGTTGTCATGCACCAGTTACTGATCGTGTCTATCCCGATATGGTGTTTTTAGTGTTGTTACCCCTTGGTACATTTTTTAAATAGCCACATCCACTTTTATTATATAGACATAGTTATATTTTCATGAAACTAGTCACTCTATCCTTTACCAAAATTCTATAAAATTTTCTCATACTTTTATAGACCATTCAACATATTTTTAAAGAAATCCAATGACATAACCATAGAAATAATTTTTAGAGATATCACTAATTTTTTTCTAATAATAATTTGTAAAGGATTATTAAATATTTCTATTGATACCAAATACAGAGACCCAGGCTTAAAATACATATATATTAGGTCATTTTACAAAAACATTCATAACATTATAAAAATACATGGCTGAGAACAATAATAGTCTAGTGTCTTCATATACTTGGAACACATTCTTTTAGTTTGGAAAATAGATTTCAACATATCATTTAATGTTGTTCCCCTTTATTACTCCAACTGAAAACCTTTCATCATAACATAAAGAAAGGAAAACATAATATTGGGTTTATCTTAAATAATCAATAAGGGAAAATAATAGAAATACATAATAAAAGAATGAATATAAGGGTATCAGAACATGATCATTGCATTTAAGGATCATACCCTTCATATGAAAGATAAAAACAAGAGACATTGAATAAATATTACAAGTTCAAAAGAAAAGAATCATAATATAATCAAGAACATAAACCATGTGAGCATATCATCGGCATAAGACATTGAATATGTTGAAAAAACATAAGCATGTAGTACCATTCCTTGTAATTTAAGGCTTGTCCCCAAAAACTTATTTGGTCACTTCACGGGGACTAAACCTACAGGGAAAGACACAACAAAAACTCCAGTCACAGTAATATATTTATAAAGGGATAAGGTTTCCCTAACTTCCTATAGTGGACCAAGTTTCCTCATCTTCTAATAGTGGATTGATTTTCCCCATATTCCCTTAGTGGATTAAGGCACACATGTTTCCCATTTTAGATTAGGATGCACCTGTTTCCCATTTTGGATCAAGACACACATGTTTCCCATTTTAGATGAATCTTTTATACTTGTTTACAAATATTATCTCATGATATATACATATATAACCAATTTATTGGAGAGAGATAACGGTCCCACCCATAAGATAATAAAATCATACATATATGAGCCACAAGATAATAATGAATGCATCATATCGTGAAATATTAAAAGAGATGGTTATAAAAAATAAAATATTATAACCCATTAAATTAAATTTTTGCTATTAAAATTTAATCATATAATTTCCAATATAAAATAGTTGTGTCTCATAGTCATTTTATTTAGTTATAAACTATGAAAAGAAGTATGTTTCAAAATAATATAACATGAGTAAGAGAAACATGTGTCATAAACACTATGCCATCTATACATAAACCATTCAAGAACGAATATGAATGGTATTATGGGATAATTTCTACATTAAATCCTAAACATATAAAATTAATGTCCTATTAAATGGAGATGGGTTTTTAAATATAACGTGGAACATTTCATAAAGAAAATATCATTTCTTTGATAATCCGATTCATTAATCAATTTCTAGAAAAAAATTCATATAAAATAACTTTAAAATTTATTTAAAAGCATTACATCAAGAAAATATATTTTCTTCTAAAAAATTCAAACATATAACATATTGTTATTTAAAATCATTTTTATTTGAAAATATCTTCGAGGGATTTCCACAGAAGCATAAAAACATTTTTAAAATCTTTTTCATTGAAAATACATTGAAAACTTATAATGAAAGAATGAGAATATTTTTAAAACAGATTTCCTTGAAGCAATATAAAACATGTCCGGAAAAGGTTTAAAAATCATTATAACCATAAATCATTTTTGAAAACATTTTTTTCAAAAACATAGATTTAAAAAACACATATTTCTGACCAAAAGGAGATGTAAACTTTGATTTTCCAAAAAACATTTTATTAAATATATTAAGTACCAAATTGTAGAAAAAAGGAACTAAATGTGATTTCATGGATAAAGCTATTATATAGAATTTCATGAGTGTTCTTTTGAGTTTTACATTAATATTTACTTAATGAAATCATAATTTTTATCAGTCCTAATAAACAATGATTTTTTAGTAACAAACTATTACCTCATTCGTAATATTTACTCTAATGACCCAAAATATAATTAATGAAAATTAACCTTGATCTAATTCAATGTATTATTATTTAAAATGGTTATTTAAAATGTTAACTACATTGGTTTTAGGTTCTTGGATTTTAAAATACTATTAGGAATTGTGACCATTGCTGATATAGCCGTTGAATAGTGATCATATGATTAGTATAAATATAGGTCTTTAACAAATCTAATTTATTCAGACAAAGGAAACGGTGACCAAATCCAATAGACTTACCCCATATAAAGCCCATTTTTCGGAGCTCATAAATGATGTGGTGTCATTGGGCTTCGCTCTTGACCAAGCCCAAGACAGACTTGAACATGCTAATCTTGAGCGGAACCGACTACGGGAGAAGTATAAGTTAATAGGGATTACCACCTGAGTGATGTTATCTGAGCCACCACAATAGTTTGTCACCATCATAGACCGTACTCTTCGGTCTTATTTGGGTGTTATAAAGGGTTATGTAACAAGACCCTAGCACTATGACTTTATGCATTAATTTAGTACAAAGAATGTGCATTTATTTTATTATTGTTACTTTGTAAATAGTTTTTAAAGCACAAATAGTATTTTTAGATAATATTCAACAAAGAAATCTATTTTGATGAATTAATGTTTTGTTTGAATTAAATAATATTTTAATAAAATAAAATTATTAAATTATTTTTTATTAATTATAAATTATCATATATTTTTATGAATGCAATTGTAATTTTTTTTATGGTTTGAAAAAAGTTTTTGTCAGAACACATGAATTTTCGGTAAATGTCGGTATTTTATTAAAAGTAAAAATTCACTGATTTATAAAATTTTTTAGATAAAATGAATATTATTTTTGTAATCAGGATGTCTATTTTATGCAATGGTGAATTTTTCATAATTTTACGAGACAGTCAAATTTTTGGGTTAAAATTAAATACTGTTTAAATATATAATATGTTTTCTCACATCATAACGACCCAATAGTGATATAATAAATTACTATAAACATTATGTTTGGCCAATATATCTTTTATAATTCAATAATGTGATTTTAGATTTGTTTGATTTATTTTACAATGCTTTTGTGGACCCTCTAAGACTTATAAAACATTTAGTCTTTTTAAATTATTTTCCTTAAGAGTGTAAATCACCTCCACATAAGAAACCTAATTTTTTATAGAAGTTCATCCATTTGACTTATAAAATATTTTTTTCCACTCCCCTTTCAGAAAAAACATGGGAAAATACTATGGGCTTGTTTGTGGTTTTGATTAGTTTAATGTGAGCTATCGCAAAACTAAATAATAAAAAATTCCCTCTCCCTTCTTATATAAACCCACACAATATCCCAATTCCTATTCACTCAAAGCCTTTTGAGTTTTACCAATCCCTACCCTCCTTTCTCTATAATCCTCCCAAGGTTCCCCATTCTCCTAAGAAGCCTCTTTCAAGCCTCTCCCAAGCCTCTGTGAACACACTTCCAAGTAAAGTATTTCTTCCTTTCTCGTTTCTGTCCAATATTCTTTAAGATGTTATGCCATTTTATTTTCAATTAACAATATTGGGGTTTGATTTCAAACCTCCCCCATACTGACCACTTTATCGTTGAGTGATGATATAACCATTTATCTCTCATTAAATTCCTCCCATTTACAACTGTTACCATGCTGAAATTCCGTAAGGAATTTCTCTCTCCTCATTTACATTCATGCAACTCTTTTGTATCATGAATCTAAATTCTGATACAATTTTTGGGACATGTATCTAAATGAACCCCTTACTGTAAATTTAATGTAAATATAATGATATACAACTTTCTCTATCATCCACCATTTTTTTGAATTCTTATGTCACAACGTTTTGCTTTCAAAATTACACCAAGATTTTCCAAGCCAAAGTCATTATGTAGTGAACACAATACCCATTCCTCTATCAAGGGTATTCACCTTTATGAACATTTACTTATTTTTTAATAAGGTTCATTATTTAATTCCACACTCCTTTATCGTTTAATAAATGATGAGGTTTAATGAATCCATGTTTTATGATCCATGTGGCACACTTTTGCATGAAATGAAATGTTTAAGAAGGATGCACCCTGATAGCGCTCCAATGCATTGGGTAAAGTATAGTATCACGATAAGTAACGTGAAATGGGTGTTGACACATGCTAATTTAAGTGAAATGAGTTTTTACTCATGATTCATGTAAAAGGATTCTTTACTAATGCTCCATGTGCAGTGAGCCTTGGCTCTTTCTAATTCCATGTTAAGTGTTGTTAACCCATTTATATGTTATTATTATCATGATTTATCATGAATTTATGTTCATGTTTCTCTTGTGTCCATTGATATGCCTATTCTCTAACATGTATTGTATTCACCATGTTATTCCATGTTTATTCCCTTACTGGGCTTTATAGCTCAGCCTTTTCTTATGCATGTCCTCAGGTTATCCCATGCAATGCTAAGTACGAGGGAATATAGTGTTTGTGTAAAGAATGTTTTCAGTAAATATGTTATGTGTTTTATGTTATAATATGTTATGTAATATTCCTATGCACCAAAGACACTATACCTCTTGATCTTTTATATTGTATCAAGTAATGTTTTTATGTAATAAATTAGGTTTTAGTTTGTAATAAAAGTAGGGTTGTTATAGTTCATATCCGAGGGAAAGATTAGTTATTTTTGGGATTAGGATTTGAAAACCCTATTGAAGACTTATAGACAAGAATAAGTATATTAAAATCATCACTAAGTATTAGTGAGTTTTGAGTATGTGGTTTTTCATGAAATTTCATCCCTATCTGGATACGAGCAGATAGAGGTGGCTCTGGCACAGATGTATCCTAGGGGGAAAACCCAAAAACACTACTTCGAGCTTGACTCGAATAGGAACTGGTGCATTGAAATAGGCCTTGCTACACTCTTGGTTACGAAACTTCCTTGGGACATGCTTTGGTAAATTAACTAGCTTAGTATGAACCATTATTATGGGAATTTAAAAAATTCCCCTATGAATATATGTTATAAAGTAGATCATAGTTGACATATATTGAAGCCTATATATTCATAAGTTAAGGAAATAAAATTTATTTATAAGTCAACAGTTTTGTTCATGGATTACCCTTTATGTGTTACCCCTAAATTTCCTTTTATCCCAACCAATGACCAGTAATAAGAGGACTCGGGCTAACAACTGATATGAAGATCAATGTGATTACTGTGCAAATGAGATTCCC
This sequence comes from Viscum album, assembly GCA_963277665.1. Lineage (NCBI taxonomy): Eukaryota > Viridiplantae > Streptophyta > Magnoliopsida > Santalales > Viscaceae > Viscum > Viscum album. The sequence goes on along the minus strand of OY728138.1, from coordinate 1,432,054,509 downwards.
AATCTAATGGGAGCAGGACTCATGAATTTTTTCATGATTCTCTCTCAGTTAACTCAATATTTGAATAGAAACATTGGTCCAGAGGAATGTTTAACCCCCCCCCCCAAGAAATAACAAGTCGCTAATGAGAGATTCATGAGACAAAGGAATCCTACTTTTAATGGATCATCTGATCCCTCAATCACCGAACAATAGATAAACTCCATTGAAAAGATGTTCTCAATCCTTTAATGTTCTAAAAAAGAGAAGGTTATTCTGGATTCTTATCATATAGAAGGTGATTTTGATCAATGGTGGATGTTTATAAAAAATACGAAGCCTGAGGAAGAGATCAAGTCATTGGAATAGAAGGATTTCAAGAAGATGTTTATCAATAAATATTTTTTGCACACCCTCCAACATAAGATGGAAAAGGGGATTCCTTGTCCTAAAGAAAAAAAGACGATGAATCTGTTGGAGCGTACGAGGCAGTCTTCACAAGGATTTCATGATACGCCTCCAGTATTGTCGTTACCCCCAAATGCAAGGTTGACCACTTCTTTGGTGGGATGAAACCTAGCCTACGGAAAGCACGAGCGATCTATAACATTGAAAACTATAAGGAAATTTTTCAATATGCCCTCAAGGTCAAAATGACGATCACAGAATCATAGGGGTATCATGGGAATAAGATGTGTATGGTGGACTTCAATGCTAGTGGTCTAATGGATAAATCAAATGATGCTAAGAATATCCAGTACCCCACTTGCCAAAGATGTGGAAAGAAGTACCCTGGAAATTTCATGAAGGGGATGAGGAAATGCTTTAGGTGTGGAAGATATGGGAACTTAACTGTTAACTACCGAGAAGAAAATCCCACAGCTACAATATAAGGGAGGAATGCTCCATTCAAACCTCAATGCATTGTTCATTGCAACAACTGTAAAGAACCATGGCATCTTGCAAATCAGTGACCTAATCCAAGGGTATTCAGAGGCAACCAAGAAACTCCAAGGAAGAAATGGAGAGCTTCTACCATCACTATTTCCAAAGTAAACCCCAACAATGAAGGGGTGATAGGTATGCTAGTTATTCATTCAATAATAGTGAATATACTTTTTGATTCAAGTTCTACACAATATTTTATATCCGAAAAGTTTAGTAGAGAAATCCTAGCACCACCAAAAATCCTAAATGTAATGATGTCGGTGAGGATAAAAAATGGGGCAATTATTACATCACAGGTTTATAACTCCTCCCCTATCATAATCTATGGATTAAATTTCCCAGAAAACCTCATCGTACTCCCTCTAGTGTAATTTGATGCAATTATTGGCATGGATTGGATTTCATTATATAGAGCCATCATAAATTACTGTGAGAGGAAAATCACTCTCTATGTGGGGAATCGACCCCCCACTCTATACAATTTCAAAGGGGAAGATGAATCTTCTTTAGCTCCATAATCTCAAGCATTGATATTGGTGCCCTACTAACACACATATCTGGCACAGATGATTGATTCTATGGAGGCAACCATCCTTGAAGACATGCCTATTGTGAGAGAATTCACTGAAGTGTTTCCTGAGGAATTGTCTTGTCCTCCTCCTAAAAGAGATGTTTAATTCTCAATTGATGTTACACTTGGGGAATTTACAATATCACAGACTCCATATATAATGGCTACTATAGAGCATAAGTAGATGAAGAAACATCAATAAAAGAATCTAGATAAAGGGTTTATATGCCCAATTGCTTCACCATGGGGTGCACCAATCCTCTTTGTCAATAAGAAGGATGTGTCAATGCGCCTTTGCATCTATTATCATGATCTTAACAAAATAATGATAAATAACAAGTATCCTCTACCAAGAATTGATGACTTGTTCAATCAGCTGCATGGATCACAATACTTCTCTAAGGTTTATTTGCGGTAAAGATATTATCAATTAAGGGTGATGAAGGAAGATATCCCCATGACTGCTTTTCGTTCAAGATACGAGAACTATGAATTCATAGTAATTCCTTTCGGACTCACTAATGCTGTAGAAATATTCATGGACATGATGAATAATTTCATTAGGGATTACCTTGAAAAATTTGTGGTAGTCTTTATAGATGATATTCTGATACACTCCAAAACCAAGGAGGATCATAAGGACCATCTAAGAACTGTACTAGAGACCTTGCAGAAGGAAAATCACTATGAAAAGTACAGTAAATATCAGTTTTGGTTAAAGGTGGTCTCATTCCTAGGCCATATAATCACAATCAATGGGGTATCGATGGAACCTTCTAATACTATAGAGACATAGGATTTGGCCCTGTCAGACTTTGGAATATTCTTATAAATGATTCTAGAGCTAGGTGCGAAGAGAGCATGCAATTCTGAGGCCCGGTGTGGCCGAAATTAATTTTATAAAAATATAAAGTATTTTTAAACTATGAATGTGGCGGGGGTGTGATATCTCCTAAAAGGTATATCAAAATTGTAATTTGAGGGAATGGTTTCACTCAAAACTTGTCGTTTACCCTAGGTAGGGTGAAAACTTTATGGGCGCAGGCCTGCTGTGGAAAATGCCACCAGGGGCGTTTTCATAAATAAATGGGAAAGTTTAATTATGAGTGTCGGGTCGAATAACTTTTGAACAAAGTCTAGGATAGAAAATTCGAGTCCGTCGTTGCATTCAGAACATCGTGTTTACCCTATGGGCGAACTTACCTTTGTCTACATCGGGCATTGGGCGGAGGCGAGTCGGGAGCTGGAGATGGGAGATATTTTATTTAAAAAAAATAAATATCTTTTTTCTTTCCCCCCTCCTTTTGACATGCGGTGTGTAGAGGAGGAATTCATCCTAATTTCAACAACTCCCCCCTTCCGATGACATATCACCGAACCGAATTGCTCGATCAAGGTGTCGTCGAGCTCGGATTTCGACGTTGGATGCTCCAGGATCATGCAGTGATAGCTTTGAAGCGCGGATCTAAGTCAGAACCTCGACGTTTCGCCAGCGAGGTCGGGGTTTTGAATTTTAATCCCAAAATCCCATTTTTTTGCTTTGAATTTTTTTGTCATCATAGCAGGGAAGATCAGGTTATGAGGGTCACGCAGGAGGTTTTAGATCGCAAAACGGACCATCGGGGTTCCCTCGGCTGTCCGCGGAAGTTTCGCCGTCATGACACCGGCGCGGCGGCGCCAGAACCGGAAAACCCGTAGTAGCCGGCCACTTGAGGTGGCGGAATGGGGTTCCGCACAGTGGGGGTCGCCAACCAGTGTGGGCCAGCGGCGGCGGTGGCTGGTCGGACTGGCCGATTCAAGCCGATCTAGCCCCCTTTTCATACACTGTGGTTTTAAAACCCCCGCATCTTGCTCCCAGAAAGTCTTTTTTCGTTGCCATCTACAACAACGTGACCCTGGAGACAAGGAAAATACATCAGTGTGGGTTTGGAAGTTTTATGTTTTGGCATCGTGGCCTGGGGGCTTAAAACGTCAATTAAAATAATAATTTTTTTTATTATTCGACTTCGGGCGGTTGTATCTTCTACCCTGAGCATCCGAAGGATGTGCCGTCAGTGGCATTGAGACCTAGATGGTATGAAAGTCTTTTCTTGATGGTTTTCGGGTGTTGGGACCGAGTTTGGGGTGTGGGCCCCACGAAGCGGGGTTTGTGTGTTTATGGAGAAAAGCAACTTTCGCACCAAGAGTCCAGTTTTTGAGGATGAATAGTCGATCTTGTGTGTTTTTACTAGAGGATTGCAATGGTGTGATCTGCTCAACGAGTTTCGGGATCATGGTGTGGGACCCACCTGGGTTTGCTTCGGTTAATAGTACATTTTTCACCGGGTGTCTATTTGGGACGATCGAGTAGTCGATCTCGTGTGTTCTTCCAAGGGGATCGTAATGGTATGATCTTCTTGATGAGTTTCAGGATCATTATATGGCCCCCACACGGGCTAGCTACAGTGAATAGTGCCTTTTTAAAAGGTTGTCTATTTTAGGCGAGTGAATAGACTATTCTACCTATTTTTCTGCATGGATCATAATGGTGGTCTCAGTATCAGCCTTGGAGGTGCGCAGGGTGGCGTTGTTGCAGGTCACTCAGGTTAGTGACGTTTGGACTAGCAGTGGTTGAGGGTACTCCATTGGTTCATTCCTACAAGAGTTCGCGTTGCATCACAACCTTATTATAGGCTTGTGATCCTCTCAATGAGATATTTATTCTGTTACAGTTGTGGCATCCCTCCAGTTGGCCTGGAGCGGGATCCTCCATCATCGTTTACCTAGATTGGGTTCTTGGTACCACTATGACTACTTTTCCATGGGTGGCAATTTCCTATCTCGCAGGTTAACCCCGTAGGGTTTGTAGCATCATCAGGAATATGATCCCTTACGTAGTGGGCCATGCTCAGTAGGGTTGTGGCATCGTCAGGTAGACAATCCCTTACTTAGCATGAGGTTTTCAGTAGGGTTATGTTATCATTGGTTATAAGATCCCCTACTCGGCAAGTGGTTTTTGTAGGGTTGTGGCATCGTCAGTTCGATCCCTTACATTGTGAGTTATACCAGATAGGGTTCCAGTATCATCGTGACCACCTTTACATGGGTGACGATCCCCTATATAAGTGACGTGTTTCTATCGAGTGTTAGATTGGGTTGTGGTATCCCCCAATGGATCCTTGGAGTGATCCCCTATTTGTGAGATCTACGATTGTCAGATCGGGTTGTGGTATCCACTAATGGACCCTGGGAGTGATCCCCTATCTGTGAGAACCTCGTATACCGGTTTGGGTTTTAGTATCCCCTAGTAAACCCTAGGAGTAATCCCCTATCTGAGGAGTTTGTTGTTCTTGATGTTTTAGCGTGGTTTCCTCAGTGACAGTATCCAACGAGCGCGATCTCTCGGGTAAGCATCTGAGATGTTTGTGTGGGATCTGATGGAGTATATCTCTCGGACGAGTGTCATATGGATGGAAGTGCTCGTGGAGTGTGTTCTCCTTGTTTTGATCTGTTGCTGATGATGAGGTCAGTACCTCATGTGGCTTGGTGCGTGGGCTGAGTATATCTGGATGATCAAGGTGTATGTATAGGATTACAATTGATTTGAGCTGACTAGTTGTGTTTAGCTGAGGATTGTCACGAGATGGAGTTTCTCTCTCATCTGGATTCCCTCTAGATGGGATGAGTAGACTGTTTCCTTTCAGTTTCTCTCTTTTGTTTTGAGTTTTTGGGTTGCCTAATGAGTATTGTTATACTCACCTCTTCGTGGGCTTTTCTTTCACAAGTTTGTATCCTATGAAGACCACATGCCTTTTGACGGAGTCCTAGGAGGACCCTGAGTAGGTGGAGCTCAGTGAGCAGGTTTGACCGGGGAGTTTACCCGAGCAGTGCTAAGGATCTTACTGGCAGGTGATTTGACAGTGTTTTCCCTCCTTCTGAACAGGTTGGACACTTTTGTAGTTTTATTTTGGTGGGCCCTAGTTTTCCCTTTTGTACTTTTTCTATACTCTGGTTTGGGATAGATGTATGCATGCATTTTTCATTTCAGTTTTTATATATATCTCTGCACTGTTGCATGGAGGTGTATGAGGGTGTGTGTGTGTACAAGTACCTTAGGCTAATGCCTCCCATATGTGTGATAGCCTACTCGACGATGGATGCGAGCCCCTGGCCTATTGGAGGTGGGCTTAGTGAGTCACGACTCGAGCCCCATTTTGTCTGGTCATGATAGAGTGGTATCAAAGGAGGTTCTAACATTGGGATTTCAGAGCGTCGCTGGTCCAGATGTGAGTTTGGTTTGGGTGGAAGAGCAGTAGTGTTAGGGTGTTTTGATTTTGGATTTCTGGCCAGAGACTCTAGTGTTGGTGCGGCGACCGACGTATCCATACACCAAGAATCTGAAAACCTACCTTTTCACTCAGGACATCCGTCAACTTGTCGTAGGGGAAAAATGGTACATGCATCATATAGGACTAGGTTTTCAGGTTTTTCATTGTCCTTCTTGAGTCAGATCTCAAGATATACTATTTTAATGTGGTTTGACTTGAATATCTTTCAGGATTCCTCCACAACAACAGCCAGCGAGAGCACTGCAGTGGGATTATGGTGACGATCTGTCCATTATAGAGGTTGTGGACTAGGGTGCAGGTTCTAAGGCAGGACCTCCAGGTGGTCCGCCAGTTGAGCCACCACTTGTCGAGCTGCTGGTTGTGCCGACAGTGCAGGATGAGGTGACATGCTGGCTGAGTGAACTACACGAGTTCCAAAGGCAGCGACGTCTGGGGTTTCGGGGTGATCCAGACCCCTAGACATATGATGACTGGCTCGAAGTAGTCACTCGATTTATCCGCCTGGTGAGGACACCCCCTGATCAGATGGTGGTCCTAGTGGAGAGCCTTCTACAAGGTTTGGCCGGAAGATGGTGGAGTTTGGTGATGCAGTCCCATGATGAGGAGACGATCACGTGGGAAGAGTTTGAGTGACTCTTCAGGGAAGAGTTCTATCCGGCGACGCTAAGGTCAGTGTGGATTCAAGAGCATATACAGCTTCAGTAGAAGGGCATGACTATGTCGGAGTACAGAGCGAGGTTTAAAATCCTATCACGCTACTCCCTAGATATGGTTAGAGAACCGTTATTTAGGGCTCAGACCTTCGAGTAGGGCCTACACAGGGACATCCGGGAAAGTGTGGTTTCCTTCTGTCTGCCCACCTATACTGGAGTGCTGGAGTGGGACCTAGTGATTGAGAGATTTCTGGCTGAGCAAACCGCACCTGTTAGTGGTGGGCATGTGAGAGCTGAGGCATCGTTAGTCAGATCGGCATCTGGTAGCTGATGACAGACTCAAGGGCCCGGACATGGGCGACGTTTTAAGAGGTGACCCCAGGATGGAGGATTTGAGGCTCATGGCTCACAGGGCTCACATGCCAGTTTTGGTCAGCCACAGGAGAGGCAGTGTTACACTTGCGATGGTCGAGGAAATATTGCTAGAGATTGTTCGACCAGCCGTGCTGCTGAGAGGGAGCTGGTTGCAGACCGCCTTGGTAGAAGTAGCATCTTGAGCAAGAAGATCTTCAAGGAAGCAGATGTAGAAATGGAGCTATTAAAGCAGTATTAGGTGGTAGGCAATATCATTTTCCACCACCCCTACCCCCATGTGGTCTATGCCGGGCTTTGGGTGCTAGGGAACGAGGGAAAAGACAACTGAAATCCTTAAAGGCTGTTGAACCAGAGGCTCCACAGACGGATAGAGGTACACCTTGTATCCTTTCTACTATCTATAGTCATTTTATAGAAACTGTTTATCAGTACTCTTCCTTTTCCATTGCTTGATTGAGTTTTCGTTCCGGGCGTTTGTAAGACCTTGTGTGGGTATTATTGGGCATGCTTTGAATGCGTGAGGAAGATGGATCCTTCCCCATGGAGACACATTTTTGTGATGCGATTAAAACAGTGTGGGTGAGTCAGTGCTACCCAAAGCAGATAGTGTTGAGGTGTGGTGGATGAGTCCCTCTAACTTATGTGTTTGGGTATGGGTGTTTCTTGGCTAACTTGCTAGTGTGCAGGACCCATTTGAGATTCAAGTCGGTTTCCTTGTGCTTATGGATTTTCGGGGATGAAAAGTTCTAAGTTGGGGTGGATATAGAGGCTTGGGTTTTTGCCCTGTCAGACTTTGGAATATTTCTATGAATGATTCTAGAGCAAGGTGTGATGACGGTGTGCGATTCCGAGGCCCGGTGTGCCCGAAATTAATTTTAGAAAAATATTAAGTATTTTTATACTATGTACGTGGATGGGTGTGATATCTCTTAAATGGTTTCTCATAACGTGAATTTGAGGGCACAACTGCGTCCGTAACATGCCATTAACCCTAGTCAGGGAGTAAACATTGTGGGCGAGGGCTTGGTGTGCAAAACGACACGAGGGGCGTTTTCGTATATAAATGGAAAAGTTTATTTACGAGCTTCAGCTCAAATAACTTTTGAAAGAAGTCTTGGATCAACAATATAAGTCTTCTGTTGTATTCAAAACATCGTGTTTACCCTAAGGGTGACCTTACCTTTGTCCGCATCGGGCATCGGGCGGAGGCGAGTCGGGAGCCAGAGATGGGAGAGATTTTATTTAAATAAAATATCTTTCTTCTCCCTCCCTTTTGACATGAAGTGCACAAAAGAGGGATTACTCCACCTTCCTCCTCATCCTCCCCTTCTGAAGACGAATCATCAAACCAAATCACGCGATCAAGGTGTCATCGAGCTCAGATTTTGATGACGGATGCTCCAGGATCGTGCAGCCATAGCCTTGGAGCGCAGATCTATGTTAGAACGTCGTCATTTTGACCGTGAGGTAGGTGGTTTGAATTTTAACCCCCCTATCCCATTTTTGCTTCAAATTTGTTTGTTTTGTCGTCGTAGCAGGGATTATCAGGTCCTAAGGGTCGCGTAGGAGGTTGCATATCGCAAAACGGACCATCGGGGTGCATCCGACGGTCCGCAGAAGTTCTGTCGGTGTGGCACCAGCACGGCGGCACCTACCCCGGCGGACCCACAGCAGTCCGTGGTAGAGCGCGGCAGCCTGTTGCAAGGGGCGGCGGTGCACCGCACGACAGAGGGACACCGGTCAGGGCGGGCTAGCCGGACCGGCCGGTTCAGGGCGGTCCGACCCCCTTTTAATACACGGGGGTTTTAAAACCCCCGTCTCTTACTCCCTGAAAGTCTGTTTCACATGACATCTACGAAAACGCGACCCTGGAAACGTGGAGAACCCTTAGGTGTGGGTTTGGGAGTTTTAAGTTTCGGCATCGGGGCCCGGGGGCTGGAAACATCGATTAAAATAATAATATTTTATTATTATTCAATTTCAGGCCGTTGTATCTTCTACCCGGAGTGTATGATTGACGTGCCGTCAGTGGCGTTGAGACCGTGATGGTACAGAGGTATTTTCTTGATTGTTTCCGGGTGTTGGGACCAAGTTTGAGGTGTGGGCCTCACAATGTCGGGATTGGGCGTTTACGAAGAAACACAACATTCCCACCAGGAGTCTGGTTTTGGCGGATTAATAGATAACCCTGTGTGTTTTTCTGAGAGGATCACAATGGTGTGATTTGTTTGACATGTTTCGGGATCATGGTGCGGGCCCCACTCGGACTGGCTTCAGTGAATAGTATCTTTTTCACCTGGTGTCCGTTTGGGAGGATCGTGTAGTCGATCCCATGTGTTTTTCGAAGGGGATCACAATGGCATGATCCGCTTGATGAGTTTCGGGATCGTTATGTGGTCCCCACATGGGCTAGCTATGGTGAATAATGCTTTTTTCACCGATTGTCTGTTTCAAGTGAGTAAATAACCTATCCTGTGTGTTTTTCCACGTGGATCACGATGCTGGCCTTAGTATCGGCCTTGGAGGTTCATAAGGTGGCATTGTGGTGGGTCACTCATGTTAGCAATGTTTGGACCAGCAGTGGTTGAGGGTACTCCGGTGGTTCGTTCCTATGAGGGTTTGCAAGACATCCCAACCTTATTATAGGCTTGTGATCCTCTCGATGGGATGTTTAATCTGTTAGAGTTGTGGCATCCCACTAGTGGGCCTGGAGTAAGATCCTACAGCATCATTTCCCCATATTGGGTTCGTGATATCGTTGTGACCGCTTTTCCATGGGGGGAGATCCCCTATCTAGCAGGTTAACCCTATAGGGTTTATGGAATCATTGAACATATGATCCCCTACATAGTGGGCCATGCTCAGTAGGGTTGTGGCATCATCGAGTCTATGATCCATTACTCCGCATGAGGTTTTTAGCAGGGTTGTGGTATCATTGGTTATACGATCCCCTACTCAGAGCGTAGTTTCTGTAGGGTTGTGGCATCATCAGTTCGATCCCCTACATTGAGAGTTATACCATATAGGGTTCCGGTATCGTCGTGACCACCTTTGAGTGGGTGATGATCCCCTATCTGAGTGATGTGTTTCTGTCGAGTGCCAGATCGGGTTGTGGTATCCCCCAGCGGATCCTGGGAGTGATCCCCTATATGTGAGATCAACGATTGCGAGATCGGGTTGTGGTATCCCCCAGCGGACCCTGGGAGTGATCCCCAATCTGTCAGATCTTCATATACCGATTTAATTTTTGGTATCCCCTAGCGGACCCTAGGAGTAATCCCCTATCCGAGGAGTTTGTTGTTCTTGCTGTTTCAGCATGGTTTTTTCAATGACGGTTTCTAATGAGCGCGATCTCTCAAGTGAGTGTCTGAGGTGTTTGTGTGGGACCTGATGGTGTGTATCTCTCAGACCAGTGTCATCTGGATGGAAGTGCTCATGGAGTGTGTTCTTCTATTTGTGAACCGTTTCTGGTGATGAGTTTGGTACCTCATGTGGCTTGTTGTGTGAGCTGAGTATATATGGATGTTCAAGGTGTTTGTATGGGAATACACATGGTTTGAGTTAAATAGTTGTGTTTAGCCGAGGATGGTCACGATATGGAGTTTGTCTCTCATCTGCGTTCCCTATGGCTGTGATGAATGGATTGTTTCCTTTCAGTTTCTCTCTTTTGTTTTGGGTTTTGGGGTTCCTACTGATTATTGTTATTCTCACCCCAGCATGGGCTTTTCCCACACATGTTTTTGTCTTATGCAGAAAAATACCTTTTGAAAGAGTCCTAGGAGGACCCGGAGTAGGTGGGGATTTGTGAGCGGGTTTGATAAGGGTTTTTACCATAAATGCGCTGAGGAGCATACCGATAGGTGATTTGGTTGCATTTTCCCCCCTTCTTAGTAGGTTGGATACTTTTGAAGTTTTCTTTTGGTGGGCCCTGTTTTTCCCTTTTGTACCTTTTCTATACTCTGGTTTTGTATAGATGTATGCATGCATTTTTATTTTTATATTTTATATATATCTCTACACTGTTTCATGGAGGTGTATGTGGGTCTGTGTGTGTGTGTATAGGTACCTTAGTCTAATTCCTTCCATATGTGTGATATCCTACTCGGTGTTGGACGCCAGCCCCTGGCCAATTGGAGGCGGGCTTGGGGAGTCACGGCTTGAGCCCTGTTGGGTTGGGTCATGACAAAAACAAATGAAGTCGAGAGATGGATAAGTCCAACATCAGTAATGGATATCCGTAGCTTGTTGGGGTTAGCTGGATATTATCGACGATTTGTAAGACATTTTTCATGATTGTTCAACCCTCTTACCAAGCTAACATGGATGGGAGTAATGTTTTCTTGGAGTGGAAAATGCGATGAAAGCTTCAAGGAGTTAAAAAAGAGGCTTATCACTGCTTCCGTGTTCACTTTACCCATAAGTGGAGAAATTTTTGTGGTATTCAGTGATGCTTAGAAGAAGGGCATGGGCTGTGTGTTAATGATAAATGACAAAGTCATTGCCTATGCCTCAAGGCAATTCAATGTTAATGAGTAGAATTATCCAACACATGATTTGGGGTTGGCTGTGGTGATCATCAATTTAAATATTTGGAGGCATTATCTCTTTGGGTATAAGTATGAAATATATAAGGACCACAAAAGCCTCAAGTATATATTCACAAAGAAAGAGTTGAACAGCACCAACGAAAACGGTTAGTGCTGATCAAGGACTATGACTGCTCAATCCATTACCACCCTAGGAAAGCGAACAAGGTGACATCTGCTGTAAGTAAAAAGGACCTAACAATTTTATCTTTGATGTGAATTGAAAAGGACCCAATCTTATTAAGTTTGATAAATATGGACATGGGAATCATAAATAAAGGAACAACATTAATCCGTTAACAAATGATTGCTCAACCACCTCTTTTGGAAAGGTTATTGGATGCTCAAAAGAATGATGTGGAAATTTAGAAGAGATTGGAAGCTATCAAAAAAGGGAAATCATTGGAGTTCAATGTTAATGAAGAAGGAATTCTGAGATTTTGAATAGTACTATGTGTTTTATCAAGTTTGGAGATGAATACAGAACTTTTTGATGATTCTTATAGTTTAAATTTCTCTATTCACACAGGAAACACAAAGATGTATCAAGACCTCTGAGAGTATTATTGGTAGGATAATAGGAAGAATGAGATAGCTAAGTATAAATTAATGTTTTTGGTGTTCCAGCAAGTGAAGGTAGAGAGAAATATGTCTAAGAGGATGATGTAACCATTGCCCATACCATCATGGAAATGGGAGAACATTACCATTGACTTTATCACCAGACTTCTGAAGACATCCAAAGGCAGAAATGCAATCAGGATTGTTGTGGATCATCTTACAAAGTATGCTTTCTTTATTGAAATTTAGGGGGATTTCTCATTGGATCAACTAGCACAGATATTTATTAGGGAAGTTGTAACGGTTCATGGAGTGCCACTATCTTTTGTATCTTATTGAGATTCAAGATCAACCTCTATGTTTTGGAAGAGTCTTCGACATGCTCTAGATACTGATCTGAAGATTAGTATGACTTATCTTCCTCAAACTGATGGAAAATCCGAGCGGGCCATCCAAACACTTGAGGACATGTTGGGAATGTGCTCAATGGACTTCAAAGGTGGATGTGATGAACATCTTCCTCTGGTTGAATTCTCCTACAATAACAATTTCAAATTGAGCATCCAAATGGCACCATGTGAAGACCTATATGGGAAGAGGTGCAGAACACTAGCATGATAGGATACAGTTGGCGAGCATAAGTTGCTAGGACCAGAAATGGTCGAGAATTGGTGGAGAAGGTGATGACAATTAAGTAGCATATCAAGGTAGCCCAGAGTCTATTGGAGAGTTATGTAGATAACCATTGATGAAACCATGAGATTAAAGTTGGATACTTGTCATTTCAATGCATATCTCAGTGGAATAAGGTCATGAGGTTTGGAAAGAAAGGGAAGTTAAGTCCTTGTTACATTGACCCCTTCAAGATTTTGGATTATATCTGGGCTGTGACCTATTGACTAACAGTTCTACCTACCATGGCCAAAGTACATGATGAATTTCATGTACCCCTCTTAAGGATGTACATACCAGACCCTTCACATGGACTCTCTTTAGAGGTAGTACAACTAGAGGACGATTTTATTATGAGGAGAAACCAGTGAAAATTATAGATCATAGAGAAAATGTTCTACAAAATAAAACAATGTCCCTTGTCAGGGTGTTGTGGTGAAACCACAAGTTTGAAGAAAAGATGTGGGAATTGGTGGAAATGATGAAGTAGAGCTACCCAAATCTATTTTAGTGTGGGAAAAGGAAATCTCGACAAAGAAATTTCTTTAGGGGGATGATTGTAACGACCCAATCATTCATTAACGAAAATTCTTATTGATCTAATTAAATTTCTTATTATGTAAAAGGGTTAAATAAAATGTGATCATCATTGGTTTTATGTTTCTGGATTTTAAAATACTGTTATGAATTCTGACTTTTTCTAATATAGTTGTTGAACAGTGATCACATGATTAGTATAAATATAAAGCTTTAACAAATCTAATTTACTCAGACAGAGAATGTGATGGCCGCATCTAGTAGACTTTCCCCATATGAAACCCATTTGTTAGGGCTTGTAAAAGAGGTGGATTCATTGTGATTCAATCTTGACCAAGCCCAAGCTAATCTTGAACTCGTAAACCATGAGCGGAACCGAATACAAGAGAAGTGGAAGTTAATCGAGATTACCACTTGAGCGATGTTATCCGAGACACCCCAAGAGTTTGTCACCATCGCAAACCTTACCCTTCGGTATTATGTGGGGTTTATAAAGGGTTATGTAACAAACCCTAACACTATGACTATGTACATTATTTTTGTATAAATAATGTTCATTCATTTTATTATTATTCCTTTGTAAATAGTTATTAAAGAACAAATTGCATTTTTAGTTAATATTAAACTAACAAATATATATTGATGAATTAATGTATTTTTGAATTAAATAATATTATTAAAATACTTTTTATTAAATATAAATGGTCATATAATTTTATGAATGCAATTGTAATTTTTATTATGGTTTGAAAATTGTATTTGTCAGAACCCATGAATTTTCAGTAAATGTCAGTTTATATTTTAAATGTAAAAATTCACAAATTTATGATATTATTTAGATAAAATGAAAATTATTTTTGGAATCAAGATATTAAAATTATCCAATGGTGAATTTTTCATAATTTCTGGAAGTAGTCGAATTTTTTGGTAATGATTAAATACTGTTTAAATATCCATCCAAATCAAATTTTTATTAAAGAAAGAAAAGTAAAAATAGGACACAAAGAGTTTAGGGGGGCGTAAAATAATACAAACTGAGGGTATCCCCACTTGTAAAATTAACACCCTCTAACTTCAAGCAGTTAGGATAAAGGAGACAAGTGTTGATGGAACTCTGATCCGCCAAATAAGCCAGGTAATATGCAACTTTATTTCCCTAGCACCATGTATGAGTCACAATGGAGTTGTTGCAAAGAATGGAGTTATATTGCTTGAAAATTTATGTGATGGAATAGGTTATGGATCTTTTACCATGTAGGGAGTTGCACAGAATCATAGAGTCAGTCTCTGCTTGAGAGATAGCAATGTTATGTTGAGAGAAAAAATTGATCTCGGTAAGCATTGCTTTGGCCTTGACTATAAGAGAGTTTACACGGCAAAAGGATGAAGTGAAAGAAAGAACCACATTCCCTCCAGTGCCACACACCACTCCCCTTCCTCTCATGTTTCCCATAATGTAGGACCCATCAGTGTTCAGCTGGAAGCCACTACCCGTAGGGCACCAACGAACCCACCTCCCCAGCACTCTATCCATGGAGGTTTGAGACAAAGGGTTACTGATCTATAGAAAGTGAAGAGAAGTGGCACCGTTCTAGTTATAGAAAATAAAAACCAGGTCCTTCACCAAGAAACATGTTCTTGAAATTATGGACCTAGCTGAAGGAAGTGACAGCTCTAACCTGGCTCGGTTTCTGGCATTCTATAAGCTATAGGAGCCAACAAAAAGAATGAACGCTCGAGCATTCCTCTCCAAACTAGGGTTGTGAGAACCTTGAAACCACCATTCCAAAAATGAGAAATCCCTTTGTTCGTATGGTACAAGAGCCACAAAACCGCTGGAGAATGACTAGGTCAAAAGAGCCCACTCACTTTAAAAGAAGAGGTGATTATTTCTCTTTTCCACCTGACGATATATCAATGTCAGCTTGAGGACAAGATTACACCCAGTTTTTTGATATTATCATCCATAGCTATAGAGAAGTTCATGATACACCAAAGGAGGAAGTTATATTTGGATGGGATTATTTGGAACCACATGAAGTCGCTCCAATAATACTGTAGATCCTAAGAAGAGGATTGTTTGCAGAAATCCCTAGAGGTGAAATCATCGGAAGTGGAGGTTGTAAACACACACTGATTGGGTTTAGAATTAAACACAATGGAATAAAGAGATGCTTGTTGCCTTTGTCCAGAACATCCAACCTAATCCTGGGATAACTCTTTGCCTCTTTTAGGGAGATCATCAGAGCTAGACATACATAAAAACTGAGTACAGAACCTCCCCAATTCTGATACCAGAAAGCGAAATTCCTGTCCCCAAATATCTAATGAGAATGATAATGGAGTACTTGGATAAGAGGAGACATTTTAGACCAAAATGGGGACTCAGAACCGCAAAAATAATTCTCATTACCCCCATAGCTGAGAGACATTGACTTACCACATAAGATGCATTCCTTAATAAATTCCCATGCCATCTTGGCCTGAGAACAATGCAGCATGTTCTAAAGGCTGCACACTTTAATGTCGCCTTCATCGACAAGTCTCTATTGCCTTCCCCACGAGGCTCCATGTCGTTTCCCCTCGGATAGAGCACCCCAGATAAAGCTTCACAAAACCTTGTCAATCTTCCTGATGACCCCCTGCGGGATGTTAAAATATGCCAAAGCGTGGACTAGCATGGCACACATGACACTATTTACTAAAGCTATTCGGCCCCCAAAAGATAAATAGATGTTTTTTAGTTATGGATACGATTCGTGATCTTATTACCATGTGGTCGAAGTCTTGAACCCATAGCCTTGCTGATGCAATAGGCATGCCCAGATATTCCATTGGGATGGTTCCATGCTACTTGTCCAAGCGACAACATAGGGAAACTGCACGACTGGGAGAACTCTTTTGAATAAATGAAAATCTTACTTTTGGAATTGCTAAGTACCTTCCCACTCTAGTAGCAATACTCTTCAAGGATCCTCTTGATACCATGAATAGAGCCCCATTCTCCCATTGATGATGATGATTGTGTCATCTACGACCATCAGGTGGGAGATTGAAGGAAGATTATGTTTCCTTCTATATGGGAGAACAAATCCATTATATATACCTCAATTGATAAGGCAGTTTATACCATCCTAAGAAAGGATGAAGATACTCAGGGAGATTGGGTCACCCTACCAGAGACCTCTTGATTCCTTGAAAAATCCATGAGACTTTCCTAAGAATAAAAGATCCAGCCAAGATGAGATGAAACAACCGAAGAGTAAATACACAGAACGTGGAGAGAAACCCCTGTCTACAAGAACTCTTTTGGAAAAGATATATTATATCCAATTATGAGACTTATTTATGTCAAGTTTTATAGGGAAGTTGGATTCATGTGTTTTAATGTTGATGTCTAGAATAATCTCTTGAGACAAAAATATTGCTCCATGAATTGAGTGGCATCTCACAAAACCACACTGCTCAATCGAGATCCACTGGGGTAAGAGTTTGGAAAACCTAAGGTCAATAATTCATGGAAGGATCTTGTAAAGAATGTTGCACATGATAACTGGGTGATATTGAGAAGTAGAAGAAGGATACTTGACCTTTGGTATTAGAACAAGGGAAGTAGCACAAGCTACCCTGAGGGAGACTCCCACCCCGAAAGTAATCATGGATAGTGTCAATGATTTCTCCCTTAACAACATCCCATGCCCCTCTTAAAAATGATCCTAGAATGCTATCTGGTTTGGGTGCACCCTTGGGGTAGAGATGAATCATCGCCATGTGGATCTCTTCCTCATTTGAAACCTCTTCTAGGCCCTTATTAGCATGAGACGACACATCCTTGAAAGTCACATCCTAGATGTCAGCAGCTCGAATTATATATCCCCTTAGCATCCTCGGGTTAAGACCACCAAGTATATCCTTGAAGAACAAGTGTGCCATACTTCTCATAGTGTCTCTATCATTAGTGTAGGATCCATCCTTGAGTAAAATGTTGGGTTGGATTAATTTTTCTCTTTAATGAATACATGCATGACATAATTCCGAGTTTCTATCAACCTCCTTCAACCATCTCACTCAGGAGCTGTCTCACGCTATTTGTTCCTGTTTAAGAAGTAGCTCTACCCAGCCTTCCCTTTTATCCATTAACACTTCAAACAACATGTCATTACACTCCTCCTCCAGGTTAGCTTCCATTTTTTCAATGATCTTTTTCATCTCTTCCATGCTCTAATCGGATGGAGGTATGTTCAGAGCCCATGACTGGAGCCCCTACTTTAACCTCTAAAGCTTATTGTGAAGAGAAACCCACGAGTACCCCTAGATTGGTTTTCCCCATTGGTCACAAACCACTTTCAGGTAGCCAAGATTTTGGTCCCACTGACAGTAGAACCTTAAATGCTCCTAAGTATACAGCCTTAGACACAGAGAAACAAGAAATGGTGAGTGATCTGAAATGAAACAAACCTAATGTTTCACCTTAGCATTACAAAATGAACTGACAGCGTTGCTGTTAGCCAGGCACCGATCAATCCGGCTCTTGAATTTCCTTCCACCTCATTGATTATTGCTCCAAGTGAAGAGATCACCGGTATAACCCATATCATGAATCCCTAAGATCACCATAAACTGAACAAACTCCATGATGGTTTGACTAGGAAAAACACCTCTTTTTTTCCTTTCATCAGGATCAAAGATAAAGTTGAAATTCCCTATATCAAACCATGGAAGATCCTCCAGGTCGAAGGATCCATGAACTCACCACAACTGCTTTCTATCCTGTGCATCACAACTTCCATAGAAAAAAGAAACATAGAATCTCTTTGTACCTTGTGAAACATTCATAGTGATAAATTGATCCCCAAACACGACCACATCCAAAGTTGTTTCCTTATTCTAAAATAGCCAGATGTACCTGTTCATAGGGGCTACCTACGTGGATCCATACGTGCTGACTCTACAACAGAATTCCTTAATCTTGTCTGGGTTCTGTTTATGCTCTAGAACTGTCGCAAAATTGAATTTGTTCTTCTTCACATCAGAGGAAATGAAATCAGTCTTAACCTTAGTCCACAGACCACATGAATTCTAGATGATCAAAGATAACATTAAAATATCAGCAACCTGGTCTTGACCCCAGGTATCTCAGTATTATTGTTATGGGCAGGAGGGTGGTCTATAAAAAGTCTTGATATAGCACGAGTACACACTCCTTGGCTCCGAACTGGATGAAAACTAGATAAGGGCAATAGGAGAGAAGGAAATTCATGGGATACCCCTTGCAACGCCGATAGAAGACTATGAGGGAGACGATTTTCCTATTAAAATCCTTCTAGAAGCTTGCTGGATCTTCTTGATCCATCTTGAAGCCTTCTAGTGGACCAGCACTGATAAAGAGGGTAAAACAAGCCACACAAACAGCAAACACTTTCTCCACAGATGTCATTCGGGTAGTCTCTGGTTGATCCAGAAGAAACACCTGAATATCTTGAGAGGGAAATAGGGAGTCGAAGAACCTATCCCACAATTTTATTAATACAAGCAACTGAATGGGACTGGACGAACTAAAAACAAGACCAGAAAGCATCATAATAGGAACTTCTTCTGATCAAAACCCAAAACTCCTATAGAAAAATTTTCCATTGAGAGGAGGGGAAAACTGTACCACAGTAGCTAGGGCCTCCAGGGAAACCTGATCATTCCCCTGCTCAGAGGCTTTCACCAGTGAAGGTTCAGGAACAGAGCCTCCTATTTGAGGATGTGTAAAGACCATGCTCGCTCATACCCTATAAACCCATCCTAGTCCATCTGACCTTCGGGCTCTACACACCTGCCTTGAATTCCCCTGAAGACAGTATGAGGAACAGAACTTGGGGAAAACAGGGTAGATGATCTCTTGATCCCAAGCCACCACATCCTTCACCTTCAGCGCGATTGTCTCTATAATCGGAAGAGAAATGTCCAAATCAACACAAATACGAGGCACCAGAATGTCTTCACATGATATGGTGTGATAATCTGCCAACATGAAACCCCAAGAGAATCTCCTATGGCTTTGAGAAGCATATTGTTATGTAAAGGAAGGGGGAGACCAGGGAGTCCTAGCCATACCTCCGAGTGGGAACCTTCCTTCCCCTTGTTAGCCACTAATGAATAAGGAGCCAGGATAAAGTGCTAGTGGATGCAAGATCTGGGAGCTTTGTGCCACACCTTAATAAAATCTGATTCCAAATCCAAGAAAAGACAGAAGGATTGACATTGAATCACAGAGATCTGCACTACACCTGCCAAGCCCGAAGAATCCACACAGCGACTGAATATTTTGAGGGGTGGCTTCTCGACCCCAAAGCAAGCCACAAGAGTCCACCTTAGATGATAAATAGCCTTCGAAAAGAATTAAGGGGAAATTTCCAACGAAACGAAAGAGATAACCCGCGACACCGCTGAAGTTACCAGACCCACATTTGGGAAATAGATCTGTTGTGCAACGCTGGATGAGCCGCACAGAAACTCACAAAAGGACCTCCCTGGAAGGTGAGACTATATGAAAGGACCCAAGGACTTCTGATGAACCTCCTCGACAGAAGAACCACCTGGATCCAAGGTTACTGGAGCCAAGATCTCCACCGGAGAACGACCATCCAACGAAGCAATATAAGAATTTTTTTGAAAAACATTGGGTGTAAGGGCTGAGTTCTTTTGAGAAGAGGGATCCATTATTTTTCTGTAGAACATACAATCCTGTTTAAATATATATTGGGGTTTATGACATCATAATGACCCAATAGTGATGTTATAAAATACTATAAACATAATGTTTGTCCAATATTTGTTATATTATTAAAATAATGTGATTTTATATTTTTTTGATTTATTTTACAAAGCTTTTGTGGACCCTCCAAGACATATAAAACATTTTTTCTTTTTAAATTGTTTTCCGTGAGAGTGTGAATCATCTCCACATAAGAAAACCTATTATATTAAAAAGTTAGTAATTGTACTTATAAAATATTTTTTTCCACTCCCCTTTGTAAAAGCCATGGGCAAAACCATGGGCTGGTTTGTGGTTTTGACTAGTTTAATATGAGGTGTCCCAAACCTAAATAGTAAGGATTTCCCTCTCCTTTGTTATATAATCCCACACAATCTCCCACTTCCTCTTCACTGTACGCCTTTGGAGTTAGACCAATACCTTCCCTCGTCTCTCTATAATCCTGCCAAGGTTCCCTAATCTCCCAAGAATCCTCTCTTAAGCCTCTCCCAAGCCTTTGGGATCACACTTCCAAGGGATTTCATCCTTTTTCATTTGGTCCGATTTTATTTATGTTGTTAGGACCATTTGTTTTCCATGAAAAATATTGTGGTATAATTTTAAACCATCCCCATACTTCGCTCATTATTTTTGAATGATGAAATACCCCTTTATCGCTCACTAAATTCCTCCCATGTGCACCTATTACCATGAATACATTTAGTAAGTATTTTTTCTCTCCTCATTTACATTCAAGTAATTATTTTGTATCATGAATCTAAATTCCATTACAATTATTGGGATATGTATTTATATGATCCCCTTACTATCTATTTCATGTAAATATGATGAGACACCCCTTTATCTCTCATCAACCATTTTTATGAATTCTTATGACACGCTGTTATGGTGCCAAAATTGCACAACGATTTTCCAATCCAAAGTCATTGTGTAGTGAATACCATTCCCATTTGTCTATCTAGGGTAATCACCTTTATTCAAATTTACTTATTGTTTAAATAGTTTCATGTATGAATTACACACTCCTTTATCGTGGAATAAATGACGATGTTTAATGAATCCATTTTTTATGATCCATGTGGCACACTTACGCATGAAATTAAATGTTTAAGAAGGGTGGGCCCTGATAGCGCTCCAATGCATTGAGTAAAGTATAGAATCATGATACATCATGTGAAATGGTTTTTTACTCATACTAATTAAATTTAAATGAGTTTTTACTTGTGATACATGTTCAATGAGGGTTTATTTGTGCTCCATGTGCAATGGGCCTTAGCTCATGCTAATTCCTTATTAAATGTTGTCTCCACATTTCCATGTTATGAGTATCATGCTTTATCATGACTTTATGTTCATGTTTATCTTGTGCTAAATTTATATTATTATTTTCTAACATGTATGGTATTCTTTATGTTATTCCATGTTTATTCCCTTACTGGGCATTATAGATCACCCTTTTCTTATGCTTGTCCTTAGGTTAACCCATGAAATGCTAAGTACGAGGGAATGTATTGGTAATGTAAATGAATTTTTCAATAAATATATTTTGTGTTTTATGTTTTAAGCTGTTATGTAATGTTCCTAAGACCCAAATACACAATACCTATTGATCTTCTATGTTGTATCAAGTGAAGATTTTATGTAATAAATCATGTTTAAGTTTGTAATAAAAACAGGGTTGTTATATTTACTAATACTATACATGAGAGAATATCATTAAATGATTCATAAAACATAATGAATGAAATAAATTCATGACCCAATATGTAAAATGTATGTATATACACCCCATATAAGAATATATGTGAATTACATGGCATGTATGTCAAAGAATGAATCTATAGACAAAAATTACTTTTCCGATTTGGTTCCTTTTGAACCATAAATAGAATTATAGAATGAAAATAAAATAAATATTTACTTATAAAAAATTTATGCATAATAACAATATAATACATTCATGTTGTTTATATAAACCAAAAACAATAAATGACTGGTCAATAAGGTTTGTATCCCACAAAAATAAAAATTGAGATGAAATTCTCTTACATTAAGTATGAACTTTCATCATACACATTGAAACATAGTGTAATATAAATATAGGTTTATTATAAATCTATTAAACAACCATATAATTACATCTCACACCATAAATTATTTTTTATGACTTTATATTACCGGTTTGTTATCAAATACATATTAATGTTATGTTTTCGGTAATGTTTGCATTCTTTTTTATAAATGTTTTGGATTATTATTGATGATTATCTTACCTAGATCATTATTTAATTTGTTAAGAAATTTAGAAATTATATAAATATCATATATATTCTTTATATATGAATTTCAAAATATCTATGAAATATGGATATTTTAAATGGAATAAACTATTCATGGAGACAGTAGGCTATATGAATACAAGAATGATGTATCTATTTTATTATCACATTGAAAGAGAGAAAGTAAAAGACATATATGTATATATATAATATAATTAGTTTATTATTATAATGACACATATATCATATAATTTCAATAACCCCATCCAAAACACATTCCATGTAGAGTTTGAATGAATCACTTTTCTTTGAGAAGGCAATAGTCCACATGTCCACAAATAAAGTTATTGTATTTAAATAAAATTGAAATTGTGAGAGTATGTTTTAAATAATAATAAAATAAACTTATAGAAATCATAAATATTATATATATAATATAAAAATATTTATTTTATCATAATCCTAAACCATGAAAGGGCTAAAGGAAAAATCAACAACATCATTTTGTGAGGCGGTAGTTCATCGTATACAAGAATGGTAAGTTAGTTATCCATTAGATGAATGTGTGTGTAATTTTATATATAACCTTTATAATAACAACATATAAGTATATTTTGGACAATTAAAATATAATATATTTATTTAATTATAATATTTTAGTGTTGGAGAATGAAAATAAAACCATGGATCCTGAGGAAAGATGTTACATATTCTTTGGGTAACTCCTCTTGGTTGGCACCAAAGGGATTCCCTGGATGGATTTATATACAAATGAATGATTTCATGGTTAATGGATATATATTATGATATTATTTTAGTATATTTATATTGATACAAGGGTCTTGATAGATGCGAATAAGTTAGAGGGGTGAGTGCATTTTTATAGTGAAAGAGTAATGGAATTCTTGTAATTTTTCTAATAGAGAATTCATCCCGCATTTTTCCCATGAAAACTAAATCTAATAATAGTACCAAATTGAGAAATTGAGTACTACGTCAATATACGAACATCCAATGTTTTATTGTCGTGTTTATGGGTCATTTTGGTCCTTATGATTATTTTTTATTATGTTGTTAAGCTAATTTTCTCTTAATCATTGTACTTAATTTTAATCAAATTCACAAATATATTTGGTCAAATAATAAGTGGAAGTTATTAGATACTATAAATTATTATGAATCAAAATATTGAAACTATTGTTTTGAAATAAAAATAAATTAAATGTTATAAATTAATTTAAAAATATTATTTTAGACGTTTTATGACAACATGTTTTTAAGCTAAATGGTCTGAAAGATTGAAATTTTTTATTATCAAATTTCTCTGTGAAATTGATTAAAATAACAAAAATTAAGTATATTAAAGGAAAATCAATATAAATAATTTTTTAAAAACAAAATTAATGTTATTTGAACTATATAAATATTTTTTATTAAAAAAATTCCATAATTAAAATCATTATTTTTCACTATTCATCAAAAAATTAAACCAATTAGAAAAATACCAAAAAATAACCCAAAGTTACTTTTTATATTATTATTCCAAAAATGAAGTTTATTTTTTAAAATAAAAAATTATTAATGTGTCAATAATCAAATAAAAAATGGGTTCAATATTAAATGATGGTAAATTTTCCTTTTATAAAAACACATCTTTTTATTTATAACAGATGATATATTTATATGATATTCAAATTAAATATATTGGATGAGTATAAAAAATATTTATTTAATACATAATATATAAATTTTACACAGAATATTACTCAAATATTTCTTTAAAATTTATTGAGAAAAAATTGTGTCTGTACATAAGAAAATTAATTTTCTTATAAAAGTATTTTATTTATTATAAAATATTTCTTACATTCACTTCTAAAATTAAAATCCCAATGGTTTTATTTTATATACTTGTATAAATCATATTTTCACAATTTATATAATCTTATAAGTAACTTCTATTCCTACGACAATGTGGTAGAAATAATAAATATTTTAATAATAATGGTGATAGTATCTTGAGGTATGGTAAAACCAAACAATGCATGTAAATGAAGATATCAAGGTCAATTTTTATTGTGTATGATATAATCCTAGAATAGTATTGTGTGTGATTCAATCTAATATAATTTTGGTGTGTAGAGAAATCAAGATTTGGTGTTATATATAACATAATCCACACATCGTGAATTCATAAAAAAATGAGCTATATCCAGTGTTGTATAAAATGAAAAATATAAAAATAATAAATTAATTAAACAAAAAATAATTCAAAAAAAAATCTCAGGGTCTTATAATCTAGCTTCATTGACCATAATGTGATGTATTCTACTGAGTTTCGAGCGTCAAAAAAATAAATTTGAATTATTCATCCAACTATAGGTAGATACCATCGACTTGGTTTATTTAAAAAATTTATGGTCATGGTTCCTAAACTAATGGGTCATATGGTATAGGGTAATCTGAGATTGATAATTAGAGATTGAAGAATATTATTTCACATATCTTCCTTAAATATTTAAATGATTCATGTATGTTTATATTCATGGGAATCCGACACCACTTAAATATTTGGTTTATCTGATGTCTAAATCCTAACATCTAATATTTGAGTTTGGAAATAATAGAATTGAAGAAGTATGTACATGATGGTATTTGAAAAAACTTGATTTATGAGTTCAATTGTGATGTCTTTATGGTATTTTAAGATGATATGATATTATTTTCAGGATAAATGATGCTTCTAGTTAGAATTTTCAAATATGATAGTACAAATTTTTAAAGGATATATTTACCTTAGATAGTGTTGTTCTCATTATTGAAATAGAATATTTTTTTTAAAATAAAACAAAAAAGGACTAATTTATAACTATAGAAAATAATCAATCATTTATGGTTTCAAAAACAATTATTCTTATGTTGTAATGTATTGTACACATTCAGGGATTGAAAAAATTTACACAAAATTACTTAAAATTTTATGAATGAGATATGGTATAAGGTATGCTCAAACATTATCCTAGAATAGTGTGTCAAATGATCCAAACATGGAATTTTATCGGTCTATATATTGGATCCTACAATATTTTTCCCATTTTTATCTTTTCTATAACATTTTCAATGTCATGAAAATTTAGTGAATTATGTAGTGAAAATAAAAATTGTATTCATCATAACATTCTCTAATTTTCATCCTTATATGCCATTCATGTCTCTTTCATCTTTTATTTTTTAGTATTTTAATGTGAAGTAGTGATGGATAATCATTAAATCTAACAATATTTTTA
Organism: Viscum album; assembly: GCA_963277665.1. NCBI lineage: Eukaryota > Viridiplantae > Streptophyta > Magnoliopsida > Santalales > Viscaceae > Viscum > Viscum album. The sequence goes on along the minus strand of OY728138.1, from coordinate 1,432,028,970 downwards.
TTAGATTTAAATGTCACATAATATTTACAAAATTTTGAGTTGGTCAATATAGCCTACTAACGATACAACAGACATGAATGAGTGGCCACGTACTATAATAGACTACCTCTGTAGGAGACTACAATTGTTTATGACCATGTTGAGTTATCAATAAATGAGGTGTTACCTCTTTAAAAAGGTATAGTAGAAGATATTATTGGGTGGGGATCCCACTACAACTATAAGTCATCTCAGAGAGGTGTACATTGTTAAAGTCATACTGTATATACCAACAATGACTAAAGTGTAACTTAGTGCCTCACTCAAAAAGAGGTCTGATATCTAATATATTAGAAGGAAAGGTGCAAAAATTACATGAATTGAGGCATAATTTTATGTATAGACTATATGAATTATTTTGTATTTATTTTATGGTAAATATTCATATATTATTAAAGAGGATAATGATATTATAATCTAGATGGGGATAAATATATATGAGTGAACAAACACATATTTTATAATGATTGATGATGAAGTAAATAATTAATATAGAGTAAGTATTCCCAGGATGAATGATTACATACATTTGAATATTAGTTTCCAATACAATTTCAATAGGAATATAGAGACCAGAAGATCTTCTCCACATTTTAAAATATTCATCTACTTAGCAACGTTGAATGTACTAGTATGTATAAAGTAATCTAATATAGGTGTTTATTAGAAATGAAGAGAAAAATTATTTATATCCATGAAAGCTTCATTGTTACAAAAACTTCACATGGAATGATGTGTGGCATGTAGAAGGAATAATTTAGTAGATAGTTGAAGAATTCTAGTCCAAAACTATCATTGGAAATGTGTCTTTGCTGTGACGAGGGGGATTATTCATAGATGGGACAAAAAACATAATCATGAGACATTATTATATATATAATATGAATCAAGCCACATTATGTTCATATTTATGATACCACATCCCATTAGCGGGTGGAATATAGAAAGACTCCATGTGAATTAGAGGATCATAAGCTATGCATGGTTGGACAAGGAGAGAAATTGATAATTTGACAAAAATAAATATATCAAAAGTAACTATGCTTCCAAATGTTACATGAATTATTCCACATATAGTACATAATAAATATATTTCTTTTATAGATATTTCTTATATTCATGGATGGTGAATATTTATTCATGAATAAAATTTGAACCAAGATAATGATGAAGGATTTTTCAATAAAAGTAAATATGGGATTTCCCAAGGAAGATAATACATTACCCTAAAAGATATTTTTGGATATAATCATCACTCAAGTCACATTTATATAGAAAATATTATCTTGTAGGGGATCTAGGTCATATGTACATCTCAAAAAACATTAGGCTATACAGGATGACATGTATTTCATATTTCTTGTAAGGGGATGTTATCATGTATTTATTTTGTGGTAAATGAGATGGTTTCATCTCCACGATGAAGTTGTGGTAGACAATGTGATGCAGATGAGAGGGCCCAAACACCAGGATAATTAATGAGTTTAATGGGATGTGACATATAGTCGATACTAGTCATCTGAATTTTTATATATATCCTATGATAACATGAATGAGAAAACCCATTGTTATTAATGTATAACTTCCCAACATTTATATAAAAACATAAAATTATTTCATAAAGGGGAAGGCCTAGTAATAAAATGGGAAGAGAGTTGAATAGTGATAAATCCTTTCGATAATCCCAAGATAGATGGATTAAAAATCACTACGTATCCTATAATCAGTTATATAAAGACGCATATAGTTATCATGTCTATAGTATAAATTAATGAATTTAGAATATTTATGAGTGAGTAAGGGTGTAATGTACATATGAGTTGGTGAGATAAATGTCAAAAATTAATGCGAATCAGGAAAGGACCCATCATATGATAGAACCCAAATTTATATATGTATTTTTTTGGAAATCTAGAGGATAAGAGATTATCGAATCACTACATATTATGGAGTTATGGGAGTCAAGACACATATTATTCTAGTTTATATTGGGGCATCATATAGGTTCTAATTCATGTTAACAACAACACCTCAAAAGAAAATGAAACCATGCATATAATATCTCATCATAAAGGGATCTACAAAATAGATATATCTACATCACATGGGGAAATTGTGATTTCAAATATAAAATATTACATTTGGGGAGATTTTAGGATTGGATTTAATAAAATATATATCACATTGAATTTATTTTTTTCATATAAGATTTTCAAATAGGAAGTATTTAATTTAATTTGGGTGGACTACATGTCTTTCACTTTAACAAATGTGGCATGGATTCAATGACTTGAACTATAGGTTCATATAAAAATGGATAATTAAATGTATCTTAGTCTCATGAAAAGTGATATATATGTCATGTAATTTTAGATATTATGTACAATAATTCAACCTAAAGTGTCTTATACTAATCTAAATCATTCCAAAAAATGTGATGTCTTCATATCTGTTTCAGACCTATTGAGGGAGAATCATCATGGATGAGAGGTCCCAAAAAATGGTAAGAGGTAATGGTTTAGTTTTATTTTTGTATGGGTATGAAATTTATGTTTCAAACATCTCTACATATAATAAATAATTTGATTTAAGCCACAAGTAGTTCATATAATATCATATTTCAGGGTTAAGTGAGAAAACATGTCATTAATGTAAAAAACACAAACAATAGAATGAGATGTGGATATTTAGGGTATCAGTTAGGTGAACTAAGAAATATGGTTTTTCCAATATATCAATAATAATTGAATCTGAGTACCAAGATAATTTTCTTGTGTGTAGATTGAGATCTTAATATGGGATGAAAATATAATCATAGAATAAATGCATCGATAAGAAGACATATTATTTGGTCTACTATATAGTTCTGGTGTACATGTAAGTGACTCAAGACTCATGAAATGTGACCCTAAATTCTAATCAAGGTCTTATACTATAGACTATTTGTAAGGAAGTTTAACAAAATTTGATAAGGTTATAAATTTTCTTTATCAAAATGATGCTACATAGAGATATTTAATGTATACTAGAAGGCACAAGCACAGGGACAAAACTCCCAAATGTGGGAGATTTTATTATTATAGGGTTATGGATAAAAAACAATGGTTTTGGTCTATAATAGAGATATGGATAATATATAATGACATATAGGTCTCGATGAATTATTTCTTATAAATAATTTAGGATATCACGAGATGAATCTTTTCTTTTTAAATTTAATGTCTTATGAAAAGTACAACAGTGTGAAACAATTTATTGCAATTTGATAAGGGACTTAATGTTTTGATTTTTTAATATCTTATCTCATGCACAAAATATTATTTCCGCATCTTAGTGTTTTGAATTCAGAAAAAATAAAATTTAAACAAACAAGGGCTCAGGAACAAAAAAAATGAGGGGGGAACTGAAGATATATTAGGGTCCAGTATTCCTGACATCCCTATTTACCCTTTGATAAAATTTATCTAGATGAAAATAGTTTTTATATGATTATGAAATTGTATATCCGTGAAACTTATGATATCAAATATTACTTGGATAACTCTTAAGTAAATTTCAAACTCATGTATGTGTTATGGTGCTCACAAATAATCCCGACCAAGAAATATGAAAGAAAACATGTAATTAAACTTATACCGTGAAGTTTAACATCAATAAATTTTATGTCTAGTTTTATTTTATAAGGACATGTGATCATAATATGATTTCATTTAGTTTTTTTCTACTGAATCCATTCACTTGTTGTTGGAATTATCCTCTATACATATACTATGATTAAAAATTATGCTCCCTTCAAATAGACCAAGTATTTAGAAAGAGGATGTTCGGAGTATTGATATAGATTTAGTGTATTATTTCTAGATATCATTAGATATCTAAGAGATAACACTATTTCTCATAAGAGGAAAGAGTGGTGGTCAACATTACAATTTAAAAATCACCCCACTCAATTATTTTGGGGATCAATGTTTTACTAGCAGCATAATTTTTTTTCATTGATTTATTTAAGCTCGTCAATTCATATATGGGAGTTTTCATCCTAGAATAACCAATTATATATTGTAGTGTAAAGTATTTATAGTTGAAAAATGGTAAATATTTCATCTATCCATTATAAAATAAAAAATGGGTTTTTATATAGATGTATAAGTTGTGTTATGATAATCCCATCGATAATATAATAATTTATAAGGAAGATATATATTTATGTCGAAAAATTTATTTTGAAGGATGTTAGAAATAGTAATTTAACATCTCTAAATATCAAATCAATACTTCATAGTAATAGTATTTATCATTTTATGGGATATTATTTTCCAAATAAAACCATTTAAACATGGAATAATATATTTTTGGGAGTTATTATATCAATATTCTTTGATATAAATGGATTTTGGTAATGATATTAGTCTTCAACAATTTGGTGAAAGACTGTGTTTTGATTTCTTTATGTGATATAGTCTCATCCCACATGGATAAAAAATTCATTATAGTAAGGATGTACTTTAATGAACATCATATACCTGTGGTATATTTTATCCTCCAATCAATTTCACATATAAATAATTACCACCAATATTTTTAATTATTGTAAAAAATATTAGGGTAAGAAGGATGCGATTTGAATTAATCTAATAATCATGGAACATCATTGTGAACTGAATACTGTTTTATATCATTTGATGTTAAAATATGTCAATGTATCTTTATTTGATGGAATATCTTGGCTTCTTATTGATGAAAAACATAAGAAAAAACATTTAATTCTTACATGTACGTGATAATATATCATCCTTCCATGTGTTTGACGATTAATACCTAAAATATTCATATTTTATAAAGTTGATAGATTTTTTTCCATTATAAAGGATATGTTTCACTGACCACAATCAGATTTTGTCTCTATTTGTTCAATTTCATAATATAATTTGACATTGAATATATGATACTACAGTAGAAATTCATCAACTTTTGTTATAAGTTTGTGGGGATATGGGGTTTCCTTGATTAAAGGTGGTATTATGTTCATTGATTTGTTCCTCAATATTTTTTAGGAACAATACATCTAGTCCAATTTTTTCTATGTAAACGGCCATAACATCTTACTATAGATCTGTCAGGCTATAGATATATTAGGTATTGCATTATCTTAGTAATTGTGTAAATGAGGGATGTGAGATTGAGTAAAATTCGAATGGAACTTGACCATAAATCCACATAAATTATCTAATAATGTAATAAATTGATCCATCATAATTAAATATTTTCAATTAATATTGCTGATTACCAACTAAAAATGAAATATAATGACCAGTTTAGTCACTAATGGCTATAATGATAGCTCAAATCTAGTTTTGGGGTCTTATAGTTAGACCTTATTTTTGTATATTATTTTGCACAAGCCTTGTATTTTGGATCCCTAAGGTACCATCATGGTCAATTTTCATTGTTTGGGATGTGTTAGGGACCTTGAAAACCAATTCATCAAAGAGATCAGTGTTTACCAGTGAATTAATAACAATGATGTGTGATACATGATAATATGCTAACACATGTCCTTTTTCCACCTTCTAGATATCAGTTTGATGTGAAAGTAAAATTGAATAAAATATCATCGTTCTAGATTCTCAACTAATATTGGAAAAGATGGGATATACTTGATTTAGTCAAATCAGGAGATAAAATGTACTTTTTTATTGTGATGTATCGGACCTGGAAGCCACTTATGAGGTTCCCCATGCTTGGTGGGCCACATGGCCTCACACGCATCTCCCCAAATGTCAGAGGCTATCAACAAGAAGCGAGGGCCTATGGTGTGTCCATGGGGAGACTATGACCTCGGTGCCATAGTGAATCACCATAGATGACATATATGAATGAACATGAGATAAATATCATAAGAAATATAAGTAAATAGAATTCAAAAAAGAAGGATACATGTCAATAATATCTTAAATAAATCTAATAACATACAATAATTGATGGTGATATATGTCATGTCACAGGAAAATAAGAAATCATGGATACAAAGTAGTAAGTATACATGAAATATCCAATGTTTAAAAAGAGAAATAAATAAACTATTTGGTGTATCCTGAGCTACAACTTGTTCATATGCTACTATCTCTATCCTAGCAAAGAAACACTGAATTAACTGAAGAATTTTGCTTCTCTTCATCAACCTCTTCACACATGTAATATTCCCTGAGTTCAAAATGGTTCCTAAAGAGTGTGTGAGATAATCTCAGAGGGCTACCACCAAGAGTGTATATAATATCGTACCTATATAATTAAAATTTAATAGTGTTCAAGAATTCACATATAAATTAATAAAATACAATGTAACCAAATTACCAAGTACCTACTTCATCCCATATCATGAATGTGAAAATTTAACAAGTCCATTAATTAATTGATAACCTAATTATATTAATAGGGCATGTGAGGCACTTTCATCACAGACATCACCTCATGATACTATAAATAGTGATGGTTCAAAAGAGTACCAAGTAAACTATCAATGATAACTAATATGAAGTGGTTCCATGTTAATCACTAAGGCACCAATAATTGATAATTAATATGAAGCTATTCCATGGTAATCACCAATGAATCCTCAACCTAAGGGGCCACTAACTAAGTTTTAACTGAGTATAATTAGGTGTTGAATGTGTTATTCAATGTGAATTATCCAATGAACTCCCACAATAATTATTCTAAATAAGTCAAAGGTATAAATCCAAGGTAAATTGGGAGATAAGAAATGAAAAGTCCCAAGGATGTATCCAATGAAAAAAAATGTCACACTGGATCCATGGATTGAATCTAAGGCATCCTATATTAATAATTAATGGGTCATACAATGTCATAGGAGGCATCCAATGGAATATGAGGATCTGGTTCCTAGGTAGGTCTCAACCAAGGTAACCGACATCCTTAAATCAGAATGACAACCTCATGTAACCAAAATATTCTTTCATGAATCAAAGAGCTAACATGATTCAAGCATTCCTATAAATATTTCAAGGTCCATATGAATAAATAGTCACCTTACATTAAATTCAGTACAATTAATTTGTCTATATGGTAACTATTACATTAAAAAATTTACTTGGTTCAAGAATTTCCTTTCATTAGTTTGACAACACCATATAGTACCCATCCCATTCAATTAAAACCACGTAAATCAATTTCAATTAATGTGATTTACTCCACTTTTTTCTATAAATATAGAATGGTGTGATATATACATACAACCAAACATTCATTTACATTTACTAAGGCCAAGGAATACCTGTGTGCATGATTTCTATAATATCATTTGAATAAATCACTTATATTTAATCTTTTACGTTAGGCAGGTCAAGTAATAGTGACATGGTATAAGATATTTATCATTTCAATATTCAATAGGCATTTAATATATGATGACTTACAATTAGTGTGGTCATGCATGAGCACACCCGAATGATGTCTCAAGGGTTTCCAAACACTAAAAAAAATAATTATGGCGTAACACCCTACGTGGTTTTTTCATCGTTTTGGTCATAACCACCGACAACCAATCACAATTATGAAAGATCATTACTATATGGTTCTAATGACTACATGGAAGGAAAATAAATTCAATAAATGACACTTGATGAAATCAGTGGGCCCCAAATGTAAATTCAAAAATCAACGAACCTGAGGGATATGCTAATGATCACAGACTTTATTATCATAAATTTTACTTCATAGAGTATCAGGCTCTAATTTATATTGGAATAGAGTATATATAAGAATAGATCATAAATTCATACACCTTGAAAACTAGTTTTAGAGAAAGAGAATGAAGAACAACTCAATAGGACTCATGTACATAACGTCGCACATCCATCATGATGAAATGAATCTGGATCAGACCTCATATGAAGGATATCTCTTCATCCATTGATTTGGCCACCAAAAACATGAAAATGAATAAAATGGAGTTTATCCCATTGTAAATACGAAATAATAATGAAAAAGGGTTAAAAATTATATCATTAAGGGGAAGTTTTTCACTTAGCCTTGTAAAAGGCCTATGCACAGTTTGGTTGAACAGTTTTCTAAACTCTGAACCAACCATGAATGGGTACCTGGGGAAGAGAGTCATACCACACAGTTTGTCTACATTTTCAAGGAAACCAAGTTCCAACAATAAAGAATGGATCTTCTTGAAAATGCAGACCATCCACACTGTTAGATATAACTATGCAACCAACCTTCACAGTAATCACTAACCATCAGATAGTCTAACATCATTCAAAAAGATAGTCCCTAGGCTCATAAGAAGACATGGGAACGCCTAATAACTTCATGTTCTCATTATGAATCCAAAAAAGGTCTATAAGAAGTTGTTAGATCAAAATTTTGAGGATCCATACCTAATCCAAAACACTAGGTCCTTATAATCTTCACCCCTTTAAGGAACAAATCTAGGAGATAACCATACTAGGATGGTGAAACACTATCTGAGAACAACGACAGCCATTAGGCAGCTATGTCAGCCTACCACTTCCATGTCTCATCCATCACATGATATTTTTTCCATTGAACCTGTATCCAAGAGAAAGACTGACCATGGAGATACATAATGATTTGGTGAACACTATGTGTAATTTACTTCTCCAATGAAGCATCAACATCTTACTCAGACTATTTAGGATCAAATGTATGAGATAGTTCAGAAAGATACCAGCAATGCTGTGAAACATTGAATACTTCATCTATGTCAGGACACCTCTGAGGAAGAAATAATCAATAGACTACCAGCATAACCCTGTCTACATTTTCAAACATCCCTACATAATGAGTTGAAAGATTCTCTTTCCTTCATGTTAGTCAATTCTTTATCCTAGGTGATAAAATATAGAAAACAAGATCCCTGAACTCAAACTCTAGCGGTCTTCTGCGATGATTTACAAAAGATTTCAGTCAAGACTGAGTAGTAGTCATAGAATTCTAATCCTCAAGAATCATTCAAAAATTGTGATAACATCCCCAATCCTACAATGATCTTGATGTCTCATTTAATCAATCATTTTGCATTTCTGACAACCCAAATCACCTTCAAGATCACATTAGGCATACTATTCATAATCCATTAAAACAAAATTCAGTTCTCATATTGCAATTGAAATAATGAATGGGAGATTACTCTATCCCACTTACCAATAGACACAATCACAATGTGATCTCATTAAACATTGAGTCAATGTTGTTTCCCACCATAGAACGTAACATTACAAAGGGGGAAATTCTATGACTCGATACTTCCACCATTACAATTTCCTTATATGGAATGACTCAAAGCATTATAGTGATGCTTCAAGAGTGTGTTATTTAATAGGGTGAACCCAAATATCACAAAGGTTATATCAGAGACATATTTAAAAAAGGTTCGAATCCTGATCAACCAACAAATATTTGGTCATGAATCCATTCCACGAAGGACATTGTAGACTCTGTATACCACACCCGTCATAACCCAATGGCATGTTTTAAACTATTTGTTAAAAAAATTACATCATATAAGAAGGATAAACAGTCAATCCCACTCTATCTAACCTATTTCAAATGAAAAATATAGGCCTATGTAGAATGGAATATTATAAACCGAACCTTAGTACCTTCTTCAAATACATCATGTGTTTAAAGTGAACATGGTCACTGAAGTCCATACCCCACATTTTTGGACGTTCCCTGATTAAAAAAATCATCTTAGAGCCTAAAAAAATGTACCATATAAAAAAAGATTCTATTAATTAGAGTCCATAAACTAACCCAAGTTATTATATACCCCTTGTTTACATGTGATACATTGATACAAAGACAAAAAGTCCAGATCCTATCATCTAATGGTCCTATAGAAGCATTGACCAAGAATTCATGTTAGAGAAGGACAATCGTAGTCCATGATTCTATCGAAGGGATTCCTTCTTGGGAATCTAGGTATCACTCATGACAAACCATTCCTCAAAATAATCATGCATCCCTCATGCACCACAAAAATAGATCACTCAATCAAGACCATAATCTTTAAAACAATAGCATTGTGTAAGAACAAAACTCCCCAAGTGCATCAGGGATGATGTCAAGATAGGGAACATGATCACCACAAAGAAGAAAATATTAAGAAGACATGAACTATTTATAGTAAATCATACTTGACTACTAGAAAGATGAATAGTCAAACCACAATTGGTAAATTCTATTGAATGGAGCTAAAATTCACCTTCCTATACAATGATCTCAACCATTCATAATGCATTCACCACCCATGGAATCACCTAATCTACTACTAGAGGGAAATCATCTTGATATAAACTACGATCCTCCTTGATGAGACTAGTAATCTGGACAATCACTCCACCTAGACCGTGATTCTCCATTCCAATTCTAATAGCCTGGACATTAAACTCACACATATTAAGATAACTGAAGCCCTATATTGATGTGAACATCACCATATGACAATAAAAGTATACCAAGGAATGATATTGAACTAAAAAATTCATCTTGAGAATGACATAAAATCCCATCATCTCAAAAAACGAAGAGGTACCATAGGAAGAAATAATGACTTACCTCAAGGTGTATTCCATCCACTGGAATATTCCCTTTAATTATACCCCTAATGGTATATCTAGGTTCATTACACCATAGATAAATTTTATTTCTATCCCAATGATTTCCATTATTGAAAAAGAGAAACGTGAGTGTTATTAACCTGTATTAAAAATTAGTTACTATAGTGGAGGCTACTAGGATAGTTCCTCGTACTGTAGATGATCATGTAGCCGGATCCTTAGCTATCAATTTTAATGCATGAAAATAATTGGGTCCATGAACCCATAAAATGGATGGACTAGGATGATCAAAACTACTCTACTGGCACCATCGGGGATCAAGGGTACAATTATAATGACCAAGACCTCATCCTCAACTAGTCCTTCCGATGTTACTCTGACATCCTACCAGATGTGACGTAAAAGGAACTTATCTTCAAGGAGGAGCTGGTTTAGAACCGCTTCCACTATATGATGATGCAAAGGTACTACAGAAACATGGAAGACTCCCCATAAAACTACAATCTTGACACTCTAGTCAGTCACTATCATAGTGATGCTTTTGATTCCCCTATCATTTTCACTAATGGCATATTACGGATCTATATAAATTATTGTTCCCACATTGTGTAGGGATTGTGTTTTTTGACAACATATTTTCATTTTTTGTCAACAGTGATAAATGAGATAAGAAGATTTTTGCGTGGTCATTATGATGATGTGTTTTCAATGTTAACAGAGCATGGATGATGTCATCAATCCTTGAATATCCAAGAATCATGTGAATGGTTTGAAGACATCTATTTTCATTATAATTGATTGATAAGGTGTGTTGATTTTTGAAGATGTATTTCTTGAATTACAAATCACAATGCATAATAAAAACCTTCGTATTGTCTTATCAAAAGAATAATGGGTTTATAATGAGTTTTTAATTATAATGATGATGAGAATTTGATTTATCATGGATTCTATACATATCTGGATGTGAAATGATGGTTTGAAGTAAAGGGGAGATAACTGGTACTAAAAATCTTATTGGGAATCAGTTTTAAAGATATGTGGTTCTTACAATATTATTCATGTTTGTTTGGAGAGAAATAAGTTTCTAGAAAATAATAATTCAATCATACTAAGGTTTGATTGTAAGGAAATATGATACTAGAATAAAAGTAGGTAACAATACATTCCTTTGAAAATATGAGGATGCTTTTCTGGATTATATATTACAAAAATCATATGTTGTTTAGAAATATTGTGATGTAAGAATAATGATTTTAAGAGGGAGAAATATGTTGATAGATGACTATGATATGTGATTTGTGAATACATGAAGATTTTGAAGGTAATCTTCATGATTACGAGAAATGGAGCATTGTGAGAGTGTGATGATTTTAAGGGAATCTTCAAAATAGAGAAAAGCATCATGAATATTGAAGGTGAGGAGCATCATGAGTGAATCATCATGATGCTGTGATGTTTTGAGAAAAGCTTATGCGATTATAATAAGCATCGTGAACATAAAAGTTGGTAGAGTTTCAATAAAGGGAGCATCATGAAGGAAATGAAATATTCTCATGAAATGGTGATGATACAACCAAAAATATTTTGGAATTGGTGGAAAATCCTATAAATAGGCCACTACCACATTCTAAATATTAGTAACATTTAACTAAAACCATATTATCACGACTGATTAAGGCAGTTCATGAAGGTGGTATGTGAACAAGTTCGTGAAGTCTGCAAGCCAACTGAAAATTCAGAAAACTAATAAATGTATAGAAATTCTAAAATACTATGTGATATTTGTGAAGGCAGAGAGCTCCAAGAAGGTTGTTAGCTTCAAAAAGGTAGTGATATCTGAGAAGTAAGAGAGATCTGTGAAGGAAGTTATCTTTTTAAATCGAGTTTGGTCTACAAATTCAGTTTTCTTCATGAAGGTTGTGTGCTTCAGGAGGATTCTCTACAAAAAATAGTTTGGAAAATTTAGTTTTAGTGAAATAGTTCTTGTGAATACACTACAGCTGAATTAATTAATATTGAGTTTCCAAGAAGAAGATTGTGTCCAATGAATATTTAGTTATTCAGGCCATAATAATTTTGTTGATCCTAAGATGAACTAATCTTTATTTATATAATAATCGCAAAGGAGTCTTGTGAATCTAGTAAGAAGAAGAAGATGAAGAGATATCAGTGTAGTGGGTCTTTCACTGAATGAGAAATAGTGATCGAGACATTGCTATAAACGGTTTCATATCTTTATGTATTATAGATGAAAGGGGAAAGAGGAAGTGACTAACCAAATTGATATCAGTTGATTATAATTTATGTCAGAGAGAATTCTATTCATCAGTGCACCACACATTCATTAAATTATGAATAATAAAAGAATTATATTGTGTAGATATCGTGTTTGATGCTGGTAATAAGTAAGAAGAGTTATTTGCATGTTTTTTAAAAGTAAAAAGTGTAGATAATAAAAACAAAGAAGTATTGTGATATGCAACATGACTCAATAGGTGGAAGATGTTCTTGGTGATACAATCCATTGACATTGATAAGACTATCTTGGGAGGCAGTATAGATATCCAATGAAGTTCTATAAAAAACACTCTATTGTATTGTTTACATAGTGTTACATGATTGTGTAGTTATATCATACTCAATGTCACAAAAAGGATTATTTTTTAATGGATTGTGTGGTCATAAATATTTGGACCATGCCAATGATGAAATACTATTATTTTTTATTGAACCCTATAAAATTTTGTGTGCATATTTTTTCTGTTTTCATATTATTGGATATGATATGGAAAATAGAAAAAGGGAATCTAGATCTTAACTGGTCAAGTGGTACAGGGATGAAAGGATCTAATTTGATTAAAATGTATCCAACACTAATTCATCCCCCCCCCCCTCAGTGTTAGGAATATCAAAAACTAATCCTATCATTAATGAGTACCCTGGTTTCCATTTCCCTGGTGAGAAACCTAGGTCATAACATTCTTCTATTGGAATAATTGATGGCCTATCATGGATGTAATCCTCTATACCTGGTACTCTCTCTATCCCTTAGGTTTTTTACTAATTAGATACTAATGTATGATCTTAGATAATGTAGGAATGTGAAATAATTGTACCTGTGTATGAATAGAATACATGATCTTATCCTCAAATATTCTACCATGCGAATGATCATAACGAGCTAGAAGTATTGATAAGTGCATTAACATAGAAAAACATGCTGAATTCCCCATAACTAACATAGAACCCTTCTTGAGATGCATGAAACCTCTGGATCTATCGGCCCCCATCATCTGAGAAAAGAACTAATCATAGAAGGAATTCTGGAAATCAACCCATAATATTCTCTGATAACGAAAAACCTGGGTGATCACATCCTGCTATCCCTTGGCCAAATCACTCTGCATATGTATAGGATGTTTTACTGTTCAATCTTGAGTCATATCTTGATTCTCAAAGATAGGTACTTTTTCATAAAGTAGAGACTTAGCATCCTGCACACCTCCATCCACCAAAAATGTGTTTGGATGCTGCAGCTGGAACACATGACTCAGATCATCCATTCTATGTGCTACATATAGATAACTATTCATAGATTGCATCAGATATAAGAAACTATCACCAACATGGGTGCTAGTGCCTATATCAAGGATAATTGGTGGTTCCTCAAGTTGAAATCCTGGCTTTAATAATGGAGGATTAGGGCCCACCACATCAGAAGCATGGTCACCACGACCTTCATAGCGTATGATAGGTGGACATTGTGGTAGCATTAATCTATAGATTCTAACCACATGCATTAATAAAGTGTATTATAAAATAGATAGAAACACTAGAAGAAGTTGAATGCATATAGGGATCACTACCCATGATAAAAGACCCCAACTACCCACTTACAAGGACTAGTATTAGTAAGTGATAAGATTGGAGTTATAGGGGTTCTTGAAGATGAAGGGTCAATATTAAATTGCCTAGTAATTTACCATAAATTTTACCTTTTAAAAACATGAAAAGGTTTTTCTAAGAATGTGAAACCATTTCTTTTTCTATTTTACTTTTTAGTTGAATTTTCCTAATTCTATATATCATGGTTTATATAGAATGGATCAGCATTCCATACAAATCATGGACCATACCCCTTATCACTCAAAATGACACATATTTGAGTTTAATTAACTAGCTCGATTTAGTAAATTACTAATCCCAACCCATGAGGGACCATAACACCTCTTGAATTGAAACCAGAAACCACTCAATAAAACCCCAAAGAGTAGAACAAGAATAGGCCAACTATCATAGCATCACTCAGAATTAAAAGGAATTTCATGCAGTGAAAATAATGAAATTGTTATATATATCATGGAAATATGCATGACATGTAAATTATAGGTGATTTTAATGATGCATATAAAAATTAACCTTCCCCCAATATCATCAGGAGAAGGATGAAATGAAATTATAAATAATAATAATAATAATAACCACATTTTATGTACCTCACCCAATGGTAAGATGATATCAACTTCAATGGGAAAAAGGGAAATAATTGTATTGTAGGAAAATTGGCCTTTACGCCAAACATGGGTTCACAACACCCTAGAATAGCTTATGACCATGTTTGAAGAAAGGATAATCTCTCATTTATTATATATAATCTGTTAATAAAGAAAGGAACCCCTATAATACCACTTTTTGTTATCATGTACATTGATTCCACTTAAGAAGTGACCTAATCCAGGTGGGCTACATGTCCACAAGTGCTTCCCCCAAATGCCAGAGGATACTGACTAGCAGTAAGGGCCTATGGTGTGTGCGTTGGATGCTTACCCCCTCATTAATATATTGAATTTTAGAACATAACATTTATGATGTAATAAGAAATGAATTAGGAAATAAATATTAGTAAATAGAGTGAATAGTAAAAGGAGACAATTCAATAATAATTGAAATAACTAGAAAAACATACAATAACTAACGATAATATATTTCATGTCATTAAAAAACTGTGAAAAATGTATACAAAGTAGCAAGTATACATACAGAAACCAATGTAGAAAAAAGATAAATACATAAAACACTACAAGAATCCTGACCTACAACTCTTCCATCTACTTCCATGTCTATACTACCAAAGATGTCAATCAAGTTTCTGAAGCATTATGCTTCCCTTAATCTAAAAGTGCACACATGTAAACTGTCCCAGATACCAAATGGTTCTTGTAGAGGGTATGAGAGAAATATAAGTGGTCCACCACCTAGTATGTCTATAATTTCCATTCTGTATAATTGAAATGTAACATTGTGCATGTATGAATATTTAATGTGAAATAGTGAAATGTAACTAAATACCCAATACATGCTTCTTCCCATCAACTCGTTCCTGAACATGTAACTAGTCTATTAATTAACTAAATAAAAAATTATATTAATAGGTAACATGAGGCATATCCAGCACCCACATCACTTCATCATATTATAAATTTTGAAGGATAAATAGTTAAATAAATAAAAAATCAAGGATTATTAATATCAAGTGGTTCCATAGTAGTCAATAACGAAACTATTGGTGATAATTAATATGAATTGGTTCCATGGTAATCACCAAGGAAACCATAATTGATAATTAATATAAAGTGGTTTCATGGTAATCATCATGTAAACATTGACCTTAGGGGCCTCTAACGGAGTAGTAATATAGTCCAGTTAATGGTAAGAGTGTAATCCAATGATCATCATCCAAGGAATTCCCACAATAATGTTTCAAACCGAGTCCAATGAATACATCCAATGTAAAATGGGGGATATGTAGTGGCTGAGCACATGGTTTTATCCAAGGAAAATCAGGTCACATAGGATCTGAGGAGTGTATCTGAGGAATACTATAATATTAATGAAGGGATCATATTGTGTCATACAAAGAATCAAATGGAATATGAGGACTAGGATTTTGAGTATGTCTTTCCCAAGGGAACAGATATCCTTGAATCAGAATGACGTCTTTGTGTATCGAAGGCATTCCCTCATGAATCCAATAAAAAACATTTGTCATGCCTTCCTATAAATATCTGTTGGTATTTATGCATAATTTGGTACCATAAGATAAATAAATTATAATTATTTTTTCCATATGATAAATATTTCATTATGAAATTTTTTATGTTGATTCCTTGACTTTAGGTAGTTAGAGAAGGCCATGTAGATGGAAACAATTTTAATTAAAACAATGTAAATCAAGTTAAATTAATAAGGTTAACTCTACATACTTATTTAAACATGGAAATATGTTCTATAGATGTGAAACCAAACATTGATTTATATTTACTAAGGTGGTGTCATATACGTATGTTTTCTTTCTATAACATAATTTGAATCAATAACCTACACTTAAACACTTACCATAGGGGGGTCAAGATTATGTGACAAGGTACACACTAACTTCCATTTACATATTCCATAGGTATTAAATAAATTTAGACCTAACATTACTATTTTTAGGCTCAGGAACATTTGAACCATGGATCAGATGTTTGAAAACAGAATAAAATTAATTATGGAATAACACCTCACATGGGGTGGTCATTGTTATTGATGTAACCACCCACAACCAATCATATTTATGGAAAGAACATAACCCTATAGTTCTAATTTATATAAAAAAGACATATAAATTCAATAAATGGAATCCAATGATATTTTTGAGCCCCACACATCAATTCCAAAATCAACAAACTTGAGTGATCAGTTAAAGACCACCCACCTAGTACTCATAAAACTCTCTTCATACACTATCATCCTATAATTCATTGTGTAATAGAGTGGATATAATAAATGAATAGAAATTATTACACCTTGATAACTATGTTTATAAAAAGTGACAATAAAAACGGCCTAATAGGGAATGAGTACTTACCATTGTGCATTGAACATGGAAAACAGAAGCTCAGTCACACCCTGGATAAAGGTGATATGATAATACATAAATTTGGCCTTTAAAAGCATCAAAATGAGAGTCATGAGAGTTAATCCCAATGGAAATATAAAATAGGTAAAACGAATTATTACAAATTATATTAGTAAGAAAAAAATGGTCATTTTTCCTTGAATTTGGATGAGGCATGGTTTGGTTATACATCTTTCCAAACTATGTGCCAACCATTCAAGAGTACCTATGTAAAACGGAAATACCATATGATTAGTCCACAAGGATAAGTAATCTGTGCACCAACTATTTTGAATGGATCAGCCCAAAAACATTGACTATCTGTATGGTTAGGTCGAAATGTGTTCCCTACCCACATGATTTACACTAACCATGTGACATTCCAATATATACCAAAAAGATATGATCCGAGCTTCGAACAGGCCCCAGACACCCCAATCACCTTTGTTAACTCATTTGGAATCTAAAAAACATCCATTATAAATATTTAGAATGAAATATAAAGGATCCAAACCTGATTCATAAAGAGGGTCCTTAAAATTATTCTTCAGGTGATGGATTAGGTTTTTTATTTAAAATTATTAATGGAAAAATTTTCATCTCAATAATAGTGAATCAATTATCTTTATTTAAAATGGTTCATCAAATATTTTAACATCTAATTCCCATTATCACAATATTCCATTGAGTAAGGAGTCACACATGTGATTCCATAAGGGTTTATATAAGGATATGAATTTCTCATACTAGGGAAAAAATAAATAATGAAATATTGAGGAGATACCACTAGATATCATCAATAAGTCGAGAAATTTCATCGGACTAACAAAGGAACCCATTATTAATTATCTCCATGAAATGAATGAAATACTTATGATGTTTACCATAATGTAATTCATAAAAGAAATTACATCATAGAATCCACTTAACTCTATAAGATTTAAATTTTGTGGCATTCCAATAATAATATTGGTCTTCTTGAGGAAGAAATCATTGTTTATATGAACTATAATGAAGCCAAGTATTTTTTAATATGTTACCTTATAATTAAATTTAAAGGGGTTTATCACAAGTTGTATTTCCATCATTTTTAAAGAAATATTATAATCCTAAGATTGTAATAGGGAAATAGATACTTGGCCAAAAAGTAAGAAAAATATACTTTTACTATCTAACACCAAATAGTCTTGAAGGAATGGTTCATTGGGTATTGATATGTAGCACCCAAATTCTTCATTCCAATTAGAGTAACATTATATTATTATACATATTGGAATTCTCTAAATTTAGTGGAATTGTTTAAATGAATTCTATTATAAATTATATTTAGTTAGAGTATCTATCAATTATAAATATTTCATGGAATACATCCATTACATTGGTATGTACTTCTATTATCAACACTTGGAAATTATATTTTTTACTAGGATTGCTACGATCTATGATACAAATATAGCCCATAATATTCCAATTCTTATTATTGACATGGAATATATTTGTGAGACTTTTTTATACATTCTAAATAATGGTGGAATTGGGGATTCATTTAATGTCGAGATATAACTTGATTGAGTGGGTTGGATTTATCCTTGAGGAATCATAATTGTAAAAACAAGTAATGTCTGTATGAAAATGTACTTCTACATTAATAATTATATTTTCATTTCCATATTGTTTATGTTGATATAATATCAATACTTTTATAAGATGTAGATGTAATTGTTTTTTAGTATTTATTGATGAATTGGTCAATGTATGCATTAGATATTGTTCTTCAGCTGGATTCATCTATCAGAGTTCATCGATGATAGTGATGACAACCAAGTCGATTGCCAGTGGGAAATCTTTGATATATCTTTCTCTCTAATAATCAATATCACTATTTTCATAATATAAATATAAATGGTAATTATGGTATTTCATAGATTGTATATGATCATCATTAGATCCTACATATGAAGGGGAGGTATCATTTTGTTTCCATTAGAATGACAACCTCCTTTTGAATGGATGAACTCATATGATGTAATTGGTTCCTTGAGATTTTTAGAAAATGTTCAAAGTCTCTATGAATTTATTCTACCTCAAGGATTCATATCCATATGGTATAAAAGTCACACATATGATTGGTAGCATATAATTGTAGATCAGGATGCATTACAATATATACAATCAAGAGGAAATATGATTATCATAGGTGGTGGAGTGGTCTTTCATTTCCTTTGATGTTGACTCGTAGTGGGTAAATATCATGTTTAAAATTTGAATGTAAATGAAATGGATTATTTGTCTTATAGTCAATTTCAATCTTTAGGGATAGATAACTACCCTTAATGGGAATAATCTATTCAATTTGGTTAATGAGAAACCCAATGCCTTATCTAATCTTATTCTATTGATTGTTCATACATGAATGAAGGAAATTATGGAAGATTATCTGAATTGTATTATTTACCATATATTTTTATTATTTAACTTCTAAATCCCAATATCAATATATTGTGAGTTTCTCTACTTGATGTTGTAGTTTACAAGATATAGTACTCTAACATGTATATCCACTATGTAATTGAGTAATTATTAATATGATGTCTATTTTAACACATTAATTTGGATTAAAAGGCATTGAATAAATGCACTAAAGTATATATCTTAGTGAATCACAATCAAATTTAAATTTTTATATGAGACCAGTGAACTAAGTTATAGGTTTCATCCTTTAATGTGGATTATGCTCACACTAATCATACCCTTAGATCATCAAGTTAGAGGGATGAAATCTATATTCATTTTTGAATAAAATACAGTAGGTTCATATTTGTAAGAGATTAGTCCTCTACTCATTATTTAATAGAGTGTGATGTATATATACATTACCTATATTTCTAGATATATTTATGTTTATTACAGGCCAGGGTATAAATTGTTTCAAGTCTTTCACCAATAAATTAATGGCTATGTGGAATTTTTTAAAACTAATCATTATACTAAATTTATTGTATATCGATGATTCACCCACAAATACTTCAGTTCTAAAAAAGAATCAATGGGGAATCTCTTTCTTCATTGGTTAGGTGAATGTAATTTATGATAGAGAGTTCATAAGGACTAATGGCTGTCTATTTAGGCTTTTTTTATCTCTGGACCAAGTGTTTTTTCATCCTATCTTGAGGCTATTTATAGAATTGGGGTTTTTAGTTCATTGAAAACTTATCCATACTCAATCACATTATTTTAATGAGGAGTAATTTTTAATTTCTAATGTTTTTTATGGGATATCATTCATATAGGCTGATATTGGCTATTCAACTATGTATCTATAAGTTTCTATTTCAATTTAATTACATCCGATTGATCCCTAGATCATTCAAAATAATATTGATTCCTTTATTGAATATTTTTAGAACATATAAAACATTTTTTCTATGATGTATATAGCCTCAATAAAAAATACCCAAATATCATGGCATATTTCATCACTGCCTTCCATAACCTCAAAAGCCATTGTGACCTCGTCCTAATTTAGATATAGAAAATTTAGATTTGTATATGTTATCAGATTAATTATGTATAATTAATGTCATTTTGTTAACATTTATTAAAAAAAATATATTTCTCAATAAAGTAATGTTCCATGTGATAGGACAGTTCATGTCCTCTTCATGATGGTTGTTGGATTTCTTGGAGGGTTAATACCTGATTGGATAGCAGTAATGACTCCTCCTCCAAATACCACTCCTATTGAAACTATTTCCATTAACTATTGGAATAATCAAATGATTAATTAATAGTCCAATGTAATAATATTGGATTTGAAGTCACAAAAATTTAGATTAGTTGATCCATGAGAATTATATGTTATTTATTAAAATATTTTCTATTCATCCACAAAATTATTTTTTAGGTACATATATTTTATATTTCCTAAACTTTCCCTTATAATAATAGTTTAGTGTAATACATATTAGGGACCTATGTCTATAGTCTAAATTAAATTACATTCCCAGATTCTTCAATATTTTGGTGTATATCATTGGAGATGACACAATAATGGATGTTATTCCCATGATTTTTCTATAAGGGGATGTAATCAAAGTTATAATTTAAATGTTCTTCATCAAGATTCGTGACTTCTTGTTATTGGAATAATTTTTTTATATAGAATAGATGAAATATTATAGAATCATATTTTATTTGATGAAAAATATGTTTATACTTTAAATCCAAATTATTTTGATGACTGTTATATTTCATTACCTCTTAAAGAATTAATTTTTATTTCTATTTTCTTTTTGGGTAGGCACCATGTTGTATACTATTGGATTTATTTCTTATGTTGATATTAGTGCTGATTTTAGAAATTGGGTTATTATCTCTAATGTACCATAATTTTCCCCTTATATTGAAATTATTAGAAAATAAATTCTTTATACTCTTTTGTGGAATAATTAAGATATTTTTCACTGTCAATACTCTCCTTAAAAGAACTATATTACACAAAGTGAATAAAATAATGCATGTATTTTATCAAATATATTCTATATACAGTTATCCAGCAGATGATCCAATGGAGACTACATGTCTAAGGATTAATTTATTTCTTCCTATGTAGATATAAAATAAGTTATCTTATCATTTTCATACTATTTTTAAATTGAGAGGTCAAAAAAATTGTTCTCATTATTGTTGAGTTAAAATAAAAAGTTATTTTATATGATGGTCTTCCTTGATTGAAATAGATCTTTCAAATATATTTCTATAATAGAAAAAATGTAGTCCCTATAGGGTTTGGATGAATAATTTGAGCCACACTATATCATGTTTTTACAATATCACCTTTATGGTTCCCCACCACGATAGCATGTTAAATACATACATATCTAAGTCACACGTGTTCATAAATATAAGGAATTATAGATTCTAAATGTTGTGAATAGGAGTAGTGTCCACCCAATTGGGATAAAATGATCTCTCTAGCTGCATTAGAACATGTTTTCCCTACATAGATTCTATTTGAGTGGATAGATATTTAAAAGACTCAAGGAGTTTGGGTGTTAGTTTTTTCAAAGGTAACACCCTACTGGTATCCATGATTGGATCGTAATATAGTTACATCTCCATTTAATTACATTTATATACCATTTTATCCTTCATTGGATATCTCACCTGAACAGATATTAATTTTTTCTCATGTTAAGGAACATTGAAATACTCTTCTCTAACCAGCATTAGATAAAAGGTTGGTTTAGTGCAATACATGACTCATTAATTGGTCTATACTCATCATATTAAAGTAGTCACTTATTATTATATATTTATTTGATGAAGGACAGTGATGTAGTAATATTAATTGAATATATTAAGAACATTTTCACATTTTTTATCATCATTTTGTCTCATTGTATTTTTAGATTAGTTTAATATTGAGAAAACATTTCATTGATAGAAATAGGTCTAAGTTTCTTATGTGGTGTTTTTTGGATGTATCCAAATAATAATCATCCTTATTATATGAATATATTTCCTGATATATTTTCATGTATTCATAAAAACTCTTATACTATTATCATGGCACTAATTTCATGTATCCACATAATCAACATAAGCATTATGGATGAGATGATGTCAAAATACTTGTTTATTCATCATGTCTTCCATATGAGGGACATGCTCAAAGTTATCCCTAATTTTACCACTAATGATATTTAGTAATTTAAATAACACAGTAGAGATCATATACTTATCAACGATTTAATTATTTTTATATTAATTTTTATACCCATACAAGGGAAAATCATAATATTTGTTGAAAATTTTCTTTCCATGTTGACAGTTTTTCGTAAATGCCCTATGAAGAATAAAAAACAATCCTTAGTGGATGGAAACCTGAGATAGTTTCATGTTTGTTTATAAAATTTACTAATATATGAAAATATTGACCACACACATGAAAGTACTAAGAAAGAAAATCTTATAGAGACAACCCTAATATAAAGAAGAACAATTTTCATTGAGGACGCGGTGGTGGTAATAGTTCCTCCTCTATATTGGATATTAATTTTTATTTTCTATCCATGATGAATCACTGTTTTAGTTACATTAATTATTTTCAAGGTGGTTGTGGTGTAGAAAATACACCCATCCTTATTAGATCAGGCTCATATTTTTAAGAGGTGGTAGTTTTCCCTATAATAAAATTATATATTTTCCTTGTCTTTATATATTTTTATGCCAAACATAGTGACTTGTTAGGGTGAAGGATTATTTCAATTGAAGTACCCTTTATGTTTATAGGCCTTTCACATGATGTATAGGATACATTTCTGATTTCTTGATCATCATAATGAAATAAAAAATATATGGATATTATATTTAGTAATAATACAGATTACCAACATAGGACATGTACCAAATGAAGATCCTAATCCTTCAACTTATCTTAATTAGATAATTTTATAATTTCCACTTCCGGATAAACATGGCTAATCTGTGAGAGGGGAGAAGTGTAGATCTCCATGCTCTCCAAAACCCTTGATATGTTGGGAAAATGGGGATTATATGATTATCTATTATAGTGTATTCAAGTCATTTTTACAATCATGTAGGAGGATATTATAGTATTTTTAACCCATGTATTTTAATACCAGTGAGAATGAAATGAAATCAAGTTAGTGAAAAATATATCTCAACACATTAATGTTTTTGGTGTACTCCATGTAAGAATTATGTTCCACCTTGATATAAGAGAGTATCTCGTAGTCTCCATTATATATAATAAAAACACACCTCTTGTAAAATCATAAGAATGACTTATCTTAGGGGCTCTAATTTCATGAACCTGACTGGTATTTTCCCTTAAAAAATCCCTTCCTTAAGATCGTAGAAATATTTTCACCATGAGTATGGGAAACAACAGTTTGATCTAATCATATAGGTAATTTTATATTATATTATCAAGGATTAAAATAATTATTATAATATCATCTAATTTATGAAATGTAAAATGATATTTGGTTTTTATGATGACCATCTCCTTAGAATTTCCTTTAAATTTGATGCAATTTATTGAATTAGTCATGAGAACCTAAGAGAAGTTAACATTGATATATCGATCTCATCTCAATGTAATGGCTGCCTTTAAATGGTTATATATGTAGAGGACCTTTGTGTTGGTATATGTTTCCACTATGGAGTGGACCATCATAATAAACACCATCTTAAGGACCTCCATGGGAAATCTTTATATGATAATGTTCGAGACCTCTATGGCTAGTCATCAAGGGAGGACGTCAAGGTATTTTAATATATTTACCATTAGGGGGATATTTATGTGGATATAATTTTTTCCTTTTATTTGTGAATATATTAAGATTTTATGGGTATCTATAGATATATATTGAAGGGACTCTAGAGTATCAATGTTGATTAAGGATGGTCGACAAGACTACACTTCAGATATTTGATACCCTTGAGAGTAATCCTATATCATTGTGTATGGATGACTAGGGACAAAACCTCAAACATTATCAGAGTCATAAAATGTAAGAGACAACAATAGTTTATAGGGACAATTGGAAAATATCCCTTGTTTTTAATTGAAATATATTTAAGGATATCATTAGTGAAAATAGAATATTTATATGTGTCTTGAAAATTTTGGAATGACTGGGTTAATGAGGGTTTTTTAGTAGTAAATCAATGTTAGATTATCCCAAAGGGCATCTTGGGTATGCAAAAGAAAATATTTCTCTCCATTAGTGAGTACTATGGGGATATATTGAATGGTTTCATACACCTAGCTAAGAATATCAACCTTAACATGAGTTATATGTTGTACATTCTTCTAATCGTATTTTTTGAGGGTGGGTATAAAAGCTAACATTGAATTGATTGTTATGGGATTTTGATGAAATCTAGTGATGATGTATTGTGAGTATATTATAGAATTACTGTTAGGATAAGATGATGAAATCTGGTAGAAATTATTCTTATACAGGATATAATGATGATCCTCATGAATGGGAGGGGGAACATTGGCCTTCACATTAGTATCATGTGTGATATGTCGATGACATGGAAAAGTGTTTGAAAGATCATGGATTCAGGATTTTTCTTCTATTGGATACAAAATTATTCTTTTGAAATAATTTTATTACTTCCATGATAGAATAGAATACATAAAAAACAAGGGAATCAATACAGAAATCCTCTTTGGTATGTGTGGAATACAAAAGTAGTTCTTTTATGTGGGTGATAATATAAGAACTCTCTAATTTTCTTTTCCAAATGTGATAAGGTAATGGAATTCCCATGCAGGATAAGTGGTGAAATGCTAATTGGTGTTTAACATATAGATTTACCATTAAAATACATATGATGTTACTAGGCCATAGTAGTAGGCATATTGATGGAGGTTTGAAATTCTATATAAAACACCATTTGTTCTTAGGTTATTCTAAAAAGATTTGATAATGAGTTTAAGGATATAAGATAGTTCACCTAATTCAGGGGTCCACTATACTTAGTAATACTTCTTCCTAAGAAAGATATTATATGTTACAAAGTTAGTTACTCCCAATAATATACTTCTAGGATTTTATGATATGTTATGTTCACGTGTATCAAACGGAAACAATTGATAGTAGAAGGGGGTCTTTTAGTATTTTATTTAAAATGTATTAGAATATAAAAAAACTCATCTACTATCACATTATAATGGTAATGAGAATATTGCTACTATATTTAGAGTATATCAAAGTAGTTTTATATGGCTACACTCTCCACCTGCATTTTCACTATCCTGCATTGAAAGGAAAACCCCTGAATCTTCTCCCAATATTGAATTTCACAAGATGTCTCCAATATTATGATGTACCCACTATGATTTCATTCACTAATTAGATCATTTTCACGTCGGTGTTATTGTTTCTAGGTTTAGCGTGATGTCCTCCATGTTAAAAATTACCTAGCCCTCATTATCCATGATGCGTTCATCAAGCGCCTCAGTTGGATGGTAGAAAAAACCCGACGAAATTTAGTGTTTTAATAGAATTATACCAAGAGGTTGACATGAGATTATGTGTAGCATGATTATTCTATTAGGATTGATGAGAGATTTGTCTTTTCCTTTAAAGTTCTTATTTGGATCAATGATCAGAAATAATAAAAACCACCAGTCCATCATCACAATAAAGAGAAAATTAGAACTATTACTTACACTAGTTAATATATGATGTATATATAAACATTGTTTTTGTGACATAACACATTTTGGAATTATATCATGATAAATTTAATAAAAAATTCATAATATAATTAATCTATTTTTCAATAATGGATTTTACATCAGCCACTCAATTTCTGAAATAAAATAATCCAGATGATTTTTCCATTAAATAGGATAAAAATTCCAATGGAAATCTATTTTTAGGACATTAAAAGTGACACAATGGTTTTCTTTTTCCTTGTTTATTAAAATTTTAGGCCATATAACCCATTTGAGAGGAATTATTTCTGACTCTATTATATTTTTATGACATGTTTATGACTCATTAAAAACTCCCAATGTGGGATTAGATACCTTTTTATCTATTGAATTGATCAAAATCATGTGTTGACATGACCATATCTATCAGTCATAAGTTCTATATATTTAAAATATTACTTGATTATGATATATTTAAAGATTCATAATTGTGTTATATGAATTTATCTCAACATATAGATGTAATAGGTTTGTGGATTTGGAATTGGTCTCCCAAGATGGGATCTATGTTTAGTCAAAAATTCTCTAATGTCTTTTTCTATTTCGTTATGTTTTTAAAATCAAAAAAATTCCTTAATTATATTTTCCATCTATAAGATTTTTTTTATGAAAATCCTATTATAATTGGAATCATCTTATTTAACCATTTTTATAACATATTCTAATTTTGTTCTCGTATGATATAATGGATACTAGCACAAATCATTTCCTTAATGAAACTAAAAATACAGAATTTCTCAATTTTGATTCCTTAAAAACCAAGAATCTATTTATCTCAGAATTTTGAATATGATTTATAGTTCCATAATCTGATTCTCTAAGATTTATGAATCTGATTCCATATGTTTCTCAATTCCAATTCACTAAAAAATGTGAATTTGATTAACATTTTCTTAATTCTGAATGGTCTATATTTTTTAATTGGATTCTCACTTCCTCAATTTCGATTCATACATATTTAAGAATCCAATTTTCATTCTTTCTCAATTCATATTGTTAATAGTTCTCAGATCTGATTCTCATAGTTCCAAATTTGATTCACCTTTTTTTAACGATTCAATTTTATAATTTTTATAAAGTCACTATATTTCTTTAATGTAATGATTCATGTAATTGGATTCACACCCACTTAATTTTTGCCATTAAATTTTCTAATACTAAACAATGTTATGTAATTTATTATTATTTGAACATTTTATGTGCCAGCTATATAGGTCCCACTAAAAGTTTAGGAAAAATGTGACAGTTGTAGGAAAATTTGATATTTTATATCACATATATAAATACCAGGTCATTTAGACAATCTAACAACTTTTTTATTTAGAGACACATGAGAGCTCTGCAAAAAACATGATTTGTGCGAAAATCCGTTATGTGATTTAGTTGTGAAAAACATATTCAACATACCTAAAATATTCATTAATATTTGTTCTTCTAGTGAGACACTGATCATTGGTGATTACAATTGAGGGCTTATGAGGCTAGGAAGATAGTGGTGTCGATCACCTTATAGATCATAGGCTTGTGAGGATGGCAATATAAACATCGATATTTACATATAGGGCTTACCCTGGTGTTAGAAAGATAGACTTTCTTGAATGTATAAATCATGGGAACTCTATCAATGGTTTTTGGGTAACCGACCCTTTTGCGAAAAACATTTTACTCATTACATGCACATTAAAATTTTGTTGCAATTTGTAACACTTAGAATGTGATTGTTATAATTTTTTTATCTATGATTTATGATTCTACACACTTTAAGGTAGAATAATGTTTAGGTATACCTATGTGATTATTTTATTTCAATAATCATATTTATCTGGACTAATGGGGTTTTCCTTAATATTTCAATCAATGGATTAAGGGAATATAATTTGTTTAACATTGTTAAAAAAAAGTTTTATTAGGGTTAAAAAAATAAATGTTTTTATACCTAAAATTCACATCCTCCTCTTTCAATTGATAATCTACATCTATATTTTGATCCTACAATTAGTATCAGAGGAGGTCTTTTTGGTACTGATAGTTACACATAGTATCAAAGTATGGTAATCACTTATGTGATTACTTATTATTTCTATATATTTTCAAGTTTCTCTTAATTTATCTAATAAACTTTTTGTTTATAAAATTTTATGACGCCAACTTGTAATGTAGAAAAAGATTTTTTGTATAACTCTTAATATGGCATGAACGAGTATCAGATCCAATGAAAATCAGTATCCCACAAGACCACCAATCTTTAATGGAAATCATTATGAATATTGAAGAAATAGAATGAATTTTTTTTTGTCAACAATGGTGTGGATACCTTGTTTATTCTTACTAGAGATTAAAAAAATCTTTATTATGAATTTAAAACATTTTTTAATCAAGAGAATCTAGAATAAAAACTAAAAAATAATTTATGAAATACCTTTCATTGTTCAATGACATGGAATATATACATCCAAATATCATCTTTTAAAACTTTTAATATAATTTTTAAGAAACGGGAATTTAAAAATTTGGCATTTTAAATGTTATTGAGACTAGAATAGCCATGCTCAGAGCAGATTATCATGGTTTTGTTTTTCCATAAGAAGAACCTATAGTCAATGTTCATAAAATATTTATGAATATTGTGAATAGTGTACAATCAAAAATATAAAATGGATAGATGATGATATTATTGTAGATATGATAATAGATATCATGACTAATGAACGAGGATAAAAGAAAAATACTATGGATGATTCAAGGAAATTCACAACTATTACTCATGATGAATTATTTGGAACTCTTTTATAACATGAGAACATATTAAAGAGAGACGCAAATAATAAAAAGATGAAAAATTGGAGTGTTTCTTTAACTACTACATTAAATCATATAAATTCCAAAACATCTGAGAAAGTTGCTAAGTCAACAATGCCTAATAAATTTATAGTTTTGTAGGATTCAAGTTATACTGATCAATCAGAGAATGAATTATCCAATATTTCTAAATGGCTGAAGAAGATTGTAATAAATAAGTATTTCTAATTAATATATATGAAAAATTATAGGAATGATAAGAGAGACTTTATAGTCACATCTTATGAGTGTTTGAAATAAGTAAACATCGGTCGTGGTTTTGAAAAGTATATATGAAATGATTGTAAATATAAACATTTTGAAAGGAATTAGAAAAGGTAATACAAGCCTATGGGAAATAATTTTTTTTAAAGAAGAATGATTCATGGAGTGCATGTGGTGGAGATTCATTTGATGAATCCTAAAAACTAAAAACATTTGGATAGAAGAATATTGATGTTATTTCTTGAATACCAATTGAAAATTAGTGTTTCATGCAAAAGGTACAAACTGATGAATCCCAATGAAATATATCTTTAAGTGATAATTATCCCAATGAAGAACATTATACTTCAATAGATGAAGAATCTTCCATAGAAGAAGTGTAATGGCCCTTATTTTCCATATATTTTTTTTATTATATGGATTTATTTGGAGACTGTGAAATATGACAACATGCAATTCTGAGGCTCAGAGTTACCAGAATGATCCATTGAAGTTTTATTGAACATTAAATAATGTGATTTTGTGTTTTTCTTGAAAAAATGGAATAACTATAAAATGGGTGCCAAGATCAGAAATATGAGGGCACCGTTGCATTTAAAATGGTGGGTTTACCCTAAGCGCCAATTATGTTTAGTCGGGACATCCCTCATGTGAGAAAACACAAAAATGGCATAGGTGTAAATAAAATAATTATATAAAGTTATTTTATTTTTCAAATTCTTATAACTCACGAATGGTGACTCGAATAAAAAATATGTGACCATCGCTGGGCTCGTGAGGGTATGATTTCATTATGTAGATACTAACATTGGCCGCTGTGGGCCAAAAATGGATGTTAGTTTTTGTCCGTAAATAATATAATTAAGTGAAAATTATTTTATCATTAAAATCCCTAAATATTAAATGGTAAATAATATTAAAAATCTGAGAGTACCAATAAGTTCGTTGGGTGCGTGTTTCCCAGACCGGCGTGGGTCGGGGGTGACCGTAATTGATTTCAGAACCATTTTTTATAGTACGTTCAGTAAAATTGTGAGCAATGTTTTCTAACTTCTGAAACAGTGCTCGGATTAAAAATTTAAGGGCAATGTTGAGCTTGTAGTTACAAGATTTTCTAATGGGAGGATTGTCTTTGACCATAGTAGGTCAGGTGAAAATTTTATTTTTGGGGTCTTTTAAAAGATTAATAAAATAACCTTTTTGTTATTTTATTTTGTTTTTTCCTCCAATGGACAAATGGCGCTAGTGGGATAAGTGACATATCAAGCCAATAAATGTATTGACTCTTCTTTTCCTATAACCGCACTATTTAGAATTTGGGAGGTTAATTAAATAAATGAATATCATTAATTCCCAGAGCATTGCATACTCTTTCTCCTCTCCTATTTATATAGAGCTCGGGGAGGGATGTTGGTATAACTTCACCAAGCAACGAAGCCTTGGAAAACTACCTAAATGACAACCACCTAGAGGATGAGACTATTTCTAGCAAGCGGTGAAGAGCTCCACCGAGTCACAAACCAAAAACAAATACGAAGGATATTTTGTCAACCGTTGTCAGCGGACGTCTCTTCTAGGTAGGGGGTTTTGTTTAAAGATTATCTAGATGATTCCTCCTTGCTTAACTGCTTGGTATCATGTTAACCCGGAGGGTGAGGGCCAAAGGAACAAGGCACAGACACTCCATAGCTCCTCTTAAGTTGCGTTCTTCAGGGAAGGTTTCCTTAGGTTGACATAAACGTGGAATATAGGGTCACTATATGAAGGCGGTAGTAGAGAAGAGTCGTAGGCGTAGTCCGCGCCATGTATAGACCACATGTGTGTGTCTGGTGGCCCGCGGAAGAAACCACCAGCATGACAGGCCGATGGTGGATAGAGGGGACCCATTGAAACTAGCATCAGTTGGTGGAGGGTGGAACACAATGGGAAGTAGAGACAATTGTAGATTCCCATCCCAAGTTGGCTGCACAGGACCAAGGGCGGTGCCCGTAGGCGTCACCGTCAGTACGAAGCAGCCACGGCTAGTGGTCTGCAGTAGGATGAGGTGGCGCAACCCCACGCCACTCCACGCAGGATAAAGTTGGTTTTCCAAAAGACCAACCGATAAATGAGGTTGGGAAGCACCCCACTAGCTGGTGAACACCCCCACAACTGTGGGGCCAGCAGACACAACGGTCTGCCTTTGTGCGGACCGAGCTAGCGGGGGTCGGGCCAACCGTGGCCAGGGCCCGCGAACCAAATCGGGCTGACCCTGACGGGATAGACCATGCAAACTAGACCAACCAATAGTGGGATAGACCTTGATGGGGTTTGAGAGACCCATAGACCCATTGTATCGGGTCAGCCTTACCGAGTAGAGTTGGGCACAGAACAAAGTGGTACCTGAATAATGAAACACTTGTAAATTATATGTTATGACTGTTTTACATGACATCAGTGGAATTGGGACCCCTTTTGGGAGGTGTAACCTTTGGAACATTCTGGAATGCCTGACCAAGTTGGCCCGGACAAAGGTGTGATCACTCCCTTTTCACGGAAAGGGGTGTAATTAACATACCTGGAATCTGACTGAAGCACCGTATGTGGCATAAGGACCCATGTGAAAAAGAGATCTTTTGGAGATTCTATAAGTGAGTTTTGATATATTTTAACCTACAACCTGGGTTTTAACATACTTGAATCCAATCGGTGCATCAGCAGTAAAATTCTAATAACGCACAGAACGGGCGTCTGATTGATGCATTCTCTGTTGCGTTGGAACCCTTATGATGTGACAGATCATTGAGTTACTTATTCAATGGACTTCATGGAGATTGAGTTATTAACGATTGATTGAGGAGAGGATCATCCCAACATCAAGAGTTCTTAGGTCAGGAATGTAGTGGGTGTGTGTGACATGAAGAAAGAACAATGATCCTGTGTGGGTCAGAATCTAATGATCCTGTATGGGTTAGCACTCAGCGATCCAGTATAGTTTAGTGCATACCGATCCTATTTGGGTCAGCCCTCTGAAATATTGTGTTGGTCAGTGCATACCAATCCTATTGGGTTAGTAGCGTGGGCTCTTGATAGAATATGATGATGTAGTGATATGTCTAATCATCTGTACTTACGTACATAAGTTATAAACCTAATGTGAGCTAAGTATTTACCTTTGAGGTACTTTTACCATCATGGTGTCACCTTCATGGTGTTACCTTTTTGGTATACTTACCTGATTGGTGTTACCTTTGTGGTACTCTTACATTCATGGTGTTACCTTCGTGGTGTCACCTTTGTGGTACTCTTACCTTTGTGGTGATACCTTCGTGGTGTTACCTTTATGGTATTCTTCCTTCATTGATCAGTAGTCAGAATTGCTTAAAGGTTGGAGCCTTATGCTTTATCATGTGTGGGATGTGTATATTTTGATAGTGTAAGTATATTAATTGGCATATATGTAAGTAGATTTGATGACAGGTGTGTACTTGTGAATTGGGTTTTTCATTGTAGTTTTTCCTTTTTGGAACTCTAAGAGACCATCAGGTGTCTCAGGGTCCCTTCTGAGTATTTTTATACTCACCCCTACACGGTCTAGCCCCGTACATTGTTTTTTCTTGTAAAAACAACATGAAACATTGATCGAGGATGAGGTACCAAGTGTTGGACAGTGCATAGAGGAGGACTATTTGATGTGACATGACGTAGGGATTGCTGATCGTGATCTATACCTACCGTTCTAATAGGATCCTTAGTGGATGTTCTTGGAGCTGTTTTCCTTTTCGGGGATACTTTTACTTTTCTATTGGGCTTTTATTCTAGACCCTTTACATTCAGTACACTTTTTACTATATTAGTTTACTTTGTGGTTGCTTCTTGATGTGTTCTTGGATCGTGTGATTGTATAGGTTGACAAGAAATTCCTTCATGTTATAGGGATAAACCTTTCTGATGCTTGTCGTCAACTGCTTTCCTATGAAAGGAGAGATTGGGGTAGTAATTGAAAGGGCCCCGGGGGATGGGTCATGACAAGAAGATAATTATTTAAATTTATTGGATGAATTATATAAGTTTTCTAAGTTTCTTGTAAATGGAAATTGCAAGATCAAAAAGAAACATGAAAAGAAAAATTCTAGAATAATTATTTTCTTAAAAGATGCATTAAATATTTCTAATGATCTTAATATAAAATATTTCTAAATTTTTTCTATTTAAATTAACATTGAGGATGTTAATTCAGAAATGGATACAATAACAGAGGATTCATAAAAAGTTATTTATGATAAAAATGATTTAGAGACAAACTCCAATACTAAGACAAATACATTTAAGGATAATAATTTTTTAACTAGAATAAAATCTGAAATATTTTATCTTAAGAAACACTTGTCAAATTTTACCTCTGGTATAGAATAAATTGATAAGATTTACTCACAAATTAATTTTTTGGGTAATATTATTATAATGGGTTACTCTCACTCAAAACCTATTTTCAGTCACAACTATTTTGTTATAAAAGTGACTCCTTCTACACTAAGTGTCAATGTGGATGTCACTGAGAGAATAATTGTTTTTTATAATTTACTAATCCGTATGATTTCATCATTCTCACATTTCTATGAAAAATTGGATTCATAATATGTTATTTTATATCATTTATGGATCTAATAATGTTTGGATTTTCAAAATCTAATTGTTTGTTTTTAGTAAAACAAAAAAGGTTCCAACAACAATACATGGTACATGAATAGTGAATGTTCTTGGAATATGACTAGTAAAAGAAACATCATTGGAAATATTATCATGATAAAATGTGGAAGATTAAAATTAATAGATAATTATCAATGAGTAATTGTTGTTATAGGTAACATTGTTCTTCTTGGAAAAGTATTTATTTAAAATGTTTTGTTGGTGAATGGTCTTAAGCACAACCTTTTAAGCATAATCCAACTAATGATGAAGGGTACCTTATAAATTTTATTAATGATAAATTCTTAGATCACAATTCAAAGGATTAATTCATTCTATCTTTCCATCTGCATTATAATGTCTGTACACTTAACTTAGAAAAACATAGAAACCAAGAAATACATTGCCTTAGTGCAATAGAAGATCAATTATTTTTGTAGAATATAAGACCATGACTCAGTAATGTTAAGAAAAAGTGAAAAATATATAATAAAATACATGTTAATGATTTCTCATATCATATATTTGATTCTCCAAAAGTCATTGACCCTAGTCAATATAGAAAAAAACATACATCTATCTTTAAATCCATAAGTAATGTCTCAAGTACTGCTGCATTACAATTACTGCTCGTGAACTAAGTTGGTACTACACAAATTAAATGTATTGGAGGTAAATATTACATATTCTTTTAGTTGATGATTATAGTAGATTAACATGGGTCTATTTTCTAGAAAAAAATTCTGAAGTCATTTCTTATTTTATAATTTTTATAACTGAAGTTAAAAATTATCAAAACCTTCAATTGATAACAATTTGTAGTGATCACGGTGGTGAATTTGAAAGTTCAGAATTTGAAATTTTTTATAGTAAGAATGGAATTAATCATAATTTCTCACCTCCAAGAACTCATAAGATAAATTTTGTTGTTAAAAGAAGAAATGAAATTCTTTTAGAGCTAATAAGAACCATGTTTGGTGAATACTCAATTGCTAAACATTTCTTTTCTGAATCTATTAGTACTTCTTGTTACAATATAAATCAAGTTTTAATAATTCCATTTCTTAATAAAACACCTTATGATTCATGTAAAATCTAAAAAACAAAAGTTTCATAGATTAATGTATTTAGATGCAAAAAATTCTTTTTTAATTTAAAAGATAACATACCCAAATTTGTATCAAAATATGAGGAAGGTATATTTTTAGACTATTACACTACCTCTAAGGATTAATGTGTTTAAAAATAACAGTTGTACTGTTGAAAAAAATTACGTTTTTTGTTTAATGAAATTAATATTTTTTAAATAACCTCAACCTATATCTTTGGATGTGTTTTTTAAAACTGATTATCTACCTTTGATAGACGTATCTTTTAATTAGGATAATACTTAAGAAAATGTTTCTTAATATTTCACTCCAGCAGAATATCTACCCTTTCTTGATGAATAATTTTTGCAAAACCCAAATTAGTTTTTTCTATGGAATCAACCTAGTGATAGAATCATTGGTGACATAAATCAACACTTTTGAACTTTTATCTATTTAAGAATATAATTAGAACATCTATAGGTTCATTACCAATTAGAACATAAAAGTACTTATGAAACTTTAAGTGATGAAGAGTAGGTAAAGACAATGCAATATAAACTAAAATAATTAAAAAGGGAAAAAGTTTTGACCTTGGTTGAAATACTTAAAAACATCCATTTTTGGAGTGAAATGTTTTTTGAGAAATATACATGATGAAAATGGATTCATAGCAAGAAATAAATAATTATTAGTTCCTAAATTATATAATAAACAAGAAGGAATAGATGATGAAGAAACATATGCTCCAATAACTATACTTGAATCTACTTTATTTATAATAGCCTTTGTAGAAGTCCTTAATTTAAAACTTTTTATAATGAATGTGATTTGTTCTTTCCTTAATGGATATGTTCAAGAGTATGTTTTTTAACAACCTCTTATTTTTGAAGACACAAAACATCTTCAATATGTTTTTAATCACAAAAAATATGTATTCCTTAAACAACCCCTAGATCATGGTATAATATAGTTACAAGATTTTAGTTAGAAAAAATTTTTTTTATGGGAACTACTTATCCAAACCTTTTTATAAATAGAGAGAACAATATATTAATTTTTCAAATCTATGTTATGGCATTATATTCAAATTGACTTAGCAATCCTTAACTGATTCATTTTCAAATCTGCCGAAATATGTTCTTGAAAGGAGAATTATCGGTGATTTAACATTTTTCCTTGGTTTTAAAATTTCTCAAAAACTATAAGAAACCTACATATCGAAAAATAATAATATAAATGATCTTATTAAAAATTATGGGTATGATAACACTAGAATATTAAGTACTCTAATTGGTACCTCAAATACTCTTGATCATGATTGTGCTACAAAAGTATTGGATCAATCAATATTTTGATTTATAATAGGAAGATTAGTATACATGACATCTAGTCATCCAGAAATAATGTTATCAGTATGATTTTTTATTTGATATCAATCAAATACAAAAGAATCACATTTAAAAGTTGTGAAATGAATATTTCTCAATTTATAGGAAACTATAGATTTATGACTTTTCTATTCTTCTGGAAATGATTTTTCTTTTAAAACAATTATATTCTTACTTTTGTGGTTGTAGAATGGATTGGAAAATTTAATTTAGATCATTTCATTTATTATGAGATTCATTAGTTTCTTGGTCATGTAACAAACAACACTTTGCAGCACTTTCCACTACTGAAGCTGAATATGTGGAAGCTAGAAGATGTTATTCTCAAGTGTTGTGGATGAAACACAAAATCACTAATTATGTAATGGGTTATATGAAAACATAGATACTATATAGTAACACAACTTCCATTTCACTAAAAAAAATCACGTATATCACTCTCATGCAATGAACATAGATATTAGGCACTAGTTTCCTTGGGATCACACACTTAAAGGTGGTATCATTTTATAATTCATTAGAATCCATGATTAACATTCAAATATTTTCAAAAACCATTACCTTTTGATATATTTGAATAAATTTAAAAAAATTAGGAATGATAATTGTATTCTAATCATTCACATACACAATTCGTTTAAATTATCTATTAACATTAAAATACTCTTTTATATAGGTGGAGTATACTTGATTTCATATATAATTTTCTTTTTCAAAACCTAAATTCTTTTTTGGGAACCTATAAATAGTTTCTAGACTCTGATAAAACGTTATAGAATATACCATTTGTAAGAAAAATATTGTGAGACATTAAAAAACCTTCTGAGAACTCTGACATGTACTTTATCTTACATATTACTTCTTATCTCTCATTTTTATTCTTTGTTATTTCAATTTATTTTGAGGAAAAACATCAATAGATTTGTATTTCAAATAATATGTTTCATTTTTTTAAAACATCAATGATAAGAACCTATAAAACTATCTTCATCTTAATCATAACTATAAGATTAAATCAGCTCAATATCAACTATTTGATCTTATATGGAACCTGAAATGTCACAATGATGCCTATATAAAAGAGGGACCACCCCATGTACCACATAACTCTCTATCTTTTCTCTCAAGTTGATGTCACCCTTAACAGTCTTCATTCAAATTTCCAAATCTCTTTCTTATGTTTTAGATGTCTTTGTCAATATCTTATCAGAATGCAATGGCTACCAAAGTATTCATGGATTGGTTAATTTAAAGGGAAATTTTATCTTATCAAAATTTATACCTTATTTTTGATTCTTTAATAAGAAAGACCATAATTATTCAAAGGGGTATTGTCTTCCAATAATAAAGGATAACAATATCCATGTATGCAAAGTTTTTAATTGATTTTTACGAATCAGTTGAATTCATCAATGATGGTGGAAATAATAATATTACATTTATGACATGTGGAAAAATATATTCTTCATATTATATGAAATCCACAGATATCCTTGTTATAATGTATGATAGTGAAGATTACTAACCATCTCATAAGCTTCCTGATTAAAAAGGATCATTTAACATAGTTAAGACTATTGATTTCTTGGGTCTATAGGGATTAAAGAAGCCCAATATTTCCAAACATTAAACTAAGAACATAATCATGGAATTATGGATGAAGGGTTTATAAATTCCAAGAAAATGAGACAATGACACCTTGAATATAAAAGAGATCATCATTATGGAATTTCTCATTAATCTAAGGATAGTTTACCTAGTTAAGTACATCATTCTCACTATCATTAAGTTAGAGGATGAGTTGATCAAGTCTCAAATCCTCGTGTTTTTAGTAATCTAATCAAATATTATATTAAAATGTTTGAACTTGTGCAATTTACCTTGAAACTTAATGCCAAATAATTACAAGATTTCTCTTTTTAAATGATGACACACCTAAAAGTATGAAATTAACTTTTATTGCTAAGAAAAATCTTTTTGTGGAATAATCTAGAAAATTTTGGGAGGTTACTGAAAGCTCTAAGAAAAATTAATTCGAGCCTAAGAAAATAATGTCTCAAGCCTTGGAACAATAAAAAAACTCAAGCATCCGAACCACCAGAGACGAAGAAATAGAAATCCTACACAGATGATGTTGAAGTAAGGTGGATACAATACATGGAGTAAAGGATAGAAAGAGATTCAATCATTGGGATAATCCCTGTTGAGGAAAAATCATTTAAATTTCAAGCATCCAAAGAACATAAAAAATAAGATAAGGAAAATAATCTTAAGAAAATGAAATCAGATGCTGAATATTTTCGTAAAGAAACTGAACATCCTCAGAACACAAATGATATGGTAGTATTAACTCCAAAAAATAAAGGTAAAGTAGTAGCCTCAGGATCAGTTCCGATTGTTGAAGAATAATACCAAGAAATAGATAAAGATAGTGAATATAAGGAATGCGAGGAAAAAATATAAGAAATCGGATAAACCACAACGTAATTTCAATTATACATGTTATGTATAAGAAAATATCACGCCTACTCATCCATGCTTACAACAGTAGAGAATCCATCTCAGAAAGACACTTTTTTAGAAAGTGAAGTTCAAAATTTTTCTTCTGATGATTAATATGACAATGAAGATGACGATGATGATAATGATGGTTGTGGAAATGATGATAATAAGGAAGTTGGTAGTGGTGGGGATAAGGATGATAAAATTATTCTTGTTTATGATGAAATGAAAGTTAGTTAGAGGATAGAGAAATCATACATAGTGAAAGATAGAGGGAAGAAAAAAATGTTGTCACATCTAAACAAGCTGTATTGGAATCAGGAAGGTCATACTCCTCTCTAGGAAAATCTTTCATTGTTCAACACTTGAAAGACATGGTAAAATCCATTCCATATTTACCAAACAATGATCCATGATTCTTAAATAATACATCCTTATATAAAGGGGAGATATTTCATTAAGTAAGGATGACAAACATATAAAGTTAGAATAAGATCTTTTGGGGGATTTCATAACCTAAGGGGGAGTAATTCATATTCATATTGAGTTATAAACCAAGGGGGGATAAGTTTTTTTATGTTCAAATATGAAGTCTTCTAGGATTAATATTCATTTCATAAATCAATGGTTTTTTCATTCCAAAAGGGGAGATTGTTATGTAAAACGTTTCCTTAGGTCTTTTTTCATTCCATTATGTTATGGAAATTAACAACACATTTCATTAATAATACATTCCATTTCAAGGGAAATTAATATGAAAAGATTATTACAGTTGGATTCAATCTCTTAAACCATTGTTTATAGTTAAGTATCTTTTTTTCCAAAAGATAGAATATATATTATAATATAGCAGATCATTACAGAAACTCATAATCCAACATTTATAAATTTCGATTACTCCAGAATCAAGAATCTGATTCTCTGAAAATTGAAAATATGATTTGAAGTTCCTTAAACTCTGATTATCTCAGCTTTGTGAATATGATTCCCAATGTTTCTAAATTTCTATTAAATCAAAAATGTAAATCTAATTCAATGTTTCTAAATTTTAAAGAGTCTAAATTCTTTAATTTGATTCTCACTTCCTCAATTCCAATTTGCATATATTTGTGAATCCGATATACAATGTTTCTCAATTATGATTCTATATTATTTTCATATCTGATTCTTATAGTTCGTTATCTGATTCCATTTAGTTTAGATATCTAATTTTATAACTTTTATAAATTCACTATATTTTTCATGATGTAATGTTTCATATAATCTGATTCATTCAAATTTAATGTTTCTCATGATATTTTCTTGTAATAATAGATGTCGTCCAGTCTATTATTATATGACTGTTGTAACTGCCTCTTGTATAGGTCCCTCTAAAATTTGAGTAAAAATATGACTGTTGGAGAGAAATTACACCATTGTAGATCACACCTATAAATACTAGGTCCTTTGAAAAAGCACATATCTTTTGGATTTAGAGGCACATGAGAGCTCTTCAAATAATCTTCATTAAAAAAAATCCTTGACATGATAAAATTTTTAATATCTTGTTCAACATATATAAAATATTCAATAGGATTTTTTTCTTAGTGAGAAACAAATTTTTGGTGATGACGATTGAGGGCTTCCGAGGATAGGAAAACAGTGGTGTCGATCACCTTATAGATCGAGTGCTTGCAGGGATATCCAAACAAACATCAATCTTCATATCTAGGGCTTACCCAAGTGTGGATAAGACAATATTTCATGAATTTATAAATAAAGGGAACTCTTTCAAAGGTGTTTTAATACTTTACTATTTAGGGTAAAATATTTTTACTCTTTAAATGTACATTAAATTTCAATAATAATTTCTACAAGTAAGAAATTGTTTCTTAAAATTTCTCTTTTATTTTAACTCTAATTTCAGATTATATATGATTTAAGGATGAATCATATTTAAGTATTCTATTTTCATTTATTATTTTGATAATAATATTTATCAATCCAAATGGGTTTTTCCATAATCTTACAAAAGATGGTTTAAGTTATTATAATTTTTTAACCTTTATAAACAACGTTTCAGTAAGGTTAAAAAAAGTTTTCAAACATATAATTCACCCCATTGTAATTGAACATCTACATCTACATTTCAATACTACACTCCAAATGTATCATTATAATGGGAATCAAAACCCTTATTCATATGTTCCACTCAACTGAAATAATCATTAATATATACATAGTTTTAAAATGAATAATCTATTTTATTTTTGAGTCATATATCCATTAAAAATGGGGTATTAGGTTTGAACCTCAGAGAGGCATCCTACTTATCCTGACTAATTATAATAAATTCCCATATAGTTTGGGTGTCTTGGTTTTAGTATATGTTATTGAACAAAACATTGAAGTTTAACATCATGTGGAATGCATGTATTTTATTCAATTTAATGTCATCTATTTATTACTCTTAGGATAAGTGTTTCTAAAGATTTTTGGTGTGGGACTTACTTGGTAATGAACCATTTTCGTATTTCTCACAATGATTATAGATTATTAATGATTTATTAGATCATAGATAATATTAAACCATTAGGTAAAACAATATAGCTAATAAGAACATGTGAGGGTA
This sequence comes from Viscum album, assembly GCA_963277665.1. Classification (NCBI taxonomy): domain Eukaryota; kingdom Viridiplantae; phylum Streptophyta; class Magnoliopsida; order Santalales; family Viscaceae; genus Viscum; species Viscum album. Next base: position 1,431,986,787 of record OY728138.1, on the reverse strand, counting down.
ATTTAGGGTGTATACATGGGTTACATGTATTCTTCAGTTTCATAAGGAATATCAAACTTTTAAGGATATGTTTTCTCATAAAAAAATATGTCCCATTAATAGTGATTTAAAATAGGACATGACCCAATGGGGATGAGTTTATGATTATTAATTGGATACAATTACATGGAAATTCACTTATTGTTTAATAAATAAATTAATATATATGTATATACATAAATGGAAAATACCCACATGAGTAACTACTAGAGATTATACACATACTCGTCATTATTGTTAGAGAAGAAACATGCAATGATGACACCCATAGATTCCAGACCTGATATATTACTCAGTTGATGGGTGGATATTGAGACATACACCCAATATGAGGACTATTAATTATCCCTAAAACATTGATTAGACCATTGGGATTTCAAACTAATGAATTAGGATTTATGATGGGAAACACGATCCATGATGGGCTTCTTGAGTATCCCTATACTAGGGACCCTTATTTCCATGGGGATACGTGATCATAACCCCTCATAGGACACCCACAATTATAAGGTATATTAGTTAAAATACTCATATCAAGTATATATATGTTCTATAGGGCACACAATGATTCCTATAACTCATTCATGTAGTTCACGATGCTATAGAGGTTGATTTATAAATTATATGTACATGGAGGAGACTCTAGGAAGGCTATGCCTAACCATATGTCTAAGGGAAGCCTTATTATTATGTATGTGGATTGAGTAAAAATATATCTTTTGATGCTATATTCATTGAAGTTTGTCCTCAATAAGTGTTAAAAATGGTTAGAAACCTTAGTTTAGGGTTGGAAGAGATGGCCTCTATAGAGAGTAGTCCTAAGAAATTATTCACCTTAATATGGGGCTCTAGAAAAATCATCACCCATGTATATGGATGGGTGATGTGTTGTACCTCATAAAAGGTAGGAATGATTTGTCACAATAGTATATTCCATGGATATGTTATCAATCAAATTATGAGGTGTGGGAAGAGATGTACACTTTTATAGAGGCCCCCAGGTATGCCTTGGGTGTGTGACAACAAAGTATATCATTTGGTTTGGTATCCTTCACCATAGTATTTTATAACAAAGGAATACATTAATTTTTGGAAGGATTCCATATTTAATGAATTTAAGAAACATAATTAATCACTATTTATAATTAATTTCATGAGGGTTTTTTGGCCAATTTATGAAACCTATATGGGAGTTGAAGAATGGGTAGCATTGTGGTACACTCAAAAGTGTGTCTCTATATCATTCCCTCTAAGGTTTCTACTAACTAATCAAGTGTTTTAATTTATATACCACTTATAACAAGGTTAAATGACTCATGAATGGGGAAATGGGTGTGTTGTAAAATCACACGTATACACCTCATGATATCAATTTGTAATATAGGTTCATCAGAATGATGAGTGAAATTATTCATCTGAAAACATAGACAACTGGGTAGGGTGACTATGGAATAAGTTAAGGGCACGTTTCCACTATATCCATCGTACCTAAAGAATATATTCCTTCTACTAAAACAAAATCCAATTGGAAAAGGGAGGAAAATACCATCATAACAGAATGACTCTCCATAACTTGATATTCCACATTAATGTGACATATAAGAATTAGAATATAATTTTTGTTTGTTACATCCATGGATTGATGTGGGGGATTTCTAAGATATTATAGTGAGTAATATGTGTGGTGTCAGTTATATATAATATTTACCCCACTAAATATTACTTGTTTCAATGTAGATATATTAAAAGGAGTTAGTAATGGGGCATTCACTATATAATTCCTCTTCTTTCCCATTAATATTTTTTAAATTCCAGTGATATAATAAGGGAACTACAACCTACCTTTTTATCCTTAAACATCCACGTAAGAAAATAAAAGGCATTACATGGAGAACCACTATGAAATAAATATCTAAAATGAGATATTCAGATAGTGAACTCAAATTAATTTTTAAATTTGGTCTCCAAACAATAATTCTATAACACTAAAATGCATAATTGTTGGAATACATGTCAACTTCACTATGGGAAAGATGTGAATTATTCTTGATTGGGATGAGTTTGATTTAATAACATTAATAAATTAGGAATCAGTGAAAATAAATATAATTATGCTTTTTCAATACAAAATATATAATGATTATCCCTTTTATACATTTTCCCTCATCTTGTTTTGTGAGAGAAATTACTATATTCCAATTAGTGGAACATGTATCTACATAGTATATGTAAACATAAACATCTATTTCTTGAGATTTAGAATGTTCCTAAATTAGAGATGCGACAATATATTTTTAATCGACAAGGGAATCTAATACTTAGTGTATAACTAGAATAATATAATCATACTTGTAAATGTCATAAGTTTGGATCAAGGGTCTCTATATTCAACATAATAGCTATAATAATCTTGAGATTTGGGGGATGAAGTTGATTTTTTTTCTCATTCTCTATTTAAAAATCAGAATACTCATTAATGATGATTTAATTATATATTTTAAAAAATTAGTTCTTCATTCATGATGTCTAATTACCAATGTAGGTTTTGATATAATAATATTGATTATCATATTTGATGATGATCCACATGTTTTTCTTTTTGTGATTATTTTAAAATTTAATATTTGTTATCAAGTTCTATTTTTTACACTTTTAATTGTGATAATAACCCAGCGTACATAATAATAAATGGTCCATACAAATTGGTTTCTTGTAATATTGTAAAAAAACTTCCATTATGGGTTAATAATTTATCATTAGTTTGATTCACATCATGTATGAATTTATTCTATACATGTTAAGAAATATATAAAGAATAAAGAATTTTTTTTAATAATAAAAATATATTATATGAATTGATAATTTATCTTTAAACATGTGGTGCTACGTTCCCCCCGCCCCAAATAAGTTTGTATCCTCACATTTTGAATTATCTATCACATATGAAAATTATTGAAAACATTTATAATACTGAAAATATTGATGGTGGTAACTGATGTATTAATTCAAAATTCTTTTATCATCAATAGTGAGTTTCTCTTCAACCATGTGAGGTTAACACCCCTTGTGATTGGATTTTAAGAAACATATATAGGAAGTCATATCTAGAAAAATTTTATAGTCAAACATGGATTGATAGTTTATCATTGATTAATTTAGGATATGTTGTGTGATTTATGTTCCCGTAAAATTAATATTTAATCTATATAATGTGATACAATCATGACCAAAAATGATATCAAATTCCACTAATGAGAGATTAATAAGATTTTACAAAAGTACATTCCCAAAAAAAAATTATCATAGAAAGGTTAATAAAATAGAATATAATAATCATATACATAATTGTATTCAATAACAATTTAATTCATAGTTAATTGAGTGGTGAATTGATTATTATAGAAACAATTATAGATAAAATGTAGTGGGTATAACCCAAAACATTGAAGATGTTGTTAGTTATTGGGTATATGGGTGTACTTGTAAGACTTACCTTTTGCAACCCTATTCATTTTTTGTAATTGTATAGTCATTCTATTTATCTACTAGATTAAGTATATTTTTTTTTTATCATAATTTGCCTGTGGGTAAGGGTGTTGAGTTGAATTATTTATAACCTCCATGAACATGAAGTATTTATGTGTTATTTTGGAATTGGGGTGAGGTTCAATTCCATCTATCTTTTTGTTCCACCTCTTCTGATAATAATATAGTTTAATCACTTGATGGTTAACACTTTCAAATATGAAACATTTTATTATTCAATTGGGGAAATTTTATGTGTATATCTAACAACATTTTTGGTATGTTGGTTTTTAATTTTCATTCCCCAATGTGATTTATAATTGTAGTTTCTTTATTAGTCTATTTTTATTTTATTCTCTCCCAATCATGATAATAATTAGATGTTCCATTTTTTCCATCTTTAGAGAACATCGAATAATTTCATTATTTCATTAAAAATAATTTATTGATAATTCTTTTGTGATAATTTCTATTCAGAAAATAAAGAAAAATGGTGTTTTATTTTATTATAAATGATAAAACAAGAATAAAACTTTGAATTCCCTATAATTTATTATTTATCAGTAAAAATGTTTTCCTATAAATTTATCTTTATATAAAATAATTATCTCAGGTTTTTTGGGGAAGAGTCTATGTGGGAATTGTTTTATGAAAATTAACTTTTTAATAATCGTAAATTATATTCCGGGTTCGGTACCACTATTACCAACCTTCACATCGTAAATTCTAATAGACTAAAATAGCCATTACATTCTTTGACATATATATATAGTTAAATATTTATTACGCTATGTTGAACCAACTCATAGTAATTAGTGTTTTGGTTGTCCCACTGGCAAATGATGGTAATTGATACATGATGGACTAAATAACCCATTTATCTTTCTATAATATGTTCAAAATCTCATCATTGTTAATGTTGTTACTCTTAACCTATGATATAATTTCATTAATGGTTTTTAATCCATCTTCCATCCCATTTTGTTTCTTATTAAGGAAATCACCTCATTTTCTATCATAAGCATTATTTACTCATTTAATTCTAGTTATAACCATTTAAATAAATCTAAATGTTTTAAAATTATAATTAATACATAATTCATTTTAAAAATAAGAGTAAATTATCTTATGATTATGGTAAATCACTTTTAATATGGACATATATATAGAAACATCATTTATTTGTATGATAAATTCATTTCAACTAACAAATATTTAGACCATCATACTATACTTTTTATTCAACCCATATTTTCCTATGTTATGATATCATATAATTCATAACCTAATCCCCAGTATTCAGAACACCCAGTTGTAATACTATCATATAAAACCCTTGAATAACATTTATATATTTTCAATCATTTACATAAAATAAAAAATACTTCCCATAAATAAAAATTCATCGAGACTCAACAACACTTGTGTGGTATCAGAAAAGGAAATAAAGTATAGGTGTAATAGGTGTTAATTTAGGTGGTATTGTCTAGGCTAAAAAACATTGGGTCGATGCCACTCAATATATGGATCCCCAAGATAATGATGAGTCAACATTGGTGATGTATGAGATATTTCTTGGTGATAGCTTGTTGATAAATTGATGGATCTTGATAGGTGATGAATTGGATGTTGTGTTGTTCCATTACACTGAAGTCATGATGGTGGTAGGCTCACAGTAGTTGTTCAATGTTCTCAGGTATGTTCTGCAATTGAATGGGATGCGAGATAGTTCCTGACTACGACAGTGGAATATGCCGATCTCAATAGATAGGGTTGAGTAGTGGTGCACAAAAAACCTATGGTTTAAGGAATTGGGATCATATTTGGATGGTATGGATTAATTGTTTCAAGGGGTTTCAGACACACTAGGCCTATGTTCCTAGAAATATTCTCCCCCATAATAATAAGTTGGTTTTTTTTGAATCAATATGGTGGGGATTTCCATACCTAATTAAGAACACTCCCATTAAACCCAACGATTTAGTGTCATTGGTGAAAACATGCATAAATGTATTTTTTTGGAAACATTTCCAAAAAATTACCATAAATAAATATATTTTGTTCTATGAAAATAGAAATAGTGTACCTATTTAAATTTTTCATTACCTTGGTAGTGGAATAATAATAAATAATGTGATCGAATTCATAATGAGGGAAAACCTATCAATAATTAATAATTGGTTAGATTAGAAAGAATGTTTAAAAATAGTGTTTCGTAGAAGTTATCAATATAAATATATTATGGTATTATAATATTTATCTTTAAGACAAGGAAAAATTATATACATGTTCAATGGGTTATACATATACCATAATGTAATAATGAGTAGATGTGGGAAAATAGTTATCAGTCGAGGGGTATAACATTGGCATGCAGAATAACAAAGAAATATGAAATAAACATAAAAATAAAAAAATCATAATATTTAGATGTTAGATGACCTCATTAATTTCCACATGCAATAGTCTTAATATAATTAACAATAATCATACCAGTAGATAACTTTTTGAACATTTCCAATCGCAAAAATCGTCACACACAGACTGATGATAATATCTAACCATGATCATCTATACACACAAAATAGTGAACATATCTTAGTGAAATTATTTACATTAAAATAATAATTCTTTATAGATAAAAATAAAAAAACTGACACAAAAAATTATGATCGTATGTAACTAATATCAATCCAAAAAACAAACCTATCAAAATATCTGACAAAAATTATATTCCCATAAACACCATTATCTCATGAGATATAAAAACATTATTCAATGAAATGGTATGTTATATATGACCCACTTATCTCATAATGATAATCCATACATATCTATTATATAGAACTTATATAAAAAATATCATTATAAAAACCAAAGGAAAAAATATTTGTTAAAAAACATTTGAAATTGTCACAAACAAAATTGGAACAATATTTTCATTAGATGATAAATAATGTATTTCCAAATAAATTATACCATATTATCATTTATAAGATTTTTTTGTGCATAAAACCAAAGGTGTAAATTATTTTAGTTTTTAAAAAGATAATGAAAGAAAAAAAATTGGAAAAGTTTACATAAAACATATTTAATTTTTTTTTAAAATTATAATATGAGTCACATTAAAAAATAGTTTAGATGGTAAAAAGAATAATATTTAAAATCTCAATAAATGTAATACCCAATAATGGTTACATAAAACTATATAATGACTTCTAATTGATATGTTGAGAAAAAAATACAAAATAAATAAATGTAAAGACAAATAATATTTTAAGCTCATTGGGAATGCTTATAAAAAACCTATATTGGTAAAAAATAAAAATATAATTTTTAATGAGATATATATAAATATTTTGTGTAGAATAAATTTCATATTTATATATAAATATAATGAAGGAAAATATTTGGTAAATGATTTAATGAGGAAATGTATGAAAATGGCTATGATATTGGATGATAATTATTTATAAAAATATCATATTTATATTAAAAAGTAAATCCATAAAAGAAGAACATTATAACATAAAAAAGAAATATACATATATTAAATTATAAATTACTATAAAATATTGATATATGAGAAAATATAAAAAACATAGAAGAATGTGTGTGAATTATTGAAAAAATATCATGGCAATACAAAATTTTAACGTTATTCGCTATTTATTTTAATAAAAAATAATTAATGTTAATAAAAATACTTTTTCAAAACCATGAATAATTGTAGAGTAATATTTCACGAGTAAAATAAATTACATGGTGTTAAAATTTTATCATTTATAAGGAATTAAAAATGTATAACTTAATGAAATAAAATTTGGATAACAAAAGACCATACAAATTTGGTATCTAATGAACCAAATTACTTCCAAATAAAGAAAATATTATGAAACATTAAATACCACTAATGAATATATAATTGTGAAATAAAATTTAAAAAAAAATTATATTCAAATTAAAAATTAAATTATTTTTGTTAAAAATATTTTCTTAACGAATGAAAATTTTGATGAAAACCCCATAGTATGGATTCCCACGGTGTCAAATGCATTCTAAAAACTAGTATAATCAATTTTGGTTTATTTAATATCTATATTACAAATATTAATATATTTATATTTCATCATTTTATTTAATTATAATTTCATAAAAAAATTATAAATCATTCATTGTAAAAATTAATATAAAGATTTAAATTATCATGTTTATTCTTCCAAGGGTTCTATATCATTCACCCTTTATTATGGAACACTTTAATATTATGCACACATATTCTTTTTTATGGTGTATCTAGTTACATAATTCCCTATAACTTCATGTATTATTATGGATCATGGAATCCAAAATTCCATTCGTACATTTCATTATTGTATGATATAATTGATTTCTTTATTAATATATTATGGTCGTTGATAATTGAATTTAATTTTTGAGTTATAACATCTCTCCATGAATTTTTACTAACATTTAATTTATTAAACCATATTTCTATATTTAGATATAAATTTTGATAAATTCCTTCCATGATGGTGAGTTCTAATAAACTTTGAAAAATAAATAATGTTAAAAATAATTCCAATCCTTTTAAAAAATGATTTCCTCTCCATGTCTATAATTTTCATTCTCACCAATGTTTTAATTTTTAATTAGAAACCTCATTAACTATTTTATCATGAAAAAATCATACTTAAAAATCCATATTTTTTAAATAATGTTTTTATCATATTTTCTGATGTGTTATTTGAAAAAATGTGTTTTAAATCATAAAATTAACTTTCATACCACAATCATGATTTTCCATATACACATTCAATTTTATCTTATCCATTTTTATGCTATATTATTCTCATGTACCCATTATATATTTTTATATATATCCCTTATATATATAATTTTTTAATATCTTTTTAGTTCATAGGGTTATACAAGATTTTAAATCCCTTTGAAATGCCTAAATTTATGTTAACCTGACATTATAAAACATTAAATTTTTTTATATCATATTAATAATCTCCCAATAAAATGTTTTTATAGAACATAGAGACTCTAAAATAAATGACTATTTTATATATTAATATATTTTTTATTATAGTTATTTGTTAAATAATATTCTATTTTATCATTTAAAAATATTATTTACTTATTTCATAAAACATCACCAAAAGTTTTGTATTTTTATTCATTCTTCTCCTAGAACTGTCTCCTAAATTTCCAACATTTTAACTCCATGTTCAAGACAAAAATTTAATTTTCATGTAGGAATTCTAAAAATTATTTTTTTTCCTTCTTTTCTTGGGGATCCTTATGATCTATACATTAGTTGTGTCACAAATATGATTTTTGAAACCCACTTCCTTATCTTGGGTTTGATCATTCTTATTATTTATTTATAGTTTATTTTATATTGTGGAATATATTTGAATGTACAAATTGTTAGGTGATTGGTGGGTCCATTATATCCATCAATTGAGTTAGGTAAATTTATTATGTCATGGGATTTATTGTATCGTGCATGAGTGAATAGCCTAAGAACATTAGGTATGGTGTATGGATTGTTATCCTTGGAACACAATGTTATAATAGTGATTATCATAAGAATACGATGATTAATATGGCAGTTAGAATATGCTATATTTTATTGGATTTGTCCTTGAAATATTCTTATAAATTAAAATTTTATTATGTTTCCAAATTATTATTATCTCATGATCTTATTCTTCTATTTCTTTACGATGATTCCTTGTATATTTTGATAATACTTTTATTATCTGGTTAGAACTCTTGAATCTATAGTTCTTCTTTATTTCTCTGATTATTTATCTTATTATGACGTCTATATCACCCTTTTACATATTTAATTTTCCCAGGTTATCTTATGATGTTTTAGATGATCAATTGGATTTTAATGAATAATGTGTAGTTCTTAATAATGATATGTTTTTTACAATTAATGTAATGTATTCATGTGTCCAATCTTATAAATAGTATAGAACTATAAATTTATGGATAGTAATTTTTTAAAGTATGTTATAATTCAGGAATTGAAGTTTTTATATGTCATGGTCACTATAGTTGGCATCAGCTAATGTTTTAGAAATTTTTACTGATTATGATGATATAGTAATAATAAAACCATAGGGAGGATACTAATTTATATTCCTATATATATGGGAATATCCAAAACAATTTGGTAATTTTTAGACTATGTTTTTTCCATGTAACTACATCCATGTATTGATACATTAATGTGAATGTAATAAATGGAAAATTTGAACCATTTGATAGTAAAAATTAATAGGGTGTGTTGGGAATTAACTAAATGGAGACCTAGTGTGTGGCGAAGAGGCCCAACTACACACCTTCCCCAATACTCTTATGGGATACACTTTGGTTAATTAAATTCTATTTATAATCCATAATAAATGATTTAAATACTAGTTATATTGAAGAACATGGTTGAGATGTATATTATAACAAAATATAAAGTAACATAGGTTAAACTAAGATTTTCATACGCTGAACTAAAGAAATTATATAATTACAAGATGATAGAAAATGGTAAACATTTTTAATGTTGAATGCCTTTTATGTTTTTTATTACAATAATAATCCTTCGATGATAAATGTTATTTAATATTGTTATCCCTTTTGGATTTAGTGATGGATGGATCTGTAAGGAACTGTCTTAACCTTGGGTGTAAAGGCCAAAGAGATTATTACCTCAGTGTTCAACCCATTGAAATAGGATATGAATTGAAAAATCTTTAGATATTTGCAATGATTCTTTCAAAATACCAGAATAAGAATATCACTATTGTTGAAATCATGAGTGAACCAAAGAATAGAAGTGTGAAGGATTATTAAAATTCAGTTAATGAAGATGAAGAATGAAGTTATATTCAACCACCTGTATGTCAAAAATATGGGAGGTTATACCATGGTAATTATATTAATGGTACTGGAAGATTATTTAACTATGGTAAATGATAGACTCCATAAACTAATAGATGAGGGAAAAAGGATACAATAATTAAAGATAATGTTCTTCCATAGGTTCTACTATCGGTTTAATATATTACAGTGGTTGATTTGGGAACAATGTTTTCCAATCAAACAATATAAGGGTTAATATAGAAATATTAAACTATCCACCCCTAGATAATGGGAAGTAAGATAATCATATGAAATAACTGTTGTCGATGATGTTTGTAACCTTTCACTATAAAATTATTTACTTATTATATTATATAATGTTTCACCAATTATTATTTGAGATATAAATTAAAAACATTTATTGGTATTATTATTATATCCATGGTATATGAAACGTGTTCATGGATTACAGATTGTTTAACATTCGATATTTATCTCTTCTTCACTTATTAAAATTCTATTAGGAATAGACTATCTCCAATAATAAAGGGTTGATACCAAATTTCATATACGAAAATAACACTTTATATCCTAAAATGACCCATTAAAATCTACCAATTTATTGTAAATTTGGCGACCCTTATGGATATTTCCCGCATCAAAATAGCTTTAAAAATTTTATGGTGAAATTTTTTTTGAGCAGGGAAATGTAATGAACTTGTATTTTAATAAATGTTTTCCCTAATTATGTTAAATAAGTTTGATAGCATTCCCCAAAAGAAACAACAATATTAAATGAAACCATGATATGTTAATCCAATTAAACCTTATTGGTTAAATTAGAAGATTTTAATAGGACTAAAATAATTTACAGGTATATATATTTAGATAAACATGTTATTTTTTAAAAATTTACATAGTTCACTAATGTTTTCAAAAATTGTTCTTTTTATCGACAGTAATTATTAATAAATAAAATTAAGAATGTTATTTTTAAATGAATATTTTAATAAAATATAATACAGATAGTTTGACGTTATCTTTATTTATTTTTTGAATAAATTTGGAATAATAAAAAATTTTATTAGGAAATAATATTATAATATTAAAATAGCTTATCATTATTTTATAATTATAATTAAAAGATAAAATATAAAATGGTAGAAAATGATTTTGAAAAAATAAACTTCACTTTTGGATTTATATTTTAAATATTACTTAATGAATATATTTATGCCCTTTTCTAGAATGATTTATTTTAGGAGGATAGTGAAATATATTTTTTTATAATTCAAATTAATTATTTTAAATTAATGGATGTCATTTATCAGATAGAATATTAAATTTAAAAGTTACCATATAATTTGAAAAATATATGTTTTAATTGTAAAAAACCATATTTGATATTTTAGTACCCAATTTAATAAATATTAAAATATATTATACATTTAGTATTTTAAAATTTATTTTTAATGCCTTAAATATTTGTATAATATAATAATATTACATCTATTTTTGGATTCATCATGTGAAAATGAAAAATGATTAATTTTTGAGACTTTTTCTAAAATAATGGATTTTTTGATGAATAGAGAATAATTCAGTTTTTCCCAAAATAATGACTTTTTTACTTCAAAAAAATATAATCAGTGATTAGTGTTTAGTAAAAACTATTCATTGAAAAATTAATTATTTATATAATAATTTCATTCATGGTATCGATATTATTATAAACTATATTCTTCCATATAAAATAAATTTATTGTCTCTTTAATTTAATTAAACATAATTTTGGTAAATTTTGAGCTTTCCTAATTTTAAAGCTATTTAAAATTAATTATTTTATAATTAAACTTATTATTTATCTAGAAAATGAAAAACAATTCTAATCTTATCTTACAAATGAATTTTAAGATTAAAAAGAACATTGTTTTATCTGTGTTAAGAATAATATTTATTTATATAACTCTTGAATAGATTTATTTTTTAAAAAATATATTTATATTTAAAATCACCATGTAAAAATTAATAAATAATTTCATTTATAATGTTTTAAATTAAATTTTTTTCCATGGATGAATGTGGGGCTACCATGGTAAGGTTAAACTAAGGTAAAAATTATTTAACATGGTGAAAAATTTATAAATTTTGAAAAACGTGTATTCTATTGCATGGTGGAGGGAGTATCAGCCTTATACTATTGAGAAAACCCCTATTGGAATTGTTTGAGCAATTGCCTTGAATAATTGGGTCATATGATTGAGAAATATTGATTTGTTTACAAAAGTACCATTTCTTTCACTTATAAAAGGTAAAAAACTCCCCCCCATTACATCACCAATTATAAAAGAAATAGATTAGCCAAAAATCTTCCTTAGACCCCCATTAACACCCTACCCACATTATAAAATCCTTGGTCATACTATAAATTCATGCTAAGGTACCTTATATAGTTATTTAAAAGAGATCTTCTAAGGGAGAGGTAATCCAATCAAACCTACTTCTACAGTTATTTTCACCTTCTAATACTCTATAATTCTATATATCCATTGAGGTATGATAAAACCAATATTTTAACTATGATTATGTATTATTATTATACTTGAGTATCCATTTTATATATTTCTCTAAAACCATTTGGAAAAATTAAAAATATCTTTATATTTGTGTGCGATCTACCCCCACTATGAACACCATGTTAAATTTTCAATCACCACACTAATTGGGAGTTATTAAAAGGTAATTTATTTGTCTAACATTTTATTATAAATAATATTATAATCTTTTTGAATAATATTTAATTGTCTATATGTGATATTAGTAAGAAAAATTCATAGTAACATTAACTACCTTAAATGTACATAACAAGGTACCTCTCTTAGTTTGTTTATATTTTGGGATAACCATTGAAACTATATAATAATTTTCAAAATCGAATAATAAAGGGATTAAAGCTCTACATTTTCGATGGATAATAAGTTATTTTATAACTATTTTAACTATTGTCAATAAATCAAAACTATCACTATAAAATTAATTGAACTACCTTGAGTAACAAATATAATTATAAACTATAGTAAAAATATCTGTCAAAACATAATAGATATAATATACAAAATAAAATATAGATGAATATCTTTCTTGGGTATATATCTAGTGAATAGAGTTTAAATACCTTTTATGTTATGTGAATGTTTAGAATGCTTTTGGATATGTGGTATGTGTTTCTTCTCCAAATTTCCTTTTATCAGAAAAATTATCTGTTATGGGAACATTTTAATTGGAATATAGTGTATACTTTAATTTAGTTATATATTGGTATGAACTATCAATATTGAAGTTATATTAACTTAAACATTAATATTACGATATTTCATGAGTTTTTTTTCATGAATGTATCTTAATTCATAAGGACTCAATGTCAATCCCACTTTATTGTGGCATGATTTGATATTTTTCACAAGTATTCCTTTTTATGGTGTACCTACTACCCCCATTACATATAATACAATAAATTATTTAAAAAAAACATGGCTACCATTCATGATTATCCTTTATGTGTGTATTGATTAATGGATTCCATGAAAAGAATGGTATTTTATAACATAGTCTAAATTTACTAGTTTGTATGTTTCTCCAAGATTTTAATATTTCATTTCATATGGTATACCCTATTAATCCATTAATAGAATATTTTTTATTCACATATTTCATAGTGGTGAATTATAATCATTTTTTAAAATGTAACTCTATTAATAAAAATTCAAATCCAGTTAAATGATGGTTCTAAGCATTGTCAAGGATATCTATTCATAACAGTGTTATCATTTTTAATTGGAAACCTCATTAACTACTATACCATGATAATATATCATATACATTTTTATATTTAAAAGAATTGTATTTTCTAATTTTATGATTCAATATTTCAAAAAATATATTTTAAAACATAAAAGTGGATCTTCTATACATCCTTCATTACTTTCTCGTGAAATATTCAAATTTATTTTCGCCCATTTATACCGTATTATTCTCCATTACCTATTCTATTTATTATTATATGACCTTATATTATATAACAATATGATTATAATTTCATTTCATGGTTTATAAATGTTTTTATTTCCTTAAAAAATACAACATTTATATAATCCCAATTTAAGGGAACACTCTAATTTCAGGTATAATGTCATGATTCACACCCATAAAATTTGTTAAACCATTTATAGACACTAAAAAATTATAATTTTTTAAAGAAATAACATGGTTAACTTTTGGTTTTAATGAATATAATGTTCTATATTCTTATTTAAAATATACTTTAAAAATTTCTAAAAGAATTTCCAAATTGGTTTGTTTTTATTCTTTTTTCCCATAGATCACTATCAATAATTTATATAAATTTAAACTACTTCTTCAAGAAAAATTTTTTATCTTTCAATTATACATTAAAAATGATTTAATTATTTTTTTTGTAATCATTATTATTCATCATTTAGTTATTCCTAAAATTATAATTATAATAAAAACTTACTTCTCATGGTTTTGATCATTATTTTGATTTATGTATGGTTTCTTTTTATATTGTAAACAAAATATTCAATTAAAATATATAATGTGATGATTGGTTATATTATATCCCTCCAATGCATTGGTTAATGTAGATGCATCATGAGATACCAAGTATACTACATGGAATATTAGACAATGTATATAAGGTATGTTGTGTGGATTATTAGCCTAAGCATATGTTGTTATAATAAATTTTATCTAGGGAATACGATGATTATATTGGGGGTTCAACAATGTAATACATTATTGGTGGATTGAATTGAAATATTCTTATGATTTAATACCTTTGATGTTTATATAGTATTATAATATCATAAAAATATTATTTTCTTTTCTTATAGAATATTTCCATTTCTATAGTTATCTTACATATTATACCATGTGATGCGACTTTTCTCCCTTGTTTTATTTTTTCTATTATTATCTCTCTTTATAAGAATCATATCCCACCTATTTCCTTATGTATTTTCCCCAAGGAATCCTATGATGTTATAGATGGTCTATGGGAGTTGAATAATTTTTTAGTGTTTTTAATAATGATTGTATTTTTAAATTTAAGATGATGTATTAATGTATACCTTCTTTTAAAGAAACTGGACCTCTAGATCCTTTGATTTTGTTGTTCGGAAAGTATATTATAATTCATTGATTACTGTCTATTAAAATTTGGGGTTTCTATGGAGATCCCCATCAAAATAATGTATTTGGGACACTTTGTTACGAGAGGTTTCCAAACATGATAGAGGATTAATTGGCTGGTAATTTAGATATGAATATAATATTATAATGGAGGAATGAAATTTTACTAGGAAGGTAGATATTAAGTGAAAATATTATTGGAATATCATATGTTCAGGTTGATAAATCCATTATTCTCTCATTTAATGATATTTTCCAATGATATTTGATGCAATTACCCCTTAGTTGAACCTATTAAAAAAAATTTACGTTCACCATTATAAGTCAATTTTTCCCTTTGTAACATATTATTAATAATATAAATGAATTTATAATTATTTCCTAATATGATTATTCTAATTTATAATATGATAAAAAATATTATTATAACAAAATTTTAAATGTGAAATATTGTATTTTTAATAAAATAATTTATACTATTTAAAAAGTTAATTTTTAGACAATTGTATTTTAAACAATAAATAGAATTGTTTTTTTTTGAATCCATATAGATCAACAAATAAAATATGAATTTCAATTTATATTATTTAGTATATTATAAATTTATTTCATAAAATTAATTATTTAATAGTGATTAATTTTTTTAATATAAAAATACAACAAATAAAAAATAAATTCTTTGAAAAATAAATAATTTTAGAATTAAATTGATTTTAATCAATTAAAACGAGTTTAAAATCATTGTATGAATAAATATTAATTTTTTAATATCAATAAAAATTAAATTCTTTAAAATTAATACTATAAACTTGAAAATTTTATAATTTAGATTTATGTATTGGATATATAATGAAATTATTCTTTTTAAAGAAAATGTTTTTGTAAATGAATGAAATATTAAATTAAAATTACATAAAAATAATTAATTATTTAATAGATATTAATAATTGTTATATTTATTCATTAAATTTTATGAATCCATATTTCTACTTTAATTAATTAAATTTATGAATTTTAAAAAATATCCATATCTCAAAAAGAAAATATATTTGTATGAAAATTTATTTTTAGAAATAAATATTTATTTTATGTTCAATTATATAATATATTATTTTTATAAATAAATTATTGACTATTAAAATTTATATTTTCTAAAATTTAATCAATGTTTATATATATTAAAAATATACTATTTATACTAAACAGGAAATATATTTATTGATGTTATGCCCAAAAGATATATACCCTTTTATAGATTTCACACAATAAATATTTTTCCATCATTAAATGTTACTAACTCGTCCCATTTTATCTATATAAATTAATCTTTACATTTAGATAGTTTTTATTTTATAGTAAAAATAATTACTTCTCTTTCCATGATAGTTTTTCATAATTGGTTTATTTCATCTAAAGGAGATTTTCAAGGGTGAAGATAATCTAAAAGATTACATTATTATAGTATAATATCATTATATATATATATATATATTATACTTTTATGGGATTTAAATATCCATGGTGTGTATTAATCCATTATGTGAACTACTTTTCTTTAAGATAATTTGTCTAATGTTCCATTATTAGTGAATATTGTGTTTTAGATATATTCATATCCAAAAGACTTAATTTATAGTGATGTTCAAATATATAAAAATAATTTAAAACATATTTATAAATGATTGAAATATATTTTTATAAAATAAAATGATTATAAAAAACTATATTGTTACAAATGAAGAATGTGTTGAGCATAATATTTTGTCTACATTTTATAAAAGTTTAGGAAACCTTCCATTGTGTATTATAAGGGGGTTTCATACTATTTTGGATGATGGAAGAATTCAAATAACTATTTCGAAAATGTTTTTGTATCATATATACTAGAAAATCAATATCCATATAGCCCAAGCCACATCCTAGATTGAGTTTTCCACTCTAATAAATACGCTTAGTGCTATTGAGACAAACCCCTTCTGATGATACTCTTGAACTCTATCTAAATTGTTTCTTTCTTATAAGAGCCATCCCTTTTTTGTTTGAAAATAATACAGAGGGGGATATATTGAACCCACATAATTATCTCCACCACTTATATCTACCTAATATTAAGGAGTGACTCCAATAATAGGGTGTTCAAAATTATACTATTCATAGGTCGAATATATTAATAAACTAATCTCTAATTTGAAAAATGAGGGCTAGCTTGAGTATAAAAATAATCTATGATCCCATTAAATTTACCAACCTAATTAAGGTATCATAAATTTTGTGATGAAAAAAAATATAATTGATCCTTATTCAACATTTAAGGGAACAAAAACTAATGCTAATCCACAATACATTCAGGGCCTTGGCCAAATAAAATCTAGGAAATACCTCCAACATTTTCTAAAGTATTCACTAGATACTCTATCTCAATATCCTTGAAAGGTCATGAGATATTTGGCCTCAAAATTAGATGAAGAGTAGCACATTAATTTTGATGTGAGATAAATCACTATAAATAGAACTATTGAATATTTAGATAATGTATTTAATTAAAAAAAATGTACGGAAGTTAAATATTTTAGGATGTTATTGATCTATATGGTTTTACTAACCCTATATTGGACCTACTTAGTATTAAAAATAAATATAATCCCATTTAACATACTATTAATAGAGGAAATTTTTATAAAAGTAATTCATTTATCATCCACTAAAAAATTGATTTTCACTCACTAATAATACAATATTGTAGTAGTAATAATAGATACAGTCAAGATGTACTAAATTCAATTCATGGTATTGAAAATTCCCAATATTTTATGAGTATAACCTACCTAATTATAGTCCCAATAATTGATATATACAATCTTAATGATCCACCTAAAGTGGTCTATTATTGTCTAAGAGGAACAATTATTTTAATCAAATACATATATGGGGGGGGGGGAAGAATAATTCATGGATTCCACTGGTCCATCATTTCAATTGTTGAGAAATAAATTCCAAAGTGGTTTACATTATGTGAAACCAAAGACCAGATTTTAATAAATATATTGAAAATTTCTAGCTACATCATAGTTATTTATAGCTCTAACATCATATGTCCATTATAATTTTTCCCAGCCATCCTAATGAAATTAATCACACCTATGTTATCCGTGATCTAAATAAATGTTTTTTGATATATAAGGTCATATATAAGGGAAATAGACTATTAAAAGAACAAACCTCAATATTGAGGCCCAAAAACAATCATTGAGAACCTTTATACGATTTAATTACTTGTAATAATTAATTTACATTAATATGAGAAAACAAATTTTAAGAATAAATGGATAAAAAATCTTATATTTGTTATTCCATTATAGTTGGGTCCCCTATAGAGTGCATTGGAATGTCTATTTTGGACATCATTATCAATATGTCAATTGAAACAAATACATGGCACAAAAAAGATAAAAAATGTGTAATAAATTTCTTTTTCTTATGATTCAAGTTAACAACATTGAATCCACAAAACCACATTTCCGTATTTCTCAATAGATTGTGTGAAAATGAAATATATTCTAAAAAATAAAATCAAATGGAACTATAAATTGTGTACATTTTTCATTTGAAATATATGATTTAATTCTATCACATTCGACATTTCAAGGATAATGAAAAATTCTAGAAATCCTCCAGATTTTACAATTGCACACCATAGCATGTGGATCATCAATCATCAATTAAATAGTTATAGAATAATAAAATGAATGTCTATACATTTTCTCTTTGATCATGAAAGAATGAAAACATGATCAAGAAAGATAGATGATTCTTTCCCATAGTTTCCATCTCAAGAACATTATATAGAATATGGGAGTGTGAAGAAGTCATGAAAAATAAGGAATTAACTATAATTTAGTGACGTAATCACATATATATTTTGTTTATACCTTCTAATATTACAATTTGGTCATTTTAATGTAATAAAAATAATTTTAGACCCTTTCATGAACTAATGAATTAATAAACCACTTCATCTATGCCAATAATATATTATCACCAACATGTAACATTTTAATTTGTTATGGGATAAAATACTATCAATTAATTCATCACATATAATCCCTTGATATGGTTATGAACAATGAACGTGTTATGATCATTTTAAAAATAATATTTTCTCGTATACACATTTATGATCAAAAAACATGTGAATGTCTTGAGAAATAAATTAACTTATAATTATTCAAAAATAATAAAATTATAATTGAATTAGTTTACTTTCTCGTTTTCAAAAAATTTCATTCATTAATCACCACATGTAGGGTACACTTTGTTGTAAATAATTATTCACATAAAAAGGTTCAACTCATAGATATTCAGTGTGTGACCCTCTAGGTCCTTATATCAATAGTAGTGTGTCAAAATCATAAGCCATTAGTGTAGAATGGAATCTTATTATGGAGCATAAGGAGATAAAGTGTTTCATTTTAATAAATACCTTATATTAACATGAACTATATATTATAATCTCTTTGTATAGCGATATCTCATAAACCAGGATGAACACTTAAAGCAACATCCATGTGATTTATTTATATATTTCATGACCATATTGGATGATCCCAACATCTTGTATAATAGAAATGTATTTAATTAAGTTATTATAATCCTAGTCATCTTGGACTTTGGATATATCTCTTCCTCAACTCGAAAGCATATAATTCTATCTTGGTCATTCAACAAGTTATATATCACCGATAAAGCACCCAACCCAAGCTACATCGCCATGAATTCAATGTTATGTATTTTTATTTCTTCAATGTTTGTGATCAAATTGTATAAACTTATATTGACCTAAATTTGGGATACTAATACACATATTCATAGATTATAATAAACATTTACACCTGAAAGATCTGGTTTTCATATAGGTGGGTCGGTCCTCATGATCTCATCTACTCGAGATCACTATGCGTGAACTTCATGAGAATAAGCATCAGAGATTATAATCACACAAAACCTGATAGTCGTGAATCATCTATTTATTATATGTATGATATATATAGACAATAAGAAATATATTTAAAATTATAGATATAGTATCAAAAGGTACTCATTATAGTTTGGAACTTCTATAATCTGTTTACATGACTAATAACATAAGGAACCATCCTTGTAAATAATGGATTTAAAAGTATTAATACTATTTTTGTTGGAATTAACACTCTTATATTTATACACACACACACACACACAAGTGTATACATGTAATGGTAGTTAAATTACATTAACGTTTTAGATCTAGGGATGCCACTCAAAATAGTACCACATACACTAGATCCAACTGCTAACAACTATTGACCCACTAGATCACTCATGAGTGTTATGATTTTTCTGAGATATAGCTTCAGTCAGGGGATTCCCCATTTTCCTTTTTGGCTAATCTTTTAACAACTAGTTCACGTATTTGAGTAAAGTCATTTGAAAGATGAAACATATAATTTATATTATTCATCCTCTAGTGTGATATATTGTCCAAGTAAATCACTACATTTGTAGTCTTTATATTTATTACAATAACATAATATTCAATTCTTGCATGAATTCCATGATTATGAATAAAGCTTTATTTTTAAACTAAATTCTTAATTATATTTGAAGTCTTTATAAACTCCGAGCCTAGTGTAAAAATTTGAAACCATGGATTACTTCAAGATCCTCCTTCACAGTAAACCGTCATTCTATAAAAAAACATATATTGACAATGATTTCAAATCATCACATTATATTTGTGAGTTATCATAAATGTGTCCCCCTCCCCAAGCTCCCTATATCCCCTATACACTATGAACAATTTCTTTGTATGTCTCAAGTACATTAAGGTAGTTTCTACATCATTCAAACCCAACTCCCCTAGAGTGGATTAATATATTCCCACCATGATTAATGAAATGTATACATCAATACTATTATAAAACATATAATTCATGGTAGATACCATTATCAAATCAGAAGTCATCGTAATCATTCTCTCAATCTCTTATTATGTATTTGGACACATGTTCTTAGAGATATTTTTTCTATGTGACACATGTAATAATCCTCTCTTATATTATTCCATATTGTACCAACTGAGAACCTTTTATATGAATATACATTAACATATCCCAATAAGCATATGAGATCTATCTCAGTAGATCATAATCTATAAATTATAGGCTACTTCACCAAAGTCTTTCACTGAGAATCATTCTTATTGTATGACTTCAACAACATTTCCTATTATTAATATTTTATCATGAAATAGTACTCAAAAAACAATTGCACTCTCACTAACCCTCTTATGGATATATGGGTTCCTTTAATTCTTAAATATCCAAAATTATCTTATAGAATCCCCAAAATGAGAATTCCATGATTTTAATGCCTCCTATATCCATAAAAGGATCTTATCAACTTACATAAATTATTAGAACTATTTCACATAACAATAATTTTATATTGTGTTATATAGGCATATTAAACTAACATAAAATATAGAAAATTTGTAGCACCTTTATTTTATAAATCTAATAACCACGAAAGGAAACCATTTCATGTAATACTCTCATGGAATTCCTAATTATGACTAGTTATATGTTTTAATAATATTAAATTCTTTAACATTGCATGAACCCCTTATCCACTGGCCATTCATTATAGGTTATCACCTAACTATCCCTGTCAATATTTTTCCTGAATACTCTTTTAAAAAAATATGTGTAACATCAAAATCTGGTACTAAAAAAATAAAAACATTATTTGATACATTTAAACCATTTCAGAATGCATTAGTTCTTTCCACTTAGTAGTATCATTGTCATCTAAAGCTTCCTGGTATGTTAGAGGTTCATTATCTATGTAGATTAATGTATCACCTAGATCAGTTATAATAAAACCATTAAAATGTGTCTCTCTATCCTATATAGTTAACCTACATAATACTTGTGTCTTATAAAGTTTATCGCCTCCCAATATCTCTTTCTATGTATTTTACTAGAAGAAATCATTTGAATAGAAATCATTAACTACATCGAATTCAATATAGCTCCAACTATTTAAAATGTAATTGTATAGTCGTTCTAGAAATGTTGTATGTATTGAAACAATCATCATTATATAAAAAAGGTTATATAGTTAATATTCATTAGTCTCATAATGATATCCTATAATGATGAATTTCATTCTTGGAGATGCTAAATATTTAGTAGGAATAGTCTTCAAAAGAAACTATGAATCCTCATTGAAATAACTATGATAAGTTTATATTTATTTTTACCAATAACTTTTATAGAATCACATATTACAAATTAGTTGGTACTCATTTTATTTTAATTGTTAAATTAAGAAGTGTATATCCCCAAAAATACAAATTTATAATTTCATGACTCATCATTGATTTGACCTTGTCATGCGGGGTCAAATTTGACTTTCCACCAGCACTGTTACATTATGTTGTATAAGGAGCTGTATCTTAACGAACCATACCAGACTCCACTAAATAATCAATGAATGATTTTTAAGAAAATATCTTCCATACAATGTTTATTTTATACGTTATTTTTACATTCCATAAATATGCTATATAAATCTGAATTATATCACATTTAGTATATATATACACAACTACCATAGTATTCATTAAAAGTAATTAATAAAACCAAAACTTTCCTCTATGAGAAATAGAACACAAACATTACTATGGACTAATTCCAATGGTTTATTAGCTCTTGATCTTTTCCCACTAGAAGATTCATTTGTAATTTTAACTTATAAAGAATCATGACATACATCCAAGGGTTTTAACTCCATAGAATCTAAATATCAATCTTGATGTAGTTTTCTTAAATGAATCCCCTTAAAAATACTTATCCAGAAGATCCATAGGTGGGTATGATATGAGTCATTCCCTTTATATGTTTCATTGATTTACTAAATCAGATGTTCTAGTTCATGTATATGTAACCCATTGGTAAGTTGTTCCATTCCATAACATATTATTTACTTATATGTAAGAAAACAATTATTTCAAAACCTGGAATAAAATATCATAGTACATTAACAAATCATAGATGTTTTCTTATGTAACAACTGGAACCTAAAAACAATTATTCTATACAAGAACCATTCCACATGGATAATTAAAAAGTTAATGTCAAATTGTTAACACATCATGTTTCACACTATTTTCTACTTTGACATCTAACTCATCTTTTACAATCATCTTGAATTTACATGGTTCCATTAATTAAATACAAATGTGGGTTCCAAATTCATTATCTAAATCCCAATTTTATGAAATATGAAGATTTAATTCAATTAAATATATACCTATTGTAAAAACATCACAAATACTATTCTCCCTAAATATGAAAAAATTAGTGTCCTTTGATGCCACATCAAAATTAGATTTCCTTTTACTAATTTGTCTTTGATTTTTTCATTATCTTATTAAAATAGAAATTCATTAATGCCTTTTATTAAGATATATACCTTAACATGTTTTTTTTTCCATTATTATACATGTATAATCTTAGGAAAAAATATTTTCAATTATTCCAATACTTTCCATCTTTTATAAAAAATACATTAAATTTAGGATTGATTTATTCATGGTATTAACATTATATTTAACAATTAATGTTAGGAAGTTATGCATTAAATAAGATTAAATGAAATCAAATTTTAATTCTAGGTTCAGTTTGAACCCAAGGGACTAAATTCTCTCAATATACCCAAGTAACCTGAGTACATGATATTCTTCCTGATTCCATTTTACTAGAATTCATCTATACTGAGCATTTTATATCTCATTTATTTTTGTATTCTATCTCCTAGTATAAAATCTTCAGATAACATAGTATTAAGAAAGCATATTTTTCATCATTCCTTTTATAAAACTCACTTTACAAAGATGAAACAATGATTCTCTAAATATATTGTGAATCTTTAATATGAATTTTCAATTTATAATTATCTGACTTGATTTCTCTCGAATAAGGCTTAGTAGGATATAGGTATTCTAGCACATAATTCCCCCTCTCTTTGTATATTACACTTCACAAGTGACTATAACACTCTTAAAAGTTATGTTCAGTCAGTATATACTATTTATTCAATATTTATTGTAATTAAATAATATTGGTGGTGATTTGAATTTGATATATAACACATATACATAGAAGATTAGTACATTTTCTTGATTAACAGTAGAAATTTTTAAATTTTTAATATTAAATTCCTCTAACTATTTTTATCAAATAATGGTATTTCCATGTACAACATTTATAACACTCAATCACATAGTTATTCTAGTGAAATGGATTTTTAAAAATATATTCATTTCCCAATATATGAAATCAATACTCCTCTAAGTTTTTAAAGGTGTAATTTAACTGGGAAACAACATTAACTCATAATATGTTGAGTGGAGCAACACCTCTTAAATATAATTGTCATGCAATGCTCAAATCATTTCTTTTAGAGTTTAAAAAAACTAGTTATGGCTATTCTTGGGCTTCCAACATGAGTAAAGTAAACCCATCACTCTCATAAGAACTCTCTAATAGAAATTGACACTATTAACTTGGGTGGGAAAGAACATAAAATAATTGAATGTGACTATATTCTATAAATGAATGGAATTTAATAGATAAATATTAGATTTGAGGGGTTTTTAATTACTATCAGTGAATGAAAACATTTTCTAATTAAAATGATTTTTTCTATGTGATCATGCTCACAACATAACCATTTTTAATATATAAAACATTCAACACCCATGTTAATTTTATCTAGTAATTATAATTTATTATTATACAATGTGATCTCATCTAATAAACACAGATTAACTCAAAAAAATCCATTTATTCAATAAAATGAATAAATGGTGAGGTGATCATGATTAAGTAATTTTTGGGTATTTCATTAAGTTAATTATTAATTAACTAGTATCCTAAAGGAATTTAATGATTAAATATATGAATCAAACTAAAATTCACCTTATTCTAGTGCACTTCACTTGTTTTATTAACTCAAAGTTTGGATAAAACCATTTTTCAACGAACTCCCCCCATCATTACAATATATAATCTTAATTAGGTTAGGTTAACTATGTGTCACAGTATTTTTTTAAATATGGACCTATAAGGTCTTATACATTTTATAAGGTAGGGATGTGGTGATGATCATTAAAATAAAATAATTATTATATTTTAAATCATAAATTTGATAAATAAATTAAATAATTGATAAATGAACCTTGAAAGTGTCAGTTTATGCACTTGGCCAGTCAACATGAAATTATATTACATAGTCTAAATTATATTATCAAAAGCTAAACTATATAGAACATTTAATGGATTAATATAACTTAATATAGATTTAATTAATTATCAATATGTAAAGTGATTCCAGAAATTAATTTTATAAAATTATATAAAATAAAAATTAATTTCTTTTTGAAAACAATTTGGGTCTATTTTTACCTCATTAATATTCCGAGATATTAATTTTGGGCATGAAATTGGCCTAATAGGTCATATTGGTGAGATTAATAATTACCATGTCCTACCTATGTAGGGTATACCAATTGGGGGTTCCAAACTTGTATATTCACATAAAAATATCATATATATAATATTATAATACATAATATATATTTATATATTTATATAATATCTATCTATGTGTGTGTGTTTCATCCCTATCATGTGGTGGATTTATGTCAACACCCAATACACCAATAATGTGGTGTGGGAAGATATTTTATATTATAATGATATATATATATATATATATATTTATTTATTATAATTCAAACCCAGTATATTTATATACCATAATTGAATTCATAATTAATAATCATAACTAAATAGAATCCAAATAATAGGGAGAATAAAATCTAAATAAATCATTACACTAATCCTGAATTTCATTAAATACGAGTACAATAGTTTAATGGATTTTTCTATACTCATTGAACTAAAGAATAATTACTACTCTAATATAACTATTTATATCCATGAATATTAAAATATAAATTAATAATTTATAAATTAATTATTAAAATACTTTATATTGGATATAAATTTATAACCAAATCAGACATAATGAAATTATAAAGGCATTATCATTTAGGTATGGATAAACATGAAAATTACAATTTTATCAAATAAAAACATTTCATGTTATCATTAATATGAATTTAACAATAAATCCTTAAATTTTTATGTTTTTATGAAAATTTTCAATTATTATTATTTTTATTATAAACATTTCTCATAATAAGAACCCATTTACATATATTAAAAAATTCATATATTTTTACTATAATTATTTTTTCATATCAAATTTTACTATATTTTCATTAACCAATATAAGAAATATATATTTCATCATCTTTTAATAAGGTATATAAAAATTAATACAAAATCACATTACCCATTACTTATTTGGTATGGGTCCATGGTGGTGAATTTTTTTTATAATTTTACCTAAAAAAATCCATTAATATTATACTTAAAATAGATTGTCACTACAACATGTTGTTTCTATAGAATTAATCTATCCATGTAATGTGCCATGTTTTTAATCTCTAATAAAATTTTATTGGTCCTATTGAAATTACAGAGATTAATATTACATTGAAATTCTATATTGGGATTTTTAGAGAGTAGATTTATCTATTGTAACATGGTATACATATCAAATCAAAGTCCCTATAAGAAAAAAATATTTCAAAAAAAATATTTAAAATATACAAAATGTTGTGGATTGTCCATATAATTTATTTTAATTCATCACCTAAATATGGTTTAGTGCATGGAAGTTATATTGTTTAAATATAAATTTGTATCCTTCTATATTTATCGAGAAAATTAAGGATAATGAATTTAGTGACATCTCCCATAGTTGATGGTTGATAATTGTTTAAGAACTATCATTTTAATACATAATTTTAGTGGAATAATCATTATATAACATTGCATTCCAATTCGTTTTTGAATGGTTTAGGGTTATTGTAGATTGCATACACAGTCATCTTATTTCATTAATTATATTTAACATCATCCACAAAGATCCTCACACATAGTAATCTTTTTAGATGTATTCAATTTGTAACATTTATTCATAACCTAAGGAAAGTAAAAATAAGAAATGGTGAGATGAGTAGTTTAGTAAGGGTATAAAAGAGAGATACCAATGATTGAATAAGTTTAACGTGCACATAAAGGTATGTGAAAATGATTGTAAAATTTGAAAACCATAACTTGCATATCATAGATAATAATGTTAAGTAATGTTGTAATGATTGGAATTTCATGGTGGCATGAATCATGAATTATTTAAGAAACATAATTCTTTAGACCATAACATTGGAATGCGACAAAGGTTTTTGGATTACACAATATAATAGAAATTAATTTCCAATAGGATGGATCGCTTCCATTACTATCTTAGTGGATTGGTTTCACTCCCAATTTTATCATATTATTAGTCATGGTTCATTCCCCGAATTATCGTAGTAGATAGAGTCCCTTACTGAATTGGGGTTACTCTATATTCTAGTCTTTGTTATCTTTAGAGATATCCATATTTAACAAATTCATTGGAGAGTTGTATAATTTTGGTCCCTCCCACCACATAATAAATATCCTACATATGTTTTCCATAATATCAAAAAAATTCAACAATGAATACCCCATGGATAGGAATTGGGTTTCAGAAGAAATTAATCAAGGCCTAATTTTTAGAGTTGGTTCCCTTTAACCGACCTTATTAGTACATGATTACATGTTTTATTAATTTTTCTTTCTTACCACATCATGATTTTTATTTTTCATTGATTTTAATTTGAAAATTTCCTAGAAATATATATGTCACAATTTTAGGTTATAGTAGTTCCCCTCTATGATGAGAACATATAAATTCCACAAAAATATTCTTGAATATTGTTCTATAGTCAAATGATATTGTCCACTTGTACATAGACAATATATGATATTAGGGGTATGATGATCATAAGACATTGAGATAACATTTTATGGTGTTTGGTCATGTAAATATCAATGTTAAGATGTTATGTGAACAAAACTTTTAAAATGAAATCCACATTTCTATGAGTCATTATATGTTCTATATAAAGAAATTTGTATTGATTTGTGGACCATAATTTTATCATTAATGGATATCATGAACCATGTACTTTGATGTATAGATGAAAAACATGATGAAATATTTTCACATTGTGGTTTGATAAGTTTCCATCATAGTGAGAGATATTTATGTAATATATATTATGAGAAAATATATATACCTTCTATCCCTTGAATTATATTGGTATCTCATGAACATTTATAGGAATAGAACTACCTAGAAAAATCCATGGCCATTATTTTTGATGTGAAATTTTTTTGATATTTAATGAAAGATACATTAAGAATATTTGTTTATGGAACCAACATGAATCCTAATTGATATGAGATATTGTGATAATGAGGTTTTATTACAAGGTAAGTTGTTGTAAGTGGATTATTGTCATTGTGACATTAACATATTTTTCTCTAGGATCCCTGACTTGTTTTTAGAAGGAAAAATTTTAATTTAGGTGGATATGACTAATTCCACTAAAAGGAATCCTAGAGGGTCACACACTAAGTATATCCACAAGATCAGTTAAATTCATGTAAGGCATTTAATTGTATTGAATGATAATTTTTATTCAGGTGTGGTTGACTACGATGATTTATTCATATGTTATTCAAAAGGATAACTCATTTAAATAACAATAATAAATTTTTTCAAGAATTTTAAATATATTGTTTATTATATTTATCGGTGAATAATGAAGTGATATTTTATTATTAAATAAACAGTCATTATTCAAGGATTGGTAAATGTTTGTGACGGAAAAAATGTTGAAATTAATGTTCTGATTGGAAATGGATTAAATGATATTTAATAATATTTATAATGGGTTATCCATGACATGAAATTAATAGTATTATTATTATTATATTTAGAAATGGTTTTAATTAATAATTTTTATGTATAGAAAGTGACTGTGTTCAATTTTACAATCCAAAAAATGCCATAATAATAAACTAATTATATCACATTCCATAATTACTTTTTTGAAAAATGGACGGATATAGTCTCTCTCAATACCTATAGAGTAATATAAAGATATATAATACTCTCTCTCTTTATCCACTCTCAATCCATTGAAGGAAATTCAAGAGTTCCTTGAAATGTGAGAAGGATTCAGTTGCAATTAACCACTAAAAATGTAAGATATCATGATCAGTTGTGATAACACCTAGAGTCTCTGTTGATATTTGTAGAGATAACGGTGTCAGTATATATCACCACTAGATGAACTAATCACTTGTATCTTTTAGTAATGATGTTTCAAAATGTCTAGTGAACTCGATCATCAATGATGTGATAATTAGAAGTCGATGAAATTCTATAACTTATCAAACATTAATTATAAATTAATTGTAAAAATCCTCCACTTCTAGTTCTAGTTCTATAATCTTTTCAAGTATTCTACTATTAACATTAGAAATAATGTTCTATTCATTTGTGTATACGATTGAAACTAAATATTAAGACTAACATAGGATTTATTCATACCATCCAAGGGGCTTATATTCTACCCAGAGCCTATAAGTCGTGTCAAAGGTGTCACATGTTAAATAGATAATTAGAATTTTTAACTGATTAATTTCATTAATATCAATCTTATTTCATATATTGGTTCATTTTAATATTTAATCCTTCATTGTTTCTTCCATTATTTATTCTGACTAAAATTAATAGTAATTGGATAATGTTTAAAAATGAAGAAACATTTTAAAAATACCATTTCTATGTTTCAAAGGCTCTTTTTAGAGAAAAAAAGTGCATGGAATGTAAATCATAAATAAAATCCATTTTCTATTTTTTCACATCCATATATCATGATAAAGACTAAAACATCCAAGGTAATTATATTTAAGATCTGATAAAAGAGAATCAACATGTTGATCTAGAGAGAAATTCACATGGATTAAAGAACTACACACTGTGTAGCTAATGTTCACAATGTTTAGTACATGGTATCTTAGGGCTGAGAACAAAGGGATTACCACCATTACATGTAGTGGATATAAAATAGGTCTATTGATGCACTATGTAACTCTAAAGCCACACAACACGTATTCCTGGTAGATGTTATGTACTTGAAACTCAACCATAGAGGGAAACAATCTTAATACAAAGGAATTTGATGAAAACACGGGAAGAAGACAATACATTCTATTTCCTATAGCATAGGTCATGTTTTTATTTATAGATATCATGTGACTACTTTTTCATTAATAAAAAATAATATTTAATTAAACCTATTCACTTGTGTTCAATGTGTCATTTTTTTAATCGTACAATCTGTGTGATAGGAATGATAATTACACATTAAATAAAAATTTGTGTAAAAATTTGTATAAGAACACACATTTACCTCTATTTAGACTTGTATACATTATTAATGTTTTTTTAAAAAAGTAATTTTTATTAAAATTATACATTATGGTGAGTTGTGGATGCTTATATGGAATTTTTATAAATTCAATTAATTAGATTATTTATTGGAGAATTATATTATAAAGATAATTAATTGATGTAATTGATAACAATATTGAAATTATGTTCTTGATTTAGGTTATCTGAATGATCATGGTATTAGAAAACAACATTGTTTTTAATTAGTTTCTTCAATCTTATTATTTTTAAATTACAATTAATGGAATTTTTTTCATCCCATTATTATTATTATGTAATGGAATAATTTATTTCATTTAATTTTATGTAAACCCTCCTTTATCCAATCCACTATATCCTTTCATCTTTTTGTGATTAAACTCTTATTTAAGGATGGTGATCCAAGATGATAGTAGGTGGTCCGAGTCTTGGAGATAAGGCAAAACCGATTGAGGCAATACATAGGATCCATGGTTGAATACTACAATAAGAACCAATCTATTGTTCATAATAAGTATTAATCTTAGGACGAGGGTTATATTATCATCCCCAATATATGATTACCATGATTTAATCTCATGATCATACCACATATATTTTATTTTATTTCTTGTTCCATGGTTAATAATTAATGATTGTGAATTTTTTTGTGATCACCAAATCAATGAATTGACATGTATTAAATATGGAAGAAAATAGAACTATATTATTATTTAATTTTTTACCAGATGTGGTAAATCACTTATACAAAATTCACGTATGACTAACAAGTCATGTGAAATGATAAAATGATATTTATGCGTAGAGAGAAAAAATCATAAATTGATTCACTAAGTCTGTATATTATTTATTTACTTATGTTAGAATCATCCTCATAGTTAAAAGTGATTGAATAACAATATGTTGGTTACTTTCAATTATTATGGACCTTTTAACATTATGTTTTAGGTTGAATAAACATAGTCAACATAAAGGTATGAATTCCCAAGAACAATTTGTTGTAACTTAGAGGCACATTTTTTGTTTATATTAAAACTAGTATTTCCAGATTATGGAAATTACTGAACGGATCAACAGAATGTGATTTAATATAGATAGAAAGTTTCACCTATTTAAAACACATCAAATATCATGTTATGGCCTAATTTAGGTTTTCAGAAGGGGAATATGGATCCTTACAACAAAATTATTTAACGAAAAAGATATTTTTAAACTGACTGTGAGGGATATTAGAGTTTGAAGGATAATAAGAGATTAGTGGAAAATAATTAAATATAAATTTTCAAATAATTTTTTAAATTGAAGAAAATTACAAATTATATTATCTTAATTTTTATAAATTTTTTGTTGAAATTGTATGATAATATTAGCCTTATTCATAATAAATAAGGATAAAATTCTCATTAAAAAAATTAAAAAATAGTATAGGCTCTTACACATTATAATGTATAAATAATAGAAATCACATGCGATAGAATCCCAACATCCAATTTACCTTTCCAAAGAGCCTAATAATGAAGAAGTATCACCCTATTTGATGCATGTGTTTATCATAAAGTATGTCCAATTATTCATGTTTTCCTCCATGTCTGATTATATTATAATTAAATATTAGGATACGTATGTGTATCGAATCATTTATAACATTTGAAATCTATATCAAGTGAAGGAGATATTATAGAGAATCAAGATCTATAATTCATTGTTCACATGTTTACTTGAAGTGTGATTTCTATCAAGGGCACATGTTTTTGAGATTTTTAACTATATCATGTGCGTGTAAATATTAGGGCTTAAGATCTAGGTTGATATGTTAACTGAGGTAACTCTATCATCATTACCCAAAAAATAATCTAGTGTCCTTGTGAGTTATAATATAAAGAATATTAAGAATCAACAACATGATAATTATTCTCTTATTTACCCTGTTGTTAAATATATGGGGAGTGTCCAAACTATGATCCTTATGAAATGAAAGAAGATTAAGAAAAATGAAAATGGCTAAGTTTCATTCCAAGAATATGGATCTAGGTAACTATCCTTCCATGAAGTAGAAGAGAAGAAGGAATGGGAAAATTATGTGGTATTTTTTCATGTAGGAAACATTACCATATTAATATATATTAAACCCAGCTAAATAATCAAATGGAAGATTCATAGGAATTCATTATCGGGTGTAATTTTTATATATCTACAAATTGGGAATTAGATAATTCCTATGGTAATAATATTTTTATCCAAATACAGGAACCATGTAGATAATAGAGTGCTCCTAGGGTGTGTATAATATATAATATTCCAATGGTGTAAGGTTGCCTGCCCTAGAAATTGGAGACTACCATCTCATATTGTTTTTTATTTTAAATAATTATTAATATCTGCCTACCATTACAAATAATGTAATTTCTATTTATTATTTATATATGGATTGTTTTTTTTATCTTTGAAAGTAATGGTTTTCACATTTTCAAATACAAAATATGTTATGCTATGGAATTGAAATATAATGATTTTTTTATTTAATTTCAAAAACTAAATATTTGAATTTGAAAATGAAATAAATATGTTTTGCTCATATAAAACATTTTTGTTGAATTACAGCCCTAGTCAAGTAAATAATACATGTTTTGAAAAGATGTACTAATATTATTTCAAAAAACATTTCATCTTAAGCTATATGAAATATTTCATTCATTTTTTAAAGGTAATATGACCAAATGACTATTCGGTGGTCATGGTCAAAGGTCTACAGGGCATATATATTTTTTACACACTGATCTACTCAAACCTTTTTGAGTATAGGCGATATGTGGATTCTCATACACAATTACTTTTATTATAAACTTTAGTAGGCATCATTATATTTACTTGAGGAGGTATATGGTTTAATCCTTTTGGATGTTTAAATAGTTCAAAAATAAATATTAGGGTTATATAGTTATGAGGATATGGATACATTGACCCTATTGAGGTGGTGAATATCATAATAAAGATTTCAACAACATTATTTTAGATTACAATATTTTATCTTAACTCTATCATGACCCAGCTCCCGTGCACCCGGGGCCGGTGCCATACAGAGGATCGAATTCAGTGTAGGCTCTGGGAAACCAGTTACTACTAAAATTTTTCTTCTGCTAAAAGCTGTAACCTAATTTTTTTTAATAAAAAACGTAGGGTGAGTATATGAATGCCCAATAATGGGTTTAGAAAAATAACATACTATACCCAAGATAAATTTTGAAAAAATTCATTAAACCATTCATTTAACAATCTTCTTAAAGAAAAGATGTATCACATGTGACATGTCATAATAAAAGTGCTTAATTAGAATCATGATAGTAGAATTACCAGGAAACATGATTCAAACATAGGCATCCTGAATAAAAGAAATTCTAAACATGTATGTCATAAGAATATGTAAGCTCAAATTAAACAGCTAAGGGTAATGAATAATCATAGTTGTGCATAAAATAATAACTTCAATTTCATACATTGGATACTAAATCACTGAGTTCTAAACAAATGTCATGCCATAAATATATTGGACATTCGGAAACATTTCATCAAGGTCATGGCCTAGACGTCTAATAATTTAAAGCCTCAGTCGAAAATCTATAAGCCCTTTTAACAAAATATTCTACTAGTCGAATATTTTTCTGGTTAATTAAATTACATAGTCATAATGAGGGAAGTGCATGTGCAGAACCATGTCAAGGCCTCATTCCAAGACCTAGGGGCTAACTGTAACTAGACCCCAACCCGGAGTACCTCTATCACCAGAAACCAACCTAGAGGGTATGCTATAACCGGAACCTAACCCATAGGGCTTACTTTTACCGGTCCCCAACCCGGAACATACTAGGTCCAATGGATTCCCCATATCTCTAACTCAAAGCGCATATAACACTTTAATTTATTAATTACTTATTATTTCCAGTACACATATTACATGGTTTTATAATTCACATCATTCAAAGTGTCTCATACCGCATTGAATAATTAAATGCTTATCTCATAAATTGTTAATAACAAATTGTTTTATTATCACATAAAATGATAACTTTACAACTCTTCCATAGTAACCAACTTTTAATGCATTAAAATACATGCTCATTATTCATGCTCAATTTGTGTGCTGATAAATGGAAATGATGTTGGACTAAATTATAATTTGTTAGTTATCATTTAGGTAGTAAATTTCTCTGTGACATGCATAATAAATTAAAAGTTATTTTCACATGTGATATTGATTTAAAACACATAAGTAATTAATGGATGGGGTTTCCAGATTAAATGATAGTTCCTTAATTTTCATAATCCATGATTTATATTTATAGTTTTAAAAGACTAATTTTGAAATAAGATAGATGTCATTTGTACACAATGCATGCCCTGATAAATAGACATATCTTATTAAATTTCCATGCCTTATGTTTCATATCATATAAGACCAATAGTTTTGAACTGCATAATTTGTTTTATGTTATGCATATATTAAATTAAACATATCAAAAACATACTTTAAATAGCAAAGTTTATTTATGTCATGTTAATTCGGATTATGATTAAAACTTATAGGTGCACACACACACACACATATATATATACATAAAATATGTACATGTTGCACCCTTACTTTATAAATTCTGAATACTGAAATTAGATATACATATTTATATCTATGTCTATATGTGTGTATGTATATTGACATCTTACGAGATTTGTAATTTGTTTAATAATTACAACCTTAACATCATAAAAGTATTTCATATTTTAATCAAATGAACTCCCTTGTGAGGATTAGAAAATTAGATAGTATAAATAAGTAAATAAATTATCTTTTCATCATTTGAAAATTAATAGGGGGGATTAAAACTCTATCAGTGTATGTCTAATAAATGTGACATTCCATTTGAACCCAAAACTCTATTTGCATCCAAGTTTCTATTTAAAGATTGTAATTTATCTTTAATAACATCAAATAAAGATAAATTGAATTATGTGTGTATGTCCGAATATACACTATGTGTATAACAGAAAATAATTATAAATTAAAACAACCCTTAACTTATGTACACATAAAAAAAATAACTTATATATGTGTGTATATATATATATATAAATACCGTAATTTTATCAAATTAATTAAACTCTTATAAACTATAAATTTAATGAAATTTTTTTAAATCATAACCCAAACAAGTCATAAGATCATAAAATAATCATTCAAGAAAAATTATAATAAACCCTTACATCAAACATAGTTTTAATAAATTAAACATAATTTAAATAAATGAGAAAATATTATTAAAACAACAATGGAATTGCAAAGAAATTATAATAAATTCCCTTAAAACATTCCTATTACCCTAACCCAAAACACGAAGGCCCAGATTCAACACAGAAGAATTTTAATACTAAACTGCAAGTTTATACTTTAATGAGTATATACATATATATGTATATTCTCTCAAAGAAATAAAATAAGGAAATTATAAATCCATTACAAAACTTATTATTTAGAAAATTTTAGTACAAGAACATAGTTTATATATGCCTTTTGAAATAGAGATATATGAACTTACATAAATATATATATATATATATATATATACATGTATACATATTTTCCGCAAAGTATATAATAAAAAATAAATAGAATCCTTATAAATAAATGTTCGAGACAAATTATAATGATCCCTTATATAAGGAATTGACCTCAAACCGAGATGGGATGTATCTAATATCTTAAATTTAAATACATATATATACAAAACTTAAAACCACCCAAGAAAGATAAAGTTTAATCCCCTACCATAGATTGAGGAGGAAAAAGGGCTTGAATGAGAGGCTCGAACCAGAGAGGGCTTACTAGAAATTTGAGGAAGAGCACTGCAGACTTTAAGGGTGAAATGTTTTTTATTTCCGCTTTCAATTAATGGTTTTTATAAAAAAATACCCACTGAATGAATAGTGATACCAGAATAAGCTTGTTGTGCAATTTTGAAACACAGTGGATAAAATAATAATAATAATTTTAATAATAATAATAATAATTGTGACTATAAAAACATTCACGGACCAAAATCAATATAAGATAAAGGTAAAACAGTTGACAAACAGGGTAGAAATAGAGTGTTTTTCTCAATGTAAAATTTTCGAAGCCTATGAAGGGAACATAATTCCTAATTAATATAGGATGACTTTGAAAATGATAACTAATTCGAATCTGGACCGATTGAAACCCTAGATGCAACCGATGCTCGACCACCACCCCACTTCAACCGAACCATCACTGACGCGACTCCACTAAAGTCACTCGGTCTGATCATCTCAGACCACTACCCTGCCTTCAACCCTGACCATAGCGCAGCTTCCCAGTCCCGTAGGACTCCACCACTCAGGCACTACCACAGGGCCGCATCCCCCACTTCTTGAACCCATCATCGCCTCAGGGATGAACCGACCTCCTAATCGATGACTGCGATGCTAGACCTTGCTGCCGCATGATACCCGCTAGACCTGCTTGAAACCCTAAGGACTGGACCCCCGCGATGCACCTCCCCAAATCACGGATCTCACGGGATACTCTCCCCTTTTTTTATTGTTTTATTTTTCCTTTCTTTGTTTTTTTTGGTCTATTTTGCGCATAACTCTAATTCGGGTCTTGTACATGATTCCTCCCCTTTTTTTGTCCAATTTCATCATATATTTATATTAAAATACTTATATTATTACATTTTATTATTATTTCATTATATTATAAATTATATTATCAATACCTCTAGAAAAATTCAAAAGTTAAAACAAAATTAATAATCTATTAAACTTATTTATGAATACTTTTTTAAAAAAATAAATTAAAATTTCTTAAATTCATTTATAAAATATATATTTGAATACTTCATATTATAAGCTTGTAATGTTAAAATTAAATTGATATTTGGAATTTTATTATCAAATTTTGTACCACATATTTGTAATTTTGAAACTTCTAAAAAATTGTTAATATGTTAGGATTATAATTTTATTAAAAGTCCTTATGTACAATTTTAATCATTCTATTAATATATTTCCAATTTTATTAAGAAAAATTTCAAGAATGTTAATTTTATAATATAACAATTATTACATTATATATACATGTGTATATAAAATATTTTGAACTCAAATTCTAGATCAAATAATTGTCTATATAATAGCCCAAAACAATGTCATTAAAATATTTTAAAATTACAATATTTGATATCATGTATAACCGCATATAAAATTATAATTATGATAATAGTATTTCTATTAAAATCCAAAAAAAAAATATATATACATATACATATACATATATATATTACTCATTTGGGAAAACAAACAAATTAGTTATGTTATTATAGTTGTTATTTAAAATATTCAATTAAATATTTATTCGATAAGAATAAATTATGTTTGACAATAATAGTTACTTGTTTTATTATTTAAACAAAGTGTGATAATATTTACATTGACAACTGCACTGCTTAATATGATAATTAAATCATAAAATTATTATTATTACACATAAAAAGGTTGGGGTATTACATTATTTTCCCTACAAATAATTGCATCCTTGTAATTTTAAAATGCTCGTACACAAACCACAACAACACGAGAAACACATCACTCCCGAAGTCCCTTTACCGAGGACACCGCCGATGGTAGGGTGCTGACAAACTCTGGGGGATCCCTAAG
Organism: Viscum album; assembly: GCA_963277665.1. Taxonomy (NCBI): domain Eukaryota; kingdom Viridiplantae; phylum Streptophyta; class Magnoliopsida; order Santalales; family Viscaceae; genus Viscum; species Viscum album. The sequence continues at coordinate 1,431,947,862 of OY728138.1, read as the reverse complement.
GTAGTATTTAACTACTCGATTTCATTGTCCCAGACACACTGCGAATAGCTAGGGTTGAATTTGTGCCTGAAGCACCCAGCCTTCCATAAAGTTGCATGAGAAGTGTAGGGGATGGAAAACTCAGAGTGAACTAAATCCCTATAAGTGCCACGCTCTGCGTCGTTCTTGAAAATATTGATGTGTTAGAGTTCTCCATACATACTAAAACTTAGACTTGGAATAGGTAGGCCGCTCGATGGTCACCATCCAAAGCAGGTTCTAGGAATTTACCTACAGCTCGGTAGTTATCTTCCAAAGTGAAATATAGAAAAGGAGCTTCATGATAATTCCCTCTTTTCTGTATGCAGAAAATTGTGTATATGAAATATGGTAATAGACTATATTTTTTCCTTGGTAAAGTTAGATATTGTTTGGATGATTTGATAACCAATGGAGTAGTTTACATGTCAGACGTAAGTTTTCATAGTTCTGGTCCTCTTCAGAGCATTTCTTGACAATTATAGTCTCGAAAAGTTTGGTAGGTAGTGATAAAATATTGGTTTGTGAAATCATATATTCTAACTGTAAAGTTTTATGAATTTAGCCTTTAGTATAGAAATTCTAGTTTAATCGGAGTCATTGTTTAATATAAAATCATATCAGAACAGAGTATACAACATCACTCATTTAGACCTGATTTATAAAACCCAAGAAATTAGGTAATCTCTTGTTCCCTCTCACAAAACACTAGTATGGATTTTCTGACAGCTTCTAAGATGACTTCTAATAGATTCTACTGATGTTGGGTATTTCCCCAGTTCTCAGACAAATGGATCCCCTACACGGTTCTAAATTCGTCTATCCATTTGGTCTAGATGCAATGTGTATAACAAGGATCAACCGCATGTGTACATATAGAATTCAGATTGAGAGAAGCATGTCAGGTATCAAGTTTACCGACAACGGTATGAAATTTATGCCGATAATACATACAGGTAGTCTTGTTATCAAGTTCTTCAAAGTCCATAAATTGACCACAGAAATTATAGGTCAAAATTTGACATGGGTTTACTGCTCGGAAGTCACCCCCTTGTGCAGCCTCCTCAATGTCCTCAGGAGAAAAAAAATAATTGGTATGGGTAAAAAATTTAATGATACCCTCAAAGTATTTCCATTGTCGAACATAGAACAGGAATTGAGCATTCAACATGAGGTAATAGATAAAACCTGCTCCTTGGTGGAGTTGGAGTGTAGGAAGAGAGTTGGATACCCAAAAGAGGGTTTTGCACGATAAGAAAATATTTTCAAAATTCTCATAGTTTTCAACACATGATTTTCCTACTACGGTCTCTAATACTTCTTTTGTATGAGACAAAAGACTATCACATTGGTTTTCTATATGAAAATTATGAAAAAATCGTTCTTAGTATTTCTTAAGCAGGTTTTCATTCTTCAGTTCTAGTATTACAGAGTAATCTGAACTAAATCCTCTGATACCAACGGTCATGTCGTAGCTCCCAAGCACCCTGGGTCGATGCCATATAGAGGATCAAATTCAGTTCAGGCTCTGGGAAACCATTTACTACTGAAATGCTTCATCTGCTAAAAGATGTAACCTGAAAAATTGTAATAAAAAACATAGGGTGAGCATAAGAATTCATAGTAAAGGGTTTTAAAAAAATAACATACTATACCCAAGATAACTTTTGAAAACATTCTTTTAACCATTCATAATACAATATATTTAAAGAAAAGCTATAAAACATGTGAAATGTCATAATAATAGTGCTTAATTAGATACATGCTAGCAGAATTACCAAGATATACAGTTTGAACATAGACATGCAGAATAAAAGAAATTCTAAACATGTATGTCATAAGAATATGTAAGCACAAATTAAACAGCTAAGGGTAATGAATAATTAGAGTTGCACATAAAAAAATAAATTCAATTTAATATACTGAATAGTAAATCACTGAGTTCTAAACAAATATCATGCCACAAATATACAATAAATTCTAAAACATTTCATCAAGGCCTTGGCCAAGATGTCTAATGATTTAAGGCCTAGACCGAAAATCCATAAACTCTTTTAACCAAATATTCTACTAGTAGAATATTTTTCTAGTTAATTAAATTACATAGTCATAATGAGGGAAGTTCATATGTCAGACCGTGTAAAGACCTCGTGCCAAGACCTACGGGCTAACTGTAATTGGACCCCAACACAGAGAGCCTCTTTAACTGGACTCTAACGTAGAGTGCCTCTGTAACAGGACACCAACCCGGAGGGTCCTCTGTAACCGGACCCCAACCAGGAGGGCTTAGTTTTACCGGTCCCCAACTTAGAACATACTATGTCCAATGCATTCCTCATATCTTTAAATAAAAGGGCATATACCTCTTTGATTTATTAATTACTTACCATTCCCAGTACACATATTACTTTTTTTATAATTCAAATTATTCATAGTGTTCAATACCACCTTGAATAATTAAATGGTTATCTCATAAATTATTAATAATATATTGTTTGATTATCACATAAAATAATAACTTTACAAATCTTCCAAAGTATGAAACTTTTAATTCATTAAAATACATGCTCATTATTCATGCTCAATTCATGTACTGATAAATTGAAATAACATTGGACTCAATTATAATGTGTCAGTTATCATTTAGGTAATAAATTTCTCAGTGACATGCATAATATAGTAAACGTTATTTTCACATGTGATATTTATTTAAAACAGACAAGTAATGAATGTATGGGGTTACCACATAAAATGATAGTTCCTTAATTTTCATCATCATTGATTTATATTTATTGTTTTAAAAGTCATATTTTGAAATATGGAAGATTTCGTTTGTACACAATGACTGCGTTGATAAATATTCATGTCTTATTAAATGGTCATGCCTTATGTTGAATATCATATAAGGCCAATTGTTTTGAAGTGCATAATTTGTTTTATGTTATGCATTGTCACACACGGTTTTTTCGGCCTTTGTATTGATCCATACCATTAGAAATCCCTATCCTTTTCATGGGTATTTGATGAGATGAATCTTGAGTTTTGAAGTTTCATATATTTCTAACCACCATAATTTGGGATCCCCATTGCTTGTTTAGGTGTTTTTGAAGAAAGGGTGGTTACTTCATGATTTGGGCCAACCGTGAGCCCATTCCCAGTTTTAAAAACTAAATTTGTTTCTTTTATGACTCTTTTGTTTTTCATCCTTTTTCACCCATTCAACTTCCCACATGTCATATACTGATATATTAAAATTTATTTATCATTTTGGACCCATTATAAATTCATAGGACGGGTGAATTTGGGTTACTTATTTAGGTATTGGGCCAGCCCATGGGCCCATTTCCTGTTTTAAAAAAATAATTTGTTTCTTTTATATCTTTTTCATTGTTTACTATGTTTCGGTGATTCCACATCCCCCTAGAATCCAATAACCCTATACTAACCCTAATAATCTATTTTACCTCTTTGGAGCTCATTTGGGTCACGGATTAGGGAGAAAAGTCTCAGGAAACCTCAAATCGACCAGAATTGCCAAGGTAACTTTTATTATTCTTAAATCAATAAATTAGTACTCTTTCAGCCACAAAAATTCTTCCCATGGTTCTTCCAGACCTTAGGAGTCTCTACAAGAATTTTAAAGCCATTTCCTATTATCTAGGGCATCGGATCTAATGGAAGACAAAGAGTTTTCTAGGATGAAAGGTGAGATTCCTTCTCATTTCTTCTTCCTCTTCCCCCTCCTTTCATTATTTCTTGGTTTTATATTGTACCCTAGTCTTGATCGACCTAGGGTTTTGTTATAAAATGTTTTTGATGGGTTTTATGTTTGGTTATGTCTGGTATTTATAGTTTTAGGGTTTATAAACCCACGGTGGGTGATTTCGGGTGTGCGTTTCAATTATGCCAAAGATTTGAGGTAGGATATCCCTTGAACATGACTTTATCATTGAAGTTTCATCATTTTAATATTATCCTATACTGATATAAATGATTATTATTGTTTTTAATCCTTTTTATAATTTTCTTGTTGTGCAAAGTCGTTGTTTAATCACTGTTATGTGAAAGGTAGTGTTGTTTTGTCATGAAAGTGCGCAACAAGTCTTTGTTTAAATGTTCCATCATCTATTGAAAATATTTTTTGAGGTTTATAATCTGGTATATGGTATTTTTAACATGTTACAGTATCTTGAATGAAAATATGACATTAAATTGGTGTTTTATTCCTTTTCATGTACATAAAATAAATTGTTTTGTTTAAAAAGGGCATGACATGTGTTCGGTAAATTGCCCGGTTGGCTTTTATGTGTGATGTGTGATTTAAAAGTTATTTGATTGGATTTATAAAGGAATGGGAAGAATTATAAATGTTATTTTTGGGTATTTATATTGATTTCCAATTTGGATTTGTTTTTACAAACAAGTGGGTTTTGATTTACAACATATTTTGGCCCGAGTTGCCCAATAATGGACCGTTCCACATCTTTATGAAAATAGTTGTGTTTTGAATATGTATCCTGATTATTTTAAGAGATTTATGAATGAGGTTTTCTACTTTAAATTATTTTATAAGGATCCTTAATAAAAATAAAATTCATTCCTTCATCAAAGGTTAGTTTTGAGAAAATGTTTAAAGGCATGTTTCACATTTCTTAGAAATGAAGGAGTGTTTTACTTGTATATAACAAGTTGTGCAATTGGGATTGTTTTATGGTCTATTGAATGATTTTATTAAATGTTTATTGGGCTTCCAAATATTATTTGGTTTGGTTATGATGTGTGATTATAATTTAAAGAGTGTTTTTGAATGAGTTTTATGTGCAAAGCCTCAATACACTTCATGAAATTGTTTTACCAAAATATTTAGCGGTTTGTTGATTAGTGTAATAAATGAGAAGAAAGATTATGGGCTGTTTGTGTTTTTATTGTTTTTGAATGGAATTTGGATGTGAAATGTGTACTTGATAATATGTGTAACTTTATTTAGTACTAAAGGGAACCTCGGGTATTTAGGTGGGCAGACGTGTACTAGTGTGCTAGTGATTCTGTGGGTGTCGGCCCATGTTTCACGTAGCAAGTTTGACGATGACAACACTAACTAAACTATTATGATGATGATGATTGGGGACCTCTAGGTTATTGGTATGTTCCCTACTAGTGGCTCGTGCACGGGAACATATATTTATTATGGTTACTTTCACCGAAATACGAGGTACCTGGGGCTCACAATTAAGTAGTGCCTAGGGGTGTTCCCATGACTAGTGCTCATTGGCTATTTTGTACTCACCGTCAGCATACAGTGTGTCTGGTTGGGAAATTAAGTAGTATGTGTTATTTAATTAAAAGTTAAAATTATTTAAAGCAACCCTCTTGAAAACTATTTTCATTTTGATGTTTCACATATTTGAAAAAAATTGTTACTTGCATTTATGTTTATTAAACATGCATGTTTTTGTCTGATAATTATGATAGCATGGAACCTCATTTTAAAACCATACATTCATATCATGTATTTAAAACTATAAATTGATGTTTCTTTTATTCTAAAGGAATGTGCATTGGGAATAGAATACCGGGCTAACCAATTGAGTTTTAATACTCACGCCTATAGTCTTCTTCTTTTTTCCCCTTGTGCAGGTTTCATCTTTAGTTCGATCACCTTGGGGAAATTTGATCATTGTGTTGGAGAGTGACCAGAAGTGTCACATTGAGTTAGTTGGTCATTGGGATAGTTCATTCGAGTTGTTGGTTTTGTTCTACTTTTAGTCTCCTGTGCAAATAATATTTAGTTCATTTTTTTATATAAATTTATTTTGGGCTGTCTGTTTATTTCTGCAGTTTGTTTGATTCTTTATATATGGGTGAAAACATTCCCTTGTGTACTCTATTGATGCCCTTGGTGTTTGTCACCATCCCGGGAGGATCAGGAACACCTCTCGGGACTTGTCGCGGGCTGGCCTGGGTGACCGGTTCAGGGTCGACTCAGGCTAGTTCGTGACAAAATGGTATCGGAGGGAGGTTGGCTATTAGCAGACATTTATTTTTAGAGCGCCCTTTTTATTTTGGGGATGTCAAGGTAGACGGAGTAGGATTGTTGGGACTTGTGGGGTAAGTTCAAGAAGAGCGTCGTGAACTCTTTCTTGTTATAATCCTTAGGTTTCCATGGAAGTCCATTTTTATTAGTGTCCATTGTTCTAGTTGATTGTTTGGTATTGGGATATGACAAGGGGAGTCTGACCAATGGCCTTCGTGAGCTTACAGGTCCTGGAAAGCCATGTGGAGATGGGTAATGGTCCCAATAAGTCTCTCTATGTTGGTGTTGTGTTTGGAATATGGCTTCCAACCATATGGTCAAGTCACCCACCGAAACTAGTTCCCTTTTTTGGGTCTCTTGAACCTTTCTTGAATTCTGAATTTTTGTTTTTAAAATCCTTGTGTGAGAATTGTGGAAATAGGTTTTAATGTAAGGATTAGATTTTTAAAAGTGAAAAAAGGGGGTTTTCAATAATAAAATATAATAATGGTTTTGGAAAATTGTGTTTTTGTGGAAAAAAATGGAGGGAAGCAGAAATGATTTAAAGGGATCGGATTATCCATAATCTAAACTTGTGGTTTGTTGAAATAATTTTTTTTGAAATTGTGAATAATTTAAAAGTGATTCTGGATCTTCTTTTTTAAATGGGGTATTTTAGGATGTTAAAAAGTTTTTTAATTGGATAAATTAGTTTTGGCTATTGGTTTTGATTGGTTGGTGTTTTACTACAAACGTTATTGGTCTCAATGGACCTTGGATTATGAAAATATACCTTGCTGAATTTTTTTTAAAAAATGGGAAGGGGTTGTCTGGAGTGGCTTGGTTATTTAAATTTTTTTAAAAAATGAAAACGGGTAGGTTTTTAAGAAAATGGTTCTTAATTAATTGTGGTTTTTTTGTGAAATATGAAAATGTTTTTTGACTTGGTGGTTGGTGTTCCTTTTTAAGGTAATTTTTTTTTGAATTATGATGTTTAATTTTAGCCTTTGGTATTTTCATGGGTGCTCACGTGCATGGTTTTATTTATATATGGATTTATGGCCTATATGGTATGGTGGTTGGGTGCCAGGGGTGGCATGGAAATGTGCATGTGGGTGAGACTTGATGAAACACCATTGGTGAATGTGGAAACCCACCCAGTTAGTTTGGTTTTTCAAAATTGTTTTGAGCTGAAAATTGTGGCCTTTTTTTAAAACCAATGGTTATGTGGCTTGATTTTTCTGTGTCTTAGAAGAGTTGTTTATTTTGATATCTTCCATGTGATCTAGAATTCATACTCTTGTTCTATCTAGTGATGAGATCTTGCTGGTGTCTCGGTTTTGGAGTAATTTTCATTGGGTTTCTAAAAATGTGCTTGATGTTGTGATGTGGCCATGGATAGTTCTGCATTGGAAATATTTCCTGCTGATCAACCTAAAGATTCCTTTCAAATTTTAAATCCACCTTTTTTGATGATGCCTCAACGTGTTTGTTGGAATAGAGAGCTATTTGGGATCTATTAAATGTTTTTTTAGGTCATGATAATTCTTTTGGACAGAGCAGTTGTGTTCGGTGATGTTGATGTGTTTCGTCGTATTCCTTGTCCATTATGCCCCTCGTTTGGAGTGAGATAGAATTTTTATATGTATCTATGAGATCCTATTTAGATGAAGGTTTTTGTTTGGTGATCAAGTGTGGTTTTTTTGAGTGGTGTGATCCTTATCACCTGACTACGGTGCAACAAATGCTTCAAGAATCAGGGCTCTATCCATAGGCCTCAGAGTGAAGCTTTTCATGCAATCAGGAAATCAATAGAGGTGTGGAGTGCTAGATTAAGATCCTTACTCCTCTGTTTTGGTAAGTAAGTTACTATGTCAATGTTTTGGTTCCTCATTTCTATGAATTTCCCTTTGTCGCAATAAGCGTGGTGGACTTAACCCCTCACACCGTGTCTATGGTTATTCCTTCATGGATGTGGGTTTTCAATCAATGTACCTGTGTGGACCGCCTGTAAAAATCAGGTGCAGTCTTGGTGTTACCTATTCATAGGGAGCGAGTTTTGGGTAGTTTCTTTGTTTCTTTTGTGTTTCAGTGGCCAAATTATTGGGTCCCCTTCCCTCTCATCCCCAAGTGACGGGGGTCCAGAATTGTGCTGAATGTGTTGACCAAGTTATTGTCCCCTCCATTCGGGAGTGGGTGGTTTATATGTTCATGTTTTAACTCTATTAACTTGGTATAGTAGGTTTTTGTATGAGGGGTTTTTTGGGCTTCTGTGAGGGAGTCCCAACTCTAGCTCATGTTCAATTCTTGTCTATTCATTGCTAGTTGGTTTCTAATGGTGGGGAGACCCACCATGGGTCTCTTGGATTTTCATCCTAAGAACATTTCTAGTGCTAGTTGATTCATAATGGTGGGGAGTACATTCTGGAATCCTTAGGTGTTGTTTTTTTTCAGCCGGAAAGTGTTATGGTTTTCCGGGGGCGGAAAGCTTTAATGGTGGGGAGAATTGTCACACACGGTTTTTTTCTGTCTTTGTATTGATCTGGACCATTAGAAATCCGTATCCATTTCATGGGTATTTGATGAGATGAATCTTGACTTTTTAAGTTTCATATATGTCTAACCACCATAATTTGGGATCCCCATTGCTTTTTTAGGTGTTTTTGAAGAAAGGGTGGTTACTTCATGATTTGGGCCAACCGTGAGCCAATTCCCAGTTTTAAAAACTGAATTTGTTTCTTTTATAACTCTTTTTTTTCATCCTTTTTCACCCATTCAACTTCCCACTTGTCCTATATTGAAATATTAAAATTTATTTATCCTTTTGGACCCATTATAAATTTATAAACCAGGTGAATTTGGGTTACTTATTTAGGTATTGGGCCAGCCCATGGGCCCATTTCCTGTGTTAAAAAAATAATTTGTTTCATTTATATCATTTTCATTTTTTACTATTTTTCAGTGATTCGACCTCTCCCTCGAATCCAATAACCCTATACTAACCCTCATAATCTATTTGACATCTTTGGAGCTCATTTGGGTCACGAATTAGGGAGAAAATGCTCAGGAAACCTCAAATCACCTAGAATTGGCAAGGTAAATTTTATCATTCATAAATCAATCAATTAGTTCTCTTTTAGCCACCAATATTCTTCCCCTGGTTCGTCCAGACCGTAGGAGTCTCCACAATAATTTTAAATCCATTCGCTTTTCTCTAGGGCTTCAGATCTAATGGAAGACGAAGAGTTTTCTAGGATGAAAGGTGAGATTCCTTCTCCTTTCTTCTTCCTCTTCCCCCTCCTTTCATTATTTCTTGGTTTTATATTGTACCCTAGTCTTGATCAACCTAGGTTTTTGTTATAAATTTTTTTATGGGTTTTATGTTTGTTTAGGTCTAGTATTTATAGTTTTAGGGTTTATAAACCTGCGGTGGGTGATTTCGGGTGTGCGTTTCAATTATTCCAAAGATTTGAAGTAGGATATCCCTTGCACATGCCTTTATCATAGAAGATTCATCATTTTAATATTATACTATACTGATATAAATGTTTATTATTGTTTTTAGTCCTTTTTATAATTTTATTGGTGTGCAAAGTCATTGTTTAATCACTATTATGTGAAGGTAGTGTTGTTTTTTCATGAAAGTGCTCATCAAGTGTTTGTTTAAATGTTCCATTATCTTTTGAAAATATTTTGTGAGGTTTATAATCTGTTTTATGTTATTTGTAACATGTTACAGTATCTTGAATGAAAATATGATATTAAATTGGTGTTTTATTCCTTTTCATGTACATAAAATAAATTGTTTTGTTTAAAAAGGACATGACATGTGTTCGGTAAATTGCCTGGTTGGATTTTATGTGTGATGTGTGATTTAAAATTTATTTGATTGGATTTATAAAGGAATTGGAATAATTATAAATGGTATTATTGGGTATTTATATTGACTTCCAATTTGATTTTTTTAGAAACAAGTGGGTTTTGATTTAAAACATATTTTGGCCCGAGTTGCCCAAAAATGGACCGTTTCACATCTTTATGAAAATGGTTGTGTTTTGAGAATGTAACCTGAGTATTACAAGAGATTTATGAATGAGGTTTGCTGCTGTAAATGATTTTTATAAGGATCCTTAATAAAATTAAAATGCATACCTTCATCAAAGGTTAGTTTTGAGAAAATTTTTAAAGTCATGTTTGGCATTTCCTAGAAATGAATGTGTGTTTTACTTGTATATAACAAGTTGTGCAATTGGGATTGTTTTATGGTCCATTAAATGATTTTATTAAATGTTTATTGGGATTCCAAATATTATTTGGTTTGGTTATGATGTGTGTTTGTAATTTAAAGAGTGTTTTTGAAAGAGTTTTATGTGAAAAGCCCCAATAAACTTCATGAAATTGTTTTACCAAAATATTTAGCGGTTTGTTGATTAGTGTAAGAAATGTGAAGAAAGATTAAGTGCTGTTTGTGTTTTTATGGTTTTGGAATGGAATGTGGATGTGAAATGTGTCTTTGATAATATTTGTAACTTGATTTAACACTAAAGGGAATCCCGGGTATCTAGGTGGGCGGATGTGTACTAGTGTGCTAGTGATTCTGTAGTGGTTGGCCTCAGTTTCACGTAGCAAGTTTGACGATGACAACACTAACTAAACTATGATGATGATGATGACTGGGGACTGCTAGGTTATGGGTATTTTCCCTACTAGTGGCTCATGCATGGAAACAGATATTTATTATGGTTACTTTCACCATGATACGAGGTACCTGGGGCTGACAATTAACTAGTGCCTAGGGGTGTTCCCGTGACTAGTTCTCATTGGCTATTTTGTACTCACTGTCAGCATATGGTGTGTTTAGTTGGTAAATTCAGTAGTATGTGTTATTTATTTAAAATTGAAAATTATTTAAAGCATCCCTCTTGAAAACTATTTTCATTTTGAAGATGCACATATTTGAAAAAAAAATTATTACTTGCATTTTTGCTTATTAAACATGCATGTTTTTGTCTGATAATTATTATAGCATGGAACCTCATTTGAAAACCATACTTTCATTTCTTGAATTTAAAACTATAAAATGATGTTTCTTTTATTCTTAAGGAATGTACATTGGGAATAGAATATCGGGCTAACCTACTGAGTTTTAATACTCACACCTATAGTCTTCTTTTTTTTCCCTTGTGCAGGTTTCATCTCTAGTTCAATCACCTTGGGGACATTTGATCATTGTGTTGGAGAGTGACCAGAAGTTTCACATTGAGTTAGTTGGTCATCGGGATAGTTCAGTTGAGTTGTTGGTTTTGTTCTACTTTAAGTCTCTTGTACAAATAATATTTAGTTCATTTTTTATATAAATTTCTTTTGTGTTGTTTGTTTATTTCCGTTGTTTGTTTGATTCTTTATATATGGGAGAAAACGTTCCCTTGTGTACTATATTTATCCCCTTGGTGCTTGTCACCATCCCGAGACGATCGGGAATGCCTCTCGGGACTTGTCACGGGCAGGCCTGGGTGACCGGTTCAGGCTCGACTTTTGCTGGTTCTTGACATGCATATATTAAATTAAACATATCAATAAAATACATTAACCGCCAATGTTTATTTAGGACAAGTTAATTCGAATTATGAGTAAAACTCACAGGTGCATACAGAAAACTATATATATACATAAAATATGTACACGTCTCACCCTTACATTATAAATTCTAAAAACTAAAATTACATATATATATATATATGTATGTATGTATGTATATATGTGTGTGTATACATTAATATCTTACAAGATTTGTAATTTTTTTAATAATTACAACCATAACATCATAACATTAATAAATATTTTAATCAAATGAACTCCCTTGAGAGGACTAGAAAATTAGATAGTATAAATAAGTAAATAAATTTTCCAATCATAATTTGAAAATTAACCTGGTGGATCAAAACGCTATGGGTATTTGTTTAATAAATATGCCATTCCATTTGAACCCAAAACATTATTCGCATCAAAGTCTCTATTTAAAGATTGTAATTCATCTTTAATAACATGAAATAAAGATAAATTAAATTATGTGTGTATGTCTGAATACACAATAAGTGTATAATAGCATATAATTAAAATTAAAATAACCCTTAGCTTATGTACACATAAAATAATAAGACAATTATGTGTATATATATACATATAACTATTGTAATTTGATCAAATTAATTAAATTCTTATAAATATATATTTAATGAATAATATTAAAACATAACCCATACAAGTCAAAAGATCATAATATAAACATTTGAGGAAAATTATAAGGAACCCTTACTTCAAACATAGTTTTAAGAAATTAAAAATAATTTAAATAAATGAGAAAATCTTACTGAAAAAATAATGGAATTGCAAGAAAATTATATGCATGTACCTTAGAACTTTTATATTACCCGAACCCAAAACCCAAAGGCCTAGATTCAACATAGAAGAATTTTTAAACTAAACTGCAAGGATATACTTTCATGAGTATATATATATATATGTATATACTCTCAAAGAAATAAAATAAAGAAATTATAAATCCCTTAAAAATCTTATGATTTAGAAAATTTTAGTACAAGAACACAGTTCATATATGCATTTTGAAATAGAGATTTATAAACTTACATAAATATATATATATATTTATATGTATACATATTTTCCACAACGTATATAGTAAAAAATAAATAGAATCCTTATAAATAAATGTTTGAGAAAAATTGCAATGAACCCTTATAGAAGGAATTGACCTCAAACCCTGAGGTGATGTATCTTATATCACAAATGTATATACATATACATAAAAAACATGAAACCACACATGCAAGACAATGTCTAATCCCTTACCTTATCTTGAGGAGGTAAAGGGGCTTGGATGAGAGGCTCAGACCAGAGAGAGCTTACTAAAGATTTGAGGAAAAGCACCAGAGAGGTTAAGGGTGCAATGTTTTTTATTTGCGCATTCAATTAATGGTTTTTATAAACAAAATACCCAATGTATGAATAGTGACACCCGAATAAGCTTGATGTGCAACATGTGAACACAGTGGCTAAAATAATAATAATAATTGTAATAATAATAATAATAATAATAATAATTGTGACTACCAAAACATTCATGAACCAAAATCGTTACAAGATAAAGGTAAAACAGTAGACAAACGGGGTAGAAATGGAGAGTTTTTGTAGATGTGGAAGATTTGACGCCTATATCAGAAACAAAATTAATAATTCATATAGGAAGACTTCAAACAGGATACCTACTTCAAATCTGGACCGATGGAAACCCTAGACGCAACCAACACTCGACCACCACCCCACTTCAACTGAACCATCGCCAACGCGACTCCACTGAAGCTGCTCAGCCTGCTCATCGCGGACCACTACCCTGACTTTGACCCCGACCATAGAATGGCTTCCCAGACCCACAAGACTACACCACTCAGACACCACCATAGGGCCTCACCTTCCGCTTCTTGATCCCGTCGTCGCCTTATGTATACACCGGCCTCCTGCTCGACGAATGCGATGCTAGACCCTGCTGCGATGCGAAAATGGATGGAACTTCTTGAAACCCTAAAGACCGGACACCCGCAACGCACCTCCCCAAATAACATATCTCACGAGATACTTTCCCGCATTTTTTTTATTGTTTTATTTGTCATTTATTTCTTTTTTTGTCCGTTTTGTGCTTAACTTTAATCCGGGTGTCCTATGGGAATTCCTCCCATTTCTTTGCCAAATTTCATCTTATATTTCCATTATAATACATCTATTATTACATTTTATTCTTATTTCATTATATCATATATTACATTATCAATACCATTAGAAAATGTCAAACGTAAAAAACATTAATAATCTATTAAACTTATTTTTTTATAATTTTTTTAAAAAAAGTAAAATTTATTGAATTAATTTATAAATTATATATTTGTATACTTCATATTACATGCATGTAATTTTAAAAATAAAATGGATATTTGGAATTGTATAATTCTATTTTGTACCATATTTTTATAATTTTGAATCTTTTAAACAAATGTCAATGTGTTATGATTATAATTTTATTAAAAGTTCATATGTATAATTTTAATCATTCAATTAATATATTTATAATTTTATTAATAAAAATTCCGAAAATGTTAATTTTATAATATTATAATTATTACATTATATATACATGTAAATATAAGATATTTTGAACTCAAATTATATATCAAATAATTTTCTATATAATAGCGCAAAAAAAATATCATTAAAATATTTTAAAATTACAATATTTGATATCATGTATAACCGCATATAAAATAATAATTTTGATAATCGTATTTCCATTGAAATCCAATATAAATAAATAAATAAATATATATAATTCACATTTGGGAAAATAAACAAATTAGTTATGTTATTATGGTTGTTATCTAAAATATTCTATTAAAAAATTATTTGATATGAATAAATTATGTTTGACAATAATAGTTGTTTTTTTCTATTTTTTAAACAAAGTGTGATAATAATTTCTAAGATAACCGCATTGGTTAATATGATAATTAAATCATAAAATTATTATTATTACACATAACAAGGTTGGGGTGTTACAAAATCACTCCACCATATACACCATAGTGGAATGGTTTTAGTGAAAGGACGAACCATACACTATTAGATATGGTAAGGTTGATGATGAGTCACAAAATCAATCTGATGTCCTTTTGGGGATTTGAATTATATACAATAACATACATACAAAGATGATTACCAAATAATATGGAGAACGGTATTAAATTCAAATTATTTTGTGGAAATAAACCTTTTTTCAAATTTTCCATGTGGGCGTTCCAAGTCATTTTTTAAGGCTAGCTCAAGAAATAAACTATCACCCCGAGGCATGAAGTGTATAATTATATGGAATCCCACAGAATCACTCAGACACTATCAATAAAAACATTCATAAAATAATATAACAATCGTATGAAAGACCATATTTCTTTATACATGGAACATACAAATTAAAAATTATTAGAGAAAGATTGAGTTTGATAAATTTAATGCGCATGATACTGAAGTGATTTTATAGGAAAAGATTCCACATGCCCCCTAGATAAAGTGGATCCTTGAACACATGGGGTTCATTTGAGTTCTAGAGAGGTAATATATATAGAGATATATGGGTTTCTAGAAATTGATGATAGGTAATCATTATTGGCCAATAACGATGATCCTCTCTCAAAAATAGAGGATGTAAAGGGCCATGAAACATCATAAGTTCAATAATCCATTAATTTAAAGATTGAATCCATGTATCAAAACCATGTTTGGGTTATGATTGATCCAAATATTGATTTAAATCTGGTTAGGTGTTAATGTGTATTCAATAAAAAACTGTACAACAATCTTATGTAAATACACATAAATAATGGGTAGTGACTAGTGGGTTTAGATAACATCAAGGAATTAACTATGATGAAATAATTTCTCCAACATCCCTGTTTAAATGAATCAGAATATTACTAGACATATTAGCTTAATATGACTTTGAAATTTCTAAAATGTATGTCAATACTGATTTCCTTAACTAGAAAGTTCAAGAGGAAATGTATATGACCCAAACAGATGGGTGTGTGACTCCAAGACATGCCAGAATGATATACAAGCTACAAAGATCCATTTATAGATTAATGATAGCATCCATGTCAGGGAACATTTTGTTAGATGACTACAAAAAATAAGTTGGATTCATTACCAAAAAATACGATCAATGTGTTTACAATATACTTAGTAGGAATACAATTTTTTCATAGTAGTATATATTGATGAAATATTATGAATATGAAATCATATACAATCCTTACATGAGGATAAATCATATTTGATTACGTACATCTCTAATAAGGTATTTTGGGAAGAAGCCTACATTCTAGGGGTTAGGATAATGTGTGATAGATCCAAGAGGCTTCTTGAACTATGTCAAGGTACAAACATTGACGATATATTAAATAGTATCATTATAGACCAATCTAAGATAGTATTTGTTCCAGGGTCACATAGCATACCATGTCCCAATAAAATGTTTCCCAATATATAATAGGAACAAGGGAGAATAAATAATATCCCATATTCTTCCTCAATATGATCTATCACTTATTATAGGTTATATATGTGTCTTGATATTGCCTATTCTTTGGTCATGGTTAGAAGATATCTTGAATATCCATGTAAACAACACTGGGCTAATTTTAATGCCATAATTATGTATCTCTTGGGAACAATGGACACATCACGATCTACAATGTAGTTGAGAGTTACACATCATTTAATATATATTGAGGCTTGAATTCATAATGATATGAATAATATAAAGACAAAGTATGTATATTTAGATGTATAGTATCCATAGAGTAAAAAGTGTTGGGCCCCATGACCAAGACATTACCACAACCAAGGAATGACTATCATGGGGGATGCAGTAGACTGAATAGTGTTTTTAGTTGTCTCTAGTGTTAATTGGAGTATTATTGAGTTGGTTCCCTAGAAAAAAATTAACAATGGATTAAATGTTCTATTAATGAATTGTATCTGATCACGTCATCATTTTCCACTAGATAATATTTGTATGTGATAATTTTATAAGTATATATTTGTCACATAATATTATTATGGCTATTCCATGCTATGATGGGAACCTATATATTCTGTGAGAGTATTATTGCATATTTTTATATGGTTAGATGATACTATTTCATGGGAAAAAATAGTGCCCTATATTTTTTTTAGGATGGTCATAATTAATTTAGACAATTTTCATAGTGTTATACCATAGAAATATCAAAGATATGATTTTATGAGAACATACCCCATACGAAATCCATATTTTTTATGTATTATAGGATGTTCGTGTATAAAAACATCTGTATTCATCTATGAGAATTACTTATCTAAGAAAAGTGTGACTATATATTTTCTTTGTGTTGTAGGATAGATTTTTTAAGTTGTATAAGACATTACATTAATTGGTAATATGAGAAATTATTTATCCCTTCTATCTCGGAATGTATTTTCATATCTCAGTCCCTTTGATTGGAATAGTTAACCAAGAAGAATATATGGCCATGGTGTTCAGTGGATGATTTCATTTATGTAAATTAAAATAAAGAGACAACAATTGTATAGGTCAAAGAAATTAGAATGAAAACTAATAGATTATAGATATTGTGATAAAAGGGAATATTTTACATTTTAATTTTTCATGGAAGGATGACTATTTTTTTGAAATTAGCTTCTTTCTAAATGGAAACCCTTGATTTTTGGTAGACATTAATCA
The DNA here is from genome assembly GCA_963277665.1 of Viscum album. NCBI lineage: Eukaryota > Viridiplantae > Streptophyta > Magnoliopsida > Santalales > Viscaceae > Viscum > Viscum album. Next base: position 1,431,930,484 of record OY728138.1, on the reverse strand, counting down.
TGGAAATTAGGTAGTTATGTGTAATTCCATTGATAAAGTGACTTAAAGGGTCACAAACATTATGTATCAATAATTTTAGTTAAATTCATGATTTTAATTTTACACATTGGGATAAAAATTTAATTCGGCATAGTTGATAACTAAGATTTAGTCGAAATTTATAAAAAATGATAAATGAGTTAAATAATGAAAGTTAATATTTATTTTTTTTGGATTATATAATATATGTTTTATTATATTTACCAATAAATAATATAGTGACACTTATTTAATAGATAAAAAATGTCTATTCTTGGATCAGTAATAATGGCGAGCAATAGCAGACCGAGATTAATGGTCCAATTGGAAATAGAAGAAATGATGTTTATTAAAATTATAAATGTGTTACACCTACCTAGAAATGAATAATAATAATATCATTATTATTACAAGACATTGGGGTAGACTAAGTATTGATAATATGGGAATGTTATTATGTGAAGTTTTCTAATCCAAAATCTTCCTTAATAAATATTTGATCAAAACACTTTTCATAATCACTATTTATGTGTATAATAGACAAAGAGAGACTCTCTACAAAAAAATAGAGAGATATCAATATATATAACTCATTCTATATTCATATATCAATCCATCATAAGAGTATAAATATTTCTTCATCATTCAAGTGTAATTCTTTTTTGGTGAACCATGTATAATTTATGAAATCAGGATCTTTCACACCAAAACCGGGCAATTTTGAAATGATGTTCTATGAATATGGTACACATGTGGATCTCCTCTTGAGGTATTATACAATTAGATCATATAGTTCAATTAAATTTGGGTGAGATCAAGTAAAACCATTGGAAATGAAATTATAATTACATATTGAGTTAATTCTATATCTTATAATAATTTAATTCTAAATTACATGTTATGATCCTCCTCCTCTTATTCTACTGTTTTAATTCAGTTAATAAATCTATAATTTTCATTAAGAATTTTTCTTTAATCATTTTTAAAAATAATTACACATAATTATTCACACTATCATATGAGTTCAAAATATCATCCATGGTAATTTAACTACGCTCAGAACTTATAATCGTAGCACAATACATGAAAAAAACAAGTTTTTAAGGGTATAATTATAACTTAATAACGAATGGAAAAAATGTGTATCATAGAATCATAGTTATTCATAATTATATTAATCTATCAAAATAATGAAATTAGATGGTATCATTTGATCATAACCCCAATTATAGTATAAGTAATACAAAAGGATGTTACTACAAACAAACAACCCTTTAAAATATTATTGAAGCATTTCATTAGAAATGTACCCATTTAAATTTGGAATTAATTATTTAAAATATAAATTTTTCAAAATCTTAAAGAAAAAGTGTTATTTAAAATTTACCTAGTAAATGTTTTAATGAATCTTAAAATCATTGATCGGTCATGATTAATAGAAATTTCATTCCTGGTTTATATGTTAAAATAAATATTCTATTCGCATTTTCTATAAAATTCAAAAGTACATATTTCAGAAAATATTAAGAATATTACTTTAAAATTATGCTTTTAGAAAAGATAAAAATTAGAAGAAATGAATTAAAAAATCATATGAGAATAGTAAAAACATTCTATAAAAAAATTCTAAAACATGTATATAGAAATAAAGATTTTAGAGAGAAGAGAAAATTAAAATTGGATTTTCTTAAAAAACGTCATTCAGTATATTGAATAATTAATGATAAAAAACAAAATGAAAACATTTGATAATTAAAAATCAATTATAGGATAATTAAATTCATTACTTTCATGATATTTTTATCATAAAATTCTATCATTATAAACATAATCATAAAAAATCCAAATAGAAAACGAGATGGAAACATAATTCTCGTACAACTTCAGTAACAAATAAATGTAAACATTATGAAAGATAGAGATTTATATGGATATATAAATCGCAATTATTTTCATGGTAACCATATTAAAATTCATTCATTTTAATCATATGGAACACATAAATTAAATGAGTGGTTAATATGGAATGTATCTCATAGAAATAAAAGTGAGACGGACTCCATTACATAATGTTCAACGTGCTTTGAAGGATATCATTCCCAATATATTATATTGTAAAATTTATTATAAATCTATTAAATGTTCATTTAAATACATATTTTAACATATATTATCATATTATAATATTTAATCATTCATTTATAAATAAATTCTAAAAAAAATATCTTTTTGGGTGTAAACTCTTTTGTTTTCCATTGGAGTTTCAATTTAGAAGTCTCTGGCCTTGGAAAATGATCATCAATCCATTTTCATAAATTTTTAAAAGTTATATTGTTATAATATATATTAAATATATATATTTATATTCATTCATAAAATTTGTCGAAAGAAATCTGAATCACACCATATATCAACACGGTAGGCAGAACGTATTTGTGAACGCATTTTTAATTTTTCAACTGATGGAATAAATGAAATTTAAATAATAACCAACATTTAATGAATTGGTTTTATATCAACCATACCATATATATTCATAATATATATCTATATGATCATCTAGTTAAAATTTAATAGAAACAATAATTTAATTTCTTCATAGAAGCTTTAGTGTGCACGAATTCACAAGTGATGTTATCATTTTTTAGACTATTAAAAAACATGGATAATTTTCATCAAATAATTAATAAAAATTAAAGTATATTCAATATAATAAAGTTATTATTTTATAATATAAACCATGTATTTAGAGGATAAATAATATGAAATAAAATTTAAAATGATCGATTAAGAGTTCTAAACCTTCATTAAGAAGTCTATTTTGGGAAACACATTATGCCTTAGAAGGGAAGTGGTTTGGAAAGAATAAATGTTATATCATGTGGTTTTGGAATCTTGAAATATTTTAGGGTAGATATTTTATATGATACAAGGTTCATAATTTGTGTGTAAATTTAGATATGAGGTTCCATTTTATAATTATGGGCAGGTGAACTATTGGAATTACATAAAATATTAATATAATATAAATTAATATTTAGAGAAAAAAAGATCCAAAATGATATTACAAAAAAATAATATTGTTAAGAGTCTAATTCCTCTAATAAAATAATTTTTTTTGAAATCTTTTGGTTATGTTATATCTATTATCTCTCAATTTTGTCCCTTGGCTAACCCATTTTATAATTACCTTAATATCAATAATATTTCTATAATAGATATAAAAGTTAATATAAAAATAACAGTAGCCCATAAAGAAAACATCGTTTTAAAATTTCACCATATACCATAAAATTTGTTGATGATAGGATTTTAATAAATTTTAAAATCATTTAATAACATATAGTTTATTATAATATATATATATAGTCATTTTTTGGAAATTTTTGAAATATTATAATATAATAAGTGTCAAACTAATGTAAAAAGGTTCCTAAATAAAATTTATTTGAATATAGAAAATATATTTTAATGAAATAATCATACAATAAAAATTATTTAGGTTTAGATATCATTTTAAACAAGATCTTTTAGTTTAACCCCTTGGTCAACAAATTTTAATCATAACTGTTGTAATATAAATTTACAATTGTAACTATTCACAATAGCAAAAAATAAGAGTGAAATATTAAAAACAATTTTCTATAATGATTCTATATCTGTAATCCATTTTTAAATATTCTATTTCTATAATTTACATGAATCTATTTATGATAAAAACAAAAAAAAATACCTTTTTAAAATGTGTTTCTGTGTATAAAAATTCATTCCATAAAAAACAAATTAGAAAATTTATTCTAATTAATATAATTTTATTACTAAAAACATAATAGAAATGATTTTAATTTAAATACATTTAGTAAAATGGAATAATAATGCAGTTTTCATTAAAAATCAGTATTTGTTACAATTTAATATAAAATAAATCTTTTTAAAAAAATAACAAAACATCAACCTATATTAATTTTTTTAGGATAATTTTAAAAACAGTTTATTTTTTTCAAATTAATTTTTTAAAACCTAAAATATTAAATTATAATATTCTCTATAAAAACCATATTTAAGGAAATCATATATTGAAAACTAAAATAAAATTACTAAAAAATTTATTTTGATTCTTAAAGAAAATATGAATAAATTTTTATTAATTATGAAACATATATATATATATATCATAATTTTATTAAACTCATTAATACCTAATAATACAAATACTATATTATAATAGTCATAATTATATTTCATTTTCTGTTACAGATTTTTTTCTGTGTGTTGTATATGCTATCGAATATAATGTTCTTTAATATCTCAGGGTGTTACATTCACCCCCTTTAAAAAATTACATCCTTCAAATTTTATATTCTTTATGGTAATCAAGGGTTAGATTTTTGATTTTTTTAAAAACATCCACATCAAGATAATCATATATAAATAAAACTATTTAAATTTTTTAAATGGAAAAAGAAATTTCAACTCGAATAACACATATATAAGATTAAAAGATGGAGAACAATAGTGGGATATTAAAATAAGCACATTACCGAAAAATGGAATTTCCAAATAATGATATATAGTGATAAAGATAATTGATCATAAGAAAGTGAATGATGATTAATAAGTTAAAAATGATAAAACAATACATTAATGAGATATGAAAAAGACCATTAATTCATTGAAAATGAATTTATCAGGAATAAAATATTATTTCATGATCATTTTCCAATATTTGAGTAATTATTTTAGACTCTATACTATGACCAAATAGAAATATACTTGAAATAGATGATTTCATCATTTAACCAACTTTATTAAATATATAATCTTTTTATCCAAATGAAGATTATTCAAGATGATTTTTTTAAGCCTGATGCTGTAAAATATACATCTAATAGATTACATATCTTATAAATGATAAAATAAAAATTCTTATATTTATATATTTATCAATAAATAAAATAGTTACTATAATGTGATATAATGTACAAAATTTATATACCTTAATATTAATAAATAATAAAATTTACATTAAAATTTACACAATAACATCAATATTTCAACTGAAAGTATTCCACAAATAAATAACAATATATCACAACTACCCTCAACAAAATCAACAATAAATAATTTTTTAACCTTAATAGTGATCCCATATCAATAAACCTAAATACCTTAATTTTGTTATTAAAAAATGCTCAATCTTGTTATACCACAAGTTCAACATAAGGATTATATTTATATTTATGTCAACCCAATGAAACATCATCCAAAACATTTTTAATCACCATTAAAAATCCTTATATAATAATATAAATTAGTGAAAATAACTAAAATAACATGATTCAAATTTAGGTACTAACAGAAAAGGATATTCATAGAATAACCATAAATATCTCTAAAAATACTTCCTTTTTAAGAAATTACTTTTCAAAAATCAGTATTATCTACATCCCATAATCTGATAAACTATGATGAACAATACATCAAATAATTTACAAACCCAAAGGGTTATTTCAACATGAACAAAGAATTATTCCTAAAACACCGTAAAAATATCAAATCACATCATGTAATACTTCAAATTTGGTATTTACACCTTTAAAATTATGATTAACAATAAATATATAATAACATTACGATATCCATAACTCTTAAGTTGAACTCACATGAGACCATATATTATTCTAAAAAAATGTAACATTTATTGGAAAAAAAATTCTATAAATAGTTAAATGCATAAAAGAATATAAAAGGTGACCAGAATCACATTATCATCAAATATCTAACCAATTACAAGGGAACTAATACTATATTATTTTCATCATCAATATAAATCATCCCATTATACCATGTAAAAACTATCACCATATCACTAAATTAAATTTTTAACTAATCTCAATTAAATATATGTTTTCAATTTCACAAATAGAATCTATTATGGTACAATCAAGGGATATTTTGGGATTCTTATATCTAGAGTATCATTTATATAACAATTTATCAAAATAATTCTAGGATCCTAATATATAAACACTTCAATGCTTTAACTCAAAAAAATTTCAAGGAGTGGGTCATTTTTTGGTCTAGGACTTAACCCTTGTATTATGTCATTGTATTAGATAATTCCCATGTTACAAATATATAATAAATTCAACTAGAAAATGTACCTTGAAATTAAATTCATTTCCATGTTTTGGGATTTTCATTTTTTCTTTGAAATTAATCTAAATATGATCTTTTATTCCTTATATGAAAAAAATTATTGATCTTATATGATTTATTCTTGATTATTACTTCACACATACTTGACATCTAGAAAGCTTAATCTTTTCCCCTGTGGCCTTTCAAATATTATATTTTTTTATTTATGTCTGGAAACTCCCCCAAGAAATGATTTTTAATCATATAACATGACTATATATTAGGTATAATCATAATGTTCCACATCCCATCTCACATTCCATTTTGTTGATAATGTGGACTATAATTCCTCTATTTATCATAAATCATCTTAGTTCCATCTATTAAGAAAATCCAAAAGACATATTGTGAGAACCAATATTTATAATGGGAAAAAATAATCACAAAATAAAAATAAATAGGATTTCCAAGTGATGAAAACCACTATTCAATATATGACACAATCAGTTTAACCTAGTCTTCCATGATCCTCATCTAATCAAATCATTCATAATAGTTCTTAATGAAAATTTTTATTAACCCATGAATATCTCCAAGGAGTTTCTAACCAACTTCACATTAAGATAACAATCCCCATGTTTATTATAATGGATGTGATATACTTAGACCAGTTACTTTTATAAGTGTTAAAACTATATTCCTCGACACCAAAATCACATCAACTTATAGTTTCCAGATTAGGATATATTTCTAAGGAAATAAAATTATCTATATCACACCAAAACATTATGACATTATCTTATACATAGGGTTGTCCCTCATATTTTTATTGAATTTCTCTAATCCAAATCTATAAATAAAGGCTAAACTCTATTCCGATATAACTTATAATGACCCGTACTTTTCATAAATAATTGGAGACTAGATAAACACTATTCTAATTTACTATAATATATTGACCATATCTCAAAAATATCTAATCACATAATATTATTTTTATATATATTCTACATAAAATATTTTTTCATAACATATGGAAAAGAGGCTTTTGAGAATATGGGCATATATTATCAGTATGTGTTTACAAGGGAGAGATCAATGAACACTTAATCATAACAAGAGCATATTGTTATTAGGATTTGATCATAACATTTTAAAAGCACAACCAATATATCATTGATCCTAATATTTAATCATGGAATAAATCAAGGTTGTTCATAAAACATGAATCATAAATTAATTAATGAACATTTTCTATGAAATCGTAAAATTAGTATAAGACACATTTTTATGACTGAGACATTATCATAGAAAATATATTACTTAGTTAAGTCTCACTAATATGAATATCACAATCAATTGGTCTTAATCCACATGCCCTCATATTATTAGTCATAGTTCACTCCCAAGAAAATCATATTAGATAGAGTTCATTACTAAAGTTGGATAACTCCCTATTCTAATTCTTATTATCTCATGATATATCCATCTATACCCATTCCATTGGAAGACTATAAAATTGCTGTTCCACCCATCACATAATTAAAATAATATATATGTGTTCTAAAATATCATTTAACGTTCACCATAGAATAACCCATAGAAAATAAATGGGTTTCATAAATTTTCCTTCATTTTATCAAAGTATAAAAAAAGTAAAATAAATGTGTTTTAAAAAGTATTAGTCAAAAAATAATTAACCCGAGGAAAATAAATGGGTTTAATAGAATTATTTTATATCATCATTAAAATTATCATCACAAAGAATTATATTTGAGTGTATTATTGGATCATAACCCAACTAAATAATATGCAACATCAATGGATGTTTTGAAATATTATAAATCACATTAAAAGATAAAATTATAATTTTTTAAGGAAAAAACTTTTTCCACACTAAAATTACATGTTTAAAATTTTAAAAAAATTAAAAATATTGAGTGAAAAACGTTCTTTGAAAATAACCTTGTAAAAAATTAGTGAAATCCTACAAACATAAAGAATTCATTATAGAGGTAAATGTTGTTCAGGTCATATAATTTTAAACTAAAATTACAAGACCATTCATTATAATATTTTTTTAGATAATCATAAATTTTTAAAAATTACTTTAAAAAATCATAGCATAATATGAAAACAATTCATGAAAATGTTTTGAGAAAATATTTGTATAGAATAAAATGTAATTATGACTGATGGGATAAATAAAATCATATATCATTAAAAATATTATTTAGTATTTTGATTAATTAACTCGAATAAAATGAAATGAAAATAATAATATCCGTATATAAATATAAAATAGGAAAATTAATGTGTTTATTGAGAGGTAGATCATTAAATTTATTCATTAGAAACATAATCCTAGTCATTCCTAATATGTAATAAGATTTTAACATAAATTCTTTAACAACTAATTAACATCATAATAAATAACTCATGATGGAGAGAACCTATTATAGATATATAAATCTAAATAATAATCATGGTAATAATTATAAAATAAAAAATGGGTGATATATACAACACATAAAATAATCAACTTGTAAATACTACATTTATCTCAATGAAATCAAAATGAGCTAAAAATCCCATAGCTCAGGTTTGAATTAAACCCTTCCCACTATATATAAAACTAAATTTATTATAATTATTTACCAGAACTATATAAATACTTATAATATATTATATGATCATCTTATAATATTTGAAGACATATTTATAAATAATTTTTGAATAAAATTTTGATTTTCATGTGTTAATTATTTTACTTTTCATAATAATTTCATTTAGATAGTTCAGGTCAATGAAATTTGATTAAAAATATATAATTATACAATTATAACAATGATATATATTAAATATATATATAAATCAATAAAATGTAGAGATATACTATTTATTTTCATCATTTATAGAGATTGTATGTTTTAGGTACGCATGAACGCTCATTTCATTTTTTGATGGATAGAAAGAAGTAAATGTAAAAAATAATTCAGCATTATAGAATAAATCATATGTCATATATATAATATATATTTATTAAAATTTTCCTAATTTCAATACATGTAATATGAATTTGAAACATAAATCACATCGCTATATGGAGGTGGTAGTCCGTAGGTATGCACGTGTGTCATAATCGTTTTCAGGAAAGTGGGTAGAAGGTGAATAATGGTTGTGGAATCATAAAAATAACAATTTATTATATCTATGTTTAGAATAAAATATATCATATTGGATAACATATCATTATTGTTGGTATACTAAAAAATAAAATTTAAAATTCTCAGTTAAGAGTTAAACCGATTAGTTGAAAAACCTCTTTTGGATTACACATTAAACCGTGAAAGGGTATTAGTTTGGAAATATAATTAATATTTAATTTTTTTAAAGAATATAGTAAGGTATTATGGTGGTTATTAAGTGATATTGGAGGCTCAAAAGGTGTTATTAATAGAGCATATGGTGTGTCTTTTTATATGTGAGTGGAGGGGCACCCTTGTAATTACTCAATGTATTAATGTAATCAAAACTATTATTCCCGTTAAAATGGATTAAAATTAAAATAATTAAAATAAAAGATTGTTATGAGTCTAAATTAACTTGTAAAATAATATACGGACATGTAGTGGTTATGTTTTCACCCCTATATGTTAGGTTTAACCCTCCACTAACTCCTTTGACAATTAACAAGTATGAATTTGTTTAAATCTTTAGGGCTTAAAAATTTTTTCATAAAAATAAAAGTGACCAATATATGGACCCTGTATTGTAATTTAAACCATATATAATACATATTGATGATTCTATGACTTTTATGAATTTTAAATCCATTAAAATTATATTTTTTATAACTAAATATCATCAATGTCAGTTTTGGAAAAACCAGAAATATTAAAATTATATATATGTCAAACACATGTAAAATTTAAAACAAATTGCATGGATACATTGATCAGGTAGATATGGTTTTAATATAATAATCCATTAAAATATTTATTGGTTTATATATTATTTTAAACATTATCATTTTGTTCAACTCCTTGGTTATCCAATTGTAATCATATATGTGTTAATAAATGTTTACAATGGTTACTTTTCACAATAAATCACTAAGAATGATAAATTACATACTGATGTGATGCATGTGGCCACATTATCAATCATGAACTATATTTTTCAAAATATTTAAAATGAGACATAGAGGAAATTTTTGTATTATTTAAATGATGTATTTTCTTTAATTGTTTGTTAATTGTATAAATATAATTTATCAATGTATTTTGGTATATTAATATATATTTTTTTATTTTAATAAATGATTTAATTATAAATTAATTATGTCGTCTGAATAAAATTTCTATAAAATATTCATAAAAAATATTAAATAATAATTTTTTTAATATTGAATACATTTTTCGAATTTATAAGGAATGAAATATAGTTTAAAAATAAAATGTATGTTTTTAAATTTTTAGTGTGGTTTTTAATGATTTTATATATTAGAATATATGGTAAAAATATTATGTATTTTATAGGTAAATTTAAATTTATTTCTAATATCGGATTTGATTTTTTTGAATCAACAGTTCATTATGTGGGAAATGATTTAAATAGTTTAATAATTTTTTTAACTATTGGAATGATCAGATTTTAATTATAAAAAATATTTATATTTAAATTGCGTAAATTTACTATATAATAGAAATGTAATAAAAAATGTTCACATAAAATATTTTATATTTAATGTTAATTCTATACAATTATTAATATGAATAAGTTTTTTTAAAAAAAATATTGTTTATTTATTTATTTATCAATTTTATATATAATATTTACTTTTAAATGTTCAGGGGTTTATAACTCCTTTTTTATAATTTATTACAAAATAATTTATCTCATGTTTGAAATTATTTATTTCTTTATTTATTTTATTAATTGATTGATTCGTGAATATAAAAATTATATTATAAATATAAGTACTCTATTGAATTAAAATCGAATTGATTTTATAAATTAACATACTATAATACATGGGGCTATATGTTAGGTATTTTTTTGATCTGTTTTTTTTCAAACATAACATTATGTTGTACTAGGTTTTAAGCATGAATTAATTAGCTAAACATATTTTGAACATATTAGATGTAATAACTAAGATGTTATTTAAATATACATTTATTAACATATAAAAAGTAGAGTAAATTAGAGTCAGACTAATCACTTATATGGTGTCTTATGGTTTGTCAAAAAGTGGGGGATTCCTATCACCTTTTTATGCATACTTTTTTCTCAGATTTTTATTTTAATGAATATATTATATGACATTAAATTAATTTATTTTAATACATGATTCATAAGATGATTTTTAATTTGTGTTAATATAGTTGTATATGATCTTTGATGGGTAACATTAGTTATGAGTTGTGTAAAGAGTTACACAACAATATGTTTTGAAATTATTAATTTAGTTAAATGAATGTGAATATAAAATAAATCACTTAAATAATTCACTAATGAATAGAAAATAATACATAATAGTGTGAAATAAAATCTACATTAAATATATTGGGTGGTATTTGTCTTCCAAATTTTCACTTTTCATGACCACAATAATCCAATTCATTAGGATTTTCTATTAGTTAGGACCCATGAAATATATTTTTTAATGTAAAAATGAATTGGTTACCCTAATATAATTTGGTTCTAATTATTGTTGTTTCCATGGGGTAATAGTTATTGATTTTACCATAATTGGATTAAATTAGTAGGGGAATCTAGTTGATTTTATCAATATGATGGATTGAGTAAAAATGTTTCCACTAAAATAGCTACGAGTCATATATGATATAAATAAGATGATTCCTAGTCTAGATGAATATGTGGTAAATATAAAACCATAAAAACTCATTTCATAGTTAAATTTGAATGCTTACACACAAATATTTCTAATATATTACGAAAGGGTTCGACATATTGGTTATAGAATGATTAGTAAAATTAATTATAAAACAAATATAAAACAAAATAAATTTAATAAACACCTATATTATACATAAATAGAATCAGCATATAAATTTTCATTGATTTAAATTATTAAAAAATAATAATCTTAATTTAGGAAAATCTCAATACTATTATGATATATATAGATCCTATGTATGAGAAAATATATGTTTTAGATAAAAACCTCACAATGTTATATACTATTAAAATTTCTCAAATGGTGGATCAATATCATTATGGTAAGTATATAACTATTCAATAAAAGTTTCCCTAAGTCTTGTATTGGCTATTGAGTTCATTTTATTTTCATTATTGGATATTTTCAGACAATGTGATTGAGTTTGAGAAATTATTACAAAATTTTTTTAAAACTATATTTATAGATAGAATATGGTACATGATATTTAGTTTCTTTACTTTAATGATATGGTTAGAGGGAAAAATATCAAACTGGAAAACTAATGGTGTGATGTATAATCTAGAAATGTTATTTTTGTACATATAGTCTATGTCATTGAAACCTAAACTGGGTTTCAGGAGGTATGGGAACAAATTTCATGTGATGTAATCATTTGGAATACCTAATAGAGTTTAGATAACTCCATGTAATTTCCAAGATTAGTGTTAGTGTTATTGAAAACAATTCATTGATTTTTTAAGTTTTAAAATAATTATATTATCTTTTAATGTTTTATAATATAACTCATTTAGAAACAATGTTAAGGGTTAATAGATCATATATATTAGGTTATGTTCACGAATAAAATTGTTATATATATAATTTATTAAAATGTATTATATGTCACAAATAAATGGTTATATGTAATGATTTTTTCTCACCTTTAAGTTTCTTTTATATATTTGGAGAAGTTTTTTTGTTAATAATTTATTTTTACAAATGATACGAGATAAAGGATTTAAGACATGTTGTTTTTGATTCAATGTATTGTATAACATGTTTTCAGAAGAAGGTAGTGAGGTAAATGTTTTATCCATGATAAAAGAAATTATATTGACTATTGTTAATTTTTTATAGATACACATTCAACACCATTTGAGTAATATTTTAATGAATATAGTCTTATTTTTTGAAAAAAATCATCATAAAAATAATAAAATATATCATATTAGAATAATAGTTTTTTAATTAAATACTGTCACCAATGGAAATAAGGGTTATATCCTTTAAAAAATATTTTGTATCATGGAATTATATTTTGATGAAAATAATGTGAATAGAAAGAATGTGGGGGTATTTTTTGACTTATTGAAGTTCAAATTTAAAAGATAATAAATCAATAAATTTGAAACATAAATGAATGATCCCATTATATAAAATTTTATTAGTATGTGTTGGTATCGTAAACCAAAATAGTTAATGAATGTTCATTTATGTAAATGTTTTTGAAATAGAGATAACGAAATTCAATATATTTCCCAATAAATAATAGAAGAAATTAATATAATAACATTTTATGTTTTGGAGTAGAAAATGTTTAAGTTCATTTTCAAGGATTTTATATTAGTAAAATAACTCTAATGACTCATATTTACTAAAAATAAATCACCTAAAAGGTGGAACTCGCTAAAAGAGTTTAGTGGGAGGATTTTATTGGATATTATAAAATTATATAGAGATTTAACAATTTTAAAAAGAAACATAAAAGTATAGTAAAACTAAATATTTTTTCCAATCATATGGAATATTTTAAGTATGTTTGTTTGTGTGGTTGTGTTCCATATATTTTATACAGTTTTACAATATAAAATATATCATGTTAGACAAAAGGAAATCTTTAATTTATTAGTCTTTCATGATTTTTTCACACATATATATATGTATATATATATAATGGAGTAAATTTATGATCAACCACACTAAGAATGATATTAATTTATCCTTAATCAATTATTTTCTTTGGAGTTTTATGTACAGTAAGAAAATATTAATGTAAATGTGATTAGGATTACTATATCAACAAAAAGAATATTCTAACAAGGCACAAAATAGGTTAGGAGAACTGGATGAACCATAATGTAGTCCACTATTAGTTTTAGTGCCTTTTTTGAATTATAGAGCTATATAGTTCATATTTTGAGTCCTTAAAACCCACATTTAGTGAGATTTATAGCATAATAACATTTGTTCATTGATAAATTCTTTTTCAAAATCCTTCATTTGTTAGATAATTAGTGGGTTATTAGGCATGTTTCTATTGATCTCGTCTTTTAGAGATCATACATGATTGGATATTTCTTCATTTATAATGGGTTTTCATCTTTACAGTAAGTTTAAATATATTAAGGATGTGTCATGTCGTACCTATATAATATAGATGAAGTACATATCTATTGGTTTAGGGGAATGCGATGTGATAATCCACTATAATTAATGATGTTTGATGTATTCATTGTCATGGTCAATTTACAGTAAAAAATTGGGAATGTATGAGTATTTATAAAATAATGAAATAATTAATTTTATATGTTTAAGTAATGTCTTGGATAAATAGATCATATAAAAATTTATTTATACAAATGATGAAAAAGTTGGACCTAGGTAATTAAAACATCAAACATCATTTTAAAAAATAATTCCACTCTTGTGGAAACTCTTGTGATATGCCCAAAATAATGTATATTATTGATCAAGATATTTCAATTTATAACAAAAGTTTAATTTAAAAAAACTGAGGCCACTCATAGATTAAATTTATGTATTTAGGTAGTAATAATTTTTTGTTAAATCTAAAATTGAATGTGGGGTCAAACATTGTTTTAAATTAAAATAAGATAATTTTTATAGAGATAATAACTCTACCTCATAATTTTATTTAACCCCATAAGGTTTTTGTGTGGATAATCACATGGTATTTCATATAATTTCATACATTAGGAAGTTGATGATATCATTATTAAATTATATCTGAAACATACAAAATGAAAAATGTATGTGGTTTTAGAAGAGAATATATGTGATAAATTATAATGTCAAATGGAATGAAGTCTCTAAGGGCTCAGTTCAAGTGAAATATTGGAGGATAAATACCCTAAATATATTTTAATGTGATAAATTTTTGATATAGCATATATATATGATATTTGAATATCATAAGTAATGTTAATGGATAACATGAAACATTATTTAATAATCATAGTTCATGATTGATGGTTTCTAAAAACATTGGATCACAATATACTATTAAAATGTATTTTTATAATTATATAGATAAATTGATCATGAAGTATTACGAATCATATTTATCTTTAACATCTATATAAATTTAAATTTTTATTATGCCATTTTATAGACAAATGGGAAACCCTAGTTTGAAAACAAGATACCACTACATGCTGAAATAGCTCAAAAAATAATTAAACACTAGAATAAGATTACAAGAATCTACTAATCTATAAAGTTACAATTACAGTGTACTAACCTGGATATTTGGATCCTCTCAGATAAGCTCTTCAAGATGAGTAATCATCTGGGACATATTCTAAATGAATTCCTCTGAGTTGATTTTTCTCTAATTAAATCCTTGAGCCATTATTTGATCATGTTTATATATCCATGCTTCTTTCTCCTCATTGGCATCAACTTGGATCCTTCTCGCATAAATTCTTTTAATATCCTCTTCTGACACGTTGGTCTAGACAGCTTTATATATCATTTCTTTCTTTAAGTTCATGATAATTATCAAGAACACCCTATCATCTTATTCCTTATATCTTGTTTTCCAAATTGATTCTTTAGTCTCCCCATTTTGTAGGGCTTTTCATTCCTTGTTTCTACCCTTATTTGATGACCTCTTCTCCGTCAGTTTTGCATTGTGGGAGTAATTATTGCATACCTTTGGTTTTCCCCTTGACTCGATATACATTTTCTTGATTCTCGAATTCCATTTCTCCATTCTTTCTTTTAGTGTTGTGAGGACCTTTCCCTAGAATTCAGTCCATGATATCCACTAACAGTTGAATATAGGTTTCATCACCTGAAGTATCCTCCTTTTGAGTCAATGATGGTTTATGAACATCCAGTCCTTCAACTAGGTTCCCCACCTTAATTTCCAAGCCATTATTCTCCAATCTAGTCTTCTCTCCCCCCCCCCATTTGCAGCCTTCAGGTGTATTGCGGATTTGGCACAGAGGGTGTTTGGGTATAAGGGGCCCAATACACTCACTTAGTCCTCCATCCCTTGTCAATGATGAGATTATATTGTGGCCATAAAGAAAAACTCCCCCATGCAACATGTCAGAGCATGTGGGATGCTCATATCAGCATCCCATAAAATACAGTTTCTTGTTAGTGTCCCCAAGCCTCATCCTTGAGTGCCACTAAGACCTTTTAAATCACTGAATAAAAAATCCACTTCACCTCCCTCAATTCTTCTAGACGTAACTGGTAGTTCTTATGTATCCACCTACAACATTATGCACATCCTCAGAAGGTCATGCATCACTGAAATCAAATTTTAGTTTGCTAAAAATTTTAGAAACACTAAGGTCACGCTGAGTAGAATATGTTGGCATATAAGTAGCCTCAACCGATTCAATCCGAGAACTAGTAGGGACCAATCACACCTCTACTAACTGTTGACAACCTTCATCTGCCTCTGACCCTTCTATATCCAAAGGGAATCCATAATCAAGAGGAGCCCCAATAGAGCTCAAGGGATCATGAGTGCTAGTAGTACCAGTTGTCTTCTCTCCTTGAGGTACCTGGTTTCCTCACCAACAATAACGAGAAAATTGTATGAGTGAAAATCATGGAGAACATAAGTGCATCCAAGATTTAAACACAATAGGTTACATCCATCAAAACTCCAGTTCAACCGAGACCTAAATCAATTCAACTGGATGATTTTAGATGTCAACATCAACACATTGTGTAGAGTGATTGGATGACTAACAACACTAGTACGTTAGTCCAAGAAGAGATAGAATCCATCCATGTCCTATAACATTCATATAATAGAAGTAATTTTAAAGGGAATGGAGATCTTATGAAATCGAACCCATAAAGTTGTTCACATTTCATCCCTTTTCATATGAAGATCAGAAGACAACCATAAAAGGTGGAAATGGAAGTTGTTTCATGATCAAGGAAACCTTGAAAACATAGTGACTAGGCCTTACAAAGACGAGGAGAAAAATAATTATTTGTTTCTTGTTAATGAGTCAAATAGTATCCAGTTGATGCAGTCCCCAAGAAGAAAAACAATCTGTCAGTGGTATCAATTTATGGTCACTATGAGCTGAAGCGAGAAACCAAGGTCTAGGTAAGAAGAGCTAAATCATCAGTAAACTTTGAGGTTGAAATCTCAAACTGGGGGAGGCCATCATGATGATTCGGGACCATAGTGAATATTTGAATCTCAGGAAATTGGTGAAATACGTTAGGGATAGAAAATATTAAGAAAGAAAGAGAAATATATACTGAAGAAGGGATCCCCTCCCATTGAAATGGATGGGCGATGGTGGTGGCCATCCCCACCTTGTATATCGTCAAAACGCAAGCGAAGGTGTAGCTCATGGATCCTTTTATCTTCTATATAATATATCATGGAATGATTCATAAAATGAGATGACTGCGAGGATCAACATACCTTGATGTAACAATTTCATTAATTATTGAATACTTACTAATGAATTTTATGAAATTATAGTAAATTAATTTGTAAGTCATCTTATTCCTCAAAAAATATGTAATGAGGTCAAAACCATGAGATATTTGTGGTCTAAACCATTACATTATTAAAATTATTCTCTCTAAAAATATACCTCCCATATTTTCCATGGGAGGAACTATAATTCTATGAGAACATAGGTATTATTAATTCAATTATATTTTAGTGTTCCTTATTAACCATAACAATTTAAGATTAAATAAGAGTTGAATTCAACTTTATAATGAAAAAATGTTATTTATTTTATGTTTAGAATATTTTATTTTTTAGAAGGTATATCTTGGTATTTTTGTGTTCTAATTGTCACTAGTACATAATAAATATGAGAATTGACCCGTATAAACCAATCATATTTCTCTGAAAATAATTTATCAATTTTCTAATACATTATTCCCCATCATTACTGCAATTATGAAAATCACAATCTCTATATATAATGAATGTTTTGAACTTGTTGTCCTTAGGTCTTCCCAAAAAAATATATTATTCTATAGGATCTTCTAATAATGTAATCATTAGATTTTTTAGAACATTGAATATTTTTTTCATTATAATTTTTCTAACTCCAGAAATCCATATTATGGGATCACCTTCCATGAATAAAACATATTGTTTAGACTCATTCATATAGGGAAATCCACTTCCATTTAGAGATCATGTAAAATGATTATACTTGAAATTATAAATTTTTATTTACAAATAATCCAATTAATGATAGGAAAGAACATTATCATATGAGTTTTATCAAGGAAACACATCTTACTCAAAATATCCAATTCAAAATAAATGTGATCACTTGTGGAACAATCAAATCAATTCAAAATTAATAGCCTAAAAAGTTTATGAAGTCAGGTAATGATCCACCTCAGTCCACACACCTTGATGTTAAATGAACCCATGATCATCATCTATATCACTAAAAATCTTATTCCACCTAAATTGAATTCCATAAACATCAATGAAAACTGAAGGCCTTCTATTTATGAAGGTGATGATCTAAGGTCACTGTTGACATCCATTAGAGTGAAAACCCAAGAATCTTCCCCGACCGAGTAATCATAAAAACATATCCCATAGACAACTTATGTCAAATGTAACCAATAGTAGCCTCATAATATATATATGAATCACAATCTAATGTATTAAAACCTATAATGATAAACATTACCAAGAACATAGGAAGGACAATGTACCCTAAATGAAGGGGATAATTATATGTTGCTCGGACCCCTTAGAACACCATAATCCACTCAAAAAAACCTCCCAACACACCCATAAAAAAATACCACACTAGATAAAAATGGAATGAAAGATATGAACAAGAATGTAGGGAAGAGTGTGAAGTGAACTATGTTTCAATATAAATCTATGATATTTGGTTGTACTGATTTCCCCATCCTTCAAAATCTCCACCAAGTGGCCTCCTACAACCTTCATTTTGACACCTTTACATGACATTCCATCATCATCACTCACTATTTTTGTAGGGAACCACAAGAATATTGGTTATCCAATTTTAATTGATATAATTCAAAATATAGAACCTAGAAAACCTAAAATCCATCCACCATCATGTATAATCTTCCACTTTTAACAATCCAAAACAACATCGCTTAGAATATAAATAACAGAAAAAAGAATAATGTATTTTTATCCAGTAGGAAAAGACTCACAAATGTGATCATAACGAAATGTGTAAAGATAATGACAATTTACCTCATATAACACATTTACCACCCAAATATAACATCTTAAAATCTATTAGTGACCCCCAAACCAAAAAAATATATATATAGTGGTAGTGGAACATGAATCCATAGTAGAATATGAGTCAATGACAGATTCAATTGAGTGACATGACCTTCACTAGGACCACAATTTCATCCTTCATGTCACTTCTAAATGAACATCAAACCTGAAATTAATCTATTTAAAAAAACACTGCCCAGATAAAGCTAAAACAAATAACCCAATGCTTCTAATATAACGATACAAATATAATAGAAAATATATAGAAAATCAAGAGTGGATTATATGAACCAAAACCAACTTGAATGATATTACTAGAACAAGAAGCATTGGAGATGAAACACTAGAATGACACAGATGATAATGAAGAATAAGGTGAAAAGGCAAAAAACCTTATAATACTAAGGTGAGAGAACCATCTGATAAGGGACTCATTTTGTGTGTAATATTTATCCAAAGCTGATTACTCATGTGTGGTCTAGTTTTTTCTATCCTTTATTAGAAGTAGCTACATTAATAATATATGTGTCCCCATTATAAGAGATAATGAATATAATTACACTTGAAATCATTATATGAAATTTTATTCTAAATATACATATAAAATTTCTTTTGACAAAAAAGTAAACTTTTATTATTCAAACACTTTTTTGGAAAAATTTAGAAACCAAGGGTTCAAACAAAAAAGGAAATAATATAAGCATTAAAACAAAATTTAAAGCAACCAAATTTTAGCTCCCTAAATAATTTCCAGGATATATTGTGTACTTGAGTCTCTGGTTCATCCATTAAGAGATCCTCAAGTCTATATGTCACATTGTCTCAAGTCTAAATGTACTTTTCAAGGCTGTTCTGTCCTTTTTGAAATCTCCCTACTAAAATCAAGTCTTGAATATCGATCCATGTATACTGCTTCTCATTGAGATCCATCCTCAATGTTCTCCCCATCACTTTAGTAGCTTCTTCTTCAGTAGCATTAAGAATAAAAACATGTTCAACTGATTCATCATCATAACTCTTATTTAATTCTAAGGGTTAATCAAGAACAACATTTCCCCTATGATCGGTGCTTAATTTATTTGCTGAACTTTTATCCATGGGTGGTGGAAAATAAGAGTAATTTTTTCGCTCTTTATGTATTCCGCTCATAATCCCATCATTATCTGTGTTCCACGATACCTAATTATCATTTATAGGTTGTTTGTTCTGATCGGTTTTGACCTTCATCACTGGATCCTCATTAAGAAAACCATAAAAACTGTTTCTGAGCTCAATATCATACAATTATTTTCTAGGTCAGATCTGACTTAATCCTTAGAGGCCTCAATCTTTCCTCATAAAGAGGGAAATTCCCATGAACATACTGCGTCTTCATATGAACCATCAATAGTAGTCATGTAAAATCCCTCACACTCCAAATGAACTTCTGCACAGTCATTAGAAAAAGAAGCTCTGGAAACACCCTCACCAGAGGAATATCCTTTAGTTCCATCACCCGAATCCACGGTATCACCCTGAATCACAACAACACCTGTCAGGCTCTCCACCATCATATCATGTTTCAACCTACTAAAAATTTCTTAAATTTTCAGATCCCTAGGTATGTCTTTTCCATGCTTGGACACCCCCCTTAAGTTTCTCTTGCAATTCCAACAACTCAACATCTTGGTTGTGAGGACGATTAGACTCTTCCAACACAAAACCTACAATTTTTCCTCTATAGTCTTCCACTAAAGGACTACCACCATCAACTGAACCCTCTCTTAAAAAACATTTCATATTCATAGTATGCATGTTTGAATCCTTCCTCAACTACCTCACATTCATGCAAACCTCCATACTATACACCAATTTCTTGCAAATGATGTGAAAACCATATCATGTTTCAAAAATAGTTGGTTTCTTATAATAGAACTTTTCACCTACAGAAACACACAAGAACTCCACTGGGGGCTTTGAAAAATCTGCTTCAAGGAATATCCTAAGAGAAATTTGATGGCATATAACCCGAGTCCTACTATCGGAATAGAGATATTGACCAACAATTTTTCCAGGCATACAAATAATCGACTGCTTTTGAAATAGAAAAGGTGTTCTGGTAACCTTAACAATATTGCCATTATAGGTGACTTGCATTTCATATTGAAATCATAAGTCAATTAGAATAGAACAAAATGAGAACCATTGCAGATCTGAGGTTCAAATGACCAAACTTGTATTTGATATTCCTTAGAGGAAAACCTTATCATGATGTTTCTTGAGTCGACATAATCCACTGTCGCCCGATGGTGTAGTTCCCAAGATCCAAAGATGAAGCAGTTAAATGTATAAACCGACAGTCGGGACTTATTGAATCTTGAAATAAGTGTCAAATAAAGTAAAGAAGATGCATTAATGAACTCTAGATTTGAAATAAACAACTAAGGGGAACCATTGAATAACTTCATAAATTTCAGAATAATAGAGATCATAGGAAAGGGAGGAATGAAATCTATGTTTGAGAAGGGGGAAAAGTTTGATGGTCAAACTCCATTTGTGGTCATCAGAAGACCCTCCCCCACCGAGGGGGGGGGGGGGTTGGTGCCTTGACCATCAAACCCTAGGCCTTGGAATTTGACAGCTGGGTTGAAAAAAATCCAAACACATATAAAATTTCTCATGTACTTCATAATTAAAACACATAATATTCACCTCTTTATTTACCAAAATCCATTAGTTTTCCATTATAAATTGATATGGACTCTTCTTGGTATATTTTTCCCTTGTTTTTGAGACGAATATCATTATCAGGGGATAAAAATTGATATTATATATAAATATATCCATGAGTATATTATTATAGTGTACGATTATTAAATAATCATATGAATATAGTAAAATTTTAATTCCAATCCCCATGCAATATATAGAGAATATTTTATTGCCTATCATATTGATTTGAATAAATAGATTTTAGGGTCATCATATGGATAGTCTCTAGTGATGATTAAATTTAAAAATTTGAATGTTATCTTATTTATTGAACAATTGTTCTATAGAGTATTTCTCACATAAAAGTTTCCTTGTTATAAAAAATTTATTTCTCTATCATTTCCTTTTCAATTCATGATGAGATCCCATCAGAAAAAGAATAGTTGAGATAGAAACTCATATACTCATCAATATTATTCAATTTGTCATCCATCAACCCCATTATTTTTTGAATAATATTAGGTTATAAATATTCCTTCTAAAAAATATGTTTATTCACATTCAATAAGTTGAAATTATGTAAGTGATTGTTTTTAATCTCATGATTTATAAACATTGAGAAATGTTATTAGAATAACAGATTCTTAGTTTCAAACTATTTAATTTAATATTTTGAAAAATAGTATCATTTTGTGAAATATAAATTAGATTCAAAATTAAAAAATTTAGACAGATTTGTAAAAATTATTAATACCTACAAATATGAACAACACTATGACAGGAGCAATCCAAAATTATATTTTTTACTAGTTGATTATTATGTCCACTATATAGAAATAAATAAAAGTTAAAAATAGGTTTGAAAATTTTAAAAATATATATATATAGTTGAAAATAGTAAAAAAGTATATAGGGCAAAGAATCATTTATCGATAAAAGGATAACACTACTAAAAATGTTTTTACACATAGTAGTAATGTTACTTATGTAATACCTTCACACAACTCTCTCATAAATTAGTATGAAAAAATGCCTCAAAAAACTATAAAACCATAATTGGAATAAAAACAATAATATATTATCATTATTAATATATCAATCTCTGAGAATTACCCCTTTTATAAGATTCTCCACAGTTTCTCTCGGTTTTTTGTCTCTTTTCTCTATAGTTTATTTTGTATATTCATCCACCCACACATCTACCGTAACATCCTGCCATAATAAAAGGGGTATGGTGCAGTTATCCCCATGGAAAATCAAATTTTATTTCTATTATTTTTTGAAAATTCCATATTGTACTATTGCTAATAATTTTTACATTTACTTCTATCAAACAATCACCTTGTTGATGGTGGGTATAATGTTGTTTGTCATATAAATGGTACAAATTCAAAATAATTTTAATTTTAAAACAAAATATTTTTTATTCTATAATTACTTTTAATTTTAATTTTTCAGCTCAATTAATATATTTAATATTAAAAATATTTTTTTGGAACTAATTAAATATATATCCATTATTTGTTTATATTATAAAATTCAAAAGAGTCTATCATGTGATACATAAAATATTATATATATATATATATATATCCATGGGTGACTAATATCTTCATTATTAAAATATAATGATAATTTATAATATCATGATTAATTAATTCATAATTTTAATCCACATAGACAAAGACATCAATGAATCAATATATTTTTATTTCATAGAATTATTTTTAGTTTTTTATTTTGACACGTTTCAAGATAATTTCAATTAATAGAGGAATGTCACAGATTATTTAGTTCCTTTGGACCGTAATTAATTGTTTGGGATTCATGATTTTTGCCTATCCTAAATTAAAATTTTAAGGGAATATGAATTCAATCATTTAGTCACTCCTACACATAACAAATTATATATATTAAAGGTTTTTATCAATCCCTAATTATAACTAATAGATATTAATTAAAAAATCATTTTATACTAACGATGAATCTATTTTATGATTGTCATGTCACTTATATATTGTTAATAATAAATTGTTTAATCATATAGATAATAAATGATAAAATAAATTAAAAATTATATAAAAAATAATATAAAAAACATAATGAAGTAAAATGATTATCAGATTTGTTTCAAAAATACATAACACAAAATAAGGTTATTTTATTATTTACATTGGTTATAATTATAATTTGTTGTTTAGTCTTATAGTTTATTTTGAATGTGTTTTTTTCCATTCATGGATCTATGTATTGATCATGAAAGGTATCATTAAAATTTTATTCATTTATATTTTTTATATATTTTATTTTTAGCATTAAAATATTTAAATAGTGATATTTAAGGAGATCATGTTTTTATGAAATAATCCTAAAAATAATTGGGAGAATATTTTTGAATTATATAAATATTTTTTTGAGTGAACTCATAAATATGTAACTATGAAAAAATATTTTCCAATTTTTAATTGAATCATTAAAAAGAATATATGAAAAACAAGAAAAAACTTAACTATAGACCAAATGCAATGAGGGATTTCATTGAGATTATGGTTTATTTTATCATTATACTATTCATCTATTTAATTTATTATTATAGTTAATTTTCAGGGAAATTTTATTATTTTCATAATTATATCTTTTTCACCCCCACAACCTTATATTCCCTATATTTTCATTTCCACCCCTCCATTAAAGTATAACTCTTAAATATTTTAAAATTTTGAATTATCCTAAGGAATCTTATTCCTAAGTTGGATTAAATATTCTTCTACATGATAGAAAATAATAGTAAGCCCCACTAATCATTATGACATTCCATGAATCACAATGTACATGTTTAATAAATAACAAACCAAATACTCTCAAATGAAATAACATGGATAAAATACTTGAACCCATTGAGACCTCACCTAGGATTTTAACAAGGCCACTATATAATTATATACATCACTGAATGCATAATGTGATGGTTAGAAACATTTATATGTTACACTCTCTAAATAGAAGATGTTTTCCTATAAAATTGATGAAAAAAATTAATTAAAAATTAATTACTTGAATAATATCTGTCTTAAAAATAAATCTCAACTATATAAATTAAACACCCATGTGAAATAATCCACATTATGATTTAAATATAAATCATTAATCATAGTTAAATTATATAGAAAAAAATATAATATTACGAATAATAAGAATGATCAAAAAATATCACTAAATCCTTGTAACGTAAACTCCACCAAGGAAATATTATGGGACAACCTAGAGGAAAAACTATACAAATACTGAACCACCGATGATCTATTAAAAAATTAAATATACTGTAAAACATATGTATACATTACTATATATGTGTAAATGTAAAAAAATTTTAGGACTCGATGTTTTCAAAATTCTAATGTCATTTTTTCACTGGATGGAAAATAAAATAATTTTAAACCAGAAAATGATAAAAGATAAACTTTTCAAGCCTCCATTTAGCTTATTTTATAGTTTTATCAATGTTTAGGTGATTGTTTTTGAATTTTATTAGTTTTTTTATTGGTGTATTTAGTTAATTTAATTACTTAATTATATAAATATCACCCACTATTAATTAATTTTTCTAAAAAAACAATTATTTTGAATGGGATATACAATTATAATTATATTAAGATATAATTTCATAGGAAATTTTATTTCATATAACATCAATGTAAAATTATATTGTGTTTCTGCCATAGAAAAATCCAGTTTCCCCTAATTAGACAATTTTAAATCATTAATAACAATTTTCTAAGACCTTTTAAGGTTATAAATCATTTTCTTTTAGAGAAATTTTTAGTGGATCTAGTATTCCCCTATGGTATGAAATTAATTAAAATATCATTATCCATTTTTGAGAATCAGTAATATCATTATTCTATATTAACTTATAATTTACAATGTATTATTCATGCGATTAATTTATATTGAATTTAATTTGTCCGTTTGGTGAACAACATTTATTATACAATGGTCAAACATTTTTTGGTGGATCATATACATTTTTGTGACTTGTTGTTATGGGGACCATTTATTAATGTTTCAATATGTGGTCAAGATTACATTTAATATGAAATATTTATTAACTAAACATGACGGTTTTTTATTTTTTAATGAACTATAAGGTTTCTGTGGTCTAGATTGGTTAAACAATTAACATGGATAGTGATGTGGACTGATCATGAGAAACCTAAATATTAAAACAATTTTATAAATATTCAACTAATTTCACAATTCTATATTCCCCAGAAAAGTAATGGTTTAATTTCATGGTGCGTAGACACATAGTAACTAATTTCTGAATAATAATCAACATATCCCATAGAAATTTAACTTTTTAGTATTCCTTATATAAAAATAATCCATATAACTTTCTATCAGAACCTGGTGAAGGGTAAATAATAAAGCGTGAGATAAAATACTTATTAATAGTAAACATTAGAGATACTAATCATAATTGTGTGTACGATGATCATGATTGTATGATAACATAATAAATATCATTTTCTTAATGTAAAATATTTAACCCAAGAATATCTCAGAGAAAAAATCCAAAATACATCATATCTAGAAGCATGAATGATAATGGTGTAAAAGAATAAATTAGTTTTAGGTGTCATGACATTGGAATGGTGTAATATAGGCATTTCAAATAATGATCATGTGAACATAGCTATTTCCAATGATTCCCACTCATAATATTGTGGGAATATCTAGAAGCAATCATGTACATATATAAAAATGTGGACATATTTATTCTAGTTCATTTACACATTTACCATTATAATCTAACGAGATATTTACAAATCATTACCCAATGAAGTGGAGGTATTTAAGGGACCCACCCATTATATAATGAAAACCATTTGTATGAGTGAAACTAGATTATAAAACAACTCATCAATTCATCCTAGTAAAACATGTTTAAATAAAAGAGATTTCATAAACAATTCATCATCAAATTATAATAATATATCTTGAGTAATTACATTAATATCAATATTATATCATATCCATATTGAATAACAATAAATATTATATGATGTTTGCATATATAAAAAATATATTTAAATTAGTATTTGATGATAACATTAAAAACATGGAAAATACCAGTTTCCTTCTATATCATTAAAACTATAAATTTCTATAATATTGAAAACAATTGTTGAAAATAACCAAGTTAAAATGAAATTTATGCTTAATTTAAGAAATAGTTCATAAAGGTGGGAAAATTCATTCATTTAGTAAACATTAAAACAAATATCCTTCTAAATATTTTGGTGGAATGATCAAAATTACCATATTTGAATCAAAAATAGAGAGATACATTTTAAAACCATAAGAACAAAATAAACTATTTTTGAAAATTACTTTCAACTTTTATTTTATCATTGGATGTAAAATTATTTAATAAATTTTAAATAACGTGGATGTGGATGAAAAATTCTACCAAACAAATTTAAAATATAGTTGAATATTCATAAAAAACATTTTCATAGAAATTTTATATAATAATGAGAGGAAAATGACCATAAACCATGGAATCCACATATATTACCATATTAGAATAAAATATAATTATTTTATATATAATGATAATATAAAATGCATCATTGGAAATTTAACACAGACAATCCTGAAAAATAATTATATTACAATATTACTTCATTATCACAAGTCTCATCCTACTTATTTTTTGTTTATAAAACCACTATAAAAATATATAGGTTTGTTATTTACATTAACCATATTTTTATTCATATATATATATATATATTAAAATATATTATTACCCTATAATTTTTAATTACCATTTTCATTAACAATTCTTTAGAAAAATAATTAGTTTGGGGAAAACGTTTTTATTTTCCAGGCATGTCTTATTTCAACGATTCATTTTCACAAAATCATTTCAAGGTTTAATTATATATATATAATCTATATAATGGAATAAATATCATATTTATTAATTTCATACACTTTTAAAATTAGTCATAAAATGTGATATTTAAACATTTATTACATTACTTCTTGGATGTTAGTTCAAACATATACCTAATTGATGTTTCCCCATTTGGTTGGATGGAAATAAATAATGTCAATAATAATTCACATACAAAAAATAATTATTATATTTAAAAAAATATATTCATTAAATATTTCCTTCATACCATCTATATAAAACAAATTTGAAAAATATATCACATCGCTTCATGGGTATATATGTCCACCCATATCCTTGAGTGACATAATCATTTTCCAAAAATATGTATGTGTAAGAATGTATATATTATTTTATATATAAGTAGTCATAATTATGTTTTTAACATCATAAATAATGATATAAATCATTTATATAACCTTCAAATAATGAAATTGATGGAAAATCATTGTCATGCTTCATTTAGACAACAATTTTTAAGTTCACATAAGGGGTGTTTTTATTTTTCATATGTCATAAATGAGATATAAAATTATTATACCATTAACATAAAAACATGTATTTATTTTAATGATACTTATCTCATTATTATGAGGTTTTTGTATATGATTTTTATGTATTGTAATAAGAATGATTCCTAAATAAAATTTCTATTAACATATACATTATATTTGATAAACATCAAGGGAATATATTCTTAATGTCCCATGTGTATGTATATTAAGAATGAAACCACTTCTAGCAAATGGATATATAATATTATACGATAATTATTTTGGGTTTGGTCAAAATAAATATTTCATGTTGTGTGTAGAAGAGAGGATAGTGTGTATCCTTTTCTAAGTGATTAGAGTTGCGCACTTATAATTATTAGAATAAGAATATATTTTAATGTAAATGTCATGGGAATGTGTATAAAAAGTGAATAAATGTATAATTTGATACTAGATATGATTAAAATAAACTCATCTAATTATATTTAGATATTTTATGGTTTTTAACACTTATCTCTTTGGTTTAACCCATCGTTAACCCTTTTAACATTTCTTGTATGAATGATTTTTTAACTCGATATCAATTTATAATGTCCTAACAATAATTTTGAACCATTTGAAACTCTCAATAAAAAAATTAAAAATATTTAATCTATTATATAAGGTTCATTTTATAAAATTAGAATAAATTCATTATTAAAAATGTGTGAAAAACACAACAAAAAAATATTATACAAATGTATTTTTTAGCATAAAAGTTAATGTATTCAAATTACATACATTGAAATAACCAGTAATTAAAAGTTATAATATTTGAAAGAATATATAACATTCAAATTTTATAATAATAATTCAACAATATTTATTAATTTATTATCATTTCATACCAATTTACATCCAATTAGTTTATTTTATTAATATTTAAACTATACTTTTATATTTTAAACAATAGAAATAAATTATAATTATGACTATTTAACACCTAAATGAAATTTTAATGATAAAAAAATTCTTAAAACAATATACATAAAAAATTTTCATTTGGATAGAATGTATTTTATATTTTAATAGAAATTATTTTCAATAATTATATTTTATTTTAAATCTATATAATGTGCTCCATTATTTACATATGTTTTTTTAATTTAAATCTTCATTTCAAACACATAAAATTTATTTAAGTATAAATATATTATAAAACATATGGGTTGTTCATTATATCACCATATAATAATTTATGGATAAGAATATATGAAACAAATTTAATCAATTGAGTATACTTCTACCTCATAATATTTTTGATTTCCCACATAGGTTCCCTACATTTTTAGTTTTATGAAATAAATTTGACCAGGTTACTAGTTGAGTTTCTCTATACTTTATCTCAATGATAAATAATCTACACTAGTTCTTCCTTATAATAATAACGATGATTTAATGATATAGACTTTGAGTTTAGTACATGTGATATATTAGTTATATACTTCTTCAAATTTATTTACATAGAGACATCATGAATGTGAGATAGATTGATAGAATTTCTTTCAGATTAAAAAACTTTACTATATGATAACTAATATCTAAAGGGATGATATATCAAGGAATAACCTTTCACTTATGGAAAAATCTAATAGAATTCTTCAAAGTATATATTTTAATTAATAATATTTCCCAACCTTTGAAAACCAAATTTAACTGATGACTATCAATATAAAAATTATATAAAAATTGGGCATCTGAAATGTGTTATGGAATGGTTCTACCCTTCTCATCCATTTCCCAAGCTAGCTCAGGTCTCAATAGATTTATTTCTCAGACATTATCCCAACATAGTGGTGTTATATACAAACTATCAAAGATATCTTAATAAGAAGTCATCATAAAAAAAGATTGAATGTAATTATTCATTAGAAACATTACCAAATGATGATATTGATCCAATACATTAATGAAATTTATAGAACAGGTTCCCAAGATATCCTCCAGCATATTAATGTTTTTCTCAAAAATAAAAATTGTATGAAAATGATATGGAATATCAATGTTTATCTTAATATTGAATTCATTCTAAATAATTCTCTAATGATTTTATATCTACCCTGAATCCCTATCAAATATAATAGAATGTGGCACTCCATAAAATATTATAAAATATATGATGTATATCCATGATTGTTGATAATTAGTATAATCAAATATAATAGTTATAAAATATACTAATTTCTATAGTGATCAACTATACCCCAGATAACATTTCTTCTTTTAGATGTTTTTGGGAGTCTGATGATGAAATACAAAGTAATATTTCCCCAATATCATCATGGTAGGGGTAATGGTTGTATTAACCCATTATATGTATATATCTCATATATAACATGATGGAATATGAATAATTCATAAATATACCTTGAAGTGTCTTTTCCATGATATCCTATAAAAATATTATTTAATATATTTATAAATCTGTATACATAAAAGAACAATAGATAATGATGAAATATTAGAATCATAAATTATAACCTTAATTATGTTTGGGATTGATGAGACACAAATTCGATTCATTAACCTTATTATTCTATCATAAACATGGTTGATCTCATGAAAATTTCATACATTCTTCTCAAGTCAAACATCCTCATTGTAGGCCTCTATATTTATTACATAGATTAATGATTAACCATTCATCATATAAGGATATGATATGTCCCTAATCCTGGTTACTTCATGATCCCTATTCTATAAATCCAAAAATATTATATTTAATTGAATAATGTTCATGGAAAAGCAATTATGGTCATTCTGACATTGATCATCATCAACCTTATCTACCTTTCCAATGAGGTAGTATATTAAGAATTCATAATCTATTTTCCATTCCAGCATTATAATTTGATAAATATATAATTATTTTAACATTAATTTAAAATGAAATGTATATTTTTAAATCACACATTTCACTATAATGATAATACCCTTGTATATTCAATGAAAAAAATTAACATTTCCAACTCCAAATCACATACCATTTAAATTTTTTCATGAACATTAAATTGAGGAGATTAATATTCTATCACCATATAATATTTCCAAATTACAAATCCTTGTTTGTTTATTGATACATCACCGTAGAGGAAAATCCCATCCCCACTATATATTAGTGTTAGAACAAGTGCACTAGACAGTATTCTCTTCGGAACCATGATGTTTTTTAAAGATTCAACATTGCATATAAATTTCTCCCAATTTTTTTTAAATTGGATAGTTGATTAGATATCCATGAGAAATCATTCAAAGAATCAATACTATATATACATCACAATAAAATTATGGATTTGGATTACTATGGCTTTTTTTGGGTATATACAAGTAATATACTTCTTTGAAAGGTCCAATAATATACCCTCTCATTATATTATATTATCCAATAATGATACCTTTTGTGGTAAAAATTAAAAAATATAAAATTTGGTATAAAACTTCTCCTACGTAAATTTTAACGACAAAATAATAAAATGATCTTATTTATATTCTTTTCTCTTTTAATATAGAAGAATATAATTTATATAGATTAACAAGAATTTATAAAATTAATCTCACAAGACACGATACATTAGATTAATTAAGAATGTTGGGTTATTGGAAAGTCCAAATGGAATTGAAATAAATTAAAAATTACGATACCTAAAAAATTTTAATTTATTCATTTTATCTTCCTTATTGACCATTAATTGAAGATATCTTAAAAAAAGGAAATTAATTCGAAATTATTGAGGTATATTTAGTTGATTAAATAATTCATCAATAAGAGGTAAATAATAAATTTTATTGATATTGATATTCATATGTTTTAAAATAAATTAAAATATTCATATAACCATAATTATTCTTAAAAATAAGAGGAGTTTTACCCCATTGTGATTCACTTGGGAATATTCATCCATTTTCTCGATTCTCTTAGTTTTTTTCCTCAATTCCAAAATCTGAATTTTTTCCATTTTATAGAGTCTTAGAAATTAGCATGGAGTTAGGTATGAGTTCTATTTAAAACTCTATTTAATGATTCTAGGTAATTCATGATTATTAATTAGTAAATAAATCATTATATTCCTGAATAATATGAATATCATAAATTCTGAGTTTCACCACCACCATTTGACATAAATATCACATATAATTAGGTTCTAAGACCGAGAAAACTAAATTAATTTACAGTGTATGTTTATATCTATCCTTATATTAACATAAAAACATCGGTTGATTCATAATATAAAATGTTAATGCCCTTCATCTGTAATTGATATGGTATATATATAGTTAAACAAAATCGAAATAAAAAATCACATCAAATTCTAATAGAGGGAGAATAAAAATATTTTTAAGACGAACGTTCCCATAATCTTAAATCAATGATTAGCTATAATATTAAGATGTGATCATCATGTTTTCAAACATATTTTCTAAAAAATCAAAATCTCATCACAGATCTGGTTAAGTTATAATTTTATTAGATTACTCATATATAATTGATTGGGTATAGAAATAATTAAATTATACATTTATAGTTATATAGTGAATCAAATGTGTAACTTCCACAACCTATTTCTCCTCACCCACATTAGTTGGGATATAAAATGGCAACCATTTAACATTTTAAATTATGGTTCTTATGGCCCATCACCTTCATATTCCCTTGTATTAGGTAATTTATTTTCACAATGTCAAATAAACTTGTATATTAAACATTAAACATAATTTGTTGAATCTGTAGACTTATTTTTTTTATTTGATATAATTATAAAAAATAATTGAAAATCACATGGTTGATGATCCTGATATCAACTTGAATATTTTAATTATTTCAAAAAGATATTGTATAGAGCTATTTCCCCTGAATTTTTGTTATTTAGGTGGTTGAAATTTAATTCATTAATAGTATTTAACCATTTCATTTCCATAATGCATTGTTTTACCAACATTATCAGAAAAACAATAATTATAATTAATCTTTCTACATTCCATTTCTATATGAAAAAAAATGTATGATTTATTCATAGACACGGATGTTTCTTATGGATAACTCTAATGGATGATTTGAATATATGATTATAAACAAATTGATCAATTTTTTTCATTGCCTCAATGATAAAACCAAAATTTTACCTTGAAGTTATTCTCAAGCAATGAATCTACGTACAAATTTAATTATCCTCCTTATATTTTAGCTCCATAAAGACCCTTTCAATGTAGTAAAAATAGTACATGGATTTTAATATTGAGAAATAACCTCATAATCTACTCAAACTACAAGGATATTTTTTCATTAACATTCATTGTATACTTTATAGGAGAACACTATTTATTTCCATTATCATCCATGTTATAAACTAGTATGAAAAATTTCTCATGTTTTATGAACATAAAAACAAAAATTATTTTAGCATCACATTAATCAATTTTATCATCAACTAGTGTATTATAAAACCCATTGAAATTGGTTGGATATTGTAACAAAAAATATATATTACATGATTCTACTTCCCATATGTATTCTTAAAGACAACATGATTGAATTTATTTTCCATAAATTGA
This sequence comes from Viscum album, assembly GCA_963277665.1. Lineage (NCBI taxonomy): Eukaryota > Viridiplantae > Streptophyta > Magnoliopsida > Santalales > Viscaceae > Viscum > Viscum album. Next base: position 1,431,896,141 of record OY728138.1, on the reverse strand, counting down.
AGAGTTTAAAAAGAATAAACAAAAGATATTTCATCTCATATCTAAAAAAATTGGTCTCTCATGGGGATTTTCATTTCATTTTCTAGCACATTCATTATGGGCATGATTCCTTCAGATTCCATCCATTTACTAAAACTAATAATATCTAATATAATAATTGAGGAATAATAAATAGAGTAATTAATCATGAAAAAAATATTCTATGAGATTTATTAATTTATATAAACATCAGATCATCTAATGAAATTATAAACTGATCCTACACCACTATGGTCATCATAACATCTCTAATATCATTATTTTTTTTAAATGAAATATTTATAAATAACTGAATTGTTATTTTATACCAACATAGGTGACCCAAAAATTAAATACATTAATATTTAATATCCATAATTTAATATTCAATATATATCACAATTATATTCTACGAGGACCTATAATGGTTTAGTGTCATAGATACTTGAGAGAAAATCATATTATTTTGGAAAATCAACAACATATTTGAAAAATATTATTTATATTTATACCCATATAGATATATCATTCTTAAAACCATCCATCTAAAACATGGGAAAAATATATTTAAAAGTGTGAGCTTATATACTTTGTAAGGGTAAATATGAGTGATATCAATAATAATTGAACATAAATTATCATAAGGGTATGCAAATTTGTTAATTTAATGTTTTTGTTGTAAATATTTCATACCAATAAATTATTTGAATAGAAAATCCCAAATCATAAAATATTTAGAAGAATGATTAATACTAATTTCAATATAGAGATCATAAATTAAGAGTAATAACTTAAAAATTTGGCCTCATATGAATTTCAAATCATGATCTTGAAAACAAAGAAATTCATAATTTCTTATATGCATATTATCATGAGCATTGCTAGAGGAAACCATTCTGATGCCTCAAAATGTGAAAATATAAATTTAAAATAATGGCCACACATGTCATTATCGTATATATATATATATATGTATATATCATTTATCCATTAATTAGAGGGAATTAAAGGATTCATCTAAAACATAATGAAATTCATACTTATGTTTTCCTTATGTCTATAAAAACATCAACTTATTCACCATATCTTATTCATTAGAAAATAAAAAGAATTCAAACAATTTTAATAGTAAAATAATCACAATCCATCTAATAAAATAAATCTTTCATATGATTTATCATATACTCATTTAAAACAAAGAAATATCCATGTATTTTGAGATAGATTAAGAATATCATTAAAATATTATTAGAATATTTAATTTAGAAAATGAAAAATATCAATTTATGTCAGTGTGAAAAAGAAAAAACATTTATGAATATTGAGAAAAACCATTTCATTGAAAATAATAATAAAATTTAAATGAATATTTATTGAAAATAATGTCTATAATGGTGGGAAATTTCATTGGTTTGGTAAACATTACAAAATACCACTTTTAATTTTTTGATTAAAAGATCAAAAGTACCTCATTTGGAAACATTAAAAAAGATTCATTTTAACAAATTTAATATAAAGTTAAATTTAGTTTCAACTAAATTTAAATATTTATTTGGTTATTCTATATAATATTCTCTATGTCATTTTAGTGAATATAGATATAGAAGAATATGTTTGTTGAACAAATTTTTAATGTACTCTATTTTTCATAAAAAATAATTTTCGTAGTCATTTTTTTACTAATGAGTGGAGATTTGATGTAAACTATGAATCAACTAAAAATAAAAATATGAAAAATATGGGTTTAAATGTATAATTTTCTTAATAATTATTTAATTTAATGTTTAAAATAGGAAATCTCATAAATAAATTACATTGTAATATAAATTCCAAACCTCAAGTCTTATCATGCTATATATGCATTAAAAGCACCTGTAAAATAAATATACATTAACTATACAGATATATGAAAAATAAATTCAAATATATATATATATTACAATTTATCGTTACCTTATAATTTCTAATTACCATTTTTATTATCATTTTTTCATCATAATCATTATTTGGGTAAAAACTGTTATATTTTCCAAACTTGTTTCAGTTTTATAGTTATTATTATTTCCCCTTAGTAATTTTATAATCACTTAAAGAATATAAATAATGTCATAAAAATAATATTTAATCATTTTATACACTTTTATAAAAATTTAAAAAATTTTGTTGTGAAAAAATGAATTACTTTACTTTGTGGTGAAGTATTCCCGACGTATGAACGATTGGTGATTCCACATTATGATTGATAAAAAAAGGTAAAAAAATTAAACATTATGAAGACATTATTATATCATAAATATAATATATATTAATTAAATCTATATTTATTATCATCCGTGTAAAATGAAAACTAAAAATGAGTGACATCACACTATAGTGTTAGTAGCCCACACATATCCATGAAAAATGTAATTTTTTCCAATATATGGAAGTGTAAAAACTATAAAATATATTTTCTATATAAATAAAAATATTTATTTCATAAAAATAATTTATATTTATAAAATTTATTTATTTAAACCTCTAAAAAACTATAACGGAATATAAAAAAATTGCTTCGTGGTAATAATTATTTTTACCAAAGAATAAGCGATGTTTTTATTTTCCATTATATATAAAGAAGAGATAACACAATTGTGATACTAAAATAAATTTTATTTTTATATAAATGATACTTATTTCATAATTTTAATATTTTTATATAATAATAAATGGTGGTTGAAGAAGAATGAAACATTGCAAATATATATAATTACAAATACCTCATATTTGAGAATACTCCCTTGAATCATTTCCAAAGGACCACTGTGATATTATTTTTGGTAGGTAATCACCCCTAAAAAGTGTCTTGGGAATTTTATAGGATATTTTGGTTGGCTTGGATAAATATAAAGGTCTCAGGTGGTGTAAAGAAGGTAAGAGATTATGTTCTCTTTTATAAGTTATGGGAGTGTTGTACTTATAATTCTTAATTATAAATAAATATAAACAAATTCAACATCATGTTATTATGTCTCCCATAATACATAACATTTATGGTGGGATTAAATAGTAGAACAATAACTCAATAAAAAATATTTATGCAGGTTTTTCAGTTATATGAAAAAATATATATTATGTTTAACCAATTGTTATCCATTATAAACATTAACAAAGTAATGAACTTTTTCCTCACTTAATAGTCATTATGAATATATATCAAAATATAATAATTAAAAAAAAATTGTCCACAAGGATTAAAAATATGTAAACTATTTTATTAAATAAAATTTCTATAAGTGTCCATAATTAATTTTAAAAAAACCCACAAAGAAAAAAGAGATTTGTTTTAAAAAAACGCATCGTTATGAATAATATTAAATTTATATCCCTTCTGTAAATTTTGAAAAAAATTAGTGGATTTTTATGATAATCTACTGAATATACTATCTACACATTTCATTAAAATATTTTAAAAGTAGTAATTAGTATATATTATTATAAAAAATAATATATTACATAGATAAAGATTTTTATCCCAAAAAAGTATCACTTTTTTACATTTAAATGATTATATTTTTATTTATAATCATTAATAACAAATTAATTAATTTTATTGTTGTTTTAAAAATAATTTTATATGTTATTAACCAGAATTAATTTTTAAATAATATAAATTTACCCTTGAAAAAAACATATATAATTTATAAAATAAATATAAAAAATATATTAAAATATTTGATTCAGATATATAGTATTTACCTTGTGAATTGAAAATTAATTTACATAAATAGTTCATTTAAATATTATATAACGTTACTCGTCATTCACATAGGATAAGTGGTCATTTTAATAAGATCTATTGAATAAATAAAGTTTATTTAAAGAAAAATATATGATAAAATCTTTAGGTGTTGGTAATAGAAGATTATTCACGGTGATTTTTATATTAATATGACTATGTGAGACTCAAATTAAAAATAAAGGATATTCATTGACCCTTGGTAAATAGATATTCAGGATGTTTAGGTAATGGGTAATGGGATGCATTGTTATTTTGAATGATTGTTATAACTAAGTAGTGTAGTGTGTTTGTGCTGATAAATCAAGGTGGTATGTTTAGAGGCACAATGGTGAAAATGTTAAAGTTATTAGAGATTGAAATAGACATTGAGAGACTCATGTAGAAAAATAATAAAAAATATTAAATCATTATATATTAATATTAAATACATATCCCAATTATTCAGACTTGAGGTTCATAATATTTTCTGTCATCAGAGACCTGATATAAAATCAACATCTTTCTTAAAATATATTCATAATCTCATCAAAAATGTTCCTGTTATTAAAATTATATACATATCATATATAAAACTATTTATCAAAATTTGGGGATGGAAAACATAATAATGGGAGACATTAGATACAATGTTCTGGTAAATAATGGATATTGAAATCCTATGTGAGAATAGGATGATCACAAAGGTATAATAAAATAATCCTGGGAATGGTTTAAAAATGTATCATAATAAGAAAATAATTTACCTTACAATCGAATGTAAAGTATGATCTAGAGGTAAATTTAATAAGAATTTCATATCCATAATCAAAATTTACGAGTTATAACATTTTCTTGTGGAATAATAATCATAAGAAATTATAATACTGTGGTAATAATTATTCAAAATAATGTCCACTCATGATCTTGTGATAATTTTTTGAAGTGATCATACTCATGCATAAAAATATGACCGTATAAAATCATAATCATTTTTAATCTTATCATCATCACTAAGTGAGATATCTATATCGCATTACCCAATTCATTGTAGAGATTTAAAATACATAACCATTAGTGAATCATAATTCCACCTTATTTTAGGCATTAGATAAAAAATTCATTTATCATTTCATCATAGCTTATCATATGGAAATAAAAATGTGTTTCATCAAGATATCATCATCATCATTTAAAACCATCCAGGGAAATATAAAGATTTTATCATTGTATCATATCCATAATGAATCAAAAAACATTAATGTATGTTGTCATATTTTATAACCACTTTATAAGATCATTAGAACAATTCTGACAGAAAATTTACTTTTAATTTGGAAATAAATTATTAATTTATAAAAATATCTAATATATTTTTAAAATAATTTTCTTTCTAATGAATTTTTGAAACATTTAATCAAATTTTCAAATAAATTTTTTTTCATGATGGTAGAAAAATAATTCTTGATGTAAATGTTAATACAAATATTCTATTCATATCATTCTTAAAAAGTAACTAACTTAGAAAACGTTAATAATATTCTCTTAAATATTCAATTAGAGATTAAAATATTGTAAAAAATTAATTTTATAAATAATTAGATAATACTAAAAACATTACAGAATCCATTTTAATAATAATATGTACATGGATGACAAAAATTATTTAATAAATGGAAATAGATTCATCTTTTCTAAAACAAAATTTTCTAAAAACATTTAGGTAACAATGATAGGGAAATAAAAGGAAAATATGAAATTATAACATAAAATAAAGAGAGTGTAAAATATATGGTGTTTAAAGGATAAAGATTATGTAATTTTCCCGTATAGAAATTTATCCTTAACAATCACAAATATAAATTATATTGTAACAAAAATCCCTTACCTCAAGTATCACCTTTCATTATAGGAGAACAAAAATAATTTTCTATAAAAAAACATATTAATTAATAACATAATGGATATAATTCCTTCATAATATTCAATTAAAATTATATTAAGATTTTTGTCATTAAAATGAATATTCAATTGAAAACTGATCTATTTTATACATATATATATTGGTTTTATTACTCTATTAAAAGCACCTATATAATGTTTTTAGCATCTCCAAAATATTAATCATGAAATAAATATCATATTCATTAATTAAAAATACTTTTATAATCATTCCCATAAATTTCTGACGAAAAATTAATTACATCACTTCATAGAGATGGTACTCCGTCTGTACACAAAGTTTATGTATTCACATTTATATTTTTAAAATGAAGGGAAGGTAAAATATAAATCATCATTATATATTATTTATTATTATATAAATAACATATATATTTTTCATTTATATCTTTATTAGGAGACATATTAGTTTGAAATTAATAATGAATCGCATCTCTTCATAGAGGTGGAAAGATACATGTATGAATGGGTGATGGTATTGTCTTACAATTGATGGGAAGGTAATATAGATGATTATAAATTTTAGTTACATAAGATTAATTATGTCATAAATATCATATAGAAATACTAAATAAATAATAATAATAAATAATATTATATGATGTGAAATGAATCTCACAACTACATGGATGTTGTAGTTCACATTTACATACAAGCGATATTGTAATTTCATATTTGATGGAAAATATGTGGAAAATGGTTGTCTCATAACAATAATAATTTTTAATTATAATTATTATACTATAATAATAATGTTATTTTTGATTCTATATATTTATATTTAGCATAAGGAAAATAAAATTTGAAAAGTTTGTGTTGTATGATTACCTATTATTTGAGAGACCTCTTTTGGCCTAAAATGTAAGCCTTCAAAATATTGAAATTAGTAAACAAAAGTAGGTACAAGGATAAGGTATTGAGGAATGAAATTATTAGGTAGGTATTTTTTAAGTTAGAAGGATCAAATTTGTTGAATAATAGAGGATAAGTAGTACCATTTTGTAAGTGGGGAGATGGACACACATTAAATAACTTCAAACATTAAAATAATATAATGCATTTAATAGTGAAAAAATCATAAAATAAGAATATGTCACATTGTAAAAAAATAAAATGATGAAATATGTCACTCAAATAATATTTACACATTTTTCACAGGCATTTGTACCATTATATATCAACAAATATTTAATATTTGTACTCTTAACTATGAAGAAAATATGTTAAAATTATTAAATTACAAAAATTTTTATGATTAAAAATATGGAATCCATTTAATTAAATTTAGGTTCTATAATTTTTAGAATCGAATTTAAAATTATATCACAAAACACAATGAAACCATTTTTTTTAAAAAAAATTTCATAGTAAAAATGAGCTTACAATAATTTCATGCCATGTTAAAACAATTAGACGAACATTATATATTTTAAATTAATATATTATATAAAAATTTAGTTAAAATAATTCATCAATATTGAATAATTTTTTACCAAAAAAATATTTTAAAGAAAATTATTTTTGATAGTGTATAAGACACACAACATTGACCTTAAACGGACCATAAAATATTATTATTTAATTGATATAATTATAATGTAAAAGTTGAATTTTTGGGTATGAACCATATGAACGAAATTATAATATATATATATATTGGTCATAATTTAAAAAATGTATTTATTAATTGTTAGGAAATAAGCACTCGATATTTAGTAAAGTTATTTTATTCTTAATAAATACATTTTCAAAAAAAATTGTTCGTAATTCTTTTTATGAGGGAATATTGTTACTAAATTATAATAATTTTAGATAATATTTTTTATAATTTTATGTAAAATTTTATAATATTCATTTAAATATTATATTTGAGTGTTTTTTGGGGAAATTCATGAAAACAATTTTTTTTCATAAAATATTATAAATAATTAGTTTTTATTAAAAATTTCCATTCCATTCCAAGAATTTAAATTGTGAAATATCGTTTTAAAATTATTTAAAATTAATTTTTTTCATTAATTTTTTTTATATAATAAATATCATTGGAATAAATTTTACTCTAGATTGGTGTAGAAATGCGTTTTATACGTAAGAATTCATATTTCTTGGCAAAATCATTTTTGTGAGGATAAGTCAGATTTTTATTAAATTGAAATATTACAATTTATTTGTGTAAAATTTCATAAAATGGATTATTTATTTTTAATTATAATAAGTAATATATTTTAATAGTGTAAACTTAATTTTTGTTCATTATGAATAGTAACCAAAATAAATTTGTCCCTTTGATGAGGGAAAAATGGGAAACTAGGTTATAATTATGAGGTGAACCGTTAAAAAATATGTATTTTTTACTTTATCATATTTAATGACTATTGTTGACCAAATATATGTTTTGGTGTAAAATAATTTATTTTAAAAGCTTATTTTTAGTTTTGGAACCCAATCATGATATGTTTTATGATAACTAAAATTTTATTCAAACGTATACCTATTTTTGTGAATTAGGATTTAATTACATGTTTGTAAGATTAAATTAGTTTCTTAAATGATTAATAATTATAAAAAAATTCCTTTTATTAATAATTAAATTATAAAATGAAATAAAATTAATACATTTTTTCAATATGAAATGTTTTTTACTGTTAAATTAATTATATTTGTAAAAATATTTTATCAAACATTTTATGTTCATATATAAAAAATAAAAAATACTACCTATGGAAATTGAATATAATTAAATATATTATAAAATTTTAATTATAATGTAAAGAAATTTTTATAATTATCCATTTATTTTTTTCGAATATTTATCTTATCATTGTAAAAAAATAATGTTATCACAGTGTAGTTTAAAATGATTTTAAAGTGATTTAACATGTTCATAAGGTTTTTAATATAAAAAAAACATGATTGGATCTGATTTTTTGATTTTATAATGTCATTATAAAATCATATATTCTAATATTTTGTTCATTGCTTCAAATTTACATTATTATTACATTATTTTTATATAATATATCAAGTAATTCCAATAGTGCCTCTCCCACCACTTATTAAAGGACACCTACACTCTTATATTCATCACACATTTTGAGAACTATATTTTTTTCTCATATCTACCAAAATGTAAAACCAAAATAAATTCCCATGTACTAGAGGTATTATTTGGGGCATATTAGAAACCATTTAGGTCTTATGGTACAAATGAAATGAGGTTTTAGATTTTGACCAAATGTCTTGGAATTATTTCCTCTTATAACAACATTAAAACTACAAAAACAATTTTAATATAATCACATCCATATATATCATTTATTTTGATATTATAATGTTAATATATTATCCTCAATCCATCTTATTCTTCAATCCAATGAGAATGTATGCCTTCATTCGTTTGGAAAAAGGACTACCGGCTGGCGAACTGATATAATCTATTTTCCATCAAAAAATATTATCAATGGTTATAATGATATATTTATGTGTATATATTAAATTAATGAAAAATTTACTAGTCCATAGATTTAATATATCATATATTTTTTTACCTTTCAATCCATTGGAAAATGGTAGTTCCATTTGTGTGTATGAGTTGATTTCCACCCCCAACAAAGTAATGTGATTTTGTTTTCATAACTTTATCACATGGTTTGTATATATAAGTGTATATCAAGAGGTCATATTATTCATATGATATAATTATAATCAAATAAATATTGAGTTATAATTTATATATTTCCATAATTTTCATTTATAAATGGAAACGTTTCCTATGCGTAAGTACAATATATCATCTCCATGATTATAATGTAATTCATTTTTCATAAACATCATTCATGTATGGATTTAAAATTAAATATAATTTATAAATATTATTATTATGGCATAATTATTGTTCAATAGATAATAGAATACTAAAAATTTATACCATGTTCGTCCTAATGAAGCTATTTTGGTATTATAAACTGAGCCACCCCAAAACATCCAACACAACTTTACTAATTTTGAAACTCAATAAAACATGGTAAAAACTATACAAAATTTATAATTATAATTTAATTAATAAGAAAATGTTTCATATGAAATTATGTGTCTAATACTACTTAAATATCCAATAATTAAAGAACATATGATGTATGAATGTTTTTATGGTGCGGGATTTTTAATATTAATTAAATTTGTTTAAGACATAATATATTTTAACAACATGATGTATCTTTTGTTTTGTATAATATATCCTTATAAAATATTTTATAAATCATTAAAATTTATTCAATTTTATTTCTTTAATGTTTATCCATTTGAAATGTTTCATGTTTTAGTGGATAGTTTTAGTTAAAAACAAATTTTAAATATTTTAGATATATATTTTACAAATAATTATCTTCCATGTCTATATTTTTAAAATTCATTTATAAATATTTTCAATGTAAATAAAATAATTATAAATAAACTATTATGTCTTTTTTTACATTCATTCAATGGTTTTGAAAAATAGTATTTTTTTTATTTAATAAGGAATGTTTTTAATTTATGTAATGAAGTCAAAACAAATGTTTTATTTTAATGTATTTGTAGTCAATGGGTTTTACCCTCACTAAAATTGTTATTTTATGTTTGGATTCATTTTTAAGAAACTATTTTTTATATAATAGAAAACCATCCTTCCCATTTTTTTTAAATTTTAAATTTTAAAATTTAGTTTTAATAAAATAGGTTATATAAATATCTAAAAATGATATTCATATGGGTTCAAAATGATATTTTTTTTGTTTGAAGATAGAAATAGATTATATTATGTGTTGAATGGATTTTATAGTCATATAAAATCATTTTGATTAGATGAGACTTGTATATCCCTGAAATGAATTGTGTAATGATTATGTTCTCTAATGAACAATATAAGAAGTCTTCTATTAAATTATTCTATTTGTAAGTGTTATTGTTAGAGTTATATTAAAATGATGTCCAAAATTTACCTACAATACATTACTATTCCTTGTGATGAGTTTTTATGTAAATATTTTAATTTCATATTATTATATATTTTGCTTAGAGGAAGGATTATTCCTTATATGGAAAAAACTATATTTCTAATAAAATGTTTTTTTAGGGTCATCCGATTTTATAAGAAGCCTCCATGATTATTATTTTGCTTTTATATTTTCTTATAATGTGTATTATGAAATTTTTATTGAAGTAAGGTTTATATAATGTATACGAAAAAGATTATTTGAGAACAATTTTATTAATTTAAAGAAATAATATATCATTGATATCAGGACTTATAAATGTACTAACGAGTCTATTTTCATTTATTTACCTCACTATGATTTATATGATATCCCATGTTGTAAAATGTTTTCCACATGGATATGGATGAGTTGGTACAATTATTAAGAGTTAATATATGAAAGAAAAAGGGTGGTTATAGTTGTATAAATACTCCCATAGTTACATTTCTATTATTATGTAAGATTTTGTGTTAATTCAATAAAACTATAAAGATGAAAGTTTATTGGGTATGTTAGTGATTCAATATTTTTATTTGATGTTGTATGTTATAAATGGCTAAATTTGGGTCACGTTAATTAGTAAGAATTAAAAAATAAAAAATATATATTTTAGTAATGGTTCCTGGAGTGTGGCTTTAGTGTTGATATAAATTTAATATATTATGATAAACAACATTGACTTTATAAATTTTTTTTAGAAGAAATATAATTTACCTTTAAATGATTTTATTTCAATTTCTAATAGAATGAAAAAATTATTTATTTTATAAATATGTAAAATATATTTTCCCTAATTTAATTTTCTCTATTCATACAGTTTAATCTTATATTAAGTAAATAACTACAATAATAAATAATATTATTTCCTTATTCTTTTAAATATTGTGTTACCTATAAATAAATAAATAAGATAAATATAAATTATTTAAGGAAAAATATATCATAAAATATATGTATGTTACATTCTAACCCCTTATAAGAATCTAACACATTAAATTAATTTACTATGACACAGACAAATTAGGATAATTATTTCTTATAAAATCATCGGGTTCCCATGTAGATTTTGAAAATTGTTGTTTTAGTCATAGACCATATTCCTAGTTGTTGGTTTCTTTATATATATATTTATCTCTATGATCAATAATCTCTGCTGGTTTATCTACATAATATATATAATACATCAGTGATATGGCCACATATATTAGTACATCATAACAGTTATTAATGTACATCCTATTGAGATATTCATTGAAATACATGATTGGACTAAAGGCCATATTTTTTTATTATTTTTAATTATCCACATTTTAAGGGTTCAAGGGGAACCCTTACATAACCTATAGTCAGAAGGAAAAATTCCCATACACAACCCAAAAAAAGACCTTAGGGGACCAAGATCTGAAAAACATGAAACAACCCCTCCCCAGCATATGCATCCTTATTGAAATAATTTTTAACTAGAGAGAGATTTAGTGGAAAAATCTAGTGATCAGAAACCATACCAATGAATTCTTGAACATCAAAGGGAACCATATATCAATGGATCATATTTAATGACTATGAATCAAACAACCTAGATCTTGTGGTTACTTTATTAAAATGATATAAGATAATAAGGATATATTATGGAAGGACTTATTTGATTATTATAATTTATGAACCAGATATAAACAAGATACCCTTTTTACATTAGTAAAATCTTTAGAAAAAAATATGAGTAAAGGTTCAACATCGTTAAAAAAATTCTTCATTTTATCATGGTAAATGAAACAATGTAACAGTATGTTTAAATGATCAGTAAGGGTTATAGAAATTGAAAGCTATCATGATAAGATATGTGTAATCATAATATCTAGGTAAATAACTAAATCTTTATTCCATTTAATCAATAAGATGAGAATAGAATATATAATAATAATTATATCATGGTAAATAATTGTAAACACGATCCACATAATCTATAGACTATAATTGAAATGCATTTTTGGATACTGTTAATGCTAAAATTTCATGGATAACATTAATAAATACATTATCAATGTAAGAAATTGTTAATATTGGACTTTATGATATTAGGTGTCATGATACATATACCATCAAAATATTTTCCCAATATAGTATAGAACTATGGGTAAACCCATTAAATTACACCTAATTATTTTTTTCAGTAGACTTATAGATGCATTAAGGGGATATAAAATTTTAGTACCCAATAATCATTGCTTGTCTAACGCATTCCTTATATATTGAATGAAAAAAATCAATTTACAAAAAATACACCATATCAGTAAATTTTTTTACTTAATAAATAGTGCATATTTTCAATAATTCCCTTGTCCATCCAATAAATTTCTTATAAAACATTATATGTATAATTGGTATACAATTCAAAAATTTAAAAAACTCAATATATAAAGAATTTGGATAATTTTGGGAAATTCAATGTCTAATATAAAATGATATTAATAAATTTAATGTTTCAATAGAAAGAAAATGACCACAAAATTAATGCAACATAATAAATACTTTGAGGTAAAATAATGTTTTTTGGAATAGTAAAGAGAATTCAAGTGAAAAATTTAAAAAATTGTTCGAAAAATATTTCACTTCATAAATTTATTAATAACATGTAAAGGATGATAACATTATGAAATGATTATGGTTGTGGGTTTGTAAGTGATCATTGTATATATTAAAAAACACTTATTTTAACTTTTATAAAAAATATTTGAAAATTTAATTTTAAGAAAGCATTAAAATTATTCCTTTTTTACCAAGTAAAAATTAATAGATAATATAAAACATAATTTATAAAACAAATTTTTAAATCCAAGTGCACTTGTAAAACAATTTTTTAAAATTTTTATATCAAAGAAAACTATAACCGATTGAATGGAAAATAAGAATTATATTTATTATAAACATTCCACATGAGAAAATAATATGAATTGTATTTTAAATCATCAATAATAATATATATTCGTTTTATATACCTCAAATGGGTAGTATATACACCATATAATAATAAATAGGTGTATAATACCAAATAAATTTCAATTAAGTGGAAATTTTGATGCAATACCTTACCTTACACTTCCCTTTATTTGAGCACGGTTTAACCACATGTATAATGATTATAAAATTTTAATTTATTTATTACCAATCCATATTCATATTTAAAATAATATATGTTATAATTTAATAACATCTTATCAAATGTGAGTTAATAATATTTAATAATTATTATTGTTTTAGGTGTCCACTACCATGTTTTCCTTTGAATATTTTAACATGAATGTTTCAATTCATGAGAATATTTTATAGTTCAATCATCTAAAGAATTATATTAATGTTATAAATATCATATTTCTATTAGATATTTTTTTAGAATCATTAATGAAATTTTTTACACGGAGAATGAATCACATCACTAAATAGAAATGGGAAGTATTGTGTACGCATAAATGGCATTATAATTTCCTTAACAAGTGAAAAGGTAAAAAAAGGATGAAAAATTAATTTTTTTGAAATAAAATTATTTCATTTATGTCATATAACATCACTAATTTTAACATTTATTACCTTATTAGTAATTTATTAGTAAAAACGTATTTCAAAACTATGTGGGACTATAGTTTGTCACACACACAAATGATGTAATCATATCCCCTTGGATTGGAAATTAAGAATGCATATGGGGTATCCTAACTCCCAAGGTATACCTATATTACATATATAAGATATATACTTCAAATTAATAATTCTATACATCCATAAGAGGTTGTTTTGGGTTATTAATTACATCGGTTCGTGAGGCAGTAGTCCTCTTTACATATGATCTTTAGTTTTATTTTTCATTTGATGGGAGATAAGATAGATATATATTAGAATATTAACATAATTAAATATCATTAAATTATATATAATAGTGTTAATATATCATAATTGTTGAATAATATTTGAAGTAGGTGGAATAAGATATAATATAAAAATGATAATTTAACAATGTTACAATTTCTTTGGATGATATCTTCAAGTTTTCATAATACAATGTCCATGTTTGGATTTCAGATCAAAATATGGAATCTGGGTTGTTTTTAAAGATAGAAGTAGTTAATATGGTATTCTGTTTTTTGATCCAAATGGATTTGGATGTGTGAATAATAGGGTATAGGGGTGGGAATTTATATGCGGGGGATAGGACAGATGTTGATGTTTTGAAATGAATAAATGAGAACAACATCATTAACATGCCCAAAGGCTCAAAAATAGACCATTAGCTAACCCTGGATGAGAAAATTTTATATATGTACAAACAATAATAATTATATAATTTTTATTTTATTTACTCCGTTACCTTCATAGTTTAACCACTCATTAAACCCATTTATAGCTTAATCGTGATAATTTACATTTACTAATTTAACTACTAATTTTTGTAAAAAATTAAAATGTCCATATTTTATAATATTAATTATTATGAATAAAAAAATATAATCCATTTTATCATATTAGACACATATAAGTGGAATACATAAATTTAAAATAAAACCTACATGTGTGAGAAAAATATGATATTCCATATAAAAAGATTTCAAAATTTTGAAAAGTTCTTAGGTCAACATTTGACATAAGAATAATTATTATCGAGCCAAATTAAAATAATTATTACCTAATTAAATTAATTATTTCTTTTAAATATTCTTAAAACAAAATGGTATTGGTAAATTCATTAAACAAAAATGTATATTTTAAAAAGTAGTTAGTATAATCACTATTAAACAAAAATTTATTCTTTTTATAAAATACTCAAAAATCAATATTAAGATAATTTTGAAAATTCTATTTGAAAAATAAAGTAAAAATTTTAAAATATATTTTATAAATGTGGAAAAAATAATTTCAACATAAGTGAACAATGTGTGATGAATTTTTTTTAGAAATATGATATTCTTAAGAAAAATATATCTTTTTCATTCAGATGGTTTAAATTTTATTTATATAAATTGAAAACAAATAAATATTTTTAGGCCATGTATTTTTGAAAAATAAATTTATTCATATTTATAACCTCCAACTTATCAGCAAGGTTATAAATATCACATTCAAATAAGGAATCATGTTTCATTGAATCTCAGTAATACTTGTATTGAATGCTATATATGAAAATAAATATACAGTAAAATAAATATATTTTAATATAATGGGGTATAAGATTTTTCTTACCTAGAAAAATTTCATCCTTGAAATCATCATGATAATTACTTTGAAATAAATGGTGATGTTTATTCTTTATAACAACCTCAAGTTCCCACATTTCTTCTTCCAGCTTATGTTTTCACCAAAGTATATTTACCATCGGGGCCATCTAGTTCATCAAAACTTTCTCTCTAGTCTCATGAATATAGATATTCTCTTCAATGTAATACATGTTGGGTTCCATTTCTATTTATTCAATGGAGAGAAAAATATTTTGTTCTGGAATGTACTTCTATAATAATGATATATGGAAAACATCACAAACTGTTGAGAGACATTGTAACATTACCAAATGGTATGTCCCAACTGAAATTCACTTGATGATTTAAAAGTGCATGATATATTTGCGGATCAATTTTCCATTCATACCAACACTTATAACACCTATCCATGGGACAATGTTAGGAAAACATGATCTCCCCCTGGAATTCTATATCCTTCATTTTGTTATCATCAAAACTCTTTTTCATCTTTTGTGATATTATATTTTGAGACTAAATAGCCATTAACTTTTATGTTGTATCCTCAATAATCTTTGAGACTACATGTTTACTTCTACCAACATCATCAAAAACTATTTTGTTATTACTTTACATTCTATATAATCCTTCATACAACGCCATTAAAATACTTGAATTGATAAATTATATAATAATAATAAACTAAAATTAAATAAAGAAACCATATACCATGAAAGTCATGTAGGATTGATATAAACATGTAATATAATATTTGATTAATGGTTTCAACCAACAAATTAGATTGGGGATGGTAGGTTGTTCTGAAATTAATCTTAGTAATGACAACCCTCTGAAGAAACTTATAGAATTTTGATGTAAATTGGGGATCACAATAAAATCCAATATAAATAAGTACACCATAATTTATAAAAATCATTAATATATAGAGTTTCATGGTTATAAAGGTGTAAATATTCTATTATAGTAAATAAATATTCATATTTGTTAGCACGGAAAAAAATAACCAATATTTTATCATTCCACCTTGGAGTCTTTAGTAATCTAATGATAAATTCCATATTAATATTATCCTATTTCAACATATGAATAAGGAGAGGTTGTAGGACTCCAATAGGATTATATCTATCATCTTTTAATTTTTTTGTAATCAATGAATCGTGATATATAATCCTAAGATTCCCACTTCATGTTGTCCTAAATGATATTCCCTCAAATACTAATACCCATTATTGCTTCCCAGGTTTATAGAAAAATTCAATGTATGATAACTATACAACAATTAAATTTTACCACACTATAGATGTAACACATAATCTCAATCAAATGTTTAAAACACCACTATCACATACTATGTCTTTCAATTTTTTATCATCCATAACATTAATTTTCTTCTAAATGTTATCATAATCAGATTGAGAACCATTTAAATTTTCTATAAAATTTGGTTTTTCAATCATTTGAAAAAATTCAGATTCTTTTTTTCTTTAATAGTACCCATATACATATTTAATATACCCATGAACATATAATCTCTCTTAACCCATATTTTGGTCCGAACTAAATGATCTTTCATACACAATGCATTCAATTCCTTATTTTCATTCCATGGTTGGTAGTGTATTAAGAAATCAAAATATTTGAGAAACCAAAGGCACCCTCTTTTTATAATTTTGAGCACTTTATATGAAAAAATATATTTTATTATATTATGATCTATTTATATATCGTATCCTTAATTGTAGATATAATGTATCTATATATTCAACATTTTTGTTATAGAAGAAATCTTAAGATAATAGGTTTGATAGTTATGTTCATGAGTCTTTAAATAAATTTATTTATATTCAATAACATTTTTATCTTTTACAAGGTCACAACCAGATCCTTTTTTCGTGCATCAATAAATATCAAAAATAATATATTTCTAATATTAGAGTCAACATTGAATCATTCAGAAATAGACTATTTAATTATTCAAAAAAAATATTCACATTAATTTGTCTATATAAACATTACCCCTTTATATGTATTATTAGTTAATGGGTTATCTAGTTTGGAATCTTATAAATAAATCACAAATAGTAAGCTACCAAACCAATATGACTACATACCTCAGTTATGCTTGTAGGTTCAGGAAATTTATTGAAGGCCTTTTCCTTCATATGATAAACTAAGATAAAAACAATATTGATAATATGGCTATGAAAATAAACCCTATGAATCCATAAATCACAATTTCTAAACATCCCATATAAATTATTTCCCTTCATAGTCTTAAAAATGATTTTGAAGTGATTCCCATGATTCAAATAGATTTTGGAATACACCAATATATCATCAGTGAATACTAAAATAAATATATCTAGATATTACTTTAAAAGTACTTTCATCAATTCACTAAAGAATGATACTAAATTAGAAAATAAAATAAAATTAATATAAAATCATAAATCTCATTAATCATTTAGAATACTAAATTTGGAATATCATACTTCATTAAATTTTATTGATAAAAACCATAAAAATGATCAATCGTTGAAAAATTATGAGCCCCGTGATGTTTTTTGAATTAGTCATTAATGCGGTGGAGAGGATACAATCTCTTTATCATAATAGAATTTATTCTATTTTAATCAATAAACAACCACAAGGATCCATCATTATAATTAAACAGATGAATTGGTGATCCCCATGGTGAAATACAATATGGAATAAATACCTTATCAAAAAACCCATCAAGTTTTTTCTAAAACTCAACTTATCCGACAATTGAAAATATATATGGTTTTTTATATAAATCATACATCAATGATTAAATAGATAGAAAACTAAATTTCATTCTCTAGTAGATGTCTAAGCAATTCCCCAAGAAATGAATCAGTGTATTTTTTTATAAGAGGTACATCATAGATTTGATTATTACTTATTCCGTAAGTCTATTGTTTCAAAAATTCTATTGCATGATTCTCATTATGATAAAATACTGTGGCTGGGTCTACAATGACCCCAAAATAAATAATTTACTTTAAATATATGAAACTCAACATACTCATAACAAATCATAATTAATTCTCTATATAATAATTTTTTGAATAATTTTTTAAAATCAAATCCTTACAAAATATAATGTCAATTTCAACCACCGGTACGATAAAATGATAGAAATTTGGGCACATTTTTGTGTCAAAATTAAGGCTTCCTGATACTTCCATTTTTCAATAAGACATCCACTCGTTGTTTTTACTAATAACTCAATTAATAATGTTCTGGTAAAATATATACATTTCATTAAAGAATAGTGGATATAAAAGAGTGTTATGATACAAAATCAAATAATTTATTGGATAAATTTTATGGTAAGATTAATTTACTCACAAAATTATCATAAGGAAATTTAATCTCATCTTTTGTGATTGTTTGAGCATGGCATTTTCCGCTTTAGAAATTCATTAGTATGTTCTCTTGAAGAATAGAGGATCAGTTTTAATAATGAGCAATTAAATTATTGTTAAATCACTATTTTATAGTGTGTTACTTAATATATTTGAACTCATTATCCCAATGAACCTTATATCTACACATATGATAAACTCACATTCCATTAATGAAATTTCCAAGATGATAACATCCAAAAAAATTATATAATAGAAATTTTTCAATTTGTTTATAAATATTTTTCACATGAAAATTTTCTTGGTGCTTAACTAACCTCTTATATTTTTTTTCCATTGAACATATAGGATAGATAAAAATTCTTCGCCATTGTGATGGTGCATAAAAAAATTCATTTTATGATGAAAATGTTTCATAAACTAGTTTCCTTTAGAGACATGGATTAATCCATTAAAATATATGGTCAATCCCGGATTATATATTGAACATATAATTAATTTCATATCTATATAGTCATGTAAATGTAGAATAATATTCTATAATGAATACTCATTTTAATTTCATTATAATGTGTATATTTTTATTTATTTTATATCATTGCTCATAAGGTAATTATTTTCTGGAGAATGTTTCTTTGAAAGTTCACTATTACATGAGCTAAATTTTTTCGTACAGACTTGTCGTCTCGATTTGAGGGAAAATTGATTGAAATTTATATTGAGACAATATACTACACATATATCCTTTCCCCATTCATAACATCCCAAATCCAAAAATATCATTTAAAGGGACCAAACCCATTTCTTAAATACAATAAAATTTATAGAACTACTAAATCATGGGGAATTATATCACATATAATGGTATGACATAGATAAACCACACTATGGGTCAATAGGTTGTTTTATTAATGAAAGGTTATTCATTATAACCTACGAAATATTCCCTATTTTTTCAATTATATTTTCATTTCTAATACTAGCTATATTATATTTCTTTATAGAGAGATGACTACATTTGTCATGGGAATTGATACCCTTATTTATTATAGGAACATTTTTTATTCAATGGAATATACTATATTAGCTCATATTTAATTTTAAGATATAAATTTAATGTTCATTCATCATTAATCGCAAAATAATGAACATCTTTTCATTGGAAATATCATTAAATCATATAATTATAATAATATATTTTGAAATGGTTCCTAATGAAAATTTGAATAGCCAAATCATATCCCCCAAGTGTGTTAAAATAAGTGAATAGTAATTCCCAATATTGAATAATAGGTAAAGATTGATTAAATCCCAAGTTCAATTTTTTAGAGATATTACCGCAAGTTACATCTCTATTTAGATCACTTCCCTATATAGTATCTTAATAGAGATGTATTTGTAGGTAAAACACATAATAAATTCCATTCCCAATCTTCTAGGATATTTGCATATAATTGGACATATATTCAAATTCTATCATATAGTTATGTTCCCTAATTTATTTGGACTAAATCTGGTTGTATTGTTTTTTAATACAATTACAATTATAAAAACTCTAAAGATTGATCTCGGTATCCCAGAGCTAAAAATAACATTATCAAATAAAAAATATATACAAAGGATCACGTCCATATGTATCAATAAGTTTAGTAAACATGAATAACTAATTACATAAAATATACCCATTTCATATAGGGAAAAATATAGAAAACACCAAAATATCAAGGTTTATAATCATTCCATGTTTTTTCTTCATATACTAGAAAAATGAAATAAAACAATAGTGAGGCCAAAATTTAGTAAAGGTTATATATGGCCAAATATATCATGAGTTGAAAATAATAATCATTATATTGATGTAAAAGAAGTAATGATACATTCCACATAATCAATCACATGAGTATTTTATAAGTGGAAATCAATATTCCATGGTTAATAAATGAAAACTCAAAACATTTATTCAATAACATGAGAAAAAATACATAAATGGATAATACCAATGATAAATGTCATGTATAATATTATAAATAGAACCCTTATTGAAGGATGTGATTAGTAATTGATGTCGTGATCTAAGGCATCATGATACCTCTACCATCAAGACTAATCTCCATGACTGTTTATAACTATACATAAAAATCCATTTATTTTTTCCATGTAATTTGTCTCATGATACTTTTCAATGCATCGCTAGGCAATATTATTTGGTTCCCCACCATTCACTTCATATCCAATGCATTCCTCATATGTTGAATGATCAATTCAATTTATAGAAAATTTTTGATCAATAAATGTATATATTATGTAATGAATACCAATTGTAAATAATTTTTTAGTTAATCCCATATGAATCATGTAAAACACAAAATATTGAAAAGTTATATGTTTTAAGAAATGGTCATATACAATATATAAATAATATATATATTTAATATATATTAAATGTATAGTGAAAGATTTTCGAAAAATTATGATTGTTTTAAGAGAATGTAAATGAAAACAAAATTAGGGAGGGAGAAAATAGATTTTGAGGTAAATTTATATATATTTTTAAAATAAAATTAATGAATATAAACTATTTATATATATGTTAAAAAACATTCCATTTAACTTTATTAAAGAGTTAAAACATCCTTTCACAAAAATTTTATGAAGATTAATTTATTAAATTCTAAAAAGCCATGTATAGTATATTATTTTCTTAATAAATATATTTATTAAATAATTTTTTTTTGCAAATTTTTTTGAAAAATATGGATATAGAAGAAAAATAAGACCAATTGAAAGTGAAATAAGACCAATTTTCATTTAGAAACTCCATTGATAGAATAACATGAATGGAATAATCAATCACCATGAATATTTATATTTTAATATGTAATAAATTCGTCATGAGGTACTAACAGATAACAAATATAAATACGTTCATAATAACAAATAAGTCTTGATGAAGTGTATATTCAGAAGAAGTCTCTTACCAGACACTTCCCATTAATTTATTTTTAAAACTCCCATATAAATGTTTAAAAAATATTTTTAATTTTTACCTGAAATATATTAATATATATATAAACATATATGATATTTTTTGAATATCTTATCACCCATTCGTTAATAATATTTCATTATTAATATTGGTTTGAGTGTTAACTACCGTGTTTTCTCATGCATGTTTTAACATGAATGTTTTATTTATTATTAAAAGTATATATTTACATCCTATCAATAATAATATTTATGTTATAAATATAATTTTTTTTAGAAAAAATTTTATAATCATTATTTAGAATTGATATGGAGAATGAGTTACATCACTTCGTAGAGAAGGTAGGTCTAGCATATGCATGACCGATGTTATCATTTCTTTAATGGGTGAGAGGGAAGAAAATTTAATGGTGTATTAACATTATAAAATAAATATTGTGTCATATATATCTCATAAATTCATTAAATTTATCCTTTCTATCCTTCAATGTAATCCATCCGTGAAAATTGAATCACATTGGTTCATGAGGCAGTAGTTCTTCGTACACATGAGCAACGTTATCATATCCACCACTGAATGGAATGTATGAAGTTATATGTGTTATGATGAATCAAAAGTTATAGTTATGTTAAAAATAATATATATATTTGTGTGTGTGTGTGTTAAATGCATCATTAAATCCATCCTCTATAGGTGGTGAGGGAAAACGAATTACATCTATTCACGACGTTGTAGTCCATTATACACATAATGGACAATTTTATTTCAAATTTTATAGAAGATGATAAATATATAGTCTTTGAAAATAACATAATAAAATCTTAATATATTATAGATATTATTTATATTATATCATCATAATTGAATAATATTTTATGGAGGTGGAAGAAGAAATAAAATATAAATGATCATTTATCAATGTTACCTCTTCTTCTAACGTACTCAATAGGCATACACCAAAAGAATTTCTAGGTTTTATTTATGATAAAAAAATCATCTAAAATTATTTCACATAAATAAAGATGTTATTTTGGAAGTAATTTTGTGATACAAAAGGATTTTTAAATTTTAAGGTGAGATGCGGGTGGTGTCCTATTATAGGTGTGGGGGAAGACATACATTGATTTTTTTTAAAAACTCAATTATTCCTATGTTTTCTAAAGGAAAGAAGGCTTTTATGTGGCCAATTATTAAACCATAGATGCTATAAGGTAAAACTATTTTGGAAAAATTATAATTAGACATACTTTAGGTAATTTTAACTCTAGTATTCTTTTTTAAGTCCTTTGTATACCTATTTTTACTATAATCATGGTAACTAATTTGTATTAATTTCACAAATAATTATGATTTAAAAATTTTGTAGACCATATTAAAAAATATAAATTTTTATGAATCCAAATTTTTAATTTTTTATCAAATTCATCTTATATATTTGGTAGAATATATTTTAAAATAGAACCATCCTACACGATGAAAATTTTGTATTCCCAATATGATGTTTTGTTATGTATGAATAGTTTTTATATAAAAATTTAGCATTAAATGAATTCAAATGGCTCAAAATATAATACTTATAAAAATATTTAACATATTTTTCATTAAAAATTATTCTAAAACCTTATCATACATCGAAATTATCTATATGGAAATTTCATTTTTATTAAAAATCAATATTTTTCACTATTCGTCTAAAATTAATCTTTTTAGAAAATTATAAGAAAATAAAAATGAAGATAATTTTTAAATTCTGATTTCAAAAATTAATTTTATTTTTTTCAAATTCCATTTTTGTAGTTGGGGAAAAATAATTGTATTATAATTGAAAAAAGAGCTACCAATGTGTGTTTATAAAATAATGATGTTCAAAAAATAATTTATTTCATATTCAACTGATTTTTATTAATATTTCAATGAAAAATATAACCAATTAAATTTATTGAATCATATATTTTTCATATCATACATTTTCCAATTCATACCCTCCTACTTAACTGCTAGGTTATAAAAGTTACTTTTAAATGTAGTGTCATGTTTTTTAAAAAATTTTGTGTTTCGTGTATCACAATATATATAAAAAATTAAATTTATTATAAAAGTAATATACTATAAAGTATCTTGGTGTTAAATTGTATTTCTACTATTTATAAATTATATAACCATCTTCTATGGATATATTTATAGGTATAATTTTTGACCAATTTCAATTAGTAGGTCTCACTCATAGTAATCAACATTACCTTTCCATCGACTTTGAGATCCCCTAATTTGTTTCTAAATGGATCAAAAATTCTCTTACATTACCTGAAACAACTAAGGTAATGATATAATTATTTTTTAAACTATATCCCATAATGTTTGATTTAAATATTTCTTTCCATTTAAGGCTTAACAAGGAGCATATAAATTCATAATTTTAATATATTATTGTAGGAAAATTTTAAAAATATATGTTGTTGATACATAACCCCATTGAAATACATAGAACAAAATCTAAATAAAATATATGGGTTTTGATTGTTTTTATCAAACTTCCCATCTATCTAAGGATTATATTATGTTCAACTCTTTATTTAAATCTTATTGAATACATCTCTAAAACATTGTCATAAATCAGAAAACAAGATCATACACAATTTAATGTGATACTCCATTTAACATTAACACATACATAATGTATATCAGTTAAATATAATCATGAGATAAATATTATCAAATTTTAATGAAATATCATAACATTATAAGGATATCAACTACAACACAAATATCAAGGTTCCCTTTTGGGAATTTGATGATGAAATCCATCATAATGTCTTATCTTTTTCATTTTTGAATGGGTAATTAATATAACATCCCCCAAGTATTTGGTCTCTTGTCCTAATTTTATGAGAAACTAGTCATGGATTTACATATTCTACTATATTAGTATTCATTTTCACCCATGATATATAATTTTTTACATCAAAATTCACCTTAGTAATTCCAAGGGAAAAAGGGAATAATAAACTTTCAGAGTCATCCAAGACAAACTTATTAAAATGTGATATTAATGTGACAATTATTTATTTCCATATCCACATTAATCCATTAAAATCATTGTTGAATTAGGTAATAATTCTCAAATTCTTATATAGTTCCATATCATTTTTTTCCTGTTATATCTTCATATAAATTGAGGGTTGAAAAATTATTCGATAATCATATGATTTTTCCCATTTTTCATGATTTCAATCCCTATATTCTAAAAATTCAAAAAAAAATTATTCTCGTTTGATACTCATCATGTACAAACTAGCATGGTACTTTTGGATCTGGTATCTGTCACCATATTCTTCATCCCAAAGTGGTAGTGTATTGAGTAATTTAATTCGTCAATAAATTACAACCATACCCTTTGGTGTATATTCTAATCCTTATATGTGAATATACACTTCAGGATTATATGATATATATATATATATATATCAAAAAGGATACCATACAAAAACTTCTTTTGTATCTCCAATTTCAAAATCACCATTATCAACACTAAATAATGAGTTGGTAACTTTCTCACTTGAATTTTAAATTTCCATGATGCATAAGACATCACCATGTAATACCATGAGATGATGCATCCCAGTCACATCTTTGACACGTCATTATAAATAACAAAGGCTTATCTACTATAGGGTAGTGTGAGGACATGTACACAAAATAAATTTTTTTTATATCATTAATATTTTACTCTTATTCATCTATCAATAGTAAATCTTTCCCGTTCTTTGTAATTTTTTTATAAGTTAGATAACACTGAAAAACTATTTAGAAATAAAAAATAGAATCATTCATATCTAAGAAAACTAACAATCTCATGCATGTTGGCTGGAATAGGTTGTTGGTCTATATTATATTCCTTTTATGGGTCCACCAATATACACTATATTGAGATTATATGTCCTGCGAAAGAAATGTTCTGAAATAGAATTTCACATATGGTAATTTTGGAATATATATTCTCTTATAATCGGGAATAAATATAATCACAAAATGATCTTTTTTCTCTTATTTTTTATTTAAATAATCAATAATTTCATATATATTGAATATATCAAATTTATAAACATAATATATAATGTAATTATTCACTATATATATAGATAACGAGAGTATTGGTATGTTTAGATAATATTAAAATAAATTCATAATGTATATAACTTGTACATATGTTTTTCTAAAATATAACCTCCTTCAGGACCATCATTTAATGATATCAAAAGTGAAGGTAAATATTTAAGATTTATTGATCTTAGACCAATTGATCAAGCAATTAATTAATACATAAAAAACGATACTTTTTTTTTATAATGAGCTCATTTTTTCTTTGATGTTCAATGAAATTTTGAATCAACACATCTTTTTTTGTAATTAAAAGTAATTGTTGGAATCGATTGTCACACAATAATTGGGGCTATTCTAAAAGTTGTATTTAAAATAGACGTTTTAATAGGTGTGAGTTTTATTGAAAACTATACTTAACCGATTGGGGGAAAACTATGTATATATTAATTAAATACACCAGAATATTGTTGAAAAATATTAATATCTTCAATTTTGAGTTTCTAACTTAATCATTAAATAAATATAACTTATAAATAAGTAGTAATATTTTAAAATTAAATGTAATTCCAATTGGAAATTAATTTTTATACTCTCACAGATTACCAATTAATGGTTCATTATGAATATAAATTTTGAATTCTATTCCATGGTAATTAACATAGGATCTACATAAATAATTTCAATCCATTCCCAATATAACTTTAAATTCAAATAGATAGATAAATAAAATAATTTTGAAAAAACATTCCCTCTATATTTTATAAGTGTGGTGATATAAACTTAATATTTGATCATCATTCATGTATAGGGCTTTCACATAAATTTAAAAAATAATTATTGAGGTGTTTATGTTATAATTTTATAAAATTCATCATATATAATAGGCTATTAGATGAAGAATAAATTAAAATCTATTTGTGTTATAGGGTTGATGTTGAGTGCACCTTTCCCCACTGTATTCTCTTATCCCATTTCATTTTCGATAGAAAAGTGTTTTTATTTTTCATTTTTATTATGGGGGTTGTTGATGCATATCATACATATTATCACTTGGAATATAGAATGGTTTCGTATAATTTCGAATCTCCTTTCATATGAAATATTTAACATCATTGGTTGAATCCTTCTTAAACACTTTTTAATTTTCTATCTTTTTCACCCCGTATTAATAATCACTAACTTAGTGTCCAACCTTTACATAATTGAAGAATTTATTGGTTCTATTTAGAACATTTTATGAGTAATTCCCTTTGCATTTTTGGTCTATATTTTGCTGTAATTTTATTCATTTTTTAAATTTACCATTCATGCTTACATAATACTATAATTTAATATTCCCTTGTTTAAATAAAAACTAGTAATTATATTTTTTCTATTAATTTCTCCCTTCCAATTAAATTGAATGATATCTTAATTATTACAAATATCTCTTATGGAAATCACATTTTG
Organism: Viscum album; assembly: GCA_963277665.1. NCBI lineage: Eukaryota > Viridiplantae > Streptophyta > Magnoliopsida > Santalales > Viscaceae > Viscum > Viscum album. The sequence goes on along the minus strand of OY728138.1, from coordinate 1,431,868,218 downwards.
AAGGCATGGTTCTATGATAATAATGAATCATTAAATTTCTCTCAGAGCGTCAATTATAAAGAGAAATGTGAACCTTTAATGTCCTATAATGTTATCTTGTTTATGTAATATAGGATTCATCATACTTCTATTTCAGCACCAAAAAATCATGTTCCATCTTACTAGATATTGGTACAGGAATATATTTATTGGTAAATACCCTCTTAATATCATCTAATGTAATTGATTTTATTCCTTCAACCTACCTCATTCTCTTGATAAGGGTCTATCATTGATCATCTTCTCCTTAAAATATATACATTGCTATGAAAAATTTTTCATGGTTCAAGAATTTTATATTGAGAAATATATTTTCCACTGAATTGATCTATAGCTTAGTAACTAGTGTTTCAATAGAACAATATAAGGAGGGTGAATATTTCCAAATAAAATATTTAATGTGATTTTACTTCCTCATTAGCACATTACAAAATTCATCATGGTTTTATTATTTCTGGTATATTGTTAGAGTTTAGTAATTATAGTCATAAGATATTACATCCCATATAAATTGAAATTTAGTTTATCATGAGGATGGTTATTTCCTATTCTATCACATTCATTATTCATATGTTTCCTCTTAGTTCCATCTACTATCTGAAAACGAAAAAATATACTATTATTATTACACATTGATAATCAGAGTATGCAATCATTTGATTATGGAATATATTCCTATACTGTCCTAAAGTATAACACCATTATCCACGTTATGAGACTGTACATCAACCTCATATCACTAAGGCCTATCATTGGTTATCATAAGCTCTATACACTCATTCATCATAATGATTCATAAAGAGAGCATGAATTCACCAAATAATATCCCATAAGAGTGTCTATATTGGTGTGTGGGATTATTCCCACCTCTCATACTTCAGTGATACAAACTTTAAAACAAAATATGTTCCTTTTACAGTTATTCCCATTGGTGCATTTGTGCCACATCTTCATTCAAATTATAGTATCTAGGAAGGGTTTTATATTTTTATTTATAAAAACACACTTGTTTATTTAAATAAAATTTATGATGATATGTTGTTAATAGAATTTTGGTATGTGTTCCCACCAAATTTAACTAATCCTAATATTCAAAAAAAATATAAACCTTTCTATGACACCAAATATGATGAATATTCAAAACATATAATAATTATACACACCTAGTAAAATATGTATTATGTGAAATTAGATACTAGATACATAATCATCTATTATATAAAAATATCATAAACACTTCCTAGAAATATCTCTTTTTTAGAACCATTCCTGAAAAATCATACATTGAAACTTCCATCAAAATATAGTGGAATAATATATAAGAAAGGGTGATCTAATATGATTTGTAATGGTAACATAAGATATATCAACCATAACAGGTCTTAAGATGATTATAATGGTACTATAACATAATCATGTGTTTGTTCCAAACATAAAATATTAATACCTAATAAATAATAGATAAATGATGCAAAATAATGTAATATCCACAAGCTTTATTAATAAGTGAGTCAAAATAGTAATCACCTTTCAAGAGTCATGACATAGAAATTTAACATCATTAATATATGAAATCCTAATCATTTGAGAATATATATTCACTTTCATGTCTATTAATAATCATATAATAATAGAAAACATCAATCACAGTCACACATCAAAATGTGAAGATATTCATTCACAGTCATACCTATGAATAATATTTTCATCACAACAATCAGATATCAAATTGATCCATCAAAATGTGAACATATATTTCCATAAACAACTATTCACTTATTATCGTCATCTAATAGTATATCTATATCAGATCATCCAATTCATTGGAGGGATATAATGGATCTGACCATCACATAATTTTAATTTTTTCATATGTATTCCAAAATTTAATGAAAATAATTATTATTTCAACATAGATTTACCCTTGAATATTAAAATGAGATTCATAAATATTTCATCATTATAATCATTAAACATCTAAAAAAATATCGTATCATTGGAATATCTCCATTATGAGGAATATTTAACATTAATTATTTTTTTCATTGATAAAAATACTCTTAAAGGACCACTGAAAAGTTTCTTTAAGAAAATATGTCATGACCTATCCTAGAGGGCCCATGACATGACTACACCAATCCCACCTCTGATATTCTAGTGGATTGAGACAACCACCATGTAGACATATCTCACAAATGTTATGCACTTTCTAAAGTACATTTACACATGCATGCATCTCCAAGACAAAAATGATGAAATGTGTAAACCTTAAGTAAACATTGCTTCCATACACTATGATCCTAACCAAAAAGTACGATAGAGGGAAACATGAATGTAAATAGGGACATAATATAATCCCACCAAAAGAACGAGTCTATAAAATTGAATAAAAATTTTCATGAAACTCATCCATAGAAAACACTACCTAAAGGGTAGGTTTAGAACATATGTCTAATATCATAGGAGAACACCTCATCTATTTTATCTCTCTATGATCAACATAGTCCTGGTCCACCTAGTACTCTGTCGAAGCATCTAGAATCCTGAAAAGACACAGCACGTGTGTGAAAATCCTATACAGGGGTGAGTAAAACAATACTTTGTGGGACACCTTGAAACCACAACGGAAATCCTAAAAGGAAATACAACAAGGGAATAGTACAATCATCTCTACATATGTGTATGTATGTAACACATAAACTACGTTTATCCAGATATACTCATAACCATCAAAAAAATTATTGATTTATGTCACAACCAATCACCGCTATATGATTCTGCTCATGGTGTTCCTGTTCCAGGAAAACTCACATCTCGAGCCATGATATCATCGAAGACTCTATTAAAGAGTTGAGTCTATTTTGTGCCCTACCCACAGATAAATACACTAATCAAAGATCATAATATACATAGAGGGAATCCTCCCCATATAATACCAACAACCCAATATGTATTAGTTAGCAATATGATGGATCCTTCTCAAGGAATACCAATAACCTTAACGATGCATCTCATAACATATGGGATCCTTCTTAGAGAATGAAAAAAAACCTATCAATATAGCCCCTAGATAGAGGACTAACACTATATGATTAGAGGTTACATGAATTCCCACAAAACTAAATCACGGTTGATAAAATATCACTCAAGTCCTATGTAGTCATATTATAACACTATCAGGGACTCAGCCACTAAAGGGAACTACTATCCAAGGATGTAGACGTAATAATGTATTGAACCATTGAGGAATGAACTAATGGTAACACACCACCTATAATAAAACATGACATAATACCACTAATCTATCTTAGAAGGAATTTATCTTCTCAAGGGACCCAACAACATAAATAGCTCATCAAATGGACAACATGCATGAATGTTACGACCATTTTACTGAAAATGTCCCACTTGAGTTTAGTCTGGGTCTAACCTAAACTGTCTCGGCCCAAACCGAATTAGCTCGACCGACAAGGTTGATAGTCTACTAGAGTGTACAGGTTCATCCTGCTTTCCCCACACACATGGGTCGTCCCCCATCTCCTACACGTGGTCTACCCCGCTACATGCCCTTGGTCAATGCGGCGTCACCACATTGAACGCTAATGGCCACGATGTTTGCCTCCTTCTCTAAAGATGGAATCATTATTGGATCCACATGGACCCCTTTTTTGTGTATGAGGACACCTATCATTGTATGCACCCCCTTCTCTTCATCACCAATCGCCACCAGTGTCACCGCTCTGGTCGTGAGTTACTACTAAGTCACGCATTGTCCGTGTTCTAGCTCCACCTACATCCACCACACCAGAGGCCCACAATCTGCTATATAGACCACCTAGAATAGCCCTTTCAGGTTGTGTCTTTCCTTCATCGGCCCTCCTAGATATACCAGGGCCATTACTCTAGGCATCTTCATGCATGGCGACCTTCTTCCATATTAAGTTGTTTCTAGGGCTAAATTGTGTCATGCCTTCACCATCACATCTCTACACTGTTGTTATGGTGTAAGATATTTAGTCTGAAGATTGTTTTTTTCAAAAATCAGAGACAAAACAATATTTCACTCATAAAATCATGAATAACGTGTAAAATTAAAAGAACATCAAAGAAAAAATATCATATGGAACCCCACTATAACGATCCTTATCTTTTTTTGTTTCTTCCTAGATCCATTCTATAAGAATAATCACCAATCATAAAAATATTTTAATCAAATCATCCCAGCTAATAAAATAAAGTAAAAATAATCCCATGCCAAATTACACACAACCCATGAATCAATCTGTTCTTGTATTGATTCATGTTTATTATATGGATAAATGATGGGGAGGATTCAAGTCAAAATTCACACCATACATTGAGATGGAATGACCATTGATGAAAAGTGGTGTTGTGTCATCATCATTTGTTGATCCTTGATCTGTTGAACCTGAGGTTGTGTCAATCCACCATTATTCTATAGCACTTTCTTAAATGGTTCTATAATCTTACATATAGGAATTATAGGTTTGTAGTAAACCCTAAATTCCTCTTCAAAATCCGATTAAAACAATAATTCCACAACTTTGAATAATTTTTTTTATTAAAATATTTTCAGGATATTTACATCAAAAAACTATCTTTGATGACTAAACCATGCCGTTAATGTTAAGACCCATTTAAGGTAGATTTATTGTTCTGAATTCAACGGTTCCCTCAGATTTCAAATATGTGAAATTTTTTATTAGTTCCTCTAGTTTCACAGAAAAACTACATGCACAGTACATTAAAAATTGAACATTTATCAACGAATTGTTATGGGGACACTGGGTCTCAAAATCATACTTTGTCTCAATTCCTAGTCTCGGAATTTTTAAAAATAATTTATTAATATAAATCCAAAGAAATTTAGATTCATTAAATTCTCTCCAACTTAGGGATTTAAGCTTCTGAAATATAAAACAAGACATATGCAAACAAATGAGGGTACTGAGTATGAATCTGATCCTACCACTCCCATGTGCTCCCTTGGATATTCCCATGATGGCATTGAATGCACACCAGGGGAATTAACCATCCATGAAGGGTCCTCTTTTTTTGATCCTCAAACTCCACTGGGAACTTCTTAAATGTCACCTCATCATCAATCCTCTAATTACTTTAGTTGATGATGTGTGATGGATCATGCACATACCTCCTCAGCTACGATTTGTAGAAGACATCATGTACCTTATTCCAGTCCAGGGGTAAACCTAGGTGATACACCACCTAACCAACTATAATCAGAATTAGAAAAGGGTCATTGTACCTTAGATATCAATTTCCACCCTAAAACAATCTATGTAACCCATATTGAGGTGGGACCTGAAGAAATACATTGATTCATTCCTAGAACCCTAGAGGCCTATATATCTTGTTAGAATATGACTTTTTTCATATCTATGAGGTTCTGATCCACTCTTGGAAGATGTGAACCTTTTAAGTGGTAGCCCACACAAACTTTGGACCCATGAGTATTGTATCTCTTGGGCCAGTCCATCAAACTAGTGACCAACATGGTTTCCCATTAATGGACTCAAATGGTTATATACCAATGGTGGAGTGGTAGTTGTTGTTGTATAAAAACTCTAGAAAAGGTAGTTGATCCTCCCTAGTATGGAAAAAATATATGATGCAAGTATGTAGCATGTACTCCAGAAACTGAATGGTCTGCTCTATCTAGTCATCCATATGTGGGGGAAAAGATGTGAACAAGTGCAGATGAGTCCCTAACGCCACCTGCAATCCCTTAAAAAACTAGGATGTGAAATGAGCATCATGATTTCATACTATCTTCATTTCAAATCTATTGATTAAAATTTTATCCTGAAAGTAAATGTGTCCCAAGATCTCTACTAAGCCCTGCTCTCGAATAGGTAGGACGTTGTCTGACTTATTGAGTCGGTCAAAAATCACCCATATGACATCATATCCCCTAGATATATGCAGTAAACCAATCATTAAGCCCAATTATATCCCATCCCACATCCATTATAGAACCTCAAGGGGATGAAAAAATATAGCTATAACCTAGTATACAACTTTCATTTTCTAATAAGTGAGGCCACTAGAAATGAACTTTACCACTTACTTCTTCATCCTCAACAACCAGAACTGATTTTAGCAGTCCTTGTAATTTTTTACCACACCTGGATGTACCTCTAAAGGGGAAGTATTGAAATCCCTTAATACCACCTCCAGTAACACCCCTGGTACAACTGTGCTCCCTCTGAAAATGATAACGAGAAACCAACCTCACAAATATTCAATAGGGGCATGCCCTATGGATATCTAGGCATATTAGGTATTGCATTCGGCATCCCCAAGACATGCCTCCATGACTCACTGTAAGACTGGAGGGGTGAAAACCATCTACTTTAGGTAAGCTACTCCAAATCCATCCAAAAATCATATTTACAACATGGCCAAATTCTCTAACGCATATCTCAGTAACTTATTTCTAGATCTCCTTCTGAGAGCATCTTCCACCAGGTAATAATTCCTATTAGTATAGAAAATTTCAATGTTATAGTCCTTGAAGAAAATTATCCATAAACTCTATCTCAAGTTCATATCTTTTTTTGAGATGTTATACTTGAGACTCTTATTGTTGGATTATATGATAAATTGCTCTCCCATCAGGTAGTGTCACCACATATTCAATGAGTAGACTAACGCCGCAAGCTCAAGATCTTGGGTTACTTAGTTCTACTCATGTTGTCTCAAATTGTGCGAACTAAGGAAATCATTACCTTCCACATCACCAGGACACTACTAAGCCTAGTCCATGATGCATCACAAAACCCTACATACTCGAAACCTGCTATATTAATCTCTAAATTGGAACGCTCTTTAACCTTATAATCTTCTCATAAAAGAATTATTGGAAATTCACTATCCATGCGAAAGACATAACCTTACATTTTAAATCCCTAGAGAGTACATCTACTCTTGGAAAAAACAAGTACAATCCTCTGATAGAACTAAGAAAACCCCACGAAACTCCGCCCCTTGGTAACACTATTTGGTGGCTCCCAAGAAAGCAAAACCTAAATCTTCACTGGATCTACTATGAAAGTAGACTCTGAAATGTTGTGTCCCAAGGAATGGACCTCTCAAATTCATAACTAACACTTTTAGAGCTACCCATAAAGTTTTTGATCTCAAAGTGTGTCTAGGAACATCCTCAAGTCTCTCATGTTCCCTTCCTCATACTCCAAGAACAATATAATGTAATCAATGGAGACCACCACAAAATGGTTATGGTAATCCCAATTGATCATGTTTATGTGCCCCATGAAAACTGCTGGGGAGTTTTTATTTCTAAATATAATCACTATGTACTTGTAATGGTCATAACGACATCTAAAGGATGTCTTCTACAGATCCTCATCCCATACATGTAAGTGGTGATAGCCCGATCTGAGGCCTATATTTGACAACCATAATGCCCCTTTCAACTAAAAAAAGAAGTCATCAATACCCGAAAGGGATTACATTTTCTTTAAGATCACCTAGTTCAGGCACTAAATGTCCACACACAACCTCAAGCTCCTATCTTTCTTCTTGAAAAAAAAAACAGGGCTACATAGTAGGAAACATTGTTCCTCACGAAGCCCTTCCTCTGTAAGTCCTCCGACTACACCCTCAGCTCACAAAGCATTGCGAGAGCCATCTGATATATAGGTGTAGATATCAATGTCACACATAAGGTGTAGATCCATACAGAATTATACCTCCCTGTTGGGAGGTAACTTGGGAACATACTAATGAAGGACATAAACATACACCGCCACCACTCTAGGAAATCGAGGACTCCCATCACCCTCTTCACTAAGGGTGAGGCTAGCTAGAAGATTAGTAATTGGCTCCATAATCTTGTTATTATGTCTATCCTATGTTGTATGTGTTTCCTTTACACCAATAAAGGAAAACCTGGTCCCATCACTATGGAAAAACAGTACTGTACACCCAAAATAGTCAATCTAAGCTAGAATTGTGGATAACAATTCCAAAAATAGAATGACATCGTAAGGTCAAGACCTCTCTACTAGATTATCCCAATTGAAACTCTCACTTCCAAGAGTAAGGTAACAATGTTGGAACCAAGGTGTAAATATCTATTCCCATCATGTAGTAGTCTCTAAGCATAAGGTATGAGTCAACGGTTCAACTGGAATCTCTGATCCCCGATTAAGTCCCATGGAAAGAAACAAATTACTGGCACATTTGTATATAAAAATTACATCTATGGAGGAAAATACACAAATCATAACTCTAACCACCCATTGAGTCTCTAGGTCATAGGCCTCCATCACCTAAAGCTGGCCTCATCCCTATCCACCAGCTCACTGTGTCATGAGTGGACCACCTATGGGTGGTGCCAGTAATTGGTTAAACCTCACCAACCTTCTGGTGCCCCATCTACTCCTCTACCAAATATTCCATCCTATAAACTACACTTATTATTTCTCTACCTTTTTATTGGTGGTCCCTCAAACGTCCCTTGATTTGTTGTACATCAGGTCGATAAATCTTATGCTATATTGCCTCACGACCGCATACATAACATCATTTGTCCCTAGTCTAACTCAAGATGCCTTGGTAGCTCAACATCGCTGGCCCAGTATCATGGGGTTGTCTTTTGAAGTACCTGACCTTCTTGGGTCCCTGCAACTACCATCAACTGCATACTACCAATGTCTCATCCACCGGGTGTCCACTGGTAGCTCCTGTTGCACGTGTATTCTCTGCAATAAATCCTTCCACTGGTAGATCTCTCTCCAATAACCCATCAAATGTAGTAATGCTAAGGGATATAATGGAAGCCATGATATCATAGCATAAGCCCTATTCCAATAACAAATCCCTGAATAATGATTCTTTCACTATATCTATGGTGTAACTAGAATGATCAGTAAACCTTATTGAGTACTCCATCATAGTCTGACATCTCTACTACAGATACAGGAGATCTTAAAAGTTCACTAATGACAACATAGCTGGAAAAAATACTCCTTGAAGATACATATGAATACAACCTAATAGAGAGTCACCTCATCATGTTTCTGAGTCACTAAGCTCCACTATCACCCCATAGAGTCTTGGATAAAACTGGCAGCAAGGACTTCCAACTGGTTGGAAGGTATCCTCCCAATAAATAAAACATGTTTAACTTCCTCCATCCAATCCTGAGCAACTTGGTCATCTGTATCACCCCAATACATGAGAGGTTGCTGCCTATGGAACCCAATCTACACACTCAGCATGCGTGCTTCCTCAACTTGTAGGACTGGTTGTCAGTGATGCTCGGCAGGTGGTGATATCTCTAGTAAACCACTATGAGGATCTATATCTAGTATAGGCCCTTGTACTAACACCTCATCACTATGTGGATCATCATTTTGGTCACACAATGGGATCCTAGATGGCTGTCTGTGTAGAAGAATCCTTAAATAGAACATGATGTACCACAATCAATAAAGTATACATGGTGTGATGAATAGAGAAGGATATGACGACACATCCAAATCCTATATGATTCATGTACCATTATTCTCCATGAAACAAGGTTTTTAATGTACTGAGTCAAAATTAAGGTGTCTAGAGTCCCAGTGTATGGGTATTTTGGCCATCACACAAACACTAAATTCCCTGGTCTGAATTTCAAACTCAAAACACTTGACACTATTTCCCCAAACCATCCTCACAGACTCTCAATTTATAATTAGAATCGACATCCTATGGTACCACTCTTTCCTGATCCATCCTAGAGGGAAATGTGCTATAACTACCATAAGCTTTGCACTAATTGGATCGGGGTTGGCTACTAGCACCAAGTCATCATATCCAAAAAATGGGAGGAATTTTCCTATGTACTTGTACACACACACACACACACATATTCTAGCCTAAAATAACGCATTGTTAAAACACTGTGTAAGAAATGCATGTATACACTTAGATCACAACCACATTGTATGATAGTAGGAAACTAAAAAGAAAAACCAGGCCAAAATAAAATTATACCAAAATAAATAGTCTATAAAAGTGAATGCACAAGTTCTTGATACTCTTCAACCAAAAACCCTATGAAAAGGGTGGGTGTTAGATAGCTATCTGAAGACATATGAGCATACATCGTCTATCATATCTCTCTAATAACCACCTGGTTATGGTCCACCTGGCACTCTGTCAAAGCATCAATCACCTATAAAAGACATGACAAGTGTAGGAAAACCTATATAGGGGTGATTAAAACAATACTCAGTTGGACACACAAGAACGACCATGGAAAATCCATTAAATAAATACTACAAGGGACTAGTAAAATCATCTCTACACAAGTATAGGTCTGTAACACATATACAAACAATGAAAAGATATACTGAAAACCAGCCTCAAATTAAAGAGGTAAGTCACAACCAATCACCGAATTAGGATTTTGTTCAAGGAATACTCTTTTTGGGAGAACTCACTCCTCAATCCATGATATCATCCAAGACTCTTCGAAAAGGACTTGCTAATTTGGGCCCCACACACATAAAAAAATTCACTGGTCAAATGCCATAATTTAAAAAGAGGGGATCCTTCCCAAATAATACTAATAACCCAATCTATGTTATTCTAAAACTAATGGGATAATTCTAATATAATAATAACAACCTTAACATTGTGGCTCATAATTTAGGGGGTCCTTATCAATGAATACTGAAAACCCTATCGATACATCCCAATGGATGTTAGAATAAATCCATTTGTGTGGAGGTCACGTCAGTTCACAGAAAATTACATCATGGTTGAAAAATGATGACTCCTATCTTAAAAAGGGTTACCATTACACTATACATTACATGACCTCTATATGGGGATACTATATAGGGATGTGGAGGTAATAACATACTAAACCCTCAAGGAAAGATTCAAGGGAAACTATCCACCGATACTAGTCAAGATAAAATCACACCAAGCCATCTAAAAAGGAAATCATAATTTTAAGGGTCCCAACTATATAGAAGGATCATCAAACAGACCTCCCATTTAGACAAGATGACTATGTTAGTGAAACAGTCAGACTTAGTCCACTCCAGCCCGCATGTGCGCGGTGGCCCATATCTCCCACATGTGGCAGACCAGGCCACATGATCCCTATCAATATGGAATTTCCACATTCAACATGGATGGACACCACCTTTGTTTTATTCACTTTGTCCTATGCCACCATGGGATCAACACAAACCCACAGTCGCTTACCCCCCTGATGAGTCCTCGATTTCTTCCTACCGTATCGCTCCAACTGTGGGATCCCATGTTGTCCCTCTTATACAAAGTTTTCCTCCGCCACCAGCAACCCCAATGGTAGACCACCATCTTCCTCGCGCTTCTCCTAGATAGGCACCATAGGGCCGCTTTATACCTTCACTGTTGGCTGCCCAAGCAGCGGCCTGCCTGGACCAACCAGAGTCGTTACTACAAGTTCTATCATGCACCACCACCTTTTTCCATCATAAATTTCTTCCACGGTTAAATTTCACCACACCTTCACCATAACACCTCCGCTGTGTCATTTTGGCATCGAATACTCAGTCTCAAGTTTTTTCTCCATGAATTGAAGGAGCAAGAATCATTCTCTCATAAAATCACAAAGAACGTGAAGAATTCCAAGAACATCACGGGTCAAAAAAACCATTGAACAACCAATAGAACAGAACACATCATTTTTTCATTTCGTACATGATCCATTATATATAAATAATCAAGAGGCCCAACAATATTTTAATCAAATTAACCCCAGTAATAAAATCCCATAAGAATAAACCCCACCCACAATACATATGACCCAATCTGTTTAGCGATTGATTGACCTTCATCATAGGGATAATGAATGGGGAGGAATCAAATAAAAATTCACATCATACCTCTAGTTATAATGACTATTGATGAAGAGTGATGATGCATAATGGTTGTTCAATGATCCGTGATCTGTTAAACCTGAGGATGTGTCGACCTGCCATCATTTTCTCATGATTTCTCTAGAGGTTGTTTTCTATGACTCGAAGGAATTCTAGTTTTTTTTATTAAACCTGGAAATCATCTACAAGATCATTTCAATTAAAACATGACGATTCATTGATAAATTTTTTTTATTAAATTATTTTGTGAACATTACTGTAAAAAAACTAGCTTTTATGACCAACTAGTGTTGGTTGATGTTAGGCACTGCATAAGGTAAAGTCGTTTTTCTGAATGCAACGGTGCCCTCCAATTTAGGATCGTGGTACTCGTTTATAAGTTATTCTATTTTTAAATAAAATTTGGCTACATGCTTTATTAAAAACAAATCAATTTTCAAAAACTTGTTTCAACCACAACACGCCATGGAATCATATTCCATGTCAGGGGCTAGTCTCATAATTTTCACGATTAATTTACAAAAATAAAACCATATAAATTTCATATCATTAAAAAATAAAATTTTATTTTGAAATACAATATTTAAAATATAAAAATTATAAAACTATTAGGATAAAAACTAATTGAATAGAATAATGATTGATTTTAAAGGAAGATTCAAATAGAAGGGTAGTCATGACCGTGGGAAATGTTGTCATGTGGAATATGTTTAGATAATATTCTTATCAAACATGTAATAAAAAGTTCTTCATTCAATAAGTTATAAGAAGATTATTTTTAGTGGTTTTCATAGACATGAAAATATTGTTACAATTCACATTAATCCATCAATGTATAAAATTAAAAACATAATTTAAATAATTTTAATAAAAATATGTATATGGAATAAATGTATTCTGAGAATAAAATTAAATAATTTTGACTTTTAAGGAAAAAAATTAACATTTTTTATATACCAAAGAGAGGAAAATGAAATAAAAACCTAAAACCCACCAAAAAAACACAGTATAAGAAATAATATGATATTTAAAAGATATGGATTCTAAAATATTACTCAATGAATTTTTAAAAAAAATACAAAAAATACATGAGATTGTTACATAAATCCATTAAATTAAGACTCATTTTCATCAATTGAGTTTACGCCTTTTTTATAATGAATACGGATTTATTTTAAATATAGAATAGAACCATATCCATAAATTTATTACTATGTATCATTAAATTATAATTTTATATTATTCATTATTTATTAATTTCATTATTACAATGAACTTTTGTGTAAAAACTGGTTTATTTTACACTCATATTTTTTTCGTTGGTCCTAGTACTTATGCCATTGTCATGATATTGTATTCTACCTATCATAATCACTAAATATGTATTAAATTATTTTCATTACTTTAAATAATTTAAATGTTCATTAAATTCAGTGATAAAAAATGAAATACATCAATTCATGGAGAAGGTACTCCATATGTACATACGAACAATGTTTTCACATTACGATGGATGGAATGAAAGAATGGTAAATGATAATTCAACTTTAAATTTCATATATTATATCATAAATACATCATATATTAATTTAATATACCCTTATTATCATTCATGTATGTAAAAAATGGAAAATGTTTACATCACATTGTGTTGGTGGTAGTCTACAAATATGCATAAGCGACATTATCATTTTCTTAGAGATTGGATGATAAGAATATTGAAAAGTTATTATAATTATATATGAATAAATATTTCATAAATATCATCTAAAAAATAGACAATAATAACTAAACATGAATTATAATGATGTAATATATATCATAACCCTATGTAGATGCACTAGCGCATAAATACATAAGAGTGATACATTCATTCCACATTTGATACAATAGTGAGGCGATATGGTAGTCCCATTAAAATAAAAATTTATAAAAATTTATATGATCCTATATTTATTATGTTATGGTTCATAGAATATATTTTCATGATCGAAAAGAAGGAAAATACTTTGAAACAGTTGGGTAGGATAATTACATATTCACGGATGGGACTCATATAGCTGACACTAAAATCATTCATTGGACTGTCTTAGGTTAGGTACATGTGGTCAAAAAATAATCCAAGGAATTTGGGATAGGTTTTTCATAGTAATTTTGTGATGTGGAATGCTCATGTTTTTTGAATAAGTGAGGAGAAGAGGTGGCCATTTATAAGATATGGGAGGGACACAAAGGGAATTTCATAAAATATTTATAAAAAATAATTTAAATTTATAATAAATGTAACACCCCGAGCTTCCACGATACATTTCTCTTTCAATAAGGCAATAGCTTGCATTGTACGCAACATCGAGTTCTATCAAACTATGACCAATCAAAGTAGACGTTATAAATAGTAATACGTACTTTTTGAAATTTTATAAATTTTATCTTTCAAAATGAACTTCATTTTTGGATTCGGAATATCTAAATTAGCTTATGTTGAATTTTTTGTATTTTTCTGAGAACTTCCAATTTTTTATGAATAGTGAAAAATACTTAAAAAAAACTTTTTTAATAAAAATAATTTATAGTGATAAATCATACTATTGAGTGGTTTGAAAGTATAATTAGAATATATTTTTACAATTTTATCCAATGGTGTTCATTAGAAATAATTTCACTTTGAAAATGGACATAAACAATTGCCAATCTTTTGATATATATTGTTTCTGAAAAACACGCTATTTGTTGTGACAGCAGGAATTAATTATAAAATTAATTAATGCAACTTATATGTTTGGAATTTTTTAAAATAGACATCATTTTTGAATTTGGAATATCAATTATATCTTAGGGTAAAATTTTGGCATTGTTCTGAAAAACTTCAATTTTTTATGAATAGTGAAACCACTAAGCGGTAGTTAAAAAACTGATTTTTCGTTTAAATGAAACATTACCGCTTCTGTGTTTTGATTTTCAAAAATCCAACATACATGGCTGTCATTAGGAAGTGAAATTTGGTTCAATGGGATAAAAATAATTTTTTGGTGAATAGTAACTTTTATGTTTAATTAATCACGATTAAAGGTAATTAGTGAAATTTAAGGTAAAAATGATATTATAAAAATATGAAAATACCTTTACACTTGTCCTACCCCTAGTGGATGAGTCATGTCAGACCAAAACAATGCATGGATCAACTTGGGGACCCCATGGTGCCACTTTGGTAGGAAAATGACATTAAAAACTTTTTATTTAATGTTAAAATAAAAATGTCACAAACATGAGTTGTTTTACTAAAACAATTTTTAAATGGGGTTATACAAGTCATACTTTTCACTATAAATATTCATTAGAATGATACACCGATTTCCTACATTATGATATTTTTTTTATAATTTTTAGACATTAAATAAATTAAATTATTTATGACACCATGATGATGCAGCGATTACCTCATTAATTAACGATTTAAATAAAATGAAAGGATAATGTAAAATCTAAGGCTTAAACTTTTCAAAAACCTATTGTATGAGTATATTTCTATTACTTATCTCCTTATCCTCGAAATATATCATTGTGGGACCTTTAGAATCCGATAATCATATCATAATAATGTAACATTTCATGAGTTCCAAGAGTGCCTCTCCTCTCCTCTTATAAGATGCCCCCACCACTACCACCTTATTCACACATTCAATCCATTTGGCAGGCCAAAAGCTGCCCAAATACTCTCCAAACATCCCTCCCTTACTCCTATAAGCCTCACTTTGTGCAGAAGTCTTCCCAATGAAGCCTTTGGCTAAAATCAAAAAGAGTTACCCAATTTTAAGGTAATGTCTTCTCTAATGTTGTTTTGTTTTATTCTGCTTCTCCAAACCCTTAAACTCTTTTTATTCCTTCCTTTTGTAACAAAAACAGTATCTAAAATATACTAGGATGTTTTTATGATAATTATTTGGTTTACACTTACACACACCTTCATCTAATGGTTAAAGAACATACTGTTTCTGTGGGTGGCGAAATACTGCCTCACGAAATGATGATTGTTCAATATTCTTTTAACACCTCTAATGGTGGCCATTTTGATGAAAATATTTTCATATATGATATATATATTATGTTTATTTTTTCATTATTCTTCTTTATTTTTCATTTATGGCAAACCTTTACGATTTCCATTATGGGTAAACGCGATAATTTCATTTTAGGAAGTGCGGACTACCGCCCCCTCAAAGTGATTTGAATCGTTAATGCCATATGTGGGGTGTATAAAGGATGGAGTAAATGGTATTATACATTATATTATAATGGAATTATATTATACCTTTATATAATTATAACATCATTCCATTAAATACGAAATATAAATGAAAGTAGCGTTCTTGTGTACGTACGGCTTACCGTCTCCATGAACGATGCATTTCATTTCTTACCTCTAAATGTTATCTATCATTATAAATGAATGTATATGCTGGATATATATGATGTATATGATATATACATCATGAATATAATTATTAATATAATGGATATTTTACCACATGAAAAACGTATAATTATAAGAAGTTTATTTTGGACCCAAGTACCTAAGATCGACAAAATGACTGTTATTAACTTAAATAATTACATAATGTTAATGACATGGTAATAAATGATATAAAAGGAATAATGAACTTGAAAAGGGTTCTTAAGAAGCTAGAGATTATCTCTAGTTTATTATTCAAGAGATCAAAGAATGGTTGAGTGAATTCGGACACGAGGTAAGGGAATTTCTTAACCCAATTTCCATTCTTTGGGTTAATCTCCTACTTTAAAATTATGTCATGTCCTATCTTGTATTTGTACTTTCTTTATGTTTACGTATATTGAATACACATAATAGATCTATTTTATTTAAAAAATGATCTTTTTAAGGACTTTGCCTCAATCTCCTTTCATTGAGGAATATTTGGTTTTATACACAACGTTCATTTATACGCTGTATAAACCCCTTTGACATTGACGTTTATTCAAAAGGAATCTTTTTGATACGAAGCGTTTTACTAAACAACAAAAAGGAATGTTTTTCTTTCCGTACGTATGTGGCGACAATGACTTCCCTGTCGTCGTGACCATTATTTTAGTTTCAGCTTCCTCTACAAGCCATAACATTTTTTAAATGAAAAACAAATACAAAGTTTCAATTTTCTTTAATTTTGGTATTGAAAATGGTTTTGAAAGTGTTTTTATTATATCAATGTTTTGTATTGATACCTTGTGATGTGGAAATGTTATGTTTTCTTTTATGCATGTTTTATGTGATATGATTATGTTATGGTTTATGATATGTTTAAACATGTTCATATGAGGAATGCATTGGACTTAATAAGTGATGGGTGGAGCCCGAAATAGCTTCTCAATGCATCGGTAGTTATCATGAGACAAACTAGTGTCTTGGCATGAGGCCTTGACAAAATCTTATTTGTGGTCTTGGCACGAGGCCTTGGCTACATGGTTATGATAGTCTGGAATTATGCATTCCATTATTATGAAAGTGGTTATTGATATTGCATGTGATTATTCGACTAGTAGAATATCCATGTAAGTAAGTAAATGGAATTATTTAATTTTATTTTTTCCATATTATGCTGAAGTTCAAGTTTAAAAAGGCTTTTGTATTAGTTATACATTGCCTTAAATCTTAATGATTATTTATGAAAGCTTCCGCAATATTGTTATCCTTACTGAGCATCTGAGCTCACCCCTTTCAATGTTTTAATATTTTCCAGGATGTGAAGATGTATTTTATGAATGACCTGCAGGGATAGTCATAAAGGGATATGAGTGTGGACTATGAAGACCATGTTATTGTAGTTTTTTTAATTTATGGTGTAATGAAAGACTTATGAATGTATCTAGTGTTTCCAAGGCTACTAAACTAATAGGTCTTTCGAGACTTTATCATTTGTGACCATGCTAATGTTACGAAGTAATGCACCGACTCTGGGTAGCTGGGGTCAGGGTGTTACAGTTGGTATTAGAGGCAGTTTAGTACTAACCTTGGAAGCTAGATTTAGATAAACTCTGATTAGAGCACATATCCCAAAGATAGACTTTGAGAATTAGTATAGAAGAACTTCCTAGAATTTTGGTATTATAGAGATTTTTTGAGTTTTTCGAGAAATACATCCCTGTCTAGATACGAGCAGGTAGAGGTGGCTCTGGCACAAATGTACCTAGGGGTAAAACCCGAAATCACTGCTTTGAGATAGACTCGAATGGGAACTGGTGTACGACAACGGGCCTTGCTGCACTCTTGGTTACGACACTCCCGAGGGATATTCTTAGGATAATTCTCATTTTTTAACCAACCATTATGAAGGGTTTATGAGTATACACTTACTCAAAGAAAACATTTTTTATGATAATGGATTATATCCATACACCGTTCAATTTACATTAAGTATTTAACATGTTTGGAATTATTCATTGAAATTCATAAACTAACCTAGTTTATTCCATTGTATAGAAATGGAACACAGTAGAAGGAATGTGAACTCCATCAATACGTATGATACAAAGAGTAGGAAGGATAATATCTTTCACGGTATTAAGCCAACATTTAGAAGGGAAATAGTCTCCCACGTGATCTCAACATGTGAAGAAATAGTATCATGTGTTTATAAAATAAGTAAATAATTATCCGAGTCTTATGGATTTGAAGGGATTAAAGAGAAGAAACGGATGGAATTGATAATGATGGATAAAGGGACGAGGGAAAAGAAGAATTTTCCAATATGTGATAAATGTGGGAAGAAACACCATGGAACTTGCCTGAAGGGAATGGGAGTCTGTTATAAGTGTGGAGAAAAAGGACACCAAGTGCGTGACTGCAAGGGTAAGAAAAAGGTTTCAAATGTACAATGCTTCATCTGCAAGGAGTGGGGAAACTATGCAAACCAATGCCCAATTCATCAAAGTATTCCCCAAATGATGTTATTGGATAACAATCAAGTTATGGTACTAACAGAGATGAGGAGGAATGATTAGTGTTCTTATGTTTTCATTAAAGAATTTTGTCATTTGAGTGTTGTATCAATGATGTACTGGTTATAATAATTATGGAGTATATAAGGATTGTACTACAGTACTATTTCATCAAGGACTTGAGATTTTGTGGAACCAAGAAAAGTGTGTCCATAGCAGGTTGAATTTTTGGAAAAAATATGTTTGAGAGAAATATAAACCATAATATGGTTCTGATACCGAGATAGTAATTTTGGAATAATACATGATTGATTTGGATAAATTATTTTTTATATTCCTAAAACAGATTAATGATTTGTGTACATTTTTGGATAGAAGGAGTATATCTAGTATTCTATAAGGAATAAGGGATCTTGAATGTAATCAATAATGATTTATGGTAATTCTGGATGTGGCAGTGTTTTAAAAGAATACATGATGAAGGTGTTCACATGTTGTTACGAAGAAAAAAGGAACATCATTATGTTTACCTTCCTTATAAAATTTGGACTATGAGTTGGACAAAAGTATTTTGGATAACTATAAAGGTTGGAATGGATTAAGTTGAACCTTTGATAGTATTGTTTATGGTTAAAACATTTCTGAATATTATTTTTGGAATATTATAATACTATAGTTTTAGGAAAAGGACAACCTGCAGGGTGGGGCATAACCCGTCGCGCCAGACAAACCTGCAGGAATTGAACCCAAAACCATAGTGTGACAGGCCTTTATTACCTACCACTATCCTACAGGAAGTCCCTGGTTATTACAAAATAGTTTTCCTAATCTAAATGGTAAGTGTTAATATTTGGAACCTAATACAATTAGGATAAATAGAATATTTTTTTGTTCTGTTACCATTTGGAGTGAATGATGGGTTTGTGGTAAAAATTTATTAATGAAAGTCTACATGACAAGTTAGTATATTTCCTTACATTCTTAGTAAATCTATTAAACAAATTCCTCAACTTTATGAAAGTTAACTTAAAACAAAAACGTTGTCGGCTAACTTTTCCAATTGGGGATTCAATGATCGTTTAACCAATCACAAGTGTGTGATTTTCTTATTGTTAACCTTCTCCTAATCCTGTTTTCTACATCTCTCCATCAGAACTTGATGGTTTGTTTCTCCTCCATATCCATATTTTCATATAATCCTAGTATGGGATATCTCGGATGACCTTTGTACTTCTCTTTCTTTCTTTTAAGGTTATATTTTTATTAACCCAATTTCCGATGTGGGTTTTCCAAAAAGATATTTTCTATTTTCAACATTTTATTTTCAAACAAAAATTTCAAATTGCGAGGACGCAATTTATTGAAGGAGTGGAGAATGTAACACCCTGAGCTTCCACGATACGTTTCTCATTCAATAATGCAATAGCTTGCATTGTACGCAAATTCGAGTTTTAACACACTATGACCAATAAAAGTAGCTGTTATGAATAGTAATACCTACTTTTTGAAATTTTATAAATTTTATTTTTCAAAATGAACTTCCTTTTTGGATTGGGAATATCAAAATTAGCTTCTGTTGAATTTTTGGTATTTTTTTGAGAACGTCAAATTTTTTATGAATAGTGAAAAATACTTAAAAACAACTTTTTTAATCAAAATAATTTATAGTCATAAATCATACTATTGAGTGGTTTTAAAGTATAATTAGAATATATTTTTACCATTTTATCCAATGGGGTTCATTAGAATTAATTTCACTTTGAAATTGGACATAAACAATTGCCAATATTTTGATATATATTGTTTCTGAAAAACACCCTATTTGTTGTGACAGTGAGATTTAATTATAAAATTAATTAATGAAAATTATATGTTTGGAATTTTTTAAAATATACATCATTTTTGAATTTGGAATATCAATTATAGCTTAGGGTGAAATTTTGGCATTGTTCTGAAAAAGTTCAATTTTTTGATGAATAGTGAAACCACTAAGCGGTAGTTAAAAAACTGATTTTTCGTTTAAATGAAACATTACCGCTTCTGTGTTTTGATTTTAAAAAATCCGACATACATGGTTTTCATTAGGAAGTAAAATTTTGTTCAATGGGATAAAAATAATATTTCGGTGAATAGTAACTTTTATGTTTAATTAATCACGATTAAAGGTAATTTGTGAAATATAAGGTAAAAATGATATTATAAAAATATGAAAATACCATTACACATGTCCTACCCCTATTGGATGAGTCATATCCGACCCATACAATTCATGGGTCAACTTTTGGACCCCATGGTGCCACTTTGTTAGGAAAATGACACCAAAAACATTTTATTTAATGTTAAAATAAAAATGTCACAAACATGAGTTGTTTTACTAAAACAATTTTTAAATGGGGTTATACAAGTCAAATTTTTGAATATAAATATTAATTAGAAAGATATTACTATTTCATAAATCGTGATATTTTTTTTGAAATTTTTTGAAATTATATATATTAAATTATTTATGACACCATGATGATGCAGCGATTACCTCATTAATTAACGATTTAAATAAAATGAAAGGATAATGTAAACTCTAAGGCTTACACTTGTCAAAAACCTATTGGATGAGTATATTTTGAACCCTTATCTCCTTATCATCTAAATATATCATCTTGGTACCTTTAGAATCCGAAAATCATAACATAATAATGTAACATTTCCTGAGTTCCAAGAGTGCCCCTCCTCTCCTCTTATAAAAGGCCCCAAACACTACCACCTTATTCACACTTTCTAGCCATTTGGCTCGGCCAAACTCTGCCCAAATACTCTCCCAACATCCCTCCCTTACTCCTAGAAGCCTCACTTTGGGCAGAAGGCTTCCCGAAGAATCCTTTGGATCAAATCAAAAAGAGTTACCCAATTTTAAGGTAATGTCTTCTCTAATGTTGTTTTGTTTTATTTTGCTTCTCCAACCCATTAAAATATTTTTATTACTTTCTTTTGTAACAAAACCAGTCTCTAAAATATACTAGGATTATGTTATGATAAGTATTTGGTTTACACTTACACACACCTTCATCTAATGGTTAAAGAACATACTGTTTCTGTGGGTGGCGAAATACTGCCTCACAAAATGATGATTGTTCAATATTCTTTTAACACCTCTAATGGTGGCCATTTTGAAGACACTATTTTCATATATGATATATATATTATTTTTATTTTGTCCTTATTCTTCTGTATTTTTCATTTATGGAAAAACTTTACGATTTCCATTATGGGTAAATGCGATAATTTCATTTTAGGAAGTGCGGACTACCGCCCCCTCAATGTGATTTGAATCGTTAATGCCATATGTGGGATGTATAAAGGATGGAGTAAATGGTATTATACATTATATTATACTGGAATTATTTTATAACTTTATATAATTATAACATCATTCCATTAAATACGAAATAGAAATGAAAGTAGCGTTCATGCGTATGTACGGCTTACCGTCTCCATGAACGGTGCATTTCATTTCTTGTCTCTAAATGTTATGTAACATTATAAATGAATGTATATACTGGATATATATGATGTATATGATATATAAATTATGAATATAATTATGAATATAATGTATATTTTACCACATGAACAAAGTGTAATTATAAGATGTTTATTTTTGACCCAAGTACCTAAGATCGACAAAATGACCGTTATTAACATAAATAATTAAATAATGTTCATGACATGGTAATATGTGATATAAAAGGAATAATGAACTTGAAAAGGGTTATTATGAAGGTAGATATTAACTCTAGTTTATTATTTAGGAGATCATATAATAGTCGAGTGAATTCGGACACGAGGTAAGGTAATTTCTTAACCCAATTTCCATTCTTTGGGTTAATCTCTTACTTTAAATTTATGTCATGTCCTATCTCGTATTTGTTCTTTATTTATGTGTACTTATAGGGAATACACATAATAGACCTATTTTATTTAAAAAATGATCTTTTTAAGGAATTCGCCTCAATCTCCTTTCATTGAGGAATATTTTTTTTATACACAACTTTCATTTATATGGTGTATAAAGCCCTTTGACATTTACGTTTATTCAAAAAGAATATTTTTTATACGAAGCATTTCACTAAACGACAAAAAGGAATGTTTTTCTTGCCGTACGTATGCCGCGACAATGACATCCCCGCCGCTGTGACCATTATTTGAGTTTCGGCTTCCTTTACAAGCCATACCTTTTTTTAAATGAAAAATAAATACAAAGTTTTAATTTTCTTTAATTTTGGTATTGAAAATGGTTTTGAAAGTGTTTTTATTATATCAATGTTTTGTATTGAAACCTTGTGATGTGGAAATGTTATGTTTAATTTATGCATGTTTTATGTGATATGATTATGTTATGGTTTATGATATGTTTAAACCTGTTCATATGAGGAATTCATTGAACTTAATAAGTGACGGGTGGAGCCCGCTATAGCTCCTCGATGCATCGGTAGGTCTCATGAGACAAACTAGTGTCTTGGAATGAGGCCTTGACAAAATCTTATTTGTGGTCTTGGCACGAGGCCTTGGCTACGTGGTTATGATAGTCTGGCATTATGAATTCCATCATTATGAAAGTGGTTATTGATATTGCATGTGATTATTCGACTAGTAGAATATCCATGTGAGTAGGTAAATGGCATTATTTAATTTTATTTTTGCCATATTATGCTGAAGTTAAAGTTTAAAAAGTATTTTGTTTTAGTTATACATTGACTTAAATGTTAATTATTATTTATGAATGCTTCCGCAATATTTTTATCCTTACAGAGCATCTGAGCTCACCCCTTTCAATGTTTTAATATTTTCTAGGATGTGTAGAAGTATTTTATGAATAACCTATAGGGATAGTCAGAAAGGGATATGAGTGTGGACCATGAAGACCATGTTATTGCAGTTTTTTTACTTTATTATGTAATGAATGACTTATGAATTTATCTAGTGTTTCCAAGGCTACTAAACTAATCGGTCTTTCGAGACTTGATGATTTGTGATCATGCAAATGTTACAATGTATTGCACCAACTCTGGGTAGCTGGGGTCGGGGCGTTACAATAAATGTGGGAACACATAGAAAAAACTTAAGGTAAGATAATATAAGGTTTTAATATATTTCATGTGAAATATTTATACAATTTTAAGAGGCATTTTTACACATATACATTATTTTAACCCTTAGTAATTCATTTTAACGATAACCATAGAACCATATTTTTTCTGTTTTCAAAATTCATTAAAACAAAAATTTATGTTGAAAAAATTAAATAATATAATATATTCTAATTATTAAATATTAATCAATTATAAATGATTGATTTTTTATAATTGGTATGAATTAATTTTAAAAAAGTTTCGAAAAACGCAATTTTTTTATAAATATTCATTTTTATCCTAAAATTATATTTACCTTTATTCCATTCCCTATAAAACTATTATATGAAATATGAAATATTTAGTTAAATATATTATCAACAAATTTGGTTGAAATAATTTCTTTATATAGGTTAATAAAATTCATTATGATAAAAACACTTAGTGTGAGTACAAATAATTTTGGTAAATTTTAATTTTTTCCGTAAAATGATTTTATTTTAAATTAAAATAAATTAAATAATAATTCATTCATTCAACAAATATGTTAAAAATAATTTTCAATACTATATGTATACTTAATATTTACTAAAATCAAATAGTTATGAAATAACATTAACATTAAATGATTTTATATAGTGGTTCATTTAAACTTGTTGTTGGATGTAAAGAATGATATAAAAGTAGAGAAACATATTTAAAGAAAAATATTTCATAAATTATTTTAATGTTACAAGACAAGAGATGGATGTATACTAAAATATGAATTTATGATGGTTAGGTTAGAGGGTTAGGGGAGAGTAAGAAATCATAAAGATTATATACCAGTTATTATATGTATGAGAGATTTAACATGTACTAACCACTTATAATGGAATGGTCAATGGAGTAGTTGGATATACCTAGAGGGTTTTCATTTGTCTATGGTGTGTTAGGTGAATGGTGGGTCCTACAGGAGTGAGTGGAGTCACACTTTGGTTTGTATTCACTTCATTAAGAATCTTCACCTCACATAACCACACACACACTCTCAAAATTATATATAATTCCTGTAAAATAACAATACATATCTATAATCGAATGTGAGAAGTAAATAACATTTTTTACACTACTTTATTCATACATCATCACAATGGTATTTTCAAAATCATATTTTTTTGTTAAAGTGTAATTTTTTAATATTATATTATTTTATATAGAAACTATTGATTGTGAATCATGATGTAATTACAAGAGAATAGTTTTATCTATTTTATCAATTTTAATTCATTTTTAACCAAAGTTTTGTGATTTAAATATCTATAATTTTATAATTCATTAATGAAATTTTGAACACAATTATTTATGTGAGTTGATTGGAATATCATATGATGATTATAATATATGATCATTTTTATAGGAATGAAGATTATGATTTTAATAAAGATGATTCAAATAGATCAATAAGTTAATATGATATATGGATTTCATAATATCATTTTATATAGTGTGTGGTAATAGACCATCGATGAATACTATTTAATAGAAATTATTTTTTTAAATATTTATTATAATTAATATTATTTTACATGGTAGTTGGTGATACATCACTAGTATTACTCTAGAAATGGTAATGTAGAATTACCAAGGAAATAAATGACACTTTTTATGATAAAAATATGGGTTGTGACATATTCATGATGTGAAATTGATGTATTAAGTTGTTCAACATGATGGAAAATATTTGAAGTTATACTCTAATGTCAAAATGGATGTTTTCATGTCAATGTTTCAATCCTTGTATATTTGGAGGGTAATTTATTTAGAGGTTAGTTATATGATAAGTAGGGATTATCTAATATATCTAATTATAATTTTGATTTGATGGTAATCTTGTGACTAAAAAATAATCAAGATATCAATAACTATACTATTTAACAAAATAAAAGTATCATATATATTTTCATTTTAGAAAAATTTCCATATGATGATCAAATTGACTCTTTTTAGTGATAAGGGGTGATATTTAATGATATAGTGTGAATTAAAATGTGATTTATCCATATTAAACGTGAATAATATGTGGAACGGATGGAATGTGATATTATCTTGATATTCTTTTTTATTTGATATTATTGAACATTTATGTTTTTTAATGTTTTTAAGATATGAGTATGTAGTTATTATTATGGAAAATATAATGATAATAATGTTATTATGATTATTAAAAAAATTATATTTTAATATAATGAAATGTGATGAGTCTTAATTTTTATAAAATGGATAATTTTTTAATTTATTAGGATTTCATTATATTTGTTAAGTAATGTGAACATAATTTCTTATGTAACCAACTGTTTTATGATGTTTATTTATTCTAAAAAATATCTTATTAAGTTGTGGTTATCTATAAGAAAACATCTTATTTTCACGAGAAATGAAATACCTTCTATATATTGATGTAAATCAATACAATATATTTCAAATAATGATTTTACAAATAACAAAGGATAATATCATAGACTCATTCCTCCAAGGGTATCTGTGGGAGGAATGACTCCCCCATAAACATGTCAAGGGTCCTATCCTCGTGATAGTTTTCATGAATTTATAATTTCAAAGTGAAATAGAAATAAAGAGAGAGATAGAGAGAGAGAGAGATATGGATTTTATTTTAGGATGAATTATATGGTATGAATAAATCATGGTATCTAATGGTAATTGTACAATTATATTGGCACCAAGGACACACCACAATACCCATACCATTACATACCTTTTTTTAAATAATGATGAAGGATACAAACTGATTATAAGTTATTGATATTTTTAATCAAACTTTATTTTCCACAAACCATCCATATTCTATTATTAATACTATATAATATTATTATCATCTGAAAATTAAATGATTATGATAGATTTGGTAAAAAAAGAATAAGAGTGATCCATGAATTTTTTTATAATATAAAAACTTCCTTACACTTAAACATGACAATGTGATAAGTACCATGATATTTTATATCCCAACATAGACCAAGAAGTTTTCTAAACTAAAATTCTATATTTGTTCCCTTAGTGAATGTGTTTTGTTATCACTGACATTCACTAAATTACCATTGACATTACACACATTCATTTTTATGTCAAATCATATATAAAACATTCTTGATCTTTATCAAAAAATTATTTTTACTATATTAAAAATCTCTTTTTGTAAAATCTATATTTAATTTTATCAGGAATGTTGTATCATATTTCAAGATCCCTGACAATACATCCAAAACATATTTTGGGAATCCTCCACAATAGTTTTTTTATAGTTCTAAATTATTTTTAGAAATAATTTGTAACAAATCATGATCCTACATTATGTAGAAAAAATGAGGGGACACATGGGCCATTATAATGAAATAAATAATTCAAAATTTTTGAATTAATAATTTTTTTACAAAATATTGTCCTCTATCAATGTGTTAGTTTGAATAAAGTTAAAAATTAATTTTTCATCATAATTATCAAAAACATGATTCAATATACTTATATCCACAGGATATATCATATAAAATTATACATGATCATATAATCTTATTCTCATAGTAATTGATTTTTTATAAAAAATATTGTATGCTATTCCTGTATGTCCTTTCAAAAGTTTTCTATATTATACGTGATGACATACAAGATGGATGAACATATATCATGCCATTCACCCTATATAATGATCTCATACGATACCCATATTCTAAAATACAATCACCTAACATGAAACTAACCCATATATGAACATATAAATCCTTAGTTAGTCATAACAAAGGGATATTATGATATAATTATCATTCAACGGGAAAAACACCATTTTAGATTAAACACATTTAACGACCAAATCAACCATATATCTAAACACCTTCTAATTACCTCAACCTCAATGATAGATTAAGATTGGTAATAATGATTTAATTTTCAAATTATATATATAGTGAAAATATTTTTGAATGTTAAAAAAATTCATTAACCCCCATAAAAAAATATATAGTGGATGACACTATATATGGTATACAAGGGTAGTCATTCAGCCCAAAAAATCCATTTGCATCTTAGTATAATTTTCTATATCTCAATATAAAATAATATGCTTACTATGACTAACATTTACTTATAACTCATAAAACATAGTGATATAAAAATTCATGATAACCAAATTTCATACTTCATGATTTAAATATTAGTTTCACTCGTATAATATATTCATTTAGTATAATAAAATTATTGAGTAGTTGATTCCTTTTATATAAAATGAATATTTTAATTTTTTTAAAGTCATCATAATACACTATGGAATACATATATAAAATCACCATTCATGATACATCTTCTATTGTATACATCTAGACTGGTGTTATGGTTTTATTATTTTTAGGGTTTTATTAAATTGATTTCATCTGAATGATATTCCAACAAACTAATTTAGTGAAAATATGAAAAATCCACCCCCTGAACTTCATTAATTGGAAATATGTAGTGTGTAATAATTTTTTACTAATTAAATTAATAAAAATGATATTATTAGTTATCCACTCCACAAATTGATAATCGGAATCCATTTTCTCCACAACACATTGTTAATGAATTTTATAATATACTCAGAACATGTTCCATGTTCATCATCATTAACATGGAATCATTTCATTCAAAAATTTCCATTTAAAATATTATAGTAACTAAATATATCTCTTTACTGTATGTTTATATAAAAATATATTATAAAATTATAAAAGATGAAAACTGAAATAAATTTTTTTTATAATTTATTAAATCCTATATTTATTATATTGTGAATTTTATAATGATGGAATATATATTCATAAGAATCTAAGAATTTATATTCTCTACAAAATAGTCTTCCCAGGTACCTAAACTCCAATGATTAAATAGTTATATCATGTTTCCTTCAACGATAATACATTATATTCAAAAGATGTGATTGAATTTATTGTTAATAAGATAATATATCAATATGTTTTGCTAAAGGTTATACTATATTTAATTCAAAATGAAAACATTGAAGCTAATAAAATAAAGAAATAATTTTAAAATGTTTAGGAGAAGGTGTTGAATTTTTTGGTAAATATATATATTATCCTTACAGAAATAAAAACATGTTTTGGTCGATGAAGTTTCATTGCCTATGACATTTTTCAGAAGTATTGTAGCGATTTAGATATATTGGATGAATGTTAAATATGATCTTAGTATTGTTGAGTAATGTGTGAAATTGTAATAATTAACTTAATATACTTTTATCATGTTTGTAGATCCTGAAATTCCATTTTATACATAACTAAAATTTTGGAAAAACTGTCAAAAAGATGTAGCCATTTTAAATAATGTGGGAGAATTCAATCCATCTAAAAAATTCTTATATGATTTTTTGGTTGATGTAAGATAATGTTTCATCCAAGATAAATGATGCTTTAGATTCTAAATCAGGACCCGTATAAGAGTTTTGATTGATGTAAGAGACTATAGGAACATATAGATTTGATACATAATTGACCCCATCCATGAAAATGGAAAATCACCAATGGGTATTTTTAATACGTACTTAGAGAAATTATAATTGATTCAATATTCATTTATCTATGGATAACGATTAAATATGATAATGTCTTCATGTTATTAATGAAATTAAAAATCATGATCAGATATATAATCATGTTTCATGAGGAAATTAAAGGTATTCTAGCCGAGGAAGGAGATGGTAAAGGAGATGTGTCCCCTGATGGTAAATGGGTGGTCAATGTGAAAAAGATGCATGCGAATATGTGTGTCGATATATAAAATGATTATAAAAAGTTTATTTCACGGAATAATTTAATGAAAAAAACTACTTATTCTCTAGGGGGTTCATACTAACACATTATGTGAAATTTAATGAGTTTTAATAATATTTAAATAGAATAATGTCTTTCTAAATATCATGGAATTGATAAATTTCATATGTGGAATATATTGTCAGTGACATTACATTATGACTATAATTATATGGTTTCTGTTATGTAAAAAAATTATCATAAATGATGAAATTATATAAAACAAATTTGTTGGTGATAGGGAACCCAATACACACCATATCGAAGAGTTAAGAGGATGTACCAGATTATATTCCAGATATTCTATGTATTTATGTGGAAGGAAATCAAGGAGAACATGAATAGTGTTATGTTAAATCCAATGTGATTAGGATAAGTAGGGATAAATTTTGTGTAACACCTCGAAATTTTATGAGAAATATTCCTTTTAGTTTTATCGATGTCTGGTGTTCTATGCTACACCATGATTAGCTTGTGTTATATGCAACACCATATTAGCTTGTAGTATAAACAACACTATTATTGGCTTGTTTTATACATAATTTAATGTTATTTTAATATAATTCAATAGTAAATATAGATTTTTTCAATAAAATAAGATTATATTATGTTATACGCAACACTGACTTGTCTTGTGTTACACGCAAAGGCGACCTTCCTCGATGGCTTGCATTGTACGCAATACCGAGTTTCACTAAATAATGATATATTATTTTAATATTGTTATTAACAAACCATTATAAATATTATTAAGCAAATTTTTAATTTTATATCATTATCATTCATCTTACATATATTCAAGAACATGGAATGAGAAAAAAAATTAATTTTTCAGTTAAAAAAAGTATTTTTCAAGAAATGTTGTTTTATTGCCTTTTAATGGCATAACCATTTTAAATATAATATTTGACAATTTTATAATCTTAATTTGACAAAATAAAATTCTTATTTAGAATCATTATATAAAAATTTTTATTGGATAATTTGTTTTACATCATTCTGATAACCTTCATATTTTGATGAATAGAAAAAATACACTAAATATGAATTAAAAACAACTTCATTCATCAAGATAATTTATATAGATAAATTAAAATATTAAATGGTTCTAATGTATAAATAGAATATATTTTTACCAATTAATATTATTTATTTCATTATCATTAATTTTACATTGAATTCATAGGTAAAAACATTTCAATATTTTTTCAATGTTTTAAATTTTAAAACCCGTTTTATCAACAACGGGATTAATTTTAAATTAATTATTGAAACTTCTTTGTTTTTAATTTTAAAAATGGATTCCATATTTTGAATTATTAGGTAAAAATTATGTTAATATGCTCCTTGTATTTGTTTCCATTATGAATAGTAACTGCGGTAAATTTTATTTACCATAGTTAAAGGTAAATCGAAACATTAAGTGTAAAAGTAATATTATAACATTACCAGAAAACTTGTATTAACATAATTAAATGATTATAAATAATCGAAAAATATACTTGGGTTAAAATTTTATCTATTTTAACCCACTGGAATGTGACAAAGGCCTTTAATTTATTTTATTCAATGGAAAGTTAAATATGTCTCACTCAAATGTTAATAATTAAATTATTTTTAATATATGGTTAAATGGAACATAAATTAGATTATAAATACTAATTTTGAAGCTAATGTTTTCCCTTATAATGGTAATTTATTATCAATTTTTATGATATATATAATTACCCTAATATCTTATACCTTAATGATGCAGAAATTATTTATTTTGTGAAAAATCAAGAATATAGTTTTTATTAAAATAATAATTCCCATCCAAAGGAACAAAAATTTTCCAAAACATATTGTTAGGTTATATCTACACCATAATCATCCATGTGTCTACTTTTGGACCATTAGGATCCTTATTAAAGAGTTTATGACATTTATATTATTTTATTTTAAATGATGACAAAGTTGTCACCATCATAATTAAATAAACAAAACATTTTAAAAGTTTGGTGTTTTAGAAGATAAATTTGACTAAAAGTATTCTTATGAAATATATTATATTTATCTTTATCATAGTATTTTATTTGTACTTTTTATTCCACATATATTTAAAATAAAAAATTATACAAAAATGTTGTAGTAATTTGTTTTATTAAGATAAATATCAATTAAATTGTTTTAAAAATATTAAAATAAATATTATATGAACTAATTAATGTTATCCATGAATTTTATTGATTTATAATACATTTTAGGAATTTAATAAATATTTTTTTTGAAATGTATCATGTGTTTGGATTTTATTTAAATTCAAATAAATGAATAGTGTCAAAATTGACACTATTCATATTTTATAAAAATAACATATTATTAAATTGTTTAAAAATCACAAAAATATTTAAAAATTAAAAATTTAAATTTATATAGTCTAAAATGTGATAATGTATCCAATTAAAAACGATTCACAATACATAATTAAGTATTTATAACCATTTATAATTTAGAATATTATTACCACAAATAAACTTAAATATATTAAATAAGAAAAAATAAAAATGATAAGGTTCAAAATACAATTAAAAAATCTATAAATTTGATTATATGATGAGACTAAAACCCTATATTATATCATATTTGAATTGGAGTCACATAGGATGTTTTTTACGTGGGGTTTGAGTTTAATATAAATTTATATTTTGGTGGTTTCAAAAAGTGTGTCTCTACTCTCTTATAAAAGGGAACCTCCTCCCTCTTCTTTTTACTCAATTTTCAGCTTTCAGACTCGGTCAAACCCTGACCATTCACCATATAAGCTTATCTAGTCACATACTAAAGGTCCTGGTTTTCATCAAAGACAATCTTTATAGGCCTAATAAGAGGTTTAGAAGAGGCACGTCAAAGAAGAGGTAATACCCTTTACAGATTCTTTCAAACTTATTTCTTCTTCTACTTCCTCTATATGACTAGTTTCATTATTAAGTAATTACTCAGGTATCACTTGTATACTGATATGTTATTATGAATATTAAACAACCATATTTCACTATCTATTTATCCTACAAAAAAAAAACAAAATAACCGAGCGTGCGTACGTACGACTTACCATCTCCATGCCATGGTGTAATCTGTTTTCCACCAACACCATAAATGGATGTCTATAATGGGGAAAATAATAAATATATATGATTATTATAACATGATACTAATTATGAGATATTATAACATCCACTCCAATTCCATTCAATAACTATGGGATGATATCATCGCTCATGCGTACGTACGAACTATCGTCTCCATGACGTGATGAGATTCATTCTCCATGTTAACCATTCAATAATGATTATAAAGTATATATAAGGAATAATAATGAGATATATGACATAATATTGCAATATTATTTCTTTATATATATATATGACATCTACTTCCTTCCATTTAAGTCAATAAGTTAATGAAAACAATGTTCATGCATACATATGACCTACCGTCTCCATGAACGGTGTATTTCATTTCATTTATCTATATATTATATATATATAATCAATGTATATAAGATATATAAATCCTTTTTTACATTCTGTATGTAACTAAATAATGATATTAGTAACAATATCAATATCAACAAGTCCAAACTCGTCCGATAAATGAAATGATTATTACCCAAAATGTTGCTTCAACAAGGAATTGACAAATGAACGGGTAATATAAAGACATAAGTGAATGATATATGATATCATAAAAATGATTGTGATTCTTGAATAAGTCAATTAAATTATGTAAATCATTATACAGGAGGATCTAACACATAAGGAAGAAATCATACGTAATGTAATGGATTATTTCATCTCACTTTTATTTATGTGAGACATATGACTTAATCAACATCTATTTCTTTTGTATGGTGTTTATGCTTCCCATGAATGTTTTATGATTTTTATTATTAAGGATATTTTATTTACATATACATGTAATTTTATTTATTTTATTACACGTATGATTCCACCGATCATAAATGTTAAAGGATAATTATTCCAATACCATTCTTAACCGAGATTGTTTATTAGTATGTATTTAATGGGTATATATTTATCATCCATGTCCATGTTTTATAAAAACTAGTTTTATAAAGTTTTTAATATTCTTCCATGTATTTCTAAAGTCGTTCTTACCTATTTTATAAATTTACTATGTGGTATGGAAGGAATATTTTTTTTATTACCATACGAGGTACTTTTTGACTTTTCCAGCAAAAGTACGGGGAGAATGTTTTATTAACTTATACATAGTGAAAATTTTTTTATGGTTTCATAAAAATGTATTTCCATGAAAAATCCTCCATAATATTTTATGACTATTTTCAACAAACTTCATTTCTTTTAAAAATTCACGTCACGTTGTGAAAATAAAATGATATCGAAAGTAGAAGGGCTATTTTCCACATGAATTCGTTCATGTGTTTTATCAAAACAATTTTCCATCTATGATGACATTATTTAATATGGTTATGTTTCATTTATAATATCTCTATTATTTACATGGTTTGATTTTTTTATGATGAAATTATATCCATTGTTTTATATGTATTATGTTATCATGGGATGATGGTTATGAAACCCATTTTATTTGTTAGGTTATGATGAATGATTTATTTTTATTTTGTGGCAGAAGACAAAATTATTTCATTATGATATGGGTGGGACTTATATCCACCTCCAATGCATTGGGTAATGATTTATATCTCATGAGATAGACATGGATAGAACAACAAGTAAATGAAGTTTAGTAATACATGGCTGGAACGGTAGGTAAACACGGTTCAGTAATGGACTTTGTCCACCATGATGGTCTTGGTAGCAATGTCTTGACTACTATGGAAATAATATCATGTTCTTATTGTTTTTCTAAAATTAAATGTTTTATCCATATGATATTTTATCTAAATTTATGTTCATTTATGATTTATACCTTATGTACTACCATGATTTTTTTCACAACTCAAGATTTTGATGTTTAATCTATATGTTCTTGTTTTTATGTTAAAATTTATATGTATTTTTATTTTCTACATTCTTACCCCTATTAAGCATTGGAGCTCACACATTTTATGTTTTATTTTCAATATGATTTAAATAAGGGTTTTAGGTAAAAAAATAAAAGCGGAAGATCTTTATGGGAGATGTTCATGATCTTTTACCATGATTAGAAGTTTCGAGTATCCAAAGACACTAAACTAATACGATCTTTCGGAATCTATTTTTGTTATGTATTAATTATTCCGCAAAAGTAATGTAATATCCAAATACGTAAATCTTTGGTCTCTACAGTTGGTATCAGAGTGAAGGATTAGTTAACCTTTGGAAACTAGGATGCGAAAAATTTAGTGAGATCCCTAGAGATATATATAAGGTATGTCTAGGGATGTATGTAAGGTTAAGTATAAATATAGGTTACAATCCTAGAATTATGATAACGATCATAAATAACCTAGAATTAAACATAAGATGTTTGAGATTGAATGTAACCCCCATTGATTATTTTGTTTTCCTAGTATGTGTTTTTCCTCTCATACTATTCTTTTTGGGTTTTAGGAAATGGCTGGAAATCGGAGGATTCATGTTAATAGAGAATATGATGGACAATGAAATGATATTCTTCATGATAAACAAAATGAAACAGGATTTGGAAGTCCAAAATTCATTATTATGCCTAATCTACAATCTCATAATATGATCAATAATCTCCACTATGGTATGTTTCATGACTCAGCTAATAAGATAAAGATGGAGATTTCTGATGATCATAGAGGAATGAAGTTCAATTTCTCTGATGTAAATCATGTGGAAAGAGGCATCAGGGAGATTGCTTCAATGGAACTGGAAGATGTTTTTGGTATGGAAGATAAGTACACAAAGCTAAAAATTACTAAGGAAATGGTTCATTTAACACAATGGACAAAGATAATAGTATTTCTAAGACATCAACAGTGGTTAAATGTATTAAATGTGGAATGTATGGGCATTATGAAAATTGATTCCTTAAGGGAAAATCTCATGAGGAGAATCAGCATGGTCGTATGGGTAGTATTTATGTTGTTGATGATGAAGAGACAACAAATGATATATGATATGAAAGAAGTGTTGAGGAATAAAATTATAAAGTAGAGTCAATGGTTTAAGAAGGTAGTGGAATGATTTTTTGTTTATCAAGAGTAATGTTGTATTGGTTATTTAATGGTACTATATAATAAGGAAACATCTAAGGATCGTTAAACTACTGTTTTTTCTAAAGTATTTGAATGTATATGCTGAATTGTACTGGTAACTAAGAAAGTTTATTCATATTTTTTTAAAGTATTTGATATGTGCATAATGAAGGGATAAAAGGATAATGAGATTTTTGATAGTACTAATGAACTCATGACTGGTATAAGCCCAAAGTGATATCATGGATTGATTATATAGATTTTTTTTGGGATTTTGGTATGTGTAAAGAGTAAAATTTTGATTGTATTTATGTTTTCACTAAGGTTCTATGGTAAATCATGTTTTAATAGAATACATTATTAAGGTATTCACATGTTTGGAATGTGACCAAAAAGATATATCTTATGATATACAGGGGGTAAATGATGGTTTTCACATGCTTGGAATATGAGCTTTCTAGTAATCATTTTCTTTATACTATGAGATTGGAAAAAAGTATTTTTGATAAGCCTAAAGGTTGAAATGGATTAATTTGAACATCAGATTGTATTATTTAAGGGTAAAACTTTTTTCTAGAATGTTATAATAATATACTTTTAGAAAAATGACAACATGCAAGATGGGTGAAAACCCATCGCGTCATATATTATTGCAGGAATTGAACCCACAACCATAGTGTGACATGCCTTTATCACCTACCACTTGCCTATAAGAAGTCTCTGTGTAAAACCCCGAGATTTTATGAACAATATTCTTTTTAATTTAATTAATGTCTTGTGTTGTACGCCACACCAAAAGGAGCTTGCACAACAAGCATCCTTGACTTGCCTTTCATTACACGCAATCACGACCTTCCTTGATAGCGTGTGTAGTACGCAATACCGAGTTTTACTAAAAAATGATATGGTATTAAAATATTATTAAAACTAGCCGTTATGAATATTAATAACCACGTTTTGAAATTTTGTAATTTTTATTTGTCAAAATGGACTTCATTTCTAGATTTGGAATATCGAAATTAGATTAGGGTGAAATTTTGGTATGCATCAGGATTTATCATCCAACCTGAAAGTAAAGTTGATCGATTCTTCAGTGGCTTAAAACCAAATCTTCGAAGGGCATTAGCTATAAGAGACCTCAGTAGATATGAAAAAATTGTGCATTGTGCTATCAAGGTAGAAATGGAAGTTGGTTCTACTTATCCATCTCATAGTTTTGACAAGAAACCAAAGATGGAGTTCAAGGAGAAATATCAGAATAATGGTGAAAAGAAGATGAACGTTTCCTTATGCTCAAAGTGTGGAAAGAATCATGGTGGAGATTGTCTTAAAGGGAATAGAAAATGTTTTATGTGTTGAAAAGAAGGTCATCGAGCAGATGAGTGTCGATGTAATGGAAAAAGGGTTTCTAATGATGTGAATAAAGAATAGACTGTAAAGGACGCACCAACAACACTTCAATGCTTCAAGTGCAAGGAAATGGGGCATTATGCTAATAAATTCCCTAATCCAATGGTTAGCGATGATCGACATGAGAAACCAATTAAGGCAAAGGACAAAGGGAAGTCACATGTGATCACTATTGGTGATGTTGAATATGACAATGATGTGGTGGAATGATGAAGTGTTTATGTAATGGGATTCCAGAATAACGTTGTATATAGTATCATGGAATATTGGAATATTTATGTTTTGGTCTATTATGGTTTTCAATAATTTTATGGCATCGATAACCATGAAAAGTGATTGAAATATTTTTGGAAAGCAGATGATATGCACATAATGAAGGGATAAAGAGAATCTAATTTGTTTGATAGTATTCATGAGCTCATGATTGATATAAGGACTAAGTGATATCATTGTTTGAGGATATATAACTTTGAGGATTTTGGTATGTGGAAAGTGTTAACTTTTAATTGAATTCATGTTTTCACTAATGATCAATGGATATTAATTCTTCAAGAGAATACATGATTAAGGTATTCACATGTTTGTAACTTGACCAACAAGATATATCTTGTAATATATGGGGGATAAATGATGGCATTTAGGTGATCATTTTCTTTATACTATGAGCTTGGACCGAAGTAGTTTAGATAATCTTAAAGATTGGAATGGATTATGTTGGAAATAAGTTAGTATTATTTAAGGATAAAACTTGTTTTGATATTGTTTATGGGATGTTATAGTAATATAGCTTTAGAAAAAGGACAACCTGCAGGACGGGAGACAACCCATCGCGTCGGACAAGGCTGTGGGAATCGAACCCACAACCAAAGTGCGACTGGCCTTTATCGCCTACCACTGGCCTACAGGAAGTCCCTGTTTAGTAGAAACTAGTTTTATTATATTAATCAGTATGATATATGAAGTATAAGTCCATTTTAGGAACCATATATGATTAATCTCACTATAGATGGACTTATGTATTTTTGGATAACTTTTCTAACCTTTTGTTTGAGACAGATGGAATGACCCATCATTATATCACATGATCTACAAACACATCACTAATGACCAATTCAACTTCATTTATTTAATAGATGAAGTGGGAATTATCCAAAGAATGACAAATGGTGAGACTATACCAAAATCACGAAAGTATTTCTTCTAATTCCAATTTCATCAACTTTGGGGAAGTGATCTTGAAAACCAAAAATGTTGTCCTAGTGCTCTTATATCTGATGAATCAGATGGTACCTTAGATCATCACAAATTTATGGCTTTGTGATTGCTGGATTTTACATAGCCATGTTCTCTACCACTCTCCATCAGAACACGATGGTTAGATTTCTCTTCCATATCCATATTTTCACCTATGTGGAAACCCAATGATTAGTTTATTTGGGTAACCATTACGTTTCATAATTTTTTTTTCAAAGATTGGTTTGGTATTCCTTTTTAATATGTGGGTTTCTATTAAAGAATCTTTCAAATATTAAACCATTTATAACCCGACGAATTTCGAGGGTGAAATTCATTTTAAGGGGGGTAGAATGTAACACCCCGAGATTTTATGAAAAATATTCTTTTTAATTTAATTAATGTCTTGTGTTGTACGCTACACCAAAAGGAGCTTTCACAACATGAATC
Organism: Viscum album; assembly: GCA_963277665.1. Lineage (NCBI taxonomy): Eukaryota > Viridiplantae > Streptophyta > Magnoliopsida > Santalales > Viscaceae > Viscum > Viscum album. The sequence goes on along the minus strand of OY728138.1, from coordinate 1,431,829,034 downwards.
CTTGACTTGCCTTTCATTACACACAATCGCGACCTTCCTTGATAGTGTGTGTAGTACGCAATACCGAGTTTCACTAAAAAACAATATGCTAATAAAATATTATTAAAACTAGCCATTATGAATAGTAATAACCACTTTTTGAAATTTTGTAATTTTTATTTTTCAAAATGGACTTCATTTCTGGATTAAAAATATCGAAATTAGCTTAGGGTGAAATTTTGGTACTTTTCGGATAACTTTCATTTTCTGATGAATAGTGAAAATTACTAAATTTTAATTAAAAACAGCCTTTTTGATAGAAATAATTAATAGTGGTAAATTATTAATTTGATTGGTTTTAAAGTATATATAGAATATATTTTTACAGTTTAATACAATGTTGGTTATTAGATGTAATTTCACATTTAAACCAGACATAAACAACTATCAATCTTTTGATAGTTATTATCTCTTAAAAACATGCTATTTGTTTTGACGACGGGAATTAATTTTTAAATTAATTAATGCAACTGATATGTTTTGAATTTGGTAAAATAGACATCATTTTTTAATTCATAATATCAAATATAGGTTAGGCCTAATATTTGATATTTTTCTGGAAACTTTCATTTTTTTGATGAATAGTGAAACCACTAAGTGGTAGTTAAAAAAATGAATTTTTCATAAAACATAATTTTACCGCTTTTGTGAGTGGAATTTAAAAAAATCCAAGAGACACGGTTGATGTCAGTAAATAAAATGTGGTTCAATGGGATGAAAAGAATTTTTGGTGAATAGTAACTTTTTACTTTTTTTACCACGGTTAAAAGTAAATAGCGTAATTAAGGGTAAAAATGATATTATTATTACCCTAACACATTTCCTAATTCTATTGGACAAGTTTAATTAGACCAAAAACAACCTTAGGAATACAATATGACCATTTAGGCCCACTTGGATTAGATTAGGACATTTATTATTAATTTATTTAATGAAGGGTCAAAATAGTTAAAATCAAAGTTTAATAAGTAAATCATTTTTAATATAGGGTTATACATAAGATAAATTAGACTATAAATATTCATTATAAATATAAAATAAGGTTCCTACATAATGGTATTTTATTTTTAATTTTTTGGCATTAAATAATTTAATTTATTTATGACACAATGATGATGCAGTAATTATCTTATTAATGAAATATTGACATAATTGATGTTATAAATACACAAATAAATGTAATTTGAGACTTTTTATGAACTCCACTAATTTTATAGGTTAATATGACATGTTATTATTGATTTAATTAAATTTTTTCGAACTAATCATTCTGTTATGATTTTCAAAAAAATTAATTACTAAATAGTGTCAAAATTGACATAAAATAGTTTTTAAAAAAAATATTATTTTATTAATTGTTATTTTATTCCTAAAAATCTAAGGTTCGGCCAAATTACTTAGATAAGGTTATATATATTAATAATAAACAACATGGGGTTCGTTTGGCTCCTTATTGTATTTTTATTAACCTTATAGTATAAGAACACAAGAAGACACGGTAAAAGTAAAATTATTTTACATAATGTTAAATCTAAATTATAAGGTTAAAATAGGAACCTAAACTTGTCTAAATTATATTGGATGAAAGGATTTGGACCCATACCCACCTTATCTTCTAAATGAATCAATTTTTAGCTATTTAAACCGAATTTGTATTTATAATAAAATAATAGTTTTAGTTTTTCCAAAGGTGCCCCTCTCCTCCCTTATAAAAGGGCACCTTCTCCCCCTCTTCCTCACACCACTTTGAGCCTTCAAGCTCGAAAAAACCCTGCCAAATTCCCTTATCCACTTCCCTAGAAACATCCTAGAGGTTTCTGTCTTCCTCAATGACCAATTTTAGTGCCCTAAAAGGAGATCTCAAAGAGGCGCTTCAAAGAAGAGGTAATGTCCGTTACCGATTCTTTCATCTTTATCTATTCTTCCACTTCCTCTTCGTAGTTTGTTTCATTATGAAGTAATAAAATCAGTATAACTTATATAATGATATGTTATTATAATTATGAAACAACCTTATTTCACCATCTATCCATCCTACGGAAAACGAAATCACCGCACATGCGTACGTACGGAATATCGTCTCCACGCCGTGGTGTAATCTATTTTCCACCACCACCTTACTTGGATGGCTATAATGGTGTACATAATAACTATATACGATTAATTTAAAGTGATATTGATTATGAAATAGTATACATACACATCAATAAAATTCCATGATCTTGAGAATGATATCATCGCTCATTCGTACGTACGGACTACCGTCTCCACGACGCGATGAGATTCATTCTCCACGTTAACCATTCATGAATGATTATAAAGTATATATAATAATTAATAATGAAATATATGACATAATAATTATTGTGTATTTATGTGTATATATATGTATGTCATCTAATTAATTCCGTTCAACTCAATAAGGAAAAGAAAACAGCGTTCATGCGTACGTACGGTCTACCGTCTCCATGAACGGTGTATTTCTTTCCATTTACTGATATGTTATATATATATATATATATTATGAATATATATTATATATAAATAATGTTTTATATTCTGGAATTAAGTAATCATGATCTATGTAATCATATGAATAATTACAAGTCAGAACACGGACGACAAATGAAACGATTTTACCCATAACGCTCTTTAACATGGAATTTACAAAAGAACGGGTAATATAAAGCCATAAGTGAACCATATATGATATCATAACAATGAGTATGATTCTGGAATAAGTCAATGACATTATTTAAATCATTATACAGGAGGTTCGGACACATACGAAGCTAATCGGATCTAAGGTAAGGGAAATATCACAATCTCATTTTTATCCGAGATTGTTTATACCTTGGCATTTACTGTGGTGTATTTTATCATCCACATCCATGTTTCCTCAATATGTAATATTATTTCCATCCACCTTCAATTGTTTAAATCCAATTTTACCCTTCGGTGTGTTTTTAGTAAAAGATATGAAAGGAATCTGTTGTCGTTTTTCGTACGAGGTACTTTTTGACTTTTTCGACAAAAGTATGAGAAGAATGTTGTTTTTAACTTATACAGCATGACTGGATTTTTAAAACATTATTTCCAAGAATCTTACTTTACAAGTTTTCATGTTTATTTTTAATCAACTTCTTTTAGTTTAAAACTGTGTGACATGTTAAGAAAGGAAAAATGTTTTTGAAGTAGAAATGATATTTTCCTCAAGAATGGAGTTCAAGTGTTTTATCAAAATTATTTTCCATCTAAGATAATATAGGGTTCTGATTCTATCCCTATCATTACATTGATTTGATTATGTTGTTATGGAATTATTTTGATGAATTCATTTCTCTTATATGAATTGTTTTATGATGTCATGATGTTTAAGATTTCCATTTTTATTACATGGGTTATGCAATGATGTATGATTTATGATTTTTGTGGCACACATAAGAATGGTTTCATTAAGAGATGGGTGGGACCTATATCTCCCTCCAATGTATTGGGTAAAGATTTTATATCTCATGAGATAGACATGGCTGGAACGGTAGGTTATACCAGTTCAGTGAAACAGGATTGAAACGAGGAGTGAACTCGGCTCAGAAAGGGGCATTGTCCACTAAGATAGTCTTGGAAATGAGTCTTGACTAATAATAAATGATTATCTAGGATTATGTGTGTATGCCAAAAGTATCATGTTTTATGTTATGATTATTGGGATTACATTTCACTACTATGATTTATCCCATGTTATGAAATTATGATCTCTTTTGCAGGTTAAGATTTCCAAACGATATGTTCTTATGAATATGAAGTGATTGATATTTCTTTTGTTTACCCTTACTGAGCATTTGAGCTCACCCGTTTATGTTTTCTTTTCCCCAGGACATAAAGAAAGAATTTAGGATTAAAAAAAGAAGATCTTTATGGGAGATGTGGAAGATCTTTCACCACTATTAGAAGATTATATTCTGATTTTCCAAAGACACTAAACTATTACTGTCCATGTGTTTGTGTTTTTGTTATGTACTAAGTATTCCGCAAAAGTAATGTCATGTCTTTGTATGTCAGGCTTCGGGTCTCTACACTCTGGTTAGTCGAAATTAGTTTTAATTTATTAAGCGGTATGATATAGAAAGTATAAGTCCATTTTTTGGAATCATATATGGTTAATATAACCATAGATTGACTTATGTATATTTAATAATTTGTGTTATATTTTTGTGATAAAGATATGATTGAATGACCTATCATTCTATCGCATGATCTGCTAACACTTCAATAATTACAAATTCAACTTCATTTCTTTAAATAAGATATGAAGTGGAAATTTTTCATGGAATGACCAACAATGATATTACACTGAAATCAAGTAATTATTTCTCTTAATGAAAAAATTCATCAACTTTAGGGAAATGGACTTGAAAACCAAAAATGTTATCCTAGTACCCTCATATCCGAAGAATCAGATGGTACCATAGATCATCACAAATTTATGGTTTTGTGATTGTTTTCTTTTTCATAGCCATGTTCTCTATAACTCTCCATCAGAACTTGATGGTTAGATTTCCCTTCCATATCCTTGTTTTCACCTATGTTCTCCTATATGGAAACCCAATGATGACTTAATTTGGGTAACCATAATATTTCTTAATTTACTTTTTAAAATAAATTTTTAGTATTCCTTTTTACAATGAGGGTTTCTATGAAAAAAACTTTTATGTATTAAACCATATATAACCCCAACGAATTTTAAGGGAAAAAATAAATTTAAGTGGGTTAGAATGTAACACCCCAAAATTTTTTGAGAAGGATTTTTTTTAATTTTATTGATGTCTTGTGTTGTTTGCTACCCCAAGATTAGCTTCCAATATACACAACATCGTATTAGCTTGTAGTATATACAATACTATTATTGGCTTGGTTTACGCACAATTTCAAGTTCTTTTGATAGAATTCAACACTTAATATAGATTTTTTTCAATGAAATAAGATTCAATTATTTTATACGCAACACCAAAAAAATATTTCAAACAACACTAACTTGGCTTGCGTTACACACAAAAGAGACCTTCCTCGATGGCTTGTGTTTTACACAATAACGGGTTTCACTAAACAACAATATATTATTATAAAATTGTTATAAACTAGCCTTTATGAATATTATCAATCCCATTTTGAATTTCATAACATTATCATTCATCTTACATATTTTCTAGAACATGGTTTGAGAAAAAAATTTATTTTTTGGATAAAAGAAGTATTTTTCAAAAAATGCAGTTTTGTCACCTTTTGATGGCACACCCACATTAAATAAAATTTTTGAAAAGTTTATATGTTCAATATGAAAAATTAAACATTTTATTTTTAATCAGGATATAAAAATTTATGTTGGATAAAATTTTGACATTATTCTGATAACCTTTATATTTTGATGAATAGTTAAAACACGCTAAAGTTTAATTAAAAACAACTTTTTTCATCGAGATAATTTTTATAGTTAAATTATAATATTAAATGGTTTTAAAGTATAAATATAATACATTTTTACAATTTAATATAATTTATGTTATTATAATTAATTTTACATTGAATTCATTGGTAAATAATATTTCAATCTTTTTCAATGTTTTAAAATTTAAAACCCATTTTATCAACAATGAGATTATATTTAAATTAATTACTAAAACTTCTTTGTTTTGAGTTTTGAAAATTGGATTCCATATTTGGAATAAGTAGGTACAAATTATTTTAATAGGATACTTTTATTTTTGGGCATTATGAATAGTAACTACGTTCAATTTTATTTACCATAGTTAAAGATAAATCAGGTAATTAAGGATAAAAATAATATTATAAAATTACCCTAAAACACGTATTCATATAATTTCATGATTAAAATTTGTCCTAAAATATTATTTTGTTGAAATTTTATCTATTGAAACCCACTTTGATGAGATTAAGACCTTTAATTTATTTTATTTAAAGGAAAGTGAAATATGACTCACTCAAACTTTAATAATTAAATTATTTTGAATATATTGTTAAATGAAATATAAATTCGATTTTAAATAGTCATTTTAATGGTAAAATTTTGTTATCTATCATGGTAATTTATTTTTAATTGTTAAGATATAAATAATTATCTTAATAGCTTATACCTTAATGATGCACAAATTTCTTATTTAGTGAAAAATGAATAATATAGTTTTTATTAAAATAATAATACCCAACAAAAGGCCCAAAAACATGACAAAAACATATTGGTTGAGTATATCTACACCATAAGCATCACAATTTCCACTTTTGGACCATTCAAGGCCTTATAAAATAGATTATGAAATTTATATTATTTTATTTTAAATGATGTCAAAGTGTCACCTTCATAATGTATAAAACATAACATTTTAAAAGTTGGGGGTTTTAAAAGATAAATTTGACTATAAGTATTATTAAAAAAATATATATTAGATTTATATTTATCATAGTATTTTTTGGTTAACTTTTATGCCAAAAATATTTATATTAAATATTTATACAAAAACGTTGTAGTAATTATTTTATTAAGAGAAATATTAAATAAATGGTTTAAAAAATATTTAAATATATTTTATATGAAATAATTAATGTGCTCTAAAAATTTTCCGGATTCATATGTCATGTTATAAACCTATTAAATATTTTGTTTCAAATCTATCATCAGTTTGGATTTTATTTAAATTTAAATAAATGAATTGTGTCAAAATTGACAGTATTGATATTTTATAAAAATAATATATTATTTAATAGTTTAAAAATCACAAAAATATTTAAAAATTAAAAATTGAAATTTATGTGGTCCAAAATGTGATAATGTATCCAATTAAGGACAATTAAAAATAGATAAGTAAGTATTTAGAACCATTTAAAATTTAGAATATTATTACCACAAATAAAATTAAATAGATTAAATAAGGATATATCAAAATGATAAGGCTTAAAATAAAATAAAAACATGTATAAATTTGATTGGATGATGATATTAAACCCTATATTATCTCATAATTTAATTTGAGTCACTTTTGAAGTTCTTATGTGGGATTTGAGTTTATTATAAATTAATATTTTGGAGGTTTCCAAAAGTGCCCTTCTACTCTCTTATAAATGGGTACCTTGTCCCTCTTCTAATAACTCCATTTTGAGCTTTCAAACTCAGAAAACCCATAATATATTTCCTTCTAAAATTATCTAAAAACATAGTATAAGTCTTTTACTTATTCAAAGAACAACTATAGTTCTCTAAGAAGAGGTTTAGAAGAGGCGCGTCGAAGAAGATGTAATATCCATTACCGATTCTTTCAATCATATCTCTTTTTCTACTTCTTATATATGATTTGTTTCATTATTAAGTAATAAATCTAGTATCACTGGTATACTGATATGTAATTATTAATATGAAACAACCATATTCCACCTTCTATCCTTCCTACAAAAAATGAAATCACTACACGTGCGTACGTACGGCTTACCGTCTCCACGCCGTGGTGTAATCTATTTTTCCACCACCACCATTCATGGATGGGTATAATTGTGGAACTAATAAATATATATGATTATTATAACATGATGCTAAATATGAGATATTATATCATTCACTACAATTCTATTCAATAATTATGGTAATTATATCATCGCTCGTGCATACGTACGGATTATCATCTCCAAGACACGACGTGATTCATTCTCCATGTTAACCAATCAAGAATGATTATAAAGTATAATTAATGAATAATAATGAGATATATTTCATATGAAATGCTACTGTATTTATGTATATATATATATATAATATACTTACTTCCATTCAATTTAATAAGCAAAAGAAAACATCGTTCATGCGTACGTACTGCCTACCGTCTCCATGAACAATGTATTTCATTTCCTTTATCTATTTATTATATTAATTATCAATATATATATGATAGAAAAGTTATTTTTTTACATTATTGAAATAAGAAAATCATGATATAAGTAATAATATCTAGAAAATCAAGTCCAAACACGTACAATAAATGAAATGATTATTACCCAAAAAGTTGCTTCCACATGGAATTGACAAATAAACTGGTTATATAAAGTCGTAAGTGTATCATATATGATATAATAAAAACGACTATGGTAATTGAATAAGTTAATGACGTTATTTAAATCATTATATAGGAGTTTCAGACACATATGTATGAAATCAGACCTAAGGTAGGGGATTATTTTGTCTCACTTTTATTTTGTGAGACATATGCCTTATTCACCATCTATTTCTTTTGTATGGTGTTTATGATTCCCATGAATGTTTTCGGATTTTTATTATGAAGGATTAGATATGTACATATGCATGTAATTTTCTTTATTTTATGAAATGTATGATTTCATCGATCAAAAATGGTAAAGGATAATTATTCCAATCTCGTTCTTCTCTAAGATTGTTTATTCATAAGTATTTACTGGGTTTATTTTATTTTCCATGTCCATGTTTTATAAAAAAATGTTTTCATAATGTTTATACTACTATTTCATGTATGTTTAATGTTTTGTTTACCTATTTATTACTTTTACTATGTGGTATGGAATTAATCCTTCTTTTCATTACCATATGAGGAACTTCTTGACATTTCTAGCAAACGTATGAGGAGAATGTTTTTTTAACTAATACGACGTGAACAGATTTCAACAATTTCATAATGACTTATTTCCATGAAGATTCTCTAATAAGATTTCATGAATATTTTCAACATAATTATTTTCTTTTAAAATATCATGTCACTTTGAGAAAATAAAATGATTTTAAAGAAGAAAGGATATTTTCCTCAAGAATTAATTTAAAGTGTTTTATCGAAACAATTTTCTTTCGATGATGAAATTATTTAATATGGTTATGATTCAAGTATAATTTCTCTGTTATTTTCATGGATTGATTTTTTGATTAAATTATATCCATTGTTTTATATGGATTATGTTATAATGTGTTGATGTTTAAGAAACCCATTTTATTCATTGGGTTATGTTGTGTAACGTCCCGTCCCAGGGTGCCACTCAACGGGTGCCCTGAACCCTGTTCTCCACGTAACCTCAAGCGCATTTCCCCAAATTCCAGAGGCTACTAACTAGTAGTAAGGGCCTAGGTCTGATAGTGGGGAAACTATGCCCTCATTTTTCAATGTGTAGAGCAGTGGAATGAATATAAAACATACATCAACAGCGGAAGCAGTAAACCATACACAATTGAAATAAACAAAAATAGTGGACATAACCAACAGTATATAAATGATGATGCTACATGTCTCAAGCTCTAAGAAAATAGCCAGAACATGTTATACATCAATGAAGTACAACGAAAGCATAGTACAGCAATACAAAGAAAAATAGCTGGTAGCGGCATCGCAAGACTATGCTCGGCCCCATGCCCTCCTACTCCTTAGCAGCAATCATGTAACTGTATAGGGACCCTTGCCCTTATCCACACCTGCAGCACTGTAATCCGTTTGGGTCGAAAAGCTTGACCCAAACAGGGTGTGATAAATATATCTAAGTAGGAACCCACCAAAGTACCGTTCCCAACTATGTGTAAGCATGCAACAACATGTGGAATCATAAAATGAAATAAACCAAGAAGTACTCAAAAGTAACTAACTTACCAGTTTTATTGAAATTTAATTATTTATTTAATCCATTTAATTTATTATAATTTTGTGCTCAACAACACCATTCCCTTAGGCCAACCAGTATCTTTCCCTCAGGCTAATATAGTGAACCACACCCTCAGGCTATATAGAATCCAACCTGCAGGTATTGCCCTCAGGCATAACCGAAATTGCCCTCAAGAATTCTAATTGTCACCCTCAGGCACAAAAATCAAGCCCTCAGGCATGAAAGGTTTCCCTCAGGAAAAATAGAACGTCTCCCTCAAGATAATACAGTACAGTGCCCACAGGCTAATCACAACAACGCCTTCAGGCTAATACAGTATAGTGCTCACAGGATAATCATAACAATGCCCTCAGGCTAGACAGGTAACTGGGCCATGCCCAACAGGTAAACAAGCAGTAACAAGCAATTATTCTAAAGGAAATTCTACAATTACTACTTTAAAGACATACCCTCGGGTATCCATGCCAAATGACAAAACAGTGGAACGCACCCCCAGGGAGGTTCTGGATCCATGAAACGATCCCAACCATAATTTTAATATCATAATTAAACACCTAATAATTTCTAGGTGTTTTATATATCAAAGACCTCAGCCACACGAAACCCCAAAAGGGTTCGTGGCACAAAAACGCACAAAACACACAGCAGTTGGAAAACTAAACACCAAGCCACCAACGTTATACGCCAATGAGTGTTATACCCGAACGTCGACTCGAGAAACGCCCAAGAACGACATAGTTCTGATGAAGAACAAAACCTACTTAACCCCAAATAACTCTTATTATGTGATGAATTTGTAATAAGAAGTCCCTGAGAAGAGAGGGATTACCCGTGAGGTTCCAACGTGATTGTCCGAAGTGGAATCGGATTCTAGATGAACACCCGGTGGATCTTCAAAGGTCTGGCCCACTCCTTTGTCTCCAAAACGGCTCAAATGCCTCCTCTGCTAAATGAGGAGGCTAATGCCTATTTTAAGCCGAAGAAACAATGTAAACGGTGTGTACTTCCATGTACACGACGTGTACTTCCCAAATTTTAAACTGTTCCTCTATCGGCTTCCCGCCAGCGCAACACTGTTCGCCTGCCGACAAGAGTACACAGCATGTACTCTTGAGTACACGACATGTACTGCCACCCAGCTGGCGGCTGATCCACCTCCTTACAATTTTTGCCTACCGATTGACTACACATCGTGTAAAGGAACACTACATGGCATGTAGTCGGTTACTACAACCTTTTTCGCCGACATAGCTACACGCCCCATGTACTCATCCCTACACGGCCAAAAGTACACGACGTGTGGCAAAAGTACACGGCGTGTACTTCCAAAATTTAGGATTTTCCCCATTTTCCATATTTTATTAAGAAAACATAAGGAAAAGGGAAATGAAGAAGCCCGTACCTCAAAGAGAAGAACTGAGTTCTTACAAACTTCAACCCTTATAGCAATTCGTCCATGAATTGCCCTTCCAAGGGTGGAGAAGATATAGCTGTGAAAAACTCTGGCCATTGAGCACGTACATCGGCCTCCCGCTCTAAGGTCTCGTCCAACACTCGGACATGCTACCATAGCACCCGTACAAGAGGAACTAACTAGCCTTGGGGAGCCTTTATGATCCTGTCAACGATACGAATCAAATGATCCTCAAAGGACGCATCTTCCACCAATTCAACCTCCTCAGGCTGAAAGAAGTGAGATGGGTTTGACCGATAGGGACACAACTGAGATATGTGGAAGACATCGTGCATGGCTCGGTACCACTGCGGTAACCACAACCGATAAGCAACCATCCTGAATCACTCCAAAATCTCAAATGGCCCCACATACTGCGGTGAATGTTTACCCTATCTCCTGATCCGCTTGTGTCCCCACCTCGGCGAAACACATAGAAAAACCTGATCCCTGACAAAGAACTCCAAAGGTCGTCTGCGGTGATCAGCATATGACATATGAAGAGACTGTGTGGTAGCCATATGCTTTTGTATCAACCGGACCTACTCAGAAGTCTCGTGTACAAGACGTGGTCCTAGAAAAGCTGCCTCACCTGCCTCTAACTAGCACAAAGGTGATCGGCACGTCATACCGTATAAAGCCTCATATGGTTCCATCTCAATAGTCTCCTGGAAGCTATTGTTATATGAAAACTCGACTAAGGGGATATGCTTCTACCATGATCCCCCAAAGTCTAGGACGCATGCACACAGCATGTCCTCTAGCACCTATATCGTTTGCTCTGACTATCCATCAGTCTGAGGGTGGTAAGCTGTGCTCAGAAGCACATGTGTACCCAGTGCCCTCTGAAAACTCTGCCAGAAACGAGATGTGAAGCTGGTGTCCCTATCTGAAATGATAGAATGAGGGACCCCATGAATACATATGATCTCTCAGATATAAAGCCTTCCTAGCTCATCCACACCAAAGGTCTCCTTGATCATCATTAAGTGAGGTACCTTCATGAGTTTGTCCACAACAACCCACATGACATCATTTCCACAAGGTGACCACTGCAAAGCAGTCACGAAATCCATCGTGACATCATCACATTTCCACTCCGGAATGGGTAACTGCTGTAATATCCCAGCTGGTCTCTGATGCTCCGCCTTCACCTACTGACTGGTGGAACACCTCGTAACAAAACCAACTACTTCTCTCTTCATACCCATCCACCAGTACTAACTTCTCAAGTCACGGTACATCTTTGTAACCCTGAGATGAATTGCCCAAGCTGATTCCTGAAAATCCCACATCATCCCCTCGTGTATATCCCCTAGAACCCACACTCGTCCATGGAAATGCAAAACCTCTTCATTGCATATCATCCAACCAGGAGGAGGGTCCTCACTTGCCATAGACTCCCGTAGAACTAAGCCTTCTGAATTAGATAGTTGTCTCATCCCCACTCTATCTAGGAGGGTAGAAGTTACACCTAAAGAAGAATGATAAGCCTGCCCCTGACTATAGTGCACCTCTAGATGAATCTTAGAGAACAAATACATGAGCTCCCACTCACCACTGTCCTCTTACACTGCATGTATCTGAGTTTTCCTTCTCAGTGCATCAGCTACTGCATTACCTTTACCAGGTGTATAGGTAAGCTCAAAATCGAAGGACTGTAGGTATTCAACCCACTGCCTTAGATTCAAGTCAAGCTAAGTAAAGATATACTTGAGGATTTTGTGGTCAGTGAAAACCACCAAATTCTCTTCCAATAGATAATTTCTCCATCAGTGCAATGCATGAACAACTGTTTCCAACTCGAGATCATGCGTCAGGTAATTCCTCTCATGTGGCCTCCACTACTGAGACCTGTATGCAACAACTTGATCTCCCTACATCAACACAGATCCCAACCCAATACCTGAAGCATCACAGTAAAATGTATAGCTCTTCCCCTGCTCTGGAAGTATCAGGATCGGTGCTGATGTCAACCTTCCTTTCAGGTCCTGAAAGGATATCTCACAAGTTTCTGACCAAATGAACTTTACACCTTTCTTATTCAGACTTGTAAATGGTGCTGCTAAGCTTGAGAAGTCCTGTATAAAATGCAAGTAGTAACCAGCCATCCCTAAGAAACTCTGTATCTCAAATATGTTCTTAGGCTACTCCCAGGAAACTGCTTCTCTCACCATCTCTCGGCCAACTGAAACTCCTGCCTCTGAGATGATATGACCCAGGAAGTGAATCCAGTCCATCAAAAAGTGGCACTTTGAGAGCTTATCATACATTCGATGCTCTCTCAGTGTACACAATAAGATCTCAAGATGGGTTGCATGGTCGTGTCGAGTGCGAGAGTACACCAAGATGTCATCCACGAATACTACCACAAAAGAATCAAGATATGAATGGAACACATGATTCCTCAGAGCCATGAATACTTCTGGAATGTTTGTGAGTCCAAACGGCATAACCATATACTGATATAGACCATACCTACTCCTGAATTTCGTGAGAGGTATATCAGATGGTCTCACGCGCAGCTGATGATATCTTGATCTCAAATCAATCTTTGAGAACACTCTTGCTCCATGAAGCTAATCAAAAAGATCACCAATCATCGGTAAAGGATATCTATTCCTAACTGTCAGCTGGTTTAGCTTCCGATAATCCACACAATGTATGAAGGTACCATCCGCCTTTTTTGAAAAAATGACCTGCGATCCCCACGAAGAAGTACTAGGTTGGATAATGCGCTTTGCCTGTAACTCCTCTAACTGCCTATTGAGCTCCTGCAACTCCAGCGTGGACATCTTATAATGAGTAATGGACACCGGTGCTTCTCCTGGCACAAGATCAATAGAGAAATCCACCTCACGCTCTGGAGGTAGACCTAAAAATTCATCCGGGAAGACATCCCTGAATCGATCAACCACTAGAGGGAAATGTGTCTGACAAGTCCCCTAGTTATTCGGATATAAGCTCGCAATTTGGGCTATGACTTCACCTTTCCCATGATGCTCTGGTCCAGCTTGACTCGCCTGAACATCCCATTTTCCCTTGTATAGAAACTCTCCACCCTCTAGTGACGTGCAACTCCCCCTGCGATGATAGAAATTCACAATGGCTCGAAAGGGAAACAACAAGTCCCTCTTGAGAATGGCATCATAGCTCATCATCTCTAGGACATAGAGGTTCCTAATGAAGTGACACCCACCAAACTCAATGGGGCACTCCTTTCACTGACGCACACAAGCCGTTCTAGTCCCCAATAGAGTGTCTAGCATCATGATATCAGAAGAAGTAGAAACACAAAGCTCAAGGCTCTCCACAACGTGTACAGATACAAAACTATGCATAGCACATGTATCAAAAAGTACTGATTATAAGATAGAAGCTACTGAAATAGTACCTCTAACTATAGAGGGTCCGGGATCCTGCTCCTGCTGGGTCTGTTGCACTGCATATGTCTGCCCAGTACCGTGGCCCTGTGACACAGCCTGGCTACTCTGAGCTGTCCTGCCATGCTACCTCTGAGATCCTGAAGTCTGGCTACCATGGCCACGACCACCATATCTACCTGCACGCCCTGGCGCATTCCAGTTCCTGGACTGGTAAGAAGCCACTAGTCATGCTCCCGCATGCGGAGTCTGCATAGAACCCCTCTCACTAGCCACTAGTGGATACGCCTTGCAGAAGCATTGTAGATGAACCATCTTGCTGCAAGCTCGGAACTCCAATGGGTATCATAGACAATGCAGTCTCTTGTGCCCCTCTTTACCACACTGGTAGCACCTGACCGGCCCACCCGAAGAAACTGTCTGGCTGGTACTACCACCCTAAGAGAAGTCCATCTTTCTTTTCCTCTTGCCAGTGGAAATAGTACCAGTAACTGGTGTTGAACCACCCTGGCCCACACCACCAGATTCCTATAGGTTCCTCTAAGTAATCAGCACCTTATTTACAATAGCGTAAACAGTAGGCAACCTGAAGACATTCACTATCTCTCAGATTTCATACCAAAGACCATCCTTGAAACGTCTGGCTCTCAACATCTCATCACCCACCAGCATAGGTGCAAAGTGCTAATGCTCGGTGAAACAAGTAGAATAGTCCATCGTCGACATAGCGCCCTGCTGCAGATTCATGATCTCTTGAGCTCTGTCTTCCCTTAGTATCTATGGAAAGAAAAATTCATAGAATACTTCCCAAAAATCCTCCCACGCTATGTCCATGTGATGCTCTGATTGGGTGGTAACATCCCACTACCTCTTGGGGGAATCACGCAACATGTATGTCGTGATATTGACCCTCTGCCCTGGAGGCATCTCAAGATGCTTGAAAATAATCTTCATCGACCCCAGCCAAGACTCCGCAGTCTGTGGTATACCATCCCCTAAAAACGTAGGCAGGCGCAGCTACTGGAAGATACATGTAAGTTCAGTCATAGATGTGGTAGCCTGCAGTGCTCACTGAATGGTCTGCATGAACCACATAAAGCCTTCACGGAACTGCGCCTTTGTGCCCATGTTCGGTATAGCAGCTAGTGCCGCATCTGGATCCGGTGGAGGATCAACTGGTAGCCCATGGCCTACCATCTCCGAAGTAAAGTCGTTGCCGCTCTCCTGGCGAACAACATGCGGTTTTCTAGGCGGCATGACACTACAAGGTCAAAATCATGCCATAGATTCAAGATTATTTAGGTTGAAGTGAAGAAACCACAAAGTGAACAAGAGGAAGAGGGAATCTCTAAATTTACAAAACAAGACTACACGACATGTATACTGACTACACGACATGTACTTGACTTCTCTTCCCCTGCCCGGGACATTCGACACGGATAAGCCAGACGACTCCTGTTAAAAAAAACTACATGGTGTGTATATATCTACACAACATGTATGGTGTTATTTTCCAACTGCTCGTGTTGTTTTTGACATGACCGACTACCGGGCTTGAAACTACATGGCATGTTACACCCGCAAACGGCGTGTACTCCACATCCATTTCCCAGCCACACCATTAAGTCCACACGGTCTATCCTCATACAAGACTACACGGCGTGTCCTCAAAGGTACACAGTGTGTTCAAGGAATGGTGACATCGACCCGTGTTGTTAGTTACACGGCTGAGTCCCCAGGTCACACTACACAGCGTGTTCATAATTGACATGGTTTGTTCTGTAATGAATTTCACCGACCTATGTTGTTAGTGCTATGGCCGCACTCCAGGTAAAAACTACACAGCATGTTTTTCCCAAGCCCTTCCCTACCCCGTGTCGCCACCCACACGATTTGTGACACGGAAAGAGACTAGATGACATGTACTCAGAGTACACGGTGTGTACTTAAAAAGTTCATTTTTCTTCTCGAACGGAAGGCCATACATGGCTTGTGTAAAAATACTACACGGCGTGTATACTGGTTTTCTAGATAGTATGCCTCTGAAACATCGCCGAAACCCAGAAGAAACTGAAAAACAACACCTAAGTGTCAAATTTCGACCCATGAGGGCCCATACTCCCCACGAATCAAAGTTTGACATCTTATCTATTTTATAACATAATAAACAGTCAATGATCCACCAAATTCTAGTCAATGGGGGCCCATACTCTCCAAAATCCAAAGTTTGGCATCCATTATATGAACAGCTCACACAAAAATTACCCTATCAAAGAGAAAGTATTTTATTAGTTAAACTATCACAACAGCATGCTTTTCTAGCACAACAACTATCACAACAACATGTAATTTTCTAATGCACCTACATGTCATGGAAAATATGCGTGGCATGTGATTCTAGCATGTTCCTAAATGATGCATGTGATGACATACCCCCATCTCATCAGGTTGCAACTAAATAGAACCCACTGATAAAAGATAAACAGCACAATACAAGAGTGTCACCCAACGGTGAAATCATATCAACTGTAATGTTTGAAAAATCAGAAAATTGAAAAATATGAGGTAGACCGGATTTTCCCTGTATGTGGGTTAGCTACACCCAGGCATAGATTATTACCAACTATAGTTCGTCCTATCCCTGACTAAGGATCCAAATGTTAAGTCAATGAAAATAACCCCTCTGATACCACTTTGTAATGTCCTGGCCCTGGGTGCCACTGAACAAGTGCCCCGAACTCGGTTCTCCACATGACCTCAAGAGCATTTCCCCAAATTCCAGAGGGTGCTGACTAGCAACAAGGTCCCAAGTCTAATAGTGGGAAAACTATGCCCTCATTTGTCAAAGTGTAGTGGAGTGGAATGAAAATAAAACATACATCTATAGAGGAAGCTGTAAACCATACACAACTAAAATAAAAAAGAACAGTGGATAACACCAATAGTATATAAATGATGATGCTACATGTCTCAAGTTATAAGAAAACATCCAGAACATGTTATAAGTCAATGAAATACAAAAAAAGCAGAGTACAACAATACAATGCAAAATAGGTGGCAGAGGCATCACGAGACTAGGCTCGGTCCCATTTCCTCATACTCCTCAACAACAATCATGTACCTATATAGATACCCTTTCCCTTATCCACACCTGCAGCAACGTAATGTGTTTGGGACTAAAAGAATGACCCAAACAGGGTGTGAGAAATATATCTCAGTAGGCACCGACCAAAGGCCTGTGCTCAACTGTGTGTAAGCATGCAACAATAGTGTGCAATAGTAAAATACAATAAACCAAGCAGTACTCAAAAGTAACTAACTTACCAGTTATATTTACATTTAATTATTTATTTAATCAATTTAATTTAGTATCATTTTGTGCTCAATAACACCAAGCCCTCAGTCCAACCAGTATCTTTCCCTCAGGCTAATATAGTGAACCACACCCTCAGTCTATTCAGAATCCAACCCGTAGGTATTGTCCTCAGGCGTAAATGAAATTTACCTCAGGAGTAGGAATTGTCGCCGTCAGGCACAGAATTCAAGCCCTCAGGAACGAAAGTTTTCCCTAAGGAGAAATAGGACATCGCCCTCGGGCTAATACAGTACAGTGCCCACAAGCTAATCACAACAACGCCCTCAGGCTAATACAGTATAGTGCCCACAGGCTAATCAAAACAATGCCCTCAGGCTAAACAGGTAAATAGGCCATGCCCCACTTGTAAATAAGCAGTAACAAGAAATTCCACTCATGTAAATTCTAGAATTACTACTTTAAAAGCATAACCTCAGGTATCCCGGCCAAATGGATAGACAGTGGAACACAACCCTGGGGTGGTTCCAGATCCAAGAAAAAATCCCAACCATCATTTTAATATCATAATTAAATACCTAATCAATTATAGGTGTTTAATATAACAACGAACTCATCCACACGACACCCCAAAATTGGTTCGTGGCACAAAAACGCACAAAACATACAGTTGTTGGAAAACTAAAAACCAAGCCACCTTCCTTATACGACAAAGAGGGTAACACCCAAATGGCGACTCCAAAAACACCCAAGAATGGTGTAGATCTGACGAAGAACAAAACCCACTTAACCTCAAATAACTCTTATCAGGAGAAGAATTTGTAAGAAGTAGTCCAGGAGAAGAGAGGGCATACCCATGCGGTTCCAACGTGATCGTCCGAAGCGGAATCAGATTCCAGACGAACACCCAGTGGATCTTCAGAGGACTATCCTCTTCCATTGGCTCCAAAACAGCTCAAATTCCTCCTTTGCCAAATGAGGAGGCTACTTCCTATTTTAAGTTGACAAAAAAAAGTAGACGGTGTGTACTTCCGATTACACGACGTGTACTTCCCAAATTTTAAACTGTTCCTCTGGCAGCTTCCCGCCAACGTGGCACGGTTCACCTGTCGACAAGAATACATGGCATGTACTCCTGAGTACACAGCGTGTACTGCTGCCCAGCTAGCGGTTTCTCCACCGCCTTACTATATTGGCATGCCGAATGTCTACATGGTTTGTAAAGGAACACTACACTGTGTGTAGTCGGTTCCAACACCCTTTGTCGCCGACATGGCTACACACCCCGTCTACTCATCCCTACATGGCTAGAAGTACCCAACGTGAGGAAAAAGTACATGGCGTGTACATCCAAAATTTAGGATTTTCCCCATTTTCCATATTTTATTAAAAAACATAAGGAAAATAGAAAAAAAGAAGCCCGTACCTCAAAGTGAAGAACTGGGTTCTTACATTATGAATGATTTATGTTTATTTTGTGGTACAGGAAAGAATGATTTAATTATGAGATGGGTGGGACATATATATCCCTCCAATACATTTGGTAATGATTTATATCTCATGATATAAACATGTTAGTAATATAATGTAAATATGGTTTAGTAATACATGGCTGGAATGGAAGGTAAACCCTGTTTAGTAAGGGACTTTTTCCGCTATAATGGTCTTGGCAGCAATGCCTTGGCTACTATGGAAAACATATCATATGCTTACTGGTTTTCTATAATTACATGTTTTATACCCATGCTATTTTATCAAGATTAATGTTTCTTTATGACCTATGTCTTACGTAATACCTAGATTTATTTCACGACTCAATATTTTGATGTTTAAACTTAATGTTCATGTTCTTATGTTCAAATGTGTATGGTTTGTTTTATTTTATCCATGCTTACCCCTACTAAGCATTGAAGCTCCCCCTTTATGTATTTTCGTTTCCCCAAGATTTAAAGAAGGGTTTTATGTAACAAAAAGGGGAAGATCTTTATGGGAGATGTTGTAGATCTTTCACTATGATTAGAAGAATATGATTCGAGTTTCCAAAGACACTAATCTAATATGGTCATTGGGTGTCTGTTTTTGTAAGGTATTAATTATACCGAAAATGTAATGTAATATTAATGTACATCAAGCTTGGGTCTCTACATTTTGTGATACATCTAATTTCATTATATCATTAAGAGATTCTATGATAATGGAAAAGTGACATCAATACGTGGTTATGTAAATATAATGAAGAACAAGGCTAAAGGTATATTGAATGAGAGGAAATATTCAAAGAAGATCTCAATGATGAGTTTAGAGGACAATAGATAAATCTTGGGAATCAGTATAAGGGTCCCACTATGGGGTGGCATGGATAAGGTTTTCAAGATAATTATTAAACTTGAGGGATGCTAGTTTAAATAAACCCTCAGTATGTAGATTCTATGAGAATTCTAGCACCATAAATTAAAATAGAATATATACTGGGTATTTTAGGATATTAATCCTCAAGAATTTATAGGGATAACTTCTTCATTATATTAAATTTATTCAAAAGGAATAAATACTGGTCTAATAACATCACCCAACCTAAAAAAAGATTAATATTTAATTGTGACACATTTTATATCCTTTTTTATTGTTCATTTCATAATCTCCATTCTATACTAATAATGGAAGATAATATTAATATATGAACTTTCATGAACTGACTATCAATCTTTATTTAATGGAAATTAATCATAAAAAGAAATAGACCATTGATTTACCGCTCCACCTCTCAGTGATATCCCAAGATAAAGAAACGACAATTTTAATGAGCTCCCCATGTTACATCTTAAATACCCTAAATGTTTTTTATATTCATGATTTATAGTTTTAAATCAGTCAATAGTATATGATTTAACATCTTTAAATAAAATAATTACTCAAGATGAAATAGCTAAATTCTTCAATATAAGGTTATTAAAGGCCTCAAGGTATGTGATAAAATTATATTGGTAATTTTCCCTCATGTAAGGGATCCTCTTACATCTTATATGAATAATATAATTCTTAAAGATGGTGGGAAAAAGGAGTAACATACATTCATCCTTATATAAAAGAATTATATATGGTCATGGGACATAAAACCACTAAGGAGATGTGGAAAAGGAATGAAGACACCAATATATTGAATTATAGGTAATGGTATGATGATATTAAGAAACCACCTGGTGAGACTTTAATTATCAAACCCCCCAGTTCATTTAGAGAGTATGAAGTAGAACTGGCTTCAGGAATAAATTAGAAGCGTCAACTATTTTGAAAAATATAACTAGAAACATCCCTAAAATATTTTATCCATATATAATTTCAATAGAGTAAATAAATTCTATCTACTGAGGAGTTATAAAATACTCTTCTCAATTATGATATGATATAATCATTCGTGTTCACTGTAAATAACAATTAAGGAAGGCAATTTAAATTGAAGAATATATTTTTGATAAAAGAAAAAACACTTTTAGAATCATATTATTAAGGTGATATAGGATATAACATAATCATGCCTATTTTTCGAAAAAACACTAGAGGAGGAAGTAGAAATTGTAAATATTGGATCCCACATAAGTTATTTAATTTTTAAGTTAGTGTTCACATTCTGATGAGATTCCCCAAAAATGAATACGATGAAACTAATAGTGAGGTGAAAGATAAATACCAAACTAGAAGGAATATTTTATTATTAATATAAGTTTACCATTTAATGAAATTTCCCTCCAAGTATTTTAGGTGGAATATAATTTGTAGATAACACAGTGAAGACTAATCATACCCAAGTGATTTAAAATATTTTTCCTCTAAAAATTACTAGGAATTCATTTAATAGTTTGCAAACCATAAAAACATATCAAGTAGTGAAGATGAGGAAGAATATTTCTATTATTTCTATATGTTAATGTCAGTACAAGTTCATTTCCTGGGTAAAACAGTATAGTCACAATGAAAATTATAAAGTCTTGATAAAGAAAGGATAATAGTGGATAAGGATATAGAGAATAATGATCCAATAAAAGAGTCCAAATAAATAAGGTTATGCTTTTAGATAAAAAAGATGTTGAATGACCTTAATAAATATATGGCTACAAAAAATGAATAAATTATTTAGTATCAACTTCAATTCCTTAAATATGAATACACATTATAGAACATTATATAAGAATATGTTTGTGTTGTATAGATTTATAATAAAACATATATGGATATATAGAAAACCATCCACACAATGAATGTAAAAATATTGTTGAAATCCTCACATGATGGTGATTCTATTAATTTTGGTTGAATAGATTCTAAAATCCAATCTAATTTTGTTGAATAAGCTAAATGATATTAAAATAATTCAACGTTAATTAAGTAATTTAAATAAATACTGAGAAAAAAATACCCCTTGAAGAATTCATAATAAGTTCTATAATATTACTTTGTTGAAAGAATAATAACATACATAAAGAGAAAAATTAAAGGGATATTATTGGGATTTAGGAATATTTTGACATACAACACATGAAAATAGATGTAAAAACTTATTTCCAAGAAACTATTATGAATCAAGGGGAGATGACATAAGAAAAAATGAGATGCTATTTTAATAAGAAGTACACTTAAAAGGGAAATGGATGAAAATGGTGACACAGCTAGATTGATCTCATTGACTGCTAAAAATGAAAAAAATGGGTAAAATTCCAAGTGAAAAATTGTACTAAATAATTTGAGAAGTTTATAGATGCACAAAATAATTCTTATGAGGATGTAAAACAATTAATTCCTAAAAATTTGAGAGAACATATCAATAATACAGACTTAAAGGAACAATAAAAGTTATGAGAAATGTGTGGTTTTTTTGGCATGGTTTGAAATATTGTGTGAAAATCTTACAATATCATGGAGATTTTAGAGGAAATAGATTGAATAAAAATAAAATGATTATTCCTTGCTAATTAAATAAAAACTATATAAATATAAGAAATTTTTTATGACATACTGATGATAAATAATCCTATTATAGCTGAAAATATTATGAATAGTGTATATTGTTAGAGAAAATAATTTCCCATGTTCATAAAAACTCTAAAACCAAGTGTTTCTTGTCCGGAATAAAAAAGTTCCAACTATATTATTTAATATTGTTTTTGTTGTCCAAACATGAAGGGAATTGAAGGAAAGGTGGTTTCTGGTCATTTCCTCACAAAATGTCGCATCATATTCTTGGTGTTTTACTTATACAAATAATTAAGAGATACTAAACTATTTAATGGGGATGAAAACAAGAAGAAAATATAAAAAAAAATATCAATGGCTATGTGAATCTATTTATTATGGAAAAAATATACATAACCCCATGAAATATAGAAACTGAGGTAATCTATTAACACAAAAATTGGTTATCCATGATTATATCAAACATTTTATAAAGTTTGAGATTCAATTAATGAAATAATGAGATAATGGGGGAGTTTCTTTCTTTGTATATAATATTTCAGAAATTTATTTTTAGACATGTGTATGATACAATGCATTAATTTTTTTGGAAAACTGAATAAAAACCATTAAATATATAATCTTTAGAATATTATCACATGTGAGTTTCTTATGGATTGATTTTATGTCTATGTTATGATGACATATTTTTATATATCGGGTTCTCTAATATGGACTTATAGTGATTACATGACAACTCATTCCTAAGAGTTATATGTGGTATAATACTTCTATAAAAATTTGAAATTGGTTGGAATAAATATCCAATAGGTAAGGAGAATATTTGAATATGGAAGACCCTTATATCTAAAGGATAATAAATAATGAGTGAGTTAGATTATTCTCCTGGTTTATGATTTCCTTCAATATCAATAACGATGATTAAACGAGGAATCAATTTTTTAATAAATTTATTAGAGTGTTTGGAAGCAAACTAAAAGGGGGTTGTTGATGTTTCCATAAAAGTAACTGTTTTCATGATAATAGTTGAAGGTTTTAATACTTTTTTTCTATGGTGGTAAAATAATATATCTAAAAATAAATTAATTTTTCATTCATGAATAAACCATTTTTAGAAGTTCAAGAAAAAGTGGAAATTATAGAACACTGTCTAAAAGTATATTTCTATGTAATGATATGATTGAAATGGATTGAAACATATTAGAATGGAGGATGAGTCTATTTAGCTCAAGTATAGAATTCATTAGATTTATATATGTTGTTTGTATCCTAAATAGATATTTATAATAAATATTTATGATGTTTTAAAATTATAGTAACATAAAAAAGTTGATTTAGTCAATGTATATAATGAAGGATAATTAAATCCATATATTATATTGACATTGGTGGTTTCAGATTATATAGTATAATGTACCTGCATATCCCAATCCTACTATATATTCGAATTCATGACTCACATATGAGTATGGGACAAAATAAGAGAAAAATAATAATTTATTTATTAATTATTGAAAACCCCTTATATTAAAATTGAAATTTATATATGAGAAAGTTGTATATGTATAGGTGAAAACTATAGGTTTCAAAATTTCTTTGTGTAAGGAGAATTAAATTTGATGATGTAATGTTTTCCTTCATGGATCAGAATATCATGATCAAAAAAAGAATCATGACCCAAAACCTTTTTTAATAATGTACAATATCTATAGGATATGATAAATGAGATGCATCCCACCCCATAAATAGGATGATAAATTTGAATATGAAATATGAATCTATTCTTAGCAGTATTTTAAAGGATTTTAAAAAAGAAGATATCAAGGAACATTATAAATAAAGAAAAAACAGAGTCATCGAGAGATTTAAATTATTACTTAATTGATAAAGTAATGAGTTCCAATAATATGAAATGATAATAATCTACATCTTACATAATGAATTTTTCATATTTCTTATATGGAATATATTATTCAAATTATTATTTTAAGATTGTAAATATATTTTACTAATGATGAAAAAAGTAGAATAGAATGTTTTTAATCAAAATAAGTTGTTGGATGGTGAGATACAACCAGATACACACTTTATCAAAGAGATAAGAATAGTGAGATAACTGCATTAAAGATACCCTATAACAAATAGTTAGGAGATTAAGGATGACACCAATGTAGTTGGGTTGAAGTTAATGATAATATAAGAAGTAAGAACTCTTTTCTGCTACCATTGATTTCATTATTTCAACAAGAGGACCATTGGTCTAGCTGAACAAATCCCCACGTGGAAGATGGGTAGAAATGATAATGAATAAGAGAATATATATATATAAAATAAACGTGGAGATATAATATGATCAATAAAATTTGGAGTGTAGATTAATCCTGAAGAAAATTTTTGGGTAGTATATCGATCCCACAAAACAGTAGAGAGTAGTACATTTTTTAGATATTGATTCAAAATGTATGATTGTATTATAAAAAAACCAACTGGGTTGTTGTTTTTGTGAATTTTTTAAGATAACAAATGTTGGGAAGTTATTTCTTTGGAATTATTAGAGATTAAATATTTATATTATCATGATATATATTTCTCATTTTATTGATGTGATTTATTGTAGACAATACAGGTCACGGACCATCACCCAAACATGGAAAGAAGTGGTATTTTGATGATAGACATAATATATCCTTATATATATAATTAAATGACTTTTATTTTCCATATATTATTCTTGGATATTATAAAGATTATTTTCATGACTATGTGCGGAGACAGTGTCTGATTCTGAGGTCCGGTGTTCTCGAGATAAATGTTTGAAATATATTAAATACATTAAATAAGAGTTTCATAATGATTTCATAAATAAATTGAATACATCATAAATGGGGGCCCAAATCAAAAATATTTTGTAAACATTGAGTTTAGATTGTGGTTTTTATATAAGGCATGCCATAATCTATTTCAATGTGTGGAATATCTGAAATAGTCTTCAAGGAAGAATCATTAATGAAATAATTTAATAAAATGATTAGGTTTAATTTATTTGATTTAACTACCTACTTCCTCTATAAATATTTGGATACTGAGTTTATCATTGGGGTTTCCACTAAACCCTAGAGGCCGAGAGGCCATTGGTGTATAGAATTATTGGAAACCAATGAAAAATTTATAGTAGATCATGGATCGTGTCACCATCGCAATTTACAGATCATATTAACGATAACAATGAAGAACTGTTCATCCTCAATGGTTGATCCAAAATCCATATAGTTTATGGATTTTCATATTATATATCAATTTTTATCCATGATAAACATAGATCAATTCAATGAATTGAATAGATACACACTTCGTCAGAATATTTTAAATAATTGAATTTTGTTTTGTTTTTTATTTTAATTATCATTTTTAATCTTTTTATAAAAAAAATTATTGATCATGTATGAAAAATTTATAAGGTACAATCCTCACAATTTTATTATTAATGGTTTTCTTCCTTCATTATTTTCAGTTTCATCATGAGTGTATTTTACCATGTTTTGAAGAATACTTGGTACACAGTGGTTGAGAAAACATTATTCAACACAATAGATTGATATTTTTTGTGTTGTTTGGGATCAATGATGTGGTGGAGCTGTGATGATAGTGGTAGTCTATTATAGGTGGATGAGAATTAATTTGTTGTATCCATTCAAACTGGTATCGATGAGGTGTCTATGAATGGAACGATGTTGAATTTTAGGAGTGCATTAGAATCCTAGACCATGATCTCTAGTAACTAAATGATCAAAGGACCCAAGAACAATAGGTTTCTCTAATGGAAGCATCATTGGTGATGTGTAGGACAATGTAGTGGAAAATTAAATAGATCTCTAAAATCATGATCAACCTAGCATGTAATTTGGGATAACACACCATGGGGGACCCATAGATATGGTTCAAGGCTTTTATTTGGAACTAAGTATCAGATGTTGTGTTCAATGGCCATAATACATGTGGGACCTCCCTTGGTGGCTCTGTATGTAATTTAGAAAGTACACACCCATTGATAGAAGTGCACAGTCAGTGGAACACCATTTACATGAACACCGACATGGATAGATGCACACGACCTGGTACAAGGGTATGGCCAGCAGTATATAAAAAACTATAAGACGACATGATAAGGGAGGATGGTGACTTCTACACATGGTATTATTCTCTCACAAGATATTTATTTTCAGGATTACATGTCATGTGAGGTTTTACCACATAGCCAGTGCTAGGGATAGCTGGACATGCGGTATACCCCTACCGCACACCATGTACCCCCTTTAACAGTGTTTTTATCCCTTAATTTATTTTGTATTGACAAGTCTTGATTGATTTTTTCCTTGGTCCATTCCTTCAAGGGTATAGTGAGACTACAAATCTACATCATATGATTATGATCCCCTCTAGAGGATCAGTATCATATAGAGATCATGATGTCACTCTATAAGACTACAGAATGGACCTTTTTTTATATATATCCAAGGTGGGGTTTGATGAATCTATGTGAAATCCTAGATTAAGGAACATATCCTCAATATATGAGGCCATATTGTTAGGGTTCATGTTATCATTGTAATGTGATCCACTACATTCCGTGTTGATCCAGATTGGGTTAGTAGTGTCTCCCAATGGTTCAAGGCTTGGCCCTCTATCTAACTATTAGAGTCTTCTAAGACCAGAGATATTTCTTGGGTGGGGACCAGTGATATATAACTATTAGATGAGATTCACTGATGATGGATAGGCACGTATGTTTGATTTTACTAGAATGGCTATTTCTTCAAGCTGATTCTTGTGGATTAAAGATGGTTTTGACCTCTTGGTGGTAAGGTGTTCTTAATCAGTATATCTAGGTGTCCATACTATTCATTGATTATTATATATTTTACTAACATGACTATAGTTGATGTTTTTATTTATTGTTTTTGTGTGTCCTACTGGGTATTGTTATACTCATGCATTCATGGGCTCTTCCCACACAAGTCCTGTCTTATAAAGATGACGACCCATTTAATGGTGCGTTAAGAGGATAGAAATTTTTTCACAACCCCCTCCCCAGAAAGTGTACCCCTCCTAGGATGGCAATATGAGAAAGGATATAGCGACCCTCTAGTCTTTCCTCTAGTAGGCCCCAGGTTGGAGACTAACACCGAGGGTATAGTAACACACAAATGGGAGGTGTTACCCTCTAAGAGAACGCATGAAAAGAGAGAAATAACATTGACACCAACCAACTCCAACTTAGAAAACAATATAAAATAAATTTCAAATACACATATGTGATATCATGAAAAAATACTACAACTGAAAGGGTAAAACTATATGTACCTAAGCAATGAAAAAACAGCAGCAACCACAAGTTCTAACAACACCCACAACCCCAAGCTAGAAGAAACCATCTTAAACTCTAACATTCTCCATGTGACCTGAAAAAAACAACATAACTATACACAGGGTGAGTATAACAGTATACATAGTAGAATCCTCCTCGGAGCATGTATTGAAGAAGTAAATAAAGCCTGATAAATAACAGGGAACAATAAGTGAAACAAACTCATCACTTAAATAGTTATACTATGTTTCTATCCTCTCCATGGATACTCTCCCCAAGTATCAAAGACAATAGTATATAAAATAATAAAAAATATCATGGGTACCCCGCTACTGCTTCCCCCCTGGTTTGCTGTGTTTCTCCAATGTTGCATGTCCTAAGACTCTCCCTCCAAGAATTATTTCCTACAAACCCCTAGGTGAAGCACCACAACGTACACCTTGTGCAAAAGTACCACTATGTTCACACATGAAATGTAACTAGGTAGTTTATCAAAGTGACCCCATCTCTCATAACATGAATCATATATCAGACAATATACCTTAAGCGATTAGAGCCTAGACATCGAGTAAGGATCCTCAAGCCATCACAACTTATACATGTTACACCAATAGTATTCCATAGGAAACAATATCCAAATTATGATTGTGTGAATAACTATAATACATTATATCCCTCCACACAAATATATGGGGTATACTAATGGATGTGCCTACCCGCACAAGTATGTACCAAGAGATGAGAGCGGGGCCAAATTGGGTAGTCATCCATCCATCCTCCCACAAGAATGTTAGGCAAAACACCCCCCATGGATCAGAATCCCCAACCTGTTAGTTTATCTAACTAATGGGGTGGAGTAGCATATAGAAATAAAAAAACTGTGGAATATAATATTGCTCATAACCACCCTATGGGAGTAACCTTGTTTTAGAATCGACTACATCTAATATCTCTCAGACTCCCAACTTCCACTTCTAAGACTATGTATCCTATAAGAACACAACTATTTAAAGACATTGATTAAATTCCATCATTCATTTTTTATCACATTCACTTTACTTTCATTAATACTTCAAACATTAATTAACTATTAACAAAAAATCCATAATATATTTCATTAGCATCACACCCAAATAACACTATTCCATTAAATTACTACCGCAACATTGTGTCCCAAAAAACTCCAACCTCATGGGTTAACGTCATTTATTCAATCATTTATTTAAATCATTATTAACTTCCCTTGCTCACATTAATTCTAGAAAAACATTCCAAGATACAAAAGAAAAGGGGCTCAACACTGTGAGGAGGTGAAATACATGTTGATTATTTTCCACCTATAGATAGAGTGTAGAACTATCCTCCATTGGGAAGCAAAAAACCAAAATCACGTGGCATACCCCACACGTCATCTCCCCTTTTGGATGGAGGTTAAGAAAACCAAATGCCTTGAGAAGTGTCGAAATTAAAGAAGATAAACAACCAAAAAGAATCTGCAACCATCCAAACATTCAAATCCAAGCTATTTCATCAAACTTTGTGTCCTCCCCGACACCCACATGCATAAGCCGATGCATCTCAACAATCTAGGCATCAACTGCTACCACAACCAATAAGTCTCCTTGTCCCCACATATCATAACAACTTTCCAGGCACACATCACAACACCAGTAGTAGGAAAACAAACATCATATCAATTCAGATCTTCTCCCTTAAACAAGGAATCCAGCCTTCAAACACAATGTGATCTCATAGCTCCAAGCATAAGGATATTGGCCTTTACAAGCAAGATGGTAACTCAAAACCCTACGAGGGACTATCCTTTTATCAAATATCCAGTTCATTAATCCATCTATAATTAACTACTCTATTATTTTTAGGTTCCAACTATAAGTTACCTAAACATTAAGCTATCACAAATTGATTAAACATGACTACTGTATCAATTTTATTAACATCAAATTAAATCAACAACTAACAAATTCATTTACATGACTCTTTATTTTTAGCTAAAAATTTATTAATTAATTCTACCTTTATGTCCATTACCGATTTTCATCAATAACGAAAAGATAAAAAAATAAAGCATAGATATCATACTATATATAAAAACAAAAGGCAATAACATATGATCAATATCAATTTATTTATCCGGTTCAAATATTTAATATTTCAATTCCATTGTGATCCAGTGTGCTAAAAAATTACAAATCTACATCTGCACATAAGAGAATATACAAGAAACACACCCCCTACCAAAAAAGGTTCCTGATGCTCTTTGAACAGACTGATGAAACAGATCATGATCACCTCTCTTGGAGGACTGCATCCACTCGAGGATGTAGAGACAACACAACACTATCCAACACAAAAGAAAATATTATTAGGAAAATGGAGATAGAATTCCATAAATGGTAAAGGAGAAATAGAATAAGAACCCAAAATAATGATTATATATCATACCTTCTATCAAAGATTGATCGATACTTCTTGGTTGTACCAAAAGTAGAGCATGCACTTGTAGTAATAAGAAAATCAAGGGCAACCAAACCAAGAAGAAAAGATTTATTTCACAACTATTATGGGTAGGAATGAAATGTTCAAGAAACACATAGTAGAAAACAAAGAGGAAGAACATGGGAGGAAGTTATCTCGTCCCTTTAGAAGATTTAACAAAGTAGTGTTTTATGAAGCACTGGATTTTCCATTAAAAGTTGATTGCATTGAACCACACTATTTGAGCATGTAAAAGAATCCCAGGCATTATAAAAATTAATATAAGAGTCATGGAATTTGAATAATCCTTAGAGTATCTAAAACAAGGCTTTAAATTCATTTTACTTTAAAGGAAACATCACAGGGGACAAACTGTAAGAAGTTGTTAACACTATACTGCAAACTAGAAATTTGGAAAAGGAAATAGAGGCTACTATTGAAAGGATGGTGTTCTAGAAACATTGTTCTGCAACTTGAAATTTGGAAAAGTGTTGTGAATAAGTCACCTCGACCTCCCAAAACACCTCAAACACCGTATTTCAGCAGTGTAATGGACTGAAGCAGTCCAAGCCATTGAATTAGATACTTCTCAAAACATTCTTGCCCTCTAGGATTAAAAAATAACATAAAAGAAAAGAGGGGTCCGAACAACCACTCGTAAGACACCTCGCTGGGGAAAACCACCTTGAGTTGTTAAAAATCTGGAACAAAACCTTGATATCCCTGAACATGGGAACAAACATTCCATATCTAAAAAAATCTATAAAAACATCACAATAAAGGTATAGAATTGAAATCGTTAAATAAAAACTCAACACAACAACATAAAATAGTTATGTGTACTAAAAATGGATCTGGGACTCCTTATCCTATGTACTCTCACCGACACCTTTATGTTTCTACATGACATGGACCAATTGAATTGAATCCCCACACCACACCATCTCCTTGCTTTCCTGGATCTCTACCAGCCACTCTATGATGGTCACATCATTGTCAACATCGATATCAGTCCAATCGATGATTTGTAAGTCTCCATGAAGATAACGATAGAGTTTTGATAAATGGGATACATCATGTATCTGACTCATCTGCTGGGGAATTTCTATCTGAAAAGCCATGACTCCAACATGAGCCAAAACCCCTAAAGAACCAACAAACATGGGAGAAAGCCTACCGCCGTGGCTGAACCATTACTGCCCACGAAGGGTATTCACCTTCAAAACTCATGATTCCCAACATCAAACTATATGGCTCTCCTAATTTTATTGGAATATTATTTCATTCGATCCAGTCCTTCTTTCAACCTCTGAAAAATCACCTGAGACATCTCTATTTTATTTTTCACTTGTTCCAGTCTGAGAATTGATGACTCACTAACCCCAGTCCAGCGCAATAGAGAATGGAAAGGTCAGCCATACAAGGTTTCAAATGGTTCCATACAAATGGTGGAGTGAAAACTATTGTATTAAAAAAAATTCACTAAGGGTAACTGCCTCATCCATGAACCTCCAAAATCTAAGACTCAAGATCACAACAAGTCTTTAAGAGTCTTGATAGTTTTCTCTGTCTGATCAAATGTCTACAGATGAGAAGATGTGAAAAGGCATAGCTGAGAACCAAAAGCAATGCTGGATAACTCATCAAACCCTGGAGGTAAAATGAGGGTCTTGATCAAAATTGATCATCCATGGGACTCCATTAAGTATCACAACCTCCTCAGGATATTTCCTTGAAAAACTTCCACTGAGTATGATTCCTTGATTGCTATAGAGTGAGTTGATTCTGTTAAATGATCCACTACCACCCAAATAGTGTCATTTTCTCCATGATATCAAGGTAAACAAGTAACAATGACCATTGAGATGTCCCCACGCTTCTACTATGGAACATCTAACAGTTGGAGAAGGCCACCAGGAACACAATGTTAGGCTTTCACCTTCTGGAAGACCAAACACCGAGACACAATCTCTGCAACTGCATGTTTTAGCCCAGGCCACCAAAATAGACTCTTCAAGGCACGATACATCTTTGTCATGACCGGATGCACCGCTAAAGGTGAACTATGGAACTCTTAGAGAACATTCTCACACATCTCCAAGGTAACAAATAGCCTTATATGATACAACATTTGATGTTTTTCTTCCTCAGACCAACTATTTGGGGACTTTCCCAAACAAATCAGTCTCCCCAAACCTCCACATCATGAATCCCCAATAAGTAATCTTTCACCTCATGTACTATAGATGAATACCCCATTAACTAAAAAAACAACGTTTTCTACCAACATCTCCCATATCGAGATGTAATGTGAAAATTTCTTCCACAACTCTCCTGGTATCACTAAATTCATGCACTACATCACTACGTGACTTAATGCTCATCGCATTAGCTACAAAATTCCCCTTTCAAAGGGTATACGATATTTCAAAGTTGTATTCCTAGAATAACTCCATCCACCGACGTTGTGGTAAGTTCATGTTAGGCTTCGAGAAAACATAACTCAGACACTTATGATTGGTGAAAACCAAAAAGTTCTCGCTAATGAGGTAATGTCTCAACAACATCAAAGAAAACACAGTGGTTACCAACTCATGATCATGGGTGGCATAGCTATGTTCATGGGGACACAACTTCCAAGACCCATAAGAAACAACTGATCTATGTTGCATCAGAACACAACCTAACCCCATATGTGAAGCATCACATAAAACATCAACCTGAACCCCCTCTACTAAAATACAAAGAACTAGAGAACTTCCTAACATATCATTTAGATACTCAAAAACTTCTGGACACTAATCAGTCCACATGAACACATGATCCTTCTAGGTCGGTGCTTTTAGAGGAGTCGCAACACGAGAGAAATAGGCTACAAACCTCATATTGTATCCTTCAAGACCAAAGAAACATCACACCTCTACCATTGTCTTAGGGGATTTGAAAGAACAAACATTTTCAATCTTCAATGGATCCATAGATACTCCCAGCTAGGTCAAATAATTCTTCATGAAATGGACTTCTCAAGCCCAAAACACACACTTTGACAACCTCCTAAGATGTTGTTGTCGACGAAGAACTCTACAAATTGTGTGTATATGCTTTACATGCTCCTCCTCAGACATTGATTATACAAGGATTTCATCGATGAAAACCACCACAAATTAATCCCGGAACTCATGGAACATAGCGTTCATCAATCCCATGAACACAGCTGGAGCATTCGTCACACCAAAAGGCATTACAACAAAATTGTAATGTCCATGATGACAACAAAAAGTAGTCTTCGAGGTATACTAATCCTTCACATGCATTTGATGCTATCCAGACTACAAGTTGATGTTTGATAACCTTCCTTCACACTTCAGTTAATCGAATAAATCTTCTATCCATAGAAGATGATAGCGATTCTTCATTGTCACTTTGTTTAATCGACGATAATCGATTCAAAACCGCAAACTGTCGTCAGCCGTCTTCACGAACAAAACTAGTGCACCCCAGGGTGACAAACTCAGCTGATCAAGACCACACTATAATAGGCCATCATTTTGTATATGTAGCTCTCATAACTCAGAAGGCTCCATCCTATTTGGATACATGGAGATAGAAGACCCTCCTGGTTGTACTTCGATCCAAAAATCAATCTCTCATCGAGGGGGTAATGCTACAACCTCTTTTGGAATGTCTTGAGGGTACTCTTCTACGAACCTAGGAAACTCCAAAAACAGAACCTATGAAGAACTTAGAATCAGCTCATTCAAAAATGATGATAAGGATGTAACACACCACTGACCTATCCTAGGGTCTCGCTCGCCTACAAACATCGCTAGATCTCTATCCTCAACGAATAACACAACCAGCCTCCTGAAGCAATCCTCAATAGCCTAAACCAAATAAAAAAATCCATCATGAGGATGAAATCATATGGTTGTATTTGTAAACATAATAAATCTTCCCAAGAGGGGTGTTTTCCCATCACAAGCTCACAGTATCTACATACATCGAAAAAGTCAGCTCAACCTTCAACCAGCGAAGTCAACACTAACGGCACTGGAAGCCTATCTACCTCATGTCCCAAAGCATGGAAAAGGCTATGTGATATGAAGGATTGTGTCTCTACCAAATTAAACACACCGTACAGAAAAGTAGAGAACTAAAAAATGTTACCTCAAATGATGTTTGGCTCGCCTGGTGCTGGCAATGCTAAAGCATGAAGCTTTCCACGACCTCCTCCATGGCCTCTCTGACCCAGATGATAACCACCACCATGGCCACACTCTTCTCTCTGAGGATGGGGAGTATCATGGTTTTATCCTATATCTTCCCAATCTACCCTCAGCTGATCTAAAATTGGAGGAACCATCTGTTGCTTCCTAGGATGGAATTTCCACAATGGTGGAACCTGGAGCGGAACACCTTATACACGATGACTGCTCTTAAAGGTTAGGAACTCTCACTTCTGGTGACTTTTACAACCACAAGAAAAAATATCACCAAATCCATGGGAATATCCTGAGAGCTTCTTCCCCCATAGAAACATGATGCTGAGGGTTGTGACCTACCCCATACCGAATAAAAACTCTTCTTCCATGAATAATGGGAACCCCAGACCACAACTATTTTTCATGATGAATCCTAAAAACTCCACTCTTTTGATGATACTGTTCTATACAATGACTTCTAGATGACATTTACCCTTTACAACACCACAAGATATGTCTTCAGCATTAATGGGGTGACCTAGTGATGGATCTCTAGATTCAAAGCCTCCTAAAAAATGCCTCACCCTAGCCTCTTAATTGGCAAAAAGTCAGAAGCATATCAAAAAGGGATCCTGAAATGGATTCCAAACACATGCACACTGGAGCACCCCTACTAAATGGTAAGAAGCTCCATGTGATTGGACACCTTCACGGTCGAATAAAGAAACTCGACTCTAAACTTGTCTCGGACCTCCTCCCATGAGATCGTCGACTCCTCACGATACCCAAAGAACAAGGACCACCAATGCCTAGCTGCTCCATTCTGCATAGTAACAACTAAAGACATCCAATACTGTTTTCCAAGCATGGATCAAACAGAATACTATCTCAAATTCCTATAACGAGTCTTCTGTGACTGCATAAAAAATCGAGCCCCCGTATTTCTGCAAACTCTGGCACTGAAACTCCCAGAGTGTCACCCTCCATGTGTCGTCATCATCATCCTCTACCGTTAAATGATCATATAGAATATCCTGCTAGACATATTCTACAAAAACGAGATGTGAAAATAAATCTAAATCCATTCATTTAAAATAAGAAACCTTTGTAGCTTCTAAATCTATAATAAGGAAGAATCAACTTTTATTAATTAATTGTTTTCTTTTATTATTTTAAGGATAACATATCCTACGGTCTACCCATTAAAACACCAACATAAAAAAATTATTCATGATCCTTTCCATGGACTCTACCCGACAACTAGTATCACCTCGTTTAGTATACATTGTAATCTTAATGGTCTATGAATCAGATCACAGGGGGCCCTAAACTTCTATGTCTTAGCCGATATGTAGTGTTTACATCAATTTCTAAACATGACTGACACTGTTTCCCTACCAACCCTTTCCACCTCACTTGTTCCAAACAACAAACTCCATCCTATCCCTCAACCAGACCTCTGATACAAATCTTTCATGACCTCCTCCCCACATGGTGTACCCACCATGGGCCAGTAATGTGAGAAGGGAGTTTTTGAACCCATATACCGCCTTTAGTAGGCCTTTAGTTAGAGACTTGTACCAAGGGTATAGTAAACTAACAGATGTAAAGAATTACCATATAAGAAAATGCATGTGAAGGAGAGAGATAAGACAGACACCAACCAACTGCAACTCAGACAACAATATAAAAGAAATCCCAAGTACACATATGTAATGTCATGAAAAACTACCAAAATTGAAATGGAAAAACTATAAGTATTGAAGGAATGAAAAAAAACAGCAACCACAAGCCTGAACAACCCATACAATTCCAAGTTAGTAGAAACAAACTTGATCTCTAACTTTCTCCAATTGACCAGAAAAAAAAGTTTATATATACATACGGTTAGTATTAGAGTATACTCAGTATGATCCTTCCCATATCCTCTCGCGGAAATGTAAAGAAAGTATTATAAAGAACAATGAACAAAAAGTGAAACTAATTCATCACCTAAACAGGTATACAATGTTCCCATCTTCACCATGTATACTCTCACCAAGTATTGAATATAAGATTATATAATATAATAATGAATATCAAGGGTACCCTGCTAATACTTCCCCACTAGTTTTCCACATTGCCCGAATATCGCACATCCTAAGAATCTCTCTTTAAAAAGGCATGCCTGCAGACATATGGGAGAAACACCATAACATGCACCTTGTGCAAAAAAACCACCATTTCCATGCAAGAGAAGTAAACAGGAAGTTTTCTAGAGCCACCACATCTTGAATAACTTGTATCATACATCAAGAATTATACCTCAATCCATTACAGCCCATACACCATGTAAGGATCCTCAATCCATCATAGCCTATACATGTTACACGGATAGTTTTCTATAAGAAACTATATCGAGAATATATGTGTGTGAATAAAAACAAGCCATTATAGCCCTCTAAACACATATATGGGGAAAACTAACCGATGTGCCTACCAACACAAGTAACTACCAAGAGAAGAGAGCCGGCCAAAGGGGGTAGTTATCTATCCATCCTCCCACCAGAATGTTATGGAAAACACCCCAAGGGTTCAGAATCCCTGAGGTGTCAGTTTTCCAAACTAACGGGGTGAAGTACCATATAGAAACACAAAAAGTAAAAAATATACTATAGAACACAACCACACTATGGGCATAAACTAGTCCTAGAATCAAGTGCAGCTAACGCCTCTTGGACTCCTGGCTGCCACTTCTATGACTAGTTATCCTATAATCACACAATCATTAAAAGTGTTTGAATATATTTTTTCATTACCTTTTTAACAGTTTCACTTTGTGTTCATTAATTTATTAAACATTAATTAACAATTAATAAAAAATACACATTATATTTCATTAGAATCACACCCAAAGTCAAATGTTCCTTTAAATTACAACCTTAGTAGTTCATCCCAGCAACCTCCAACCCCATGTGTTAACATCATTTATTCAATCATTTATTAACAACATTATTACCTTTCTATATTACCAACCATTCAAGAAAATCATCTTAAGCAACAAAACACAAGGGGCTCAAAATAGTGATTAGTTGAACTACCCATCGAGAATTTGACACCTATAGCAAGAACGTAGACCCTTCCTCCCTCTAGAAGCTAAACACGGAAATCATGTATCATACCCAATGCATCTTTGACCCTTTTGGAAGAAGGGTTAGAAAACCAGCTGTCTTGATCTATAGAGAAAGTAAAGAAGATAAATACCCAACAAGAATATGCAAGAATCCAAACATTCACATCCAACCCGTTTCATCATACCTGGTTTCCTCCCTGACACCCACATGCATAAAATAATGAATCTCACCACTGTGGCCATCAACTGCTACTATAGACAATAGGCCACCCAACCCGCACATATTACAATAGCCTTATAGGCTCACATCACAAAACCAGTAGTAGGAAAACAAACATCATATCAATATGGCTCTTTGCCCTTAAATCAGGCATCCATCCTTCAAACAAAATGAGCTCTCGTACCTCCAGGCATAATCCTCATGGCCATTACAAGAAAGAGGGTAACTCAGAACCCTACGAGGCATTATCTTTTTATCAAAAAACTAGTTCAATAATCCTTCTAGAATTGAACGATTTATTATTTGTAGGATCCAATTATGGGTAACCTATACAATAAGTAATCACTAATTATTTAAACATGCTTACTAAATCAATTTGATTATCATCAAATTACAACAACAACAACCAGATTCATTTTCATGTTTCTTTATTTTTATCAAAACAGTTAACAACTAATTCCATATTTAAATTCACTATGGAATTCCATCATGAATGAAAATATAAACAAAGAAAGCATAGATATCACACTATCTATAAAAACATGAGGCAATAATATATGATTGATATTAATTTATTTATCAGGTTTAAAACTTTAATATGTCAATTACATTGTGATCCATTGTGCAAAAACATGGTAACACTATGTTTTCATGTAATAGAATAGATAAGAAACGAATACCCAACCTCAAAAGGTTCCTGATACTCTTTGAATATACTAAAAAAATATATCATGATCAACTATCTTGGAGGAATGCATCCACCCAAGGTTGCAGAGACACCACCACACTGACAAACAACCAAGATCTGACCATTAAGAACATAAATATAGCATTCCATAAAAAGGAGTGGATTAAAATAAGGAGATGATCCCAAAATAATAATTATATATATTACCTTATATCAAAGATTGATCAATACTTTTTGGTTGTACCAATAATAGAGGATGCTCTTGTAGTAAGAATAAATTCAAGGGGAAACAATCCAAGGAGGAATGTTTGATTGCAAAATCCTATTGTAAGGAATGAAATTATTATGAATATCACACCATAGAACAAGGAGGAATAATAATAAAAGAAGATATATTATCCCTTTAGAATATTTAACAGAGAAACAATTTAAGAATCACTGGATTTTCTATTAAAATTGGATTGCATTAAACCATGCGGTTTGACAAAGTAAAATAATCTAGAGCCTTAGGAAAATTAATATAAGAGTTATTGACTTTGAATCCTCA
The DNA here is from genome assembly GCA_963277665.1 of Viscum album. NCBI lineage: Eukaryota > Viridiplantae > Streptophyta > Magnoliopsida > Santalales > Viscaceae > Viscum > Viscum album. The sequence continues at coordinate 1,431,789,573 of OY728138.1, read as the reverse complement.
TTAGAGTTCTTAAAACGATGCTTCAAATGAATTTTATGTTAAAGGAAAGGTGAAATGGTTGAAACTATAGGAAGAAAGAAACACTGTACACAAAACTAGAAATTGGGAAAAAGAAATATAGGCTGCTATTGGAAGCCTGCTATTCTAGAAAGATTTTTCATGAAAAAGAAATTTGGAAAAGTGTTGAGAATAAGTCACATTGACATCCCAGAACACCTCAAAAACCATATTTTATAAAAGTAATGGAATGAAGAGGTCCGGGACATTACAGAGTTGGTGGATCACAACTTGATCTTGATAGAATGATTTTTTTGAGCTTTTTGTTGGTCGTTGTCCTCACCCTTGAAGCATGATAGACTCTTTAATTTTTTTGTTAGACATGTATTTGGCCTTGTTTTCTCTTTCAGTACTTTTCTATCATACTATGGTTCTAGGATTATAGATTTACACATGCATCATTTCCATTTTTTTTACATTTCAACATTTTATGTGATTTGAGATGTGTGTGTGTCTGGGGATATTAGTTTAATTACACCCATTTATGGGTTATTTCTAATTGATAACAGTTTCTACCCTATGTCATATTGGAGGTAGTCTTGGGGTGGTCATGTATATGACCCCAGTAGGTCGGGTCATAAAAAATTATAATTATAGTTTTTGGTTCTATTGCGGTATCATAGTTAGTGAGATTGTTTTGGGGAACAATTTTTAGTGTTTCAAGTACATGTTTTCATTATTGGGAGTGTTGTGTTTGTGTAGTATCCAATGTATCCATACAATAGAATACTTGTCACTTTCCTTTAAAATTGATACATGAAAAAATTGGTTTCAGGGAAAATAATTGGTACATTAATCATATATAAATGGGTTGTGTTTTCCATGTCCATTATATGTCATATACCAAGATATACTCATTTTACAAGAAATATTATCTTTTATTTCATGATTCCTTCATGAAGAAGACCATATAGGGCTACACTACGTTATCATGAAGACGATCTTCTGAGTGATGAGGTAGAATTATAGTGTCCGTTATCGAAGATATAATTTTCAAGTTATTTACCAAATATACCACCACCATTTGAGAATAAGCTCACATTTGTAGTGCTAGCTAGGGATTAATGTAGGTCATGTGCATCGTACGCGTGTCATAGGCCATAACTCCCATGTTTGGGGGTGATACAATCACAAAAGTGAATGATAACTCACTAGAGGGAGTCATTTTAATTTTCCTCCTTGTGAAGATACCTACAGAACATATGGAGGGTCTCATGGTGAATTTTCTTCAGGGTTTTATATGGTGATGGTATAGATTAGTGAATCATTCTCTTAATGAAAAAAACTTCTCATGGTCAATCTTTGAGCATATATTCAGTGAAGAGTTATATCTATCCATTTTTTATTAGATCATATACAAAAAATACGCATTAGTCATAGGGTATTTTTATCATGGTGGAATTCTCATAGAGGTTTACTAATCTCTCTCATTGGTCCATGGATATGGCTAATGATTCATTCTTCATAGCACTGACCATTGAGTATTTCATACATTGGGAAATCAGGTATTCAATGGTATCTTATCTCATTCCAACCTATGCTTGTGTGCTTCTGTGATCCTTATTTGTTGAGAGCTTTCTAGAAGATAAGGAACTGACAATGGGTGCTTGAAATGGGAACCCAAGAAGTAGGACATCGTTATCGGGTAGCTAATGAAAGTCACATGAATCCATGTGTTCCATATGCATCATGATTTGATTCCCATATATAGTTTTATTAGTGAAATGTTCTCAGGATGGATGAAATCAGCCAAGGGATCGGAAATGGTTACTCTATGATTATTGGGGATATTTGGATCAGGATTCTTCAAATCACCATACTACTGATCAAGAGATGGATGACGGACCACCGAGTCAGAGGAAGAGGTAAGAACATAGTGTTACATAAGGTTTTAGACAAGTAATAGGTACCAAAAAAGGATAATGTGGTAGTTTACTTTTTATCTAATTACCACCACAACCCCATAGTGGTCTATGTCATACTTAGGAAGCATGTGGTTAGGGACAAGTCCAGATTCAGGCTATGGAATATAGTGCTTGTGAAACTCTATTGATGATAATAGGTGTATCATTTTACTTTTCTATATAATATATTTTATATATAGACATAATTTTGAGTACTTCCTTTCTTCCCGCATCTCTATATTAAGACATAGAGATTTTGGTTTAGCCACTAGCTCAACCCTTACAATTGGAGACATTAATATATGGTGACTAAGATATTAGGCCCTTTTTTCGATAGTGTGATCTGATACATGGATGTAAGTGTTTATTATGGGATCTCTTGGTAGAGATTATGACTAATTATGACAGCATATTAGGTAGAGATATTCTATACATATGTCAAACCGAGATTGGCTTTTTTTTGGGGGAGGATGCATTTAGTCCACCGAGATGGGACAAAGTTTTCCTTTTTGTGTAAAAATGAAATCATGGTTGAGTATGATAGTCATAGGAATAATAATTTTTTTCCAATTAATACCCATTTAGGTAGAATGAATATTAGATATGTTGATACTATGTGATATCTATTTCTTATGGTGGTGGTGGAGTATGAGGACCTCTTCCTTAAGGACATACTGGGTATACCACCTTGTAGAGAGATAGACATATGTATTGAATTGAATCATGGGAGGGCCCCAATATTTTCACTATTATATCATATATCTCCCATAAAAATTTATAAGAATATGGTGTAGTTGGATGACTTGTAGGGGAAAGGATGTTTAGGCCCATATATCCCCCATGGCATCCCTAGTGTTGTTGTATAAAAATACATACATGTGATCGTGGTTATATGTGGATTATTTATGCTTTAACCAAGGGACAATGATTTATAATTATTCACTACAGAGTATTGATGAATTATTATATTAGTTAACAGGGATGATATTGTTATATAATATTGGGCCTGGATCAAACCATCACGAGTTGTGACTATAAGATGCATATATATTGAAGATGACATCCAGGTGTCACAATGACAACTATGAGTACATGGTGATGTGGTTTGGTGTGATGAATGCCCCATAATTGTTCATTTAACTGATTAATTAGATCATTCATCTATTATTATATTGTTTCATGGTTTCCTTCATCTAGGAAAACATAGTGTACTCAGAATCCAAGGATAATCTTGTGAGACAATTGAGGGGAGTCCTAGATAAACTCCAAGAGAACCATCTTTATTTGGAGATCTCAAGGTTTTAGTTTTGGATATAGGAGGCCCACTATCTAGGAAACACCATCTCATAGGAAATATTAGTAGTGGACCCATCAATTTCTGAGGCAATTCTTTATTTGAATCACTCCAATTGTGTCACCAACATGTAAAGTTTACATAATTTCATAGTGTAATATCAGATGTTGTACATTGTTTCTCTAGATTCGATTCAGATTTGAATGCATTAACCTAAAAGGAGTATCCTTTCATGTGGATTAAAAATCAACCACATTTCTTTCAGGAGATGATTTAGAGATTGAATAATACCCCCATATTGATATTTTAAGAGAAGGTGTCAAGTAAGTAGTATTCTATGATTCATTTAGGACAAAAAATGGTTGTATTCTAATTTAGTAGAAGTTGGTTTTTTCCAATGGTTTGGGATAGTTGAGAATAAATGTGTATAACCATGAGGCACATGATCTGGGTCTTCCATGGTAGTATTATCACTCATTATTTAAAGAAACTACAAGATGGGTGATCTGTTTATATTATACTGTCACTATAAGAGTTTCAAGTATATCTTATCATAGAATGATCTGAACCTAAGATAAATGTAATGGATGGAGATCCTCTGTGACTATGTCTTAGAGATCATATAAACTCCTAGGAATAGGAATGTTGTAGATAGTGATCTCAGCAGGATATCTTGTTCCCAGTTTTTGGATAAGGTGTCGGTGCTATTAACCTCATTGACATTGTCTTTCTTCTGGAAAAGAATGGAACTTAATTTATACAGTCTATGGTTGTTACAGCTATGATTTTACTACATTTCATGGATTATCAGCATGTAGGTATATACTATGAGACATTATGTCCTCAAATATCCACTGGATGTGCCAATTATCTATATTATGATTGTGGGGAGCACACTATCCTTTTCCGCAAACAGATAAGGGTAAATCACATATTGTGGGATGAGGTGATGCAAGAGTTTCATACATCCCCTATGGTAGTACTTCTAGGTGTGGGAAGATGTATTGGGACATCAAGTGTCATTTTTGGTGTCCATTCACTATGAATGAAGTTGAAATGTATGTATTTGGATGCCTGAATTGTTATAAGTTGAAGGCTAATCACCAGGTTCAAACAGGTTTAGATTGACACATCGAGGTTCCAATGTTGATGTGGGATTTGATATCCATTTAAACTGTGACAGGGTTAACACATTCTTCTAGGGGACACGGTTCCATCTGGATGATTGTATACTGAATCAAAAAGTCATCTCACTTCATCTAAATTTTAGAGAAGAATTCAGTATAGAGCTTAGGAAGACTCTACATGTAAGAGATAGTCAGACTCCAAGTATTCCCCTTGATGGTCATTTCAGTCTGTGCTTTTGTCCTCACATAATGTGTATGGGAAGGTTTTCTTAAGGCCATTTGGACATAGTTATGCTTAATCATGGTGTTTCACCCCCAAAATGATGGTGTGACCGAGTGGACCCTTCAGGTCATAGAGGAAATGATGTGGGAATGCATGATAGACTTTGGCCATAATTGGGAAGATAATCTACCCTTGGGTGATTTTTCATTCCAAAAAAATCTACCATTACATTATTTTTATGGACCTATTTGAAGCATTATATAGAATACCCTACAGGTCACCAAGTTATTGGGATGATCTAGATGGTTTAGCACACATGGTCCTAAATATGATGCGAGCTACAATGTAGAAGGCTTATATCATCAATGAGTGTATGAGTACTACATAGAGCCATCATAAATTTAATTAATACTAATGATGGAGACTTATAGAGTTTTAGGGTGAATATCATGTGTTATTAATGGTATCAACTTAATATGTATTACATTTATTTGGTAGGGGATACATGTTATCTCTGAGATTCATTGGTCCTTTTAGAAACTTCCTGAAGGTGGAGAGGTGGTGTATATCATATCTCAATTTCAGAGACTTCTATAAACTATAATCTTTCTTGGGTTGGTCCCAATGATCTATAACTATTCGATTAGAGTCATTAGTTATTCCTATCTTAGTGAGTGGATTCTCCAATAATGAACATTTCTTTGACAAGAATCATGTTGCTGGCATTTAGTTATGACCACGTGGTGGCATGGTATCCTTCCAGAGTATATATTGGTGTTTCAATTATATATTGATTGTTATATATTTTATTGATATTACTGTACTTGATTCTTGTGTTTAGTGTTTTCATGGTGTCCTGTTGGATATTTAGATACTCACTAATGCATGGGATTTATCTCACTTATCATGACATATGTAGATAATGGACCTCTTGGCATTTTTCTTTGAGGACATAGAGATAGTGGAGTTTATCTTGAGATTAACAGATAGAGACTATTTCTTAGAGAATGCATTTGATCATTACCCTAAACCTTGGAGAAGGTTATACAATTTCTTTAGGCTTGTTTATGGAGGATTTTTAGATTTTCATTAAATATTATCTTAATATATTTGTGGGATTTTATATATATTTCTTTCATTGGTTCTAGTTGTTTTTCATTTCATCATTTTAGGGGATTGGAGGTGTATGAATGTGTTAAAATAAATTAGTATAATTCCTCCCATTCTTGGGATATTCTTACATGGAACTAGTCCCCACCCATTGACCTATTGAATGATTGCTTGGGGTAGTCATGGGTTGGACCCTAGTGGGGCGGGTCATGTATTTAAACTATTTATATTATTTATACCTGAGTAATTATTAAATAAAAAATAAGAGTGTGTGTGGATTTAACTATCCATAGAAGATGTATAAGTTAAATGAAATTATAAAAAGGAAAAGATCACTAATTCACCCTTCCACTCTCAATGATCTAAATTGAACTGAGATATATATTATTTCACAAATAAACAATTAACAACAACATTTTATATAGTATTAATTTTTTTTGGGAAACTATTATAATATAATATGTAATAATTTTAAACATGACATTGTTGTGGAAGTATATTTCCCTTTTATTTTAAGAAATAAAGATACAACTCTTTTGAAAGATATTTTTTATCATGGACTTATATTTAATCTTGTTAGATAATATAATCAATTTAAACTATTTGAATCAATGTCATCATCACATATACTTATAACCCAAATTTTTTCTAATAACTCCTCATATAACAAAATGTATAAGAAATATGAAACTATATAATCATTAATACGATTATCTTATACAATTAGGATTATTCACCACATCCATCTTTTTGATGTATATACCCCATGATATATCATATTAATAGACACATTGATATTTTAACAACAACCATATAATTTTTTAACTTCTCTAAATATTCAGAAATGGTTTTAATGATTATTTGGTGACGTATATTGTTCAAAACTAAAAAATATATTCATATAATATAAATTTATAATGTAGAAAGATTGAAAAATTTAAATAACTCTTTTATTCACTTTTGAAAATTCTATCTTTCATTGAATTGTTATTATTCATTCTCATCACTTAATTTAGATTTCAATGATGATTGATATAGATTAGGCCATCTAATATTCTTCATATGTCATATACTAGTAAATTTAGGTACATCCCAATATGAAACAAAAGTTTAGATACCACATTACCAATTCATATATCTTCAAATCAATATAAAAACAAATTTAAATTAATTAATTAATTTTAATATCAAAATTCGTTCCACTAAGGATTTTACCATGATATCCAGATCCAAATATATGAAATATAATTTATTCATCATATGTAATAAACATTCAAAATAATATTGAATATATGACTAGAAAATAATGTTTCATATGATATTATTCTACCAATTTATTCAAAACATTAGGTGAATCTTTTTGTTCTTACCATATGAATGTATAATTTTTTTTATCGTTGTTATCATTTCACTACTCTGGAAATATTTCCTCTAATATATTAATTTTTTGTCTTATTATAAAACTATTATAAATTCCATATACTAGACAATAATGTTGCATCCAATAAGCTCCATCGTCACATAGATTATTCTAAATTCCATATTTGATGATGATAATTTAATTTTATCTCTAAAATATATATTTAACCAATGAGTATGAATTTTATATTCAATTAATTATATACTTGAAGAAATATTTTCCAATAAACTGAGGATCACTTTTTTACCCCATTATATCTAACAGTGGTCCATGATCTCTACTTCATAATGTAATGAGTATTTATTGAAATTATTTTTACCATAAAACACATTAGTTAAGAAATAATTCCAATAATATCATATTAGACTTTGGGATGTTTGAGTAGATAAATACTTTCTAATTCCAGTAATGAGATTATGGAGACCAGCTAGGGATTAATTCAACATTGAGAGGGGTGTTTATATATTAGTGAGTTTTAATATAAATTATATATTTAATCCCAATACATTTTACCTCTATCACATGTTATGGTTATATGGTTACAATGTTTTCGCTTTTCAACCTCATTCATTCAGAAAATACATTGTTCATACCCATATAGGTAATAGATTTTGTTACAAGGTGCAGATCTCAATGTGATACGCTTAGTTCTTGGTGTAATATGTATTCCTTTGACATCACACTACCAACTAGAATACTCCATTGAATATAGATGGGTAGAGTATAAATGTGATGCTACTTTTTACAAACCTCCTAATAGTGGTTTGGTGCAACATGTACTTAGGTTCCACTATCACATTCTAATGATATTAAATTTTATCTAACAACAAAACAAAACTTAAATTTTTTTACATCATTCAAAATTTTTTTGTTCTTCATTATCCTATTAATTTTACACTGTTACTTGATGAAATGTATACAAAAATACATTATTTGTTTTTCTGAAAAAAATTATGGACATAACCTTCTCATCCTCCTAAAATCAAAAAGCATCAATACAGTATATCTTACATAGAAAAAAGACTTATTCTTCACTCAATGAAACTTAAAATATAGAATTCCATATTTTAAATATTATTTTCCCATTTTATACTGTATAGGTAGTTTATCTTAGTTAAACATGAACTACACTGATTCTTCAACTACTCTATCATCGAAAAAAAAGATATTCAAATTCATGATGTTGTAACTGTTCTCAAACCATAATGAAACAATAATTTTATCTATATAATAAGAATCAATCATTCCTAAAACGTTGTTCATTCTATAGTAATAAATATATATTTATATCTTTAAATGTAATTTCATTAGGATTTTCTCATTATCATTTATTCATTATACAACATGAATTTCTCGAATTGAAATTATATGTTTTTTTAATTACAACCCTAATGAATTCTATATTCAATGAAATTGAAAAGAAACACAAAAAAATTTATCATTAAACAATTCTTAGAATCTATGTTCATTAAAATACTATTATAACATAATATGATTATGTAGATAACCATAAAAAAAATTTATCCTTCAAAACAATTTTTTAAAATATCTTAAATCCACAATGTTTAAAGAATGGAATGATTTCTACAATTATATTTATACATGAAAGACATGAAATGTCAGGATTGTAGAAATTTAATTACTGGTTCAATTCACATGAATTATTTATCTCTATACTTATTATTTTAAACTGAATAACAATAAATATTATCATGATATAAATACCATTACATGTAACTCCCACATGAATCCCTTTATCATAACTAGAAACATTGGATTACCTTATGTGAATTTGAATTTGTTTTGGAATATATTTAATTGTGACACTTTTAAAAATTTCTTTAAATAATATCTTATTTTGGAAATTAATAATTTAAATACATGAATCATTCAAAAAATTATTTTTCAATGCTAATAATAGGGATAAAACATCATACATGCTTTCTTTATATAGATAACATTCATTTTCCCAAAATTACATATGGGAATCTAAATCATTAAACACTATTTCCTTCGATAAAAATGAATCTTAATTTTTATAGAGGAAAAAATACACTATTATTTAAATGAATAATTATAAGAATGTCCAAACCACCATAAGTGAATATATATTAAATAATTAAGAAACAAATAAAATAAAATAAAATAATTGGTGAAATTTTCTTCCTCAATAGTAAGTTTTAGTTCTACAACTTGATATTCATTCTCTTCACCCAAATACCTCATAAACATATTGATATCCAACATTATTAAAATTAAATGTTCCTTAGAAAACATTGAATAATCAATATAATTGTAAATAATAGAAAATCATTCTAACAATCAATTTTTTTATAAATAATATCTACTTTTTATTTTTTTCAATACCCACATAAAATGATATGTAAATATATGATCCATTCATTTGATTATTTCTCTCCCCCATTCACAAAAACCATTCATTTAACCTTATATCACCCTAATTAATAAAAAAATATAATGTAATGTGGTATCAATTTATGCTTATTCACTCAGATTTTGATCATTCAACTCTATGTTTACATGAGACATGATCGTTGTATAAAACAAGAGTGTTTGATTTAGACATAAAATATTATAATTATAAATATAATATGATATTAATTGAAATGATACATTAATTTACAATATTAGGAGCGATCAAACTATTTCCAATCTTATAAAAAAATTCATTATAATTAGGATAAATATACTTATTGTATTTTTACCAAAATTTCTTACACTAATTTAACACATGGGTAAATAAAATTTTAATACAATAAAAATATTAAGACATTTATGAAACTAATTTGAATATTCTTTAACATTTCTCATTTGTGTAATTGGTTTAAATTAATCTCCATTGCTTAATTTTTATGTATTATTTTATTTACGATGGATTTTAGTTTTATAAAAACAAACCTTCAATGAATAATTTTTAAAACACATTCGGGAATATTTAAATTTGTATGATATAATAGTTTAGAGGGTTTTTCTTTTTTCCTCTCCAGTCAACCCATTAAAGTGACTTAATAGAAAATATTTATAATAGTGTCACTCTTTTAAAATATAGATTAAAATATATTTTTAGTAGATAATTCTCTAATAATGGACCACCACATTTGTGATCTAAATTTGATAACTTCCACATCCTTGTCAATAGTGATCATCTTTAAAATATTTTCTTAATAATTACACATGAGAAATCAATCTATGATGGTTGCTCCTTTGTTTCAATGCCCAGTTTTAATAGTGTTGACACTAACATTGGTTCCCACTAAGAAAATTCTTCACATTCAATTCACTATATTTTATGCACATACACGTCACAAAAATGTAAGGGAATTTGGTGGGATCTATTTCATTGTTGATTTGAACAATAATTATGGTAGTATTTTATCAACCATTTTTTGACACTCTTTATGACTCAACATCTTTTATTTAATATTTTATTTTAGTTAAGTTATTCTTTTAATATTTTAATCCTATTAATAATTTTGCGGGACACATCTTTCAACATCACCCTTCATTTCTAATAGAGTTTTAATTCTCTATAATGGTCATTATTATATTGTATGTTTAGTTAAATAATATATTACAATATTTCAAACCATTTTTTAACTTTTATATAGTACTTCATAAGAACATGGGTACTCATTTTTGGAAATCTTATCTTGAAATTTGAGATCTTCATGTGAAATAACTTTTTTTCATTTATCGTGAGATATGATTTGTGCTTCATTTTTCAATATATTTCATCATGTTTTACATCCTAATTAAAAAAAATCATGATTTATATTGTAATCTAAATTTATTCCACTTAATGGAATAATGAGAGTGATTTTCACGATATAAATTTTCATATATTATATACTTCTTACTGAATTCTTGAGAGTCCGTTAAAACACATTTGAATTCTTAATTTTGGATAATGATGACTCACCATTATTTTGAATATTGTTAGGAAAATCATTAATATGAATATCCATCATTTTCAATCCCAAATAAAGGTGTTAATTATTCATAATTTTTTTTATCAATTATATATTTTATACATGGTACATGTTCAGGTAAATATTCACTATTTTTACATCCAAACCTTTTAAAATAATAATAGATATCATTATGGTTTCTAAATATATTTCATACATATATGTTTCACTAATTCCATTAATGATTCATCTTTTTAGGATTTCTACCCCTCTAAATGTTATTTTATTATGATTTTGAAATGAATGGAATTTTACAGACATAAAATAAAAAATCTCAAACATTTTGTAGTAGAAAGAGAAAACCACAAAACATGAACTTCTTTTATCAATCCTAGAATTTCTAGCTCAATAAGAACACTATTTATGTTTATTATCCACCACTTGTAGTGTTTATTTTGTGGAACCAACAATCCTAAAACCTCTTATAACCCAATATATTATTATATAACTCTATTAATTTTTTAATTATTCATATTCATATTGACTTTTTATTTCAAATTATACTATTTATTGAAATTGGTTCAGAACAATTGTTATAGATTAGAATAGATGGTATCTTAAACACTGTTGATTCTAGGGAAATATCATCATATTATTATTTTTAATCTTAATTTTATTTAGAAGATGACTTTTGACATTATAATCCTCTTTAAACATCTTTATTAAAGAACCATTCCACATTTTTGAGTGAGATCCCAATATGTGTTATTTTTAGATTTTCCATTTTTGGTTCCATATTAATACATTTTACATTAATAGGAATCATCTGATATTTACTGATAAAAAATCATACTACACAATTATTTCCCAAATTTTGAGCTTATTTATAATGATTTATAGTATTATATTGTAACGATTTTTCATTCTCTTTGATCCTATATGATTTAATATTCAATTTTCAGTTCCTGACATTTCATATATTAATATTATGAATGGATCTTCCTAAAAATACAATTTTTTATCTTTTGTTTATCGTAAACATCATTGATCCATTCATTTTAAAACACATAGCATCTCTCTTTCACAACAAATTTAACCTCATCAATGGCTCCAACCTATCTGGATTGATTTTGAAATGTGGAAAATTAATTTTTTTAATTATTCCCAAACTCTCCAAACATGTTTTCACATTAAGTGATTTCTTAATAAGTGATAAAAAATTTCCACTTATCAAAAAATATTATTTCAATTAATCAATGTAGCTTATCCTTTAATAAATCAAGAAATATTTTTTGGTCATTGATCTGTCTCACATGTGGTTGGATGTTCCTGAGAATAATTTTCAATGGATTTTTTACACAAAAATGTATCAATTAAATTCACTTAATATCTTGAGGTAAAAGGGTTATTAATTGAATTTCCGTTATAATAAACCAATATTCTTTCCACATTTAGATTAAAGCTTTAAATTTAGATTTTTTTCATAGATAATGTAATATCCATCAATAATAACTTATAATTCCAATTATATATATTTATTGATAAATGGATTACTTTTAATGAAATATAGATATAAAAATTAACCTTGATATATTAATAAAATAAAATTATTATATTTGAATGTTATAAATTATTTTATGAATTGGTTGTTATAAATAGATATAAATAAATTATGATGTTTTAAAAATAATAATAAATGAAATCTAACTGTATGATTACTCTTTGTGAAACCTATTTTTATGATATTTGAAACAACTTATCATTACAAGGGTTTTCCATATACTTTGAACATACTGACATAAAAAGAATCGATTGAGTAAAATACACCGTGGTAGAAGTTCAAACACATATAAATTGCTATGATATATAGGATAGTTAAACCAAAAATGGAGACTACCACTACAAATTATCGTACAATAAGTTTTGATATAAATGACTTTTGAGGGTTTTTATATAATGAACTGGCCATAAAAATAAATTTTATAATTATTTTAACAAATAAATAACATTATTTTCAAAAATATATTTTGGGTTGAGGGTTTAGAGATTAAGGACATAATCATAAAAAGTATGAACATTCATTACAAGTGGACAAATATAATGAGTATCATTTTTTCCACCAAACAAAAACTGTTTACAATAAAATATGCTTTAGATTCATGTCAAGACATCACAAGTTTCATCTGGTCCTAATTATCATACCTACACATCCTTTACCCTATGAGAAAAAATTTTAAACTTAGGGTGAGGACAGAAATCATATTCAAGGACATAAAAAAGAATGAAAGAGTACATTTTACCATAAAGTCATATTTAATTTTCTATTTTTAAACACAACCTTTGGACTCAAAATAATCACTTCTATACTAAATAAATTTCCTTTTACTCCCAAATAAATTATTTAAAACATTTTATAATAATTATTTTTAGAAAAACAAAATCCATAAAGGGATATTGTAAAACAATATAAACTCATGAAAAAAAATTCATAATGTTATACATTTCACCCTTAAAATTAATATGTTATTTCAATTTAATTTAAACCCAATAACATACATTGTGAAAACATGGGACTTGTATAAAACATAGAAATAATAAATATATAATATAGCTAACTTGGGGTGTAATTTTTATATCACTATTACTTATAAATTAGCCATCTCAGCTACACATGGAGTAATCATCATAGTTATATATGGAATAACCACTGTAGTTTATTCCTATGATATCATAAGAGAAATCTAATCGACTAACATGGTCTCATTACCGAATTCATTGGGGCGATATAATGGGTCTACTCAACCTCAATCTATAACGGATTAAAAATTACTTAAAAAAATTTCTCATGTACAGTAACATTTTCATAACACATAAATCTTGAATAAAAAAAAATTCCTGAGTAAAATAAATTTTCCATTTTGAAATCAATTTTTATTTTTAAAATGTCACAAACTCATAAATAAAGAGAGAAATATTTGAAAATAAAAATTTTAACTTTTAAAGGATTCTTGTGAACATTGATGTTCCATGAAACTAGAAAAATTTGTTTATTCCATATATTATAAAAAACAATCCATTTATATTCTGTAAAAATAGTTCAAACAATAACATTAAAAGAGTGGTTTTAAAACATTGTGGCTTATATAAAACCACTAATAGATACCTTTAATGAAATTAAAGAAAACAAAAAATTACCATTTTAAAACATCTAAATCTGTTTAAATAAATTTATAAAAATAATTTTATGAACATTTAAAATAATCCTAATGATTTATAAAATAAATCATTAAAACATTTAGGAAGAGTATTTTGAGTTAATGAGTCCCTAACCTTGAGTATGAATTTTCATGTATATAATTTATCATATAGAATAATAATCAATGTTATTAAATTAATTTAGAATCTTTTAAATGTTTATTATGCCATTTATATCACATATTTCCATTTCAAAACAATTATTTTAAGTTGATGTTGGGGGTTTTGATGATATTCTGTACTTGAGTCCAAAATGACATTGATAAGTCAAATATGGTCAAACAGTTCATCATTACATCATATCCATAATATTATTCATGAAATAATTATCAATTTTATACATCAATTATAATATTAATTTCAACTAATACATATGTTTATAAAAAAGGAACCATATTACAATCATGGAGAAGGTAGGCCATACATACAAATGACAAAAGTTTCAATTTTTCAATTATCCTCAATGAAAAAAAAGCAAGTATACTTCTATTCTATAAAACTAATAAAAAAATCACATTTATCATATTTATTGTCTATATATACTTATATATATCCGTAATGTGATTTTTTGATAAAAAATGAATCACATCACTTCATAGAGGTGATAATTGATATGTATGCACGAACGAAATTATCATTATTTTGTTCATGGAATTGTAAGATCATAAATGAAATATTATAATTTAAGAAAATATAAATTTTTCACAAATATCATATATATATATATAAATTAATTCCATATGTTTATCCATTCTGGAGATATAGTGATGGAAAATGAATTTCATCGGTTCCTGAGGTGGTAGTACTCTGTACACATGAATGGTAACTTAATTTCCCATTTGATGGAAGTGGAGATTGATTTTGTTGATCATATTAAAAAAAATAAAATCTATGTATATGTAGGATAATGTATTTATTATTTCATAATGGATTAATATATATTGATGTATGTGGATGAGGAAATAAAACATAAGCACTTGATTAAAAATGATACATCTTTATTAAAAATCTACTATTGTTTAAAACCCTAAGTCCACTAATGTTGGGGTTTCACCTGGAATAAAGCCTCTAAATGTGGGTAGGGATTATAGAAAGATATTTGTTTAGAAAAATTAATATCTGAAAAGGATTTTATGTATGATTAAAATGGAATAAGAGGGTCCATTTAATAATATAGGCGAGGAGAATTCTAGGAATTTCTCGAAATATTAAATTAATATAAATTAGTATTCTATTAAAACATCCTCCAAATTTATTTATTTAAAATATAAAATTCTTATAGGTCAAAATAATGCCTTAAAATAAATATTATATAAGTTTTCACTAAATTTATTCCCTTATGTTTTGGTTTTAACCCTTATTTATCCCCATTAACACTTGCAATGACAACATATTTTTTAAACATTTATGGGTTAATATAGTAACTATAAAATGAAAAAAGACCCATAAATGAATAATAGATTAAATTTTAATCCTTCTCCCAATTATTTGGTGGAATTTAATATTTTTAGTAGTTCTATTTCATTTAGTAAAATAATAATTATTTTAAAATAACATTAAGGTCAATTTTGAGATTATTTATTACATTGACTTTACAAAATATAAAAAATAAACATGATAAAAACAAAAACAAAATTTAATACAAACCTAACTTGTAAATTTAATCAATAATTTTTTTTATTATATTAATTATCTCATATTATATTCATTTAAATATTTTTAGTAACATTTATTTATTATTTCAATTAATGATATAATTACAACATCAATGTTTTGTCAAAAATTAAGAAACATATTTCATCTTTAAAAATTATATATATATATAAATATATATATTACCATAATGTAGATAATTTAATTATATTTAATAATACTATTATTAGTTTAGAATATTTTATTTATACTTCTATGTTAAAAATTAGACAGTTATTAAAAATATGTGTTTGACATCTATGACTTTTTATAAATAAAATATTATAAATGTCATACTACCATCCATTTGGCTTCCAAAGAAAATAATTTTGACCCTTGGACTCTTATGGTTGATGATAACACATCCAATAAAATTTGGACAAGTGTTATTTTTATTTTATAGTTCTTATAATATTATTTTATTGCTAATTTTTCATGATTTACCCTTTCTTGTGCAAATAAAAATTACCGAGGTTACTATTAATATTGGAAAAAATAAAAGCAGTATTTGTACATAATTTTACACTCCTGAACTCAAATAATTCATCATATTTCAATATTATAAATTCATAATTTGATGAATCTAATTTATACTTAATTTGGTAAAACACAATAAAAAAAATTTCAAAAAAATTCCATTGTTGTAGATATTTTTTTTCAAACTATATTCAATTATTAAATCCATTTTAGAAATAATAATTAGATTATTTTAAAAAAAATAAATAATAAAATTTAAACGCAATCCAACAAAATTATTTAACAATGTACATAGTTTTAAAATATAATTTTTTTAAAAAATATTATTTTACACAATTCATTGAAAAATAAAAATTTTTAGAAAATTTTCAAAATTTCACCATAAGAAAATTTTTAAATAATTTTTTAAAATATAAAGATCATTTTTTCAACTATGTTTTATATAATCAACAGAACATAGTTATATTATTTTTATATAAAAAGAAATTAAATTCATTTTGGAAGAAAATATATTTTTTGATGAGTAAGTGAACTTTTCAAAAAATCTAGAACATATTTGAAAATAAAAAACTAATAAATTGGAAATAGTTAATATCATTAAATATTTAATAATTTATTTAATATTATTCATTCCCACAAACTTGAAGACTTGGTTATAATAACCACATTTAAATAATAAGATTACATTGTTCATTTAATCCTGATGGTACGTATCATGTGTACTATTAAATATAGCCTTTCATTTTAAATGATTTGGATATTATATTCTCACCCCACTTGGAAATTTTTTCCTCGCAATTTTTTTAATTTGGGATCGATAACTGGGGGTTGAAATTCAAAATACAATTATTAGAATCTCACATTGAAAAAAGAATAATAAATGCCACAAAACAACCTGAGTATCATGGTTACACAATAATCAAGTCAGTGATGACATATCCTGAAGGGAGTTCACGATCCCCAATGGTTGGCGACTAGAACATGGAATCATACAAAATTAAAGTTGGAATGAATATTCAACAAACATAATGAAAGAAAAATTGATATTCAGTATGCATACAAGAGAAAATCTATTAGGGGGAAGTCTACAGTAAATCAAATAGGCATGAAAAACTAAAGTACTATATCATAATACCATAAAAATCAGATGGATAACCAGAGTCCCAATAGATGCAACTCTTCATGTCCATGGATCAACTGCTAAAACCAAAACCAATTGATGCTTTTCCCCATATCAAACCTAGAAGCAGACAATCTAAAAACTTAAAGGCAAAGGTATGGTGTGAGCTAAAATCCATGTAGGGTCTCACCAAAGATTCTATAAAAGATTCCACATTTAATTTACCAAATAAATATATTTAAATTTTAAATAAACATTTGTGCAATTTGAAAAGAATATTTCAAAAAAAACTCATGATTTACATTTCAAAAAATGTAAATACATAAGAAAAGTTACTAATAAATTAATTTTATATAAGATGCATCAAATAAATAAAATGTCTTTTAAAATAGTTTTAGATAATGTAATTTATTTAATAAAGATAAAAACAAGTGAGCGACAAGGTAATATGCCTATATGTTTTGACTGTTCTAGTATATAGGACTCAATACACTAAAAGATACATAGAAATATATACATACACATTCCCCCTTCTACATTGGCCCAGAGAAATTCAGCACCTTCTCATTGGGGATGTGACGTGCTACATTTATGTTGTGGAACATTGAAAATCATAGAGTGAGGCCCAAATAACTCAATGAATATATAAGTCTAGCATGTTCTCTAATAAAAAATTATGTAAAAATTACATTAATATTGTTTAAAATAAAATTCAACCCATTTTTCATTTCAAATATGAAAATTTTCTATTTAATTACCAAAAATGATATTAATCAAAACTTAACATTTTCTAATATAGGACCAAAATATTTCAATAAAACCCATTTGAAGTAATTTTTTACACATATAAATTTAAAATCAATTAAAAAGTAAATTCCAAAATTCACATTAAATATTTAAATTTAAAAAATGCATTATTTTCACACATTTAAACTAATGAATTAAAATTCCACCATATTCCATCAATTTCACAATTTCAACTTTATTTAATGGAATTGGTGGTTTTTGTCAAATCTCATTCCCAAATCCAATTTATGAAAAAATTCCCCAACTCAATCGAATTGTATTTTAAACCAATAAATTTTATAAGAATAAAATCCCACATATTCAATTGAAATAAATTTAATCAAATCAATTAATTTAGGGTTAATTAGATTGGCCAATCATAATAGAACCACTTGAATAAGGATCACAAGATCTCCAATCAAAAGATCTAATTAGGATTCACCAACGAATATCAACAGCAATTAGAAACAAATTATCAAACATGGTATTAAGATTTGAAAAACTAGAATTAGATCCTCCAACCAACAGAGAGATCTACAAAACCCTTGGGAGGAAAAGAGAGAGAGAGGGAGAGATAGAGAATAAGATGGGTAAACCTTCTGGGAGAAGATCTAACTTCATTCACCAAGCTTTAATTCACCTCTAAATAGGTGAAGAGGGGACCATAACTACTCATCAGAGCCTCCAAGTAATAATTAATCTCTTTTTTTTGTTATATGGACCCATATAATATATAAAAGAGGGGTTTTGGAATTTTAAAACAAAAATCTAGATTAAAAAATCTGGTATGCACAGTTATATGGTAAGATCCCCATAGTTTAGACAAACCGTTCTCCCTAGGAATACAGTATATATTTCAAGGTGTATGGTTACTAAAAAGTGGGAACATTGTTTATAAACCATGAGCCAACAATTAAAAATATCACTCTTTTAGATTGCACAATTTTATATAATAGGGCGCAAAATATGGGAAAATTGTGCTCCTACTATTCACAACCCATAATTTTTATGTTTATCCATGTTTTCACTTGAAGAACCCCCAAATAAAACCCAAAAAAATATTGATCTAAAGAGAGGTTTAGTGGTACATGAATCTAGTAAGAGGATGTTACAAACTTCGAACCATAGAAACATTCTATCCCCATATTTCTTGTAAATAAGCTTCCATAAAAAATGATTATCCCACTGTGCTCTAATCAATGCCTCTATCTCCCAAATCTTATGATTATCAAAAAATTTCATCCATAGTACTTGAACCCAAGGTATTTTCATCCCATGAAGTAACATGGTTTTAGAATAAATTGTACCAACTAGAAGTTCAATAGCATATAAATGAGGTTCGACCTCAATATCCCTCCTCCTTATAACATGAGATAGATCCAATAGATAAATTCATAGTTGAGATACATGGAACATGTTATGTATTTAACTTAGTTTTGGTGGAAGTTATAATCTATAATACACTTTTATCACCAATTCAACTACCTGAAAAGGTCCCATAAAATGCGTAGAAATCATCATTTCCTACCCATTCCATCGATGGTCCAGTCGAGTTGAAGCATAATATAACCTTGTCACAAAATTTTAATTCCAATGTATGGTAATGATAATCAGAAAAATATGTATACTTAATTTTCGTTTTAAAAATCCATTGACACATCAAATGAATATTTTTTGTGATCCATTGAACTATGATAGGTCCATACAAGGTACATTAACCAATAGTTGACCCAGACAATAGAGATCTATAATACCAGCTAGAAACAGACTAAAAATAATTCATCCTAACCCCGTACTAGTAACTATTGGTATATGAAAACTCAACCAGCCTGAGATGGTTATCCCAATCTCAACTAATGTCAAGAACATAAGAACAATGAATATCCTCAAGTATCTATATATCTCTTTATGTCTGTCCATCTGATGACAAATGGTATGTTGTACTGAAACGAACATGAGATCCCAGTGCCTTGTAAAGGCCACTAAAAATAACATGTGAACAGAGGATACCTATCAAATAATATAGTAGATGGAACTCATTGAAAATAATTAATCTCTTTAATATAATGATTATTCCAACTCTTTAACCATTGTTGAATCACGAATTCATATAATGTGATATGATTTGGTCATCTGATCAATCATAACCCATATCATATTATTATATCTCTAGGTATGGAAAACCCTCCAATAATGTCCATAAATATATATTCTCACATTCAATAATGCACTGGATGTGGTCTAAGAACACCCCAAGGTTTCTGGTGCTTAACATTGACCCATAAGAAAGTGTAACAATGAGAGAAAAATATAGCAATGTTTTATTTCATACCTATCCCCCAAAATCCAATCTCCATATCATTGAACATATTTGTTTTTCCTTGGTTCAATTCCCACAAGTCTGGAAGTCCCCCATTACACATTTCCTTACTGATAATAATGAAACAAAATGATTTTGATAATATGTAATCCATTTATAGATAACGACCACTCAAAATCTATATTCCCACCATATAGAGAGTCTCTAATCCTATGAAACCCATCATAATGTTTCTGATCCTAAATAAATTTCTTGAGAAGAGTAGATGAAAACTAAACACTGGCCATGGAAAACTATGCTACTGATTCCCAGACTCCAATGTGCAATTGTGCAAAAAGAACTATCAAGTTCCACTCTACCAAAGATTCATTCACATCATGGGTTCGATTTTTTCCTCTTATAGGGTCTACAATGACATTCCCATTACCTGGGTTATATGTGATGTTAGTGTAAAAATATTTAGTTATTCCGCACAACACCAGCGGAAAATATTCAATCCTTTCATAGAGAAGATATAACTCAAGATAATTTGGTCTGAAAACACGGTAAAATATTCTTTGTACTGGTAGTACCACCGACTCTTAAGCTCTTTCATCCCAACTGCATGTTTCTGTTCATGGTTATTATAATTCTTATCATTTGTTCTATTCTGATGAGATCCATAAGAAAAAACATGATCACATTTCAATACAACGAACCGAAACCAGAACCAAACTAATCAGAGAAGACCACATTGGCTTGCCAGTCCTCAAGAAGAGTCAACACCAGAGTAGTTGTCAAAATAACATTCAACTCAATAGAATAATTATATCATTTCTCATTCTAATAAAAAATTAATCCCTTCTATGTCAAAGTATTCGTCATAGAATCCATATTTTAGATGTCCTAAATTAACCAATGATAACACCCAGCTATACCCAAGAATCTCCAAATCTCAAAAAACAATTGTCGGTTTCCCATGTCATAAAATCCTTCCCATTTTTAGGATCAACATAAATAAATTTTTTTCACAACACAGTCCCATTACGTTCACATCCTTGATTTACAACAAACATTTTGAAATATTGACATAATATAAGTGATTTTAAAACAAAATCCAGAACTACTCTCAGACAAAGCACATGATCAACCATGGAAATATAGTAAACTTGGATTTTAAACACAAACACTTCCATAATGGTATCAATACACTAATGGAAAATATTTTTCACTAAATCAATAATTATTTTAGGATTATTAGTTATAAAAAATTCAAGACAAGGTACTCATAATGGTCGTACCCACTCTAAAAGGTGGTTTACTAAATGTCAGATTCTTGGTCCTTAACTGATGGTAACCGGATCAATGGTCAATCTTTGAGAACTACTATTACCCCTTTTACTAATAAAAAAGATCATTAATCTATGAAAATAGATTCTTTTTTTATTGTGACTCTATTGAGTTTTTGATAATGAACCGCAAGGTGAAGTGATCCATTATCTTTCCCAGAAAATATAGTTGGAACCAACCAAGGTGACATAGATAGACATATAAATAATTTCACAATAAAATCATACAGCTGATCTGTTAGAATTTTTCTTTCATTGTGTGTGATCTGGTATATAGGAATTAACACTAGTTGAATACCAGGTACAAAATAGATAGAAATTTATACCACCTGTACAAGGGAAAAACCAAAGAAGTTAGAAGCAAAAAATGTAAGGAAACATGATGGAAATAGGAGGGAGACCACAACTTAATGATTCTTACTACAAATCAAAGGTGAACATAGATATCATTTTTCCAAAATTATTCTAATAAGGTCTATCTATACTCGACATAGGATCTCATTATTCTTGAATGATATGACATACACTATTGGGTGTTTAAAATAATACTCATCAAGATATCCACAACTCTCGGTGTTATTGTCGATGCTCTAGTCCACCCCAAATATGTAATAAAAAGGTTTATTTTTGTAAACAAAATCACTCCAAGAATGAACAACATTTGATAAATAGAAAACAAATGGAAGCCAATAGAGTCCTTGTCTCTTTGTTTAGAGGGTTGTAGTTATATCCATCACATATGGTAAAAGATTAATATGATGATTTAGAAGATTTAAATGGGGGTTTAAATAAATGAATGAGATGCTCCAGTGTCAAATAAAGAAGTCACTAATGATGAATATATAGTGATGGTACCTATCACAGTCATTGGACCCATATTTTTTATCTTTAATAATCGTCCAATGTTTGAAGAATCTTTTTTCTAGATTCTCATTGCTTGAACTCATTTTTCCTTAAAGAATCTAATTTTAGCATAGTTTTGGTAGGTTCTGATGATCTCATCTGACTATGGGGAGTAGAATAAACATGGTATAAATTTTAAAAATAACATATACATCCATAAGAACCACATACTTATGGTTTCTCAATGAAAACCCTCTTTGAAAAACCAATATTTCTACACTAGTTTCCTATTAAAGGGCCTATACTAGCCACTTTTGGAGGTTTTCAAAATCCCTAACATTGGGATACAAAATTATAATTGTTGTGATTCTACATTATTATGGAGGAAAATACACTGCCTCTAGGTGGAGAATAAACTCTTGAAAACCCTTAATTTTCGTCTAGGTCCATCTCAACAAGCGACGCTATATTTGTACATTAATCATAAGAATGAAGCAACAAAATGAAAAACTAAGAATGAATTTCTATTCAATGTACCAACTAGAACATTAAAACCTTCATATTATCATTCAATATCATCATAATTGAAAACTGTACAATCTCTACAATGTTTATTGAATAATCTCTCAAGGTTTTGTCAGCCAACAAAATTTTAAAATACTCAGTGTCCTTGGCCAACAAAATCAACTCTCGATAAATAATTTCAGTTAAATGATCCTTGACTAATTTCTACTCCAATCCCTTATGCTTTATCACAATCACCATTGAGCATAAAAATATCCTATTTTATCCTATCATTTCAATGGTGGAGCACTTAACCATGATTTTTTTTGGTTTCTTGAAGAACCCTGACAAACTATCCATCTTACTCAACCATTCCTGATCCTCTTGAGGATCATTTAAGAATTTGAATCTTGGTGTTTTCTTGTGAATGAAATCTTAGAAACTAATCAATGGAAAATTCTTATGAGGATCCAAAAATGGAGCATGAATGGGATCTAGTTGTGGTAACTAATCTAGTGCTTGTACATTATGCTTGATCACCTCAACCATACTAAGGTCCACAAGAGGATTCACTTGCGGACGTTAAACAATAGCTTCATCTTAGATCTGATTAACATGTATTATTAGAGACATGATGCTACCCAATATCTTCAATATATACTGAAGTCATCAAACTAATAATCAAATAGAGAAATAACATAAATCAATACCAATAAATAGAAAAACATGATTTTGATTTGAATCTATCCAAACCTAAATAAGAAAAACAATAGATCTAATCATGATGAAGTCATTCCCAAACCACCCCTGGTGACTTAAGGATCATTGTGTTGTGATCTGGTGAGGCACTCAATCACAACTACCTCTTATGTACTAAAAATAATACACAAATACATATTGAAATTATGGTAAGATTAAAAACATGCATCTATAATACCACTTTGTCATGAACCATCCTAAGTACCTTGGTAAACTAGTATCCACCCTAATCCTCACATATCCGGAAGGAAATTACTGATCCTCCCATGTTGGCAATGAGAACATGGTATCATAAAAATGAAATTGGGAAATATGTTTTCACAAACACAAATAAAGAACGATAAACAATCAAGTATGCAAACAAGGGAGACACCAATGGGAGATGTGTACTATAAATAAAATAAGTATGAAAACCCAAATTACTATATCAAACTAGTAGAAAGAGATTATAGAAAACCCACGTCCCAATCGATGAAACTAATGAAGTCCACTGATCAATAGCTAGAATAACATATATGTGGTGTTTTACCCTTTCTTGAACCAAGAAGGATATAATTTAGAATCACTTGAATATAGAGGTAGGGTGTGATCTAAAATCTTAGTAGGTTCTCACAATACAATCTATAAGAAATTCCACATTTAAGGAAAAAAATTAAGATCATTAAATTTGAAATAAATAGGTTTGTAATATTAAAATAATATTTCAAAATAATAATGATTTACATTTCAAAATTTTCAAATACTTTAAAAGCATTTTATCAAACAATTTTACATAAAATAGATTATATAAATAAGAAGGCATGTAAAACATATTCCAAAATGGCATGTAGTAATTTAAAATTCAGAAAAGAGATAAACATGGTCATATGCCTAAATGGAATTATATTTTCTGGCTATATGACTCCACAAACTCAAGGAAACATCACAATTTGTGTATACACACTCCCCTTAGGCATTGGTAAAGATGAAGTCATCACCATCTAGTAGAGGATGGGATGCACTACATTTATGTTTTGGAATGTTTTAAATTTTAGAGTGCTCTATAAATAAGTCACCAACTACCTAAGGCCTACGTGTTCTATAATAACAAATAAACGATGAGAAATTCATATTAAGACTACATAAAATACAATTCATTCTATTCTCCATTTTAATATGGAAATTTTCCATTTAAAAAATAGAATGGATTTTTAATCAATGTATGCCTTTTTAATGATAGAACACAAAGGTTTCTATCAAATCCATTTTTAGACATTTATCCCAAACAATAATCATAAGTCAATTAAAAATTGAATTAAAAAATTCACATTCCCAATTTAAATTCTACACATTAAATTTCAATCATTTTATATCAATTTAAAAAATTTAAGTTCTATTAAATTCCCTATAGTTTATAATTTAACACCATTTCCAAGGAAATGATGTTTTTTTCCTTATTTTCTTGCTCAAATAAAATATCCAAAAAAAACTAATTCAATTGTTTTTGGATTTCAATAATTTTTTTTCATAAGAATAAAATACAACATATTTAATTGAAATTAACATAATCATACTATGAAATTTAGGTTTAATTATATTGTCCAATTAAAATAGGTACCAACCATTGGATCTTGGGATCTGAAAGAAAAAATCCGTAATTGGGGTTCACTAATGATGAATGTATAAAAATGGAACCCAATAATCATACCAAGGTTAAAGATTCATAATAGTAAGGATTAGATCCTCCAATAAAGATGTATATTAACCAAACCTGAGAGAGGAAGAGAGAGATATTTGGAGATATAGAAAAATAAGAGAAACTAAATGTGAAAATATAAAAATACATTTTCATAGATTTGATTGACCATTGGAGGGGTTTTTAGGGTCTAATAACTACTATTGGCAGCC
The DNA here is from genome assembly GCA_963277665.1 of Viscum album. Taxonomy (NCBI): domain Eukaryota; kingdom Viridiplantae; phylum Streptophyta; class Magnoliopsida; order Santalales; family Viscaceae; genus Viscum; species Viscum album. Next base: position 1,431,763,538 of record OY728138.1, on the reverse strand, counting down.
TCTATGGAATATGAAATCAGTTTAAAGTCATACTTTCCCACAGAGGACCTAAAAATGGGTTTATGGAATATTAAAATTAAATCCAAATTAAAAAAACACATATTCTAGGTTAGCTAGAAAGATCCGTACAGTTTGGATAAATTATGCTCCCAAGCATTCAACCCTTTATTTATAAGGATATGGTTACTACTAATTTGGTGCACAATTTTTGAAACTATAAGGGAACTGTGCAATAACCTAATACCTTGGTTTGCAGATGTTTCTCTAGTAGGGTCCGCGGTTTGGGAAAACTGTCTTCCAAGTATGAATAGACACATAATTTTAAAAATTATCGAGGTTTTACCCTCTAAAACACCAAATTTAACCTAGCCAAATCCTAATCAAAAGAGTGGTTTGGGAATACATGATAATAGTAATAAGATGTTACAATAAAATGTACAAATAAAAACAAAGAATGCTATGTATGATGGTCAACTGGAACTCTATGTAGGTGAGAATATAAATAGAATAAAAACTATAACACTCAAGAACTAATTGATAGTGATATAGGATATTATAATGGGAATGTTAACCATCATAAGACCATAAATAATTGATGGGATAAAAATCCATTGATAAAAGTTAACAGATAACATTTTTTCACAATTTTTTCCTAATGTTTATTGAAATTATTTACTTACTAAACAATGAAAATAACAAAACATACATACCGAAAAAACAATAGTTTAATGTAATGATCAATTTCCCCCCCAAAGTGATCTTTTTCTCTAAATGATGTGTATTTATGTTTATATTTTCACACCTTAAGCACTAGAATCAGCATCAAAGAAATAAAATAATCCACCAATGATTATATATCTATTTCCCATGTCTTTAATACTTAACCAAAACTAAAAAATTTGGATAATATATGATAATCCACCAAAATAATAAACATTAGAAATTATAAAATCTACTTTTATTCTCCAGATTTCAATAGTTATACCCAAATATCAAGATAGATCATTAAACGATCATTAAAATTCATTAATATATACTAATATTGAAACCTAATAATCTAAATAAAATGATTATATGAAGATTGTACCCTTCATATCAAAGATCATATTGAAAAGTGGATTGGGCTCGAAGCGGCGATGGTCGAAACCTAATGGAGACAATAGTGTTCCCCCCTCCACTGCTAGTCGGCAGGAGGGGGAGGATCTGCAGATCTCTTGTAATGGGCAGAGATGCGACTTATATCCCTTCACTGGTCCTGAATCGATTCCGATGTTTCCAGATATTAGCTTAGGCCTGAAGGTCCCTGAGATTCGAGATAGAGATCCTATGATACCGCTTTCAGTTCTAGAGTTTATGAAGGCAGAGAGAATTATTAATATATCTTTGGTGGCCCGATTTAGGAAAAAACAGCCTTCAGTGGATTAATTTGACAGGTTTGTCTTCGAAACGTGGGGATTTCATGAACGAGCGGTTTTCTGTCTATTAGATAAAAGGAATTTGATGGTGCGATGTTCTTCATCGAAAGATTTTGTCCATGCTCTGTCATGTGCTCCCAGGAACTGCGGCGGCTGGGGCTTCTATCTATTTCACTGCAGCTACAATCTATACTTGAATTTCCACCCCCTTCAATTCTGGTTTGGGTATGTCTTCCTCAATTACTTCTACCATTTCAAAATCCTGGGATTTTATATATGCTAGTAAATTTAGTGGTTCTGTTTCTCTATGTTGATAAGCATACTGCTACTATGTGTCATCTGATCAACCCATGCATGTGTGTGGAAGTTGATATGTCGATTCCATCAGTCGATTTAGTGTGGAATGAAGCCGGTGAGGAGGTATGGTTGAAGGAACCAGTGGTTTTTGACCATTGGGTGGAGTTATGTTCATCATTCCGTAGACTTGGTCACTCGAACGCCAATTGCAGACGAGTTGTTCACCATGGGAAGGTTTTAGTGTAGTTGAAGAATGGAGGGAAAGTTAATTATGTGAATCATTTGGCAAGAAAGGCAGTGTAGAGTAAACCAGTGGCAAAATAGTTCAGGGAACCCTCTGTGTCTAGGGTTTTTGATTGGATGAAGAAGGATTTGATGGTCCGGGATACTGGTAGATCAGTGGAACAACGGACTGATGATCCATCTTCATGACTGCACTAAACTAAAGTTGGGAGCATCTCTGGGAAGTAGGTGGGGGCCTAGACAGAATGTTTGGGGATAGAACGCCAAATCAATTCAATTCAGCTTGTTGTCTCTTCGGGGGTCATCAAATTTTGAATAGGAAAGGGATTGGTCCATGATGGGGTTTAGAACAACAATTCTTTTGAGTGTTTGGATAATGATGAAACTACACAGGAAATTCACTATGAGCCGGATGGAGGAATAGTAGAGGGTGTGGAGTATCATGAGGATTATGGAGGTTCTAAGGCCCATGAGGGGATGATCCCTGATAAGAAGAAGAAGAGAGGCTGCAAGGATTACTCAAATTTAAAAGAACCGATGGAAACACGTTCAGGTAAAAAATCTAAACCCTGTGAGAAAGAAATATCATCTACATCCATGGTTGATGTACAGGAAAAGTCTCAAGTTGTGGTTCAAGTAATTAGCAATGACATTATGCTTGTGAGTGGTAATGCAACTGCAAACTGTACCAAAACAAAAAATAACTCTAACAAACCTATCCTCCACTCAGAGGAGGAAAAGGTGGAAGAATTAATTTTTTTCAACATCCCACAGGAAGAGGCTATGATGGTGGGATGAAATATACAAGTGGAGGTAAACATCAAGCAAGCTAATTTGATTGATAAACATGATATGATCTTTATGAGAGGCTTCAATAATGGGAAAATCAACTAAGAAGAGTGTATTTGAACCTAGGAGAAAATGGTGTCCCATTTCGTAGTTGTTATCAGGGAAGACCCTAATGCTAAGGTATGGCTTTTGAACTAGAAACATTAAAGAGAGAAAATTACAAATAGGTTGAGGCTATGCTTTGATGGATCCTCCTTCTCCTATGAGGCTTCACCTCGAAATTTATTGGGACTGGTTTCTCACTTTTCCTTAAAAGTGATTTTATTAACAAAAAGTCTATTTTCACTCTGTTAAAGAATATGATTACATATTATTCCAATATATTTTTAAACATTTTTCCTTAAATAACATCAACTTATCTTGAACTCTCATATCAAATGTATTTTCCGTAATAATATTCAAGATACACTAACCATTTCTATAAATAATATATATCACCATAAATCAATAATAAAATCATATATTAATAAAAAAAATTATAATTCAAAAATTATTTCTCAAATAAAATCCCACAGTATTCCATTTACATTGATCATATAGGTTATCCAAAATAGATAATGTCTTCTGAAATAACATTTATCACTGAATCACCAAGTCATTTTCCTATCACATTGTAATATATATGATAAATATTATGTTCCCAAAATAAACTTATTCGTCATCCGTATAATAATTTAAATAAAAATAAATCATCATAATAAATGGGACTTCACATAGTTTAGTGGTAGGCAATGCACCAATGTTTCCCTTAAATTTTGGGTTCAATTCCTATAGTGTTGACATACACAATGGGTTGTCACATGGTCTTTTGCTTGTCTATTTATTAAAAATATATTAATATAATACACATAAAATTAAATAAATGTGATAAAAAATCTCAAAAGTATCTTTTATATATTTTATCCTCAACGGTTATCTCATACCTTTCATTTTACATCCAATAATGTAATATCCCGTAATTACCTCAAAATTAATTTCTCCAAAAAAATAGTTAGTCCCCATAAAATATCATAACATAAATCCTAAAATTTTTGTTTAAGATAAATTTATCTTATGATGAAACATGAAATTATAAACCCATTATGGTATCCATAACTCTTATCTATTCAAAAAAGAATAAATCATAATCTCCAATGGTTTCGAAACCTTGTTTTGATACCAACTATATGAATCTACCCATAAAAATACATATTATAGTTTTTCTAAGACTAGAAATTACTTTATTTTTAAAAATAAATTTTATTTTCAGAGTTTATTGATTTCTGACATACTCTTTCAAAGTAAACACATACACTAAAATTTTACACTTACACTATGTATACATGTTTTCCAAAAAACAAAAAACCTTTTTTTAATAAAACATGGTTTCTTTTCAGGATAAAAACTCACAATACTTTTATTTTATTCATATTCATCCATATACATGACATACCATTTAAAAAAATTAATCCATGGTATGAGCATAAAAATCATATTAAGTTCTATAATGATAAATAAGGGAATCATTTCTCCATAAGTACTTATAATGATTTTCATTTTTGAAAAATAAAATTTGGATGAAAACAAAAATTCATACTTGGGAAATAACATTCTATTCCAAAATAATTCAATAAAAATTTGATAATAAATATTTATGTAAAAATAAAATCCAAAATGGTTTCTTTAAAAATAATATAATGTCATGAATACGTTTTCACCCAGTTATACTTTTCACCCATAAAATTTAATTTAAACATTTATTTGAGTATGAACTCAATAACATACTTTATGAAAATTTTATTTTTGTAAAACATTGAATTCAAAAATAAATCATATAGGTAACATCTAGTATAATTTTATCATCTCCCATATATATAATATAGATACATCTTCCACCTAATAAGTAATAATTATAATTACATTAGGAATAACAACTGATGTATATTCTTATAATCTCTAAGAAGAAAGCTAATAGGTGTACTATATCCCATTACCCAATGAATTGAAGATGTATAATAGGCTCACAAGACCTCAAATTTTGATAGAACCACCCATCCTCATACACAGTTCCCAATAACTATAATAGAATAATAACAGATAAATCTGTCATAATAAATCATGTTTGAGGAATATAAAATTTCTATTTTCAAATAAATTTTTATTTGTAAAGAATCTAGGCACTCATAAATGAATTTTTATTCTAAATAAAAATTTTAACTCATAAATGTGGCTTCAAAACATTAACTCTTCATGTAATAAAGAATATAAGTTCAAGTAATATAATTTAAAAACATTACTTTTGAATTTTCTAAATATAGATTAAATAATAACATGAAATGATAATTTCTAAATGAATACCCCATACAAAAATTCTAAAAATGTTTATTTTTTGAATATATTTGAAATAAATTATACAAATACCAATTTAAAAAATTAATTTCCATATAAATACATTCAAAAGAATCATTTTAAAAGATGTACATTAAGGATAATTTGTTTTAAAAAAATTAAAACATTTAAAATATGGTTTTTTAATTAAAGAGTCCATTACTTCGATTATAACATATGACTATTGCCTATTATATTATTTAATAGAAAAATTGTGTAATTTTCTTTCATAATTACCTCTTTAATTATTAATATTCTCTATATATCACTGAATACCATGTTATAAAAATTATTAATTTCAGGTTTTTCATTTTTAAAATATTTGATACTTAAGTGAAAAATGTAATTGGTATGTCAAATATAGTCAAAGTTATCATAATTAAATCATCTAAAGAATTTTATTAATAAAATAATTATAACTTTTATATGTAAACTATACATTTAAATTCAACCATTTGATATGGTAATGAAAAATGGACCACATCACGATCATGGAGACAGTAGGTTGTACGTACGCTTGAGTAGCATTTTCATTTTTCAACGATCATCATGGAATGATGAGAAGTATAAATATATTTTTTCATAATGTTAATTAGATCATAAATATAATATTTATTCTATAAATATATTTTTATGTATCAGTAATTTGATGTGGTGATGAAAAACGAATCACATCTCTTCAAGGAGGTGATAATTCACAGGTACACACGAACAACGTCTTCATTTTTATGTGGATGGAAAGGTAAGAACATAAATGATATATTATATTTTTATAATGATAAATATGTATTGAATAAAATATATTATAATTAATTCCATCCTTAAAACCACTGTATAGAGACTATGGTGGAAAATGAATTTCATCGGTTCGTGAGGTAGTGGTCCACCATACACTTAAACAATAACCTCATTTACAATTTGATGGATTTGGAAATAGATTTTGGTTATTGTAATAACAAAAATAAATCATTATTATATTTACGATACTATTGTTATTATTTCATCATTTATTTATTAGTTTTTATTGACATGGAAGAAGAAAAAATACAGAAACTGTTGATTAAAAATGTTACATCTTCTTTAGAAATACGCCCTTTATAACACCATAAAACCACTAAGTTCTATTTTTTGTAACAAATAATGAATATAAAATATAGGGATAGATTATAAGAATCATTTTTGGTATATCATGTCTAAAAGAAATTATTTTATTTTATATTAAAAAGAATAAGAGTTTCCCTTTTATAATAGAAGGGGGGGAACTCTTGGAATTTCTCAAAATATTATGTTAATATAAATTAATTTTTAATTTTAGATAGTTCAAATCTGATTAATTAATAGAATGGGATAATTATGGGTATAAATAAATCCATAAAATGAAAATTTAATAAGTTCATACTACTTTTATACCCATATATTTTGGTTTTATCCATTTTTTCAAGACTTTAACACCCACCACCATAACTTAGATATTTATTATATAATGGTTAATATAGTTACTATAGAATTAAAAAAGAACCATAAATAAATCATGTATATAAATTAAACCTTATTTAAATAATTTGTAAAAATTTATTTTTTTCATGAACGTTATATAATTTAATAAAATATTATTTATTTTAAAATATAATTAATGTCCATTTCGGAACTATTTATTACATTGATTGTTAAAAATATCCAAAAAACATGATAAATTGAAAAAAAAACTTTTCATACAACCCCACAGTTTAATGTTAATATATAATTTTTTTTTTGAGATTAATTGTCTCAAATTATATTTAGTTTATTATTTTTAATAACATTTATTTGATATTTCAATTAATAAAACATTACATCAACAAAATTGTGTATGAATTTAAGTTAATTATTTCTTATAAGGAAACTATAATAAAATTTAAATGATCTATATGAATCCTTTATATGTAAAATTTAAATTTGTAATTTAATATATATTCTGTATAATCCTATATAAACATTTATATAGTTATTAAAAATTTGAGTATGACATCATTGACTTTTTTTAAAATAATCTATTGAAAATGGTGTACTCTCATCCAAGAGGGTTAAAAGCTTATAACATTTACTAATTGATTTTTATATTAGTGTATAAATCATCTAATAAAAATGGGTGAGGTTTTTGAGTCATTTTATAGTGCCTATTATTTTATTTTTTCTCTTAATTACCTAATTGACCCTTTATCATGGTAATAAAAATAACCAATGTTTCTACTCATATTAGCAAAAAATAAAAGAGAACTATTTGTATTTTATTGACATGTTGAATAGAAATTTTGAATCTATTTTTCAATATTAAAAACAAAAATGTTTCAAATTTTTTTGAAAATTTAAATCTGCAATAACACAAAAATAAGTGTTTTTAAAGAAACGTTTTATTTAAATTTAAAAAGTATTTATACTAAATTTATGTATGAAATCAATTTTAAATAAATTAATTGAATTATTATAAATTAAAATTAACTATTGAAATTTAAAAATATTCCAAAACTATATTTTACTTCAAAAATAATTTAAAAAAATAATTTTTAATAAAAATAATTATTTTTCAATATTAATTAAAAAATCAAACATTATTAGAAATTATCAATATTTCACCATAGGAAACAATTGATACGATTATTTAAAAATCCAACTTCATTATATCAAATACCTTTTATTAATTATCTGGAAAATAATTATATTATGTTTATATAAAAGGAAAGAAAAATCGTATTTGAAGAAAATGATTTTTTGAATAATTAAATGAATTTAATAATAAAATAGTACTTATTTAAAAAATGTTAATTAATAAACTATAAATTATTAATATAATTAAATATATCATAATTCAATTAATATTATTATTTCCTTCCAAATTGAAGCTTATGATATAATGGTCACATTTAAATAATTAGCTTCCATTATCTGCTTAAGATCGATGATAAGTATCTTCTATGATATCAACCATATTATTTCCTCTTAAAATAATTAGATGTTACACTATTAGTAAAATTTAAGATTTTTTTAACAAGTAATTATTTCCATAATGAATATTTATACTCATAATAAATCATTTTGCGACTTTAGACAGCTGTTTGTACACCCACCCTTTAAGTAGGGTTTTCTAAGGGGGAGTTCCAGAGACTTGTACGTTTAGTTCTCTATTTCAGTTGGGCTTGTATTCTGACCCCATTTACCATAATTTTTATATTGTTTTTTCTTTTGTTTGTTTACTTTCTGTTTTCACCTTCATGTATATTTGGCTTGATGTTATCTGCATGTGTAAGGGTACAAAGGAAAATGCCTCCCATTTTTTTGGGATATGCCTACTTGGTTTTAGTTACCAGCCCAGGCCTTTGGAGGTTGGCTTGGTGTAGTCAAAAAATGGGCCCCAAGGGACACTTCATGACGGGGTGGTATTAAAAGCGTTTTTTCTACCTTATTAACCCAATATCTATGAGTTTCTTTTGGAGAAACAATGTTATGTGTTTCATGTTCGACTTTCAAGCTAGAGAATCTAGTGTTGTTGCGGCAACCGATGTATCCATAAACCTAGATCCAGAATTTTTCTTTTCAACTTAGTACATGAAAAAACTAGTTTCAAGAAAAAACAAGGGTACATGCATCGTATAGGAATGGGTTGTGTTTTAATTTCGCTTCTTGAGTCACCCACCATGTATACTCTATTGATCATTTTACATATGTTTTTTTTCAATATTCTTCCATGTAGATACCAATCCTGGATTCCACTACGGGATCATGAGGATGATATGTGGGGTGATGATATGGGTACATGGGTTGTTACTGGAGACAACACCACCAGGAGTTCTACCTGCCATACCACCACCTCTGGAGTAGCGAATGGTACTCATATTACATTTGGATGAGATAAGCATGTTGGTTGACTTCATGAGCGTCAGCGAAAGAGACCCCTCAGGTTATGAGGTAAGGTCGACTGACGGGCCACTAAGGATTGGATTGAGGTGTTGAATAGGTATTACATATAGTAGAGACACCATTAGATCAGATAGAAGTCCAATCAGTGAGACATATATATGGCTCAATTGGGATATGGTGGGGTTTTTATTACTTGAGCATACAATGCGGTGACTCTTCTGTGGATAGATCTTGATAATCATTCACAGAGAAGGTAATTTCACCATAAAAGGTACAGGTTATGCATCCCCAATTTCTTCTACTACTACGGTAGGATGACATATCGGCAGTTGAGTATTCATTGAGGCATACTGACATTTCTAGGTTCTTTATAAATAAGATACTTCTAGGTATTTCAGGCTCAAAGTTTCAAGCAAGGTTTGTTTAGGGACATTTGAGCAATAACTATTCATGTCTTCATTACTACAAATTCCTGGGTGAAAGATAGAACCTTTGTGGTTTAATGTCTTTTGGATGAGTAGATACAGGAACTGGATTTCATTAGCAGGAAAGAAGGTTGTTGACATTGGTCATAGAGTCATAGACGTGTGATACATTATTAGAAGAGGTCCCAAGAGAGGGGATCTACTGCTTAGTGCTCATAAGATGATACCAATCATCCAAGAAAGAGGTAATTAATTTCTAATGACAGTAGAAGACATCTCACTAGAGATTTTATAGCCAGTTATTATGAAATTGAAATGGTGGATGGGCCACTGGTGTAAAGGTATGCATAGGAATAAATGGATCTACATAGCCCCAGATGTGACAAAGGAACTAAGGGATTATCAAGAGGTGGTATATATTTTGACATGTTACCACCACCACCCCAATATGGTCCACACCAGGCTCACGGAGCTAAAAGACAGGGGAAGGGTGTAGCAGTATGTGGTCAAGGAATAGGTCTTAGGGGTTCCAGGAATGATTTGAGGAACTGTCTGTGTCTACTCTTCGCTACCATATTAATAGAAATAGGTTCTAAAAATTTATTTTTATCCTGAATCCTATTCAAGACCTATAGATTCTGGTTAAACCATTGACTTGACCCTTACATCAAGTGAAACCTATGAGAGAAGACACAATAGTCACAAATACACCAATGGTTTGACCTGACCCTTGAGGAATGTGTTTTTCTTGGAACCTCTTGGTGGTAGTGTCAAGGATTTACAATATTAGTTTTGCTACGGACTGTTCATCCACAGTTCATGATATGATTGATTGTTTTTGAAAAAATGATGTGGTATGTCCATAGTATTGGAATGAGGTTTTCCTTTATCAGTGATAAAGTAATCTTAGGTATCATGGGATAAACTCATGCATTAGAGGGTGAACCCGGTCACCCTTTAGTCAGCTAGGCTTACCCTCATTGCAGTGGATGTTTTGAATTTTCAATTCACAGTAGTAGTAGAGGAGTACGATATGTCATTCCAAGAATATGTTTCTAGATTTACCTCACTATAGGGGTTTGAATTCGAAATCGTTTTATACCCTGAGATGGAACTGATCATAACATCAGTATATCGAATGGCTTTCATGTAGCTTTGTGAGTTGAGGGTCTAGGTGGAGGACTTTCATATAAAGGGCTTATAAAGAACCAGTGATCACGGTTATGTGTGGATTACCGACACTTTAACCATGTATCTATAGAGTATGATTATCCACTACTAAATGATGGATTAAAATATCGACCAGTTGAAAAGGATGACCTTTTTTGTGGATGGAAAGGTGCCCACAGACATTGTAGAATTTAATGAAGAATTTGATAAGCACCCTGATCTTGGGGTAGCCTGAGGATGGAGTCATGTACATAGTGTTGTAGGATGCATCAAGGACCAGATATTGTTTTTTCCTAATGCAATGGAAATTGGTAATTTCCTATGATTTGTGTCAGTTGAGACCATAAGAGAACCACTACGTGAACCATGATCTTGATTTTGTAGTGGTAGTGTTCACATTGAGGATGTGGTGACAATACCTTATGGATGAATGGTTTAGAAACTATTGTAACCACAAGATACTCAAGTTTATATTCTCTCAAACGGATTTGAGCTTGATATAGATACAATGTCTAGATTTCCACTAGGAAAATGACTTCAATTTAATCTATACTACATATAAGAGAAAGGTGGTAGTAGATGCACTCAGTAGGATATCCATTTTGTAGTTTCAAAATAAAGAAATAGAGCAGTTCGCCTCATTAAAGTTGTCCATTACTTATAGAGATGATGCATCTTACCTCTAATCTGTGGTAGTTACCCCTCCACTCATAATCGTGAGCCATGGAGGCATAGCTCAAAGATATGAACTATGAGTCTTTATCTTCTATGTTGTCCCAAGAGAATACCCCTAATGGATTTTCGAAGGGGGGGCATATCGTTCCTTTCATCAAACACAAAGTAGGAGCAGTGGATGGCTACAATGATGAGATTAATCAAAAAATTCATGTGGGTGTTAAGGCAAACACTGGGGATGACAGAATAGGTTGAATCTTGGATTACATATTAATAAAAAAGTGATGTTCTTTTTTAATCTGTTCCCAGGTATTTAATCACACAACGTCAAGACCCTGTGTTTGGAAGTGGTTTCTCTTTTCATACATGGGGTGCTAAGAAGGGAGTGTGGAAGGATATCTATGGGCCTCACAACAATTTTATCACGTACGTACATGGGACATGGTACCAACTAGGTGATCATTAACCAAATCACCATGTCAGTCACTTCTTATCGTTTTGGGAACAGAGTCATGTAGTGAACTTGGAATACCTCTAGGTGCAAGAGATACATACATGACCCAACACACTTCATGGACTAGGGCGATCTAAGAACCAACGATAGGGTTATTTTTGTAGAGTTTTGGTGGAGACTGAGGATCAATAATAGAGGAAACTCCATGGAATATTGATTCCTCTAGTGCACATTAAGTGGAAACATAGGAATATCTAGGAGAGCATGTGGGAGAAAAAGGATCATGTTTGTGCTCATACCCTCTTATTTTTGTGAATACATAAATTTGGATTTCATATATGTAAAACCTTATGGTGGGGAAGATGTAATGACTCATATTTTCTTGGTATTATTCTTAAATAATTTCAGGTAAACTGTCAAGACCAAGTTCTAAGACATCGTGCAATTCTGAGGCCCGATGTTCACTAAATGATCCATTGAAAAATGTTCTCTTTCAAAATAGTATGCGTGTGTAGTTTTCCGGAAATTTTTGAATAAATCTTAAATGGGTTCCCCGATCAAAAATATAAGTGAACTGTTACGTTCAGGATGTTAGGATTACCCTAGGCGTAACTTATGTTTAGCCTACAGTGAGAAAACCCAAAAATGGAATAACCATTAATAAAATAATTAAATAAAATTATTTTACATTTCACATCATTATAACTCAAGAATGGTGTCTTATATTATAAATCCAAGACCGTCGTTGAGCACATGAGCGAATGAATTCTCTAGTTAGAGCCTACCATCGGCTGGAACGAGCCATCTGTGGGAAATTGTTTTTGGGATGTGACCATAAATGAAATAATTAAATAAAGATATTATTATTTTCAAATCCTTATATATCATAAACAATAACTCATATTAGAAATAGGAGAGTACCATTGAGCTCATGTGGGTGTTCATTATTTAAGTGGGGCCTAACCAAGACCAGCATGGGTCAAGGGTAAAAGTTAAATTTTGGGAGTTTTAAATAAAAAAACTTAATAATGTTTATTTAATGCAATTGTTTTTGACTACAACGCAATTTCAAGCAACCTGTTTCATTTAGTAAATCAAACAGATTAACAATGTTTCAACTTAGTCGTAACACAAACACTATTTCCATTCAAAATTTAAACAATGTAACGACACATATACATAGCTTAACAGAAGTTCTAAAATGTTTTTCCTCCATTTAGTTGTTTAATAGAGATATAGGATCATTGGGACAAACATTGATTCCCTATGAGCCTATAGAAGAGTGTTATTGGCAAGCTGTGAATGGTGATGAATGATGAATCGCCACCAGTTCCATCTTTACCCTTCGAAGGATCTCATCATATATAAGATATTTAGATCATGAATTGACGAACGATAGTGGAGCGACTCTGTTCTTCATCGACGAGTAATCCGATTCTAGGTATGATTTTAATTTTATGTGAATTTGATTCTTCCACATTCATTATTTTGAGTTTTGAATGCGGATCACCCCACGAAGAGGTTGACCCACTGATCGATCATGTGTTTTTTGGGATGCAATTTGACCTACAAGAAATTAAGTTAGTTGGAATCACGTGATGTTTTATTTTATATGTCAAAACTTATAACATGGTATATTCAGACTAACATGAACAAAGGTCTTGCTTCATCCTTTATGTGTTCCTTGTTCATTCTTCTTCTCTTCTTTTTTCTTCCCTTGTTCATGATGTGACAGAAACTGCTGCCCAAGCTAGACCGCAGTGATGGATTAACCTGTTGATGAGGCTGAGGGAGATGGGGACACCAAGTGAAAGATTTCTGGCCTGGGATCTGGTGGTAGCAGAGGGAGAGTGAAGGCCTGGATGGCCACAATTGCAATGGAATTATATGACAAGGAGGGTCAAGTATATGAAAAAGACCCACCAGTTAGAAGGCTATTGTCAGTGGAAGTAGTGGTAGCCATTGCAGGTGGTGGACCTGGGCCGATGGCATATAGTTGGTGGCGACGAAGTGTCGTGGTAGAAAACCACATCCAGGACAGACCGTTATGTGGGGATGACATGAAGACAATAGACATCATAAGGTGAGATGGTTGACTAAACCGGCCATGGGACATGGAATGGATATAATTCCAGCCATGTCTGCGGTGGACTGAACCGACCTGCTGGTGTGGGCAACGCCAGATAGGGAAGTGTACCACTATGTGGCCAGTTGGATAGGAATCATCTTTCCATCATGGATCGGGATAATGGAAAGGGATAGTTCCGGTGGGTGGCCCAGTTGGTAGGACACTTGGCCAAATGGGCCTGGCACTTGGGCCATGTCGGACCGGCTGAGGTTTATCAAACCATGTCAGGTTGGTCTTAGTCTTAACATATCCCTTTT